>JAVLUX010000042.1:16402500-17817500 GCA_032164185.1 Moxostoma hubbsi
ATATAGATAGATTGATAAATAGACAGACAGACATACAGATAGATAGATAGATCCTTGCAACCCTGAGTCCCATGAACAAAACCAGAAGTCTTTATGTTGTTCTGGTGCAGAGATATGTAATTTGTTACCTGGTTGCTAGGGTAACCCTATCTGGTTGCTAGGCAGTTACCAGAGTAATACATATCAAGGCTACTTTCCATCATGAGTGAAATAAGTCAACCTGGAAGTCTCTACGATTTTCTGTTAAATAGATATGTGATTTGTTACTTGGTTGCTAGGCTATCCCCATCTGGTTGCTAGGCAGTTACCAAAGTGTTACTCATAAGGCTCCTTGCAATCCTGAGTGAAATATGTCAACCCCTAACTCTCTACGATGTTCTGGTTCAAAGATATGTGAATTGTTACTTGGTTGCTAGGGTAACCCTGTCTGGTTGCTATGCAGTTACCAGGGTGATACTTATCAAGCCTCCTTTCCATCTTGAGTGAATAAAGTCAACCCGCAAGTCTGTATGATTTAATGGTGCAGAGATATGTGATTTGTTATTTGGTTGCTAGGGTAACCCTGTCTGGTTGCTATGCAGTTACCAGGGTGATACTTATCAAGCCTCCTTTCCATCTTGAGTGAATAAAGTCAACCCGCAAGTCTGTATGATTTAATGGTGCAGAGATATGTGATTTGTTATTTGGTTGCTAGGGTAACCCTGTCTGGTTGCTATGCAGTTACCAGGGTGATCCTTATCAAGCCTCCTTTCCATCCTGAGTGAATTAAGTCAACCCAGATGTCTCTACGGTTTTCTGGAGCAGAAATATATGATTTGTTACTTGGTTGCTAGGGTAACCCAATCTGGTTGCTAGGCAGTTACCAGAGTGATGCATATCAAGGCTACTTTCCATCCTGAGTGAAATAAGTGAAACAGGAAGTCTCTACGATTTTCTGGTGCAGAGATATGTGATTTGTAACTTGGTTGCTAGGGTAACCCCATCTGGTTGCTAGGCAGTTACCAAAGTGATACTCATAAGGCTCCTTGCAATCCTGAGTGAAATATGTCAACCCCTAAGTCTCTACGATGTTCTGGTTCAAAGATATGTGATTTGTTACTTGGTTGCTAGAGTAACCATATCTGGTTGCTATGCAGTAACCAGGGTGATACATATCAAGCCTCCTTTCCATCCTGAGTGAATAAAGTCAACCCGGAAGTCTGTATGAATTTCTGGTGCAGAGATATGTGATTTGTTATTTGGTTGCTAGGGTAACCCTGTCTGGTTGCTATGCAGTTACCAGGGTGATAACTTGTCAAGCCTCCTTTCCATCCTGAGTGAATTAAGTCAACCCGGAAGTCTGTATGAATTTCTGGTGCAGAGATATGTGATTTGTTATTTGGTTGCTAGGGTAACCCTGTCTGGTTGCTATGCAGTTACCAGGGTGATGCATATCAAGGCTACTTTCCATCCTGTGTGAAATATGTCAACTCCTAAGTCTCTACGATGTTCTGGTTCAAAGATATGTGATTTGTTACTTGGTTGCTAGGGTAACCACATCTGGTTGCTAGGTAGTTACCAGAGTGATACATATCAAGCCTCCTTTCCATCCTGAGTGAAATAAGTGAAACAGGAAGTCTCTACGATTTTCTGGTGCAAAGATATGTGATTTGTTACTTGGTTGCTAGGGTAACCCCATCTGGTTGCTAGGCAGTTACCAAGGTGACAGCCAACAGTGCTCCTTGCCATCCTGAGTGAAATAAGTCAACCCGGAAGTCTCTGTGATTTTCTAGTACAGAGATATGTGATTTGTTTCTTGGTTGCTAGGGTAACCCCATCTGGTTGCTAGGCAGTTACCAAGGTGACAGGCAACAATGCTCCTTTCCATCCTGAGTGAAATAAGTCAACCAGTAAGTCTCTGTGATTTTCTTGTGCAGAGATATGTGATTTGTTACTTGGTTGCTAAGGTAACCCCATCTGGTTGCTAGGCAGTTACCAAGGTGACAGGCAACAATGCTCCTTGCCATCCTGAGTGAAATAAGTCAACCCGGAAGTCTCTACGTCATTCTGATCCTAAGATACACATCTTAGTGATTTTGAATGGATGTCAATGGTTCTTTGTTGCTAGGGTGCTTTAAATGGTTGCTAGGGCGTGGCTAAGTAGTTCACATGATGAAAGCTGAAGACTGATTACTCACCCAATGAAAACAAAGCAACTATCATGTCTCTAGGACATTCTGATCTGAAGATATCTTACTGTAATTGAAATCAATAAATGTGGTTGCTAGGGTGCTCTAAATTGTTGCTAGGGAGTGGCTTGGCAGCTGCCAATGATGAATCTCCAAAGGCTGCTTGTCAATATGAATGATATAAACCAACTCCCATGCTTCTGTGACATTCAGAATGGAAGATATCTCTCTTTGGATTTTGGTTGCTAAGGTGCTGTAAATGGTTGCTAGGGCGTGGCTTGATAGCTTCACAATGATCCTGAGAGACTGATTGGTCGTCTGAGTAAAATGAGCCCGCCCCCTTGTCTGTAAGACACTGTGATCCAGAGTTATGTTCAATACAAAATCTACCATAGACTTAACATTGGGGCAAATTTGGGCAGCTCCTGCCCCCCAGGGGTGCAACTTTTACCCCATTGTGAGGTACGTTCTCACAGAGCCTGTCAGCCTCTTCAAATGTGGTAAATCACACGTCTCTGCGAAATCCTCGCTCTGAGCTATGACTCGTCAAAATTCGGCTCAATGTTAAGTCAATGGGATTGTTTGCCCAATTTTTTGCCCCTGGGGCAAACACCGTACCCCCGATCGCTTATAAAAGTCATAGCACACCATTCCCAAATAATCCGCACGATTTGACGCCTCATTCGTGGGTCAGCGACCAAAATTTTTTTCAAAAAATTCCATTGACTTACATTGGGGCAATTTTGGGCAGCTCCTGCCCCCCAGGGGTAAAACTTTTACCCCATTGTGAGGTATGTTCTCACAGAGCCTGTCAGCCTCTTCAAATGTGGTAAATCACACGTCTCTGTGAAATCCTCGCTCTGAGCTATGACTCGTCAAAATTCGGCTCAATGTTAAGTCAATGGGATTGTTTGCCCAATTTTTTGCCCCTGGGGCAAACACCGTACCCCCGATCGCTTATAAAAGTCATTGAACACCATTCCCAAATAATCCGCACGATTTGACGCCTCATTTGTGGGTCTGCGACCAAAAATTTTTTCAAAAAATTCCATTGACTTACATTGGGGCAATTTTGGGCAGCTCCTGCCCCCCAGGGGTAAAACTTTTACCCCATTGTGAGGTATGTTCTCACAGAGCCTGTCAGCCTCTTCAAATGTGGTAAATCACACGTCTCTGCGAAATCCTCGCTCTGAGCTATGACTCGTCAAATTTCGGCTCAATGTTAAGTCAATGGGATTTTTTGCCCAATTTTTTGCCCCTGGGGCAAACACCATACCCCCGATCGCTTAGAAAAGATATAGCACACTATTCGGGATTAGTTTGAAGGTCTGTGCAGAGTTTGGTGTATGTAGCTTAAAAGCTCTAGGAGGAGTTACATTTAGAAATTTAGTCTCAGAATAATAATAATAACTAGATTAAAAAGTTTGAGTACAAACTTTAGGTTGGCTTGAGAAAGCCTAGCATAAAGTTTGAAGTAGTTGTAAAAGTTTGAAGATTTACGGTTTCTAGTTTGATGTAATTATAAGTAGTAGTTTTCAAAGTTCAAAGTTTAGAGATTATAAAACCATTCAGTCTATCAAATAGATTAGATAGATAGATATTGACCCTCAGATAGATAGATAGATAGATAGATAGAGTATGACCCATAGATAGATAGATAGATAGATAGATAGATATTGACCCTCAGATAGATAGATAGATAGATAGATAGATAGATAGTTATTGACCATCAGATAGATAGATAGATAGTTATTGACCATCAGATAGATAGATAGATAGATAGATATTGATCCTCAGATAGATAGATAGATATTGACCCTCAGATAGATAGATAGATAGATAGATAGAAAGATAGATTGATAGTCATTGACCCTTAGATAGATAGATAGATAGATATTGAACGTCAGATATATAGATAGATAGATAGTCATTGACCCTGAGATATAGATAGATAGAGTATGAACCACAGATAGATAGATAGATAGATAGTTATTGACCCGCAGATAGTTAGATAGATAGATAGATAGATATTGACCCTCAGATAGATAGATAGATAGATAGATAGATAGTCATTGACTCTTAGATAGATAGATAGATATTGACCGTCAGATATATAGATAGACAGATAGTCATTGACCCTGAGATATAGATAGATAGAGTATGACCCACAGATAGATAGATAGATAGTTATTGACCCGCAGATAGTTAGATAGATAGATAGATAGATAGTCATTGACCATTAGATAGATAGATATTGACCCTCAGAAAGATAGATAGATAGATAGATATTGACCATCAGATAGATAGATCGATAGATAGATAGATATTGACCCTCAGAAAGATAGATAGATAGATAGATAGATAGATAGATAGATAGATAGATAGATATTGACCATCAGATAGATAGATAGATAGATAGATAGATAGATAGATAGATAGATAGATATTGACCCATAGATAGATAGATAGATAGATAGAGTATGACCCACATATAGATAGATAGATAGATATTGACCATCAGATAGATAGATAGATAGATAGATAGATAGATAGATAGATAGATAGATATTGACCCTCAGATAGATAGATAGATAGATAGATAGTCATTGACCCTTAGATAGATAGATAGATAGATATTGACTGTCAGATACATAGATAGATAGATAGTCATTGACCCTGAGATATAGATAGATAGAGTATGACCCACATATAGATAGATAGATAGATATTGACCATCAGATAGATAGATAGATAGATAGATAGATAGATATTGACCCTCAGATAGATAGATAGATAGATAGTCATTGACCCTTAGATAGATAGATAGATAGATATTGACTGTCAGATATATAGATAGATAGATAGTCATTGACCCTGAGATATAGATAGATAGAGTATGTCCCACAGATAGATAGATAGATAGTTATTGACCCTCAGATAGTTAGATAGATAGATATAGATATTGACACTCAGATAGATAGATAGATAGATAGATATTGACCCTCAGAAAGATAAATAGATAGATAGATAGATAGATATATCATTTTTTACTTGGTTGCTAGGGTAACCCAATCTGGTTGCTAGGCAGTTTCCAGGGTGATCCTTATCAAGCCTCCTTTTCATTCTGAGTGAATAAAGTCAACCCGGAAGTCTCTATGATTTTCTGTTGCATAGATATGTGATTTGTTACTTGGTTGCTAGGGTAACCATATCTGGTTGATAGGCAGTTACCAGAGTGATATATATCAAGGCTACTTTCCATCTTGAGTAAAATAAGTGAAACAGGAAGTCTTTACGATTTTCTGGTGCAGAGTTATGTGATTTGTTACTTGGTTGCTAGGGTAAGCCCTTGTCGTTGCTAGGCAGTTACTAGAGTGATACTTTTCAAGACTCCTTGCTATCCTGAGTGAAATAAGTCAAACAGGAAGTCTCTACGATGTTCTGGTGAAGAGATATATTATTTGTTACTTGGTTGCTAGGGTAACCCCATCTGGTTGCTATGCAGTTACCAGGGTGATACTTATCAAGCCTCCTTTCCATCCTGAGTGAATTATGTCAACCCGGAAGTCTCTACGATTTTCTGGTGCAGAGATATGTGATTTGTTAGTTGGTTGCTAGGGTAACCCCATCTGGTTGCTAGGCAGTTACCAAGGTGATACTCATAAGGCTCCTTGCAATCTTGTGTGAAATATGTCAACCCCTAAGTCTCTACGATGTTCTGGTACAAAGATATGTGATTTGTTACTTGGTTGCTAGGGTAACCACATCTGGTTGCTAGGCAGTTACCAGAGGGATACATATCAAGGCTACTTTCCATCCTGAGTTAAATAAGTGAAACAGGAAGTCTCTATGATTTTCTGGTGCAGAGATGTGATTTGTTACTTGGTTGCTAGGGTAAACACATCTGGTTGCTAGGTAGTTACCAAAGTGATACTCATAAGGCTTCTTGCAATCCTGTGTGAAATATGTCAACCCCTAAGTCTCTACGATGTTCTGGTTCAAAGATATGTGATTTGTTACTTGGTTGCTAGGGTAACCGCATCTGGTTGCTAGGCAGTTACCAGAGTGATACATATCAAGGCTACTTTCCATCCTGAGTGAATTAAGTGAAACAGGTAGTCTCTATGATTTTCTGGTGCAGAGATATGTGATTTGTTATTTGGTTGCTAGGGTAACCCCGTCTGGTTGCTAGGCAGTTACCAGAGTGATACATATCAAGGCTACTTTCCATCCTGAGTGAATAAAGTCAACCCTGAAGTCTCTATGATTTTCTGTTGCAGAGATATGTGATTTGTTACTTGGTTGCTAGGGTAATCACATCTGGTTGCTAGGCAGTTACCAGAGTGATACATATCAAGGCTACTTTCCATCCTGAGTGAAATAAGTCAACCCGGAAGTCTCTCTGATTTTCTGTTGCAGAGATATGTGATTTGTTACTTGGTTGCTAGGGTAATCACATCTGGTTGCTAGGCAGTTACCAGAGTGATACATATCAAGGCTACTTTCCATCCTGAGTGAAATAAGTGAAACAGGAAGTCTGTATGATTTTCTGGTGCAGAGATATGTGATTTGTTACTTGGTTGCTAGGGTAAACACATCTGGTTGCTAGGCAGTTACCAAAGTGATACTCATAAGGCTCCTTGCAATCCTGTGTGAAATATGTCAACCCCTAAGTCTCTACGATGTTCTGGTTCAAAGATATGTGATTTGTTACTTGGTTGCTAGGGTAACGCCGTCTGGTTGCTAGGCAGTTACCAGAGTGATACATATCAAGGCTACTTTCCATCCTGAGTGAATAAAGTCAACCTGGAAGTCTCTATGAATTTCTATTGCAGAGATATGTGATTTGTTACTTGGTTGCTAGGGTAATCACATATGGTTGCTAGGCAGTTACCAGAGTGATACATATCAAGGCTACTTTCCATCCTGTGTGAAATAAGTCAACCCGGAAGTCTCTCTGATTTTCTGTTGCAGAGATATGTGATTTGTTACTTGGTTGCTAGGGTAATCACATCTGGTTGCTAGGCAGTTACCAGAGTGATACATATCAAGGCTACTTTCCATCCTGAGTGAAATAAGTGAAACAGGAAGTCACTACGATTTTCTGGTGCAGAGATATGTGATTTGTTACTTGGTTGCTAGGGTAACCCCATCTGGTTGCTAGGCAGTTACCAGAGTGATACATATCAAGGCTACTTTCCATCCTGAGTGAATAAAGTCAACCCGGAAGTCTCTATGATTTTCTGTTGCATAGATATGTGATTTGTTACTTGGTTGCTAGGGTAACCATATCTGGTTGATAGGCAGTTACCAGAGTGATATATATCAAGGCTACTTTCCATCTTGAGTGAAATAAGTGAAACAGGATGTCTCTATGATTTTCTGGTGCAGAGATATGTGACTTGTTACTTGGTTGCTAGGGTAAACACATCTGGTTACTAGGCAGTTACCAAAGTGATACTCATAAGGCTCCTTGCAATCCTGTGTGAAATATGTCAACCCCTAAGTCTCTACGATGTTCTGGTTCAAAGATATGTGATTTGTTACTTGGTTGCTAAGGTAACCCTGTCTGGTTGCTATGCAGTTACCAGAGTGATACATATCAAGGCTACTTTCCATCCTGAGTGAAATAAGTGAAACAGGTAGTCTCTACGATATACTGGTGCAGATATATGTGATTTGTTACTTGGTTGCTAGGGTAACCCCGTCTGGTTGCTAGGCAGTTACCAGAGTGATACATATCAAGGCTACTTTCCATCCTGAGTGAATCAAGTCAACCCGGAAGTCTCTATGATTTTCTGATGCAGAGATATGTGATTTGTTACTTGGTTGCTAGGGTAATCACATCTGGTTGCTAGGCGGTTACCAGAGTGATACATATCAAGGCTACTTTCCATCCTGAGTGAAATAAGTCAACCCGGAAGTCTCTCTGATTTTCTGTTGCAGAGATATGTGATTTGTTACTTGGTTGCTAGGGTAATCACATCTGGTTGCTAGGCAGTTACCAGAGTGATACATATCAAGGCTACTTTCCATCCTGAGTGAAATAAGTGAAACAGGAAGTCTCTATGATTTTCTGGTGCAGATATATGTGATTTGTTACTTGGTTGCTAGGGTAACCCCGTCTGGTTGCTAGGCAGTTACCAGAGTGATACATATCAAGGCTCCTTGCAATCCTGTGTGAAATATGTTAACCCCTAAGTCTCTACGATGTTCTGGTTCAAAGATATGTGATTTGTTACTTGGTTGCTAGGGTAATCGCATCTGGTTGGTAGGCAGTTACCAGAGGGATACATATCAAGGCTACTTTCCATCCTGAGTGAAATAAGTGAAACAGGAAGTCTCTATGATTTTCTGGTGCAGAGATATGTGATTTGTTACTTGGTTGCTAGGGTAAACACATCTGGTTGCTAGGCAGTTACCAAAGTGATACTCATAAGGCTCCTTGCAATCCTGTGTGAAATATGTCAACCCCTAAGTGTCTACGATGTTCTGGTTCAAAGATATGTGATTTGTTACTTGGTTGCTAAGGTAACCCTGTCTGGTTGCTATGCAGTTACCAGAGTGATACATATCAAGGCTACTTTCCATCCTGAGTGAAATAAGTGAAACAGGTAGTCTCTACGATTTTCTGGTGCAGAGATATGTGATTTGTTACTTGGTTGCTAGGGTAACCCCATCTGGTTGCTAGGCAGTTACCAGAGTGATACATATCAAGGCTACTTTCCATCCTGAGTGAATTAAGTCAACCCGGAAGTCTCTATGATTTTCTGTTGCAGAGATATGTGATTTGTTACTTGGTTGCTAGGGTAATCACATCTGGTTGCTAGGCAGTTACCAGAGTGATACATATCAAGGCTGCTTTCCATCCTGAGTGAAATAAGTCAACCCGGAAGTCTCTTTGATTTTCTGTTGCAGAGATATATGATTTGTTACTTGGTTGCTAGGGTAACCCCATCTGGTTGCTAGGCAGTTACCAGAGTGATACATATCAAGGCTACTTTCCATCCTGAGTGAAATAAGTGAAACAGGAAGTCTGTATGATTTTCTGGTGCAGAGATATGTGATTTGTTACTTGGTTGCTAGGGTAACCCCATCTGGTTGCTAGGCAGTTACCAGAGTGATACATATCAAGGCTACTTTCCATCCTGAGTGAAATAAGTGAAACAGGATGTCTGTATGACTTTCTGGTGCAGAAATATGTGATTTGTTATTTGGTTGCTAGGGTAACCCTGTCTGGTTGCTAGGCAGTTACCAGGGTGATACTTATCAAGCCTCCTTTCCATACTGAGTGAATCAAGTCAACCTGGAAGCTACTATACTGTGGCTATGAAGATTTTAGGTCATTACTTATTGGCTGCTTGATAAAAGAAATCCTCTGAGGGAGAGAGAGAGGGAGAGACGCAGGGCTGACAGGCCCTTTTTTGTCTGTGTGTGTGAAAACGTCAGTTGGGATTTAAATTTCTGAACATTCCGCAATGTTAATCAATGGGAGTTTTTCCGAGTTTTGATCGTCATTTTTAGGAAAACCGTAAGTCCGATCAGTTAGAAAAGATATAGCACACTATTCGGGATTAGTCTGAAGGTCTGTGCCGAGTTTGGTGCATGTAGCTTAAAAGCTCTAGGAGGAGTTACATTTAGAAATTTAGTCTCAGAATAATAATAATAATAATAATAAGTTTAAATAGGATTTCAGTAAGTTGGCTTTCTCAAGCCAACCTAACTAGATTAAAAAGTTTGAGTACAAACTTTAGGTTGGCTTGAGAAAGCCTAGCATAAAGTTTGAAGTAGTTGTAAAAGTTTGAAGATTTACGGTTTCTAGTTTGATGTAATTATAAGTAGTAGTTTTCAAAGTTCAAAGTTTAGAGATTATAAAACCATTCAGTCTATCAAATAGATTAGATAGATAGATAGATAGATAGATAGATAGATAGATAGATAGATATTGACCCTCAGATAGATAGATAGATAGATAGATAGATAGAGTATGACCCATAGATAGATAGATAGATAGATATTGACCCTCAGATAGATAGATAGATAGATAGATAGATAGTTATTGACCATCAGATAGATAGATAGATAGATAGATAGTTATTGACCATCAGATAGATAGATAGATAGATAGATAGATATTGATCCTCAGATAGATAGATAGATATTGACCCTCAGATAGATAGATAGATAGAAAGATAGAAAGATAGATTGATAGTCATTGACCCTTAGATAGATAGATAGATAGATATTGAACGTCAGATATATAGATAGATAGATAGTCATTGACCCTGAGATATAGATAGATAGAGTATGAACCACAGATAGATAGATAGATAGATAGTTATTGACCCGCAGATAGTTAGATAGATAGATAGATAGATATTGACCCTCAGATAGATAGATAGATAGATAGATAGATAGTCATTGACTCTTAGATAGATAGATAGATATTGACCGTCAGATATATAGATAGACAGATAGTCATTGACCCTGAGATATAGATAGATAGAGTATGACCCACAGATAGATAGATAGATAGTTATTGACCCGCAGATAGTTAGATAGATAGATAGATAGATATTGACCCTCAGATAGATAGATAGATAGATAGATAGATAGATATTGACCATCAGAAAGATAGATAGATAGATAGATAGACAGATAGACAGATAGATATATCATTTTTTACTTGGTTGCTAGGGTAACCCAATCTGGTTGCTAGGCAGTTTCCAGGGTGATCCTTATCAAGCCTCCTTTTCATTCTGAGTGAATAAAGTCAACCCGGAAGTCTCTATGATTTTCTGTTGCATAGATATGTGATTTGTTACTTGGTTGCTAGGGTAACCATATCTGGTTGATAGGCAGTTACCAGAGTGATATATATCAAGTCTACTTTCCATCTTGAGTAAAATAAGTGAAACAGGAAGTCTCTATGATTTTCTGGTGCAGAGTTATGTGATTTGTTACTTGGTTGCTAGGGTAAGCCCTTGTCATTGCTAGGCAGTTACCAGAGTGATACTTATCAAGCCTCCTTTCCATCCTGAATAAATTATGTCAACCCGGAATTCTCTACGATTTTCTGGTGCAGAGATATGTGATTTGTTAGTTGGTTGCTAGGGTAACCCCATCTGGTTGCTAGGCAGTTACTAAGGTGATACTCATAAGGCTCCTTGCAATCCTGTGTGAAATATGTCAACCCCTAAGTCTCTACGATGTTCTGGTTCAAAGATATGTTATTTGTTACTTGGTTGCTAGGGTAACCGCATCTGGTTGCTAGGCAGTTACCAGAGGGATACATATCAAGGCTACTTTCCATCCTGAGTGAAATAAGTGAAACAGGAAGTCTCTATGATTTCCTGGTGCAGAGATATGTGACTTGTTACTTGGTTGCTAGGGTAAACACATCTGGTTGCTAGGCAGTTACCAAAGTGATACTCATAAGGCTCCTTGCAATCCTGTGTGAAATATGTCAACCCCTAAGTCTCTACGATGTTCTGGTTCAAAGATATGTGATTTGTTACTTGGTTGCTAAGGTAACCCTGTCTGGTTGCTATGCAGTTACCAGAATGATACATATCAAGGCTACTTTCCATCCTGAGTGAAATAAGTGAAACAGGTAGTCTCTACGATATACTGGTGCAGATATATGTGATTTGTTACTTGGTTGCTAGGGTAATCACATCTGGTTGCTAGGCAGTTACCAGAGTGATACATATCAAGGCTACTTTCCATCCTGAGTGAAATAAGTCAACCCGGAAGTCTCTCTGATTTTCTGTTGCAGAGATATGTTATTTGTTACTTGGTTGCTAGGGTAATCACATCTGGTTGCTAGGCAGTTACCAGAGTGATACATATCAAGGCTACTTTCCATCCTGAGTGAAATAAGTGAAACAGGAAGTCTCTACGATTTTCTGGTGCAGAGATATGTGATTTGTTAGTTGGTTGCTAGGGTAACCCCATCTGGTTGCTAGGCAGTTACTAAGGTGATACTCATAAGGCTCCTTGCAATCCTGTGTGAAATATGTCAACCCCTAAGTCTCTACGATGTTCTGGTTCAAAGATATGTTATTTGTTACTTGGTTGCTAGGGTAACCGCATCTGGTTGCTAGGCAGTTACCAGAGGGATACATATCAAGGCTACTTTCCATCCTGAGTGAAATAAGTGAAACAGGAAGTCTCTATGATTTCCTGGTGCAGAGATATGTGACTTGTTACTTGGTTGCTAGGGTAAACACATCTGGTTGCTAGGCAGTTACCAAAGTGATACTCATAAGGCTCCTTGCAATCCTGTGTGAAATATGTCAACCCCTAAGTCTCTACGATGTTCTGGTTCAAAGATATGTGATTTGTTACTTGGTTGCTAAGGTAACCCTGTCTGGTTGCTATGCAGTTACCAGAATGATACATATCAAGGCTACTTTCCATCCTGAGTGAAATAAGTGAAACAGGTAGTCTCTACGATATACTGGTGCAGATATATGTGATTTGTTACTTGGTTGCTAGGGTAATCACATCTGGTTGCTAGGCAGTTACCAGAGTGATACATATCAAGGCTACTTTCCATCCTGAGTGAAATAAGTCAACCCGGAAGTCTCTCTGATTTTCTGTTGCAGAGATATGTTATTTGTTACTTGGTTGCTAGGGTAATCACATCTGGTTGCTAGGCAGTTACCAGAGTGATACATATCAAGGCTACTTTCCATCCTGAGTGAAATAAGTGAAACAGGAAGTCTCTACGATTTTCTGGTGCAGAGATATGTGATTTGTTAGTTGGTTGCTAGGGTAACCCCATCTGGTTGCTAGGCAGTTACCAAGGTGATACTCATAAGGCTCCTTGCAATCCTGTGTGAAATATGTTAACCCCTAAGTCTCTACGATGTTCTGGTTCAAAGATATGTGATTTGTTACTTGGTTGCTAGGGTAACCGCATCTGGTTGCTAGGCAGTTACCAGAGTGATACATATCAAGGCTACTTTCCATCCTGAGTGAAATAAGTGAAACAGGATGTCTGTATGATTTTCTGGTGCAGAAATATGTGATTTGTTATTTGGTTGCTAGGGTAACCCTGTCTGGTTGCTATGCAGTTACCAGGGTGATACTTATCAAGCCTCCTTTCCATACTGAGTGAATCAAGTCAACCTGGAAGCTACTATACTGTGGCTATGAAGATTTTAGGTCATTACTTATTGGCTGCTTGATAAAAGAAATCCTCTGAGGGAGAGAGAGAAGGAGAGACGCAGGGCTGACAGGCCCTTTTTCGTCTGTGTGTGTGAAAACGTCAGTTGGGATTTAAATTTCTGAACATTCCGCAATGTTAATCAATGGGAGTTTTTCCGAGTTTTGATCGTCATTTTTAGGAAAACCGTAAGTCCGATCAGTTAGAAAAGATATAGCACACTATTCGGGATTAGTCTGAAGGTCTGTGCCGAGTTTGGTGCATGTAGCTTAAAAGCTCTAGGAGGAGTTACATTTAGAAATTTAGTCTCAGAATAATAATAATAATAATAATAAGTTTAAATAGGATTTCAGTAAGTTGGCTTTCTCAAGCCAACCTAATAATAATAAGTTTAAATAGGATTTCAGTAAGTTGGCTTTCTCAAGCCAACCTAATTAATGTGGCTGTTATTAAGACACTGGATTTTAAGTAGTTAATGTTGTGATTAGTAATAAATTAGTAGTTATTTTAAATTAGCTGTAGTTAGTTAATAGTTCTCAATGAGGCAAAAACAATTCAGTCATTTTTGATTAGCTAGCTGACTTCATCCTGGCCTTTGCCATGCAGTGAATACTCAATGTTTTGGCTTTTCACTTTCACCCACACCCCTTGTCTCACTGGGCTGGGTGGAGGAACTGGTTTTCTCATTTCCAGCTCATGGAAATTCTCTCCTCTCTAATATCTCTGCAATAACACATCTTTCTCACCTCCTTTGAAGAGCTATGTATTGCTGTCCTCATTCCCCGAGGATGGCACTCCGCTGGTGGTTCTTAGGGACTTCAACCTGGACAAATCTCACATAGCTGACTTTCTAGCTCTAGATCTTTTTAACTTTACAAGAATGCATACTCCTGCAACACACAGAGCAGGAAAAAAGCTAGATTTCATCTTTATTTGAAACTCTAATAATCCTTTAGTTACTCCTCTAAATATCTTCTTCAACCAGTTCTCTGTCACTCTTCCTTCTTTCTTGCCTCTCTCTCCACCTATGGTCTCCTTCCGCCATAACCTCCGCTCTCTCCCCAGCATCCCTTACCTCCCATATCCTTTCTCTTTACTTGATGTAAATGAAGCCACTTGCCTTGATAGTGTCTGTCCTCTTACCTCCAGGCCAGCACGTGCCACACCTATATGCTCTAATGACCAAATGAAACAAATGCACCAAAATGCACTACTAAAATGTCACTCTTAAAGGCCTTTGCACACCAGATGTGAATGTTTGGTGTGATTTCTCGCCGCAATCAACATTTTTAATCCTAACAAGCCATTCTCACCTGGAGCAAATATTCGTGCCGAATCGCGCGGCGACAAGCAAAACTTTTTTTTACGGTGTGTGTCTAATTTTTTTCTTTGCCCGGCAAACAAACTGACCAATAATAAATAAGCTTTAGATCACATGTCAGAAGCCATTGCAGTTACAAGATCCAGAGCAACGGGTCACACTAAAGCACAGAAAGCTGTTTTGACCACCAGCATTAAAATGTGATGTAACTTGAGAAAGAAATCTTGAAACAGCAGTGAGGATGTTTATTTCAATTGCATCAAATGCCTTCAATAATAAAATCTAATTTGGGTTCTGTTAACATGTAAATAATATTGCTGCATCACTGCCTTGCATCCCCTTTAAAAATGATCTTATCTCATGTGAATTGTCTTCATAATTTATTCTATACTGCTGCATTGTTTGGCCTTTGCATTTGATCTTACATGAGTTCTTCTATATCTTTAATATAATTTTTTTCGCAGCATATTTTCTTTTCTATCACTTTTTCAATAAACAACTTTGGGAATCTTAAGGGAATTTTCCCCACAAAATATTAATAATATTAATACTATTGCTGTAACTTGCACTTAACACAATTATAAACAGAGGCAGTTGCATATAATTAATATTGTTCTAAATTATAATGTTTTAACACTTGATTCTTTCTAATCACCTCACAGACTGTGTATACATGATAATGCTGTCAGTCAACTTCTCCAGCTGGTGAACAGAAACAGTTTATGAGTTGTCTCAAAGGTTTTTTCCTCATTGAGCAAATCAAACACACACTCGTCATCGCTGATTCAGCTTGTAGACAGATGTGTTTTATTTTTTTAGATCTGCTCTCTAGAGAATCGTTTTCTTTTCTTTCTTGTTTGTTTTGTAAACTTTTCAAGAAGTTAGCTCTTCTTGTTCTCACCCAGCGATGAGCAGAGGGCAGACCAGCTCAATGAAGCGTTGAGCCATCTACGATACTGGGGTAAAATTGCTTGTTGATTAGCGCCTCCTATTGTAAAGGCTTGAATGTGCTTGGACTTGACTTTGACTCGAGTTACAAATTTGATGACTTGTGACATGGCATAATCAAAGAAGACTTGCGACTCGACTTAGACAACAATGACTTGCCACTTGACTTGGACTTGAGCCCTCTGACTTGGAAAGACTTGATACCTTCTACAACCAAATATCAGAGCTGTACATATAAAAATGTGCAGCAAATCAATGATTCATTTTACCCAATAAACAATTCATTTGAATTTCAATTCTGCATTTCCATGCTCCACATTCAACCAACCAGACAACCAATTTGGACCAAGTTTGAAGATCACACATTCAAGGACAACACAGTTAAAATTATAGCCAAAGGTAATTTCATTTGGAAATAGAGAATACAATATGGAAGGCAACAAAAGGATTGCACCATATAGAATCCGTGGTTTTAAAAAATAAAGATGCTTTACAAACAAAGTCCAATTTTGTGAGGCATCTGAAAACCCACAGACTGAGGCTTGAATGCAAAGTGACTTACTTGTGACTTGTAAAACAATGACTTGGTCCCACCTCTGCACAATAAATCCAAAAATTGCAGAGCCTGTAATGGAAAGACATTTTGAAGATTCAGGTAAAAAGTTACAGTGACGGTTTGTAAATGAGACTGTCCTGGCCATACCCTCTTGCCTCTGGTTGTCTGAGACATTTTGTGACCACCTCACTAAGTTCAGGGCTGCGAAGAAGAAGTGCCACAATCAAAAGACCTTACTGACCTGAGCAATTATCAATCTCTTCTCTCCTCTTTTCCTCTAGTGTTTCTGTTGCTACAGTTAACATCTAGGTTACGGATGTAACCTCCTTTCCCTGATGGAGGGAACGAGACGTTGTGTCGAAGAAGCGCCACTAGGGGTCTCTCTTGAGAGCCTTTTGCATCTCTGATCTATGAGAAAAGGCCAACGAGAAATTGGCAGACAGAATTTGCATATCCCACCCCCAGACATACGGGTATAAAGGGAGGGAAATGCATCTGTTTTATTCAGGAATTTTTTGAGGAGCCGACAATGAGGTTCGGCTGCAACAGTGGCTCACGACGTGGCTGGGAGGACACAACATCTCGTTCCCTCCATCAGCCGGGGCCCCATCCAGGAGCCGGCGGGTGTGTGCCCATTGCACACGGTGCCCCGACCCCATTCGGAGGTGTCTGTAGTGACCAGAACGCATCAGGACACCTGCCGTAGGGGGACTCCTGTCCGCAGAAAACAAAGGTCTGACCAGGGGTTGAAAGTCTGTCCGTGCTGCCATGCCCATCTTGGGACTCGAGTCTGAAGCCAGTGATGAAGCGGTCTCATATGCATCAACCCCAGTGGCGTGACCCGCCACGGAGGATGCCATAGGACCCAGGAGCCTCTGGAATTGTTTTAGAGGAACCGCTGTACCTAGCTTGAACAAGGGGAGGCATTTTAGCACCGACTGTACACGCTCGTTGGTGAGGCGCACTGTCATTGAGACTGTCTGACTCTATGCTGAGAAAAGAGATGCTCTGAACCGGGGCGAGCTTGCTCTTTTCCCAGTGACCTGAAGCCCTAGGAGCTGAGGTGCCTGAGAACCTCTGGTCTAGGATGAGCCAGTCGTCGAGGTAGTTGAGTATGTGGATGCCCACTTCCCTTAACGGGGCAAGGGCTGCCTCTGAGACCTTCATAAATACGCGAGGGGACAGAGTCAGGCTAAAGGGGAGGACCTTGTATGCCTGGCTGTCTAACGTGAACCGTAGGAAGGGTTGATGTCGAAGCAAGATAGGGACGTGGAAGTACGCGTCCTTCAGGTCTACCGATGCAAACCAATCCTGATGCCGGACGCATGTTAGAATGTGTTTCTGGGTGAGCATCTTGAACGGGAGTTTGTGCAAGGCCCGGTTGAGGACTCGCAGGTCTAGGATCGGTCGCAAGCCACCGCCTTTTTTGGGTACAATGAAGTAAGTGCTGAAGAAACCCCCTCATCTCGGCTGGAGGGACAGGCTCTTTCGCGTCTTTGAGTAAAAGGGTCGCGATCTCCACAAATAGGGTGTTGGCGTCTTTGCCGAGTGGATACCACCGAAAGGGGGCGGGGGCCTGGCGAACTGGATCTCATAGTCAAGTCGGATGGTCCTGTACAACCAGCGTGACGGGTTGGGAGGTGAAAGCCATGTATGCAAGCTCTGCGTGATGGGCACTAAGGGGATGATAAATTTTGACGTACTTGGCTAGGCTTCGCAGCGGGGCCGAGCAGGTGGTGTTGCATCAGGAGGCAAAAGCACGTCCCGAGGCTTTGGTGCTGAGAAAGGACTCAAAGCACTTACCTCCATCTGAACAGCTGGCAGGGGGTGGGTTAGTGACTGAGGAAGAGGTCCTGTTTGGCACAGGGTTGCCTTGAGAACGGCTTTTGTGGGCCAGATGACCCAGGGAACAAGGAAGTAGCTCTTTTATTAAGAATGTAGGTACCACAGCCCGAAGAGGGTGCAGCAAATGAAATAAAGGAAAATGAGGATTCTCCTCCGGATCTCCACCAGGGGATGGAGTGGTCTGCTTACCAGCTTCAGAGCAAACGTCTCATTCACTTGATTGTCCATCTCAGGAACACTTGGGAGCCTTCCGTCCGAGAGATGGGGGACATGCGCTTCCTGCGGGGCGCTCGACGCTGGCGCTGAGAGCTTGGCCCAGGTTGAGGCAGAACTGCCTGACGTTTTGAGGCCACAGTGGGATGACCTCGACGAGCAGACGAATATGGCTTGTGCTGGAATGGCGACGAGGCATGATGTGAGAGATGGCGTCTGTTTTTTCACCGCCAAAAACTGCTGGGTGAGGTCATCGACGTATTGCCGAATAGGCCGAGCTGGGAGACGGGGCGTTGAGAAAGTAGGCTTTGTCGACCTCCCACATCTCGACCAGGTTCAGCCACAGGTGACGTGGCTGTGAGCAGCACCCGGACCTGAGGAACTATTCGTGTAGCTGTGAGGGCTGTGGGGAGGATGGAGGGTTCCAGTCCAACCCCACACACACGGCGGCCCAGGCAATCACGTTAGCAACAGGCCAGCATGTCGGCCATCTGGGCAACAGCCTCGGACTTGGCGGGCCGACCCGAATGTTGCAGCCTAGTTGAGTCTTCCGCGTCAGATGCCGGGACGGTCTCCAATGCAGCGGCTAATTCATCATCCAACTCGGCGGGTCTGAGGGAGTAGTCAGACTGGCTGTGAGGGGAGCCGCTCTCACCTCGAGCCCCGATGGAAGTCAACGAACGTGCCAGGGGGTGGGTGGTTCATGAGGATTTACCCAGTGAAACCGAGCCCGCTGCCTTCCCCAAATCGCCTCCATCGCCATCCGGGTCATCCTTAATCCCGTGGGAAGAATGAGCGATGCGGGGTGGGGGGGGTGTTCCTTTTTAGGAAGAAAGCTGTGGCAGCATCGTTGCCATGGTTGATTTCTCGCAGTGACAACAACAACCATCCACAAACGCCGCCTTAGTGTGATCGCAGCCCAGACACACGAGGCAGTGTCTATGAGTGAAAGGAAATAATGTTTATGCATGTGCTGCTTTTGGAAGACTTTCCTGTGGCATTATATGGAAAAGAGGGAACATACTTTTCAGACAAAGAGAATTTCTTGGCTTGTGATATTTTTGATTCCCAAGGGCCATTCGCTTGAAATTGTGTTCTTTTATATAATTCACGCGGTAAAATACAAGACTTGAATAAAGATGATCTTTGATGTGCACTTGACCCTGACTGATGTGGAATTGCTTGGTAAAACACATTCAGTAGTCGAACAGACCATTGGAAAGTCTGGTGGTTGGCTGTCTGGATAGGTCTAATCAGACACACAGTATTGTACAGCCATACACAGGTGCAGCACTGGAGAAAATAGGCATAAAATGTCCCGCCTGCCCCATTTACCAGTAATCATGACATGAAATGAAAAGACAACCCCGTTCACAGTAGCCAAAGAAAAACATTCTGAAAAATACCAAAAAAAATAAATAAAATATATGCCAACAGATTGCACATTTAATTTTTTTTTTAAAAAGCTGTGATCTGATGATGTCAGATAGTGTTTAGCACTGCAAAGGTCATTATCTTATAATAACTTTTAAAGATGCACTAAGTAATTTCCTCATTAAAAAAGTGTAACTCCTAAAGACATTAATTATAATTTTGCAATATATTTAGAAAATCATGACCACTCACATTAAAATGAAGAATCAGTAATATCAGTAAATAAAAGCTGTTTTATTCTACATGGAGAGAGTCCACACATGGGGGCTGCCATTTTAGAATCACATGACTAGACGAATACTACTCGCTTAATCTCAGTAACCATTCTATTATTTGACACTTTCATTCATTGATTAAAGTAATCATGGCTGACTGTGAATATTACATTTCTACAATGGTATCTGAAACTTTTAAACGATGCTGCATCCAAATCGCTAGCTGTCAGTGTATGTAAGTGATTCTCAAAGTGTGGGACTGACCTGTTCCCAAATCACTTTTACACATTCAGCAAAAATAGTGACAATACATGCAAGAACCAATGTGGCAATTTCTACACCTCTGCTTATTCTCCTGCTTTGTTTAAACTTTTGGCAGGCACCGCAGTGCGAACGGTGTGGTGTGAGTATAAGAAAATTTAATAATATAATAATAAGACATGTTCTCTGTAAACAAAAGTAAATTGAGCTTGTTTAAATGATGTTTAGATACATACTACTAAGAGTTTATCTTTAGCAGCTGAATCTATTCACATGTAACACGTAGGCTTCAATATGTATTATCTTATATGTTTCTTGTACCATTAAATGCAGTAGTGTCACATGACTGGATGGCAATATCCATATGCTAATTATATAGAGATGAGGTTATGCATAGTAAAAACAGAAATGTTTTGCTCCATATATTTTATTTAGGAGTGGGGAATAAAACACATGGATGTACGCACAATCCTTTGCTAACTGGGATTTATCATGAAAGATTGTGTGGGTTCTGGCATCCATACAGTTTTATTAAACTGAAAACTTAGTATGAAATCCTCTCTAGGTTTTATGCATACCCAGTGGAGTAAAACCTTAACCTTAGAGGAAAATTAGGACCAATGAATCGCACTTGTCCTTGATTATGTGAGCATGATTACTTCCTGGTTTTAACTCTGAACTAGAACCTGGGTGTCAGAGGCTGCTGATGTGACACGGCATTAGTTGTGCCACAGGAAAAGATAAACACATTTAAACTGATGGCAAAATGTCTGATGGGAGATGGCACTGTCTGTACGTCGTCAGAACTGGGTCAATGTCAGGGCACTGGAGCATTCAGTAGCAATATGTTGACTTACAGTGTGATCATGTTGACTGTTCTCTCTGTGTCTTTTGCACTATAAATTTAAAAGGAACGGCTCAAATTAGTCATTCTTGGTAATGGTATAAAAAAAAATAAAAAAATAAAAAATGGAAACAGCTTTAGTTTTATTGATTTAATTTAGTTAAAGATTACTCAATTCAGTTTTATGGAATTGTGTTGTAAAATTGAAATGCATAGACAAAATAGACAAAAATATGAGTTATATTTTGGTTAACTTTCCTTGTGGTATTTGCTATCTGAAATTAATTATCTGTCTCAATCACATACTTGTCTTGTTGTACTAGCACGTATTAAATACATATACAAAACATATTTCAGAGACATATTGCTAACTTATGTTTCTTATTGACATATTGAAAATGCCATCATCATCAAATCCAGCAAAATGGGTGGCCTGTGTAGGATGTTATGGGCGGAAGAATTAACCATTTATACGCATAATGACTTCAATACAGAATCTACACTGACATTCTCCTAAGCAATAAAGATATTCAGACTGGTGCCAGCCATATCTGGCAAATCTTAACTGTCAAGGGGAAATCTTAACTATATACAAAGGGCAGATTTGTCCAAATACACTCATAGATAGATCCAAGAGATAGATAAAGAACCGTAGCAATGGTCGCAAAGGAAACCTGTGAAATCACAGAACAAAGACATATGGTTCTTCCATATAACCAACTCTCTACACTTAAAATTATTATACTAATCACAAGGCATGTTTCTGGTTCACCTGCTCACACAATGTTAATTCATGAACATTTTACATGGACTTTGGACTTTTCTTATTTCACTACAATCATACATATAGCCATGTGTAGAATTATACCAAAAATAAGGACAAATACATCCTAGACAGATGTTAACCCTGACAATTATGTTTTTCATAATGTGTGGTGTATTATCCGTGTTTAAAACGAAAAAAACTAATTAGTAGGGAGTTTTATCATGCATTATAGCTGAATTATAACTGTAATTTAATAAGAAAGTACAAGTGTTTAGTATGTAATTAATTGTCACTTAAATTGCAGAATGAGGCTATTTACACATACCACTTATTGTAACCCCATAATAACTCATGCAGAAGTCAAATGGCACTTAATCATTTAGATGTGCAGTGGCATTTTACTGAAACCACTGGATCAAATGCCCGTGATGACGTTTAGTGTGTCGTGTAATTAGAAACACAACAGATCTTATGCTTTAAGTCCTGCAAGATGTAATTGCTGTTGGTAATGTAGACATATATGAGAAGCAAAAACAAATTGAGTCAAAAGAATAGAAAAAAAGATTAGAACAACAAATTCCATCAGTGGGTTCTGGAAGAGTATAAGCCATTACATATCATAAAAACGGCGATATTATGACATGCAATGCCAAAATGAAGAACACATGTAATATATCATGAAATTTTTGACAGTTTGTATGTATATAACACCAGAAATACACTTGTAAAAACACTCAGTTTGAAAAAGGACTGTTTCAGTATGCCTAATTAAGTTTTTTGATCTTTTTTTAACCTTTTTTTAGCTCTATGCTTAGAGTTTTGAGAAGCATGTATTCTTGGTGCAATACATGATGGAAAAACTCGTTTGCGCACTGCCTTAATATTTAACCCATAGATTAAAGGATTAAAAACAGGTGGAACTATAACCAATTCTAAAGCCAAGAAATTTCGTAAGCTCTCTGGAATGTCATTTGCACCATATCTTGTATACATGAAATCAAAAATCATAGCAAAAGTGAAATTTAGCAGTGAAAATATATGTGGAAAACATGTTTGCCAGAATTTCTTTCTATTCTCTAAAGATGTTTTACATGCAGCGATGAGTTTAAAATAGGACACTATGATAACAACTACAAAGCTTAAAAATGTGACAGTAATGACATATCCAAAGATATTATTAACAAAAGATGATGCACAAGACAACTTTACAACTGACCAGTTGTCACAGTATAATTTGTCAATGTGATATTTGCAAAATTGCCTCATGTTTGCTAGAAGGACATTTGGAAAACCCAAACAGTTGGGTAAAATCCATGATAAAATAATTAATTTATAACAGGTGTGTTTAGTTAATTTGGAATGATAGTCTAAAGGTCTGCATATGGCTACATATCTATCATAAGACATAACTGTTAATATTGTAAATTCACAAAGTAAAGAGCTGTAGATAACATATGTTTGTAGAGCACACATGTGAGAGTTGATCACGTATGAATCCAGTATTAAATCAGACAACATTTTAGGGTAGAAACCTGTGGCTCCATATACCCCATTCACACACATATTGCACAAGAAGATGTACATTGGTTCATGAAGAGCTTTCTCCATTATAATGACCAAAGCAAGACGAAAATTAATTGACAGGATAAGTACATATAAGGCAAGAAAACAAGTAAAATATATATGCCTGAATGATTTAGATTCTTTGGGCACCATAAGCGTCAGCATCACAGGATATGAAATATTATCCACCATGGTCCCTTAAATCACATGAAACAAACAAATATTGTATATGCAATACAAACTGCACACAAGACATCAAACCAATCAAAGTTCACTACAACCTGTAAATAAATAGGAGATTTCATTCATTTCATTGTTGCTGAAGGAAATAATATGGTTGCAGTCAGAGTTATAGAAGTCACAAAATGGGAAATCAACAGATCCACAGATTAGGAGCTGAATGTGTTCTCAGCTGATAGTGATGAGGTATTGGTTGTTTTTATACAATGTATATATAATGTGTTTTTCAATTTGGGGGGTGCTCCATCCCAGGGGGGTGTGGGATCATGCACAGAGAATGATGATAAATTCACCAAGAAAAGTCAAAATATAAATTAATATATTAAAATCTATTGTTAAAATAAATTAAAATGAATAGCTTAATAGACCATACTGTAGTTCAGTATAATAGACTGTTGCTCTATGGAGTTATAATACTGCTAAATTTTAAGTAGTGCCTGCCATCGAGGATGGCATGAGGGTGAGTAAATTATGAAGGAATTTTAATAGAAGGAACTATTCCTTTATTAAAAATTGTGACCCTTTTCTGAGAGATCATATGAGTGGGGAGGGGTCTGCTGAACAGAAGAGAAAGAGAGCCCATATGAGAAGCAAACTTTTTTCATTCTCTTTTTTTCCATTTTATTTGCAGAAAAGCAAAATGTCACAGTTCTGACACAATAATTTTACACAATAAATAATGAATGCATTATTGTATCCTATTTGTTTTTTAGTTATGACATTTTTGTGTTGTGATATTACAGTTTATATGAAAAAAATATTTAATCAGTCCTCAAATTTTTTCTTATTTTTTCAGAAGAATATGGTGCTTTGCTCATGTGTATGCTCATGCTTAGACTTGGAAGAAATTATAATCATATACAAAAACATCGGTACTGTTTAAGCCTTGTAGTGTTATTGGTGATTTGTCACCCTGTAGATGGCGCTAAAAGCTCAGCTGAGCATCGCTCTCCCTAACGTCTCCCTATATTTGCAATCTCTATTTTTTTGGTTTGTTTGTGCGCTCTTTAATGTGAGTCTTTGTTGTAATGTGAGTTTTAAATTGCTGTAAAATTGTTTGATGTAAATGTAATTGAAAGGAGCCTCAAAACAAGACAGCAGTGCTTGGCCATTCTGCAAGCTTCATATTGTATGTATTTATACTTAGTTGAGATCATTACTGAGACAAATTTTATACTTTTACCAAATAATATCACATTTGTTGGTCAATTATTAGAAAAAATATATATATTTTAGAAAAAAAAAAAAAAAGGAGTTGTTTGCAGGGACTGTTTTGACACTTTCGCTATTGCTGAATACACACCGGAAGCATGCTATCGCCCAACTGGAATCTTCAAACTGCAAATGTAGGAACTGCGTTTAGATTTTGTGCTGCAAACAGACCTACTTGCTATCAGACTAGTGCTATGACATTTATCTCAGGATAATAGCAAATTGCACTTTGCGGCACTTCATTTGCATAGAATACACCCACAGTTTGTGGGCATACACACACAGGTAGCGCAAACACGCCCACCCATGACTACTTGCGCTTTGCGTTGGCATGAAAAAGTGTGCTTAGAAATAGCGCTCTCACAAAAATTGGATAAGACATAGTTATTGCACACAGTGATGTAGTGGTACTAAAAAGGTGGGTAAACGTCAAGGTTACTGATGTAACCTCCGTTCCCTGTTGGAGGGAACGAGACGTTGTGTTGATGAGTTGACACTAGGGGTTCACTCTTGGGAGGCCAGACAGCTCTGATCTTTGAGAAAAGGCCAATGAGAATTGGCATGTGGAATTTGCATGCCAGTCCCCCAGATGGGTATAAAAGGAGTGAAGCTTGCAAACACACACTCAGGTTTCGCACTGAGGAGCCGAGCCAAAGACCTGGTCATTTCAGCGGTTGGTTCAATGTTGTGGCAAGAGGGACACAATGTGGCATTCCCTCCATCAGGGAACGGAGGCTACATCAGTAACCATGACATTCCCTGTCTGTCACTCACTCGACGTTGTGTCGATGAAATATGGAAAATACCAAAAGAGCTGAACCGAGTTACGCAGACTGGTGAGAAGGGCAGATAACTCTGTGCCTCGTAGCCAATGCAGCAAGCTGTCACGTAACTACCCCCAACACACTGGCAGGCATGAAGCGGTCCCCTACACCTTGGGGAGCAGCTAACTGCTCAGAAGTTTAAGGACTGGCTGGCCCAGCCATAGCCTTCTCTCTATTGTTCTCCCCTAAAAAAGGAACAAAATCATTCAGCTGGGGGCCAAATAATGTCCATGTTGAGGGGTGTCCCTCCAAAGATGAGGACACCGCAGAGACCACACACTGCCCCGAGAAGGGGGGGGGGGGGGGGGGGGGTCTTCTAAGTGGAATATAACACACGGTCTTACTGGGTAGGTCCTACTCAAGGAGGGGAGGAGTTACTACAAACATGGTGACCAAGGACAGAGGGCCCTCTGCCCAAAGAAGATGCGGTTTACCAGCGGGGAAACCATTTTGACACATGTACTAAATGACACATGTACTGTGGCGGTGGTGAGCCTCTCCAAAGACTCGTCGTCCGCTGGGCTAAGGAGGAAGTATGTCCAGGGTTCACACTTTTTTGCGAACGCAACTGGGAAAAGAGCGCACGTCTTCACCTCAAGGGAGGGGAAGAATGTATGCGCAAATGGTACACCTGGCCAGATGACCTGTTTGTGTCACCTGTTAACACATGGGATGATACTGGCTCAACCCTGAGGTTATAGAACCTCACAAAGGTGTTAGGTGTTGCCCAGCCCGCAGCTCTACAGATGTCTGCTAGAGAGGCACCATGGTACAACGCCCAAGAAGCCGCTAAGTAATGGCATCCATGACCCAGTGAGCGATCCTCTGTTCGGAGACAGCGCTTCCTTTCTGCTGTCCAACCAAGCAGACAAGAGCTGCTCGGTGCTTCTAAAGCTCTGCGTGCGATCCAAGTAGATGCGAAGAGCAAGGGGCCATTAGGATGATCTGCTCCTTGTCCTCCCTGATTTTGCACAACATCTGTGCAAGTAGGCTCACTGGGAGAAAACGCACACTTGCATAGCCCCAGGGGCCAGCTGTGCACCAGGGCATCTGTGTTAAGGGGAGCCTCGGTCAGCGAGTACCAGAGCGGACAGTGGGAGGATTCTGGGAAAGCGAACAGGTCTACCTGTGCTTGGCCGAATCGACTCCAGATCAGCTGGACCGCCTGTGGGTGGAGTCTCCTCTCTCCCCTGAGTGTAACCTGCCACAACAGCACGTCCGCTGTACTGTTAAGGTGGCCCAGGATGTGAGTGGCTCACAGCGACTTGAGCCACCGCTGATTCCGGAGGAGGAGACAACAGGAGAGTTGTGACATTCGACGAGAGTGTAGGCTGTGTTGGCAGTTGATGTACGCAATCGTCGCTATGTTGTTCATCCGGACCAACACATGCTTAAAAGCTCACATTAGCTTTTAAGGAGATGCCATGAAACTCTATGATAGAGGAGTGTTACCAAGTCGTCCTTCTCATAAGCTTGTCTGCTTTTGGCAGTGCCATCCCTCTTTGCTGCAAATTCAGGGATAAGTGTGCTATTTCCTCTAATGCGTCATATATTAACCCTTAATCCCATAGGAACTCCTGTGATTCCATCCTGGTCATCAAGCCTTTGTATATAGCCTTTTCTTTTTCATCACTTCTGACATCTTCTGCTGTAGCACTAACGTGGTAATGGAGGGCTTTAACTGTTCTGAAGCTACTGGCAGCCCAACAAACATCAAGCACCCTTCCAATCTTCTGCAGATGAACTTCCACTTCTTGTGCCTGCTCATCCAGTTTACGACAATTCTTTGGTGACTTGTGGTAGAGGGTGTGATGTTTGTCCATAAGAATTAATAAAATTATGAATGTTAGTTACTTCTTTATCTGCATCTCCCACTGCCAGTTCTAACCTATGATTAAGGCAATGAGTTGAGGATATTTATGCTGTAGATGGGTAGCTACCCCATATTTACTACCCAACATAACACTTGCACCATCACAAGCAAAAGTTATGAAGTTTTTGTTTAAAAAGTTTTCTTTCAGTCCATATTTTTGTAGGCAGGACAGTAAACTAGTGGTTATTTGCTCAGCAGATTGGCTTTCAAGCTCATCCAGGTCAAGAAAAATTACTGTTGGCTCATTCTTTATTACGGAGGTCAAGTAGACCACCAAAGCAGACTTTTTACTAAGTGTTGTGGACTCATCAATAAGAACACTACATTTCTCATTTTGGGTTAGTATGTGTTCCACTATTTTTTTTTCTCATCTTATTTGCTGTGTGATCAATGATACTTGCTGCTGTGTATCTGGAGTTCAGAGTGGTTCCCATGTCAAGGCCATTTTGCTGTTGGAGAAGCACCAACTCTTGGTAGTCTGAGTATTGGCTATTGTTCTTTGGAAAGAAACAGAGTTGCTCTCTTCTCCCTATCCCCTTCTACTTGTTTACTAATTATTGTTTACTATAATTTTCAATTGGAGTTTCTGCTTTCAGGTGGCTTTTTGCTGTGCTTAGAAATCTTACTTCGTAAACATGTCAACTGGTACTGGTGTTTGCCACTATGACTGTAAGTTACCTTGGCGTCTGACCACTCTTTTGACAATGACATCCCCATTTCCTTAAGTTCACCAAGTGATGTAATCTTGTGGCATGTTGCACAACCAACAAAGTCCCCATTTACTACAAGCCAGGGATTCTCTTTTTAAAGTGCAAGCATTGTTTTACAGTCCAAATGCTTGGGTAGCCTTTCTGTCTATATTCATCCTGTTCATCTCCTCCTGCACTGCAGCCTGTCTCACCCCCACTGTCTGCCTCACTACTCACTGTGAAGCATGGTTTGGAGGTATAAGTATTTTATATTTGAATATACTTTTCTTATTTATCAACACTTATATGACATTTTTACACAATTTTATAAAATGTATATAACATTTATAATACATATAACAGCATTTATTAAATACATTGGTAAGGCACTCACCAATGTCCTTTGCTTCCTCTCTCTGTCTCCTCCTGCTTAGCAACCTATCTCACCACTATGGTCTGCTTCTTTGTTATCTCACTACTCTCTGTAAAGAAAGGTTTGAAAGAAGGCTATAGGTTTTTTACTACAATTCTGTAACGTTTGGAGCCCAAGGAGTGGAATAGATTAGACGCAGGAGTAGAATCTTTGAGAATTTTAATTATACAAACTGGAGTGCAACAAATGTTGGATTGGATACAAACAATACATATTAACATCAAACATTAGTTTTCAAACATTACCATTCAAACATAACAATACAAGGACTGACAAAACATGAACAAAACTAGAGGGTTTATATACACATGAACACTAATGAGGGAATGGCATATAGATGGGGATAACAATTAAGTGATTGGGTCAGTGGATTCTGGGAAATGTAGTGCTGGGGAAAACTTCAAAATAAGAGTCATTGAATACAGTTGAGACAAACTGTGACAACTTCCTTTATTTTTCAAATTAAATGGATTAGATAAAAATATTTAGCATTTATTATCAACAAAACATAATAAATAATTAACACTAGTAAACAACTAACCTCTCTCCTCTCTTCCTGCACCACTGTGCTCTTTCACTTCTCCGACTGTTTCTTTACTCTCTGTGAAGCAATGTTTTAAATTATAATAATTTGCATGATAATTATATTTACTGAATTAATAGACAAGTATATAAATTGATATTGGTGATTTACAAAATCAGCTCATTTTCAGTCTCTCACATGTACCTAACAATTTACTAGCTAGCTACGTAACTAGCTAGTACAGTAGTTACTTAAACAGAGCTACTGCATTTAGTTAACTACTGTAGGTGACTAGCCAACTAACTGAAAATTAGAAACTACAATATTTTATTTACCATTTGATACCTCCTTATCCAAGAGCCTGGGTTTTTTCGGGGGAGGTGAAGACAAGGAATTTTCAGGAGTTAATGGACGTTTAAAACGTCTGTCATCTCTGTCTGTGTGAGAACGATTGTTGACGCCAACACTTGCTGGTTCTAAGCCAGATCGGGTAGTTCTAGTACATCGTCGGTGTATAGTGTGCATGCAGATGAGCAGTTTTATGTTGTATAGATGAATCAGTGAACACTTGCAAGGCAAATTGAGTATGCACAGGCAAACATAACGAGAATACTTCGCTTGCCAGAGCAATGCTGGGAATGTAGTAATAAGTAGGTAAAAAAGATAATGAATTAAATGAAAATGTGAGTAAACACTATTTCATAAATAAAAGGTGCTTAAAAAAATTTACGTGCGTTTACCCTCCACTACAACCCTGGTTGCACGTAGCGCTATGCTTTTTGCGCACTCACGCAAATAGAGTCTTTGATGTAATTTACATAAAAACTCCAGTCTTGTTTTTGGGCGCAATATTTGAATACATTTGCGGCTGCAAGAGAGCTGTAATGTTAAGATCAAAATCCTTAGGAAAAAGAAGGGGTCATATAAAACTCATTGGCGGTTTTAACCACCACTCATACCACACAGTTGCATAGGCCTATGTATTATAAAAGTGTTTATATAGTAACTTTTTAGCACTAACCCCACCTTAAACCTAACCACATCTCAACTGCTTGTTTTTCAAATAATCACTAATTGTTTTGCGATCACATGTTAAAAATACTGTATAGTGTACTGCTAACTTAAATGGAAAATTATGCCATCAATGTACAATGAGTGACCTGACATAAAAAAATGTAACCCTTTCCATCCGGACCATTCAAATTTGGGAAAATTATTCCCATGATTCCTGTCTTAATATCTTCGCCATCCAATAGCTGATTCTATTTTTGAAAACTGCCAGATACTCGTTACAATATATGCTAAAAGCACATATAATCGGTTAAGGTGTTACTGGGCGTGAATAATAAATGTATCATCGTCATCCTCCATTTGCCTGGGCGGAGCCAATTGAGGATGCTTCGGGAGATTACCTCAAGTGTTGGATTTACTGCTTCAAATTGAAAACTGGAGCGATCTTTCGAGGTACGACAAGTTATTTAGCATGTGTTGTCAATATTGTCAATTGAAAGTAAAAATGTTTTAATTACGAAGCATTTATTTGTATAAGTAACGCTAGTTAAAAAATTACATGATTGTCTGCATTCATTGGACAGGCAGCTAGCCTCTATTTTTAATGAAACTTGCTAAATAAACACTAGAGAGCGATACATGTTCAATGTAAATTTTTAGCTAAATATCAATAACTTTTTTGGCCATCTGCCTGAAGTAATATGAGGCAGAGAGCAGACACTGTTCATTTCAATAAAATGTAACTTTCTTGTTGTCTGTCTCGCATAATTTCACTTCAATACACATCCACATCAAATTATAAAGCACAATACAATAAACACTACTTAATACGAAACCCTGTAAATACACAACCAGCTGCAGTCATTTCTATTTTTCAGCACCCTGAGACCTACTTAGACCCCCAATTCTGATTTGTTCATTTTACAGACTGATGAACAAAAGACTTCCATAATCTATTCATTCTAGCATATGCTTGTAACGTATGGGAAGAAGTCAAGAGAGCTGGATCTATTTGCAGTGAAGGATTTTAATGAAAAGATAAACAAATACAAATAACGGGTAGACACAGGAACAAATAAAACATCCACGATGGGAAACAATAACGTAAACATGAGAAAACATCCACAGGGCACAGGCAGAACACAGTAGGTCGAAACACTTTCAAATACATTCAACAACTCACAATACTGAACAGAAATCAGGGCATTAAATACACAAGGAGCGGATTCTAGACGCTGCTTAAAAAAGATAGAAAGAAAGAAAAAAAGAAAAAAAAGAAAAAAAAAACACCCACAAAAACCAAAAAACAAATCGTACATAGAGTGAAGGGGAGGCTTGGGGGGGCAGGCAGTCCAAGGGGGGCACAAGGGGCAAAGACATAGAGGCAGGGCCAAGATGGAGCCGGGGACCAGGGAGACCAGAGCAGGTCAGGCGGACGGCTAGGAGACCAAGGGGATGACCTCAATGTGGGGACCAGGTCTGGAGGCCTGGGAGGTGGCCACAGGACGGAACCGGGTCAGGAGGCCAGGGAGGTGGCCACAGGACAGGGACCGGGTCAGGAGGCCTGGGTGGAGGCCACAGGACAGGGACTGGGTCAGGAGGATGAAGCCATGGAAGGCTCAGGAGACAGGGCCATGAAAGGCTCTGGAGATGGAGCCATGGAAGGCGAAGCCGTGGGAGGCTCTGGAGACGTGGAAGGCTCTGGTGACTGAGCCATGGAGGATGGAGCCGTGGAAGGCTCAGGAGGTGGAGCCATGGAAGGCGGAGCCCTGGACGGCTCAGGAGACAGAACCATGGGCGCGGAGCCCTGGAAGGCTTGGAAGGCGGAGACGTGGAAGGCTCAGGAGGCAGAGACGTGGAAGGCAGAGCTGTGGAAGGCTCAGGAGGTGGAGCCATGGAAAGTGAAGTCGTGGCAGGCTCTGGAGATGTGGAAGGCTCAGGAGGTGGAGCCATAGAAGGTGAAGCTGTGGAAGGCTCTGAATCGTGACAATGCTCTTTTTGATAGCAAAAGACCTGTCTGTTTGATTGCTTGTTGATTTTCCCATGTAATAATTTTTTTTTAATATAATTTCACAGATAACCTTACCAATCCATCACACAGACATGATTTTAGGTTGTGTGTAGCTTCCTGTTCACAAGGAAAGTGTGAGAGAGCTGTCTGCAGTTGGACATTCTGGTTAGACTATTCAGTGTACAGATTTGTGAAGAACACACTCCTGGCTACCAAATGTTGTACTTTTTCTGTTGTAGAAATGGATAAAGACTATGGCTCCTTGCCTTAGCACCCTCAAGAGGAGGATGCAGCTGACTGCTGATGAGCTTAGGTTCATAGCAGAGGAGGACATGGCTCACGAGGGCATGAGCACTCAGGAGGAAGATCTGCTGGACCAGGAAATACTGCAGGAAGTCCTGGACCACGAGGAGATGGAGGATGAGATGGAACCATATCCCCAGCCAAGACCATCAACTGGGTATGTATAAATGTGTTTGTATTGTTTGTTTTTATTTTTCATATAACTGATACTCACATTAACACTAACACTGTTACTCTTATTATTTTGGGTATGGCTAGCCATTTTTGCACAGGTCCCAAGTCAGCTAGAAAGCGTAAATGCTTCCCTGACTCTGTTTCTTATCCCTCGTACTCTGACATCGAATCACAGGCCCCAAAATCTCCCATTTATGCCTAGTCGTCCATTCAGTTTTGACTTCAACAGTCAACCTCCAATATGAAGTTGTGAGAAATTTACTTTTTCATGCTGTTTTTACTCAGGCTGTAGATGTTGCTGAGATATGCAGCTTTACAAACCATCAGGGGTGGGAGCTCATCCTGAACTCTCTTTCATATTCCAGCTACCAAGGAGCTTGGAAGGAAGTGACCCCGATTAATTTAAAATATATATTTTTTTTTTAAATTTCAGTTCTCCCCGATTCCCATCGTCATTGGGGAACCAAGTCACTTCAGGGCTCGTGGGCAAGGGGATTTATTTCATGTGACCGCTACAAGGTTATTTTAGCAGTTCTACTATGTTGCTCTATGTTGTTGACCCTACCAAAGGTTATTTGATTATCAGGATTGTCTTTGGAATCTGCGTTATCTTATGGACCACCTCAAACAAAAATTCCAGTAGTTCTGACAGCCTAACCAAATCTCGCAATAGATGAACGTACCGTATGGTCAAGTTTAATTCTTGGTCAGGTTTTAAACAATACATGAATGGCAAGCCTATTCGGTGGGGTTTTAAATTATGGGTAATTGCAACATCAGACTCGGGGTATACTCTCGACTGTTTACACAGGTAGTCGTGATAGGTGTGTCACTGTCTTGGTCACAAAAGTATTTGAATGGTTACTGCAGCCATTCAAAGACCAGGGCCACAATGTTTAGTTTGACAACTTTTACACGTCCCCAGCTATTTTATGGTTAAGTTGTTAGAAATGGGAATTGAATCGTAAACTGTTTTCTGCAGAATTTAAAGACATCAAAAGATGGGAACGCAAGATATCTCCTGAGGATATGAGGTGGTGTAGGATTGAGGGGAATATACTTGTAATTTAGTGGAAGGACACACGTGCAGTTACATGCCTCTCCAGTTTCCACAATGCGAATGGCTCAACCGAATTAAACTAGGTTTTTAAAAAATTATGGCGACTGGACAAAAGAAGTAGCCCACCAGCCCACTGTCATCAGCGATTATAGCAAAAACATTGGCAGCGTTGATAGGTCAGACCAAATCTTATGACATCCTACATAAAACTCAGAAGTGGTGGAAGACTCTTTTCCTCCACTTTATAGACACTGTCATCGTCAAAAGTTTCATATTGTTTAAGGAATAGCAACACATTCATGCGGCACCAGGGGATGAGCGTAGACTGGTGAACTTAACCTGTATAGATTTCAGAGAAAACCTAGCTTGTCAGCTGGGAGGTATCAATATTCACACAAGTTTCCATTTGCATACACTAAAGCCTGTAGTCCCTCCTTCATCATCACTCCACACAGCCCATGTCCGTAAATTTGAAGAGTCCTCTAAGAGATGTTGGCTATGCTGTTGGAAAAGTAGGACTGCAAATAAAATTAAAGTAGCTTATTGTGTGACAGAATGTAATGGAAAAAGACTTTGCTTGGTTCACGATAGGAACTGTTCCCCTTCTGTCACTCACTTGACGTTGTGTCAAATGAAAAATTACACAAGGGGTCTTCCTTGGGAGCCTCGCATACCTCTGAACTTGAGAAAAGGCCAATGAGAAATTGGCAGACAGAATTTGCATGTCCCGCCCCCAGACATATGGGTATAAAGGGAAGCGGGCATGTGTCTGTCAGTCAGATTTTTTCATCAGCAAGCTTAGTCTCACTACTGTTCCACTCACCTCTGTGGCAGAGCACTGTTGTTGGATCTGCGGCGCATTTCCAGTGGCGTTCTCTTAGCATTCCAATGTGTGTGTGTCGGAGAGGGGGTTGGAATGTTGGAAATACAAACATTCACAGTTCAAATGACTGATTCAACAGCACGTGTAAACATGCATGGAAAAGAAAGCTTTTATTTCAGCTTATTTCCATGTAAATACATGTTAAGATGTCTTGAATTCAACGATTTAATTACGAATAACAGCACTAAAATTATTATTATTATTTATACTATATACACTACAATTATTATTGATTATATTCTAATAATTTTTATTACACGCCTTTGCTAAAAATTAATATAAATATAAACTCGTGTTCCTCCAGTTACAAGCCTTCAATCACAATGTAATTTATGCCAAACGAGAATAAATTATACAAACTAAATATAGAAGCATATCATAAAATAATTGTAAAACAATCTTGCCAGGACAAATGGATCTCGATCAACCGTAGACAGAATGTAGATAAATTCAGTCTATGAGCATTTATAGGCCAACTGCTGCCTAACTCGCAGTGACGTTTTTAAGACCAATCCATTGGCTATGTGCAAAAGGCACCAGCTTGCGTTCATTATGTGTCAGTAGCAGTGTCCCTGTCTGAAGACTAGCTGGTCATCTGACCTCTGAATTCACGCTATTCATAGGTTACAGTGGCTCGGCACTTCTAGTGTTATAGATGTCTTTCCGCCTCTGTTCCTGGATGCAGTCATTTCTCTCCACTTCTGACTGTCATAAGAGCTGGCTCAGGTGCCTGGGCTGCGATCACACGCGGGCAGCGTTTTATGAATGGTTCATGCTCTCAGTGCAAGAACATAGCCATGGCAATGTTGCGGTCGCGGCTTTCTTTCCTCATAAGAGAAAGCCACTTCATCCACCCCCCCGTGTCTCTCCTTCTTCCCACGGGATTCAGGATGACCCGGCTGGTGATGAAGGTGATTTGGGGATGACGACGGGCTCGGTTTCACTGGGTAAATCCCCACGAGCCACACACCCCTCGGCACGCTCGCTTCCGTCCGAACTCGGGATGAGTGCGGCCCGCCTCATGGACAGCCGGCATTCTCCTTTGAGTCCCTGGAATTTGATTACGACATCACTGCTGCATCGGAGAGCTTCACAGCGGCGTCTGATGCTGATGACTCATCTGGGCTGCCACCTTCGGTTCTGCTTGCCCAGTCTGAGGCTGACACGTGGATATCCATTATGCTTTCCCGGGCTGCCGTGAGTGCAAGGCTGGATTGGAACCCCCCCCCCCGCCCCCCCCTCACCCCATACAGCTTGTTGATCAGTTCCTTAGGTCATGGCGCTGATCATAGCAATTACCTCGACAACTGGCTCATTCTAGCTCACTCTCGAGAGTTACTATGCGTGCACAGGGAACAGGTGCTCAGGCACCTCAGTCATCTAGGGCTTCAGGTCAACTAGGAAAAGAGCAAGCTCGCCCCGGTTCAGAGCATCTCTTTTCTTGGCATGGAGTTAGACTCAGTCTCAATGACTGCACGCCTCACGAACGAGCGAGTGCAGTCAGTGCTCAGGAGCTTCGATCTCTTCGAGCCCGGCACAGCGGTTCCTCTAAAACAATTCCAGAGGGCATATGACATCCTCAGCTGCGGTCGCGCCGCTCGGGTTGATGCATATGAAACCGCTTCAGCACTGGCTTCAGATTCGATTCCCGAGACGGGCATGACCTCTGTTTTCTGCGGACTGGAGTCCCCTACAGCAGGTGTCCAGACGTGTCATGGTCACCACAGATGCCTCTCAACAGGGTTGAGGTGCCCTGTGCAACGGGCATGCTGCCACTGGCTCCTGGACAGGGCCCTGGCTGCATTGGCACATCAACTGCCTATAGTTGCTGGCTGTATTCCTTTCCCTGTGGAGGTTTCTCCCGCTGATTTGGTGCAAGCACTTCTTGATCCATTCATACAGCACCCTGACGATAGCGTACATAAATCGCCAAGGCGGCTAGCCCTCTCGTCATATGTCACAACATCTCCTCCTTTTGAGTCAGCCGACTCAGGTGGCCATGGATATACCTCTGGCCGTGCCTGCCCCCTAGCGGGTTCAAGCACACTCGACAAGAAGTGTGGCATCCTCGTGGGCACTGGCTAACGGCAACTCCCTAGCAGACATCTGCAGATTAGCGGGCTGGGCAACACCCAATACCTTTGCGAGATTTTACAATCTCAGTGTTGAGTCAATCTCATTCCGTGTTTTGTCAGGTCCGAGCCGGTAGGTCCTGCCTGATTAAAGGAGTAGCTCTACAAACACGGCGACAGTGGGCAGTGGGACTGCTCAAGGGAGACATGGGTCCACCAACAGGGGGACCATACCGTGGAAAATACTTCACAGGGAGTTGCTTGAAGAGGGAATTAAGCCTGTGGATCCCTACCCCAGTACGGAACACTTCATAGTGTTCATAGTGGGTCTGGTCACAAATTGCTCTGCTGAATTCGCAGGCCAGAAGGCTAGGGAGGAAGAACATCCTCGTCCTCCTTCTCGTCGGCTGCTCCGACCGGGTATTCTGCTTGGACCCAGCAGCCTTCACCAAGTTGATCCAGTGCGCTTTCTCTCCCAGGTTAGTCACTAAGCGTCGCTTCCTGGATGTTCTTCCTCCCTAGCCTTCTGGTCTGCGAATTCCACTATGAGCATTATGAAGTGTTCCGTACTGGGGTAGGGGTCCACAGGCTTAATTCCCTCTTCAGGCAACTGCCTCTGATGTATTATCCATGGTACAGTCCCCCTGTTGGCGGACCCATGTCTCACTTGAGCAGTCCCACTGCCCACTGTCGCTGTGTTTGATGAGCTACTCCCTCATCAGGTAGGACCTACCACCGTGCCGCTCCCACGTGTGGCTTGACAACCCACGTGGTGTATTAGCCACATATCCCCAGTCTGGGCAGAATGTGGCCTCCGCAGGGTCTTTTCCTCCTGAAAGAATAGGATCGGGAAAGACTGCCAGCCGCTTCACACTCTATGCGAGAGACATAGAGATAGAAAAGGCTATGGCTGCCGGGCTTGCTCCTATGTTGGTCATGTAGCACCTGTTCCCCCCTCAGGGGTGCTGGGAACCTAAGGTCTGTATATGACTCCTTTTCTGGGGGCGTTGGTGAGGGTTATGTGCGACCTACACAGCTGCTTCTAGCACGCAGCAGACTGCTTGCACCTGTGTCCGCAGTTCACGTAACACGGGCTAGTGCACGGCGCTTTTGAACGGGGCCCCTTGTGTCACTTCATTCGACACAACGTCGAGTGAGTGACAGAAGGGGAATGTCACGGTTACTGTTTTAACCCCCGTTCCCTGAGGGAGGGAACGAGGCACTAGACCTACCACTGTAAATGGCCATACCTTATTCTTGGCTCCTCAGTGCAAAAACCTGACTGACAGACACATACCCGCTTCATTTTATACCTTTATGTCCGGGGGCGGGACATGCAAATTCTGTCTGCCAATTTCTCATTGGTCTTTTCTCAAGTTCAGAGGTATGCAAGTCTCCCAAGGAATACCCCTTGTGTCACTTCATTCGACACAACATCTCTTTCCCTCCCTCAGGGAACGGAGATTACAACAGTAACCGTGATGTTTTCAGTCTTGGCACTCAGCTGTGACCAGTTTGCGAAGAGGCCTAGGTTAGGCTGTGTTTACTGGTAATGTTATGCTCCCCCTCCCCTCTTTTCTCCCACTCTTCTCTCCACAGGTATTGCAGTTGTTATGTATTTATGAATTTATATATATTCTGTTCCTGCACACTTTATTAAAAATGTATTTACTGTAGATGGTTTGAAAGTTTGATTTTTTTGTATGTTTTTCTGTGTAATTTGTGTGTAATTCTAATGTACAAATGAAATGAAGTGTGTGTTTCATTGAACACAAAAGATTTATAATTTATAATCTCAATTTATAATTACAGGTGCTCAAAAAGAGTATTTGAGGAGTGGTCATGTGAAATGTATCTTAACATTCTAAATGTTTGTTTTATTCTGTTTTCCCACTAATCACTAGAATGGTCATAACTTTTAAACAAAAGATTATATTTCTAATCTGTCTTCTTTTCAACATTGCCCACATAATTATGTATATTTCATACACTCTAAGTATGCCTCTAGCTTGTAATTAAAATGGTTGAAAATGCAGTTGTCTGATGATGTATGGTGGCCCGAGAAGATTTTTTTTTTAAATTCCTGTGTGAAATCTTATTGATTAAGGATGATTAGCCTTAAATAATCATACATATATTTTTATAATTTGAAAGCCCTAGTAATTCTCTTCAATAATGGTATATACATTTCAGGTGTGTGATGTTTATGAATATGAATGTAATATGAATATGGACATTAATATTATATTCTGGCACAGGATGGAATTAAGGCTCAGGCCTTAAAGGTTTAAAGAAAAGAAAGTAGTTTATTTTTCTATTTAAATTCTGAAGACTAAATGAGAGTAAAAAAAAATTAAGACATTTAACACAAATTGTGCATAATCAGGCATAAAATCATTCTTGCTAAAACATGTTAACTGGGAAGCTTTTGCCAAGTGAGTCAAAGCTGTGAATTATATCTTAAATACTGCCTTTTGTTTTATAAACGGTAAATATTTTATAGTGTATTCATAATGCCAAATGGTACTTAGTCGTTTTTGATGTGTAGTGTTCCAACATTTATTTGTACAACTGGAAACATGGCATCAAATGCCAGTGATAACAGGCTCAGGAAGAGTGCTTAGATACAGAACCGATATTATGCTAAAAGTCCTGCAAGATGTAGTTGCTGTTGATAATTTAGACAAATAGCAAATATAAGAAACAAATACACAGTTGGGAGTCCAAAAAATGGTATATATTCATTTGTAGTATTCTGTATTGTGACTTACTATGCCAGATGAAGAACAAATTTAATCTGTTAAATGATTTCTGACAGTTTATTCATAGATCACACCAGAAAAATGCAGAAAAACACACTCTGTATTGCATTTTTCAACAATTAATTTATAAATCCAAATTGTAAAAGCAGTGGATGTGCATGATTCAGAACATGATTAAGTTTGACACCTTTTTCAAGTTCTGAGCTTTGAGTTTTGAGAAATATGTACTTTTGGTGCAATACATGAAGGAAAAACTCTTTTGCGCACTACCTTAATATTTAATCCATATATAAGAGGATTAAAAACTGGTGGAACTATAACCAATTCTAATGCCATGAAACTGCGTAGGCTCTCTGGAATGTCATTTGCACCATATTTGCTATACAAACTGTCAAAAAGCATAGCAAAAGTGAAATTTATCAGTGCAAATATATGTGGCAAACATGTTTGCCAGAATTTCCTTCTATTCTCTAAAGATGTTTTACATGCAGCGATGAGTTTAATATAGGATATTATGATAAAAACTGCAAAGCTAAAAAATGTGACTGTAGTGGCATATCCAAAGACATTATTAACAAAAGATGATGCACAAGACAGTTTTACGATTGACCAGTTGTCACAATATAATTTGTCAATGTGATATTTACAAAATGGCCTCAAGCTTGATAACAGCACACCAGTAAGAGTAAAGCAGTTGGGTACAACCCAGGATAAAATCATTAATTTTACACAGGTAATTTTAGTTAATTTGGAATGATAGTCTAAAGGTCTGCATATGGCTACATATCTATCATAAGACATCACTGTTAAAATTGTAAATTCACAAAGTAAAGAGCTGTATATAACATATGTTTGTAGAGCACACATGTGAGAGGTGATCACGTATGAATCCAGTATTAAATCAGACAACAGTTTAGGGTAGAAACCTGTGGCTCCATATAACACATTTACACACATATAACTCAAGAACATGTACATTGGTTCATGAAGAGCTTTCTCCATTATTATGACCATAACAAGACGAATATTAATTGACAATATAACCACATATAAGGCTAGAAAACAAATAAAATATATATGCCTTAATGATTTTGTTTCTTTGGGCACCATAAGAGTCAGTATTACAGGATAAGAAATATTATCCATTATGGTATGGATTGCAAACAAACAAATAGTAGGCTTATTCAATACACACTGCATATACAAGACATCAAACCAATCAAAGTTCAATACAACATGTAAATAAATAAATAAGACATTTCATTAAGCTTCAGTTGCTATTATTGCTGAAGTAAATAAGCACTCACAGTCAGAGCTATGACAGTCATAGCTGATCACAGTCAAAAAGAAATACATACAAACAGATCCACACATCTGGAGCTGGGCGTATTCTAATTGATAGTGGTGAAGTTTTGGTTGGTCTTTATAGTAAGTGCTTTTTCATTTGGGAAATCTCTATGAGATGTTTGAACATTTCAAGGGATTCAATATCTACTCATGAACTGTCACAGTTCGTTAATGTGGTTAGATGAATCCAATTGCAGAAAATCAGGCAAAACCTGAAGTACTAAAAACAGTGAGGATGAACTGAATATTTTATTTGTACATTTTCTTCAAAACAAACAGAAAGCTCTTCAAGGAGAGCAAATCAGCATTGTTTTATTTTCAACAAATGTCTTTACAAGGAAAAAACAAAGTTCAGAGCACAAAGACAATAAAGCAATGACTAACAACCTGGCAGGCAACAAAATGGGGGTTTTATATGGTTGCTTCTAAATAATTAGACTAATACAAAAGCAATGATAGAACAGTAATTGGTCACAATTACAATCAAATTAAGGAAGCCACCAAGGTTATAATGAGTCCCAGGTGAAAGGGATCCTCCATTTGAAATCAGTTACTTCGTAGTATAACTTGATGGTGAATGGTGCACCTTGGTGACTCTGATGACATGTGACAGGACCCCCTCCTCTATTGCTGAGTGCTGCGGCACAGTGCAGTCACAGTGGGCACAAATTAGGTCCTTAGTCAGAATATGATGAGTGAAAACCCAGGAGTGCTCTTCTGGGCCATATCCACCTAGGCTACCAAACATTGCAGCCCTCTTCCAACCCATCTGGAAAGTTCTTTAACTGTATATTGCAAGCCCCCACCTATGAGACAAGGAGGATGAAGAGAAAGGAAATGTGCAGTAGGTCACGTGATTGATCCTTCAGTCAATGGAAAAAGGTCCGACAAAGCATGGTGCATGTTTTTTAGAGTCCACTCATAAAGGTAAGATTTAAGATTTTTGGAAAAGGTATCCTGCGTCTATTGGCTTGTCTCTTATGAAGAGCAGTGGAACTGATGAACTTATCCCGAACCCGTCTCCATGCCCTCTGGCAACATCCAATAAAAGTCTCGCTGACGGAACTACACTTACAGTCTGTTGTTGTAAGAAGCGTCCAAATTGGCTTTCGAAGGGAGATATTCCAGTAGATGAGTTCTGGAATCTGTTGGCCCAAAGCAGGATGTCATTCCAGGAGGCTGGGTTAGAGGTAACAAAGCATCTCAGGTATTTCTACAGGTCTTGATTGACTCTTTCTATTTGGCCATTAAATTGGGGGTGATAACCTGAGGAGAGTTTGACAGAAACATCAAGAAAGGACCAGAAGATTTTCAAAAAATTTGATTCAAACTGGGGTCTTCTATCAGAAACAATATTAAACTGCATCTCATGAACTCTCACTATGCTTGAGAACCAAATAGGCTGTCTCTTTAGCAGAAGGTAACTTGTGAAGTGCAACAAAATGTGCTGTCTTGGAAAACCACAGTATTGCCATGTGAGGAGAGTAAACCAGTGTAGCGGGGTAAGCAAGAGAAAGCTATAGTAGATTATGTTAAGTCCATGTTAACGTGAATCTGCAGTCAGAGTTAGTACACACTAATGACCCAAGGTTGATGGAGCATTGGATACATTAACTTAGGACTATTTGTCAGTAACTAAGTGCCTAGTCTGTAGGGTCTAAATATAATAATTATTTAGAACAATGTAATGTTGGTCGACCCGAATTCTGATTACTGTAAATATTATTCCAGTCAAGGGTATAAAGGATAATATAGGTACTAATCAAAAGTACTGGATAGTTCTGAAAAATCTAGATACATTAGAGTTGGTTGGCCTATTCCGATAGCATTAGTCACTGCCGCTGGCTGAGAAAAGTGTTACTTTAATTAAGTGTATGCAGATTTAGGGGGACTAAACAAAACTACTATCCAGATAAGGAGAAGCATGGAGCATTCTGTCTGAATAGTTTTAGTCAGTGAGCATTGGATAATGATACAAAACAAATCACTTTGTGAAATGATCACCTGTAGCCAGCTGGCACATAGAATCAAGTAATATGAATCCTGATGAAAGAGCACAACTTAAAAGTATAGAAATTACAAAGAATGTCAAAGAATTATCAATAACTTTTGGAATCTCAACCTAACTTGAAGGTCTTTTAAAATTAAAGTCAGATCAAATTAATAATTGAAGTCAGATTCAGTTTAAACTAAACCAAATAGTTTAAGACACTACAACCACAAATGGCCGAAAAGACGAACGTGCAGATACCTTCACCACTCTACTGGAGGCTGCAGTTGGACCAGTGGGGTGGCCCTTATAGCAGAAGAGTGGAAGACCACAGCGGGCTGGCTTTACGAGCAGCACAAATAGGTGGCCACATAAAAGGTAAGCATTTTTGCTCATATAATTAGTTTGTGTTGCTTGCTAGTGTTTGCCCGTGGTAGTAAAGACACTCAAAAAGCTCCTCCAAATTTAAAGAGCAATTTTTTATGAAACATTTTTTATGAAATGTTTTGTCCCCTTTACAAAAATCTTCACTTATGATGCTGCGCTGAGAAAAGCGCTTTGGGAACATCTTATAGCTGTGATCAGCTGTGAATATGTGTGCAACACATCAATGAACATTGACCGGAATTTATAACCTCTGCTGGTGTAATCATTGGATGCACCTGGGCTAGGGTTATAAATAGATGCGTCACTGGAGCATCGTCAGTTTTGTCTTCAGATCACTTTGTGTGCTATCACGAGCCTGTCAAACTTTCTTTCCTCTGTTAGGAGTTAGAATCTGTTAGGCAGTGCACAGTGAACCTTTTCTCTTTTCTCTTCAAAAGAAAAGGAAAAGAAAGAAAAAATGACTGAAAATCAGGGCAAACAATGTGTGTTCCCCTGTCTCCGCTCTATGGCCGAGAGGGACATGCATCAGTTCTGCTTTGTTTGTTTGGGGGAATAGCATGCTGCTCTCGTGTTGGGGCGGGGCGGGTGCGAGCATTGCGATCTGCTTTCGGGCAAAATGCTTTGCGACTTTTCCAATTTGGAGGATAGATTTCTGTCTTGTGGCCCATGACGAGTTCGGTTTAGTAGGGGCAGTAGTGGCTCAGCGGTTAAGGCTCTGGGTTACTGACCAGAAGGTCGGGGGTTCAAGCCCCAACACCGCCAAGACACCACTGTGTGACCCTTGAGCAAGGCCCTTGATCCTATCTGCTCCAGGGCTGCCATATCATGGCTGACCCTGCAATCTGACCCCAGCTCAGCTTAGCTGGGATATGTGAAAAATAAATATTTTCACTGTATATATGCAGAAATGTATGTATAATGTGTGACAATTGATCAATTTATTTATTATTTATCTTGCTCATGGAGGAAGCCTTACTTCTACTTTGCCCCTCCCGGTACCCCCATGAATCCTCTCCTTTCCCGCCACCTCTGGTGTTTCGGGAGGCAGAGGCTTCCAACAAAAAGTTGGGTGTACCGCTGCTTCCTGTCTTATTCCAGGATGCGGAACACTCGACATCCCCTCAGCAGAAAGTGTCGAAATTAATACCCATCTCAGAGAACCTGGCAGTGTGGAAACTTCTGCCCGGTATTTCTATGGGTGTCCTAAGAACAGTAGAAAAAGGCTGCAGAATTCAATTCGCTCGCCACCCTCCGTGTTTCAAGGGCGTGGTCCCCATTACCGTGAAACCGGAGCAGGCATGTCTACTGTGGAAAGAACTGCAAAATCTCTTGGTCAAAGGGGCCATAGAACGTGTTCCCCTTCCAGAGAAGGAGTCAGGCTATTACAGCAAATACTTCCTGGTCCCCAAGAAGGGTGGGGGGTTGTGTCCGATCTTAGATCCTCGAGGCTAGAACTGCTCAGTCAGGATGTTCAAGTTCAAGATGTTAACTATCAAGACGGTCGTGTCACAAGCACAACATCACGTTTTGGCTGATCACGATCGATCTCATGGATGCATATTTTCATATAGAAATTCTGCCACAGCACAGGAAGTTCCTGAGGTTCGCTTTCGGGGGCGAAGCCTTCCAGTATCGGGTTCTTCCATTCAGCCTAGCCCTATTACCCCGTATATTCACGAAATGCCTGGATACAGCACTGGCTCCTTTGCGACTCCGGGGTATTTGCATTCTGAATTACATAGACGACTGGCTAATACTAGCGCAGTTCCAAGAACTGGCAGTTCAGCACAGGGATATCATCTTAGCTCATCTGGTTTCTCTGGGTCTGAGACTCAACGTCAAAAGTGCGTTCCCTCTCCCACCCGGGGAATTACCTATCTGGAAGTTAGATGGAATTCGATCACGATGCGGGCACAATTGTCTCCCGCTCGAATCATTTCCATTCAGAACACCCTGAGCAAAGTCAGGCTAGGTCAAGGTTGCACTGCTCGTCAGTATCAACGAATACTAGGTCTCATGGCGTCTGCGTCCACAGTGATCACTTTGGGCCTTCTGCACATGAGACCGTTCCAGCTGTGGCTAAATGCCAGGGGGTTTCATCCAAGGGCCAGTCCCCTAAGGCAAATAAGGGTTACGAGCCGCTGGCTTCATTCCCTTTCTATGTGGTTCAGACCCCGGTTTCTTACCTTGGGTCCCACTCTAGGTGCATCTTGTCGTTCCAGGCTGCTAATGACAGACGCCTCCCTGACAGGCTGGGTAGCGGTCTTAAGTGGTCGTCCAGCTCAAGGGGAATGGGAGGGTCGTTAGCTCGATTGTCACATTAACTGTCTCAAGTTGATGGCTGTATTTCTGGCCCTGAAATACTTCCTCCAGAGGCTGCCATGTCTTGGTGTGGGTGGACAATACAGTGGTAGTTTCTTGCATAAACCATCAAGGAGGTCCATGTTCACGTCAGCTGAATTTCTGGCATGTCGGATTCTCCTTGGGGCCCAGGGCAAGCTCCTGTCACTCAGGGCAGTTTATATCCCTGGATGCCCATATGTGGGAGCAGATTTACTGTCCAGACAGAAAATACCGATGGGGGAGTGGAAATTCCACCCCGAGGTAGTGGAATTAATCTGCGAGAGATTTTACAGGGTAGAAGTGTACCTCTTTGCCTCTTCTCAGACAGCGCAATGTCCCCACTACTTCTCTCTGAGTCACCCAGCCCCCCTGGGTTTGGACACGATGGCGCATACATGGCCCAGAATTCGTCTGTATACATTTCCCCCGGTTTCTCTGCTCCCGGAAGTTTTGGCCAGAGGTCACCAGCAAGGGTCTTACCTCTTACTGATAGTGCTGGGCTGGCCAAACAGGGTATTGTTCTCGGAGATAATGTCTCTCCTCGACGGCTCGCCTTGGACGATTCCAAACAGGAGGGACCTTTTGTCTCAGGCATAGGGGACAATATTTCATCCCCGGCCCAAGCTGTGGAACCTTCATGTTTGGACCCTGGGATACCAACTGAGGGACACAGGGCTTTCACCTGAGGTTATCGAGACCATTTTAAGTGCTAGGGCTCCCTCCACTTGGAACAAATCTGGGTGAGATTTTACAGGGCAGAAGAGGACCTCTTCGCTTCTATGAACAGCGCGATGTCTCCTCTACTTTTCCCTGAGTCGCCCAGCATTGATGGTCGGGGTGCAGTTGAGGAGACATCCTCTACACGCTCGCTTCATTCATGGAGCTAGGCAACCTAGGCCTCCTGCTAGGACCAGGACCCCTTCATGGGACTTAAGCAATAGTCCTTGAGGGTCTGGTTGAGACCCCCTTTGAACCTCTAGAGTCAGCGTCTGACAGACTTCTGACTCTCAAGATGGCGATTACCTCTCTAAAGAGAATTGGGGACCTACAGGCTCTGTCTGTCTTGCCAGCCTGTTTAGAGTTTGTCTTAGGAATGACCAAAGCAAATTTGCACCCTCATCCTGACTACCTGCCTAAGGTGCCTTTCTCGACCTTACACCCGGTCACTCTTGAAACCTTCTGCTCCCCGCCGTTCACTACGCCGGAGCAGGAAAGAATTCACGGACTTTGTCCAGTCCATGCCCTTCAGACTTATGTCCACCGCACTAGCCAGTGGAACTATTGGGAACTATCAGGGCAACTATTCATTTGCCATGGGGCTGCAACAGGGGGGTAGCCGCCACCAAGCAGACTATGTTGCTTTGGGTGAGGGACGCTATTGCCCTGGCCTACGAGGCGCGTGGTCAAGCTTTGCCTGTAGGCATCAGGGCTCACTCTACCAGAGGGGTCGCCTCCTCTGAAGCCTTGGCCAGAGGGGTCCCTCTGCAGCATGTTTCTGATGCGGCAGGCTGGTCCTCTCCGCACACATTCATTCATTTCTACAGTTTGGATGTTCATGGCACTCCGGGCTCTTATGTCCTTGTGTTGACATCTCAAGCTCATGTCTGAGCCCTCTCATGCTCTTGTGAGCACACTACACAACCGTAGGGGGTCCGGACAGCCACAGTGCGGTGGCGGGGGTATTCTCGTTCCCAAAGCGTTTTTCTCAGCGCAACATCATAAGTGAAGCTTTTTGTAAAGGGAATGTCTTGGGTTACTTAACTGTAACCCTTGTTCCCTGAAAAAAGCAGAACGAGATGCTGCGCTTCACTGCCGCACTGGGATGCCCCGGGACTGCTCATCTGACGATTATCCGGTGATTCTAACTCCTAACAGAGGAAAGAAAGTTTGACAGGCTCGTGATAGCACACAAACACAGAGTGATCTGAAGACAAAAGAGCTGACGATGCTTCAGTGACGCATCTATTTATAACCCTGCCCCAGCGCATCCAATGACTACACCGGCAGAGGTTATAAATTACAGTCAATGTTCATTTACGTGTTGCACACATATTCACAGCTGGTCACAACTATAAGATCTCGTTCCGCTTTTTTTCAGGGAACAAGGGTTACACTTAAGTAACCCAAGATGTTTTTACTGTTAAGAGGGCCTTGAAGGAGAGCAGTAAATGAAAGCAGATAAAGTCCTAGGCAAAATTTCTGCAGGTAATGCTCTGTTGGGTTCAGGAAGTTAATCACAGAGGTTTTGACCAGGTAGGCAAAAATTCTGCAGGGTGTTGTTTTTCACTATGTTGAGGAAGTGTATCAGTGAAGAGCAGAATTTATAGGTTACTCAAGGGACTGTAGAATAGGAAAAGTGTTTGCATAATTGTCTGTGTCTGTGTGAGTATATCTGACTGTGGCTTTATCAGAAAATAAACTCTGTATCTTGTGGACAGTGGGTGCCTCCTGGACCGTCACTTCAGTGTGAATAAACAGAGGGGCACAGGTATTGTTGCACTTGAGAGGAGTGGATGAGAGAATGAACCCTGTATAAAGAGTGAATGAGTCTTAAATAATAAAAGGACAAATAATGAGTGTATAAGCCCAAAATAGGATAGGTATGTATGAGGATTTGAGCCCCACAAAATAATAAAGGGACTTGTATGAATATTATGTGTTAAATGTAATGATTAATCTAAATGAATGGTGATAAAAATTATTTTCATTCTTTGTATGCCAAGTAAAAATAACAGTGAAAGAAATAAAGACTGTAAAGAAAAAGCAGCTATTTGGATGCAGAGTGATCCTAAAAGTAACATGTTGACAACATATAGGAAATTTGTACATGTGTGTGGTATAATAATTATTACAATTAAAGTGAATGTTATAGAAGAAAATAAGGGAAACTGGTTTATAAATAAATACAAATAATTGAATTTCTTTGGAAGATCATATTATTTGATCAAAATGTTATATATATATATATTTTTTTTTTTTCAAAAATCTAAAAGTTGTTCTGTGACCAATCATGCCAGATAAAATGGAAAATAAAGTCCAAACCTTCAATAAGGAGGCAGAACTAAGCAAACGTTGTAGACATTTTTGCTCAGATGCTCTGATATTTAACATAATAGAAGTGTTCTGCTTTTGGAAGTGCATCAATTGAAAATGGTAGATCATATTAATTTAAGTGGGTGCAAATCCAGATTCTGCAGAGCAACTCTGCTTTTTTCATCTCTGATAATAAAAACCCCAAGACTTCGAGATTGATTTTTCAATCAACAGAGGTGGCAGAAGCCACAACATTCGGCAGAGAGAGAGCCAATTGCAGCTGCCATGTGTCTGTTTATGTTGTGTGTCCAGGGGTCTGAGGACTGGCTCCGGTCCACCCGGGGATCTGCCAGAGGGTGGAGGAGAGTCCAGGCGACTCTGTGACTGGCAAATCAATGAGCAAGTTTTTTTTCTCTCTCTCCTCTCTCTCTCTCTGTTGCTCTGCCTTGCCCTTTCCCTCTCCTCTTTTTTGTTTTGTTTTCCCTCCCCTAGTCTCCCTCCCCAGCCCTAGAGAGGTGGGGAAAAGCCTGCCGGCTTGGAGGAGGAAGGGACCAGGACATGACCACGCATGCCCGGCCCCAATTCGGCAAATCAGCCGAGGAGAAGAATAAATGTAGTGGAACATGGCAGTTCAGCAGGGAGAGAGCCACATGCAGCTATCATGTGTGTGTTTATGTTGTGTGTCTTATATTATTATAAGTTCTTATTCAATATTATTTTGACTGTTCAACCAGTTCCCACCTCCTCCTTTCCCAACCTTAACCTACATACAGTATGACCACATGTTTGTCACATGCCATCACTGCTAATTTACATTATTCACGCTTAACTGAACTATTGATTTCAAAAGCTTGGAAGGCACACATGTAAGAAGGCATCACATATGTGTCCAACATTAAAACATGCAGGAATTTAGGATAAAATCCTGTGGCTCCACATACCCCATTTATACACAGACTACACAAAAAATGTACATTGGTTCATGAAGGGCTCTAAAACCTACAGCGCCAATTGACAGGCCGCCTCCCCCCTGCATGCCATGGCTCTCCTGCAGGTCCATCAAGCCAAGGCACTTAAAGATCTGCACCTGGGTAGTCCCGACCCCGACGTGCTGCAGGATCTGCGCTCTGCCATCGACCTCGCTCTCAGAGCCATGAAGGTGGTGGTGCCCCGACAGGCCAGCGCTGACAAGATCTGAAGTCGCCTCCTTAAGACCTCTTCTTCAGTCTCTAATCCACCCCCTGCCGGGTGCGCGGAGGCAGGTAAGTGCTTTGAGTCTTCTCTCACCACCCAGGCCTCAAGAAGCTCTTCTGCCTCTCGACGCAATATTACCTGCTCCCCCCCACCGCGAAGCCCAATCTGGTATGTCAAAAACAATCGTCCCGTTAGTGCCCCTCGCACGGAGCTTGGATGCATATCTCTCACTTCCCAATCCGTCGCGTTGGCTGGCCAGGACCATCCGACTCAGCTACGCGATTCAGTTTGCCTGGCTCCCGCCTCGTTTCAGTGGTATTCGCCCAACTTCCGTGCGCGGCAAAAAAGCCAGTGCCTTATGAGCAGAGATCTCGACCCTGCTCCTCAAGGACACGATAGAGCCCGTCCCTCCAGCCGAGATGGAGAAGGGTTTCTACAGCCCTTACTTCATCGTACCCAAAAAAAGCACCAGGTTGTGACCAATCTTGGACCTGCGAGTTCTCAACTGGGCTTTGCACAAACTCCCATTCAAAATGCTCACGCAGAAACAGATTCTCACCTGCGTTCGACAGCTAGATTGGTTCACGGCGGTAGACCTGAAGGACGCTTACTTCCACGTCTCCACCGACCCTTCTTACGGTTTGCGCTTGACATCCAGGCATATCAGTACAAGGTCCTCCCCTTCGGCCTGTCCCTGTCCCCTTGTGTCTTCACGAAGGTCACAGAGGCCGCTCTTGCCCCCCTAAGGGAATTAGTCATCCACATACTCAACTACCTTGACAATTGGCTCATCCTGGCCCACTCTCGAGAGTCACTATGCGCTCACAGGGACCAGGTGCTCAGGCACCTCAACCGGCTATGACTTCAGGTCAACTGGGAAAAGAGTAAGCTCGACCCGGTTCAGAGCATCTCTTTTCTCAGCATGGGACTCGGTCTCAATGTCAGCGTGGCTCACCAATGAGTGTGTGCAGTCAGTGCTCAGGCGGTTCCTCTAAAACAATTCCAGAGGCTCCTGGGGCATATGGCATCCACAGCCACGGTCGCTCCGCTTGGGTTGATGCATATGAGAACGCTACAGCACTGGATACAGACTCGAGTCCCGAAATGGACATGGCACCACGGCACATATTGTGTGACAATCACCCCTTCCTGCCATCAGATTATCAACCCTTGGACAGACCTCTGCTTTCTGTGGACCGGAGTCCCACTGCGTGAGTATGCATTTCCCCCAGTGAACCTTCTTGCATCAGTGCTGTGCAAGATCACAGAGAACAAGGAACAGGTCATCCTGGTGGCACCCTACTGGTCCACCCGCACCTGGTTCTCGGATCTCACACTCCTCGTGACAGACCTTCCCTGTAAAATTCCCCTGAGGAAGGACCATTTTTCTCAGGGACGGGCCACCCTCTGGCATCCGCACCCAGACCTCTGGAACCTCCACGTCTGGCCTCTGGATGGGATGCGGAAATCTAGTGAATCTACCACCTGCTGTTGTAGACACGATCATCCAAGCCAGAGCTCCCTCCACCAGGCAACTTTACGCCCTGAAGTGGCACTTGTTCATGAATTGGTGTTCTTCCCGAGCCGAAGACCCACAGAGATGCACAGTTCGGTCAGTGCTTCTATTCCTGCAGGAAAGGCTGGAGTGGAGGCTGTGCCCCTCCACCTTGAAGGTGTATGTAGCTGCTATCGCAGCCTACCTCTACGCAGTAGATGGCAAGTCCCTTGGTAAGCACAACTTGATTATCAAGTTCCTGAAAGGCGCCCGGAGACTGACTCGGCCTAGCCTTTTACCCTCCTGTGATCTCTCAGTGGTCCTCTTAGATCGTACCCCTCCTTCAGAGACCCCCCCTACGAGCCGCTTGATTCAGTTGAGCTCAAGGCCCTCTCCCTGAAGATGGCCCTCCTGATCGCGTTAGCCTCCATCAAGAGGGTTGGAGACCTGCAAGCGTTCTCTGTCAGCGACACCTGCCTGGAGTTCGGTCCGGCACTTTCTCACATTATCCTGAGACCCCGACCAGGCTACGTGACCAAGGTTCCTACGACCCCTTTCAGGGACCAGGTTGTGAACTGGCAAACCCAGCCCTCTCATTGCTGTGTCCGGTGCATGCTTTGCATACCTATTTGTCAGCACGCAGCTGCTTTGGCGGATGGCGGAAAGGGAACGCTGTCTCCAAACAGAGGCTAGCCCACTGGGTCGTTGATGCTGTTTCCTTAGCCTATCACACCCAGGTCGTGCCGGCCCCCATGCGGGTCCAAGCACACTCTACGAGAAGTGTGGTATTCTCGTGGGCACTGGCCCATGGCATCTCCCTAGCAGACATCTGCAGAGCAGCGGGCTGGGCAACACCCAATACCTTTGCCAGATTTTATAATCTAAGGATTGAGTCGGTCTCGTCCCATGTTTTGTCAAGTCCGAGCTGGTAGAACTCGTTAACGCGGCACAATTGACCGGGTGTTCTGCTTGATCCAGCCACTGAGCGTCACTGCCTGGATGGTTTTCCTTCCTTGCCCTCTGGCCGGCGAATTCAGTGGAGCAATTCGCAGCCATATCCACTACGAGTCACAGGTGCTCTGTACTGGGGTCGGGCCCCACGGACATAGTTCCTCTTCAGGCTAACTCCCCGTGATGTATTTTCCGCAGTACGGTCCCCCTGTCGGTTTCCTCGTGCAGCCTCTTTTCCAATCAGATTCGAGGACTGGAACTAACGGTTGTATAAAATACATAATGTGGGACGTTTTGCCATGAGGAATGGTGTCAGAACTAGGGATGTGCACAGATAGTCAACATTTGGTTTACCATTCGATGTGCCTGTATTCGAATATCAAAATCACTATTTGGTTATTCTACACATGCAATAAATGTCTTCAATCTGTTCTGAGCCCGATAGTACTTGGCAAACCATCAGATTTTGGGCCAGATTTTGGCCAGTATTGAGTGAGTTTAGGCTGTTCATGTGTGTTTCTGCATGCATCTGTGCTGTTTTTCCGTTGTTTTACTACAGTATTTAAACACACCCTGGATGGACATCTTTGACTGTTCAGTGTCTCGTGCAGGACCGCTACATATTTTAGACACCTTGGGAAATGGCCAATTTATATCTGTCTGATTCATTCAAAATTTCAACTCATGAATGGAAATGGAGTGAATTCTTAATTTCTGAATTTTGTCCAACTCTGTCAATTAACCTGTGGTTCTGTTAAAAGAGAATACATTATTACTTGCTGCTTGATAACAAATAGCCTGATCTCTTTAAACCTTATAGTAAAGGGAAAACATCTCCCATTATTCATTTTGCATGTGTTATTCGTGCTGTAGTTGTACGTTTCTTACCTCTGTATAATTTGCTGGGTTTATAAGACTGCATCCTGGTACAGGCTGAATTTAACACTAAACTGAATGTAAAGACAATCTCTCACACAAATACTCAAAGTCAAAAATTTTATAGATTTCACAAACATACTTATTGCTTATCTCAATGTGACATTATTCCCCCTGGGACATTATTTATCTGTGTGACCGCACTCAGTGCTGTACAAAGAGATGACAATAAGACCACAAATCTTGCCCATTATCATTTTAATTTTAAACACTTTTAGAACTTTGTTATTGGTGTAGACATGCTACTTAAACTGATCTTATTAACAATGAGTGCAGTCATACTTTTATGTAAATTCTTATGCTCCTTGTATTCCATGTCAGTTCATGTCAATCCTGTTCCTAATTTTATATAAAGCATAAATAAAATATGAATCATCTTCAGTACAGGATGCATTGTAACCTAAAATACGTGTCTTCATTAATTTAGGTTTTATGCACAAGCTGAAGTTTAAAGTAAGTGATCAGTATTGTATCTTAAATGGCCTTAAAGAGGGTTATATTTTGTTTAGACACAATAGAATACAACAATCAACAGAAAATAATATAATTCTTTATCATTCTTTAACGATTATTTTCTGGATGTTTGTGCATGGTTTTAAGACTCTTTTGCGGACCTCTGTGAGTTTGAAGCCATAGATTAAAGGATTAAAAATAGGTGGCACTATAATTATCTCTAAAGCCAAAAAATTACGCAGATCCTCTGGGAAATCACTTGAGCCATATCTGTTGTACATCATGTCAAACAACATCGCAACAGTTAAATTTATCAACGAACACATATGAGGCACACAGGTCTGCCAAAATTTCTTTCTGCTCTCTAATGATGCTTTACATGCAATAATAAGCTTTACATAGGACACAATAATGATAACAAAAAGGCCAAAATAAATTGAAATAAAAATAAGTCCATAAATGTTATTGGTGACAGTTGATTCACACGAGAGCTTTACCATTGACCAGTTGTCACAGTACAATTTATCAATATGATTTTTACACAATACCAACCTATTTGATAAGAGAATACAAATAAGCATAGCAATTAATGGTACAGTCCAGCAGAAGACAAGTAACATGATACAAGTATATTTGTTCATTTTTGAATGATAGTTTAAAGGTCTACATATGGCAAGATGTCTGTCATATGCCATCACTGCTAATGTACAATAATCACACTGAACTGAACAGTAAATCACAAAAGCTTGTAAGGCACACATGTAAGAAGGGATGACATATGAATCCAACATTAAATCATGCAGAAATTTAGGATAAAATCCTATGGCTCCATATACCCCATTTATACACAGATTGCACAAAAAAATATACATTGGTTCATGAAGGGCTCTCTTTACAACAATGATCACACAGAGCCAAATATTCATAAACAATATCATAACATAGAGAAATAAAAAGCATATGAAATATATATTTCTATTGGATTTAGAGCCTTGTGGTTCCATCAGGGTGAAGGCTGAAAAATAGGTAATGTTATCCATTGCCAATGTTAAGTCAAAATATGAATTAGTCCCTACAGTGTACAAAATAGAAAAATCGATATATCGAAGAAAAAAGAATATTTGATTTGGCAATGGTACAATAAAAATAACAACTGTATTTAAAGGTATTGATAAGCACTAATGTATTTTACAGTTTCAAGCTTTAAAATATAACATTGCCTTGCCAGAGTTGTCATCTTCCATGTCCACAGTTATAAAATAGAGGATCTGAAGACAACTGGCATGCTTTTAAATAGTCTTTTCCTTTTAGCAAATTCTCAGGACATTCAATAAACCTTAGAGAATATCAAATCAACTCTTTTTGTCTTAAACATGTACTTTTCAATGTGAATTTAAGTTTTTTGTAAACATAATCTGAACTCTTAATATATTTTAGAATAATATCTTGAAACTTCAGTGTTTTAATTTTCTGTAAATCAGTGGTTCTCATGGGGAAGGTGGAAAACTAATTTACATTTCAAAACTAATTTAATTTATGGTGCAAAACAAATTTAAGCTAAACTTAAAGGAATGTTCTGGGTTTAATACAAGTTAAGCTCTATCAACGGCATTTGTAGAAAAATTTTGATTATTTTTAGAATACTGATATAATGTACTGTAATGTAAATTTGTACTTATCCCTCGTTAGTAAAAATCAAGTATGAATAGTATGTCTCACATCATCAGCACTCGGACGCTTCACTGTGTGTATCACTCCACTTGTGTTTGTGCCATTCTGAACGAAAGTGTATGATGTCTTAAGAGCTTTCTGTCTCTTTACATTTTACTTTGTGACATTACATTTTTTAGCCAACAGGTGGAGGCAAAAGACAATTTTTGTGTGTAATATGTTGGTAACATGACATGAGTCAGCCTCAGTCAGTTTTATATACAACAGCACTCCATGGTCGCTCCTATTACTAATACACTATTAAAGCTAGGCTCATCACAGCAGAGAGACAAAACAGACTGATTAATTACACAAACTCAAGTCTTGGATGCATCATTTGGTTTGAACCAGAAATGGCAGATTCTGATCCATCGTGAAAGAAAGTAGTTCCATGCACAATGCCCTTTTTATGACCGTACTCAGTTTTTCCTAATTTAAAAAAAAAATCACTTGTTCATTGAACTGTTGTATATAAACAATATCACACAAGCAAGAATGTGAGGTGGCCATATATCAGCACAGCTGTGATTGCCTACAGCACTCTGCCTGTGGCCAAATCACAGCAGTGCTGATGTAGGGCCATTTCACACTCTTGCTCATGTGATATTGCTCATATGACCGTCACAAGCAAGTGTGTGGTAGTGGAAATCGCTACCCTCCTACGGAAAGGTGTGATAGAGCCTGTCCCTCCGGCCGAGATGAAGAAAGTGTTTTATATTCCGTACTTCATTGTACCAAAGAAAGGCGGTGGGTTTATGGGCAATCTTGAACCTGCGAGTAATGAACCGGGCTTAACACAGACTCCCATTCAAGATTCTAGTATTCTAGCGAGCATCCAACATCAAGATTGGTTCGCGGCAGTAGACCTGAAGGATGCGTACTTCTACATCTCAATTCCACCTCGACGCAGACCCTTCCTGCCGTTTGCGCTTGAGGGTCGGGTGTACCAATACAAAGTCATCCCTTTCGATCTGTCCCTGTTCGTTCACATCTTCACAAAGGCTGCAGAATCAGCTCTTGCCCCATTAAGGGAAGTGGGCATTAACTTACCCAACTATCTCATCTTATCTTCTCTTAAAACTCATCTCTTTTCAATGGCTTATATTAGCATGTAATGTCCTGGTCTTAAATTTTGTGTTTTTATATTTTTGTATTGTACAGCACTTGGGTCAGCCTTGATGCTGTTTTAAAATGTGCTATATTTATAAAAGAACTTGAACAAAAGAACTTGAACTATACAATAAATTGGAAATTGACATTTAGTATGTTGGTGGATTTAGGGTTAATACACCTATACAATAAATTGGAAATTGACATTTAGTATGTTGGTGTATTTAGGGTTAATACACCTGTACAATAAATGGAAATTGATATTTAGTATGTTTGTGGACACAGGGTTAATACAAATGTACAATAAATTGGAAATTGACATTTAGTATGTTGGTGGACTTAGGGTTAATACACCTATACAATAAATTGGAAATGGACATTAGTATTTCGGTAGACACAAGGGTAATAGACCAATACAATAAACTGGAAATGAACATTTAGTATGTTGGTGGACATAGGGGTAATGCACCTATATAATACATTGGAAATTGCTAAAATGTATGACTCAAAATCACATTTAGGTGACTCTATGATGCTCCCTGAACAACATACACCCTTCAAAACTCCAAAATGTTACTGTCCACAAACCACCTAAAATTTTGAATGGGATCAATTGTAGGTGGGATCTGGATTTAGCTCTGGATTTAGCTAGGAAGTTGAAACTGGTATTTCTGTGCTCACCTCAGTCTTCTCTATATATGGTGTGAATTTCAAGAGGATCAGAAATTTAGTCCAAAAGGTATTGGAGTAATTTTGCTAAACATTTTTTACTTACTCCAATCCTCTTTAAATTCACACCATAGATAGAGACTGAGACTGCACTCCTGACACCAAATTGTCAGAATGTTCACCTCCTCTTTGTAGGCTGTTTCATCATTATCAGTGATCAGACCTACCGCTATCGTATCATCAGTAAACATAATCGATATTGCACCCACTTACATGTCATAAATATTTTAACATGGTCAAAGTGGACAAACAATTTGTTCTTGGACAGAGCCACTGCCTCCCGGACACACACAGAGGGTTCTCAGACTAACAGTGAGGAATTTGTTAATGGACAAATAGTTGTTTTGTGGTCAGCCCTGTCCCCTACTGGATACTCTCCAGGGATCTGTGTGGTCAAAATGCTGGTCACACCCCTGGGGTCCGTGGGCCCCCAGGGACAAAGTCCTGTAATATAGTGGGAAGGTGGACAAATAGTGTGTTCTTGGTCAGCCCCACACCCTCTCAAACATGGCCCCGTGGTCGGCCAATCAAGGGCTCACTTCCGTGGGCTCTTCACAAAAATAGTTGGTAAGGGGCCGTTTAGTGGCTCCGTGGGATGTGGGGCTGGTCCTTAGCACCCAGAGGATGAAGTGATGCAATATAGTGGGTATTTCGACATAGGATTTTCGTGGTCAGCCCCCACCTTCCCCAAAAGCTCACCTGTGGTTTATTTGAATGGAGAGGGAGCCCATTGCAATAAGCCTGTAGTGGGATGTGGTGGCGCCACCCAGCGTTCAGCTGCACAACTGTTTTCACTACTGGGCGGAGTTTTGACCCTTCCCTTTTTTTACTGTGGACTGATAAAATATTTTTGACCGCTCATATTGTGGACACCTTCGGAGGACCCACTGGTCGACACGGAGATGCGCTGCGGGTCGGAAAAAATCATCTGGGAGTGTCGCGCAGTGACCAGTAACCATTGGCCACGGAGCTAACAAATAATCGCTCGAAGACCTCTTGGCCTTACTACTTCCCTACTGTAAGGTAGGGTTCCATTGCTTACAAGTGGTAGCATTGTTGATTGGATACAGGATCACCGGTATGTCTTCAGATGGCCTTTGATGGTACATGAGTGCATTAGAGCAGCTACAAACCTTCGGAAGGAGCAACATGGCTGCACTGTTTTGGACATTGCCCTTACAGAAGGACAGCTTGTCTATATTTGGGACAATAATGTTTGTGGCAGGAACAAAATCCAAGATGCTTGGAGTCCAACTAAGTACAGAGTAATGGAAACTCCAGGACCAGGCAGGTCTGTTTATTCCATTGCCCGTTTGATCATTAGGCACATGTTAAGCATGTTCATCGTACAATGCTAAAACTTATCAAAGTGACTGATCCTCCCTTGAGCCCCACTAGAGTTGACTTAACTTAAAAGCAGCCCTTGCCTGGTGAGAATGATCAAGAAGATAGAGAGCGTGGGTTATGGTCACACCTCTGAGAGACATATTCGGGGAACCATCATTAGCTCCTGTTGCTCCTGAAGCTGGAACTTCAGCACAGATTTCTGCAGCATGTCCACCTAGTATTCCAGTTTGTTCTACTCCGTTAGTGGCCCCTGCTATGCATGAAACTATTCCATCATCTGGGCACACCACTGTGGCATCGCATCAAACTTCACTGCAGATAGCAGGGAGCCATTCTAATGTCCATCACCTCCCAAAGACAGTATGGGGAGTGGAAGTGGGGCTACTTTTCAGATTCCTGGGTCTATCTGTGTGACTGGGGATATTTTTAGGCCCTGGAATTAAATTTCTTGACTTCATCATCAGGACGACACTGTAAAGTGGAGGGTAGATTGTAACTGGGTGAGGTCTCTGTGGTAGTGAATGGTTATGCCCCTTCGTCATCTCATTATGACTGCCATATCATGATGTTTGCGCCTCCCTGATTACACTTGGTAGCTTATTTGGCATATAAGGTGTAGGTGTGTGTTCTCAACTGAGCTGGCAGTGTTTTGGGTTGGTAAGATTGCAATTTGAGCAATACAGTGAGTAGAGTGGGAGAGGAAAGCGGCTCCTTTTTCTCCAGTTTGGTTGGGTTAGACTAAACAAATAAATGGACTTACTTGGATGCTACTGTCATTTTGCCTTAGTGAAACTTTATTCTTTTAGTTTGTTGTGTGATTTTTTTCTCATTCTAATGTATTTGTAGTTTTAACTAATAACCTGTGCTTTCTGGTTCTAGGTGCGGCCTGATTGGGAGTGGTAGCTGATTTCACTACTGGGCGGAGTTTTGACACTTCCCCTTTTTTACTGTGGGCTGGTAACGGTATTTTGATGCACTAACACTGTTTTTCTTATACTTATATTTTGCAGTATTGTTTGTAGTGGTGTGCATGTGGTGAGCGATTTCTTTCCAGTCCTCCACCTTGTACACCTTTTATGGTCAGCTGGCACCCTCCCGGTTACCGCGGCCTAGAATATTATGCTTAGTAGCTGGGATTGTATTTTATATTAGAATGTGAGTAGTCTGCTAAAGTTTTAATGTTGCCCTTTCTGAATAAGTTATTGTGAAATAAAGATTTTTGGTATCACAGCAAATAATCATGGTCTTATTTTGGAATTGGTTTTGTTTTATTAAGCACTTAATACTTGCCACCACATCTCATTCACATTTTTGTGGGGTATTATTGCAATGAACTTGTGTGTTTTCTTTTGAGTGTATTTTATTCGGAATTGCCCCAAGTGGTGTTGTCAGGAATAACCGTATTCTGTCTTTCCTGGTCACGTGTTTTAGAGTAGTTTAGAAACATATGACTGGATTCAAAACTTTATTGATTATCATATCATTATAACTGTGGTTCCATCAGAAACATAATAATTTAACATCAGAGAACAAGATTCTTGGAAATACTTGGCATAATTGGAGAGGAGTGCTGCTCATTTAGTTTTTTTGTAGTAACTACAAAAGGCCACATAATGGCTTAAGTTCATCAAGAGTAGTAGTGATGGGAAGATCGGATCATTTTACTGACTTGGATCTTTGAGTCTCATTCAGCAAAATTAACAAATATTTATTCAAGTAATTTAGTAATTAGTTCATTTGAGTAGAAATATACATTGTCACTATTGTATTCACACTTGTTGTGAGTTTTATATGTATATTTTGTATATTTATCTATAAACTATTAATAAAACTTTTTTATAAAAAAAAAAAAAAAGATTAGTTCAACCATTGATTCATCTTGTCAAACAAATGAACGGAGGTTTCGCAATGTGCATGCGCAACCAACACAAAATGAACAAATCACTCTCTGAGACTACTTGTTCTTCTGAGTCACATAAAAGATTAGTTAAAAATGAACAAATTGTTAATGAACAACTCATTACTAAAGGGTAGCCCTTCCTGTACTGTGTCTCTGTGTGAGGGCATTGCTTTGGTTGTTTTCCTTGCCATGTGCTCTTCTGTCCAGTCTGTGTTCCATGTTCAGAGTGTGGTGTCTGGATCCTGACTCTTCGATCAGGTTCAGTCTTGATTCTGAGTCGTGATCCAGACACTCATGCTCTATGTCTTGTCTTTGTGAGCACATGGCTTCATGTTTGGTTTCGGTTCTCTTGCCATGCGCTCGTGTCTGGTCTTGTCTTTTGTTGGAGCACATGGTTAATGATGGCTTCATTGTCATGTACTCTATTGTCTTGTCATTGTGTTGTTCCATGTGCACTCTAGTCAGTTTTTCTTGTTTGTTAGCACATGGTTTTGTGTTTGTCTTGCCATGTGCTTCCCTGACTCCACCTCCTTGTTCCGTCGTTACTTTCCCTTGTTTAGTCCATGTTTAAGTATTTATTCACCTGCTCCTCATGTGTCTTGCTGCCTATATCTTATGTCATGGAAAATCTTTGAATAATCTCTCTAAGATGCAAGAATACTCTCAGAGTCTGGGGTTCCAGATGCCAAAGTTAAAGTTTATTGTGTCACCAACAAACTTGAGAAAGGTCAGCTGTCCGTTCTGACTCTCTTAGTCCAAAACCTCATCTTCTATACAGTTTGTTATCTGGCATTACCTCATTTCTATGCCCCTTCATTATTTTTGTAACCAATGGATACTATTCACCACCATTATCTCACAGAGCCTTTTGATATCTTTTTACTGGTAGAAACCTGACTTTAATCTTTTGAATTACTTTGACCACTGGTTGTTTTTACTCCTTATATTCAGCTGTGTTTCAAGGTCCATAGCCTCATTTTTTTTGTTACAGCTGGGTGCTCTTTGTGGTTTTTGCAGCATCAACATTTTTGTAACCTCATATGCTCTCTCCTGGAACACACAAAGGCCAGGAAACTCATATACATACTTTGATATAAAAACATACTGTAATATTGAAAAATATACTCTATATTCCCTCCTTTAAGACTTATAAAAAGTCTCACCTCTATTGCCCTTACCCTCCTCCTCATCACATTTTTGTTTGTCATATTATTTGCTCTGCAAACTCTATGAAGGCTTTGGATTTTTAGGACACCGGTATTTCAGAATAACCAGGGCAACAATTCAGTTGCGATGTTTGATTGGTTCATTGGTTCATCCAGTTATGAATGAATTATTCAGTCACATGATGTTTTTTTATGCACATCTTGTATTCCTATTAAATTTAATTGGATTTTATTCAGTAAATGTGTTTCTATCAGGAAGACTCAGACTTGATTGACATTTGATGAATATAAAACAGAAATGTAATGTCTCTCTTTGGCATAAGCCCCGTCTGGTGGTCCGAAGAAGTTGTACTCGAAACCGTCATATCCTGCCAGAGATAGGAGGCAGGATCGAGGAGACTACCCCCGTTCAGGACAGGACTCAACTGGTGGTGGAGGTTGCCATGTTAGCACACAGAAACAGCAATGTGATAGATTGTGAACAGACTTAAAAAGTATTGGCTTTCATGTGATTGGCTAGGAGTTACCTTGCTAATGGTGCAGCGATGTACAGCTGCTAGTCTTCCCCCTAGAACTACGCTGCGCTTACATTTCCATAAAAGTTTATGCGCGTTTCTTCTTATTGAATAAAAAACTTATCCAACTCAAGGGAGTATATAAGTTCCCTGTCTGTCGCTTACTTCGACGTTGTGTCGAAGAAACGACACTAGGGGTCTCTCTTGAGCGCCGAATATGCCTCTGATCTATGAAAAAAGGTCAATGAAAGTTGGCAAACAGTATTTGCATACCCCGCCCCCGGACATACGGGGTATAAAGGCGAGGGAAATACGCACGTTCATTCAGAAATTTTCTTCGGAGCCGATGGTCGTGTATGCAGTCAGCTGCTAGTGACACACCTGTTCCTGCTTCTATCCTCTGGCGCTCTGTTTTGCTGTTGGATCTACGGTGCACTTCAGCAGCGTTTCTCCTTCTCTGCATAGCGTGCAGTTTGCCCCTGCACGGCGTGGATGTTTGAACGTCCTTTTCAGGACGCGTCTTTTTAAAGATGCCATTCCGCCCCTGTGTAGTTTCTGGATGCGGTAGAGTGCTTTCCGCATCAGACTGCCACAGGCGTTGTCTCATGTGTCTGGGCACCGATCACACCGAGGCAGTGTTTGTGGATGGCTCATGCTCTCATTGCGAGAGCATGACCATGGCAACGTTGCGGTCGCGGCTTGCTTTCAATAGAAAGCACGCCACTCCAGCCGCCCCCCGTATCGCTCCTTCTTCCCACAGGATTGAGGACGATGTGGCTGGCGATGGAGGCGATTTGGGGAGGGCAGCGTGTGCAGCTTCGCCAGGTACGCCCCCTCGGACCACCCGCCCCCCCCCCCCCCGACATGCTCGTTGACCCTCGTCCGTGCTCGAGGCAACAGCGGCTCGCCGCTCCATTGGAGAGCGTAGTGTCTGACGCTGACGCCTCCCCTGGGCTACTGCCTTCGGCTGATGCGCAGATGTCCAACATGCTTGCCCGGGCCGACGTCAGTGTGGGATTGAATTGGAACCCTCCGTCCTCCCCACACCCGTCCCGGTTGGATCCAGGTTCCTGGGGTCTGGGCGCCTCTCACAGCCCCCCCCCCACCCACCCCCCGGTCCCATTTTTCCCGGAGGTGCATGACGAGCTGATGTCTTCGTGGAGAACCCCCCTCTCACTCAACACAAATACTGCTCGTCTGCTCTCGCTACCCTCGATAGCAGAGTGGCCCACAGGTATACGGCGATTCCCCAGGTGGATAGGGCTGTTGCGCTCCATCTATGCCCCGGAAACCCTACCACCTGTCGCTGGTGCCCTATACTCCAACATCAAAGCCTACAGCGCCGTGGGACAGGCCGCTTCCGCCTTGCACGCCATGGCCATCCTGCAAGTCCACCAGGCCAAGGCGCTCAGGGATCTGCACGAGGGTAGCCCTGAGGGTAGATTTTCTGCAGGAACTGTGCTCAGCGACCGACCTCGCCCTCAGAGCCATGAAGTTCACGGGCCGCCGTCAGTGTGGCACTCGGGCAGGCGATGGCCACCCTTGTAGTCCAGGAACGTCATCTGTGGCTCAACCTGGTCGAGATGCGTGAGGCCGACAAAGTTCGCTTCCTCAATGCCCCCCTCTCCCAGTTTGGCCTCTTCGGCGACACCATCGAGGACTTGGCCCAGCAGTTCTCCCTGGTGAAAAAGCAGACAGTGGCCATCTCACACATCCTACCCCGCCGCAAACCTGCCGCCACAGGCCCTGCCCCGTCTGCTCGCCGAGGGCGTCCCCCTGCGGCTAAGAAACATGCTCCGCCTCATCCCGGGCCCAGCTCTCAGCCCCAGCATCGAGCACACCACAGGAAGCAGACACCCCCATCTCTCGAACCCCCTCAAGTCTCCCAGGCGCTCTTGAGACGGATGACCCAGCGACCAAGATGTTAGCTCTGGAGATGGTAAGACCACTCCGTCCCCCGGTGGAGAGCCGAGAGGAGAATTTTTTGTTGTTAAAGAGCCATTTTCATTTGCCGCCCCCTTAGATGGGGCTGCGGTACCCACATTCTCAATAAAAGAGCTATTTCCTTTGTCTCTGGGTCACCTGGCCCGCAAATGCCGTTCTCACGGCACTCTGCCACCAAATCTCAACAGTCCCGGCTTCCTGGATACGGACCATCCATCTCCAGCCCCATGACTGTTTCCCGGGCTGGTTCCAACAAGTCTAAAGGATGCCTACCCTGGACCTCCTCCTCAGTCACTAACCTGCCCCCTGCCGGGTGTGCGGACCAAGGTAAGTGCTTTGAGTCTTTTCTCAGAACCCCAGCCTCGGGACGCCCTATCACCCGCTGCGAGTTCTCAACCAAGCATTGCACAAAATCCCATTCAAAATGCTCACGCAGAAACACATCTTAACCTGCGTCCGGCATCTAGATTGGTTCGCAGCAGTAGACCTGAAGGACACGTACTTCCACGTCTCTATTATGCCTCGACACCGCCCATTCCTGCGGTTCGCGTTCGATGGCCAGGCATATCAGTACAAAGTCCTCCCCTTCGGCCTGTCTCTGTCCACTCGCGTCTTCACAAAAGTCGCAGAGGCAGCTCTTGCCCTGCTCCGAGAAGCCGGCATCCGCACACTCAATTACCTCGACGATGGGCTTATCCTGGCCCACTCGAGAGAGTAACTATGCACTCACAGAGACCAGGTGCTCAGGCACCTCAGCCGTTTGGGGCTTCAGGTCAACTGGGAAAAGAGCAAGCTTACTCCAGTCCAGAGCATCTCTTTTCTTGGTATGGAGTTAGACTCAGTCGCTATGTCAGCACGTCTCACCAACGAGCGTGCCCAGTCAGTGTTGAGGTGCATCGCTGCCTACACACCAGGCACAACGGTCCCCTGACAACTTTTCCAGAGGCTCCTGGGGCATATGGCATCCTCCGCAGTGGTCGCACGGCTGGGGTTGATGAATATGAGACCACTTCAGCACTGGCTTCAGACCTGAGTCCCGAGACGAGCATGGCGCCGCGGCACGCACCGTGTGACAATCATACCCGCCTGCCGCCAAACATTCAAACCCTGGACAGACCTCTATTTCTTACGTGCAGGAGTACCCTTACAGCAGGTGTCCCGACGTGTCTTGGTCACGACCGATGCCTCCAGTTCGGGTTGGGGTGCCGTGTACAATGGGCACGCAGTAGCAGGCTGTTGGAAAGGGGCCCAGCTGCATTGGCACATCAACTGCCTCGAGTTGTTGACTGTCTTTTTTGCCCTGCGGAAGTTTCTCCTGTTAGTTCGAGAAAAACATATCCTGCTCAGGTCAGACAGCACCACTGCGGTGGCGTACATAAATTGCCAAGGCGGCGTACGCTCCCACCACATGTCACGACTCACCCGTCATCTCAAGTCGCTGCGTGCAACTCACACCCCCAGCAACCTCAATGTGATAGTGGAATGCTGTCACGACAACGCTTGCTTGGTGGAGAGTGGAGGCTTCACCCCCACTCGGTTCAGCTGATCTGGGAACGGTTCGGCAAGGCCCAGGTAGATCTCTTTGCCTCCCGAGAAACCTCCCACTGCCCGCTCTGGTACGCCCGCTCAGAAGCTCCCCTCGGGGCAGATGCACTGGCACACAGCTGGCCAGTGGGGCTGCGCAAGTACGCATTTCCCCGAGTGAGCCTTCTTGCACAGGTGCTGTGCAAGGTTAGGGAGGACGAGGAAAAAGTTACTCTTGTGGCTCCTTACTGGCCCACCCGGGCCTGGTTCTCAGACCTTGTACTCCTCGCGACAGCCCCTCCCTGGCGTATTCCCCTGAGGAAGGACCTTCTTTCTCAGGGACGGTGCATGCTCTGGCATCCGTGCCCAGACCTCTGGAACCTCCACGTCTGGCCCCTGGACGGGACGTGGAAGATCTAGCTGGTCTACCACCCATGGTCGTGGCCACAATCAACCAGGCCAGAGCCCCCTCTACCAGGCAACTCTACACCCTGAAATGCCGTTTGTTCGTGAATTGGTGTTCTTCTCGGGCAGAAGACCCACAGAGGTGCGCAGTTAGGTCAGTGCTCCTGTTCCTACACCTTGAAGATGTATGTTGCCGCTATCGCAGCTCACCACATTCCAGTAGATGGCAAGTCTCTAGGTAAGCACGACTTAATCATCAGGTTCCTAAGAGGTGACCGGAGGTTGAATCCCTCCCAGCCAAACCTGTTCCCCTCCTAGGATCTCTCGGTTGTCCTCGCCGGTCTTCAGAGATCCCCGTTTGAGCCGCTAGAATCAACTGTACTCAGGGCCCTCTCCCTAAAGTCGGCCCTGCTGATCATGCTCGCCTCCATCAAGAGGGTCGGGGACCTGCAAGCGTTCTCTGTTAACGACACTTGCCTGGAGTTCGGTCCGGCAGACACATATGTGATCCTAATACCCCGACCGGGCTATGTGCCCAAGGTTCCTACCATGCCCTTCAGAGATCAGATAGTGAACCTGCAAGCGCTGCCCCGGGAGGAGGCAGACCAAGTCCCCTCACTGCTGTGTCCGGTACGTGCCTTGCGTGGCTACCTGGAATGCACCCAGAGCTTCAGGCGCTCTGAGCAGCTCTTCTTCTGCTTTGGGGGACAGCGGAAAGGGAACGCTGTCTTTAAACAGAGGCTGTCCCACTGGGTGGTGGATGCCATCCTATTGGCCTATCACACCCAGGCCGTGCCACCCCCTCTACGGGTTCGAGCACACTCTACCAGGAGTGTGGCATCCTCATGGGCACTGGCTAGCAGACATTTGTAGGGCTGCGGGCTGGGCAACACCTAATTCCTTTACAAGATTTTACAATCTCAGGGTTGAGTCAGTCTTGTCCCGTGTTTTCTCAGGTCCGAGCCGGTAGAACTCGGTACACGTCGACGGTCTGACCGGGTGAATCGCTTGCTTTCAGCACTCTTTCCCTCTGCCGAGGGAAAACAGTGCACCTTCTTTCCCAGGAGACCCTTCTAGGTCCCTGGTTGATTCCTCCCTAGCCCTCTTGGGTCCGCAGTTCAGCGGAGGAACTCGCCGACGGAATAGGTGCTCCACAGGTCAGGCCTCCTACACGGACTCCTCCTGTGTGTACTTCTGCAGTACGGTCACCTTACGAGCTGACCCGTGTCTCCCTTAGGCAGTCCTTCACTGCCCTCCGGTCACTGTGTTGTAGCAACTCCCCCCTCCTGGTGGCTGGATCTACCACCGTGCCATTTTTCTCCCACATGTGACCAAAGAGGCCATGCGATGTATTTTGCCACCTTTACCTCCCCTTTCAGGCAGGTGTGGCCTCCGCAGGGTCTTTTCCCCCTGAAAGAATAGGAATTTGTGTAAGACCCCCTTCCTAGTGATGCGGTAAGGGCCCTGACTGCTCTTGCTCTATGCCGAGAAAACATAGAGAGAAAAGAGGCCCAGCCAGGCTTGGCCCATTCCCTAGTTGGCAAGCGTCACCTTGTTCCCCTCTAGGGTAACCAAAAGGATTTCGACAACTTTTTTGTGGCATTGGGGAAGGGTACGTGCAGTCTGAAACACAGTTGGTCGCTTGTGCACGTGAAATACCTGCCCGCTCCTGTGTCAGCAGTACATGTACACGGCTCAGAGCATGGCGTGATTTGAAGTGGACCCCTAATGTCGCTTCTTCGACACGACGTCGAAGTGAGCGACAGATGGGGAACGTCTCGGTTGCGTATGTAACCTCCGTTCCCTGATGGAGGGAATGAGACGTCGTGTCCTCCCCGCCACGCCGCTGAGCCAAGCCGCTGAGGTGACCGGACACTCCCGGCTCCTCAGAAAAATCCTGAATGAATGTGCGTATTTCCCTCGCCTTTATACCCGTATGTCCGGGGGCGGGATATGCAAATACTGTTCGCCAACTCTCATTGGCCTTTTTTCATAGATCAGAGGCATATTCGGCGCTCAAGAGAGACCCCTAGTGTCGCTTCTTCGACACAACGTCTCGTTCCCTCCATCAGGGAACGGAGGTTACATACGTAACCGAGACGTTTTCCACGTGCATTTTGGAGATTTTATTCACATCTTGGTGCATCCATCGGATTTTAATGCGATATCCTAAAATGCACTTTAAAATGCATTGATGGAAACATAGCTAATGAAATGCTGCAGAGCTGTTTTGAATTTTTCCATTGTTATGTACAGCTTCACATTTTTGTGCATGAGAATCATCAATCATATATATGTAGCGGACTTCGTCTCACACCACAAAAGAATCACAGACACCACTGTCATTGGTGGACAACATCTGCAGTTTATTTAACAGAGGACAGGAATTACACACACATACACCCTCAGTTCTGCAATCTCTGCCACACTCAAGTCCAAAGCTGTTCTGCACTAACATCAACAAATTAATTCTTTAAACATGACTCTTCTCAATAATTTTCATGACATGTCAAACACAAATGCATACATTCCAGAAAGACAATATTCAATAAAAGAATCTCAATATAATGAAATGCTTAATATAAAATAAAATTTGCTGGAAATAAAATTATTACATTCTGATTCAAATTCTTCTTATATCATGTGATCGTATAGTGGTAAAATCTTGGTTGCTGTATATTACATACCTGCAGTTTATTTAACAGAGGCCAGGAATTAAACACACATACACACACCCTCAGTTCTGCAATCTCTCTGTGAGGAGTGTGAGAAGAGAAAAATGAACCCCTGCCCCCATTAACACTTTTAACTGCATTAACTCGACATCTCAAATATACATACGGTTTCAAATACATACATTTGGCACAAAACAACAAATACCCATACATAAGTCAACTGCATGATGTTTTATGAATGTTATCCACAATTTGATGTTATCTTTTGAAACCCATTAACAAAGAAACCTGCATATAAAATGGCACGCGGGCGGGAATATAACCAAACTCATAAGAGTTAATTAATGCAAAACTTTGAATATAACTAAAGCTAATGACAATAAAATACTTTCAGTGGCTCAATCCACTGTTACAACACTTCGTGTACGTGTATTAACAAGAAAACGAACCCAATCTCTTATATTTTAATACTTAATCACAGAGCTCAGTTACAACTTACCTGCCTCACTCAAGTCCAAAGCTGTTCTGAACTAGAGCGACATCCAATTGGTGAACCAACACGTAAGTGGAATGACGTCACTTCTCTCTTTTTTTAAATACAAAAATATTATTTTTAACAACTGCATATGCATCTTCTTTCCATTCTCTTATAAAGATCATTTAAACAGATCAAAAGAAATTCACAAGGAAAAAAAACATTTTCATTTAAAGTTTGTTGGAATGGTCACAAAACTCAGTACACTACATTGTAGTAAAAGTATAAAAAGGTGCCTGACTAGCATCACCATGAAGAGCCCTATCATCTGCCTTTGGGCCTACCAGGTAACAAAAGTCATACAGAGAAATTAAATCCCAGGAGAGATAATTATCCATCTCATGATAGTTAATGACCTCTGGCTCAAGAGCTATTGTTGCACCATTTCTTTATTCTCCTATTAGGCTATTTTAGTCTCCTGCATATAGTGACCTAATGTAGTGAGACAAACAAGAAATTAAGTTAAATTTTTCATGTACAATTCATGCTATATTTGTATAGTATACAGATTGTGACTGCAGATGTTAGAGACTGAATGTAATACTTTCTTCATACTTGGAACTTCTTATAAATATACTGTAATATCAGCACATTTTCCAAATTTGTAGTCCTTTAATCAAAGACTTTAGTGTACATTTTTATATCATCTCCCTTTTTTATGCAATAAAAAAAGACAAATATGCTGTATTACAATGAAACACATTACAAATATCAACAACATATACACAATAACATATGGGTTTATTTGCTAGAGCCTCACAAAGAAGTTGCCATGAGTTATTTATAAGGGTGTCTGTGGTCATTACAGCCTTCAGTTCATGAATGGGAACATGTAAGATTGCAACTCTGACAAGGCAATTGTAATGTTTCATAAGTTCTAGCATTTGTTGTTTAAACGCATGTGTTTTTTATTTATTTATTTATTTATTTTTGGTTGATTTAGATTTTTTTCATCTTGGACAAAAGTCATAGGTGCTTATATGTAGATATAATTGGCTTTTTCAATAGACAGTTCTTGGTGATATTAAAGAATAATATCAAATAATTTCAATTTGAAATTTGTGGATTAATATATATTTAAAATGGATAATAGGACGTATTTTGCTACTTATACCCTACTGGAACCAAAAGACACTAAATCATATAGGCATATATACTTCACATGCTTTTTGCTGATCTATGTTTTTATATTGTTTGTTAACATTTGGCTTAGTATGGTCATTCTCTTGGAGAGAGCCCTTCATGAACCATTGTACATTTTTCTGTGCAATCTGTGTATAAATGATGTATATGGAGCCACAGGATTCTATCCTAAATTCCTGCATGATTTAATGTTGGATTCATACGTGATCCCTTCTTATATGTGTGCCTTCCAAGCTTTTGTTATTTACACCTCAGTTATGTGTCACTGTACTACATTAACCATAATGGCTTATGACAGACATATAGTCATATGTACACCTTTAGACTATCACTCAAAGCTGAACAAATTTACTTGTGGCATATTACTTGGATTATGTTGGACCCTACCATTTATTTATATGGTCATCGCACTTCTGTTGACAAACAGATTGCAATTGTGTAAATATCACATTGATAAATTTTACTGTGACAACTGGTCTATGGTAAAACTCTCATGTCAATCAACTTTTGCCAATAATGTTTATGGTTTTATGTATTTGCTTTTTATTTCTGCATGTCTATTTGTATTATTGTGTCCTATATTAAACTCATCATTGCATGCTCATAGCCACGCCCCCCGGTTCCGTTCTTCTCGGAAGTGCATGACGAGCTGACGCGGTCGTGTATGGCACCTTTTACTGCCTGAAACCAACCCCTCTGCTCGTCTGCTCTCACTACCCTGAATGGCAGGGCGGTTGCAATCCACTTGTGTCCCGAGAACGCCGCCGCCTGGCAGGACCCGGGCAGTCAGACATTCGCTCCTGAGCAGGTACCAAAATCACTGGAGGGCCGGGAGGAGAATCCTTGATTCATTTGCCGCAGCCTGAAGGCCCACATTCTCAATAAAGAGCTATTTCCTCACTCCCTGGGTCATCCAGCTGGTGCAAGCCGTTCTCACGGCACCCTGGCCCCAAAACTCTATGGTCCCGGCTCCCAGGACACAGCTCCATCACCTCCGGACCCGCGACTGCTCAGCCCCGGCAGGCGAGCACTGACGAGTTCTGAAGACGCCTCTCTAAGACCTCTTCCTCAGTCTCTAACCCGCTGCCTGCCGGGTTCGCAGAGCAAGGTAAGTGCTTTGAGTCTTTTCTCAGCACCCAAGCCTCGGGACGCTCTTCTGCCTCCCTCTCCACTATTTCCTGCTCCCTCCCGCCGGGAAGCCATGCCCAGTACGTTAAAAGCGATCATCCCGTTAGCGCCCCTCGCGCGGAGTTTGGATGCATGGCTTTCACTTCACAATCCATCGCGCTGACTGGCCAGGACCATCCGACTCGGCTACACGATTCAGTTTTCCCGGCTCCTGCCTCGTTTCAGCGGTGTTCACTCCACTTTCGTGAGTAACGAGAAAACCAGAGCCTTACAAGCAGAGATCACGACCCTGCTCCTCAAGGATGCGATAGAGCCCATCCCTCCAGCCGAGATGGAGAAGGATTTCTACAGGCCTTACTTCATCGTACCCAAAAAAAGCAGCGGGTTGCGACCAATCTTGGACCTACAAGTTCTCAACCGGTCCTTACACAGACTCCCATTCAAAATGCTCACACAAAAACAGATTCTTACCTGCGTTCAACACCAAGATTGGTTCGCGGCGGTAGACCTGAAGGACGCGTACTTCCATGTCTCCATTCTGCCTTGACACCGACCCTTCTTACGGTTCGTGTTCGATGGCCAGGCGTATCAGTACAAGGTCCTCCTCGCGTCTTCACGAAGATCGCAGAGGCAGCACTTGCCCCGATAAGGGAAGTGGGCATCTGCATACTCAACTACCTCGATGACTGGCTCATCCTGGCTCACTCTCGAGAGTTACTGTGCGCTCACAAGGACCAGGTGCTCAGTTACCTCAGCCGTCAAGGGCTTCAGGTCAACTGGGAAAAGAGCAAGCTCGTTCCGGTTCAGAGCATCTCTTTTCTCGGCATGGAGTTAGACTCAGTCTCCATGACAGCGCATCTCACCAATAAGCGCGCTCAGTCAGTGCTCAGGTGCCTCGCTCTCTTTGAGCCCAGCACAGCTCTAAAACAATTCCAGATGCTCCTGGGGCATATGGCATCCTCAGCCGTGGCTGCGCTGATCAGTTTGATGCATATGAGACAGCTTCAGCACTGGCTACAGACTCGAGTCCCGAGATGGGCATGGCGCCACAGCACATACCGTGTGACATTCACCCCTTCTTGCCGTCAGACTTTCAACCCTTGAACAGACCTCTGCTTTCTGCGGACCAGAGTCCCCTTGCAGCAGGTGTCCAGACATGTCGTGGTGACCACAGACGCCTCTCGACAGGGTTGGGGCGCCGAAGGGCAATTGGACACGCTACTGCTGGCCTCTGGACAGGCCCCCGGCAGCGTTGTGACATCAACTGCCTAGAGTTGTTGGCTGTATCTCTTGCCCTATGGAGGTTTGTCCCACAAATCCGGGGTAAGCTCGTTTTCATCCAGCAGCATGCGCTCTCGTCATATGTCACAACTCGCCCGCCATCTCCTCCTTTGGAGTCAGCCGCAACTCAGGTCGCTGCACGCCACTCACATTCCTGGCAACCGCAACACGACGGCGGACGCACTGTCACGGCAGGTTTCGCCCAGCGGAGAGTGGAGGATCCACCCCCAGGTGGTCCAGCTGATTTGGGACCAATTCGGCAAGGAACAGATAGATAGATCTCTTTGCTTCCCAAGACAACTCCCACTGCCCGCTCTGGTACTCCCTGACAGGAGCTCCTCTTGGGACAGACGCGTTGGCACATAGCTGGCTCCGGGGGCTGCGCAAGTACGCATTTCCCCCAGAGAGCCTTCTTGCACTGGTGCTGTGCAAGATCAGGGAAGACGAGGAACAGGTCATCCTGTTGGCCCCTTAATGGCCCACCTGGGCCTAGTTCTCAGATCTTACGCTCCTCACGACAGCACCTCCTTGGAAAATTCCCCTGAGGAAGGACCTTCATTCTCAGGGACGGGGCAGCCTCTGGCACCCACACCCAGACCTCTGGATCCTCCAAGTCTGGCCCCTGGACGGGATGCGGAAGATCTAGTGGATCTACCACCTGCAGTCGTAGACACGATCAAACAAGCCAGAGCTGCTACTAAGCAACAAGACCTGCAGAGGTGCGCAGTTCAGTCAGTGTTTTCATTCCAGCAGGAGAGGCTGGTGTATGTAGCTGCTATCGCAGCCAACATAGTCGCAGTAGATGGCAAGTCCCTAGGTAAGCACAACTTGATTATCAGGTTCCTGAAAGGTGCCTGGAGACTGAACCCTCCCCGGCCTAGCCTGTTCCCCTCCTGGGATCTCTCTGTGGTCCTCTCAGGCCTTCAGAGACCCCCCTTCAAGCCGCTTGATTCAGTTGAGCTCAAGGCCCTCTCCCTGAAAACGGCCCTCCTGATCGCTTTAGCCTCCATCAAGAGGGTTGGGGACCTAAATGCGCTATCTGTCAGTGACACCTGCCTGGATTTTGGTCCGGCACATTCTCATGTTATCCTGAGGCCGCGACCGGGCTACGTGCCCAAGGTTTCTATGACCCAGTCTTCTCATTGCTCTGTCCGGTACGTGCTTTGCTTGCATGCAGAGCTGTAGATGTTCTGAGCAGCTCTTTGTCTGCTTTGGTGGATGGCGGAAAGGGAACGCCATCTCCAAACAGAGGTTAGCTCAATGGGTCATTGATGCTATTTCCTTAGCTTATCACACCCAGGCCGTGTCTGCCCCGGGTTCGAGCACACTCTACGAGAAGTGTGGCATCCTCATGGGTACTGACCCATGGCACCTCCTTAGCAGACATCTGCAGAGCAGCGACCTTGACAACACCAAATACCTTTGCCAGATTTTACAATCTCAGGGTTGAGTCAGTCTTGTCCCATGTTTTGTCAGGTCAAGCTGGTAGATCTCGGTAACGCAGCATAACTGACCGGGTATTCCTCTTGCATAGAGCGCCCTTCACCAAGTTGATCCAGTGCGCCTTCTATCCCAGGTTAGCTACTAAGCATCGCTCCCTGGTTGTTCTCCTCCCTAGCCCTCTGGCCGGCGAATTCAGCAGAGCAATTCGTGGCCAGACCCACTACGAGTCACAGGTGCTCTGTACTGGGGTCGGGCTCCATGGGCTCAGTTCCCTTTTCAGGCAGTCTCCCCGTGATGTATTTCCCGCGGTATGGTCCCCATGACGGCGGACCCGCATTTCCCTTGGGCAGCCCCTCTACCCGGTCGCTGTGCTTGTAGAGTCCCCCCTCATTAGGCTGGACCTACCTCCGTGCCATTTCCCATGTATGGCTTCACAACCCTCATGGTGTGTTTGCCACATTTTACCTCCCCATTAGACTGGGCAGGATGTGAAATCTGCAGAGTCTTTTCCCCCTGAAAGAATAGGACCAGGAAAGACCGCCTTCCCCGTTGCATTTCATAGCGTTAACATAGCCCCTGCCACTTCCTGTCCAATATGAGAGACATAGTGAGAGAAAAGGCTGCCAGGTTTGCTCCCATGCTAGTCATGTAGTGCCTGTTCCCCACCTCAGGGGTGCGGGGAACCTAAGATGTGTATGTGACACCACTTTGGGGGTGTTGGGCAGGGCTACATGCATCCAACACAGTTGCTTCTAGCACGCAGTAGCCTGCTTGCACCTGTCTCGGCAGTACACGTAACACGGTCAGTGCGTGGCGTTTTTATATGGGACCCCTTTTGTCACTTAATTCTACACAATTTCGAGTGAATGACAGAAGGGGAACGTTATGGTTACTGTTGAAACCTCCATTCACCGAGGGAAGGAACGAGACGTTGTGTCCCTCCTGCCACAACACTAGACCTACCACTGTAAACGGCTGTACCTTATTTTCGGGTCCTTAATGCAAATCCTGACTGACACTCGCTGCCCCACTTCCCTTTATGCCTGTGTGTCCGGGGCGGGGCATGCAATTTCTGTCTGCCAACTTGACATTGTTATTTTCTCAGGTTCAGAGGTACGTTTGGCATCCCAAGAAGAGCCCTTGTGTCACTTCATTCGACACAAAGTCTCGTTCCTTCCCTCAGGGAATGGAGGTTACAACAGTAACCATGACGATTGATTTTAACTGTGTGAAGCATTTGTCGGCATGCTCGAATGCTGAGAGGCAAGACGAGTTTGCGGAATGATTATGAATGAGTTGGGACACGACACATGATCCACCTCTTGCAGAGCCAAATTGGGCTTGTGTCTGTTCGGACAGAGGCTGTGTATAACTGCAGTGTGTTGTGGAATGGTCAGAGTGGGTGCTGCATGGAAGCAACCTTGTGCTAAAATATCTGCGTTGGATTAAAAAGAAGTTGAAATTAAAATATTGGTCGATTGGAAGGATTTTGCTGTTACATGATTGTTCCGAATGACAAACAGATCATGCCCTAACGAGCTGTGCAGTGATGTAATGAGGCTGAAAGGAATCACCTGTCACCACATTGTTTTTAAAACTCCATACAGTACATAGATTTTTTCATAATCTGTATTCAGCTTTTCATGTGATTCTAACATGAGCCCCCATGTGCGGACTCTCTCCATGCAGATTAAAACAGCTTTTATAAGGTTACTGATTTTAATATGAGTGGTCATGATTTCCTACATATATAGCAAAATTACAATTTAAAACAAATTTAATGAGGAAAAGAGTGCACCTTTAAATATATGCATCAAATAAAAAGATATATGGATTTTATTGAGCAGTTTGTAGAGTGTTTAGTCCTTTGTCATCAGTGTACATTTTCATCTTGTTTGTCTATATAGCAAGAAATGGACACAGTGCTATTTTTACATATTTAAGACATATGTTAGGTGTGTCTTAGCACCCCCTAATGTTTATGTACCAGAGAACATGCTTTGATGAAAAAAAGTATTTATAAGCATCCCAGTTGCCTTTAGAGCTTCTATTTCATGAGTGTGAGCATGAAAGATGGCAACTCTGGCAAGGCACCGGTAATAGTTGACTGTTATTAGCACTCGTTGTTTTAAATAGTTTTTTTGTAAATGTTTATATTTTATTTTGTAAAATGTCATGTCTTTGTCTTATTTGTTATTTGTAACATTTTGGTCATTTTAAAGAATCAAATCTCAAGTAATTTTCCATTAGACAAATTCACATTTTGGACTAACATTCCAGATAATGGATAATTTAGATAATTGGACATATTTTGAAACCTACACCCTGATGGAACCAAAGGACTCTAAATCAAACAGACATATCTATTTTGCATGCTTTATGTTTCTCTATATTCTGATATTATTTCTTAACATTTCACTTTGTGTGGTCATTGTCTTTGAGAAAGCCCTTCATGAACCAATGTACATTTTTTTGTGCAATCTTTGTTTAAATGGCGTATGTGGAGCCACAGGATTTTATCCTAAATTCCTGCATGATTTAATACTGGATTCATATGTGATTCCTTCTTACATGTGTGCTCTCCAATCTTTTTTGATCTACACTTCAGTTAAATGTGAATATTCTACATTAGCAGTGATGGCATATGACAGACATATGGCCATATGTAGACCTTTAAACTATCACTCAAAGCTGAACAGATTTACTTGTATCACATTACTTATCTTTTCTTGGACTGTGCCATTAATTTCAACACTCATTGCTCTGATATTATCAAATAGGTTGGTTTTGTGTAAAAATCACATTGATAAATTGTATTGTGACAACTGGTCGATGGTGAAGCTTTCATGTGAATCAACTGACACAAATAACATTTATGGACTTATAAGCATTTCATTTTATTTTTGCATTTTTGCTGTTATTATTGTATCTTATATAAAACTCGTCATAGCATGTAAAGCATCATTAGAGTGTAGAAAGAAATTTTGGCAGACCTGTGTGCCTCATATATTTTCATTAGTAAATTTCAGTGTTGCGATGCTTTTTGACACCTTGTACAACAGATATGGCTCAAGTGGTTTCCCAGAGGATCTGCGTAATTTTTTGGCTTTAGAAATAATTATAGTGCCACCTATTTTTAACCCTGTAATTTATGGCTTAAAACTTAAGGAAGTCCGCAAAAGAGTCTTGAAATCATGCATTAAAACTCATAATCAAAATTATTAATCATGTATTAATCGTGATGAAGAATGATTTGCTGTGCTGTAATGTACTGTATTTGCTCCATGGTATTCTATTCCAAAATCTTATCCTCTTTTGGAACCAAGTCCCTTAATTTATGTAAACATAAAATACTAAAACATTTTTGTAAACAAAGTAAAGAATAAATTAAGAAGTACTTTCTATGCTGCAAACCCACTTGATCTACTAAAGTGTTTTTCTATTACTCGCAAATATGTGTTCTGTTCAGGTAATTTTCAGTGGCATAATGCTCTCTCCGATCTACAAAGTTAATTAGTAATGCATTTAAGTTTAAAATCCTTCATGTATGTCCTAAAGATGATTGATATGATCATGCTTTATAAAAATGTATGTTGTTTTCAATTAGGAACAGGATCATACAGCAAGTTTAATGTCATTATTTATTAATACAGGTGAACTGGAGGTAAACTCATTTCATTTGTATCTGTGCCAAGAGTAAATAGTTGAAAAAAAGATAAAGAGACAGTAACAAGGATAGTGATATGGCTAACCATAGACTGTAAATGCTTTGTGCTTTAGGTGGTAACATCTAAATTACCTAGTTTTATTCAATAACATTTGTTATTTTACATGACATATTAGGTTGCTCCAGTAAAATACATTTTTATGCTTTAGATAAAGTTGAAATAGATCATTGATGTAAAATTTACAGGTTACCATTTTTTCAATGTGCATGTCACAATTTAATGCCACAATTGTGATCAGTCATGTTCTCTATTTATTTTTTCTTTATTTTTTTCTATAACCTTTATTTTCCACAGATATTCACAGTAAAGTGTCCTTGAAAATATTTGAACCTACAAAATTTCTTGACTGTTTATCCTATGATATGTCACTCACAAGCACACTAAACAATTTAAAATACAGCCTGGATTTCCCCTTACAGTTCCCTATGATTTAATTTGTAACTTTGGCATGATAAATATTGGTATATGTTTATCTTGATACATGCCTTATTTAAAACTTCATCGATGATAGCGAGATAATTCTGTTTATGATTTTTAAACAATACATCCAGAACAGTATCAATGATTGCCATGGAAATAAAGCAGGATGTGACTTGAACTCATACGAAGATCACTAAAACAAGAATTCATATCTTTGTTTCTCTTTTCAAGTAGAATAAACAGTTCATTTCTGAGACGTCTAATGTTCACCAATTCACTGAGGGCGGCTTGCACAATAAAAGTTATCAAACATTTACAATATTTACAAAAATAGAGACCTGACTGTCATTTGAATATCACTGTTATCAATCACACACATACATTAAATGATGTCTGAGAGTGGGCAACTATCCAACTCAGGTTGTAAATGACCCCTGGTTCTAAGAGATATTATTGTACCGCCTCTTATCTCTTATCAGGCTATTTTAGTTCCTTGAAAACAGTGTTCAATATAGTGAGATAAACAAGAAGTGAAATTTGAATACTGAATATTGTGTGTGAACTTCTTATATTTAAACATAAAAGAAAACATACAGTATATTCAAAATTATCTAGTGACTAGAATATTACAGAGTCTTGGGTCTTTTGAATCAGGTCAGTGTGCAACCACATAGCATCCACTCAGAACACCTTAACAACTGCATTGCAATGCACAAAAACACTGACAACACCTAGCAATGCTCTGAAATCCCTAATTATATAGTGTTCGCTTGTTTTATTTGGTGGTTCCCCGTCTGTCGCTCACTTCAACGTTGTGTCGAAAAAGCGACACTAGGGGTCTCTCTTGAGCGCGAATATGCCTCTGATCTATGAAAAAAGGCCAATGAGAAGTTGGCAGACAGTATTTGCATACCCCACCCCCAGACATACGGGTATAAAAGCGGGGAAATACGTCGCGTTCATTCAGAAATTTTCTTCAGAGCCAATGTTCGTGTATGCAGTCAGCTGCGAGTCACACACCTGTTCCTGCTTCTGTTCCTCTGACGCTCTGCCTGCTGTTGGATCTACGGCGAACTTCAGCGGCCTTTCTCCTTCTCTGCACGGCAGTGCAGCTTGCCCCTGTGTGCTTCAACAGCACAGAAAGCTTAAAAGAGTTTATTTAAAAGAGTGATTTTCTCTAAAAAAAGATTATTTTCCTCTAAAAGAGCTTCTACACAGCGGCGTTGAACATCCTTTTCAGGACGCGTCTTTATAAAAATGTCATTCCGCCCCTGTGTAGTTCCTGGATGCGGTAGAGTGCTCTCCACTTCAGACGGCCACAGGCGTTGTCTCATGTGTCTGGGCAGCAATCACACCGAGGCAGCGTTTGTGGATATTTCATGCTCTCACTGTGAGGACATGGCCATGGCAACGTTGCGGTCGCAGCTCGCTTTCAACAGAAAGCCCGCCACTCCAGCCACCGCCCGCATTGCTCCTTCTTCCCACGGGATTGAGGATGATGCAGCTGGCGCTGGAGGCGATCTGGGGACGGCAGCGGGTGCGGCTCTGCCGGGTACACCCCCTCGTTGACTCCCGTCCGTGCTCAAGGCAAAAGTGGCTTGCATCATGGCAAGCCTGCCTATCCTCTAGAGCTCGAGGTGGATGAGCTCCCTGCTGCTTCGGAGAGCACGGCACCTGACACTGATGACTCCCCTGGGCTGCTGCCTTTGGGCCAGCACGCCCAGGCTGAGGCTGATGCGCAGATGACCGACATACTTTCTCGGGCCGCCGCCAGAGCGGGGCTGGACTGGAACCCTCCATCCTCCCCACAGCCATCGCGGTTGGATGACTGGTTCCTTGGGTCTGCATGCTGCTCACAGCCTCAGACGCCCCCCCCCTCCCCCCCGGACCCGCCCTCCACCAGGCCAAGGTGCTTAAAGATCTCCACGGGGGTAGCCCTGATTCAAGATGCGTGAGACTGACAAAGTTCGCTTTCTCAACGCCCCTGTCTCCCAGTTCGGCCTCTTCGGCGACACTGTCGAGGACTTCGCCCAGCAGTTTTCCATGGTGAAGAAGCAGACGGAGGCCATCTCGCACATCCTGCCCCACTGCAAGCCTGCCGCCATGGGCCATGCCACGTCTGCCCACCGAGGACGTCCTCCTGTGGCTAAGAAACACCCTGCTCCACCTCAACCCGGGCCCAGTTCTCAGCCCCAGTGTCGAGCACACAGCAGGAAGCAGACGCCCCCTGTCTCACGGACCCCCTCGAGGACCTGCAAGGCTCCCAGGTACTCCTGAGACATTCGACCCAGGGACCAAGACATTAGCTCCAGAGGTGGTAAGCAGACCACTCCGTCCCCGGTGGAGGGCCGGGATGAGAATCTTTTGTTGAATTTATTTCATTTGCCACACCCCCTCATGGCTGTGGTACCCATAATCTCAGCTATTTCCTTTGTCTCTGGGTCACCTGGCCCGCAAATGCCGTTCTCACAGCACTCTGCCGCCAAATCTCAACAGTCCCAGCATGCTGGAAGCGGACCCCCTGCCTTCGGCCCCACGACTGTTCCCCGGCTGGCCGGTTCTGACTAGTCTAGAGGATGCCTCCACTGGACCTCCTCCTCAATCACTAACCCGCCCCTTGCCGGGTGTGCAGAGCAAGGTAAGTGCTTTGAGTCTTTTCTCAGCACCAGAGCCTCGGGACACATCTTCACCTCCTGATGCCATATTACCTGCTCCGCCCCGCTGCTCCACCCCGCCGCTTACGTAAAAAATAATCGTCCCCTTGGTGCCCCTAGAACGGAGTTTGGATGCATGGCTTTTACTTCCCAACCCGTCTCACTGGCTGGCAAAACCAGCCCGGACCATCTGACTCCACCCCCCTTCACAGGCTTTTCCGCAGTACACGGCGAGCATGCCAAATCCCTGATCGCGGAAATCGCTACTCTCTTACTCAAAGACGCGATAGAACCTGTCCCTCCAACCGAGATGTAGAAGGGTTTCTGTAGCCCTTACTTCATCGTACCCAAGAAAGGCGGTGGCTTACGACCAATCTTGGACTTGCGAGTTTTCAACCAAGCTTTGCACAAACTCCCATTCAAAATGTTCGTGCAAAAACACATCTTACATTTACATTTTAACTTGTGTCCGGCATCTAGATTGGTTCGCAGTGGTAGACCTAAAGGACACTTACCTCCACGTCTCAATTCTGCCTCGACACAGACCCTTCCTACGGTTCACGTTCGACGGCCAGGCGTATCAGTACAAAGTCCTCCCCTTCGGCATGTCTCTGTCCCTTCACGTCTTCACGAAAGTCGCAGAGGCAGCCCTTGCTCCACTCCGAGAAGCCGGCATTCGCATTCTCAATTACCTCGATGACTGGTTTATCTTGGCCGACTCCCGAGAGTTAATATGCGCTCACAGAGACCAGGTGCTCAGGCACCTCAGCCGTTTGGGGCTTCAGGTCAACTGGGAAAAGAGCAAGCTCACCCCGGTTCAGAGCATCTTTTTTCTCAGCATGGAATTAGACTCAGACTCAATGTAAGCACGTCTCACCAATGAGCATAGACAGTCGGTGCTGGAATACCTCGTCACCTTCAGGCCGGGCACAGCGGTCCTCTTAAAACTTTAGACTGGAGTTCCGAGACGGGCATGGCGCTGCGGCACGCACCGTGTGATGGTCACCCCCACCTGCCGCCAAACATTAAAACCCTGGACAGACCTCTGCTTTTTACAGGCAAGAGTAACCTTGCAGCAGGTGTCCCAATGCGTCTTGGTCATGACCGACACCTCCAGATTGGGTTGGGGCGCCATGTGCAATGGCACGCAGTGGCGGGCCATTGGAAAGGGGCCCTGCTGCGCTGGCACATCAACTGCCTAGAGTTGCTGACAGTTTTCTTTGCCCTGTGGAAGTTTCTCCTGTTAGTTCGAGACAAACATGTCCTGATCAGGTCAGACAGCACCACCGCGGTAGCGTACATAAATCGCCAAGGCGGCGTAAGCTCCCGCCACATGTCACGACTCGCCCGTCATCTCCTCCTTTAGAGCCAGCAGCGACTCAAGTTGCTTTGTGCCACTCACATCCCCGGCAACCTCAATGTGGTAGCGGACATGCTATCATGACAACGCTTGCCCAGAGGAGAGTGGAGGCTTCACTCCCAGTCGGTCCAGCTGATTTGGGAACGGTTCAGCAAGGTCCAGGTAGACCTGTTTGCCTCCCGAGAGACCTCCCACTGCCCGCTCTGGTATGCCCGATCAGAGGCTCCCCTCGTGGCAGACGCACTGGCACACAGCTGGGGGCTGCCTAAGTACGCATTTCCCCCAGTGAGCCTTCTTGCACAGGTGCTGTGCAGGGTCAGGGAGGACGAGGAACAAGTCACCCTAGTGGCTCCCTATTGGCCCACCCGGGCCTGGTTCTCGGACCTCGTACTCCTCGTGACAGCCCCTCCCTGGCAAATTCCTCTGAGTAAAGACCATCATTCTCAGGGACGGGGCATGCTCTAGCATCCGTACCCAAACCTTTGGAACCTCCACGTCTGGCCCCTGGATGGGACATGGAAGATCTAGCTGGTCTACCACCTGCTGTTGTAGCCACGATCAACCCAGCCAGAGCTCCTTCTACCAGGCAACTTTACGCCCTGAAGTGGCGCTTGTTCACGAATTGGTGTTCTTCTCGGGCTGAAGACCCACAGAGCTGCGCAGTTACGTCAGTGCTCTTATTTCTGCAAGAGAGGCTGGAGGGGAGGCAGTCCCCATTCACCCTGAAGGTGTATGTCGCCACTATCGCAGCCCACCACGACGCAGTAGATGACAAGTCTTTGGGTAAGCATGACTTAATCATCAGGTTCATAAGAGGCGCCTGGAGGTTGAACCCCTCCCGGCCAAGCCTGTTCCCCTCCTGGGATCTCTCAGTTGTCCTCGGGCCTCCAGAGACCCCCCTTCGAGCCGCTAGAATCAGTTGGACTCAGGGCCCTCTATTTAAAGACGGCCCTGCTGATCATGCTCACCTCCATCAAGAGGGTCGGGGACCTGCAAGCGTTCTCTGTTAGTAACACCTGCCTGGAGTTCGGTCCAGCAGACACATATGTGATCCTAAGACCACGACTGGGCTACATGCCCAAGGTTTCTACCATGCCCTTGAGAGCCCAGGTAGTGAACCTGCAAGCGCTTCCCCGGGAGGAGGCAGACCCAGCCCCTTCGTTGCTGTGTCCGGTACGTGCTTTGTGTACCTACTTGAACCGCACACAGAGCTTCAGATGCTCTGAGCAGCTCTTTTCTGCTTTGGTGGACAGCAGAAAGGAAACGCTGTCTCCAAACAGAGGCTTTCCCACTGGGTGATGGACGCCATTTCATTGGCCTATCACACCCAGGCCAACCCCCCCCCCCCAGGGGGTATACAAGGAGTATTGCGTCCTCGTGGGTACTGACCAGAGGTGCCTCCCTAGCAGACATATGTAGAGCAGCGGGTTGGGCAACACCTAATACCTTTGCGAGATTTTACAATCTCAGGGTTGAGTCAGTATTGCCCCGTGTTTTCTCAGGTCCGAGCTGGTAGAACTCAGTAACACACTGACGGACTGGCCCGGTGGATCACTTGCACCTGGCGCCCTTTCGCTCGGCCGAGGTAAAACTGTGCGCTTTCTCTCCCAGTAGATCCCACTCATTTGGATCCCTGGATGATTCCTCCCTAGCCCTTTGGTCTGCAGTTCAGCGGAGGAACCCACTGACCCAGTCCACTGCGGGTACTTAATCTACCCTGTACAGGAATAGGTGCTCCACAGGTCAGGACTCCTACATAGACTCCCCCTGTGTGTATTTTCTATGGTATGGTCCCCTTACGAAGTGGACCCGCATCTCCCTTAGGCAGTCCCAGCTGCCCTCCTGTCGCTATGTTGTAGCAACTCCCACCTCCTTGAGGCTGGATCTACCACTTCGCCATGTTCCACATGCTGCCTAAAAACCCATGTGCCCCTTTCGGGCAGGTGTGGCCTCCGCAGCATCTTTTCCACCTGAAAGAATAGGAAACTGGGTAAGACCCCCTTCCCTCGATGCGTGTAAGGGCCCCGGCCATTCTTGCTCTATGCGGAGAATCATAGAGAGAAAAGAGGCCCAGCCAGGCTTGGCCCGGTCCCAGGATGGCAAGTGTTTCCTTGTTCCCCTGTCTAGGGTAACCAGAAGGATTCCGATGACTTTAATGGGGCATTGGGGAAGGGTAAGTGCAGTCTGACACAGCTGGTCGCCTTTGCACATAAAATACCTGCCCGCTCCTGTGTCAGCAGAACACATACACGGCTCAGCACATGGCGTGATTTAAATTGGACCCCTGAAGGGGAACGTCTAGGTTATGAACCTGAATGAACTCGACGTATTTCCCTGCTTTTATACCCATATGTCCGGGGGCGGGGTATGCAAATACTGTCTGCTAACTTCTCATTGGCCTTTTTTCATAGATCAGAGGCATATTTGTTGCTCAAGAGAGACCCCTAGTGTCGCTTCTTTGACACAACATCTTGAACTGCCAGTGTTCTCAGGAAAGAAATTTATATTTATGATTTTATCATTTATGTTTTATTATTTGATTGATATCTAAAACATTAAACTGTGTTGTAACTTGGTTTGTTTATCATCAACACTTTATATCTTTTAATATAATTATTAAAGTGTTTGCTCCACACATTAATGATATTTACAAATTATTGTCCATAGGGAGTCATGTGACGCTGTGCGAGGATCGGATGTGTGAACAGTGAGCTCTGTGCACTTTGCTAGTTTTAACCTTCAGAGACCCAAATAAATAAAAAATAAAAAAACTTTTATATGTTGTTGTAGGAGGCCTCTAATGCAGCAATAAATGGGTTTTGCATTTTAGTTTTTAGGGAAAAGTTGTAATATTGCAACATTGAGCCTGTTGAGTAACTGCATTTCAGTGATTTACTCACTGTCTGAACAAATGTATAGAACATCTAATGGTTAATTTGCAGGGTGTACTGCATATGTAGCCCCATAACAGCAACCTACTGTATATATCTATACACTAATAATTACACAATAATGATTATCCGACAAGTCATATTTTAAAAATGGTTTATTAAAAAAATATGTTCAGATTGTATTTACACAATCTGATGAACTGAATAATAATTTTGGCATTTACTATGTTTAGCTCCTTTCATAGCCATGTTCAATTATGATAGTCCCAAAGGCAGTTCTTGTCCTCCGAGAAGCAGAGGTGGACAATGCACTTCTCAAAGTCACTGTTCCCATTTTGGACTGCATAAATGACATCATCAGTGACATCATAATACGGATCCAAAATTGTGCTATTTTTGTTAGTTGGCCCGACTTTTACGGCACATGGACATCGGAGCAACCGGTGTTCGTGTTTACCATCGCCAGACACTACTAAAATATGAGATCCCACTAACTCGGCTCCCTGGATGACTCCTCCCTAGCCCTCTGGTCCGCAAATTCAGCGGAGGAATTCCCTGACCAGACCCACTACGAGTACTCAAACTACTCAGTACTGGAATAGGTGGACTTATCCACCTGTGTGTATTTTCCGCGGTATGGTCCCCTTGGGCGGTCTCCGCTGCCCCCTGGTCGCCGTGTTTGTAGCAACTCCTCCCTCTCAATTGGTAGGATCTACCACCATGCCATTTTCCACATGTGACTTGAAAACCCATGTGATCATCCACCACACTTTACCTCCCCCAGCCTGGGCAAGTGTGGTTTTCGCAGGGTCTTTTCTCCCTGAAAGAATAAGAATTGGAATAGAACACCTTCCCTGATGCGTGTGATAGCGTTAAGATGGCCCCAGCCGCTTTAAACTCTATGCGAGAAACATAGAGAGAGAAAAGGCGCAGCTGGCTCCCATGCTTGGCACGTTGCCTTGTTCCCCCTTAGGGTGTAGGGAACCAGAAGATTATGATGATCTTATGGGGTGTTGGGGAAGGGTATGTGCAGTCTGATGCAGCCCGTTGCCTTGGCACGCAACTGCATTCCCGCACCTGCGTCAGCAGCGCACGTACGTGGTTCAGCACATGGCATGACTAAATATGGACCCCTAGTGTCGCTTCTTCGACACAACGTCGAAGTGAGCGACAGATGGGGAACGTCAAGGTTACTATTGTAACCTTCGTTCCCTGAAGAGACATTGTGTCCTCCCGGCCACGTCGCTGAACTGAGCCACTGTTACAGCCGAACCTCATTCTCGGCTCCTCAGGGCAAAATCCTGAATGAACAAACGTATTTCCCTCCCTTTATACCTGTATGTCCGGGGGCGGGATATGCAAATTCTGTCTACCGATTTCTCATTGGCCTTTTCTCAAGTTCAGAGATGCTCGAGGCTCTCAAGAGAGAGCCCTACTGTCGCTTCTTCGACACAACATCTCGTTCCCTCCATCAGGGAACGGAGGTTACAATAGTAACCTTGACGTTCATCCATGTAATGTGCAAGGTGCAAAGGCACATTTTGCTAACTCTTTCACCCAGTGTTGTAAAATTACAATATTGACATAACAAGCTCAGAATCTAATATGATCAAAGCATTCAGCAGTACCTTAATTTCTGCATGATCTAGATATATTACTAATCTCAGAAAAAAATATTTTAGGCATTTTACTTACTTGAATGTTGGTTTATCCAGTCCAGTAAAACAAGATGATGTTAGGGATATTATGGATCTAGTCACGATCCCCGTTCCCCAGTCCCGTCTGTCTATGTCTGTGCCCAGTCAGATGCAGTCGTGAGCCTGAGTCTCTGTAGACTTTGCGAAGGAAGTAGATAGAACAACACTACATAGTTGGTCTGTATCCAATCTACTCAACTTTATTGTAGCAAGCATGTGATTTATATATTCTTCATGAGATAATAAACAGCCAATAATAAAGAGACAACAAGTCTTATGACCAAGGGGGAGAAATTGGGCATCCTGTAGTAATACAGGAACAAGGCCATACAAGGTCACATAAAGATGCCCTGGACGTTCAGCCACTTGTCCACGTGTTCACCCCACGAGGATGTGCAATTTATTCTACTTACAGAAAAAAGCATTCTTCATGAAGTGTGGAACATTATAAAGAGAAAGAGAGAATTTGACTCAGTATCTTATTCACACTTATTCACGGAACTGACATTTGGGGTGAAATGAGCACACATACATAAAAAGGCGAGAAACACACACATACATACAGAGCAGGACATCATGTACATTTCATGTTCCTCACAATCCCTCCTTTGATCATAAAATGATCACAATCAGGGTTCTGCTCTATACACCTGACTCTGCTCCATCTCTCCGCAATTCCTGGTACGATCCAAAGGCCGTCAGAGTCCTCATAGGCTGATAAATCGGGTCAGGTGTACGAACCACGGTGCTGATGGAGCTGGAGATCATTAGTTTAATCAGAGACATTAAACAGGGCCAAAAACAGGCAAGCATAGCAAATATCATGAATATAATGATTATAATTAATACAGCATGCTCAAGCTTATACATTATGGTCCAAAACCACGATAAGAGATTATACTCCCCATTGACGCGTCCTTGTGATCTTTTTACTATGTCCTCTTTTTGCTTGGGTTATCAATATGTCTCACATATATCGTGGTTCTTCAGGACCTTGGGTTTCTGCGCTGTGTTTGCGTGTTCAGCTCCTTCAGTGGGGTCACACTTAACAGTCACCTTTCAGTCCCACTTTCAGTCCCTCCTCGGGTGCTGGCTTAACCTGCGATGCGTGTATCCACTGGGGCTGTAGATCGGTCAAAACTGCAGTCTTGGTGACTGCGATGACAGTTGCCGGACCCTGGTATCTGGGATCCCCAGTCTTTGATGGTTTCAACCTGAGAACAAGGACCTGCTGGTTCGGGACAAAAGGGTGAGTAGGCTTTTGCTCTGGTTTTTATCAGGGAATCCACGTATTCCTCAATCACCACTTCCATGTCACCTGTAGAGAGAAAGCCAGCGCGGCCTTTGACCCACGGGGTCGGGAAAGGCGTACCCATTAGTATTTCAAATGGTGACATTTTAGTTGTGTTAGATGGTGTCAACCTGAGTTCTGTGAGAACAGCAGGAAGCATACCTACCCAGTTCCTTCCTGTCTCCGTACATGCTTTGTTCAATTGTTCTTTTATTGTACGGTTTGTGCGTTCCGCCACTCCCGCCGACTGCGGGTGGTATGGAATGTGAAAATGCCAATCAATACTGAGCTCCTTTGCCAGGAGTTGCTCAGATGCAAATGGGGTACCGTTATCACTCTCTATTACTGTTGGTATCCCAAAGTGAGGAGTAATTTCCTTCGCCAGTACCTTTACTACTGTTTTTGCATTTTCCCTTGCGCATGGAAATGCTTCAGTCCATTTTGAGAATCTATCTACTATTACAAGGAGCAGTTTTAGGTTCTTGCATGCTCGCATGTGAGTAAAATCAATTTGGAAATGCTGAAAAGGCGCCTCAGAATGTGGTAAGTTTTGGTGTGATATTTGCTTATGTGGATGGTTCAGACATGAGTCTCAGATTTATGGTTGCTCTGACTGCATGAATGCAGTATTCTTGATTTATGACATCTATTACTTTCTGTTTTGACTCGTGTGAAAGGCCATGGTAATGTCTACAGAGTGTTACTGCGGCTGTTTTTGGCAGGGCCAGCCGGACCTGCTGATCTCTAAGAAATCCATCTAAGCTGCTTTCTACCCCTTGACTTTTCCAGTAGGCGATGTCTGTATCGGTAGGATTTGCCTATAGTATTTTAATGTCTAGGTTTTGAATCAATACACTGGTCATCAGGTGCGCCCCACCCTCCTCTGTTCCATGCAGACTATTCATTACTTCTTTCGCTGCCCATTTAGCTACTTCGTCTGCTAACCTGTTTCCCTGAGCCTCCTTTGTCTGCCCTGGAACGTGACCTGCTACTTTGATCACAGCTAGTTTCGTTGGTAGCTGTGCTGCTTTTAGCAACTCGGAAACCAAATTTTGGTGTGAAATTGGCTTACCCTCTGCGGTCTCGAAGTTTCTTGCTTCCCATAATTTTGCAAAATCATGTACTAACCCAAATGCGTATTTAGAGTCAGTGTAAATGTTGATAATTTTGCCCTTTGCCAATTGACACGCCCTTATTAATGCAAACAGTTCCGCCGCCTGTGCTGATTTGTACGGTAATGAGTATGCCTCAATTATGGTGCCTGGTAGATGGGTTACTGAGTAGCCGCACTAATATACCGTCTCGTTTGGTTTTGAACATGATCCGTCTATGTACCAACAATCCCCCTCCTCCAGAGCGGGTGTTGAAACGTCCGGTCTGGAAGAGGTTTGGTCTGCGATCTGTGTCATACAATCATGTTTGTCGTCAAATACCCCCTTTGTTAGCATTTTGTGCAAACATAGTGTAGGGCCATGTGTTGTTGGCGACGAAGTAATAGTTAAATTAGCTGTTGCTAGAAGGGTAGCCTCGTACCCGCTCCTTCATTGTGCTGTCATGTGTTGTGTTGTGAGGTTTTGCAAAATCACTCTTACCTGGTGGGGGTGTGGACGGTAAGTGGGTGTGATAATACTATTCGCTCTGCATCCTGTACCATTAAAGCTGTGGCAGCCACTGCACGCAGACACGCAGGCAGGCCTCTAGCAACTGTGTCGAGTGTTTTGGACAGGTAGGCAACAGGCCTGTATGGACCCCCATTGACTTGTGCGAGGATCGCTGCCGCGTTGCCCCCACTTTCGTGCACGTATAGATGAAAAGGCTGGGTGTAGTCTGGTAGACCCAGTGCTGGTGCCTGAGTCAGTGCTTTCTTGAGACTTTGGAAAGCGAGATTCAATTCACTGGTCCATTCAATGAGCTCTGGAGCTGAGTCAGTTGTCGTGGACCTGAGAGGGCGATCATATAAGGAACAGTTGTCGGTACCCATGATCTGCAATAGTTAACTGGACCCAGGAAGCTTTGCATCTGTGTCTTTGTTTTGGGGTGTTGAAAAGTCAACATGAGTTTCACTCTGTCAAGAGATAGTGAAAATGTAGTTCACTTTGGGTTTCACCCATTGCAGTTTGTCCCTGGAGGCTTTGAAGCCAGCATTTGCCAGTACATTACAGACAATGGTTGATGCGAGTTCACAGCTTTCAGATGAGTCCCCAGTCACCAGTATGTCGTCGGCATACTGCAGCAAGCAGGTTTGAGGCAGCAGCCTTGTGTTTTGTAGTGTTGCGTGCACTACAGCGGGAAAACACCACGGGCGAGTCTTGAAAACTGTGGGAGCCTGGTCCACGTGAACTGTGGTCCCTCGTGTATGAATGCGAACAGTGGCTGTGTCACAGGAGAGACAGGAATACTGAAAAAATAACAGTATAGTAGTTATGATGTACAGGTATCGAAGCCAATACCGTCTGCACATCCGGCACCAGGTGAGATAATGGTATTACCAAATCATTCACTTTTCTTAAATCTTGAGTCATTCGCCAGGTACCATTTTGCCTTCCTTACTGGGTTAATTGGTGTGTTTTAAGGAGAATGTGTGGGAATGACAATACCTTGGTTCAACAGTTGTGCAATAATGGGTCTGATGCCATCAGATTTTTCAGCTGACAGGGGGTACTGTTTGCAATACACCGGTTCATTAGTCTTCAACAATGCGTGATATGGAACCACCGAATACGCTATGCCTGCCTCGTCCTTACTAGTAGCCCATAACACTGGTTGACACTGGTAAGGCCAGACCTAAATCAAGCTGAAGAGACTTTTCCATGATACAATCAACACTGGTAAAAGACAATGAGATTAAAATGTTACAGGCAAATCCATCTGAATCTGATAACATTGGGCCTCAAATTAATCAAAATTATTGCATAAATGGGGTACAAAATGCAGTAAAATTAATCCTGGACTCATGTCTAACGTGCGCACAGAACAACAGACACAAGCCTACGAAGCACGACTCATTACCACACTCTGAACTGTCATTCTAAACAGACAGAAGCTTTCCCGTGTGTGAGGTAAAATGATAAAATGGTGAAAATTTGGCAAAATAAATAATACAGATTCAGCTGACTGAGCTCAGAATGTCACCATCCTCTGTTGTTAATTTCTCCATTTGAAATACTAATGGGTAGGCCTTTTCCGACCCCTTGGATCAAAGGCCGCACTGGCTTTCTCTCCACAGGTGACAAGGAGGTTGTGATTGCAGAATATGTGGATTCCCTCATTAAAATATTAAATGACATAAATGGTGATATCTCTCTCTCTCCCTCTGCCTGCAGAAATCCCTACTCATCCATTTGTTCCAAATCAGCAGGTTCTGGTAAAGTGTCTGAAACCAACGAAGTTAGGTGAACCAAAGTGGGCCCAACTACTGTACTGCCAGTGACCAGAACGGGGGTGCTAACTGACCTTCAACCACAGTGGATCCACGCAAGCTGCGTGAAGCTTGCTCCAGAGGAGGGCCTTACTGATTCAAGGTGAATGGTGAAAGCACTGGAGGAGCTGAACACGCAGCGCCAGTGCCCAACCGGGAATCTGCGAATTAGGAGGACCTGAGGAGGGACCCAGAACAGTCAACATGAAGACATTCCTACTAACACTCTGCATATGGCAGGTGGTCGTGCTTGCCTATGCCCGTTCAGTATCAACACAACAGCAAGGAGCCTCACGTGTAATTCCAATTCCTAGAAATAATGTATGATGGTTTATGTTTTATGGTAATGTTACAGGAAGATGTTTCTGTTATGAAGGTATGGGTAAACACCCGGAAACGAAGGTACCTAGAAGGTGATGCCTCAAGTGACCCTGAAGTATATCTAGATAGTGTTGGACAGCCAAGAGGTATTAAATGTCAGGGGGCGGGTTGGCGACTGAGGAGGAGGTCCAGGGTAGGCGTCCTCTAGACTCGTCGGAACTGGCCGGCCGGGGAACAGTCGTGGGGCTGGAGACGGGTGGTCCATGTCCAGGAAGCCGGGACTGTTGAGATCTGGTGGCAGAGTGCCGTGAGAATGGTATTTGCGGGCCAGGTGACCCAGAGACATAGGAAATAGCTCTTTTTGAGAATATTGAGAATGTGGGTACCGCAACCCCATCTAAGGGGGGGGCGGCAAATGAAAATTGTTTAAAAAACAAAAGATTCTCCTCCCGGCCCTCCACCGGGGGACGGAGCGGTCTTACCACCTCCAGAGCTAACATCTCTGTCGCTGGGTCGTCCATCTCAGGAGCGCCTGGGAGCCTTACGGGTCAGAGAGACGGGGGTCGTCTGCTTCCTGCGATGTGCTCTACGCTGGGGCTGAGAGCTGGGCCCGGGTTAAGGCGGAGCAGATTTCTTGTCCGCAGGGGGACGCCCTCGGCGAGCAGACGGGGTAGTGGCCGTGGCGGCAGGTTTGCGGCGAGGCAGGATACGAGAGGCAAAGTCCTCGACGGTGTCGCCAAAGAGGCCAAACTGGGAGACAGGGGTGTCGAGGAAGCAAACTTTGTTGGGCTCACGCATCTTGACCAGGTTGAGCCATAGATGACGTTCCTGGACCCCAAGGGTGGCCATCGCCTGCCCGAGTGCCTGCACGGTGACCTTCGTGGCTCTGAGGGCGAGGTCGGTCGCTGAGCGCAGTCCCTGCAGCACATCGGGGTCAGGGCTACCCTCGTGCAGATCCCTGAGTGCCTTGGCCTGGTGGACTTGCAGGATGGCCATGGCGTGCAAGGCGGAAGCGGCCTGTCCCGCGGCGCTGTAGGCTTTGGTGTTCAATGAGGATGTCGTCCTACAGGCTTTGGAAGGGAGTATAGGGCGCCCGCGTCAGGTGGTAGGGTTACCGGGACAAAGATGGAGCGCAATGGCCCTATCCACCTGCGGAATCGCCATATACCCGTGGGCCGCTCCGCCGTTGAGGGTAGCGAGAGCGGATGAGCAGGGCTTTTGACAAATGGAGAGCGGCGCTCTCCATGAAGACGTCAGCTCATCATGCACTTCCGGGAAAAACGGGACTGGGGTGGGGGGCGTGGCTGTGAGCGGCGCCCAGACCCCAGGAACCAGTCATCCAACCGTGACGGGTGTGGGGAGGATGGAGGGTTCCAATCCAACCCCACACTGACGGCGGCCCGGGCAAGCATGTCGGACATCTGACAGCCTCAGTCTGGGCATTCTGGCCCGAAGGCGGCAGCCCAGGGGAGCCGCATTGTCCTCAATCCCGTGGGAAGAAGGAGCGATACGGGGGGCGGCTGGAGTGGCGTGCTTTCTATTGAAAGCGTGCTGCGACCGCAACGTTGCCATGGTCATGCTCTCTCAGTGAGAGCATGAACCATCCACAAATGCTGCCTCGGTGTGATCAGCGCCCAGACACACGAGACAGTGCCTGTGGCCTTCTGAAGCGGAGAGCACTCTACCGCATCCAGGAACTACACAGGGGTTGAATGGCATCTTTAAAAAGATGCGTCCTGAAAAGGACGTTCAACGCCGCTGTGTATTGCTCTTTTAGAGAATTAAACTCTTTACAGAGAAAAATTGCTCTTTATAAGGAAAACTCTTTTAACTTTGCACTGCCGAAGCGCCCAGGGGCAAAGCTGCACACAGTGCAGTGAAGAGAAAAGCCGCTGAAGTGCGCCGTAGATCCAACAGCAAAGCAGAGCATCAGAGGATAGAAGCAGGAAATCTGGTGTGTCACTCGCAGCTGGCTGTATACACGACCATCGGCTCCGAAGAAAATTACTGAATGAACGAGCGTATTTCCCCTCGCATTTATACCCGTATGTCCGGGGGCGGGGTATGCAAATACTGTTTGCCAACTCACATTGGCCTTTTTTCATAGATCAGAGGCATATTCAGCGCTCAAGAAAGACCCCTAGTGTTGCTTCTTCAACACAAAATCAAAGTGAGCGAAAGACGGGGGAACTATTATTAAAACTTTGCTTTTAAGTGTCTCACTATACTAGTGTACTGAATGCACCATCATGCTTATGTCTACATTTATTAATACATTTTGAACATAATTTTTATGAAAAAAAAAAAAAGTGGGATAAGATATGGGAGGGCCCAAAAATCCTACCGGTGCCCCTATCATACTAGGGGAGTCTATTTATTTACTTATTTAGAAGGCTCCAGTCAACTTTTTATCATATAAATACACATATAGCATAATTTGAACATGAAAATGAATGAAAACCCAATTAAACAACTACATGTAAGCTATCATGCAATATGCAGTTGGCTAAACTTCACAAACTTCATTTCTTGTTTGTCTCACTACATTAGGTCACTATTTGCAGGAGACTAAAATAGCCTAAAAGGAGAATAAAGAGAGGATGCAATAATATCTCTTGAGCCAGAGGTCATTAACGATCATGAGTTGGATAATTATCTCTCCTGGGATTTAATTTCTCTGTGTGACATTTTTTCCCCTGGTAGGCCCAAAGGCAAATGTCAGGGCTCTTCATGATGATGCTAGTCAGGAACCTTTTTTATTTACAAATATCATTATCATATATATATATATATATATATATATATATATATATATATATATATATATATATATATATATATATATATATATATATATATATATAAAGGTTTGGCTGTCCTAAAGCAAACTGGTGGACATTACTTTTATGGTTACTTCATCTCAACTCTTCTAAGAAGCCAATATACACGTACGGTCCATTCTACTTGACAAGGTGCTACTTGTGTTCCATGTCAATCCATGATGTTGTTGTGGTGGTCATTTAAAAAATGGCCTTTAGAAATGAACTGAGGGATGCAATCCTTGCTGGAATCACTGGCCCTTAGCCGAATGGTACACTTGATGTGGACTTGTGGCCTTCACTAGCACATGTCTATAAAGTCCACAAGGTCAATGGTGTCTTATTTTAATTTTATGATTCAGAAATGCATCAGAAATACACTTCAATGCACCCTTATGCAATTTCCACACAAGTGCCATTAAGGGCCTTTAAGACTACATGTTACAATATAAAGGTTGTGAAGTCCAAGGGTGGTGTGGGGGGTATACAATAACACAATACAATTATATTTACACCTTCAATTTCATAATACAATCTGTATTTCACAGGTCATCATATTTAAAGGAATATTTTGTGTTAAATTACTAGTTTAATATCTGAGGGGAAATAATATACCTTCTGTGGCCTTCTGTATCCATCAGAATATAATTTTGAAAACACTCCTAATCCTTATGCAAACAGTTTGCTACAAAGCGTCTGTTGTATCAATAGAGAGCATATGCATTTTACTGATGTGAAAGTCTCATCAAATGTTTTGGTTGTACAGTTGAAGTCATGCTATAAGCTTGCCTAAGTTACTATCAGACTGATTACAATTTGAATTTTGTGACAGGACGTTGGAGGTTCTGTTGCTGAAATTGGATGGAGCATGCATACTGCTCAGCTTCCCACTCATGTTTCTAATAATAATACTATCTTCAGCTTAAACACATCCCTGTGCAGAATAAAGAAATACATTTTTGATTATAACCCATCACCAACCTGTCATTTTCCTAAAAATCACTTTAAACAATTACATAATACTTGTTACAATCAAGCAAACAGATTTTGAAATATACTTTGGCTCTAAATTCATCCCTCAAATTCCATTAAAGGGATACTTCACCTCTGTGAAGATGAATGTGTATTTAAAATTGGTCATTTATATAGTATAAATGTGAAATTATTTTTGAATTTGAAGCATTCTAGACAGAGAAAAGGCAGAAAATGTATTTTTTACACATGTGGCTGAAAGACAACAACTCCCAGAATGCACTTGCTTTGCTGCCCTTACGAGGCCACTCCCAAACCACGCCTACCGGTTACAGGCGGCAGTATCTGAAAATATGATACAACTATGCTACATCGTGACTCTATAAATCGTGAGTTAGTTGATAAATTGACTGACTACGCGGGAAGAACATTATAATTCCGTGTGTCCAAACTCTGTACATGACGTCTTAGTAACAAAAAAGAAAAACAAACAAAATACTCACTTTACACTAAGCCGTCCGATTGTCCCTGCGGGCTTCGGCTGGCGTTTCCAATTTATCTTCGGGATCCTAAAATAGGTTTCCAGGACTCCCCTGTCCATGTGTGATACAAAACTTGGGTGCTCAGTTATACATGCTCATGTTATCGGTGCAGTTTCATCAGCGGATTCAGCGATCTCGTCCAGTATCGCTGAAATTCGCGACTGCAATAGGACTCTCTATCTGTTTCCATAGGCGCACAGCGAGAGCACTGACACCACCAGTACGCCCCAACTCGAGTCTGAATATAATTTAACACTCTCTTCCTCCTGCCTGCCAAGCAGGTTTTGCTCCCCTGCTACAGCAGCTGCTCCGGCCGCCTCTGTTCATCGCTGTATTGCGGCTCGTACAGGTAGCGCGAGCATCAGATTCTCGCAACAGATTCTCGCAACAGATCTTCGAAATCCCCTTCTGCCATTTCAACTTCAAAACTACCTTCCGCCATTGTGATTAGTCTACTTGTATACAAACTTTCTACACAGAGCAAAGAGCCTGTTTTCTTAGCTTCAACAGAAAGATGGCTGACACTATCTTCACATTCTGTGAGTGAGATCCCGCCCCATATGGGTGTGGTGAAAACATGCGGAATACTGGCTGTAGTTTTAAGCCTCTGGACCAAAAATACTCCGATGACGCAAAATGACGATTTTTGCGTCATCGGAGGATTTTTTCCAGACTAAAAATAAATAAATCTCTCGTCTCAGGGGGATATGGGGGGGGGGGGAGCTCGGTAATTAGAAAATACTACTGGTTTTCTACTGATACAAAGCTTAATGCTAAATCCTGAAGTAACCCTTTAAAAAAACAAAAAAAACCAATGACAACAACACCAACATCATGCCTTATGGAACAAACATAGCTACTGACCTCAACTCTTGAGGTCAGTAGCTCAGTTTTAGGAAGACCCCCTTTCATACAAATAAGTTGAAATTTTACAGCTATTGTGTCAAATATAGTTCATTTCATATTAAAAAAGCTAAACGTATGCTGGTGGTTTAGTCTCTAAACGGAGATGGGGTGAAGTAAAAACATTGTAAAGAGCCTCCCATTCACTTTAAGGACAGCTAAACCTCTATTATTCCAGTCAGTGAACAAAAATAACAATATTTATATAACAATAATAACAATAATATATTCTTACTTTATAAAATTTTTCAATTATCATGGAAAACACTAAATTATGGCCAGCAAGGTAATTGAAAATTCCCTGGAGTTCTTTGGTAGAACTTCAGAGAATTTGCTCTGAGCAACAAAGCCTTTTATAAGCATGTCAAAGGTTCTGAATGCTTCCATTGCATTCATGTGAGTAAGCAAGATTGCAACTCTGGCAATGCAATGGAAATGGTTGATTGTTGTTAGTGCTCTTTGTGTTTTTAAAGCATTTATGTCATATTTACATGATATTTTAAATCTGAGCAAAAGAAGTGAGTGCTTGTTAGTTATATTTGTGACTTTAAGAAGCATATTACCATTCCTTTTACATAGGGACACATTTAATTTTGTGGAATAACATACATATATAATGGATAATATAACCTGTTTTGCAACCTACACCCTAATGGAACCAAAACACTCTAAATTATATAGACATATATTTCACATGTTTTTTTGTTTCTCTATGTTCTGATATTATTTCTGAACATTTTGATTTGTGTGGTCATTGTCTTTGAAAGAGTCCTTCATGAACCAATGTACATTTTTCTGTGGAATCTGTGTTTAAATGATCTATATGGAACAGCAGGATTCTATCCTAAATTCCTGCATGATTTATTGTTGGATATATATGTCATTCCTTCTTAAATGTGTGCCTTCCAAGCTTTTGTGATTTACAGTTCAGTTATGTGTGAATTATATACATTAGCAGTGATGACATATGAGAGACATGTGGCTATATGTAGACCTTTAGACTATCACTTAAAGCTGAACAAATTTTCATGTGGCATACTACTTGGCTTATGTTGGATTGTTCCTTTTTTTTCTATATTATTTGCCACTCTCTTGTCACATAGGTTGTCAATATGTAAATATCATATTGATAAATTGTATTGTGACAATGCGTCAATGTTAAAACTCTCATGTGAAGCAACTGTCACCATTAACATTTATGGACTTGTTTTTGTTACTTTACATATAGGCCTTGTGATTGTAATTATAGTGTCCTATATAAAACTTATAATCGCATGTAAAGCATCATTAGAGTGCAGAAGGAAATTTTGGCAGACCTGTGTGCCTCATATACTTTCATTGATAAATTTCACTGTTGCAGCAGTTTTTGATGCCATGTACAAAAGATATGGAACAAGTGGCAACCAAGAGAACCTGCAGAATTTTTTGGCGTTAGAGATGCTTATAGTGCCACCTCTTTTTAATCCTGTAATCTATGGTTTAAAACTCAAAGAGGTTCGCAAAAGGATAATAAACACATTCATTGACTGTATGAAAAAAATCATGATGAAGAACTAACTAACTTCTTTTGTGTTTCCCATGTACAGTGTTTTGCAATCTATCAAAACAAAGGATAACAATTTTTAATTGATGTCCCTGCTTTATGTAAATATATATTACTTAACCTCATTATAAACAAGTGTAGGTCAAATGAATGTCGATTTTATTATTTCCCTATGCTGGAAATCCAAATCATCCTCCTAAGGATTTGCATTTACATCTTGCATTCTTCTTTTTTTCAATTCATTTTAAAATCAATTTTCAGTGACATTATGCTTCCCTAAAAAAAGCATAATTGACTAGAAGTTAAGATTACTAACAGTTTTGCTGAAAGATAATGATGAGGAAGAAATATGCATGAATACTGCCTAGCTTCTCAATTATGCGGTATGTAATACCTAATAACATTAAAATACATTCAACCTGTACTTTAGGTTATAATCCCTTTTTCATCAATGTTCTGAAGACATCTGTATATAGACATTTGACGTGTAATTTAAACATTAGCTATTAGAGTATATTTAGTGTTAAATAAAATTAAGTGTCGAATATCTGTTATTATACTGTCGCCTCACAGCAAGAAGGTCGTGGGTTCAAACCCCGGTTGCCCCGGCCTTTCTGTGTGGAGTTTGCATGTTCTCCCCGTGTCTGTGTGGGTTCTCTCCGGGTGCTCCAGCTTCCTCCCACCATCCAAAGACATGCAGGCTAGGTTAATTGATGTCTCCAAAAATTGCCCTAGGTGTGGATGTGAGTGTGAGTGATGTTTGTCTATGTGTGGCCCTGCGATGGACTGGCAACCTGTCCAGGGTGTACCCCGCCTTTCGCCCAATGTTAGCTGGGATAGGCTCCAGCCCCCCGTGACCCTGTACAGGATAAGTGGTTGACGATGGATGGATGGATGGATGGATGGATGGATGGATAGATATCTGTTATTTTAATGAAGGCTGAACTGATCTGAAGATCAAATTACTCATTTAGGCATTGCTAGACCCTATCTCAGCCACCCCTAAAAGTCAGTGACTTGTACTTTTCTTGCATGTAAAGACTAAAAAATAAGTAAATAAATATATATATATATATATATATATATATATATATATATATATATATATATATATACACACGCACACACATGCTGTATATATTGATTGCATTTTAATGCAGGCTGTGAAGGAGAATATCATTGGTTTGACCCACTGAACGAATACGTGCCTTCGCTGAACCAGTCGGTGATCAGGATCTGCTGACCAACTAAAGGACTGTAGGAGAGGAGGCATGCCTTTCATTTTCAGTAGTTACATTTAACAAGGAGATTAAGGTGCTGGATAAATTATGAGTGATTGATGACATTATTATGATATCAGGGCATAATTGAATCTTAGAATTATTATTATTTCCATGCTTATTTTTTCTAAGAGGTGCAATTACACTTTACTGACACAATAACCTGTGTTGCTTGTGACTGAATGAACAGCTACATGAATCCACTGTCATAGGGACAAAACTATATTTGAATAAATATAATGCAAAATTCTTTTTCATGAGTAATAATTTGTTTTATAAATATTTTTATATTTATATTTAGATACATTGTATAATTAGTTTATATGATATAATAAGTGATATAATATAAGTTATTTTTGGACCCTGTGTAAATGTCAGTTAGCAAGTTGTAGTTATAGCAAGACTTGCTAAAACTACCTAAGAGCAGTATTTCCTCAGGATAGATTTAATTACTAATAATAACATAATTATTTACATAATTAAAGGACATCAATAAAAAAAATGCTGTCCTTTGTTTTGGCAGATTGCAATACAGCATTTGAAGAAAATGTATATAAACACACTCAATTCTTTGATATGATTGTTTTATATAGTTAATTGTTTAATATAGTATAGACACTTTTATTCTCCCTAAAGCCAAAAATTTATGCAGATTCACATGGATTCCATTCTATCCATGACTGTTGTATTTGGCATCAAAAACTGTTGCAATCCTAAAATTGATCAAAGAAATTATATGTGGCACACAGGTCTGCCAAAATTTCCCTCTGCACTCTAATGATGCTTTACATGCAATTATAAGTTTTATATATAACCTTATGCACCAGAGAAACTAGCATGCAGCCATCTTGAAAATTGTGTTTCGGAACTTCCAATTTATAATGGAATGATATTACTATATAAATATACAGCTCTGGAAAAAATTAAGAGACCACTGCAAAATGATCCTCAAGCCATGAACAATTCCTGGTTATCCTGGAAGAAATCTTGCTTCCTTCTGCTCCCGGACACACCCCCGGGTCAGGGGCCCCGAGGGATGAAGTAGTCTAACATACTTTGTAAGTGGACAAATACTGTGTTTCTGTACTGCCCCGCCATCTCCGGCTCACCCCAGGGTCTTCAGCCCCCCATGGATGAAGTGGTGTAATATACTTGGTAGATGGATGAATAATATGTTTCTGTACTGCCCCACCCCTCCGGACTCACCCTGGGATCCTCAGCCCCACAGAGATGAAGTGATGGACCTGAGCCCACATAGAACGCATTCACTTGCAATGTATGTGAATCGAGACAGCACCATTTGCCATACACCTGCCGTGGGACGTGGTGTCACAACCCTCTGGGCGATCACTGAACTGCAAGAGGGATGCTTTTTGGGAGGCCGTATTTGTGCATATAGCACAGCCACCATGGTGCGCATGATGCCTCTGATTGCCTTGGGCGGACCCACGGCCGACACAGAAACACGCAAGTCATCTGCAAAAATCGCCAAGGGGGCATCGCTCAGCGTCTATGAACTGGGCACCACAGAGCTATAAAGTACATTGCTTGCAACCACCTGGTCTTACCCAATGCCCTTATGTATGGAACAGGAACAGCAGTTTCAGGCGCTGGTCAAGGCTCTAGCAGAGGACCGTCAGGTGTTACGGAGCTTGGAACCCCAGAAGGGGTCTTCCACCGTGATCCCAGCCGCAACAATGGCCACTCTCCAAGATATGCTCTCTAAGATGGGACCGCAAGATGACCAAGAGGCCTACATCGAGCTGTTTGAGCGATTGGCAGAGGCATGGAAGTGGCTGAACACCCAGTGTCTGCCTTCTGCTACTGCTGTCACATTAAGAATCAAAGAACACAGACTTTTCCATAAACATTTACCGATTAACACAGTGATACAGGGCAAGCAATACAACGAACGCACGTGCAAGCAACAAAGAAAGAAAGAAAGAAAGAATCAATCAATTCCTCCGCTTTCCACGTAGGCGCTCTTTTATAGTCGCATAGCCCGCCCTCATTGGTGGAGACACGCGATGTCGTCAAGAGGAGTCTCCAAGATTGACGGATGAATGGGCCAATGAGAATACCACACCCGCCTGCTGAAAACGAAAGTAAGCAGTGAGAGACAGAGAGACAGAGAGAGAGAGAGAGAGAGAACACCAACATACTCCAAAACACAGGTCACACGGGACGTAACAGTCAGTCATGCCTGTTACACAGCCGCTGTTTGCATTCACATATGGAGGCCAACAGTAACAGAAAGCCGCAGGAATTTAGAGACTCGCCTGCTGTGTTCTCTGCTGTAGTGCACGCTACTTTGAAGGACACCAAGCTGCCACCTGTCTATTGCAATATGCTGTTGACATCCTGGTTTCCGGCCCAAACATCAAGTCATGCACAGCCGCTTCAACTATTGTGTGCAATGTATTAGCAAAGGCTGGCTTCAAGACATCAAAAGAAAAGATGCAATGGGTGAAACTGAACTATCAATCTGGGTCATGAACTACAGAAAGGAACAGTACTTCTCTCCGCAGACAGAGTGAAGATGATTACTACCTTCCAACACCCTAAAACAAAGGCTCAAATGCAAAGCTTCTTGGGTTTAGTGAAATTTTGTAGAGCATGGGTTCCAAACTGCTCGTTATATGACAAAATCCTGAGAGAAGCAACACTCTCAAGGGCTGAGGAACCTATCAAGAGGACTGCTGAAATGGACATTGCTACCAAATCACGATGAACCCTTTCATTTGTATGTGCACAAGGCGGCAGGCACAGTAGCAGCGATCCTCGCTCAGTCCCATTGCGGAACATATAGACCAGTGGCGTACTTGTCAAAAATTTGGAGGTAGTTGCCAAGGGCCTCCTTGCATGTTTACTAGCAGTGACTGCTGCGGCGTTGATGGTACACCATGCAGAACGTATTGTTCTCTCACATCCATTAGTTGTGCACACCTCTCACCAGGTAGGAACAATCATGCACAACATTACCACATGACAGCACAACGTTGATCAGGGTAAGAAGTTATTTTATTGGCTACTGCTAATCGGACAAATAAACCAACTTCCGTTGTACACGTCCCGACATTATCATTACACAAATTGCTAACTAAAGGTGAATTTTACAACGATTCACATGATTGCATCAATTGCCTAAAAACATGTACTTTATGCAGGCCAGAAGTTTCATCATCCGCCCTGGAGGGGGACCATTGTTACATTGAACATTGAACATTGACTTGATGGGTCCTGTTCCAAGCCAATTGCGTATACTGGTTTGGTTATGCTGTAACGGAAATTCAGAATCGAATTGTTGAAGCTTATTCGCTCCCATATAAATCTGCACAAGCTGCTGAGTTGTTTGCGTTAATCAGAGCATGCCATTTGGTTAAAGTTACATCGATCGATATATACACAGACTCAAAGTATGCTGATGAAGTAGCAAAGTGGGCTGCAAGGGAAGTTATGGTAAGTCCAGACCTAAATCAAGCTGAAGAGACTTTTTCCATGATACAATCAACACTGGTAAAAGACAATGCCATTAAATTGTTACAGGCAAATCCATCTGAATCTGACAACATTGGGCCTCAAATTAAGTGAAATCAAACTTATTGCATAAATGGGGTACAAAATGCAGTAAAATTAATCCTGGAAATGGCATGTCTAACGTGCACACAGAACAACAGACACAAGCCTACGAAGCACGACTCATTACCACACTCGGAACTGCTGTTCTAAACAGACAGAAGATTTCCGGTGTGTGAGGTGAAATGATAAAATGGTGAAAATTTGGCAAAATAAACAATACAGAGATTCGGCTGATTAAGCTCAGAATGTCACCATCCTCTGTTGTTAATCTCTCCATTTGAAATACTAATGGGTAGGCCTTTCCCGACCCCTTGGGTCAGAGGCCGCACTGGCTTTCTCTCCACAGATGACAAGGAGGAGGTGATTGCAGAATATGTGGATTCCCTCATTAAAATATTATATGACATAAATGGTGATATCTCTCTCTCTCTCCCTCTGCCTGCAGAAAGCCCTACTCATCCATTTGTTCCAAATCAGCAGGTTCTGGTAAAGTGTCTGAAACCAACAAAGTTAGGTGAACCAAAGTGGGCCCAACTACTGTACTGCCAGTGACCAGAACGGGGGTGCTAACTGATCTTCAACCACAGTGGATACACGCAAGCCACGTGAAGCTTGCTCCAGAGGAGTGACTTACTGATTCAAGGTGAACGGTGAAAGCACTGGAGGAGCTGAACACGCAGCGCCAGTGCCCAACCGTGAATCTGCGAATTAGCAGGACCAGAGGAGGGACCCGGAACAGTCAACATGAAGACATTCCTAATGACACTCTGCATATGGCAGGTGGTCGTGCTTGCCTATGCCCGTTCAGTATCAACACAACAGCAAGGAGCCACACGTGTAATTCCAATTCCTAGAAATAATGTATGATGGTTTATGTTTTATGGTAATGTTACAGGAAGATGTTTCTGTTATGAAGGTACGGGTAAACACCCGGAAACGAAGGTACCTAGAAGGTGGTGCCTCAAGTGACCCTGAAGTATATCTAGATAGTGTTGGACAGCCAAGAGGTATTAAATGTTTGGATTACCTCTTGGCTAGAGATGGATGATTATGTAAAATGTTTGGAGACAAATGCTGTATATACATCCCGGGTCACACTGATGATGATGGTGAATTCATGAAGGTATGAAAGGAAATGGATAAGTTGAATAAAGAATTAGCTGATAACATCGGGGAAAATGGGGACAATTCTTCAATATGTTTGGGTGGTTCGCACCTTGGATGTCTTCCATTCCCCTTCTGTCACTCTCTCGACGTAGTGTCGAAGGAAGTGACACAAGGGGTCTTCTTGGACGCCGAATCGTACCTCTGAACCTGAGAAAAGGCCAATGTCAAGTTGGCAGACAGAATTTGCATGCCCCGCCTCGGACATACGGGTATAAGGGGAAGCGGGGCAGCGAATGCCAGTCAGAATTTTTCTTCGGAGCCTAATGGTTGTACCGCAAGCAGCTGAAACACACACCTGTTTCACTCACCTCTAGCAGCGAGAAGCATTGCTGTTGGATCCGCACGGCGCATTTCCAGCTGGCGTCTCTCTCTCTGCACGCTGTGCAGTCCATGCCCCTGGGTGCTTCGACAGCGCTTCTTTCTGTTTGAAAGAGTGTTCTCCTCCTAAAAGAGTATATTTTCTCTAAAAGAGTTTGAGTTCCCACTCATAAAAGAGCAATACACAGCAGGCGTTGAACTTCCTTTTCAGGACGCGTCTTTTTAAAGATGTCTTTCCGCCTCTGTGTAGTTCCTGGATGCGGTTGATATCTCTCCACTTCTGACGGTCATAAAAGCTTCCTCGCGTGCCTGGGCTGCGATCACATGCAGGCAGCGTTTTATGAATGGTTTATGTTCTCAGTGCGAGAACATAACCATGGCAACATTGCGGTCGCGCTTTCTTTTGTCATGAGAGAAAGCCACTTCAGCCGCCCCCTGCGTCGTTCCTTCTTCCCACGGGATTGATCCCCACAAACCACCCGCCCCCCAGCACGCTTGCTTGCTTCCATCCGAGCTCGGGAAGAGTGCGGCTCGCTTCCCGGCCAGCCGGCATTTTCCCTTGAGCTCCCAGAAGTGGATGACGACATCGCCGCTGCATCGGAGAGCATCACAGCGGCGTCTGATGCTGATGGCTCGCCTGGGCTGCCACCTCCGGGTCTGCTCGCCCAGTCTGAGGCTGATTTGCAGATGTCCACTATGCTTTCCCGGGCCGCCACGAGCACGAGACTGGACTGGAGATCTCCGCCCCCCCCTCTCGGCTACTCGATCGGTTCCTTGAGTCACGGCGCCGCTTTTAGCCACGCCCCCCCTTGGTTCCGACGTTCCCGGAAGTGCATGACGAGCCAACGCGGTCGGAACCGCCCTCCGCTTGTCCGCTCTCAATACCCTGGATGGCGGAACACCGCCACCTGGTGGGACTGAATGGTACTACTCTCCAGAGCCGTAGAATGACGTCATCACTGACCTCAAAAGTCTACAGCACCACTGGAAAGGCCGCTTCCGCCCTGCATGCCATGGCTCTCCTGCAAATTCACTAAGCCAAGGCACTCAAGATCTGCACCTGGGTAGTTCCAACCCCGATGTGCTACAGTAACTGCGCTCTGCTCCAACCTTGCTCTCAGAGCTACGAATGTCATGGCGCAGACACTCAGGTGGACGATGGCCACCTCTGGCTGAACACGGTCGAGATGCATGGCGTTAGCAAGTCACGATTTCTCAACACCCCCGCCTCCCAGCTCGGCCTCTTCGGCGACACCATCGACGACTTTGCCCAGCAGTTCTCGGTGGTGAGGAAGCAGATGGGGACAGTTTCTCACATCATGCCGCGGCGCCACCCAGTCAGCGCGCCCGCACCCCGCCTGCTCACCGAGGGCGTCCACACCCTTCGAAGAGAAAGCAACAACAGGTAGCTCCGCAATCTGGGCCCAGCTCTCAGCCCCAGCGTCGAGCACCTCGCAGGCGGCGTACGCCCCCCGTCTCCAGGACCCCCTCTCGGAGCAGAAATGCTCCGAAGCGCTCCTGAGACAGACACCCCAGGCAGTCAGATGTTCGCTCCGGAGATGATTTCAAGACCACTCCGTCCCTCGGTGGAGGGCCGGGAAGAGAATCCTTGTTTTCACCTGCCGCACCGCCTTCGGGCTGCGGTACCTACAGAGCGATTCCCTCACTCCCTGGTTCATTCAGCCAGTGTGTGCCGTTCTCACGGCACCCCGGCCCTACATCTCTCCAGTCCCGGTTTCCCAGACGCAGCTCTCTCGCCTCCGGCCCCGCGACTGTCCAACCCCGGCAGGCCAGCGCTGACGAGTTTCAAAGACGCCCTCTCGGGACCTCTTCCTCAGTCTCTAATCCGCCCCCTGCCGGGTGTGCGGAGTAAGGTAAGTGCTTTGAGTCTTTTCTCAGCACCTCAGCCTCGGGACGCTCTTTTGCCTCCCGACGCATTATTACCTGCTCCCCCCCGCGAAGCCCCGCCCGGTACGTCAAATGTGATCGTCCCCTTAGTCCCCCTCGCACGGAGTTTGGACGCGTGGTTATCACTTCCCAACCCGTCACGCTGGTTGGCCAGGACCATCCGACTCGGCTCTGCGATTCAGTTCGCCCGGCTTCCGCCTCATTTCAGCGGTATTCGCTCCACTCTAGTGCGCGGCCAACAAGCCAGTGCTTTACGAGCAGAGATTTTTACACTGCTCCTCAAGGACACGATAGAGCCCATCCCTCCAGCCGAGATGAAGAAGGGTCTCTACAGCCCTTACTTCATCGTACCCAGAAAAAGTTGCGGGTTGCGACCAATCTTGGACTTTCTCAACCGGGCCCTGCTCAGACTCCCGTTCAAAATGCTCACGCAGAAGCAGATTCTCACCTGCGTTCGACAGCTAGATTGGTTCGCTAGATTGGTAGACCGGAAGGACGCGTACTTCCACGTCTCTATTTTGCCGCGACACTGACCCTTCTTACGGTTTGTGTTCGACGGCCAAACGTATCAGTATCACAAGGTCTTCCCCTTCGGCCTGTCCCTGTCCCCTCGCGTCTTCACCAAGGTCGCAGAGACCACTCTTGCCCCCCTAAGGGAAGTGGGCATCCGCATACTCCACTATCTCGACGACTGGCTCATTCTGGCCCACTCTCGAGTTACTGTGTGCTCACAGGGACCAGGTGCTCAGGCACCTCAGCCGTCTAGGGCTTCAGGTCAACTGGGAAAAGAGCAAGCTCACCCCGGTTCAGAGCATCTCTTTTCTCGGTATGGAGTTAGACTCGGTCTCAATGACAGCGTGTCTCACCAACGAGCACACCCAGTCAGTGCTCAGGTGCCTCGCTCGCTTCAAGCCTGGCACAGCGGTCCTCTAAAACAATTCCAGAGGCTCCTGGGGCATATGGCATCCTCAGCCGCGGTCGTGCCGCTTGGGTTGATGCTTATGAGACCGCTACAGCACTGGCTACAGACCCGAGTCCCGAGATGGGCATGGCGCCACAGCACGCATCGTGTGACAATCACCCTTGCCTGCCATCAAACTTTCAGCCCATGGACAGACCTCTGCTTCCTACGGGCCGGAGTTCCCTTGCAGCAGGTGTCCAGACGTGTCATGGTAACCACAGACGCCTCTCGACTGGGTTGGGGCGCCATGTGCAATGGGCACACTGCCGCTGGCACCTGGAAAGGTCCCCGGCAGCATTGGCACATCAATTGCCTAGAGTTGATGACTGTTATTCTTGCTCTACGGAGGTTTATTCCACTAATCCGAGGCAAGCATGTTCTGATTCGCTCAGACAGCACCGCGACGGTAGCGTACATAAATCGCCAGGACGGCATGCACTCTCATCATATGTCATAACTCGCCCGCCATCTCCTCCTCTGGAGTCAGCCGCGACTCAGGTCGCTGCTCGCCACTCATATCCCTGGCAACCGCAACATGACGGCGGACACGCTGTCGCGACAGGTTTTCGCCCAGCGGAGAGTGGAGGCTCCACCCCCAGGTGGTCCAGCTCATTTGGGACCGATTCGGCAAGGCACAAGTAGACCTCTTTGCCTCCCAGGACAACTCCCATTGTCCGCTCTGGTATTCCCTGACGGGCGCTCCCCTCGGGACAGATGCGCTGGCACACAGCTGGCCCCGGGGGCTGCACAAGTACGCATTTCCCCCAGTGAGCCTTCTTGCATTGGTGCTGTGCAAGATCAGGGAGGATGAGGAACAGGTCGCCTTGGTGGCCCCTTACTGGCCCACCCGCACCTGGTTTTCGGAACTCATGCTCCTCATGACAGCCCCTCCCTGTAAAATCCCCCTGAGGAAGGACCTTCTTTCTCAGGGACGGGGCACCCTCTGGCATCCGCGCCCAGACCTCTGGAATCTCCATGTCTGGCCCCTGGACGGGACGTGGAAGATCTAGTAAATCTACCTCCTGCTGTCATAGATACGATCAATCAAGCCAGAGCTCCCTCAACCAGGCAACTCTATGCACGAAAGTGCCGTTTGTTCGCGAATTGGTGTTCTTCCCGAGCCGAAGACCCACAGAGATGCGCAGTTCGGTCAGTGCTTCTATTCCTGCAGGAGAGATTGGAGGGGAGGCTGTCCCCCTCCACCTTGAAGGTGTATGTAGCTGCTATCGCAGCCCACCACGACGCAGTAGATGGCAAGTCCCTTGGTAAGCGCGACTTGATTATCAGGTTCCTGAAAGACGCCCGGAGACTACATCCTCCCGGCCTAACCTGTTTCCCTCTTGTGATCTCTCAGTGGTCCTCTCGGGCCTTCAGAGACCCCCATTTGAGCCGCTTTATGCAGTCGAGCTCAAGGCCCTCTCCTTAAAGATGGCCCTCCTGATCGCATTAGCCTCAATCAAGAGGGTAGGAAACCTGCAAGCATTCTCTGTCAGCGACTCTTGCCTGGAGTTCGGTCCGGCACTTTCTCACGTTATCCTGAGACCCCGACCGGGCTATGTGCCCTAGGTTCCCACGACCCCTTTCAGGGACCAGGTCGTGAACCTGCAAGCACCGACCCAGCCCTTTCATTGCTGTGTCCGGTGTGTGCTTTGCGTACCTATGTGGACCGCACGCAGAGCTTTAGATACTCTGAGCAGCTCTTTGTCTGCTTTGGCGGACGGCGGAAAGGGAACGCCGTCTCCAAACAGAGGCTAGCCCACAGGGTCGTTGATGCTATTGCCTATCACACCCAGGGCGTGCCCGCCCCCCTGCAGGTCTGAGCACACTCCACTAGAAGTGTGGCGTCCTCGTGGGCACTAAGCCACGGCACATCCCTAGCAGACATCTGCAGAGCAGCGGGCTGGGCAACACCCAATACCTTTGCCAGATTTTACAATCTAAGGGTTGAGTTGGTCTTGTCCCGTGTTTTGTCAGGTCCGAGCTGGTAGAACTCGGTAACGCGGCACAACCGACCGGGTGTTCCGCTTGCATCTTGCGCCCTTCACCAATGTGATCCAGTCCGCCTTCTATCCCAGGTCAGCCACTGAGTGTCGCTGCCTGGATGCTTTTTCCTCCTAGCATTCTGGCCCGTGAATTCAGCAGAGCAACTCGCGGCCAGACCCAGTACGAGTCTTGGGGCTCTGTACTGGGGTCGGGCTCCACGGGCATAGTTCCCTCTTCAGGCTAACTCCCCGTGATGTATTCTCCACGGTACGGTCCCCTCTAGGCGGACCCACGTTTCCCTCAGGCAGCCCCGCTGCCTTGGCCCCGTGTCTGTAGAGTCCCCCCTTCTTTAGGCTGGACCTACCACCGCTCCATTTCCCACGTCCGGCTTCACAACCCTCTTGGTGTATTTGCCATACATTACCTCCCCCTGGTCTGGGCAGGGTATGGCCTCTGCAGGGTCTTCCCCTCCTGAAAGAATAGGAAATCTGCAGGCTGGAGAGCTACCTTGCCTCCGGTCCTGCCTCAGCGCCCAACACACCGGCGCTGACGAGTTTTGAAGACGCCTCCTTAGGCCTCTTCCTCAGTCTCTAAGCCGCCCCCTGCCGGGTGCGTGGAGCAGAGTTAATGCTTCGAGTCTTCTCTCAGCACCGCCCAGGCTCTCCTGCTCCCCCCCGGGGAATGACCGCCTTCCCCGACATAGGTTGGGCCCCAGCCACTCTACATCCTATGTGAGAGACATAGTGAGAGAGAAGGCCGCGGCTGTTGGGCTTGCTCCCATGCTAGCATGTAATACCTTTTTCCCCCAGGGGTGCAGGAAAACCTAAGGTGGATATGCTAAAACTCTTTGAGGGGGCGTTGGGGAGGCCGACGTGAATTCGGTTCAGGTGCCTCTAACACGCAATAGCCTGATTTGCCCCTGCTCCAACAGTCACATCACATGGTCAGTGCGTGGCGTTTTTATATGGACCCCTTGTGTCACTTCCCTCGACACAACGTCGAGAGAGTGACAGAAGGGGAACGTCTCGGTTACTGTTGTAACCTCCGTTCCCCGAGGGAGGGAACGAGACGTAGTGTCCCTCCTGCCACGGCACTAGACCTAGCAATGTAAATGGCCGTGCTTCATCCTTCGGCTCCTCAGTGCAAAATCCTGACTGGCATTCGCTGCCCCGCTTCCCCTTATTGCATGGGGCGGGGCATGCAAATTCTGTCTGCCAACTTGACATTGGCCTTTTCTCAGGTTCAGAGGTACGATTCGGCGTCCGAGAAGACCCCTTGTGTCACTTCCTTCGACACTACGTCTCGTTCCCTCCCTCGGGGAACGGAGGTTACAACAGTAACTGAGACGTTATATCGATTGCCGTATGCATTCTACTTATGTTATTATTTGGCCCAATTTGCTACAATTACTAATGCAAAAGTTGAATGTGATGATAAACAGGCATAATATCAAAGTGGGCAATGTGAAATAATTAAGGCTTCTCAACAACTTCTCTGGGTGATGTAGCTTGCTGTGTCATCACAAAGCAAAGCTGCTCCTTGTTCAAAAGATGTTCTATAGGAATGTGTTTCCTGTCTCTACTCTCACGTTTCACACGTAGCTCAAACATGTATGTCACCCCCATATAAGGTAATGAACTATTTCATTGGTGGGGGTCCAGTGGAATGTGGTTTTTCTGGACCATATAACAAAGTGCTGAACAATAAACGTTGAAGAAGGATTTGATAGCATTGGGTGTCTGTGTCATTTCTTTCTTCCCTCAGCTGAGCCATATCGAGACGGGGACTGCAGATCAAGAAAATAAATAAAATTCATTGGATGAAAAAATTATCTAAGTGATATTGTGGTATACAAAGATATTGATGGTCAACGCCTCCACCCATATATTGGACTCTCACACCCATATTTTCCGATTATCAAAGATCAGTTGATTCGAGTGACAAAGGACATTCAGACAAAGGAGAATACAACCCAATTGTTAGTACCGAAGAGCAGTCGGGAAATGTTATTCCAGATGGCTCATTATAATCCGATGGCGGATCACTTAGAGCAGGAAAAAACACGGCCTGTTTCTATTGGCCAGGCATGCATGGAGATGTTTTAGGTGGTGTGCTGCATGCCATGAATGTCAGCTGGTGAATCAACCCACCACCCCAAGAGCGCCATTGCAACCCCTTTCATTGATCGAGGTCCCCTTCTAAAGGATTGGCATGGACCTTGTCAGGCCATTAGAGTGGATGGCACATGGGCATCGCTTTGTTTTGGTCCTGGTGGAATGTGCAACACGATATCCAGAAGCAGTGTCTACTGCTCCCCACATTGAGCTCTAAATTATTTGCCAAGTGGCAAGGATTTTTTGGGGTCATGCGACGAGTTGGGGAAATCGATTATGAGGTCAAACGAATGGATAGAGACAGAGTACATCAAATTTACCACCTCAACGTCATAAAACTGTGGAGAGAGGCAGTCCCAATAACTTTGGCGAGGGTGGTTCCAGAGAGGGTGAAACTTAGACCGGAGGTGGACTTTAAAGCCAATGATCGAGTCATCCCTGACGGTTGTGGGGGACCACCTCTCACTGCCCCAAGTCATGGAGGTTGCCAGGAGAATTCTCAGACGTGTTTTTGCCTCTTCTCGGTCATACGAATCTCATAGACAACCATATTGAAATGACCCAAGGGTTAGTGGTACACAGTCATCCCTACCGATTACCTGAGCACAAAAAAGGGGTTAGGACAGAATTTAAATGACATGCTCGATATGGGGGTAATAGAAGAATCACACAGTGACTGGTCCAGCCAAGTGGTTCTGGTTCCTAAGAGTGACGGGTCGGTCCGGTTGTGTGTGGATTACAGAAAAGTCAACACTGTGTCTACATTTGATGCATACCCAATGCCTCGTGTTGAAGAATAGTTTGGGAGCAGCTCACTTTTATTTGACACTGGATTTGATAATAGTATATTGGCAGATCCCCTTAACACCAGTGTCCCATGAGAAATGGTATTTTCACACCGTTTGGTTTACACCAATTTGTGGCCCTTCCAATCAGTTTGTAGCTCACGGACAGGATCCTCAGACTGCATGCTACCTACACCACTGCCTATCTGTATGACATCAATATCTACAGTAATGATTGGCAGCGGCACATGCAGTATCTGAGGGCTGTTCTGAGATTGTTGATTGTATATGGCTCTTTAGCCTTTTAAGAACACAGACCAGGGGCGCAGATGGCTGTCATGGATGTGCCTGTGTCGGGCAGTGGGGGTATGTGGTGATGGGTGTGTGGTCAAGCACTGGTTTGTGAATGTAGAGCAAGTTCAGGAGATGAGAGCAGTAAGGATTTACACCTGGAGTAAATTATCTCTAACACTGTTTTTTATTGTAGTGAGAGCTGGAGAGGGATAAGAGCGAGCCATACAACCAGAGAAGGAAAGAGAAAAAGCACACTGCTTTTTATGTTGTTGTGTGTTGTATGTGCTTGACACTGAAAAGTGTGTTCAATAAAAAAAAGGAATCACATTGGATTGTTTAACCAGCTCCTGCTTCATCCTTGCATTGAGTGACCTAGATCTTGCCACAGCTTTGTAATAGAAAGCAAATTTATGCTTCTTGTTTGCCGATGAAGTGTTCTCCACAACGCTGTTGAAGATGCTCTCAGTGAACAGGTTCTTCGCTTCAGATGCTCATCATTGACCAACGCACCACTTCAGCAAAACTTCTACCTTCTTCCCACAGTTCTCCAGCTGGAATTACTGTATCCTTGTGACAAGGAGGAGGGTGTGGTCGGGCTGTGACGATGGACACCTGGCACTGGGATTCTGGGGATTTCCAGACATTACTTGCTGCATCTGGGACACATGTGTATGCTTCCACAATAAGAAATCTCCATCAACATGGCTTTCATGGGAGGGTTGCTAGGAAGAAGCCTGTGCTCTCATAAAAGAACAAAGCTGCCCATCTCAACTTTGCCAGAGTGTTCCTGGAGAAACCTGGCCTGCTTTTCGTCTTCGGGACCTGGACAAATCCACACAGTCCACATTATCATGAATTCTGAGGAATATTGTAAAATCTTAAAATGGATCATGCAACGTGATAATGATCTGAAGCATTCCAGCAAAACAACCAAAGAATTGGTGAGGAAGAATAAGATTTGTGTTTTGGATTGGCCCAGTCAAAGTCTAGCAGTTAATGCCAGGCACCCATCCAACCTCACTCGACTGGCTGCGTTCTGCAAGGAGGAGTGGGCAAAAATTCCCCAAAGCAGATGTGAGACTGATTAGTCGCTACAAAAACTGTTTGGTTGAGGTTATTGCTGCGAAAAGAGGTGCAATGCCCTATTAACTGAAGGGTTTCACATATATTTGCACCCATGAAATCTGAGTTTTTGTTAAATCAACCACTTACGTTAAATAAACAATGACAATATATTATTTTCTTTTGTTTGAGTCCATTATTTGGAATGTCTTTGGAAAGACAGTTATGTATATATTCAACATTAGTGTGTCAATAGGACATATAATTTTTAGACAACCAAACATTACTTTTGTAAATAGAATAGATAAGTATAGAAGAACAGGGAGCTCTATAACAGATAGCATGGCCCCCACAGACCCCCTACTGAACATTGAGTCAGTCTGGAATTAAATGAATATATAGAAGCAACTTAGAAAGCCTAAACAGATGGAAGAACTGTGGCAAATTATCCAAGAAGCTTGGAACATCGTAACTGCCAACAACCAAGAAATATTGTGTCCAGGAGTACCTGGGAGAATTAATAGAATATAATTATATTATATTATATAATATAATTTTTCATTGAGACATTGGGTTCATTCAGAAAGATAATTTTCAAACCATTTTAGAGCGACTTCACTAAGACCAATATGCCTGAGTCTCTGTAATAATAAATTATCTACAGAATAAATATTTTTTGAACGATCAACAAATAAATCTGCACAAGACTGTTTACTATTTAAAGAATTGATAATATAATTTGTGACTAACATGGCTGTAATAGTACTATGGCTTATCAAAAGCCTGATTGATAGTAATTAAGGATATCATTATCAGATAGGAATTGTTTAAATTGATAATTTACCAAAGATTCAAATACTTTATATAAGACAGGCAGATTGGAGATAGGATGATAATTATTTGGATCAGAAGGATCTCCACCCTTTAATAAAGGGACATCCATTGCCATTTTCCACATTCTAGGTATAACATTAGACATTACACTTCAATTAAATGTAGATATTTGCTGCAATTCTTAAGAAATAGGACTAAACCTTATCAGTTCCAGCTGATTTTTTACTGTCTAATTTCATTAAAGTTTCATAAACTTGTGTGGTGGTAATAGGAGTAAAAGTGAACAACTGCAAAGGACAGTGTTGGACAGGTTCTGGAGTTCCCATGGGAGCATGAGTATCTCAGAAATTTAACCAGCAGAAACTAAATAATTATTAAAAGAATCTGCAATATTTGCTTTGACCTTAATTACATTTTGATAACAAAAAATCAGGAAAGCTAGTTGACAAACAAACTTGCCACCGAAGTTCCAAAACTTTGTGGGATTATTAGATTTTCATTTATCATAGAAATATAATAATCACATTTTGCACTTTTTATTAGTTTTGTACATTTATTTCGTAGTGCTCTATAAAAGATCCTATCTAAGAAGTCATATGTTGTCTTTGCTTGAGGCAGCATTCCTTTGTCTAATAAAAGTAGAAACAGATTAATTAAACCAAGGATTATCTTTACCACTAATCCTAAATCATCTAAAAGGAGCATGTTTATCACATCTGGCCAAGAAAGTGGATTTCAATTAATCCCAGGCTAAATATACTTCTGCCATACATGTTACAACACCCAAATCACTGTTATAAATATCATGTAGCTTGTTCGTTAAAAAGTTTAAAAATTCTTATATAAATAAAACCTGCTAAGCTCTTAGGAATCTTACAATTTCTCACACCAACAACTGCGCAGTGATCAATAATATAATTTCAGAAAACTCCAACAGCAGAAAGTATAGTCCTGGATTAGAATGAACATTGCCCTTTAGTTGAAGCAAAAGGAAAACTAACCAAATTCTCCTTGCTGGGCCCTCATTCGAGCCTTTAAAACAGGTAGGCAACGCATAGGGTGATAAACTCCCATTTCTTACCGACCACAAGCAGCGCTGTCCTCGCAATGCATCTCCAGAAGAGAGGGACAACACAAGAGAGAAATCTCTCTAGGACAGCCAAATGAACAGAGTAGGAACCTTGATCAACTCCGGTGCAGTCCCAGCACATAGAACAGGCCACTGACAGAGTGCAGGTACACCCCAACCGCTCACGCCACCTTCTGCAACGCTGTCCTCAAGAGACACACCAACCCCAGACATCTGCAGCACCAAGCTGCCACATATGTAGAAAACAGCAGAAAAAAGCTCTAGGATTGACTTTCTATCTGAGGGAAGATCCAGCCTCTCGCACCCTCCCACCCACCTCTTCTGTGTTAAGTCCAGAAGAACCACATGAGAAGTCAGAGTGGGACAGTGAGTTTGAGCTGGAAGAATTAGAGGAGGATCTCGTGCCAGCGCAAGCCTTGCGAGCCCCCCAAACTTCCGATCTAACGTCCTCGCCTCTGCAATATGCACGTGATGAACTTCGGCCCTCTATTAGAGTCCATGGCCTTATTACGTTTGGCGACTCTGATAATGGGGATGATGCTGTGTCACTCACAGCTTCAGGCAAGAGGTCCGTGTGAAGCATGTGCATACGCCATGGACAAGGAGCTTCTTTGTGTCCTCACAAGAGCGGTTGAAGAGCTCTGTTGAATGGTCCCCTCCAGAAGAGCCAGAAATGTCTCACCTGGATGAATTGTTTTTGCAAACCGGCCGTCGTCAACAGACCACAGTCTGGAAGAGTGCACCATTCTGCGGAGCTCACAAAGACCTGGTGTGCACCTTAATCTTCGAGCACTCAGATCGGTGCTGCAATCCTCACTAAAGTGGACCACGTCGAGGAAAAAGGCTATTCAAAGCTTCCCCTGATGGAACAGGCAGTCGCAGCTCAACTCTGCCAAAATATTGTCATGAGATGGAAATCCCACCCTGCCGACCCCTCCAAGCTATTTCAGTAGACAAGCGCACTGGCTGGAAGAGCTTATATAGAAGTGGGCCAAGATGGTTCAGCACTCCACAGCATGTCAGTGCTCCAGGATTTTCAATCTAAGCTCCTCAAACAAATGTATGAGCAGGGCCAGAGCTATTCAAAGAGCTTTGCACTGTTAAAGATTTTGCGTTGCGAGCCACAAAGGCTAACGCTTAGGCCATCGGCAAAGCGATGAGTAACCTGGTGATTCTGGCAACCTGGTGGTTCTGGACCAGCATATTTAGCTAACTCTCACAGAGATGTGTGGCAAAGATAAAGCTGCCCTCCTTGACACCCTGATGTCACCCAACTGTCTCTTTGGCTACGCTGTTGAAGGATTTTCAGAGTGCTTCATTACGGCGCAAAAGCAGTCTCAAGCGTTGAAACACTTTCTTCCAAAGATAAGAGGCACTTACCCTTTCCCAGCACACTCCACATCTAATTCCGGTCAGTGCCCGTCAAGGAATCCATCTCTCAATGCCTCAGCGCAGCTGAATGCTACTACTGAGCCATCTGTGAAGCAGCGCAAACTGTGACCCAAGCGTAAGCACCTGCCATCTTAGCACGAAAAACAAGCAGATGGAAAAACCCCGGCCGGACATCAGAAATGTTCCTGACATGCCCAGCCAAATAAAGATTGTTCTCTCAAAAGAGACAAAAGTGGCCATTGTACAAACACGGGATGTTTACACTTTCTCAGAAAAAGGGCCATTTCCTCTTCACGTATCATATAGCCCATACATTATGCACAACCATTCCAAAGAAAGGTGACGGGCTTCGGCCCATTCTGTGCTTGAATCGCACACTTGCAAAATGCCCATTCAAAATGTTAACTCAGAAACAGAACTTATTGTGCATCCGTTTTCATACTTTCATGTACTAATTGCACCACTTTTTTTATTTGCAATTGTGGGAACAGCGTATCAATCAATCCTTCCTTTCAGTCTGTCTCTGGGTCCCCATACGTTCACAAAATTTATTGATGTGGTGCTCACCCCATTGAAAATGAACCTTGTGCATGTTTTGAATTACCTCGATGATTGGTTATTACTAGCCCAATCAGAGGCACTACTAAGTGAACACAGACTTGCTGTTTTGCCATCTGAAAAATCTGGGTCTGAATGTCAGCTGGGCAAAAATAACACTTTTTTTTACACGCTGCCGCTCTGTATGTGTGTTTAAGTTTACATTTACAATTATGCATTTGGTAGATGCTTTTATCCAAAGTGACATACAGTGCACTTAATACAGGGACAATCCCGCTGGTGCAATGTGGAGTTAAGTGCCTTGCTCAAGGACACAATGGTGGTGGCGGCTGTGGGGATCGAATCAACAACCTTCTGCTTAACAGTTTAATGCTTTAGCCCACTACACCACCATCCCTCTATATGTTGCTGTGTTTTCTGTTTATGTTCTGTCTAATTAAAGTCCAATTCCAATTCCAACTCCTTTCCCAAACCCTGTCACATTGTCATATATTAATCATGAAAGTGCTCAGGACTTTATGGAAAATCACAACGGCCTGACAGCAGATGGTAGTGTAAATTGACGGGGGAGCCAAATTAATATTCAGCCAACAAAATAGCAAGCACTATAGACAGAGAGGACTTGTTAAGAGAGAGCGCTTATGTCTAGGTTGTAAAACCTTACGAATGTGTTTTGAGAAGACCAGCCTGCTGCAAAACAGATGTCTTGTAAGGACATATCATTCGTCCATTCCCATAAAGAGGTCATGCCTCTAGCTGAGTGTGCTTTAACACCAGTTCGGCAATTCGGACCCTGTGACACATAAGCCAGGGCAATCGCATCAAATATCAAGTTAGAAAGACTTGCTTGGAGACAGATCTTTCTTTTGTACATCCACCATAGCACACAAAGAGCTGGTCAGAAAGTCTGAACTGGCAGGTGCACTCAATGTATGTGTGCAGCGCTCACATGGCATAACAAATGCAAAGACTGTTCCTCATCCAAATTAAAAGGAGGAGAGAAAAAGGCTTGAAGGTGTACCACCTGAGCTCTGAAAGAAGTGGACAAACCCAATAGGCAATGTTAAGAGGTCTAACGGTCAGAGTAAAAATTATGTGCTGGTGGATCCCAAGTGTTTATTATAGTGCAAAAGTATTTACAGTGAATATATTTACATATGTATAAACAATAACTACACAAAAGAAAATTGCAACAATGTGCAAAAATGGCTAAACCAACAAATGGCCAATGTCCACAACACTGTTTCATTAACCTCTTCTCAAAATAGAAAAAAGACAACGTGAGCTCTGTCAGTACCTGTTTTATAGGGTCTAGCTCCTCCCTTAGAATGAACCAATGTGGGGAAAATATAAACAACAATTACATGTTTAAACATACAAAATGGGGCCTAGAATATCAGGCCACCTAATATGCAACTAGTCCACACAACAATTGATAACAGAAGGGAAATAAACAGAAAAACAAAGATAAAACCTGCTGTTCTAAAAGTTCCCCCTCTGACAATAATAATTCATGTTATAGCCCAATTGGGTGGGTGTGGACAATGCTTTAAAACTGGATCAAACCAGAAGAACTGTTTGGCTATACAGCATGTGAACCAGAAAATGAGCAGCAGGCAGAATGATTGTGGAAATGTTATATGAAATAAATGTAACTGACATTTAATGAAGTGTTGTGGCCTTATTTGAATATGTACCTTGATTGTACTGAAAAGAAAACAAAACACAAAACCAGCTGGCACAATGACAGTTACTTACACCACAAACAATCACAAAACACATATCTGATTTAAAAAGATTGTAAATTGTAAATTCTCATTGCGAGATTATGACCATGGCAACGTTGCGCATTCTACCTACGGGTACGAGGCCGACCCGGCTGGCGCTTGAACAATGGGAGCAGTCTTGCCGAGTAAATCACCGTGGACCTCCCATTCCCCTGCATGCTCGTTTGCCCCCTGTTGAGTTCCGAGATGAGACCAGCTTGCCTAATGGCCAGCTTAACGTCTCTTTAGGGGCTTGCAAGCAGGATGAGTTCTCAATTGCTGCATCGGAGTGTGCACTGGCGATGTCAGTCACCGAGGACTCAACTGGGCTGCCCACCTTCGGGTCTGCCCACCCAGTCTGAGGCTGAGGCAGAGCTGATCACTATGCCTGCCCAGGCCACTATAAGTATCAGGTTGGACTGGAACCCTCCGTCCTCCCCTGAACTAACCTAACCAAAACTAACTTCCAGGTTCTCACTACCCTTTACGGTGGGGCAGCCCACAGGTACACGGAGGTCCCTCTGGTGGATAATGGTATGGTTGAGGTGCACCTGGGCCCGCAAAATGCCCCCACTTGGTGGGCTCGTCCGGCACTCCCCTCCAGGGCTTGTAGGACTACATAGTCTCTGGCGAACAAAGCCTACAGTGCTGCTGGACAGTCTGCTTCTGCCCTGAATGTCATGGCCCTCCTGTAAGTATACCAGGCCAAGGCATTAAAGAGCTGCATGTGGTTTGTCCTGATCCTGATGTGCTGCACGTGCTGCGCTAAGCGACTGACCTCACCCTCCGGGCAATGAAGGCGCGAGCACTCGGGCAGGCGATGTCCACCTTGGTGGTCCAGGAGCACCACCTGTGGCTGAATCTGGTCGAGATGAGGGATGCCGACAAAGTTCGCTTTCTCAACGCACCCATCTCCCAGATCCACCTATTCGGCGACAACGTTGAGGACTTTTCCCAGCAGTTCTCGTCAGTGCCCCCTGCGGCAGCAAAAGCCCAGGTGGCTCCACCACAACCCAATCCCAGTTCTCGGCCCCAGTGTTGAGCCCCCCGCAGGAAGCAGATGCTCCCCGCTTCACAGCCTGGCACATCAAAGAGCTGTTACCCAGACCACTCCATCCTCCGGTGGTGGGCCAGAAGGTAAATCTTTTGTTTCCCTTTGTGTTGTTTTCTCTGCACCTCGAACGGGCTGTGGTACCAACATTGTCAAAAAAAGAGTGGTTTCCTCACTCCTTGGGTCACATAATCAGTGTTCATCAGTGTTCACCGCCATTGTAATGAAACAGATCATTACATGAAGCCGCTTCCACAACTGGCTATGACTGTTCATATGTTCTCTTATCTAAACTTCCCACCAGGAGCTGTCCATCGCATGAGCTGACTCTGCGAATGGCTGCTGCTCCAGATTCATGCCATTTGAGCTCTAATGCAGCTTTATTCAAATGCGAGAAAACAAAGATTAAAGGGATACTTCACCTCTGGGAAGATGAATGTGTATTTAAAATTGGTAATTTATATAGTATAAATGTGAAATTATTTTTGAATTTGAAGCATTCTAGACTGAGAAAAGGCCGAAAATTTATTTTTTACACATGTGGCTGAAAGACAACAACTACCAGAATGCACTTGCTTTGCTGCCCTTACGAGGCACCTCCCAAACCACGCCTACCGGTTACAGGCGGCAGTATCTGAAAATATGATACAACTAGGCTTGCTTTGATACATCGTGACTCTATAAATCGTGAGTTAGTTGATAAATTGACTGACTATGCGGGAAGAACATTATAATAATTCCGAGTGTCCAAACTCTGTACATGACGTCTTAGTAACAAAAAGAAAAACAAACAAAATACTCACTTTACACTAAGCCGTCCATTTGTCCCTGCGGGCTTTGGCTGGCGTTTCCAATTTAGCTTCGGGATCCTAAAATAAGTTTCCAGGACTCCCCTGTCCATGTGTGGTACAAAACTTGGGTGCTCAGTTATACATGCTCAAGTTAGCGGTGCTGTTTCATCAGCGGATTCAGCGATCTCGTCCAGAAGAAAATGGCATCGCTGAAATTCGCGACAGCAATAGGACTCTCTATCTGTTTCCATAGGCGCACAGCGAGAGCACTGACACCACCAGTCCGCTCCAACTCGAGTCTGGCCGGGCCTCTTCCTCCTGCCTGCCAAGCAGGTTTTGCTCCCCTGCTACAGCAGCTGCTCCGGCTGCCTCTTGTTCCTCCATCTCCCGCAAATGTTCATCGCTGTATTGCGGCTCGTACAGGTAGCCGCGAGCATCAGATTCTCGCAACAGATCTTCGAAATCCTCTTCTGCCATTCCAACTTCAAAACTACCTTCCGCCATCGTGATTAGCCTACTTGTATACAAACTTTCTACACAGAGCAAGAGCCTGTCTTCTTAGCTTCTATAGAAAGATGGCTGACACTATCTTCACACTCTGTTAGTGAGATCCCGCCCCATATGAGCGTGGTGAAAACATGCGGAATACTGGCTGTAGTTTTAAGCCTCTGGCCCAAAAATCCTCCGATGACGCAAAATGACGATTTTTGCGTCATCGGAGGATTTTTTCCAGACTAAAAATAAATAAATCTCTCGTCTCAGGGGGATATGAGGAGGGGGGGGGGGGGGGGGGGGGGGGGGGGGCTCGATAATTCAAAAATACTACTGGTTTTCTACTGATACAAAGCTTAATGCTAAATCCTGAAGTAACCCTTTAATGCAACTAATGTGAAATATGAACTATTAGCAAAATTAGCAAACTATTACTTATTGTTTATTAATTTTTGTTCATAGTTTAGAAAAAAATAATTAATTCTAATACCATTCATTTTAAAAATGTATTTGTTGAATAACTGCTGTAGGAGCATTGTTCATTGTTAGTTCATGTTAACAGATGGACCCTTGTGTAAAGTGTTACTGTAGAGAGAATGTGTTTTCTGTCTTGTGTTTACTGTAGGGACATGATTAAATAAAGCAAATTAAATCTATTAATTGGATGAGTGTTTTTGTGTGTTTATAATGCAGATATGTCATGGAAATTCTTGGGGTTGAAAAATATGCTTCCTGTTCTGTCGTGTTACCTGCACTTTGCCACTTGTTCCAGAAGATGGCTGTCTCTGAAGATGACCCTGCTTACACTGTGCGCTTTAAGGATGAATTCAAATGGGATTTGACAAAGCAATGAAAACACAAACATTGCTTGGTTCAAAATACCAACAGCTCTTGAATCCAGATCAAAATCTTGAAGTGCATTCCTAAAGCAGAAAGATCTGAAGTTTGGGAAACATTAGACAAGATGCTAAAAGAGGTTCCAAATCACTCAGATGCTGAATCAGAACCACCAAAAAAGAAAACTGGTCTCGTCTTGTTGGGCTCTGATACAGAGTCAGATGATGAAACATCACTGGAATCGAGCCCTCTTGCTAGATGCAGAGCATTGCCCAGCATAAGCCTTCAACAATGCCCTCTACAATGGTGGTTTGCACAAAGGAGAGGTCATGACAAGCTGGCGACTCTTGCACAGAAATATCTAGCAACTGCTGCTTCAACTGTGCCATGTGAGAGACTTTTTTCTCTCACAGGACACATGGTGCACAAGAAGAGGGCTGCTCTGGCACCTGAAAATGTTAACAAACTTGTATGCCTTAGCAGCTGGTTAAATGTTAACTAGAAAAATAAACTGACCTTACATGTCAGAATAAGTTGTGTTGTGTTTTAGGTTTGGCAATCAAAGGAAATTTGTGAAATTGTTCAATCTGATGGTTTTCTTTGCTGGATATAGCAAATGATCACAAAATAAATGTGTTAAACAAGATAAATTGGGTATACAGAAAAGGTGCGATTAATCGCGTTTAAAAAACAATTCTATTGACAGCCCTTATATATATATATATATATATATATATATATATATATATATATATATATATATATAAAACACTAGACACCATGTTCATTCTCACCTCCTTCTGAAGTTTCCTTCGGTTTGCATTAACTTGCGAACTACTGAAATGAAAATTGTTTGTCATCATGATAATCTCCGAGTCCTCAAACCATTAGATTCATCCACCAGAAGAGCAGTGCGAAATCACAACTGACATAAAGTGTTCCTCTGCATGTAGCTTGCAGTTTTATGCTTCAACCACTAGAGGTTCAAAATTTAAATAGTGTAGCTTTAATAAATGCATTAAAATGTATAGCTGACATAAAATTTCAAACAGTGAACATTTTAGTCTACATGCAATTACATCAAATGAAAATACACATTTACTGGCAAATACATGCTAATCAATTTTGTCAATCAGCCAATCAATGTTCTCCATTTCCGGCCTATTAACACCACCAGTGTCTCATCAAAGTTGTCCATCAGTATCATTATAAAAGTCTTTGTTTGTATTGAGTGCATGCACCTTACCGAGCCTGTACATTTTCTGCTATTTTGTTTTGGCATCTCCTGTTTTTGGATCATCGCTTTTTTCTGATGATGCTTTTGGATTTGTTCTTGTTACTTACCTGAATTCTTTAGTAAGTTTATGGCTTTGCATTTGGGCCTACACTTGCTTCATTAAAGTGAGCACAATATAAAATAAAAAATAGACTTTCACATGGATGTGTGTGTGTGTGTATGTGGCACCGTCTACCCCATCTGGATTTAAGACTTCAAAATATGCTCAACTCTTTTAATGAATAATGAGAAAATACCACCCTGGTTGTGTATGACTTTGTTTCTTCTGCTGAACACAAACAAATATATTTAGAAGAATTTCTCAGATCTTTAGGTCCATACAATGCAAGTGGTATGGCAGTATTGACAGGGTCCCTTTGAAGCTCAAAATAATACATATGGTTTTGCACCGTATGCCACAGTTTTTGAACGAAATGATGTGTATGATTTCATAACTTCCATGAAGTTACAGTACATTACATTATATTTGTATAATTGCAGCTTATAGCCTATTGCAATTAATGTTTATACACTAAAAACTAATTTTGCTGCTTGTTGAATTTACATAATTAACTAAACTTAACTAAAGCAACCCAATTTTATAACATTTGGTCACAACTGGATTTCATTGCGTTCTATCCATTTAAATATGTATAATGGAAGTTTCCTTAATCCATTCGAGATGGGAATACTTGGTCGTATTAATTGTGACACTGATGGAACTGGTCAGGGGATTTCCATTTACCAGCATGCATTGCATGGGACTCGACAGGGAGATGAAATATTAAAATTATGTGTTTTTTATGTGTTTTTGTGCTAGATGAATATATAAGGGAATTATTGTTAGCATTTATTGTTAGAAGAGTCTACTCAACAGATGGGTATAAGTGAACATTCCACAAACTGGTTCAGTTTTGGATCATTATCCAGAGGGAATTGATTAATAATATTTAAACAACTACGACTAGTCTAGTTTGCAGGTGGCGCGAAGGCGAAAGTATGGCCGAACAGTTGAAGTTCAGCTCAGGACTCATGATTAAAGTCAAGAGCAGAATTAAAGTCAAGAGCAGAAATTCGAGGGACATGAGCCTGAGTCTCCCAGCCTGACCAGTTAAAAAGTGACCAAAACCCCATATAAATAACGTCAAACTTTTTAGGTTCCCGGCATCCCGAAGGGGGGGAACAAAGCAACGTGCCAAACATGGTAGTAGGCCGCGCCAACCGTGCCTTTTCTCTCTCTATGTTTGGCTGGGGCCATTTTAACGATATAACATGCATCTGGGAAGACGTTCTTTTCAAACTCCTATTCTTTCAGGGGGAAAAAACCATGCGGAGACCACCACATGCTCAGGCTGGGGAGATGTAAAGTGTGGCGAAATACGTCACATGTGTTTTCAGGCCACATGAGGAAATGGTGCGGTGGTAGATCCTACCTGCTGCGAGGGAGGTATTGCTACAAACACGGCAACCAGGGAGAGCGGGTCCACTAGTATGGGGACCGTACCACGGAAAATACACACAGGGGGATTAATCCACAAAGGCCCATCCTGTGGAGCACCTGTTCCAGTACAGAGTAATTAGTACCCGTAGTGGGTCTGGTCGGGGAATTCTTCTGCTGAATTCGTGGACCAGAGGGCTAGGGATGAAGAGCATCCAGGGAGCGCAAATTTAGTGGACTCTTTTGGGCAAGGGAGCGCACGTGATCACCTCAGTGGAGGGGAAAGGCGCTGTGTGGAAGCTTAACACCTGTTCAAAAGTTCCAAATTTTCAAGTGAACTGAACTCCAGGCAAGTGTCACTGACAGAGAACGCTTGCAACCCTCTTGATGGAGGCGAGTGCAATCAGGAGGGCCGTCTTCAAGCACCGTGTTTCCCTAGGGACTTAACGTCCACTGTGGTGAGCCGATATGGCGGCTACATAAACCTTCAAGGTGGAAGCCTCTCCTGCAGAAATGAAAGCACTGATCCAACTGCACACTTCTGCAGGTCTTCAGATCGGGAAGAACACCAATTCACAAACAAGCACCACTTCATGACATAAAGTTGCCTGGTAGAGTGAGCTCTGGCTTGGTTGATTGTGTCTATGATGGCAGGTGGTAGGCCACTTAGATCCTCCACATCCTGTCCAGGGGCCAGACATGGAGGTTCCAGAGGTCTGGGCGTGGATGCCAGAGGGTGCCCCATCCCTGAGAAAGAAGGTACTTCCTCAGGGGAATTCGCAGGGAGGGGCTGTCACAAGTTTGGGCCAATAGGGGGCCACTAGAGTGACTTGTTCCTTGTCCTCCCTGAACTTGCACAGCACTCATGCAAGTAGGCTCACTGGGGGAAATGCGTACTTGCGTAGCCCCTGGGGCCAGCTGTGTGCTAGCACGTCTATCCCGAGGGGAGCCTCCGCTAGGGAGTACCAGAGCGGGCAGTGGGAGGTCTCTTGGGAAGCAAACAGGTCTACCTGTGTTTTGCCGAACCGCTCCCAAATCAGCAGAACCGCCTTGGGGTGGAGCCTCTACTCTCCATTGAGCGTGCTCTGTCGTGATAGCGCATCCGCTGCCATGTTGAGGTTGCTCGGGATATTAGTGGCACCCAACGATCATTTGCGGGCCAGATGACCAAGGGAATGAGGAAATCCCTCATTTATTGAGAATGCGGGCTGCGGCAAAGTAAATAACTTTAAACAAGGATTCTCCTCCCGTCCCTCCACCAGGGGATGGAGTGGTCTGCTTACCAGCTCTGGAGCAAATGTCTCGTTACCTGGGTCGTCCATCTCAGGAGCACTTGGGAGCCTTCCTGGTCCTCGAAGATGTCAGAGAGACAGGGGGCATGTGCTTCCTGCAGGGCACTCAATGCAGGGGCTGAGAGCTGGGCCCAGGTTGAGGTGGAGCTGCCTGGCATTTGTAAGCCATAGGGGGATGCCCTTGGCGAGCAGACGGAGCATGGCCCGTGCTGGAATGGCGGTGGGGCATGATGTAGGAAATGGCCTCCATCTGTTTCTTCACCGCTGAGAACTGCTGGGCGAAGTCGTTGACTGTGTCGCCAAATAGGCTGAGCTGGGAGACATGGGCATTGAGAAAGCGGGCTTTATCTACCTCCCGCATCTTGACCAGGTTCAGCCAAGGTGATGTTCCTGGACTAAGAGGGTGGCCATCGCCTGCTCGAGTGTCAGCGCTGTGACCTTCATTGCCCGGAGGGCGAGGGCGGTCGCAGAGCGTAGTTCCTGCAACACATCGGGGTCAGAACTACCCAAGTGCAGATCTTTAAGTGCCTTGGCCTGGTGAACCTGCAGGAAGGCCATGGCATACAGGGCGAAGGCGGCCTGTCCACAAGCGCTGTAGGTTTTGGCGGTCAGTGACTACATCATCCTAAAGACCTTGGAGGGGAGCACTGGGCGATCCTGCCAGGTGGCGGCGTTTTCTGGACATAGGTGGATTGCAACCGTTCTGTCCACCTGGGGGACCTCCGAGTACCTGTGTCCTGCCCCGCCATCGAGGGTATTCAGAGTGGATGAGCGAGGAGGTCGGTTGCGGGCAGTGAAAGGTGCCCTCTATGACCTCATCAGCTTATCATTCACCTCCGGGAAGAAAGGGACCAGGGGCCAGACCCACGCTCACGGCGCCCCGGGCAAGCATGTCGGCCATCTAGGCATCAGCCTCAGACTGGGTGTGCCGACATGAAAGTGGCAGTCCAGTCGTGTCTTCCACGTCAGACGCCAGGCCGCTCTCCGATGCAGCAGCAAATTCGTCATCCAGCTCAGCGGGCTCGAGGGAGGCGAGCCAGATAAGGAGATAGCCGCTGATATGTGCCATAGATCCAAATGCTCTACAGAGGTGAGTGGAACAGAAGTGATCTCATCTCCCTGATCGCACAACTGCTCGAAGAAATCTGAATGAACAGATGCATGATTCCCTTCTTTTATATCCGTATGTCCGGGGGAGGGACATGCAAATTCTGTCTGTCAAATTCTTATTGGCCTTTTCTCAAGTTCAGAGGTAACCGAGGCCTTCAAGGAAGTCCCCTAATGTCGCTTCATTCGAAACCATGTCGAGTGAGTGACAGGGAATGTAAATTCTGTCATTATTTACTCACCCTCATGTTGTCCTGTATGCCTTTCTTCTGTGGACAAAAGGAGGTGTTAGACAGAAAGTCACCATTTACTTATAATATAAGTAAAAAAAATTATTAAATGGAAGTGAAGAGAGACTGAGACATGCATCTCCTCCTAACATTTCCTTTTGTGTTTCATGAAAGTAAGAAAGTCACATGGGTTTAGAACATCATGAGGGTAAGAAAATTATGATAGCATTTACATTTTTGTGTGACCTACCTTTAACAGACATTTAGAAATACATTATTGATATGTATTATTTTTATTATTATTATTGGATAATTAATAATGTTAAATGTCCTAAGAATTATATACTCTAGATTTACTATACTATACTAATATACTAATATACTACACTTTAGTGAATATAACTGCATTTGCAAGGGGTTTAAGCATTTAGCAGGGCTGGAAACTCTTTCAGAAAACTCTGTTCACTTTATACCTCTAATGTCTAAAATGGACCATGAGCTCAGCCCCTGATCTTGACATACTCTAGTCATGCCCCTGTTTGTGTCAACAAGGATTTAACATTACCTACCCAAGGAAAGAATTTCAGAATAAGTCAGAATAGAATCAAGTTGAACAATTTATTAGTCAGGTAAATATGGTTCAAGCCAATTACATAATGAATCAATTCAGAAATAATAAATACAAAGCATCTAATGCTCAAAGATGAATCTTAAGAGTAACAGATACATACCTGACTTAAGCGAAGTATGTAGTTTGAAATTAAAGGGATTTGTGGTTACAGAAAATTCCTATGAACAATGTGCTAAATTTACTTAAATACCCAGACCACAACTAAATGGAATGACAATAAGAATAAGGGGTTGAATAGGTTTGGAAGACCTGGGGTCATACCTTATGTGTAGGTATGCCCCCAGAATTGGACAGCATTCCTCGAAATTCTCAATACTGTGTTAACATGTATTATACAGTTAAGTTGATGAGACCTTCATACCAGTCACACTGAGACATTTTCAATTATATGAAACATGAATAACCAGACATATAATTACACATTTGTTACCTACAAGATTTAAGTGAGCTTTAAGGTGATTTTGAGCTGAGAGGGATGGGGGGGGGGGGGGGGGTAATAATGCCACATTACCTTGGCACCCCACCTTACATGAGCAATAAGTAGTTTTGCAGTATTTTGAACAAATACAATTTTTTTCATTTGTCTTTTGCTTGCTTACATTGAGGTTTAGTAATGTTCGTTTATATAAGGCCGGACAATTTCAGTCTTTTCCATTTGTGACAAAATTCAATACAGCAAATACACAACACAGTAGAACTTCATTCTTCATTATTTTCTTATGCAATTAGTGAATAATTTTAAGACTCTTTTGCGAACCTCTGTAAGTTTTAAACCATATATTACAGGATTGAAAAGAGGTGGCACTATAATCATCTCTAAAGCCAAAAAATCACGGAGGTTCACTGGGACATTACTTGATCCATATCTGTTATAGATGGTATCAAAAAGTATTGCAACAGCTAGATTTATCAGTGAAATTAAATGGGGCACACAGGTCTGCCAAAATTTCCTTCTGCACTCTAATGATGCTTTACATGCAATGATTAGTTTTATATAAGACACTATAATTACAATCACAAGACCAAAATATAATGATATGAAAACAAGTCCATAAATGTTATTGGTGTCAGTTGATTCACATGAGAGCTTTACAATTGCCCAGTTGTCGCAATACAATTTGTCAATGTGGTTTTTACATGGCGCCAACCTATTTGACAAAAGAACTGCAATGAACATGTTAAGAAATGGTACAATCCAACAGAAGCCAAGTAAAATGCCACATGAGAATTTGTTCAGCTTTGAGTGATAGACTAAAGGTCTACATATGGCCACGTGTCTGTCATATGACATCACTGCTAATGTTGAAAATTCACACATTACATAGGTGTAAATTACAAAAGCTTGGAAGGCACACATGTAAGAAGGAATCACATATGAATCCAACAATAAATCATGCAGGAATTTAGGATAGAAGGCTGTTGTTCCATATAGATCATTTAAACACAGATTGCACAGAAAAATGTACATTGGTTCATGAAGGGCTCTCTCCAAAACAATAATCACACTGAGCCAAATGTTAACAAACAATATCATAACATAGAGCAGCAAAAAGCATGTGATATATATGTGCCTATATGATTTAGAATCTTTTGGCTCCTTAAGAGTGTAGGTTACAAAATGGGTCATATTATCCATTATTACCATCCATATGTAAAAAGCTCTCAAAAAATGTCAATAAAAAAAAAATCATACAATTGTATCTCAGGTAACTGATAAGCACTGCCATATTTTGACCAGTATACCAATAGAATTTAAAAATATAACATACTTTTACAACAAACATTACCTTGCCTGATCTTGCATGCTCACATTGAAGAAATGGATGCACCAAGGACGGTTGACCTGCTTATAGAAAGCTGTTTTGCACAGGGCAAGATCTCTGAGGTTCTAAGAAATAAATCCCAGGGGTTATTCATACACTCTGTTGCTCTTTGTACAGTATTTTTTCTTAAATAAATAGTTCACGCATAAATTAATATTGTGCCATCATTTACTCACCCTCTTGTTGTTCCAATCCCTGATGACTTTTTCTTTTATAGAACATAAAATTCATCTTTTGATAAATGTTTCCGCTGCTCTTTTTCATACAGTGAAAGTATACTCTTTACCAAACTCCAAAAAGGACATTGTACATTTATAGTGAAGTAATATTTAAAATGTTCTCTTGTATTTTGAATTAAATTAATACAATAATATTGAAAAATATATCTGAAAACAGCATTAAGGGGTCAAGTAAAATTTAGAAATTTATGCCATGACCTCATGATATTACAAAAATAATTATTTTGCTAGATGAGAGGGATCAAAAGTTACAAGGTGAAAAAACGGAAATTAATGAAAAAAATTTGCTGATGGTGGCGCTAAAGGATTTGTCTGAGGCAGGGCAAATCATTTTATAGAGGCTGGATGGGAAAAACATAAGATTAGTTCCCTGGCATGCAAACCTCAGCTTTAATCTTAATTAAATTAAAAGAGCAAATTTCTTTGTTCACATTGAATGTTTTGCTGTACAGATTCAATGGTCCATTTTATCTGAACACAGCAATGATTGCATGTGATAGTGCAACACGAGAGGTCAAAATAACACTGATTAGTATTCAAGTAAAGATCCTTTAGTGTAGTGGGCCAGTGCTTTGCACAGTATGCCACTCAGTCCCACACTAAACACAACTGAAAGAAAACATAGTTGGTTTGATATATATTGCCAATTCTCAATGTGATCTCCTGTGCCACACTGCCACAAGTTTAAAAGGTGCTAAAGAGACATATCAAGCTAAGAGAAGTGGGCATCCACATATTCAATTGTCACATCAATTGCCTAGAGTTGCTGGCTGTAATCCTTGTCCTGTGGAGGTTTCTCCCGCTACTTCGGGGCAAGCACGTCTTGATTCGCTCAGCCAGCACTGCCACGATAGCGTACATAAATTGCCAAGGCGGCGTGCACTCTCGTCACAACTCGTTCGCCATCTCCTCCTTTGGAGCCAGCAGCGACTCAGGTCATTGCACGCCACTCGTGTCCCGGGCAACCTCAACACTGCAGCGGATGCACTGTCATGACAGGGCACGCTAAGTGGAGAGTGGAGGCCCCCCCAGGCAGTCCAGATGATTTGGGAGTGGTGTGGCAAAGCACAGGTAGACCTTTTCGCTTCCCAAGAGACCTCCCACTTCCTGCTCTGGTACTCCCTAGTGGAGGCTCCCCTCGGGAGGTGTCCCTGGCGAATTCCTGGCTTTCCCCCTCCACCTTGAAGGTTTATATAGCCGCCATATCAGCTCACAAGTGGACTGCAGTGGACGGTAAGTCCTTAGGGAAGCACGTTCGGATTATCAGGTTCCTTAGAGGCGCACGGAGGCTGATCCCTACCAGGCAATGCCTGTTCCCTTCATGGGATCTCTCAGTGGTCCTTTCAGGTCTTCAGAGACCCCCCCCTTCGAGCCACTAAGTCGAGCTCAAAGCCCTCTCCTTGAAGATGGCCCTCCTGATCGCGATCACTTCCATCAAGAGGGTTGGGGACCTGTAAGCATTCTCTGTCAGCAACACTTGCCTGCAGTTCGGTCCGGCAGACACCCATGTCATCCTAAGACTGAGACCGGGCTACATGCCCAAGGTTTCTACGACCCCCTTCAGGGACTTGTCTGCTTTGATGGACAGCGGAAAGGAAACGCTGTCTCCGAACAGAGGCTTTCCCACTGGGTCATTGACGCCATCACCTTGGCCTATCACACCCAGGCCATGCCCGCCCCCTTGCAGATTCGAGCACACTCGACGAGAAGTGTGGCATCCTCGTGGGCACTGGCCAACGGCACCTCCCTAGCAGACATTTTCAGAGCAGTGGGCTGGGCAACACTCAATACCTTTTCGAGACTTTACAATCTCAGGGTTGAGTCGATCTCGTCCCGTGTTCTCTCCGGTCCGAGCACATAGAACTCAGGAATGCGGAATGTCTGACCGTGTGTTCCGCTTGCACATAGCGCCTTTCCCCACCACTGAGGTGATCACGTGTGCTATTTTTCCCAGGAGAGTTCACTAGATTTGCGCTTCCTGGATCTTTCCTGGAAAACCCATGTGACGTTTTTCGCCACTCTTTACCTCCCCGCAGCCTGGGCAGGTGGTGGTCTCTGTGGGGTCTTTCCCCCTTGAAAGAATAGGAGTTGGAAAAAAACGCCTTCCCTATTGTGTGTGATAGCGTTAAGATGGCCCCTATATTCCATTACATAATACACATTGAACATGTATTATAGAATTATTATTATTATTATTAATTCTGAATTAATGTGTTTGAAAACATGATACATTTTGCAATTTTGTTTGGTGATGTTAATGGCCAAAAGAAACACACTTTAAAAGAAATATAATATAATATATCATCATTCACCAGCATGTTGTTCCAAACCCATATGACTGACTTTCTTCCATGCAACACAATAAGGAGATATTAGACATTAGTGACACTATTTACTTTCAGTGAATATGAATATATACAGAGAACGAATATATATATATATATATATATATATATATATATATATATATATATATATATATATATAGAAAGTGAATGACTTCCTTTCTTCTGAGGAACACAAATTTAGATTTTTAAAAGAATATTTTAGCTCTGCAGGCTAAAATTTTGATGCTCCAAAAAGCACAAAAAGGCAGTATAAAAGTAATCCTTAAGACTCCAGTGGTTTAATCCATATCTTCAGAAGTGATATGACAGGTATGGGTGAGAAACAGATCAATTAAATATAATCAATATTTAAGTCCTTTTTGCTAGATAGCAGGGGGAGATATTCAGAGAAGAATGTGAATCACCAAAGTGAAAGTGATCTGTTTCTCATTCACACCTATCACATCACTTCTGAAGATACTGATTTAACCACTAGAGTCTTATGGATTACTTTTATGCTGATTTATGTTTGCTTGTTTAGCTTTAAAATGTTGCCACCCATTCACTTGCATTGTATGGACCTACAGAGCTGAGAAATTCTTCTAAAAAATCTTAATTTGAGTTCAGCAGATGAAAGAAAGTGATCCACGTCTGGAGTTGCAGAGGGTGAGTAAATAATTAGAATTGTAATTTTTGGTGAACTATCAAGGGCTCTTGTCAGATCTGGATGAATTTGTCAATAAGAAGTGAGGTTTGGAAACACTTCTAGTAATTATTACAGTGAAAACATGAAAATGTCCCACAAGAACATTATATATTATGCTGAAATATAATGCCTTCTTTTGCTTTATCATAGCTTTTAAAGTCCTGTGTGGATTCTTATTTCAGTGTAGTTACAGTTTTCAGTGTCGTAAGTATTTAGATAATTATTTCTGTACAGCAGTACCGCCGCTCTCTAAATGCAGAGTACACAACCTGCGTAGGGCACCAACCCTGATCGTGGAACACTTGCTGTGTCTGTGGCTGATGTCATAAGAGCCCAGTTAAAGAAAAACCCTGAAAATGACCATCTCATTACACAGAAAAGCCAGCGTTAGAATTAGAGCCAAAATTTACCTCAGCGTGCTGCCTGAAGTTGGTACTGTGACTTTAATCTTGAAATATAAGCTTGTCTTGGTGTTAAATGAAGGCATTGCATGACAAACTATTATTTTTTCACTGTGTGGAGCAAAGAAAGTGTTTCACTTTGAAGAGTTTGATGCTGCTGCACTGATGACTTGCGTGACAGCCTCATCACTCAAGTGGGAGCGTCTCATCACGCGCAGCTGTGAACTTCAGCTCTCGTAAAAGTCCCATTCAATAATCTCTCAATAAATTACACATTAATTCAAATTAAACCCAGAAATGTAACGACAGTAACGCCACATATTGAAAAGAAGTAAAAGTTAAAATAAAAATCATTAGAAATTTACTTGACTGAGAGTAAAATGTACCCAATTTTAGACCTACTTTAAAATTAATGGAGTAAATGTAGCACGTTACTACCCACCTTTTGTAGTGTTAAAATAGTTTCTCCTATCCCAGCTTAATATTTAGAGACAACTATGCCATTTGCAGGTTGATTACCCAAAACATGTAAACATAGTGACTCTGTGGCACTATCAAAACATTCCTCTGATTGTCTGAAAATCCCAACCAGCCCAACACAGCAACATTGGCATAACCAATAGTGTGAGTTCAAGGCGTGAGTTTGGAGCATGTGTTAGAAAACATGATACATTTTCCAATTTTGTTTGGTGATGTTAATGGCTCAGAAATTACACACTTCACAAGAAAACATTTATCAAGATAACAATGTTGGATCATTTTCATTCATTCCCTTAGATCAAAAGACTTTGTAATTCAGTAAAAGAGTGCGAGGCACTATACAAATCTTTTCCATGTTGTAAGTTAAATGTCATGGTTACTGTTGTAACCTCCGTTCCCCGAGGGAAGGAACAAGATGTTGTGTCGAATGAAGTGACATAAGGGGTCTTCCTGGGACGCCAAACATAACTCTGAACCTGAGAAAAGGTCAATGTCAATGTGGCAGGGCTCCTCGTCCCCTGGCAGATGGCCGCGGCTGCTCCGTTGGGGTGGAAGGTAGTGGCGAGAACTCTAATACGGCGTATCCCTCCTCCTTCCCAGGTTTTGGCACCAGTGTAACAAGGAATTTAGATAGGCAAGGAGGAGGCGAGAACCAGCTTGACAATAAATAATAGTTTAATAATAAACTTAAAACAAAATACACAAACACACACATGACGGACATGTCCGTAAACGATCTCTCTCTCCCGCACCATCCTCTACGATCGGCCTTTATCCCTCTCGGAGGCTTGATTAGCCTAATAAGAGACTGGGTGTGTAGGATCATGACCCAGCCCCACCCTCTGCCCTGCCACAGTCAAGTTGGCAGACAGAATTTGCATGCCCTGCCCCAGACATACAGGTATAAAGGGTAGTGGAGGATCGAGTGCCAGTCAGGATTTTGCACTGAGGAGCCAGAAATAAGGTTCGGACGTTTACAGTGGTAGTGCTTTGACAGGAGGGACACAATGTCTTATTCCTTCCCTCGGGAATAAGAGGTTACAACAGTAACCATGACGTGGTCAGGTTACTGGGAGGAGCGTAAGATCCGAGAACCAGACCTGGGTGGGCCAGTAAGGGGCCACCAGGATGACCTGTTCCTCATCCTTCCTGATCTTGCACAGCACCAGTGCAAGAAGGCTCACTGGGGGAAATGCGTACTTGCGCAGCCCCCGGGGCCAGTTGTGTGCCAGCGTGTCTGTCCCGAGAGGAGCTCCTGTCAGGGAGTACCAGAGCGGGCATTGGGAGTTGTCTTGGGAGGCAAAGAGATCTATCTGTACCTTGCCAAATTGGTCCCAAATCAGCTGAACCACCTGGGGGTGGAGTCTCCACTCTCCGTTGGGCAAAACCTGCCGCAACAGCGCGTCCGCCGTCCTGTTGCGGTTGCCAGGGATGTGAGTGGCGCACAATAACCTGAGTCACAGCTGACTCCAAAGGACGAGATGGCGGGCGAGTTGTGACATATGTCGAGAGTGCACGCTGCCATGGCGATTTATGTATGCTACCATCGCGGTGCTGTCTGAACGGATCAAGACGTGCTTTCCCTGGATTAGTGGGAAAAACCTCCGAAAAACAAGTGATACATCCAACAACTCTAGGCAATTGATGTGCCAACGCTGCAGGGGTCCTATCCAGAGGCCAGCAGCAGCATGCCCGTTGCACACGGCACCCCAACCCTGTCAAGAGGCGTCTGCAAGGGGACTCCGGTCCGCAGAAAGCAGAGGTCTGTCCAAGGGTTGAAAGTCTGATGGCAAGAAGGGGTGATTGTCACACGGTATATGCCGTGGCGCCATGCCCATCTCGGGACTCGAGTCTGTAGCCAGTGCTGACGCGGTCTTATATGCATCTACCCGAACAGCGCTGGCACGGCTGAGGATGCCATATGCCCCAGGAGCCTCTGGAATTTTTTTAGAGGAACTAAAGTAGGATTATAACTCCATGACGAGAATAGAGATGCTCTGAACCGGGCTTGCTCTTTTCCCAGTTGACCTGAAGCCCTAGACAGCTGAGGTGCCTGAGCACATGGTCCCTGTGAATGCAGGATGAGCCAGTCGTCGGGGTAATCGAGTATGCAGATGCCCACTTCCCTTAGCGGGACAAGAGCTGCCTCTGTGATCTGTGTGAAGACGCGAGGGGACAGGGACAACATGCCGAAGGGGAGGACCTTGAACTGATACACCGGGCCGTCGAACGTGAACCGTAAGAAGGGTCGGTGTCAAGGCAGAATGGAGACATGGGAGTGCATACCCTTCAGGTCTACTGCCGCGAACCAATCTAGCTGTTGCATGCAGATAAGAATCTGTTTCTGCGTGAGCATTTTGAACGGGAGTCTGTGTAAGGCCTGGTTGAGAACTCGCAGGTCCAAGATTGGTCGCAACCCGCTGCTTTTTTTTTTACGATGCAGTAAGGGCTGTAGAAACCCTTCTCCATCTCGGCTGGAGGAACGGGCTCTATCACATCCTTGAGGAGCAGGGTCGTGATCTCTGCTTGTAAGGCACTGGCTTTCTCGCCGTGCACGGTAGTGGAGCGAACACCGCTGAAACGAGGCGGGAACCGGGCAAACTGAACCACGTAGCCAAGTCGGATGGTCCTGGCCAGCCAGCGTGATGGATTAGGAAGTGAAAGCCACGCATCCAAACTCCATGCAAGGGGCACTAACGGGACGATTGCTTTTGACATACCGGATGGGGCGTCTTCGGAACTCGTCAGCGCTGGCCTGCTGGGGCTGAGCAGTCGCGGGGCCAGAGGTGAGGGAACTGCATCCGGGGAGCCGGAACTGTAGAGTTTTGGGGCCGGGGTGCCATGAGAACGCCGCGCACTGGCTGGATGACCCAGGGAGTGAGGCAATCGCTCTTTATTGAGAATGTGGGTGCTGCAGCCTGAAGGTGGTGCTGCAAATGAAACAAGGATTCTCCTCCCGGCCCTCCACCTAGGGATGTCTTGGTACCAGCTCCGGAGCGAACGTCTGACTGCCTGGGTCACCCATCTCATGAGCGCTTCGGAGCTTTCCTGGTCCTGGAAGGGGTCCTTGAGACGGGGGGCATACGCGGTGCTCGACGCTGGTGCTGAGAGCTGGGCCCGGGTTTAGGCAGAGCTACCTGTTGATTAGCCGCAGGGGGATGCCATCGGCGAGCAGGCGGGGCGTGCTTGTTTGGCGGCGCCGCGGCAAGATATGCCAGCTGCTTCTTCACCGCCGCATAGCGGACATCTGCGCATCAGCCTCAGACTGGGCAAGCATTCCCAAAGTTGGCAGCCCAGACGAGTCATAAGCATCAGACGCCGCTGTGACACTCTCCGATGCAGCGGCGATGTCGTCATCCAATTCCGGGGGCTCAAGGGAGTATGCCGGCTGGCCGCGAGGCGAGCCGCACTCATCCCGAGCTCGGACAGAAGCAAGCAAGCATGCCGGGGGGCGGGTGGTTCGTTGGGATTTACCCAGTGAAACTGAGTCCGTCGTCATCCCCAAATCGCCTTCATCGCCAGCCGGGTCGTCCTCAATCCTGTGGGAAGAAGGAATGAAGTGGTTTTCTCTCATGAGAAAAGAAATCCGCGACTGCAATGTTGCCATGGCTATGTTCTCGCACTGAGAACATGAATCATTCATAAAACGTTGCCTGCGTGTGATCGCAGCCCAGGCACCCGAGGCAGCTTTTATGATCGTCAGAAGTGGAGAGAAATCAACCTCATCCAGTAACTACATAGAGGCGGAAAGACATCTTTAAAAAGACGTGTCCTGAAAAGGACGTTCAACATCTGCTGTGTATTGCTCTTTTATGAGTGGGAACTCAAACTCTTTTAGAGGAAATAAACTCTTTTTAGGAGGAGATACACTCTTTCAGGCATTGAAAGCGCTGTCGAAGCGCCCAGGGGCGTGGACTGAACAGCGTGCCGAGAGAGAGAGAATGCCAGCTGGAAATGTGCAGTGCTCATCGCCATTAGAGGTGAGTTGAACAGTGGTGAACTCAGCTTGCTGTTGCACACCCGTTCTGCTCCGAAGAAAAATTCTGACTGGCACTCGCTGCCCCGCTTTCCTTTATATCGTATGTCTTTTTGCATGCAAATTCTGTCTACCAACTTGACATTGACCTTTTCTCAGGTTCAGAGGTACGTCTGGCATCCCAGGAAGACCCCTTGTGTCACTTCATTCGACACAACATCGAGTGAGTGACAGAAGGGGAACTACAAAATCTTGTCTGAGATTTTGCTTCTCCTAAATTATCATATAAGGTTTGAGCTTGCTCACAATACATCATTTGATAATGTGGCATGCAAGCTCTCAGTCCAATAATGAACACAGAAAAATTATATACACAGTATTCAGATCGACACAACCTAGTGAATCAGTTATAAATGCTACCAATAATTAAGCATATAGCACACTACAAATTGTTGGTCTCTTTCCTTTGTGAACTGACTTATCCAAATTCAGCCTTTTTTACTATTGCTAAATAAATAATTTCCAGTCATGTTGTTGTAATTTTATTCCAATTATTTCCAATAATGTTAACATTTATTTAACATTCAACATTAAAACCAGAGATTAAAGCAAAGGACAGTTTTCAAACATAACTTACTCCCATGCATAACAGGGTCAGGTTGGATGTCATGAGATACACAATTGATCATACTGAGTCTTAAGACTTAAATTTGATGCTTTTAAATTGATATGCATGAGTATGTATATCAATATGTATATTGTGTATATATGACATTTAAAAAAAGAAGTATAGCAAATAATTGTTAGGTCTCATTCCTTTTTCTACTTTCTGAAACATTCACTTTTGTTGTTATACATGAAGTAAAAACTTTTTTACGCACCGCATTAACATTTAATCCATAAATAAGAGGATTAAAAACAGGTGGAACAATAACCAATTCTAAAGCCAAGAAATTGCGTAGGCTCTCTGGAATGTCATTTGCACCATATCTACTATACATGATATCAAAAAGCATAGCAAAAGTGAAATTGATCAGTGCAAATATATGTGGTAAACATGTTTGCCAGAATTTCCTTCTATTTTCTAAAGATGCTTTACATGCAGCGATCAGTTTAATATAGGATACTATAATACAAACTGCACAGATAACAAATATGACAGCAACAATATATCCATAGACATTATTTACAAGAGATGACACACAAGAAAGCTTTACAATTGACCAGTTATCGCAGTATAATTTGTCAATGTGATTTTTACAAAATGGCTTCAAGTTTGATAACAGGACTCCTGAAATCACAAAGCAGTTTGGTACAATCCATGATAAAATAATTAATCTAACACAGGTGATTTTAGTTAATTTGGAATTATAGTCTAAAGGTCTGCATATGGCTACATATCTATCATAAGACATGACTGTTAATATTGTAAATTCACAAAGTAAAGAGCTGTAGATTACATATGTCTGTAGAGCACACATGTGAGAGGAGATAACATATGAATCAAATATTAAATCTGACAAAATTTTAGGGTAGAATCCTGAAGCTCCAAATACTCCATTTACACAGAGATAACACAAAAATATGAACATTGGTAAATGAAGAGCTTTCTCCATGATAATGACCATAACAAGACGAATATTAATGGACAATATAAGCAAATAGAGGAAAAGAAAACAAGTTAAATATATATGCCTGTTTGATTTGGAATCTTTAGGCACCATAAGAGTTAGTGTCATAGAGTTAGGATAAGACATGTTATCCATCAATGTATATATATGGTAGCTCAAATCACAATATTAGTAAATGTTTTTCACACACACACACACACACACACACACACACACACACACACACACACACACACACAAATGTAATATTATTTACAATCTGTTTATTAGGCTTCAGTATTAATTGTTGGCTGAAAGAAACCAGACAGTCAACGTGAGAGCTTAGGAAAAAAGGCAAACGTTCAGATTCACAGAGCTGGAGCTGCATGTGTGTCGAGCTAGACCTTTTTATAACAAATTTTTTCAGTTCTCTATGAGACATAAAATGTCTAGGGATTAATTACACTCATCTTAAAGCTGAAGTGTGTAATTTCTGTGCAACTAGCGCCACTGAACAGAATTGCAAATATAAACAATGTTTTTAAAAAACAGCTTTCTGAATACACCCCTTGATTAGGGTGACCAGATTCCTGCTTGGGGAAAACTGGTCAGTCCCCTCCCAGCAAAAATGAAACTGACGTATCCTTACATAGGCGCAGATCATTGCGAAGTAGAGGGTGCATCCGCATCTGTAACTGTTGTCACCTTGTACTTTTCGCTGGCAGCAATTTTTCTCAGTGATCACTTGTCTTTCAAGAGTTTATCGTAAAATGCAGAACAGTCCAGTCCAAAATTAAGACGTACGATAAGCATTGCCTTCATGTCTGTTACACTGAGTCAAGATTTTTCCGGTGACCATGCTGCGTTCATTAATGAGAACACACGCTCCACAGATGAAAATGTCCCAGACAGGCATAAAACAAACTCCACGACCTTGGCTAATACTCCGAAGTTGATGGTTTTGCTCTCCAGTAGAGTTGGAGTACTCAAGTCCAATATTAATGGACTTGGACTTGTCACGGACTCTGATGCATTTTTACTTGGACTTGACTCGGCTCGAGCCTTTAGGAGTCTGGATTTTTTTCAGTCCAGCCGAGTCCATGGCATTTGTGATGCAACGACAAAAAATAACATAACATGGGGTGACCATACATCCTCTTTTTCCTGGACATGTCCTCTTTTTCAGACTTGAAAAATGTGTATGGCCGGGATTTCAAAATTTACTCTAAGCATCATGGATTTTGCTTTTGTTTTCATGTCTGTGTTTTATAAGATAAAATATTATCTTAACTTTAAGGAAGTAAGCTATAGCCTACCTGGACACCGCAGGAGGACTGAAAAGTGCAGTAGAATAAAAATACATTTCTAATGGTGACTGATCTTTTCTGTTTTATTTTATGGGCATTATTATATGTTTTAATATTACCATTCATTAAATGTATTAAACATATTAAATGTATTTAAGTAATTACATTAAATGTATTTTACCCATAATTTTAGATAAAACATAATTAAACTGAATGGACAAATTGAAAATGAAATAGAAACACAAACTAAATTAAAATTGGAAATAATAACTAATTGCTATAACTATTATATCAACAAATAATTGAAAAAGTCAACAGAACACAATAAAAAGTGTGTTGAAGGACAGTTTTGTCTTCGTACACCTGAAGCAAATGCTTTCATTCTCAAACCACTTTGAAATCTGTTCAGCAGGACACTAATCATAAAATGTGAATATAATGCAACAGAGGTGTTCCCCGCATGTCGCTCACTTTGATGTTGTGTCGAAGAAGCGACACTATGGGTCTCTCTTGAGAGCTGAATATGCCTCTGATCTATGAAAAAAGGCCAATGAGAGTTAGCGAACAGTATTTGCATACCCCGCCCCCGGACATACGGGTATAAAGGTGAGGGAAATACGCTCGTTCATTCAGTAATTTTCTTCGGAACCGATGATCGTGTGTGCAGCCAGCTGCAAATGACACAACTGTTCCTGGTTCTGATCCTCTGACGCTCTGCTCTGCTGTTGGATCTACGGCGCACTTCAGCGGCTTTTCTCTTCTCTGCACGGCGTGCAGTTTGCCCCTGGGCGCTTCGACAGCGCAGAGTTAAAAGAGTTTCCTTATAAAGAGCAATTTTTCTCTGTAAAGAGTTTAATTCTCTAAAAGAGCAATACACAGCGGCGTTGAACGTCCTTTTCAGGACGCGTCTTTTTAAAGATGCCATTCCGCCCCTGTGTAGTTCCTGGATGCGGTAGAGTGCTCTCCGCTTCAGACGGCCACAGGCGCTGTCTCGTGTGTCTGGGCGCCGATTACACCGAGGCAGGGTTTGTGGATGGTTCATGCTCTCACTGCAAGCTTTCAACAGAAAGCACGCCACTCCAGCCACCCCCGTGTCGCTCCTTCTTCCCACGGGATTGAGGATGATGCAGCTGGCGATGGAAGCGATTTGGGGAGGGCAGCTGGTTCAGCTCTGCTAGGTACGCGCCCTCGGACAACACGCCCCCCGACACGCTCGTTGACCCCCGTCCAGCCTCGAGGCAACGGCGACTCGCCTCCGAGCTGGTCTGCCTATCCTCTGGAGCTTGGAGTGGATGAGCTCGCCGCTCCATCGGAGAGCGCAGCGTCTGATGCTGACGCCTCCCCTGGGCTGCCGCCTTCGGGCCAGCAAGCCCAGGCTGAGGCTGACGCGCAGATGTCTGACATGCTTGCCCGGGCCACGTCAGTGTGGGGTTGGATTGGAACCCTCCATCCTCCCCACACCCATCACGGTTGGATGACTAGTTCCTGGGGTCTGGGCGCTGCTCACAGCCACGCCCCCCAGTCCCGTTTTTCCAGGAAGTGCATGACGAGCTGACGTCTTCATGGAGAGCCCCGCTCTCCATCCATAAAAAGTCCTGCTCGTCCACTCTCGCTACGCTCGACGGCGGAGCGGCCCAAGGATATACGGCGATTCCACAGGTAGATAGGGCCGTTATGCTCCATCTTTGTCCCGGTAAGTCTACCACCTGGCGCGGGTGCCCTATATTCCCTTCCAAGGCCTGTAGGACAACATCCTCATTGAACACCAAAGCCTACGGCGCCACTGGACATGCCACTTCCGCCTTGCACACCATGGCCATCCTGCAAGTCCACCAGGCCAAGGCGCTCAGGGATCTGCACGAGGGTAGCCCTGAACCCAATGTGCTGCAGGAACTGCGCTCAGCGACCGACCTCGCCCTCAGAGCCACGAAGGTCACCGCGCAGGCGATGGCCACCCTTGTGGTCCAGGAATGTCATCTATGGCTCAACCTGGTCGAGAAGCGTGAGGCTGACTGGATCTGGATCACCTGGCCCACAAATGCCGTTCTCATGGCACTCTGCCACCAGATCTCAACAGTCCCCTGCCGGGTGTGCGGAGCAAGATAGGCCAGGGAGATAGTGTCAACGACCCAGTGAGCTAACCTCTGTTTGGAGACAGCATTCCCTTTCTGTTGTCTGCCGAAGCATTCAAACAGCTGCTCAGAAAATCTAAAGCTCTGCATGTGGTCCAAATATATATGCAAAGCACGTACCGGACACAACAAAGAAAAGGCTGGGTATGCCTCCTCCTGGGGCAGCGCTTGCATGTTCACGGCCTGGTCCATGAACGGGGTCGTAGGAACTTTGGGCACGGTGGCGGTGTTCTCGGGGCAAAGGTGGATCGTAACCACTCTGCCCACCTGTGAGACCTCCGTGTACCTGTGGGCCACCCCAATGTCAAGGGTATTGAGAGTGGATGAGTGAGGAGGTCGGTTCCGGGCAGTGAAAGGTGCCCTCCATGACCTCGTCATGCACTTCTGGGAAGAAAGGTACCAGGGGGGTGTGGCTGAGAGCGGTGCCCTGACCCGAGGTACCAATCATCAAGCCGTGAAGGCTGTGGGGAGGACGGAGGGTTCCAGTCCAACCTGTCGTTCACGACAGTCCTGGTAAGCATGATGGCCATCTGCGCATCAGCCTCAGACTGGGCTGACCCGCCCAGACGCCTGAACGCTCTCCGATGCAGCGGCGACATCATCATCCCCAGCAACCCGGACAGAAGCAAGCGAGTGTGCTGGGGGCGGGTGGTTCGTCGGGACGTAACCGGCAAAACTGAGCCTGCTGCCATCCCCAAATCACCTCCATCGCCAGCCAGGTTGTCCTCAATCCCGTGGAAAGAAGGAGTGACGCCGGGGGCAGCTGAAGTGGCATTCACTTTGAGAAATGAAAGCCACGACCGCAGTGTTGACATGGTCATATTCTCGCAGTGTGTGCATGTACCATCCACAAACGCTGCCTCAGTGTGATCGCTACCCAGGCATACGTCAATGACTGTCAGACTTGGAGAGATATCGACTGCATCCAGGAACTACACAGGGGCGGAAGGGCATCTTTAAATAGACGCATCCTGAAAAGGACGTTCAACGCATGCTGTGTATTGCTCTTTTTTGAGTGAAAATATATTCTTTTAGAGGGGAAAATACTTCTCTTTTAGAGGTATACTCTTTTAACAGAAGCGCTTTTGAAGCGCCAAGGGGTGTGGACTGCACAGCTTACAGAGAGGGTGAAAGCTGTTGGTAACGCGCCGTAGATCCAACAGCAATGCTCTGCTTGTAGTTCTACCAGAAAGACTCGGGAGAATAATACTGAACAATTAACCATTTATTTACAGCTCGGCAAACAATATAAAGATAAAAGTTCTTTGGCGTAGGCCCCATCCGTAGCTCGCAATCCGGGGGTCCGGACTCTGCATTTCCTGCCTGGCGATGAAGGCAGGGGCGCAGCCGACCCCCAGTGAGGTATGGGAAGGGACCATCCTGGTGGTGGGGAGGGTGGAGGAGAACGAAAGCGTCAGCATCTGTGGACTCAGACATGTGTAAGTACCCATCTTTTATACTGCAAGTGTTAGAACGTGAATGGATAGATGAGAAGGTAATGACGTAACAATTAAGTCTTCCTGGCAGAACTTATGCTAAAGCTTCCATAGGTGAGTGGAACAGTAGTGAGACTCGGCTTGCTGCTGCACAACTGCTCGGCTCCGAAGAAAATATCAGACTGACAGATGCAATTCTGCTTCCCTTTATACCCGTATGTCCAGGGGCGGATCATGTAAATTCTGTCTGCCAATTTCTCATTGGCCTATTCTCAAACCCAGAGGTATGCAAGGCTCTCAAGAAAGACACCTTGTGTCACTACATTCGACACAACATCAAGTGAGTGACAGAAGGGGAACTCGAACTTGTGGTGAACTGCTCCATGGAGGATTGCAGCTTGGTTGTGGGTAAAGCTGTTGGTTTTGATAGCATAATGTCAGCTTCAAAAATGAACAGTGCTGTTGTTATCTTCCTTGATACCATCGAGAAGGTAAACAGTGTAGTTGAACAGTGGAATAGTAATTCAGGACAGTTTTACTCAGGTAATTCCGCTGGATTATAAAGATTAGCTCTAGATTAATGAATTGTCTAGGCATGGCAAAATTGTGTCTCAAATTAAAAGGATTCCACTGGGGTGTAAATCACCCTTGCTTAAGCATGTTGTGTGTTTTAGATGGCAAATACATATGATCTTGAAGAATGATTTGGTTGAACTGAATTTGCTTTTTAATTTCAGATTTGATGGCTTTGACTAAAAATGTGAAAAATGTTCAGTTTGAGGATTTTTTTGTTGATCGCAGAATGTTTATTAATACCATGACAATTCTAATGAGAGGTGAAGGAGGGGAACAGTTTACAGTACAGGAGATATATAGACTGAAAAAACTTGTTTCTAAACTGAAATTAGAAGTACAAACCTAAGATGTCTTTGAAACCACACACTCTCTTTTTTCTTATGTTTTTAGTTGGTTTGTGTCCTTTTATATTATTTACTTTAATGAGTGTGATTAGGGTGAGCTCTCTTAATTTGAATGGGGGCGGAGATATACATAAAAGAGCATTGCTGTTTGAGCTCATCAAACAAAAGAATATTGATGATGACTATTAATTAAATTGATTGGAGAAAAGAATGGGAGGGTGAAGTGCTGCTCACTCACATGAGCTTCACTAGAGGAGGGGTGGCTGTCCAATTTGTTTTCCCTGTTTCATGTGAGGCTAAACATGTGATTTCTGGCAGACTAATATTCATAAGGGCTCAGTTTAAACATTTACAGCTGTGTTTATTAGTGTGTATGCTCCTACAAATGGTAATGATAGAGTATGTTTTCTCAAAAATGTAAATACAATTCTGCAGAATTGTAGTTCTGATGATTTTCTGTTTTGGGGTGGAGACTTTAACTGTACAGAGAATTATAGTCTATACAGAAATCATATGGAACCTCATGTTGCTTCAAGACGTGCCCTAAATGAGCTAATTGAGACTTATAGCTTATATGATATATGGAGGGAGATGAATAATAATGTAAGACAATATATATGGACATATAATAGTGAAAAATGTTATTTACTTAGCCAGATTGGATAGGTGTTTTAGGCATCATTTTAATGTTGTGAAAAGTTGTTTTATTACACCAACTGGCTTTTCTGATCATTGTCTAGTCACATGTAACGTGTTTATAGCAAATATAAAGACAAGGAGTGCATATTGGCACTTTAACACATACTTTTTGAGTGATGTGAATTTTAAAGATGTTTTTGCTTCTTTCTGGAATGATTTCAAATAAAAAAACAGTGTTTTGTGAATTTACGACAGTGGTGGGATTATGGAAAGTTTGAAGTGAAAATGCTTTGTCAACAGTATACTTTCAGTGTCTCTCAGGACATCACTAAATCAATGGAAAAACTTGAATCTGAAATAATGGAGATACAAGGGTTAGCAGGGGTTACTGGGAAGGGAAGACATATCGAGACACTTAAAGCTAAGACATCCTTTCTTGCAGATTTGCTCTGCATTAAAGCACAGGGTGCTCTGGTCCGATCTTGTTATTGTAGAATTTAAAGAAGATGGATGCCCCATCTAAGTTCTTCTTTGGTCTTGAAAAAAGAGTCGTTATATTAATTCTTTGCCCTCTAAAAATGAATTTTAATCTGAAATTAGAAAACGAGTTGTAAGATTCTATGACAAATTCACACATTGTACAGTAGTGAATACAGAAAGATATTTATCAGCTGGCTTCTAAGAAGGTCTGCCAAATGTTTTGGAGGGCTCAAAGGCACAGCTGGAGAGGCCTCTTTCGGAAGGAGAGCGGAAAGGCTCCTGGGATTGATGGATTCCCTGTTGAGTTTTACAAAGAAATTTTGTTCTTTTGACCAACTATTTACCAAGAAAAAGCATTTTATAGAGTTGAACACCAGTATCTATGGGACACCCTAGAAGCTTTAGCTTTTAGTTCTGGTTTTATTAGTATGATAAGATTGTTATCAAGGCACTGAAATTTTACAGAAGATCAATGTTGGTTTGAGTGCCCCTTTTAATGTTGGTAGAGGAGTTAGACAAGGTTGTGCACTGTGCATTGAACCAATGCTGAATAAACCTAGAACCAAGATTAATAATCATGATATACAGCATTAGATATCAGCTTACACTGATGATGTATTTGTTATGGTAAATGGACAACTAGACATTAACCAGCTTGTTTCTGTTTTTAATGACTTTGGGACAATTTCAGCTGCAAAAGAGTGAAGCACTGGCTGTGGGGAAATGGGAGGAAGGGTTACCAAAATTACCTAGAGGGATGACTTGAAAGAGGGAATGTTTTAAATATTTAGGAGTACATCTTGGGAATTCCAATACTAAGCAAAATAATTGGGAAGGGGTGATTGAAAAAATAGAGGGGAAAAAATGGAAATGGATTTTCGTCTTTTAGAGTGAGAGTTTTAGTAGTGAATAATTTGGTTGCTTCTACATTGTGGCATAGATTATCTTGTGTGGATCCACCTGTTGGACTGCTGTCCCAATTACAGACAATCCTAGTGAATTTCTTTTGGGACAGTTTACACTAGATTCCCCAAAGTGTCCTATTTTTTCCTAAAGAAGAGGGAGGACAAGGTTTGATGCATTTGCCAAGTAGACATGCAACTTTTCGTCTACGGTGTATTCAGAAACCTCTGACTGGATCTGTGGACTTTGTGTGGAGTAAGATGGCCAAAAAATGTTTACATACAGTGGATGGGCTTGGAGTAGATGCTGTGCTGTGCTGTTACTAATGGATGTTATTCAATTTCGTCTGGTAGGAATGCCTTAATTTTATTATGGACTTTTCAAAGTGTGGGGATTTTTCATTGTTTATAGGTTGGAGGCGACAAATTCTTTGTACTGGCTACTAGAAGAACCTCTTATCAAAGGAGCTTGCATGGATATTATGGTTGAGAATATTCCGGGACTTACACAGGTACTGTGTGCTTCTAAATCTGTGACATTGAGGCACATAGTTAATGTGGCCAGACCTTAGATGAATGATATAAATGCAGTAGCCACTTTGTTGGGTCAGTGGTCAACTCGTCACACACTAACCATAGTGGATATGTGGAAAGCAAGGCTGACAAATGAGGAATTTACTTTAATAAACGATTTTAAAAATGGAAGAGTGACTCTTGATATAAGGGATCCTTTTCCAAAACTCGGGATTACACTGGATTTAAAGGAAATTGCAGGTCCTTTGTTGGTTCTCAACGGACTGCAAAATTTAGAGCTGAATGAACTAGAGGGGAAAGTGATATATAAATGCTTAGTGAAGGTTTTTAATAAAGGAAAACTAAATGGGAGGGTTGGCACTGTGTGGAGGGATAAACTCAGGTTGAAAGAGGGTATGAAGCCAGTGTGGAGGGTGCTGTACAAACCACCACTGACAAAACTATCTGGTGACTTAATTTGAGAATATTACATGGGGATGTGGCCGTTAATGCATTTTTTTTTTTCGGTCATTAACACGAACACTGATGATAAATGTGTGATTTGTGATTCTAGATAAGCAATTTTTCATTGTTTCTTGGAGTGTGTAAGATTCCAAATGCTTTTTAATTTGTTGGATTTGTTGTGTGGTAAATGTGGGGAAAAGTTTATACCAGATGGTTTTATTTTGGGGGCAAGGTATAATCAAAAGCAAAAGGTTAAATGGCTGCTGCTCAATTTTCTGTTTGGACAGGCAAAACTCGTAATTTATAAAACAAGGAAGAACAGCATATAATTTTTTGTTTGCACATGGACATGCACATGGACATCGGAGCAACCGGTGTTCGTGTCTACCATCGCCAAACACTACTAAGATATAAGACTCATGCAAAAACCAAGCTGCATGATGAACTGCGGGAGGTGCTACGCGTACTCGGCTTGCTACGGAGACCAGGCCTCGAGGCCTCGGCGTCGCCTGATGCTGGTGGCCGGGAGAGAGGACGTCGTAAGCGTTGTGCGAGAAAGCGGAAGCACGGCAAGAGGGCGGGGGTCCATGTTAGGCTAAAAACAAACCCTAGCCGGCCGGCTCTCCCGTCTATCCTGCTCTCAAATGTTTGCTCCCTGGAGAATAAACTGGACTATATCCGACTCCAGCAGGCTACACAGCGTGAGTTTAGAGACTGCTGTGTCTTTGTTTTTACGGAGACATGGCTCAGCGACAGCGTTCCGGACACCGCCATTCAGCTAGACGGGCTCTCCTTGTTTCGTGCCGACAGAAATACAGCTCTCAGCGGTAAGACTCGTGGTGGTGGCTTGTGTGTTTACATCAACACGGAATGGTGCAAGAACTCTGTGCTAGTCTCTAGCTACTGTTCATCGCTGTTGGAGCTTGTGACTGTTAGATGCAGACCTTTTTATTTATCACGGGAATTCACCACTCACCCCGACGGACTGTTTATTGTCGCCGGAGATTTCAACCATGCGAATCTCAAGACAGTGCTCCCTAAATTCCATCAGTATGTGGACTTTGCAACGAGAGGGGCGAACGCGCTTGATCTTGTTTACACGAACATCCCAGGCACGTACCGGGCAGAGCCCCGCCCCCACCTCGGCTGCTCAGACCACATCTCTGTTATGCTAATTCCAGAATACAGACCGCTGGTCAGACGCACAAAACTGCTTCAGAAGCAGGTGAAAACCTGGCCAGCAGGAGCCATCCCTGCTCTTCAGGACTGTTTTGAGTGTACTGACTGGCACATGTTTAGGGAGGCTGCAACATATGGCGATTCTACAAATTGGAGGAATACACAGCATCAGTGACCAGCTTCATCAGCAAGTGCATTGATGATGTCACTTTCTCCAAGACCATCACAACACTTTCCAAACAGAAGCCATGGATGACTGCGGAGGTGCGCACACTGCTGAAGACCCGAGACTCCACCTTCACAGCAGGCGATAAGGCAGCCCTAAGAACAGCTAGGGCCAAACTGTCTCGGGCAATCAGAGGCGTAAAGCGTGCACAAGCCCAGAGAATCCACAGTCACTTCCAGGACAGCGGTGACTCACGGCGCATGTGGCAGGGCATCCAGGCCATCACCAACTACAGGACATCATCCGTTGCCTGTGACAAAGATGCCTCCCTTCCAGATGCACTGAACGACTTCTACGCTCGGTAGAAGCGCAGAACGACATGGTGGCGAGGAAGACCACCCCTCCTCCCAACGACAAGGTGATCTGTCTCACCACGGCGGATGTGAGGAAAACTCTACGTAGAGTCAACCCACGGAAGGCCGCTGGACCAGACAACATTCCTGGCAGAGTGCTCAGAGGATGTGTAGACCAACTGGCAGATGTTCTTAACAACATCTTCAACATCTCTCTGTGCAGCGCCGTCGTTCCAACGTGCTTCAAGGCCACCACCATCATTCCCATGCCAAAGAAGTCTTCAGTGTCCTGCCTCAATGACTACCATCCCTTTGCCCTCACACCAATCAACATGAAGTGCTTCGAGAGGCTCGTCATGAGGCACATTAAGACCCAGCTGCCCCCCTCACTAGACCCACTGCAGTTCGCGTATCGTCCAAACCATTCAACGGACGACGCCATCGCCACAACCCTCCATCTGACCCTCACCCACCTAGACAAAAAGGACTCATATGTTCGAATGCTGTTCATAGACTTCAGCTCAGCATTCAACACAATAATTCCTCAGCACCTGATTGGAAAGCTGAACCTGCTGGGCCTGGACACCTCCCTCTGCAACTGGATCCTGGACTTCCTGACTGGGAGACCACAGTCAGTCCGGATCGGGAATAGCATCTCCACCACCACCACACTGAGCACTGGGGCCCCCCAGGGCTGTGTGCTCAGTCCACTGCTTTTCACTCTGCTGACTCACGACTGTGCAGCAATGCACAGCTCGAATCACATCATCAAGTTCGCCGATGACACAACCGTGGTGGGTCTCATCAGCAAGAACGACGAGTCAGCATACAGAGAGGAGGTGCAGCGGCTAACGGACTGGTGTAGAGCCAACAACCTGTCCCTGAATGTCGACAAAACAAAAGAGATGGTTGTTGACTTTAGGAGAGCACAAGGTGAACATTCCCCGCTGAACATCGACGGCTCCTCTGTGGAGATCGTCAAGAGCACCAAATTCCTTGGTGTTCACCTGGCGGAGAACCTCACCTGGTCCCTCAACACCAGCTCTATCACCAAGAAAGCCCATCAGCGTCTCTACCTTATTCGAAGGCTGAGGAAAGCACATCTCCCACCCCCCATCCTCACTACGTTCTATAGAGGGACTATTGAGAGCATCCTGAGCAGCTGCATCACTGACTGGTTTGGGACTTGCACCATTTTGGACCCTCGCAAAACCCTGCAGAGGATAGTGAGAACAGCTGAGAAGATCATCGGGGTCTCTCTTCCCTCCATCAAAGACATTTACATAAAACACTGTATCTGCAAAGCAACCAGCATTGTGGACGACCCCACACACCCCTCACACAAACTATTCACCCTCCTGCCACCTGGCAAGAGGTACCGAAGCATTCAAGCCCTCACAATCAAACTGTGTAACAGCTTCTTCCCCCAATTAGACTCCTCAATACTCAGAGACTGGTTTGACACACACACACACACACGTGTCCTGAGTTGCACTTTATTAACTGCCACTTTATAACTGTCTGCTACCTCAATAACTGCTATGTGCATAGAACACTATATCATAGCATGTTATGTTTACATTTGGCATTTTTAGTAACTGTCATCTTTTTGCACGACTGTATACTGGTCGGTGCTGCACTGTCTATCACTGTGCGTATTGTAATGTTCATTGTTAGAAATTTATTGTACTGTCCCGTACTTTTGCACACGTTTCTGCACATGCACTTTATATAGGTATTTTATAGGTATTTTATATAGGTATTTTTATTTAGTCTGTGTAGTCTCATGTGGTTCTGTGTTTGTCCTATGTTGTTTTATGTAGCACCATGGTCCTGGAGGAATGTTGTCTCATTTCACTGTGTACTGTACTAACTGTATATGGTTGAAACGACAATAAAAACATCTTGACTTGACTTGACTTGAAAATAGAGGTGGTCAAGAGATTATACCTTTATTTAAAGCTAGGTCTGTATTGGGCAGAGGAAGAGTGTGAAGAGGAGGATGGCGTGGTCGTCCCATGAGGGTGCATAGCTGGCGCTGAGTCAGCTGATCAGCAGGAGAGCGAGATAAATGGGAGCCGGAGACAGTTGGAGAGTGAGAGAGAGACGCAGCCTCTGTATGTGTGTGCATCTTTGTTTAATGTTGTTTTAAGTTGAATTTCTGTCATTAAAGTTACATTGACTCTTCTGCCGGTTCCCGCCTCCTCCTTGTCAATACCTTACCTGTTATACTATGTTAAAAGTGTATGGACATTTTTTAATATGTCTTATTAATAAAATCAATTATAAAATATTCAAACATGTTTTACATGCAGCTAATATTATATAACCAATAATGGTTGTTTTGTTATTTAAATAGTATTTTTCATTTTCATGTATATATCAATAGAGTACTGTAAAGAAGTTCAAGGTCACGGGCAAGGAAGAGGCGAGAAACCGGCTTGACAAATAACTTAAAGGTTTAATGTACAACTCAAAAGACAAACACATAAGATAACAGACGTCCGTAATTGAGCTCTCTCTCTCGATCGCCGTCTGCGAGTGGCCTTTATCCCTCTTGACGGCTTAATTAGCCTAATACGGGACCGGGCGTGCGTAATCACGTGCCGGTCCCGCCCTCCACCGTGCCACATTCCTCCCCCGTTCTTTCAGGCTGGGGACCCCCGGCCTGACGTACATCCCCTGGGGGGGGGGGGCGCCTCCCGCGCGGTCTGCCGGCAGGTCATCCCCATCAACCTGAGGGAAGGGGAGGGAAACAAAAAACCAACAATTAAAAATGGGGGGGAGGGTTCCTGCACTGGGCAGTACCTCCCCTCCCACAAACACCATAATTTAAAAAAGAGGGAGGGGCAAGGGGAGGGAAACAACAACAATTAAAAATAGGGGGGGGGGGGGGGGGGGGGGGGTTCCTGCACTGGGCGGTACCTCCCCTCCCACAAACACCATAATTTAAAAAAGAGGGAGGGGCAAGGGGAGGGAAACAACAATTAAAAATAGGGGGGGAGGTTCCTGCACTGGGCGGTACCTCCCCTCCCACAAACACCAGAATTTAAAAAAGAGGGAAAAGGCCAACGCAGAGCGGTAGCGAGAGAGAGAGGAGAGAGAGATTAAAGGAAAAAAAAAAAAACTTACTTGCCGGTTCTCTGATACGCCGTAGCTCGTTCCTCAGCCACTTCTCCACCCTCTACAGGACGACAGCCGCGCCTCTCCGGGAAGATCGGAGGCAGTCCTCAGCCCCTGGTGGACGGAACGCCCCGCCGCGTTCCCGGGGTGTCGAAGGGGCCTCCCCCCGCCCCTGGCAGCGGTTCTCCCGCTCCAGGCGGTCGGCGGCGAGCCCCTCCCCGCACGCGGTCGGCAGTCTCCAACCCCGCCGCGTTCCAGCGGCTAGTAGGGGACTCCCCCACCCCTGGCAGCGGCCCTAACCACTCCAGGCGGTCGGCCAGGAGCCCCTCCTCCCCTCGCGGTCGGCGGCCGTTCCTCCGCGTCCAGGTGGCTGGGCTCCTCCGTCCCCCGGCAGATGGCCGCGGCTGCTCCACTGAGAAGTGGCGAGAACTCCGCTACGGCGTATCCCTCTTCCTTCCCGGGTTTTGGCACCAATGTAAAGAAGTTCAAGTTCACGGGCAAGGAAGAGGCGAGAAACCGGCTTGACAAATAACTTAAAGGTTTAATGTACAACTCAAAAGACAAACACATAAGATAACGGATGTCTGTAATTGAGCTCTCTCTCTCGATCGCCGTCTGCGAGTGGCCTTTATCCCTCTTGACAGCTTAATTAGCCTAATACGGGACCGGGCGTGCGTAATCATGCGCCGGTCCCGCCCTCCACCGTGCCACAAGTACATTACTCTATTGTAATGCGAATACATTACTCAAGTGATATATAATTTAAATGAAAAACCCTATTTAAATAACAAAACAACCATTATTTATTATATACAGTGCATCCGGAAAGTATTCACAGCGCTTCACTTTTTCCACATTTTGTTATGTTAGTCTTATTCCAAAATGGATTAAATTAATTATTTTCCTCAAAATTCTACAAACAATACCCCATAATGACAACGTGAAAGAAGTTTGTTTGAAATCTTTGCAAATTTATTGAAAAAAGCAAAATCACATGTACATAAGTATTCACAGCCTTTGCTCAATACTTTGTTGAAGCACATTTGGCACCAATTACAGCCTCAAGTCTTTTTGTGTATGATGCTACAAGCTTGGCAAACCTATTTTGGGCAGTTTCTCCCATTCTTCTTTGCAGGACCTCTCAAGCTCCATCAGGTTGGATGAGGAGCGTCAGTGCACAGCCATTTTCAGATCTGCTAAATTATTTAAATAAATGTAAAACTATGCAGAAGATGTGCAAATATACAGTACAATACACCGACTGCATCAAAGCACTCTCATAGCCATATGTCCCTTGCAACTTTTTGTCTGCGTGATCAAAGCGGTTGCCGGTTGTCTTGATTTTGCCAAGTAGGACGTGCTCCTGGATCAGCATCATTTGTTGTTCCTGGAACCCAGGTTGTTCCTGGAATTCAAAAACAATTCAAAATCAACAGCTTGTTATGGTAACACTTCTACTAGTTCAAGAGCTAGGCATAGGCAGAATGGAAGTAGAGCAGAAGACAGAAGATTGTTTTGGTAGTCTTCTAGTTATTTTAAAAGTTATGGTAAAAATCTCACTGTTCAGTCTTCATCTGACAGGCATTAGCTCAACCTGTGTTATTATATCAAGCTAAATCAATGGAAAATACTGCTTCACAAAATTGTCCTATGACACTGAAGTCCTTGAAATGGAGACAACTTATCTCTAACTTGTGAAGACAATATAGCATACAACATAAGAAATAATAATCCATAGAAAAAGCAAGAAACAATATAAAAATAAAATGATTAATACTACTGAGAAAGAAATGTGTATATGTAAATCATGTTGTTTGAATTTTATTTTTATTTTTATTATTATTGTTATTATTATTATTATTATTATTATTATTATTATTATTATTAATAAATAAAATAGTCTACAAGGTCTTCAAAATCATGAGTAAATGTTGATCCAGAATGATAATTTTAGTTTTTCAAGATATTTTTTAATGTTATGTTGATCCTGGACCATCATTGTCATCATGTTGATCCTGGATCATCATAATTATTTCACTCCTAGATAGATTTGTTAATTTTAATAATTGTCATGATTCCCATAAACTACCATGGTAACCACAGTTACTTCAAAATTCCTCTATTTTCAGTTTGTGGTTTGTAATTATTCCTGCCATGGTTTTATTAAAGCTTTCTTACATTTCATTCTTCAGTCTGAGTGCCATGGATATATCCTTTTTACCACTATCTTTTGTTACAAACGTAAAATTGTTCTAAATTATTGATCAATGTAAATTAACTGGTTTTATTCAAGAAAAATGATTAATTAGGGATGCTCTGATATTCAAATTCTGACAGATGCTGAAATGTATTGTCATGTAATGGCCGATGATGTTGATTTATTACATTTTGTCTAAAAACAAAGTTAGGTGGTATAGCCAATGAATTTGAATAAATAGTTGGTGTTATACAAGTGAGTTTATGTGTGTGATCTGAAACAGAGTTAGGTGAACTTGCAGTACTGGGTATCAATAACAATTCTAAAGCTTAACGGGGTGCATTCAAGCTTTGCACAGGTTAAAATTGTGCTAAACATTATCATCATTCCCAATAGTCAGTGGCAGAAATCCTGTGGCTCTATATTCAACATTTTCACCCAAGAATATATACATTGGTTCATGAAGAGCTTTCTCCATGATTATGACCATAACAAGGTAAAAGTTAATTCACAATATGAGCATAAAGAGAAAAAGAACACACAAATTAAATATACCTATAAGTGTTTTATTCTTTTGGGTATCATCCATCAAGGCAGGAATGATCAGATACATATTTTTACAATGCAAACTGCACAAGAGACATTGTTAATAGACTTGTATTGTAATAATGTACATCAGTGCATGAAACTTCTGTGTGTTAATCCACAATATCCAATACTGGCAGAAGGAATTGAAGTAGTCACAGTAAGTGCTCAAAAAAGGCAAAAAGATCCACAGATTGTAAGGTGGGTGTTCTCAACTGACAGTTGGAAGGTCTTTTTTACAGAGTATTTTTTGCAACACAGTTGGAAAGTATCAATAAAACATCTCGGTTTACATGTGTAACACTTATTCCCTGAAAAAAGCGGAATGAGATGCTGCGCTTTACTAAGCGCTATGGGGAATGATCCTAGTCATGAACGAGCTGTGAATATGTGTGTAACACGTCAATGAACATTGACCGGAATTTATAGCCTTGGTTGATGTAGTCATTAGACGCACCTGTGGCCAGGCTATAAATGGATGCGTCACCAGGTGTCGTCAGATACTTCTTTTTGAAGAGCTGTCCTGGGACGTCCCAGTGCTGCAAAGAAGTGCAGCATCTCGTTCCGCTTTTTTCAGGGAACAAGGTTTACACATGTAACCCGAGACGTTCCCTTTACAAAAAGCTTCACTATGATGCTGCGCTTTGCTAAGCGTTATGGGGAACGCAATACCCACGCCGCCGCACTGGGGCTGTCCGGACCCCTATGGTTGTGAAGTGTGCTCACAAAACACAAGAGGTCTCAGACATGAGCTTGAGATGTCGACTCAAGGACGTAAGAGACTGGAGTAGCATAAACATCTAAACCATAAAATTTGATGAATGTGTGCGGAAAAGGACCAGCCTGCCGCATTACAAACTTGTTCAGACATGAGCTTGAGATGTCGACTCAAGGACATAAGAGTCCGGAGTAACAAAGCATCTAACCCATAAAGTTCGCATTACAAACTTGATCAGATATGAGCTTGAGATGTCGACCCAAGGACACAAGAGTCCGGGGAAGCAAAACATCCAACCCATACAAAATTGTCATAGAAATTGAGAATATGCGCGGAGAGGACCAGGTCGCCGCGTCACAAACTTGTTCAGGCATGAGTTTGAGATGTCGACTCAAGGGCATAAGAGCCCGGAGTAGCATGAACATCCAAACCATAGAGCCCGAAGAATGTGTGCGGAGAGGACCAGCCTGCCACATCACAAACTTGTTCAGGCATGAAAGATTTAAGCCATAAGATCTGAGAATGTGCGCGGAGGGGACCAGCCTGCCGCATCACAAACTTGCTTAGACATGAGCGTAGATGTCGACCCAAGGGCATAAGAGCCCGGGGTAGCATGAACATCTAGTAACATGACCATAAAACCAGATGAATGTGTGCTGAGAGGACCAGCCTGCCGCATCACAAACTTGCTGCAGAGGGAGACCTCTAGCCAAGGCTTTAGAGGAGGAGAGCCCTCTGGTAGAGTGCGCCCTAAAACCTACTGGCGAAGCTTGACCGCACACCTCGTAGGCCCGGGCAATAATGTCTCTCACCCAAAGTGACATAGTCTTCCAGGAGGTGACCGCCCCCAAGAGAAGAATTGCTGCCCTGACTTTACGCCACTAGCAAATGCGGTGAACATAAGTCTGAAGGGTACAGACTGGACGAAGTCTGAGAAGTTTTAGCTTCTCCAGCGTTACAAACGGCAGGGAGTAGAAGGCTTAGAAAATAACCGGCCAAGGGTCGCGAAAGGCACCTTGGGCAGGTAGTTAGGGTGAGGGTGTAAAGAATGCTTTTGGTCATAGCTGGGGCAAACTCTAAACAGGCCGGCAAAAGAGACAGAGCCTGTAGGTACCCAAGTCTCCTTAGAGACATAATTGCCATAAGAAAAAACATCTTGAGAGTCAGAAGTCTATTAAATGCTGACTCTAGAGGTCTAAAAAGGGGGTCTTGCCATATGAAGAGGTCCTAGCAAGGATGCCTCTTAGGGGCACCCCACCCACCAAGGCGTGGCAAACCGCAGTGGAGGCCCCATAGAACCTGGCTGTGGCGAGGGAAGTGCCCATTCTGGTTCTGTAATATGAACTTAGGGGGGGAAACTGGGCGACTCAGGGAGAAGTAGAGGAGAAATTGTGCTATCAACAGAGGCGAAGAGGTCCACTTCTGCCATGTAAAATCTACCCAGATTAGTTCCAAGTGTAGGGAGCCCTGGCACTTGAAAAGGTCTCGATAGCCTCAAGATAAAGCCCTGTGAACCTCAGTTGGTACCCTTAGGGGCCAAGCATGAAAGGTTTCACAATTCGGGCCAGGGATGAGTAGGTCCTCCCTGTTCGGAATCGCCCAAGGCGAGCCGTCGAGGAGAGGTATTCGAGAAACATATCCTGTTCGGCCAGCGAAGCGCCATTAGTAGGAGGCAAGACTCTTGCTGGCGAACCTTGCCAAGAGTCCCGGGAGCAGAAAAAGCAGGGGACAAAAACGCATACAGACACATTCAGGGTCATGTATGTGCCTTTAAGTCCAGATCCAAGTCGGCTGGGTGACTAAGGGAGAAGTAGAGGAGACATTGCGCTATCATAGAGGCAAAAAGGTCCTCTTCTGCCCTAGATTTGTTCACTACCTCAGAGTAAATCTGCTCCCACACACACGGGCATCCAGGGACGAAACTGTCCTGAGTGACAGGAGCTGCCCTGGGACCCAAGGGGGATCCAACATGCCAGAAATTCAGCTGACGTGAACGTGGATCCCCCCGATGGTTTACGTAAGAGGCTACCACTGTATTGCCCACCCGCACCAAGACATGGCAGCCTCAGGAGGAGGTATTTCTGGGCCAGAAATATAGCCATCAGCTCGAGACTGTGACAACCGAACTGATGACCCTCCTATCCCTTTAAGCCGGACGACCACTTAAGGCCGCTACCCAGCCCGTCAGGGAGGCTTCTGTCATTAGCAGCCTTCGACGACAAGACGCACCTAGAGTGGGACCCAAGGTAAGAACCGGGGTCTGAACCACATAGAAAGGGAATGAAGCACGTGGCGCGTAACCCTTATTTGCCTTAGGGGACCAGCCCTCGGATAAAGCCCCCTGGCTTCCAGCCACAGCTGAAGCGGTATCATGTGCAGAAGGTCCAAAGGGATCACCGCGGACACCAACACCATGAGACCTAGTATTCAATGATACTGACAAGCAGTGCAACATCGACCTAGCCTGACCTTGCTCAGGGTGTTCTGAATGGAAACGATTTGTGCGGGAGACGATTGTGCCTGCATCGAGACCGAATTCCATATAACCCCCAGATGCGTCAAGACAATATCCCTGTGCTGAACTGCCAGTTCTTGGAACTGCGCTAGGATCAGCCAGTCGTCTATAAAATTCAGAATGCGGATGCTCTGGAGTCGCAGAGGAGCCTGTGCTGCATCCATGCATTTCTTGAATGTGCGGGTTAATAGGGCTAGGCCAAATGGAAGAACCCGATACTGCAAGGCTTCGCCCCTGAAAGCGAACCTCATGAACTTCCTGTGCTGTAGCTCTATATGAAGATGCCAAACGTGATGTTGGGCTTGTGACACGATCGTCTTGATAGTCAGCATCTAGGACTTGAACACCGAGCAGTGTTCAAGATCTAGAATCGGACGCAACCCCCCACCCTTCTTGGGAACCAGGAAGTATCTGCTGTAATGGCCTGACTCTTTCTCTGGAAGGGGAACATGAGAAAGGGGTTCTATGGCCCCTTTAACCAAGAGATTTTGCAGTTATTTCCACAGTAGACATGCCTGTCCCGGTTTCACAGTAGTGGGAACCACGCCGTTGAAACGGGGAGGACGGCGAGCAAGTTTAATTCTGTAGCCTCTTTCTACTGATTCTAGAACCCACATAGAAATACCAGGCAGATGTTTCCACGCTGCCAGGTTCTCTGAGATGGGTATTATTTCTGACACTTCCTGTTGAGGAGATGTTGAGTGTTCCGCATCCTGGATCAAGGCAAGAAGCAACGCCCAACTCTTTGTTGGAAGCCTCTATCACCGAAACACCAAAGGCGGCGGGAGTGAAGAGGTTTCGTGAGGGTATCGGGAGGGCCGAAGTGGATGATACACGCGCCCTGTCCCGAGGGGAACTACCCCCACAAGGCTGGGTACAAGACCGTCAGGGTTTCTTTCTCTTAGAAATCATGCCCCTGAGGTCTTGCATTGGGGGCTGCTGAGGGTGACGAACTGGACCCCAGTCTTTACAAGGGGAAGCACGATTCGCCACGTTTTGTTTTAGAGCCTCCCGTCTAGAAGGACCGGGGCAGGGCTGGGTGGCCGATGGCCCCTCCCCCTGAGCGAGGTGCCCACACTCAGGTCCTTCAACAGATTTAGCCTAGTGCGCTTGTAACACTGCCATAGTGTGCAGGGCAACACCAGCCTGACCTGCTGCCTGATAAGCTTTCCCCACAAGCGTGGAGGTGATCCTGCACAGCTTTGTGGGGAGAGTAGGTCTCTTTAGCAATGATGCCGAGCCAGGCGAGAGAAAACCCACAGGTGTCTCTTCTACCGGCGGCATCACCGAATACCCCCGAGCTTCAGCACCCACGAAAGTTGAATACACCAACGTCGAGGGCACAAAGGCACGGGAAGTATAAATTTCCTCCATAAAGAAAATACTTGTTATGGAGGTCATAGAAGTAAGGAAGGGACTGATATAGAGTTCCATTCCCTCTTTTATTTATTTAATTATTTTGGCCACCAGACAGAAATTTGTCTTCTAGTTTGGAGCGTTTGGGGGAGGGTCTCTTGTTCGCATGGCCAGTCTAGCTTTAGTCTGGCCACAGCCCGCGTAATCACCTCGAGTAATTTCTCAGCCTCTTTATTATTGTGCGTGAAATGTACAGAGGTTCAGTGCCCCGCCCCCCTCGTGAACCGAAGAGGCGCCGAAGCGCGCTTCGAGATCACGGGAAGGATCAGCTGGGTCTGGGGAGAGAGCGAGGGAAAGGGACGAACCTGTCTCTCGCTCCTCAGCCAGATCCATGTGAGAGCCCCACGAATGAAATGGGGTGACTCCCGGAAGTAAGGGAGGCGAGCGCGAAACATTTTGCCCGAAAGCAGATCGCAATGCTCGAATTTGTCTCTTAATTCCGCAGCCACTTTATTATTATGCGCGGGATTTACAGAGATTCAGTGTCCTCGTGAACCGAAGTGGCGCCGAGGCACGCTTCAGGCTTATGAGGATCAGCTGGGTCTGGGGAGAGAGCGAGCAAAAGGGATGAACCCGTCTCTCGCTCCTCAGCCAGATCCATATGAGAGCCCCACAAATTAAGTGAGAGTGCTGACTCCCGGAAACAAGCGAGGCAAGCGCAAAGCACTTTGCCCAAATCACAGTGCTCGCACCCCCACTGCTGCAACGCGAGAGCAGCGTGCTCTTCCCCCAAACAAACAGAGCAAAACTGATGCGTGTCCTCTTCAGCTATAGAGCGAGAACAGGGGAACACGCATCGTTTACGGCAGGGGTTCTCAACCTTTTGCAAGCTGGGCCCCCCCAAAGCTGGTTCATTGTAGTTGGGGCCCCAGTGCCCCCCGCCCCACCACCATAGATAGATAGATAGATAAATAGATAGATAGATAGATAGATAGATAGATAGATAGATAGATAGATAGATAGATAGATAGATAGATAGATAGATAGATAGCCCTAGGCTATTATTTTTAGGCCCACATTATTATTATTAGTAGCGGTAGGTAGGCCTATTATCATTACTAGGCTATTGTTATAATTGGCAGTAGCACCAGACTTCTAATGTGAGCTTGCAGGCATTATTATTATTATTATTATTATTATTATTATTATTATGAGTAGTAGTAGGCCTATCATCATTACTAGGCTATTGCTATATAATTATATGAGGTTACATGCTTTATTGTTGTTGTTGTTGTTGTTGTTATTATTATTATTATTATTATTCAGTAGGCCTATTATCATTTTTTTATCATCATTTATATTGCTATAATTGGGAATTGGCACCAGACCTCTGATATTAATTTATGCTTTATTATTGTTATTATTACTAGGCCTAATAGTAGGCATCATCTGCATTTTTTTACAGAAGCTTGCAGGTAGGTGATGTTAATGTGAGACCTGAGCCTGCTTTGCCTTGCAAAGATCCTCAATTCTTGGCTCAATGTTTGATAAACATAGCCTCAAATCATCCTCGATTTGTGCACGATTGCGGTATTTCGTTTTGAGTGCAGTCATTTTTGAGAATCCTGCCTCACACAAATATGTCGACGCGAAAGGAAGGAGAATCTTCAAGGCGACGTCACAGAGTTCAGGGTATTCCTGAATCAATGCCGCCCAGAATGACGAAAGAGGGCAGGAGCTAAAGAGTCTCACTCTTCAGCTCAATAAGCTGTTCCTGCATATCAATTGATAGCTCGTTTGCTGTGCACACAAACGGATCTCGAACCCACGCAAAAGAGCGATAATCCTCTTTAAAGTATGCCGCAAATTGTTTTCTCATTGCTGACAGGTGCTCAGACGCTGATTGAAATAGGGAGGAGAAATCGTGTGATGTGCCTGCATCAGTGATAAAGTCTGCAAGGCTGGGGAACATGTCGCAGTTCCCTCGACTGATGCGGCCATGCCAGAGGTCTAGTTTTTGTGTGAAGGCGTGCACTTTGTCTGCAAGGAGCAAAATATGAATTTCACGGCCTTGCAAAGACAGGTTGAGGCCATTCAAGCGGTCAAATATATCGACCAAATAGAACAGAGATGCAAGCCACATAGTGTCATCCAGATGCTTCGCCAGATCTGATTTGATTTCTGTCAAAAACCACTTCACCTCCTCTCGCAGCTCATACAACCGCTGTAACACCCGCCCCCTGGAGAGCCAGCAAACTTCAGTGTGCAGAAGCAGCTGTTCGTGCCCTGACCCCATCTCCTGGCAGAGGACCCCAAACAAGCAGGAGTTTAGTGGCCGTGATTTGATGAGATTTATTATTTTCACGGATTGGTTCAGCACGGAGTCAAAGAGAACTGGCATTTTTTTAGCAGCTAGTGCTTCGCGATGGACCATGCAATGTGTCCATTTCACAAGTGGAGCTACTTGCTGAACGCGAGCAGCTAGGCCACGCTCACGCACCGTCATTGCCTGCACACCATCCATGCATAGGCCAACGCATCGGTCCCAAGCCAAACCATTTTCACAGATAAAAATATCAAGGACATTGAAAATGGCTTCTCCTGTAGTGTGCGACTGAAGAGGCCGGCAAAACAGGACATCCTCCTCAATCGCCTTGTCCTGCAGATACCTGACATAGGTGAGGAGCTGTGCCTGCCCAGCAATATCAGTGGATTCGTCCAGCTGCAGCGCGTAGTAAGGACTTTTTTTTACGAACTCTATCAGTTGCTCTCTGATATCATTGGACATGTCTACAATTCTCCTAGCGACTGTGTCATTGGACAGTGGTACTGCACCGAGTTTGGCTGCTGCACTATCGCCTATCATTATTCTGCACATGTCTTGTGCTGCCTGCAAAATGAGAGTCTCAGCGATTTTATGCGGTTTACCCAGTTTACCGATCCTTTTGGCCACTACATACGATGCCTCCAAACACTGTTTAGACACAGTGCTGTGCACTGAAATGGTTGCCTGTTGCTGATGGAGGCCATCAAGCTTTCTTTTAAAATATTCAGCCAGTTTATTTTTAATGCCAGCATGCTTTGTTTCGAGGTGCCTTTTTAATTTGCAGGGCTTCATACTGTCGTTTGCCAGCACCTCGGCACACACGACACACTGAGGTCTCAGATCAGCCGTGACTGTAAACCCAAACTGCAGGTATGCTTCATCGTACCTTCTAAGCTTTTTTGCAGCTGGTGGTGCGTCAGTTGGCTTGTTGGTCCTCACAAGAAATGTCTCCATTTTTATGTGTTTTCAATAAAGTTTAGGCAATATGTAACTGTGTGTGTGGTGTATGTTGAGAGACGTATCAGGGGCTAATCAGTCGGGACTTAGCCACGATCTTTAATTAAACAAACAAAATAATTATTTTGCAGACAATTCAGATTTTATTTTAATACTTAACGATTGTAGTCCTCGTCAGTGTGTGTGTGTGTGTGTGTGTGTGTGTGTGTGTGTGTGTGTGTGTCTTAGTCGTGTGGGTAGTTTTAGCTAAGTAGCTAGCAGTTAAAAAAATTACTGGCTAGGGCTGAGATTTGATCTAATCTTAAAAAATAATGTTTGTGGGTTTAGTCTTTAAAAAGACTGTTGGGGTTTTGTAGTAAAGGCCTATGTAAATCGAGATTGATAACAGACTAGCGAGAGCTGGCACAAGCGAACTTGGCAAGAGACTAGACTAGAGTGAATGGAGAGCTATGTCGTGAGTCAATTTAAATGCAGTGATTAAATGCAGTGTGAGAGTGAGTGAACATTTACATTTACACCCCACTCTGTAAGCCAGGGCGGGAACGGTGGCGGCCATGCGCATGCGCGATTCATTTGCAGCCTGGACGCGGAGGGGTGTGCGTCTCCACTCTGCTCTGACTGCAGGCTGGGACTGCTGCGCGAGGCTACTGAGAGACTGACCGCTTGTGAGTGCTTTTGGACGGGAGAGGGGCTCACGGCAGCACCCGCTGCTCGTTGAGCACATTAGGCCTAACTGCAGAGTGATTCGTGCTTTCGAGTCTCCAAATACCACAAAAGTCTCCAAAAACACCAGTAAAAGTCACTGGATTTGTCGCTTTTGACAAAAAAAAAGTTGCCAGAAGGATGATTTGTTTGTGTTATAATCAGTGCTTGAAGTGGGGGAAAAAGGTGGCGGTACTCTCTTTGCATTGGCAAATCATGACATTTTTACAGTGAAAAACAAAACTTGGAGAAACAAAACTAAATACGACCTCACGTTTTATACATTTGCAGCCTCTGAAACTTCCGTCCGTCATAAAAATTAATTCGGATGGTTCGATTTTTCGCATCCGTAGCAAATATTTTGAGGGGTTTTGACAATTGAGAGCCACCAAATGACGAATATGAAAAAAACGAATACGACAGTTTCTGACTCAGTCAGGGTGCAAGGACAATAAACTTTTGAGGCTTGCGCAGCTTCTCGAGGAGAAATCAAAATGAGCGCCGTTTCCTAAAGTCTATGAGCGCAGCACACACAAATAAACTAAATTGACATACTGCAGTTAAATTTCAAAATGTGATGTTTTTATATTTATAACATTTGACAACAGTTCACTGTAGTAAATTAATCACTTAATTTACCATCTCCTCACGATTGAAAATGTGACACTGTTTTCATATGACAGTTCAACAAACAAGTTAATAATATTAAGTCACTTACATTTTAGATGAAATAATGACTGTTTTGGTCTATTTTAGCAGCGAAAATAGATCCGATGAATCCAAACAAAGATCACAGCCACAGCGCAACTCACAGCAACACTCAATCGTGTTTTGAATGATTCAGTGTTTTGAACGAATCGGTTGAGTCAAAGATTCAATGACCCATTCACAAACATCTGTCTCATTCTTGATGAATCGGCCGTTTGAACGAATCGTTTGAATGAACGACTCAATGACTCGCTTAATAAAACCGCTTATCACCTGCATTTGCGCTCACTATCGACAAACCAATCAAATTTGTTCAAAACTTTTTTTTTTAAATCAGTCCAAACACATTTTAATTTTTATTCAGGAGTTATGTATATACAAAACTATAACTTTTTATGACAGTAGTTTAGTGATAAAAATGTTTTGCTATTTGTTTTTTTTTTTCTGTTTTTTTTTCCCTCCCATCCTGTAGCCTACTCGCGCCCCCCGGGAGAGTGTCCCGGGGGGGGGCACGCCCCACCGGTTGAGAACCAATGGTTTACGGCTTTCAGTCATTCTCTCTTTCTTTTAAAAATATATATGCTAGACAGAACAGAAAGGAGAAAGGTTCACTTCACACTGCCTCACAAATTCTAATTCCTAGCAGAGGAAAGAAAGTTTTGACAGGGTTTGTGTAACACACACACACACAGAATCGCTCTGAAAAAAAGAGGATCTGACGACACCTGGTGACGCATCCATTTATAGCCTGGCCAAAGTTGTGTCTAATGACTACATCAGCCGAGGCTATAAATTCTGGTCAATGTTCATTGACGTGTTACACACATATTCACAGCTCCTTCATGACTAGGATCATTCCCCATAGCGCTTAGCAAAGCACAGCATCATAGTGAAGCTTTTTGTAAAGGGAACATATCATGGGATCAATTACACTCAAAGACAACACTTTGAGCACACATTTCTAACACTTAAACAAAAAGTAATACATTTGCCATATCTGGCACATTATTTATTATGATTATTGTGTATGATAATACAGTAACATTGATTTTCTTTCTAAAATCTAGATTAAAAATTGTTATATTGTGGCAAAGCAGTGAGAATACCTGTAAAAATATAGAGGTGGTTCAGACGGGCTTAAATATAATTAATGCTTTAACCATAATTAACCATATATTACTGTATTGTAATCTCCAGTTGATTGTATTGCTGTATGTCCACTACCAGACTAATTGCTCATCTCCAATTGATTGCAATCTCCACCAAAAGACTATCTTCCCATAAGCAATTGATTGTATAGCTGTATGTCCACCAACAGACTATACTCCATTAGCAATTGATTGTATAGCTGTATGTCCACCAACAGACTAACTGCCATCTCCAATTTATTGTATAGCTGTATGTCCACCAACAGACTATCTGTCCATTAGCAATTGATTGTATAGCTGTATGTCCACCAACAGACTAACAGCCCATTAGCAATTGATTGTATAGCTGTGAGTCCACCAACAGACTAACATCCCATTAGCAATTGATTGTATAGCTGTATGTCCACGAACAGACTAACTGCCCATCTCCAATGTATTGTATAGCTGTATGTCCACCAACAGACTAACAGCCCATTAGCAATTGATTGTATAGCTGTGAGTCCACCAACAGACTAACAGCCCATTAGCAATTGATTGTATAGCTGTATGTCCACGAACAGACTAACTGCCCATCTCCAATGTATTGTATAGCTGTATGTCCACCAACAGACTATCTGTCCATTAGCAATTGATTGTATAGCTGTGAGTCCACCAACAGACTAACAGCCCATTAGCAATTGATTGTATAGCTGTATGTCCAAAAACAGACTAACCACCCATCTACAATTGATTGTATTGCTGTATGTCCACCAACAGACTATCTGCACATTAGCAATTGATTGTATTGCTGTATGTCCAACAACAGACTATCTGCCCATTAGTAATTGATTGTATAGCTCTATGTCCACCAACAGAAAACTGCCCATTAGCAATTGATTGTATAGCTGTATGTCCACCAACAGACAAACTGCCCATCTCCAATTGATTGTATAGCTGTATGTACACCAACAGACTAGCTGCACATTAGCAATTGATTGTATAAATGTATGTCCAACAAAAGACTATCTGCCCATTAGCAATTGATTGTATAGCTGTTTGTCCACCAACAGACTAACTATCCATTTGCAACCGATTGTATAGCTGTATTTCCACCAACAGACTGTCAGTCAATTTGCAATTGATTGTATAGCTCTATGTCCACCAACAGAATAACTGGCCATTAGCATATTGATTGTATAGCTCTATGTCCACCAACAGACTAACTGCCCATCTCCAATTGATTGTATAGCTGTTTGTCCACCAACAGATTAACTGACCATTAGCAATTGATTGTATCCCTCTATGTCCTTCAACAAATTAACCACCCATTATCAATTGATTGTATAGCTGTATGTCCACCAACAGACTAACTGCCCATTAGCAATTGATTGTATAGCTGTATGTCCACCAACAGACTAACAGCCCATTAGCAACTGATTGTATAGCTGTATGTCCACCAACAGACTATCTGCCCATTAGCAATTGATTGTATAGCTGTATATCCACGAAAAGACTAACTGTCCATCTCCAATTGATTGTATAGCTGTATGTCCACCAACAGAAAACTGCCAATTAGCAATTGATTGTATACCTGTATGTCCTTCAACAAACTAACTGTCCATGAGCAATTGATTGTATAGCTGTATGTTCTTCAACAGACTAACCGCCCATTAGCAATTGATTGTATAGCTATATGTCCACCAACAGACTAACTGTCCATTAGCAATTGATTGTATAACTGTATGTCCACCAACAGACTATCTACCCATTAGCAATTGATTGTATAGCTGTATGCCCTGATTTGGGGGCCCATGGGGCTCCAGAATCCCAAATTTCGAGGTCCTGTGTCTTTTTGACCCCTTTTTACAAGAAATCCCACTTGCCCATTGAACCAATGCAATTCAACAGAGGTTTCATGGACGGGGTTAAATTAGTTCTATGGCCTGGGGGCTTCGAATGCTTCATCATTGGGCCCTCAAAAACAGCGTATTAAAAAGCTGTGTCCCTCATGGATTGGGAAGTACTTTAATAAAATCAAGAAAAATATTATAGGAAAATTATTGTTACATTACACTCACAGGTCAGCCAATTAAGCACTTAACAAAGTCAATGGGACTTGAAACTTTGCACACTGACTAGGGGGCCCTGAGAAGCCAGAGATTTCAATTTGGAGTCGTTTGGACCTTTCAGAGTCGTGTCCACTGACCCGCTGTGAAAATCAATGGTAGAAATGGTAAGTGGGACGTGCTCTAACTTTGCTCCCTGTGCTTCAACGGACCCCAAATTTCACACGGTGACACGTCATGTGCCCCTTATCCCTAGCACTAAGGCCTAGGATGCAAAACAACTATTTTTCATTATTTTCAACAGATATTTTTAGGGGGTCTCATTGGTCAATTTTGGAAACATAGTGGGTCTGTGGACAGCCCCACTGTCTACCTTGTATTTAACACTATCTACCACAGTATCTACCTTGTAATAGTATGTACATAATTACTTTACAAACATAAAGGGATCAGTCCCAACAAATTGTTATATTAAGTTTAGAAGGAAGATATATAGTGGGCACACTACAAAATAGAACCAACTTGATTCTTCTTTTTTTATGATATTAATGCATGATTTTAACACTCTTCTGATTACCTCTTTGAGTTTTAAGCCATAATGACAGGATTGAAAAGAGGTGGTGCAATAATTATCTCTAAAGCCAAAAAATTTACCAGATTCTCTGGGAAATTGTTGGAGACATATCTGCTGTAAGTGGTGTCAGAAAGATTTGGAACAGTGAATTTTATCAATATGAGGCACGCATGTCTGCCAGAATTTCCTTCTTTGACTAATGATGTTTTACATGCAATGACAAGATTTATATGTGACACAATAATTACAGCAAAGAGTTGATTTACATGAGAGTTTTACTATTGACCAATTATCAAAATACAATTTATCAATATTATTTTTGCACAATGGCAACCTATTTGACAACGAAAGAGCAGTTAACATGATAATAATGGTGCAATCCAACAGAAGCCAAGTAATATAGCACAAGTACATTTATGGCCAAATGTCTGTCATATGCCATTTTTGCCAGTGTAGAATATTCATACATAGCTTAAGTGTAAATGGCAATAGCTTGAAAGGCACATATGTAAGAATTGATCACATATGAATCCCTTAATAAATCATGAAGATATTTAGGATAGAATCCTGTGGCTCCATATTGCCCATTTGCACACAGATTGTACAGAAAAACTGTTCACTGGTTCATGAAGGGCTCTCTCCAAAACAATGACCACACTAAGCCAAATGTTAACAAACAATATTAGAACATAGAGAAGCAAAAAGCATGTGAAATATATATGCTGAAATGATTTAGAGCCTCTTGGTTCCAATAGGATGTATGTTGTAAAATAGGCCATAATATTCATCATTTATTTATTGTGGCCAAATTTAATTGTGCAAAATCTGTCTGATATTTTGCAATGATGAGGGAAAGTTTTACTATATTGCCTTAGTTTAATTGCATTGATTGATTGATTGATTGATTGATTGACTGATTGATTGATGTAAAATCATGAGCAGACAACATTAGGCTACCACATTCTAATTCAACATGAAACTGAATGGATAGTCTAATCTTTATTCAACAACTACGAAGCTACTGTATACTTAACCATAAACATGAAACTATTTCCAAATAAACTAACTAAATAACTTGCCTGTTGCCCAGGGACTTACCTGTTGCCCTATTGACCTGAGAGGACAATAAAGAGATGCAATAATCCCTTGGATCCAGAGATCATTAACTATCATAGTTTGATAATTGTCTCCCTTGGGCCATACTTTCTCTGTGGTTGGTCCCAACTGTGAGACTAAAGGACAGATCACAGTAGTATTCATAGTGATGACAGACAGGCCACTATTTTTGATCTTCATTATAGTTTTTTTTATGTTGTTCAATGTGAGTGAGAGCTGTCACTGAATTGAAAGGGAGATATTTTTTCTTTCACTCATTTACTCTCAGAAACCAACATAATGCAGATTCTGTCTGACATGTAGAGTTCTGTAAAGCTGTAAGGTTTCAATGCATGTGGAAGTCATTGATGTGGTTTGGACACTAACATCATACTAAAAAAAATTCAGAATGTCATTGCGTTAAAAATAAAACAAGTGGCCTTTGCACAGAACTAACTTTACTCTTGTCTTCTGAGCCATTTTTGGAAATTACTTTTAACCAATTTTTTTCAAGGTGATTTTAGTTGAATATATAAAGTCGGTTCCCCTCAAGTTCACCCAGACTGACCAAAAATGTATTTTTTAACATTAAATATGGACATTTGACAACCAGAAATTGCCCAAATATGTTTTGTTTTACTTTTGGAAACTATATCTATTGTTTTATCATTTTAAACCTAATAATTTTTAATGTCTTTTTTTTTTTTTAAAGTGTGTTTATGCTACAGCCGTGGCCAAAAGTATTGGCAGTGACATACATTTTTTTGTTTTGCAAATTTTTCTGCTTGACTTGTTGTGGTGTTGATTCACATTGTTTCTAGATTATTATGCGTGATCAGATGCATTTTAAATAATTGCAAAAAGCTTAATTGGTCAAAAACTTTTACTGTTTTTTGGTCCTGGCACAAAATGACCAGCCAACATCATTTCACTAATCATTTTAGCAGCACCTGGGAAAGTGTGAATGAGTACTAGTCAGGTAAAATCACTCTATCATTCTGATTGGATTATAAGAGCAGACTGTTTGCTATAAAAGGAGGAAAGATTTGCTTCCAATCATTGTGTTCTTGTTAGCAAAGGTTACTTCTAAAGAAAGACATGCAGCCATCATCGCTTTGCATCAAAATGGCCTCACATGCAAAGAAATTGCTGCAAAGAATATTGCACCTGAAAGAACCATTTACCGGATCATCAAGAACTTCAAGGAGAGAGGTTCAACTGCAGTGAAGAAGGCTTCAGGATGTCCCAGAGTGTCCAGAAAGCGCCAGGACAAGAGTCAGCTATGGAATTGTGTCACCACCAGTGCAGAACTTGCTCAATATTGACAGCAGGTTGGTGTGAGTCCATCTGCAAGCACAGTGAGGCGAAGACTTTTGGACAATGGCCTGGTGTCAAGAAGGGCAGTAAAGAAGCCACTTTTCTCAAAAAAAAAAACATCAAGGACAGACTGAAATACTGCAGGAAGTACAAGGATTGGACAGCACAAGACTGGTGCAAAGATATTTTCTCTGATGAAGCCCCCTTCTGACTGTTTGGGACATCTGGAAAATCGATAGTCCGGAGAAGAAAAGGTGAACGCTACCATGAGTCCTGTGTCGAGCCAACAGTGAAGCATCCTAAGACCATACATGTGTGGGTTTGCTTTTCATCCAAGGGAGTGGACTCTCACAATTCTGCCCAAAAACACTGCCATGAATAAAGAATTGTATCAAAACGTCCTGCAAAAGCAACTTCTCCCAATGATCCATGAGCAATTTAGTGATCATCCGTGCATTTTCCAGCATGATGCAGCAACATGTCACAAGGCAATAGTGATAATGCTGTGGCTCGGAGATCATTACATTGAAATTTTGGATCTGTGGCCAGGCAAATCCCCGGATCTTTATACCATAGAGAACCTGTGATCAATCCTCAAAAGGCAAGTGGACAAACAGAAGACCACAAATTGTGATCAAATCCGAGCACTAATAAGTCAAGAATGGATCTCCATCAGTCAGGATTTGGCCCAGAAGCTGAAATCCAGCATCCCAGAGCAAATTGCAGAGGTTATGAAGAACAAGGGTCAACACTGTAAATATTGACATAAATTTAGTTTTTTCCAATAAAAGCCTTTAGAACGTATGAAACGCTTATAATTGTTTTCCAGTATACCATAAAAACATGTGAAAAAAGTTATCTACAAATACTGAAGCAGCAAACTTTGCAAAATACAAAATTTATGTCACTGCCAATACTTTTGGCCACGGCTGTATATTTCTTTCAAATAAATGTCACTTGGTTGGACATTTTGTTGAGTAATGGCAAAACATTCATAAGGGTCTAAATACTTTTTAGGGCCACTTCATATGTGTCATTATGGTTGCTGTGTTAAACGAAAACATAAAACTGTTCTTGATGACAAAGATGACAAATCAAATAATTAACTAAAGGCCAATAGCCTCAGGTCTGGGTTCATGTAAATGACTTGTATAGGCACTATGGCTTTTGTGACTAACTAATGTGTTTGGTTGTTGGCAGTGATGATTAAGAATTGTGATTCTCAAGATCAAGCATCTTGTGGATACAGTGATAGTGAAAATCAATGTAAATAGGCAAAGTACTGAACTTAACAAAAGGAACAGTTTCATTACATTGCCTTCACAATCTTTGATTACACAAACTACCTAATGAGACCATGGATCCAGCAGAATTAGAATTGAAGGTCTTCTGGCAGACACAGTCAGACAGAGCATCTGGTAACAGCATATGTTACAACTCATTATGTATAATTAGCATATAAAAGGAACAGCCACAATATATTCTCATGCTGTAGGCTTATAAAAAATTTGGAGGATGGAAGAGGCCACTAATTCTCATGATCAACAAAGAGCTTCATACAAATATCTGCCAAAATAACAAACCTTTACGTTATATTTTATCAGTCAGTTACTGTTTTGCAAACAAACTGCAGATAAAAGGCGATAAGTAGTTTAGTCAAAATTAAATAACCTACATTCAGAGGCCTGTGGACAAATATGTGTTGATAATACAGGGCTAAAAAGCAATCATTTCCAATAAATTTACTTACACATATTTGATGTGTGGAATAAGTAGAACAATTAAAATATATTGTTTTATAGGCCTACATTACACAAATGTATTTATTTCTATAAATCTCTTGACATGTCTTCCTACTGTTTCTCATAAACATATGTGATCTTGTTTAATCGCTATACCTTTGAGAAAAGGTATATTTGTAACTACATAAACATGTTAATTAGGGGTCATTATTTCTCAAAACAAGAAAATTCCCAGGGGGACAATTTAAAGTAGCCACTAATGAGTCTAAAGTACAAGCTCATCAAACTGAGCCCAATGGACAAAATCACACAAAGGCCATAATGACCTCCCTTAAGTGGCACTGATATTGTAATGTGGAAACAATGTGTAAGAGCTTGATGCAATCACAACACAGTTGTTTTCCACCCTTTAGCTAAAAATAATAATAATAATAATAATAATTTAAAAACACGTGACATTTTCAACTTGAGTTTGACCAGTACTTTGATCTGAAGGCCTATTTACAATTATTACATTTGATTAAAATTTACTACTTGATTGATTATACCACTTGTTTTCTAATGTCTGTCCTAGCCTTCCTGGCTTATTAACACCACTGTAATTACAGTATTTCTCATAACTTTTATAATGATATTCTTTTGAGCACATTGGAGAGACTGCAAATAAGGCAATATTCTTAATAATTTGTAATGACTAAATAATATATAGAATTATCATAATTTTAACCCTCTGGGGTCTGAAGGTATTTTGGGCACTGGAGAAGTTTTGACATGCCTTGACATTTGTGCTTTTTTCAGTTGCTTAAAAACATATTAATGGCTAAAGTCTGATAACACTGTATTCAGCACAAACAGGGCTACAATAATATGCGAGCAACATGCATGTCCATGTTTGTATTTGTGAGAAAATAAAGTTTATGCATGGTTTTTGAAAAACTAAAATTTTAAGTCACTGAAATAAGGTCATATATCACATACTAATCATTTGTCCAAAAGACTTTTGAGAACTGGATCTTGTAGCCTAGAGTTTTTGCTACAAAATGTGTGAAATATGTGAAAACCATCCTGATCACTCATTCATACAAAACAATATAGTAATTTAACTTTTGTAAGACAATTTTAGTGTTGAAATATAATATGCGAGGAGGCGTGAATGATCATGAATATGGATTGCAATTCACACCTGAGAGAAAAAAGACCACTCCCCTGGGCCTATCAATCAGGGATAGAGAATGAATGTGAGGAGACTTAATGATCCAAATCAAGTTTTAAGTTAAAAGAAGTAATCTGACTATATATTTCTTTACATAAAAACTTTACTTAATTTTAGACCTACACTACCGTTAAAAGAAATCTCTTCTGCTCACCAAGACTGGATTTATTTTATCCAAAATACAGAAACAACATTTATATTCTGAACTCTTTTTTACAATTTAAAAGAACATTTTTCTATATAAATATATTGTAAAATGCAATTTGTGATCAAATCATAATTTTCAGCATCATTACTGCAGTCCTCAGTGTCACATGATCATTCAGAAATCATAATAATATGCTGATTTGAGCATATTTAAAGTGCATTTTACTCATTTAACCTGAACACATATTTGCAAGCACAAGCTTTGTTGATGATAATGAGGCAGCATAAGTTATCTAGTTAAAATATAATCTAAACATTCATATTATTTTTATATCATATTACATATCATATTTATATTATACAGCATACAATTGAAATGCCTGCTTTAGCCGAAACATCATTTACATATAACTAAAACTTGCTTATTAGGACATATTTCAAATGTCAATCCTCTGAATCCTGTCTGGCAAGTCTAGAAACACTCCCACTAGTAAAATATGTTCAAGTTTATATAAAATAGCATGTCAACTAATGAAAACTAATTGACTTACTCGTCCGAAATTGTATCCTCGGCTGGATCAAGTCTCTCTTCAAAATACAAATGTTCATCGGAGTCCTGCTCTTCTTCTGAGGAAAATGTTAACTCTTCCATACATTCCTAGAGCTTTCTCGCCTGTGTATCATTGCAAACATGCAGAAAAATTAATGAAATGTGTTCACAACCTCACAGTCGGGGGCGTGTACATTTGCGTTGATCGTCTCAGCACATTAGCGTATGAATGGCGCGCTCTGCTGGTGGGTGGGATCACATTACAGATAATTAGATAGACCAGTAAAAACTGTACAAACTGTACATCGCTTTGTTTCAAACAGATTGCATTGCAGGAGAATATTTGTTTTAAATTTGAATTGGTCTATTAAAAAGTAGACATTTAAAGCTTTCTTTAGACATATTTTTCATGTTTGTGTGACAAGTATTTGCAGAGTTTCAGTTCATTTTTGTGATGTGTTTCTGAAATATGCTCGTGAACACAGAGACTGCTGAAAGCTCACCCTTTTTATTTTCTTTATTTTACAAAAGCACAATATTTCATTGTTATTATGAGTGCACTCAAATAAATGTAGACCCTTTATAGTCTCTAATGATGTCTTACACTTATCTGTATACCCAAAAATTATGGAATATTTTAAGTTGTTTCTGCTGTAATGACGAAAATATCCAGCAGGATGCGCCGGCGACCCCAGAGGGTTAAAGACAAGACAAAAGATGTACAAAAGATCGTTTGCACATTACTTTAAACATATAAGCCTATTGCCAGACTTTTGAAGTTTAGTCACATGCAGGATATTCATTATTAATTTCAGTCATTTAATTTCACTAGTTAAAATGCTAATTCTTGGAAACAGCAATGGAATTACTGCTAGTGAAAATGGCCATTATTGATATCAGTGATGACTTTAGCACTAGTAAAAACAACATGATCTCATGAGAATTCATCACAATAGTGCAAGGTGGTGATCTTGTAACCTGACCTCTTGGCTCAATTCAAAGGATACTTAAACTGGCAGTCAAGTTTGGAATAATGTATAGGTTTTGCTGTTTCGGAATGAAATTAGTACTATAATTCACCAAAGTGGCATTCAACTGATCACAAAGTATAGTCAGAACATTAATGATGTAAAAAAACAGCACCATAACAATTTGAAAAAAGTCATTTTTGATCAAATCTAGACTGGCCCCATTTCCAGCAGCCATCACTCCAACCCCTTATCCTTGAGTAATCATGCTAAATTGATAAATTGGAACTTGAAAATCACTTGCCATGATATCAAACACAGTTGAAAGCTATTTGGTTTGTTAAATGAAGCTTAACATTGTCTTTGTGTTTGTTTTTGAGTTACAACAGTATGCAATAGACTGGCATGTCGTAAGGTCAATATTAGGTCAAAAATGGCAAAAAGAAACAGCTTTCTCTTGAAACTCGTCAGTCAATCATTGTTTTGAAGAATGAAGGCTATACAATGCTTGAAATTGCCACAAAAAAAACTGAAGATTCCAAACAAAGGTGTACACTACAGTCCTCAAAGACAAAGAACAACTGGCTCTAACAAGGACAGAAAGAGATGTGGAAGGCCAGAAGTCCTTCAAGATGTCCTTCTGTCTTTAATTTCATTCCTGGATGCGGTCATTACCTCTCTGCATCTGACGGCCACAGATGCTGCCACTCGTGTCTGGGCAGAGATCACACATAGGCAGCATTTGCCATCTCAGGGCAGGTTCACGGTTTCATTCAGGGCTCGCAAAGAGGATGAGCTGTTGATTGCAGCATCGCAACAAATCGGGCAACGAAGGTCATGGTGTCTCGGGCAGGCGATGTCCACCTTGGAGGTCCAGGACCGCCAACTTTGGCTCAACCTGGTCGATTCGAGTGAGGCCAACGAGGTTTGATTCCTTGACACCCTCATCTCCCACGTTGGCCTGTTCGGCAACACCATCAGAGACTTTGCCCGGCAGTTTTAAATGGTGAGGAAGCAGACGGAGACGATTCAACACTTCCTGCCCCAGCACGGCTCAAGACCCCGCAACCCGTCTGCTTGTCACCAAGGGTGTCCCCATGCAGAGGTAGCACGGGCTCTGCCGCAGCCCACCCCAGTGGAACAGGCAAACGCAGGAAGCAGACGCCACCCGTCTCATGGCCGGCTGCCAAGAACTCAAGGAAGGCTTCGAAGTGCCCCTGAGACAGGCTGAACAGGAGGTTTGGAATCTGCACTTCGGGAGCTGGTAAGAAGACCACTCACTCACAATAAAAGAAAAAGTTCAAGAAAAGAGTAGTTTCCTCACTTCCTGGGCCCTATTCTCTGTGTCCACGTCTGTCGTTATCATGACCGCCGGGCACCATTTCTTTCTGGCAGGTGCCCAGCTGTGGCACTAATCCACCCCCGATGTGATGGCCTCCACTGGCTACGAGGACAAAATTCTTCTTCTCCTGTCTCAGGCTGTTCCGGGAGCTGTCCCAAGGAGCCAGGTAAGTGCTTTGATGTCTCTGGACTCGGCACGGACACAAGTGGCACCTCAGGCTCTGCTCCATCACGAGGCCATGTCCGGCAGTACATCGGACATGATTGTTCCCTTGGTCCCCCTCGCACAGAGCTTGGGGGCGTAGCTCACGCTCCCCAACCCATTGCGGTGACTGATCAGGACTGGATGACTCGGCTATGCGATTCAGTTCACCAGGCGCCCGCCCAGGTTCAACAGTGTCCGCTTCACTGCGGTGAGAGGAGAGAATGCAGCTGCTTTGTGTGCGGCCTGTCCCTCCAGCTTAGATGAAGAAGGGGTTTTACAGCCCCTGTGCCATTGCGCCATTTAGGGAAGTGGGCATTTGCATCCTTAGCTATCTCGACGACGGGCTAATTCTAGCCCACTCGTGGGACCTGTTGTGAGCGCACAGTGACCTGGTACACATGCACCTCAGCTGTTTGGGGCTTTGGGTCAACTGGGAAAAGAGCAAGCTCTCCCCGGATCAGAACATCTCTTCTCGGAATTGAGTTGGACTCGGTCTCAATGAAGGCACACCTCTCGAAAGAGTGCTTGCAGTCGGTGTTGAACTCTCTGTGTATGTTCAGACAAAACACATCGGTCACACTGAAATCTTTTCAGAGGCTCCTGGGGCATATGGCATCTTCAGCGGCTGACACGCCGCTCGGTTGATGCATATGAGACACCTTCAGACCCGAGTCGCGAGATGGGCATGATGCCACGGCACACACTGTGTGCTTGTCACGCAGGTTTGCTGCTGTCTGTTCAGCCCTTGGTCCAACCTAGCGTTCCTACGTGCAATTGGCAAATTGCCCTGAGGAAAGACCTTCTTTCTCAGGGACGGGGCACCATCTGGCACCCATGACCAGACCTCTGAAATCTCCATGTCTGGCCCTTGGATGGGACGTGGAAAACATAAGTGGCCTACCACCTGCAGTGGTAGACACAATCACTCAGGCCAGGGCTCCCTCGACAAGGCAGTGGAAAGGAAGCACTGTCTCCAAACAGGGTCAAACTCCACTGGGTCATTGACATCATCGCTATGGCATATCACGCCCAGGATGTGCCACCCCCTGCGGGGCTGCGTGCCCATTCTACCAGGAGTGTAGCGGCCTCCTGGGCTCCAACAAATAGCGTCTGTTTAGCAGACATCTGCAGAGCAGCGGGCTGGGCAACACCTAACACCTTTGCGAGGTTCTAGAACCTCCAGGTTGAGTCGGTTTCATCCTGTGTATTGTCAGGTTCAGACAGGTAAGTCTCAGCACAGCTTGTCGGGTGTACCATTTGCATATAGCACCTTTCCCCTCCCTTCAGGCGAAGATGTGCGCTCCTTCTCCCAGTCGCATTCATAAAAGTGTGGACCCTGGATGTCCTTCCTCCATAGCCCTGTGGCTGGTGGGTTTTCGGAGAAACTCTGTACTGGGGTAGGTGCCCCACATGTGCTGGTTATCCCATTGATAACTCCATGTGATGTATTTTCCACAAAATTGTTTCCTGTTGGTAAACAGCGTCTTCCTTGGGCAGAGGCCTCTCTGTCCCCGGTCATCATGTTTGTAGTAACTCCTTCCCCTTTAGGTAGGATCTACCTTGAGACCCTTCCACATGACGTGCTTCCGACCGGACTCGGTAACACCATGTGACATATTCCTAGTCTAAAGCCACCCCCCTCTCCGGGCGGTGTGTGGTCTCTGCGGTGTCCTCCTCTTCAGAAGGACACCCCCCGACATGGACCTTACAGTATATGGCCCCCCAGCTGAATGATTTTGTTCCTTTTGGGGAGAAAAAAGAGAAGAGGCCGCGGCTGGGTCCTCATTTTTTGAGCATTCGACTTGTCCCCAAGGTGCAGTGGACCATTTGACACCTACGACTGCATTGGCCATAGTTACGTGAATGATCTGTTATGCTGGCTATGAGGCACACAGAGCTCTGCCAGTCTCGCACCGCCAGTCCATATAACACAGTTCAGTAGTTGTGCCGTTTTCCATAGGGACCCCTAGTGTCACACACGATGTTGAGTGAGTGACAGAAGGGGAATGTCGTGGTTACTAACGTAACCTCCATTCCCTGATGGAGGGAACAAGATATTCTGTATGCAGACTCATTGTCATCTCTGATTATGCCAATGACAGTGGTGTTGTCTGCAAACTTCAGGAGCTTGACAGAGGGGTCCTTGGTGATGCAGTCGTTGGTGTACAGGGAGACGATTAGTGGGGAGAGCACACATTCCTGGGGGAACCAGTGCTGATTGTACAGGTGCTGGAAGTGAATTTCCCCTGTCTCACAAGCTGCTACCTATCCGTCTGAAAGCTGGTAATACACTGGCAGATAGTGGTAATACATTGGCAGATAGATGTGGGAACAGAGAGTTGGTGTAATTTAGTCCGGAGAATAGCTGGGATGATGGTGTTGAAAGCCGAACTGAAGTCCACAAAAAGGATCCTTGCATATGTCCCTGGTCTGTCAAAATGTTGCAGGATATGATGCAATCACATTTTGACTGCATCAACCACAGACCTGTTTGCTCAATAAGAAAATTGAAGGGGATCTAGAAAGGGTCCACTGATGTCCTATAGGTGGGCCAACACCAGTCTCTCAAATTACTTCATGACCACAGACGTCAGGGTGACAGTTCTGTAGTTATTAATTCCTGTAATTTTTGGTTTCTTTGGGAAAGGAATGATGATTGAGCATTTGAAGCAGCAGGGAACTTCACACTGCTCCAGTGATCTTTTGAAAAAGGTGATATCCCATCAGGGCCTTGTGCTTTCATTATCTTTTGTTTTCAAAATACGTGGCACACATCATCTTCACAGATCTTAAGTGTAGGTTGAGTAGCAGGAGGGGGGAGGAGGGAGGCTGCAGGGGGTGTTTGTGTGAAGTGAAGGTCAGAGCGGGTGTGGGGTGTGAGATTGGGCCTTTCAAATCTTCAGTAGAACACATTCAAGTCACCAGCCAGTTGTTTGTCCACCACAGGGTTGGGGGTAGGAGTCCTCTAATTCATAAGTTGTTTCATGCCACTCCACCCTGATGCAGGGTCGTTAGCTGAAATTGTTTTTCAGCTTCTCAGAGTATCTTCTTTTAGCCACTCTGATTTCCTTATTCAGTGTGTTCCTGGCCTGATTGTACAAGACTTTACCCCCACCACTGTAAGCATCCTCTTTGGCCTGACAAAGCTGCCCGAGTTCTGCTGGAAACCATAGTTCCCTATCAAAAAGCTACACTTTGATGCTGCGCTGATTTAGCACTTTGGGAATGTCTTTAGGAGTGACCAGCTGTGAATATGTGTGCAACACGTCAATTAAATTGACTAGAATTTATAGCCTCTGCTTGTGACAACATAAGGATGCACATGTAGCAGGGCTATAAATAGATTTATATGTGTCACAGGTGCATCGTCAGGTATTTTGTCTTCAGACCACTTTGTGTGTTGTGCTTCTCAAGCGCAAGAACTTTCTTTTCCTCTTTTAGGAGTTAGAATTTGTTAGGCAGTGTGCAGAAAACCCTTTCTCCTTTCCAAGAATGAGTGTGAAGCAAAGCAAGCAGTGTCTGTTCCCGTGTTTACGCTCTATGGCTGAAACGGACACACACCAGTTGTGTTTTGTGTGTTTGGGGGAAGAGCATGACGCTCTTGGGTTGGGGCGGGTGCGAGCATTCCGATCCGTTTACAGTCAAAATGCTTTGCACGCGTCTCGCTTACTTCCAAGAGCCAGCGCCCACTCTTTCCTCGTGGGGCTCGCACATGGAACTGGCTGAGGAGTGAGAGACGGGTCCGCCCCTATTGCTCGCTCTCTCCCCAGATCCAGCTGGACCTTCTCGTGAGCCTTTGCCGCCTCTTCAGTTCACAAGGGGGACGCTGAATCTTTTGAGTCTGCAGACTTTGAGCTACCCACCTCTGAACAATCCATGCACAATAATAAAGTGGATGAGGAATTACTCGAGGTGGTTTCTCTGGCTGTGGCCAGGCTACAGTTAGACTGGCCACGCGAAAAAGAGACCCCCAAATGCTCCAAACTAGAATACAGATCTCTGTCTGGTGGCCAAAAAAAGAGAAAAAAGAGGAAGGGAACACTATATCAGTCCCTTCCTTTCTTCGATGACCTCCATAATGAGCTTTCTCGTTCATGGAGGAATCCTTATACTTCCCATGTCTTTGTGACCTTGTCATCGACATATTCGACTGTCGTGAGTGCTGAGACACGGGGGTATTCCACGATGATGCCGGTAGAAGAGACACTTGCGGGTTATCTCTCGCCTGGCACGGCATTATCTCTTAAGAGACCCACTCTCCCCACAAAGCCGTGCAGGTCCACCTCCACACTTGTGGGAAAAGCTTATCAGGCATCAGGTCAGGCTGGTGTTGCCCTGCACACTACGGCAGTGTTGCAGGCGTACCAGGCGAATGGGAAGGTCATCAGCTCGATTGTTACATCAACTGTCTCGAGTTGACGGCTGTATTTCTGGCCCTGAAATACTTCCTCCAGAGGCTGCCATGTCTTGGTGCGGGTGAACAACACAGCGGTAGCCTCTTACATAAACCATAAAGGAGGCCTACATTCACGCCAGCTGAACAGACTGGCACGGCAGATTCTCCTTTGGGCCCATGGCAAGCTCCTGTCAATCAGGGCAGTTTATATCCCTGGATTCCTGAATGTGGGAGCAGATTTACAGTCCAGACAGAAAATACCGACCGGTGAGTGGAAACCCTGGGGTAGTGGAACAAATCTGGTTGAGATTTTACAGGACCTCTTCACCTCCCAACAGACAGCGCAATGTCCCCTCTACTTCTCTCTGAGTCACCCAGCCCCCCTGGGTCTGGACGCAATGACACATACATGGCACAGAATGCACCTGTATGCATTTCCTCCGATTTCTCTGCTCCCGGGAGTCTTGGCCAGAGTTCCCAACAAGGGTCCTGCCTTTTACTGATAGCGCTGCGTTAGCCGAACAGGGTATTGTTCTCGGAGATAATGTCCAGAATTATGTCCACCGCACTAGCCAGTGGCGTAAGTGAGGGCAACTATTCGTTTGTCATGGGGGCCATAACAAAGGGGCGGCCGCCACCAAGCAAACTATGTCACATTAGGTGTGGGATGCTATTGCCCTGGCCTACGAGGCGCTCGGTCAAGCTTCGCCAGTAGGTATCAGGGCGCAGCATCAAAGTGTAGCTTTTTGATAGGGAACGGCTCGAGTTACTTAACTGTAACCCCTGTTTCCTGATAAAAGTGGAACGAGATGCTGCGCTTCATTGCCGCACTGAGGATACCCCAGTACTGCTCTTCACACAAAATACCTGATGATGCACCTGTGATGCATCTATTTATAGCCCTGCTACAGGTGCATCCTGATGATGACACCAGCAGAGGCTATAAATTCTTGTAAATTTAGTTGACGTGTTGCACAAATATTCACAGCTGGTCACTCCTAAAGACGTTCCCAAAGTGCTAAATCAGCACAGCATCTCATTCCGCTTTTATCAGGGAACAGGTGTTACAGTTAAGTAACCCGAGATGTTTGTCATTGTTAAACGTTAAATAAGTCCCAATAGGGATGCACATATCCTCACAGAAACTGATATATGATGTCACAGTATCTGTGAGCTCGTCCAGATTGGTGTCTGCAGCCTTAAAAATCACTCCAATCAGTGCAGTCAAAGCAGGCTTGTAGTTCCAGCGTTGCTTTATTCTTTACAGTCCTTACTACAGGCTTAGCAGTTTTTAGTTTCTGTCTGTAGTTTGGAAGAAGATGAACCATACAGTGATCAGAGAGTCCCAAAGCTGCACTAGAGACAGAGCAATATTCATACTTTATTGTTGTGTAGCAGTGCTCCAATATATTTCTGTCTCTGGTTGGGCATTTAATGTGCTCTCTGCATTTGGGCAGTTCACGTGAGGTTTGCTTTGTTAAAATCCCCAAGAATTATAACACTGAGTCCAGGTATTATTGTTCTGTGTCTGTGATTTGATCAGCCAGCTGTTGCATCGTGGCATTCAAACACGCGTTTGGCATCTGTACACCAACTTTCATTGATGAAAAAGCATGTTCCACCGTCTCTCGTTTTCCCTGTTAACTCCACAATGCAATCTGCTCTGAACAGCTGAAAGCCCGGCAGATGTAACGTGCTGTCCGGAATGGATTCTGTGAAGGCAGCAGAGTTTGAAAAGTCCTTGTTTGTGTGGGTGAGGAGATGTAGTTTGTCCATTTTGTTAGGGAGAGAGCTGAGATTCGCTTGATGAATGCTCGGCAGTGCTGTTCGAAAGTAATGCCGACGGAGCTTGGCCAGCATGCCTGCTCATCTCCCTCGCCTGCATCTCTTGAACAGCACAGCTGCGCCTCCTACTAAAATGTCCAGCAAAATGTCTGAATATTCAAAAAATGGGAAAAGATTGTCTGGTATATGCTGTCAAATGTTCAGCAGTTTGTCTCTGGTAAAACTGATGGAAAATATTGACAAGCAAATAAAAACAACAAAACAATAGGAGTGCTCCACACAGAGGCGGCCATCCGTGGCCCCATCATGACGTCAATAAGAAATGTAAAGGCTGGCAATGAGAGCATTATAGTAATCTAATCTAGATATGACAAATGACTGAATAAGTAGTTGTGTGGAATTGTGTAAATCTGCATGATCGGCCTATCTTTGAAATGTGGTAGGTAATACTGAGTTGATTGCCGATGGTTACCCCTAGATTTCTGACCATTATTCAACGTATTATTGTAGATGAATCCAACTGAACAGTGATGTTGTGCTCAACAGCAGAGTTGGCTGGAAAGGCAAGGAGCTCAATTTTCGCTAGGTTAAGTTACAGAGTACAAGATAATTACAAGCAATTTCCAAATGCCTGATGGTACCACATTCATCTGTATAAACAATAGTAAGCAAGTATAAACACCATGGGACCACGCAGCCATCATACCGCTCAGGAAGGATACGCATTCTGTCTCCTAGAGATGAACGTAGTTTGGTGCGAAAAGTGCAAATCAATCCCAGAACAAAAGCAAAGGACCTTGTGAAGATGCTGGAGGAAACAGGTAGACAAGTATCTATATCCACAAAAACATTTGTCCTATATCAACATAACCTGAAAGACTGCTCCATTGTCATTTAAATCTTATTACAGTTTGCAGTGTATTGTAAGTTGTACTCAAATGAAAGTCTGATTTATGTACAGATTCAACTCCGTCCAAGTGTCCAAATAGTCTGTTAAGTTCTACAATCTGATAACTTGTAAACCACTCCTAAACAGTGATGTTGTCAACTGTTGGTTGTTCTTTTATGTGTTAGTCTATCTCCTAAATCATGTTAATTAAAAATGCATGGCTCTATATAACTTTTAAAAGGTAATTAAGTAATCTTACATGTCTGCCAATGTGCAATAGTGTAGACCTGTGTCACATTATCAACAAAGGCAAGTTATATGTTAATTTATGTAAGAATCTGTGTTATACAAGAACATGTGATGCTCTCTGTAATGCAGCATTTGGTTAATGTACAGATCTGGTCCTCATGTGCCTCCGAGCAAATAAAAAAAAAATCTAAACAATTGTGTGGAACCAATGTCCACAATTCAATTATGTTAAAATAACATACCTTAGCCAATTCTAAACCTCCATCAGGGAACGGAGGTTACATACGTAACCTAGACGTTCCCTGTCTGTCGCTCACTTCGACGTCATATCAAAGAAGCGACACTAGGGGTCCACTTCAAAACTCACCATGCACTGAGCCGTGTACGTGTACTGCTTACACAGAAGCGGGCAGGTATTTCTATGTGCACAAGCAACCAACTGTGTTCAGGCTGCACGTACTCTTCCCCAATGCCCCAAAAAAGTCGTCAGAATCCTTTTGGTTACCCTAGGGGGGAACAAGGTGACGCTCCCAACTAGGGAACGGGCCAAGCCTGGCTGGGCCTCTTTTCTCTCTCTGTTTTCTCGGCATAGAGAAAGAGCAGCCGGGGCCCTTACCGCATCGAGGGAAGGGGGTCTTACCCAAATTCCTATTCTTTTAGGGGGAAAAGACCCTGCAGAGGCCACACCCACCCGAAAGGGGAGGTAGAGGTGGCAAAATACATCACATGGCCTCTTGGGTCACATGTGGGAAGGATGGCGCGGTGGTAGATCCAACCTCGAGGAGGGGGGAGTTGCTACAACACGGCGACCGGAGGGCAGCAAAGGACTGCCTAAGGGAGACGCGGGTCAGCTCGTAAGGTGACCATACCGCAGAAGTACACACAGGAGGAGTCCGCGTAGGAGGCCTAATCTGTGGAGCACCTATTCCAGTAGGGGTAGCCTGGGGTACCCGTAGTGGACTGGGCCGGCAAGTTCCTCCACTGAACTGCTGCGGGCCCAAAGGGCTAGGGAGGAATCAACCAGGGACCTAGGTCTTCTGGGAAAGAAGTGCACTGTTTTGCCTCAGCAGAGGGAAACGGCGCTGGAAACAACCGATTCACCCAGATTCACCGAGTTCTAAGGGCTCAGACCTGAGAAAACACGGGACTAGACTGACTCAACCCTGAGATTGTAATATCTCGTAAAGGTGTTGCAGAATGGCATTCACCACCCAGTGAGACAACCTCTGTTTGGAGACAGCATTCCCTTTCTGCTGTCTTCCAAAGCAGACAAAGAGCTGCTCAGAGCACCTGAAGCTCTGGGTGCATTCCAGGTAGGCACGCAAGGCACGTACCGGACACAACAGTGAGAGGGCTGGGTCTGCCTCCTCCCGGGGCAGCGCTTGTAGGTTCACTAACTGATCTCTGAAGGGCATGGTAGGAACCTTGGTCACATAGCCCGGTCGAGGTCTTAGGATCACATGAGTGTCTGCCGGACCGAACTCCAGGCAAGTGTCGTTAGTAGAGAACGCTTGCAGGTCCCCGACCCTCTTGATGGAGGCGAGCGTGATCAGCAGGGCCGTCTTTAGAGAGAGAGCCCTGAGTCCAGCCGATTCTAGCGGCTCGAAAGGGGATCTCTGAAGACCGGCGAGGACCACCGAGAGATCCCAGGAGGGGAACAGGTTTGGCCGGGAGGGGTTTAACCTCCAGGCACCTCTTAGGAACCTGACGATTAAGTCGTGCTTACCCAGAGATTTCCTAAGGGAAATTTTCCAGGGAGGGGCTGTCGCGAGGAGTTCGAGGTCCGAGAACCAGGCCCAGGTGGGCCAGTAAGGAGCCACGAGAGTGACTTGCTCCTCGTCCTCCCTGACCTTGCACAGCACCTGTGCAAGAAGGCTCACTGGGGGGAATGTGTACTTGCGCAGCCCCACCGGACAGCTGTGTGCCAGTGCATCTGCCCCGAGGGGAGCCTCTGAGCGGGCATACCAGAGCGGGCAGTGGGAGGTCTCTCAGGAGGCAAACAGGTCTATCTGGGCCTTGCCGAACCGTTCCCAAATCAGCTGAACCGAGTGGGGGTGAAACCTCCACTCTCCACCTGGCAAGCGTTGTCGTGACAGCGTGTCCGCTATCACATTGAGGTTGCCGGGGAAGTGGCACAGTGACTTGAGTCGGTGCTGGCTCCAAAGTAGGAGAAGACGGGTGAGTTGTGACATGTGGCGGGAGCGTACGCCACCTTGGCGATTTATGTACATGACCGCAGTGGTGCTGTCCGACCTGACTAGGATATGTTCATCCCGAATTAATGGAGAAACTTCCGCAGGGCCAAAAGGACGGTCAACAACTCGAGGCAGTTGATGTTCCAACGCAGCTTGGCCCCTTTCCAACGGCCTGAGGCTGCGTGCCCGTTGCAAATGGCGCCCCAACCCGATTTGGAGGCGACGGTCATGACCAGGATGCGTCTAGACATCTGCTGTAGGGGTACTCCTGCCCTTAAGAAACAGAGGTCTGTCCAGGGGTTGAATGTTTGGCGGCAGGCGGGGGTGATTGTTACCCGGTGCGTGCCATGCTCGTCTCGGGACTCGGGTCTGAAGCCAGTGTTGGAGCGGTCTCATATGCATCAACCCCAGCTAAGCACGTGAGTGGGCCAGAATGAGCCAGTCGTCGAGATAGTTGAGTATGCGGATGCCAGCTTCTCGGGGCGGGGCAAGAGCTGCCTCTGCGACTTTCGTGAAGACGTGAGGGGACAGAGACAGGCCGAAGGTGAGGACTTTGTACTGATACGCCTGACCATCGAACGCAAACCGCAGGAAGGGGGGGTGTCGAGGCAGGATGGAGACGTGGAAGTACGCGTCCTTCAGGTCTACCGCTGTGAACCAATCTAGATGCCGGACGCAGGTTAAGATGTGCTTCTGCGTGAGCATTTTGAATGGGAGTTTGTGCAACGCTCAGTTGAGAACACGCAGGTCCAAGATTGGTCGTAAGCCGGTGCCTTTTTTGGGCACGATGAAGTACGGGCTGTAGAAACCCTCCTTCATCTTGGTTGGAGGGACAGGCTCTATCGCGTCTTTGGCCAGAAGTGTCGCGATTTCTGCGTGCATGGACTGGGCATGTTCGCCGTGTACTGTGGAAAAGCGGATGCCCATGAAGGGGGGCGGGGGTCTGGCAAACTGAATTGCATAACCGAGTCGGATGGTCCGGGCCAGCCAGCGAGACGGGTTGGGAAGTGAAAGCCACGCGTCCAACCTCTGTGCTAGGGGCACCAAAGGGGCGATCAATTTGGACGTACCTGGCGGGGCTTCGCAGCGGGGCGGAGCAGGTAGGGCATCGTTGGGCAGCGACGAGGCGACCCGTGGCTGGGGTGCTGAGAAAAGACTCAAAGCACTTACCTTGCTCCGCACACCTGGCAGAGGGCGGGTTAGCGACTGAGGAGGAGGTCCTGGGTAGGTGTCCTCTAGACTCTTCGGATCCGGCCGGCCGGGGGACAGTTGTGGGGCTGAAGACGGGTGGTCCGTGTCCAGGGAGCCAGGACTGTTGAGATCTGGGGGCAAAGTGCCGTGAGAATGGCATTTGCGGGCCAGGTGACACAGAGACATAGGAGATAGCTCTTTTGTTGAGAATGTGTGTACCGCAACCCCATCTAAGGGGGGGCAGCAAATGAAATTGTTTAAAAACAAAATATTCTCCTCCCGGTGTCGCTGGGTCGTCCATCTCAGGACTGCCTGGGAGCCTTCCGGGTCCTCGAGGGAGTCCGGGAGATGGGGGGTGTCTGCTTCCTGCAGTTTGCTCGACGCAGGGGCTGAGAGCTGGACCCGGGTTGAGGCGGAGCAGGTTTCTTAGCCGCAGGGGGACGCCCTCGGTGAGCAGATGGGGCAGTGGCCTTGGCGGCAGGTTTGCGGCGAGGCAGGATGTGAGATATGGCCTCCGTCTGTTTTTTCACCGTGGAGAACTGCTGGGCGAAGTCCTCGACGGTGTCGCCAAAGAGGCCAAGCTGGGAGACAGGGGCGTCGAGGAAGCGAACTTTGTCGGCCTCACACATCTTGACTAGGTTGAGCCAAAGATGACGTTCCTGGACCACAAGGGTGGCCATCGCCTGCCCGAGTGCCTGCGCGGTGACCTTCATGGCTATGAGGGCAAGGTCGGTCGCTGAGTGCAGTTCCTGCAGATCCTGCTCGTGCAGATCCCTGACAGCCTTGGCCTGGTGGACTTGCAGGATGGCTATGGCATGCAAGGTGGAGGCGGCCTGTCCCGCGGCGCTGTAGGCTTTGTTGTTCAGCGAGGATGAAGTCCTACAGGCCTTGGAAGGGGGTACAGGGCGCCCGTGCCAGGTGGTAGGGTCACTGGGACAAAGATGGAGCGCAACTGCCCTATCCACCTGGGGAATCGCCGTGTACCCGTGGGCCTCTCCGCCGTCGAGGGCAGCGAGAGCGGACGAGCAGGGCTTTTGATGAATGGAGAGCGGGGCTCTCCATGAAGACGTCAGCTCGTCATGCACCTCCGGGAAAAATGGGACCGGGGGGGGCGTGGCTGTGAGTGGCGCCCAGACCCCAGGAACCAGTCATCCAACAGTGACGGGTGTGGGGAGGGTGGAGGTTTCCAGTCCAACCCCACCCCGACGACGGCCCGGGCAAGCATGTCGGACATCTGCGCATCTGCCTCAGCCTGGGCGTGCTGGCCCGAAGGCGGCAGCCCAGGGGAGGAGTCAGCGTCAGATGCCGCGCTCTCCGACGGAGCGGCGAGCTCATCTGCCTCAAGCTCCAGAGGATAGGCAGACCGGCATGGAGGCGAGTCGCCATTACCTCGAGGCTGGACGGAGGTCAACGAGCGTGTCGGGGGGCAGGTGGTCCGAGGGGGCGTACCCGGCGGAACTGCACCTGCTGCCCTCCCCAAATCGCCTCCATCTCCAGCCGCATCGTCCTCAATCCCGTGGGAAGAAGGAGCGATACAGGGGGCGGCTGGAGTGGCGTGCTTTCTGTTGAAAGCAAGCCGCGACCGCAACGTTGCCATGGTCATGTTCTCGCAGTGAGAACATGAACCATCCACAAACGCTGCCTCGGTGTGATCGGCGCCCAGATACACGAGACAGCGCCTGTGGCCGTCAGAAGCGGAGAGCACTCTACCGTATCCAGGAACTACACAGGGGTTGAACGGCATCTTTATAAAGACGCGCCCTGAAAAGGGCGTTCAACACCACTGTGTATTGCTCTTTCAGAGAAATAAACTCTTTTATAGAGAAAATTACTCTTTTTAAATGGAACTCTTTTAACTCTGCGCTGTCGATGCGCCCAGGGGCAAACTGCACGCTGGCAGAGAAGAGAAAAGCCGCTGAAGTGCGCCGTAGATCCAACAGCAGCAGAGCGTCAGAGGATCAGAAGCAGGATCAGTTGTGTTACCCGCAGCTGGCAGCATACACACGACCATCGGCTCTGAAGAAAATTACTGAATGAACGAGCGTATTTCCCTCGCCTTTATATCCGTATCCAGAGGCGGGGTATGCAAATACTGTTCGCCAACTCTCATTGGCCTTTTTTCATAGATCAGAGGTATCTTTCAGTGCTCAAGAGAGACCCCTAGTGTCGCTTCTTCGACACGACGTCGAAGTGAGCGACAGACGGGGAACTGAAATTCAGATAGCATGTGCACTAATATTTACTGTTGTTGTTTTGTTTTTTCATACCTTGCACATTAAGACTACATAGGGGGGAAATAATAATCAGGCTGTCATTAAATTAGTAACAAAAAAATGAGCATGACTTGCACTTTCTTTTGTTTCTCTTAAGTCTAGAGGAGGAGCTGCGTGTTCTTCAAGTACGGGAGAATTGTCAATACGCGATATATTTATTTTGTGACTTCCATTCTTAACTGCAGATGTTGTTCAAAGAAACCCAAAAATGTCAACAACAAAAAAAAAGAAAAAAAAAAGTGGCTTACCGGGGCAAGAAAGGGCATCGGACTGGCAATCGTGAAAGGGCTGTGCAAAGCAGGTTTCAAGGGAGATGTTATCCTCACTGCCAGGAATGAGAAACTGGGACAAGAGGCTGTTGCTGCACTGGGCTGCAAAAACGTGATCTTCCATCAACTTGATATCTCTGACAAGGAAGCTGTTTGAAACTTCAAAAGTATCTAGAGAAGTGGGCTACCAAGACCTGGATGTTCTTGTTAACAACGCGGGAATTGCATTCAAACGTTAGTTTGCAGCAATCCATTTTATGTGCTGTTTGTCAACGCAGTTGTGTAAATCTAAACACAACTGAAAATGGAAAACGGTGTAAATCTAAACAATTAAAGACGTAAAGTACTGAAGAAATGCAACAAAATACATGATGACTTGATTTGATTGGACTGGCGAATTGATCGCAGTAATCTAACATGCTGTGCTTAATGGCTCAGGAGAACAATTGTAACATTTTACACTATAAATATCATATACTGTCTGTATTTCAGCTAGTTTCAGCTGAAGTAGACCGTAGAGACAGTTTATCCAAAAATAATTTTCTCAACTAATGCCATCTCAAACTCGTATGACTTTCTTCTGCATACGGAACGAATATCCAACTTTTTCCAGAAAAAAGTGTTTTACGATATATAATGGCAGCCTGCTTTCGTTTTCCGTTCTCCAGTGTTTTCATTAGCACTGGCTTATGTTTTTAGCAGATAATGTGATGGATTCAATTTGTAAATAATAATAATAATAATAATAATAAGTGTTCAATAGGGCACAAAAATCTGGTTCGAGAAGTAAAGATTCCATATTTTTATCCATAGACTAATTGATTTTCAACTGTAATTTATAAACCTTTAAAGAACAACTACTCTACCCATTGTTCAGCAGAGACCGATCCACCACGGCCAATAAAGCCCGCCAAAGTCCACTTCCATGACACAATGCTGGTCTCCCTACACCAGGGTTCCCCAATTAGTTTTCACCAAAAGGCCAAATTCTGTCAACAATATAAAGTCCAGGGCCACGGCCATAGATGTAATTACACGTTTTTTTGAGCTGCTATTAATGTTATTTTTTAATTTGTTTTAATTAAAAGATTCACGCATAAATATTTTTATTTTTATACATTTTCTCATTATTAGTAGCCTGTTTTATTTATTCAAACAATTATGAACATTTTGTGTGTATACAAAAACTACACAACTTTACCTGCTGAAAAAAAAAAAAAAAAACTGCTGCCTACTGTACAGGGGTGAAATAGTTTTTCATTTGTATTTTTTATGCACTCTGTGTGTATAGACTTTTCGTCTGAAGTTTGTCTCACATAATCATCACAGATTTGGTGTGAACAGGCCTTTAAGGCAGGCCTATTGAGGAACCCTGCCCTACACCCTCAAACTACATCATCAGAATATTTTGCAGTAAACTTAAAATATTGCTTCTATATTTGTAATCTATAATCTATTGAACCACTGGAGTCTGATCTACCTATAATCATTAACCTTAAATTCATAATTTTATATTCTGCCATAATTTTTATTCGATTACATCATTCGGTTCATGGGATTGTAGTTTGCAACTTTGTGAAAGACAGTACGGGATCTTGTACCTTTGGCTTTTTGTTGGATTTTCTAATACTTTTTTGCTTCAAATCAAAGTTTGTAATGTTTTCATTCACCTCTGAGCTGGTTGGATTGGTTCACGTCTCACAACTCTTGAATGACTGAATTAATAGACAGGAAAAATACTTCCGGAATTCAGACAGCTGAAAACGTGGGCGAGTTCTATAGAGACTGTTGAGTTCTATAGTGCTGATGCTTCACAGAGTCATTAGAACTGTCTTTTGACAGTGCTTCAACCATGTAGTTAGATGACATGAAGTGATGGATGGCACGAGCCCAGAGGTTACCTTGATATCATTAACTACTTTGAGTTGATATGAGAGCGAATAACTGCACAAGCTGAACTAATTTAGCTGAACTAATTTTTACTCCAATGTCTTCTGAAGCAATACAATCGATTTTGGGTGAGAAACAGACCAAAATGTAATTTATTTTTGACTATAAATTAGGAGTCCCCTTGGCACACTCAGGGGACATGCTCGTTCACACTTCCTCATGCTTGACACATGTGCAGAGCGCTGCAAGTAAGAAAGTCAATAAAGTTTGAGACAGCAATAAGTCAAATCATGAGAGAAATATCATTTATGGGAGAACTATTGCTTTAAAGGTATACTGTAGTTCATAAAACAAAATACAATTTTGTCATAATTTACTCACACTCATGACATCCAGATGTGCATGACTTTCTTTCTTCTGCTGAACACAAACAAAGGTATTTAGAAGTATAACTCAGCTCTGTGGGTCCATACAATTCAAGTGAATTGTGATCAGACCCTTTGAAGCTTCAAAAAAGAGATTACACGTAGTGTAATAAAGCTTGAAATCATGATCGCCAAGGAGACCACTGTCAAGATGTATACTGAAAAAGGATTATATTTTGGTCTTTTTTCAAACAAAAACAACTGGATCAATTCAAAATACACACTGAAAACCTTAATAAGTTCATTGCACTCATTTAATTGAGTAATGGGGTCTCCCAAAACTTGAGTATTTAAGTTCAATTAACTTAGTAGTAGAGTGAACTTAACTATTTAAGTTGAGTTAACTGCACGCAAGTAGACTTAACTCATATTTGACTATAAATATTGTTGTTTCTACTGTTGTTCATTTTAAATTAATTGATTACATTTTAGATCAAACAACAGCACAGTTCAAATAAAGATGATAACTGATTCAAGGTCAGTTATTAAATAATTATTTACAGAAATGCATATATGCTCTTCAGCTACACATGCACACAGTGAACTGCGATAGTGTGACCAGGATCCAACTTGGCCAAAGAGACACAGATCACCCTAATGGTGGCATTACACCAAACAACTATTTGCAGCAAAGCATAAATAATGCAACAGAGCTAAAACATCTATGAATTCTTAATAAAAATTATTTAAATTCCCCAATCTGTTCCCTCTGACCAAGGAAACATAATTCAAGCAGCAAGGGATTGTGGGTATTCCCCGTAGCCTCAATTTTGTACTCAGTACTTTGAGAAATTAACACTTCAAATCTTAAGCCTATGGATTTTTAAGAAAAATAAATTCAATGAACTTAAATATTTGAGTTCCTTAGTTATTTGAGTCTTTGACATTTCAAGTAATAATTAAGACAACTTGATATTTACAGTACTGACAACTTTAGGGTTTACAGTGCATTTATTGAACCACTGGAGTCTGATGGATTATTTTATGCTGACTTTATCTGCTTTTTTGGAGCTTCAAAGGCCTAATCACAATTCTTCTTTATTGTATGGTCAGACAGAACTGAAATATCCTTCTAAAAAGCTTTCTTTTTTCAGCAAAAGAAAGAAAGTCATACACATCTTAGATGGCATGAGGGTGAGTAAATGATGAGAGAATTTAAATTTTTGCCAGCACAATCTTACTTTAACAGCCACAAACAATTTACAATTCTCTTTTTTCTAGAGGCAGCAACAGAGCCATTTGGAGAGCAGGCTGAGGTGACCATGCGTACCAACTTCTGGGGAACACTGTGGGTGTGCCATGCTTTCCTGCCAATACTTAAACCCAATACTCAGGTAGTCAACATGTCCAGCTTTGTTAGCAAGAGGTCCCTTGATCAGTGCAGCCCTGAACTACAGGCAAAGTATGAGTGAATCAGGTTTTTATAATAATTTAATTATAAATACCATATCAACCTTATTATAAACATCATAAATTACACACCGATAAATACCACATCAGGTTTTTATAATTTGTTTGTGTTTTACCTTTTGTCAGATTAAGAAATATACAGATGTCAGAGGAGGAGCTTTGCCTCTTGATGGAAGAGTTTGTTCAGGCTGCACAGAACGGGGGCCATGTAGCTCAGGGGTGGCCAAACACCACCTATGGTACCACAAAGGTAACAAACATCTGTATTTGTTCCTGAGATATGGACCCTACAAAGTTCTTAAAGGAATAGTTCACCCCAAAGTTACATTCATTTTCTTGCCCTCACATTGTTCCAAACCCATAAGACATTATATCTTCCATGGAACACAGAAGGAGATGTTTGGCAAAATGTTAGCCTATGTAACCATTCATTGAATGGAACAAAGATGCAATGAAAATTAATGGTGACTTAGACTAACATTTAGGTATTTGGGGCTGGCAATGAAGCATTTTGTTTCTGTCTTTGTAGATCGGTGTGACTGTGCTTTCAAAGATCCAGGCCAGAGTTCTTACTGAGACAAGGCCTGGTGATGGTATCCTCCTGAATGCTTGCTGTCCAGGATTGGTGCGTACAGACATGGCTGGACCAAATTCTCCAAAATGTCCAGAGGAAGTAGCAGAAATTCCTGTCTATCTGGCCTTGCTGCCAGAGGGGGCCAAATATCCACATGGACAGTTATTGTGGGACAAGACTGTACAGGAATGGTAGAGTGAAAAAAGACCTACTCATCAGATCATTCCATCTAAAAAAAACCTCATAATGCCATTTGATTCTTTCTTTGATTCTGAAAGCAACTGGCAATTCCAAATTCACATGTGAAATATCATAATGATATATGACTACATGTTAACATTATGTCGAGACTATGAATTTACCATTCTGTAAATGCCTATGCTATATATCATTCACACTAAATAAAACTCAACGTAAAAAAAAAAAAAATGCAATACTTTGTTGAAAATAATTGTAAGGTTTTACTGTATGATTTTACTGTAACTTTTATCAGTTATATGGGGTTAAAGGTAATAAGGCAGGAATTAGAGGACTTGGTTTGTTAATTAAATTGTTGGCATTTCCTTGAAAAAAGAAGGTGGTAATCATAATGGTATGGAGAAATCATAATGATGATGATGAGGAAACTAAATATTGGGAGCCACACACTTACAATCTGGCTTCTCAGCTTTAAGTATAATGGCATGCTATATATTTGTGAATCTTTTTTTCCCTCAGCTCAAATGTAATGTATATGGCCTATGCATCCAGTTGTCAGCATGCTCTCTCTTAAATAATGCAGTCCAAAATAAAGGGAAAGTATGGTTATTAACCTGTCTTACCTCCGTTTAACACCAGTGCACTGATATCATGGACTTCATTGTGTAAATGAATTAATTCAATGAGTTCAATTTGCTAATTTACTTTTCATGGATTTTTTTTTAATTTTATTTTTATATATATATATATATATATATATATATATATATTTATTTATTTATTTATTAAATAGTGTTATATATATTTTAAAATCAATCAGAAAACCATTTATTAACAAATGTATTATTCATATTTTGAACGGAGACTGTAAATGTGAGGAAAAAGTAAGTGCATGTAAAGCTCAGTTGTTCCACTAGAGTGCATCATAGGACTGACATTTGAAGAATACCCTCCATTAATTCACTCTAAAGCCACTTTTCTCTTTCTTTTTTTATGTCCATGGTTTTAAGATGACTTTAAGAACACTTTTTATCAAGTTATTATAGGTTATATGCCAAACTTTTATTGGCCCCTTTCATGGCTAAGTGATGTAGTGAAATCATGTTTTCAAAACTGGAATGACTTTATTCTTCTCTTGTTTTTTTTTTTGTTTTTTTGTTTTTTTTTTAATTAGGTCTCTTTGTTCATCTAAATGTAAACATAGTGATACATAAAGAGAATCCATCTCGATTAAACAACTGTTATTCTCCAACTTATTATACAGTATTTTCAGCCTGAGTTTAAATTAATATGCCATAATCAAGTAGGCAGCATGCAAACAATTACTGTAACCTTTTAATTCACTTCCTTAACAATATTAGACAACAAAAGTCTTGCTAGCTGTGTAGTCATAATAGAATTGGCCGGCAGGAAGTTTTCTTTCCTGAACATCTGTTACAAATAGAGACTTTAGAACAATTTATTAAGAGTCAACATTAAACAAAACACAATTGTGCAGCAAGACAACTGGCTTTGCAGACAACTTAACAGAGTCTTAAATAACAGAAAACTACATTTGGGGACTAATATAATAATATTATGATATTTGCAGTCTGTTTTGTAGTATAATGTTTCACCCTTTGTTTACCATCAATCTTCACATTTTTCTTGTTTTGTTTTTGGCGATTCGTATTCTTCGTGCATATTGCCACCTACTGGGCAGGGAGGAGGATTTATAGTAAAAGGACTTAAATATTTATTTCTATAACATCCTCTATCATGTTGCTTCTGAAGATATAGATTTAACCACCGGAGTCTTATGAATAACTTTTATGCTGCCTTTATGTGCATTTTAGAGCTTTACATTTTTGGTACCCTTTCACTTGCATTGTGAGGATCTACAGAAATCTACTGAAATTTTCTTCCAAAAATCTTTGTTCACGTTCAGCAGAAGAAAGAAAGTCATACACATCTGGGATGGCAGAAGGATGAGAGGATTACAATTTTTGGGTGAACTATCCCTTTAACAGATGAAATCAGCGCAGGTAACAAAACTACTAGTTAAAGCAATGCATACCGTTACCCTAGAATTACAGTGTGTACTTATTAATCATGGTGCTTTTTGTCATAATTTGAGTCATTAGCTAAATAACACTTTTATTGTGACTGATAAATAAAAAAAAAAAAAGTAAATAACAATAATAATGACCATAATATTTTTTATGACAACATGTAGAGTGCTATTCACATCATAAAAAGTAATCTAAAAACTATTATAGAAAATGTTTATGTAAAATATAACTGCAAGCATCAACTAACACAGTTCAAGCCTTTAAGGTCATACATTATGTAACATATATTAAGTGTTAATGTGATGAAGAGTCAGAGTCGTGCGGATCCATTTGCAGAAACTTTATTAACAATAAACAAGCAGAGAGAATTCAATGATGATAAACAGGGTAACTAGGAAGATCCAAACTCAGCAACGATACCAGGCAGGAGTTGAGGCAGGCAGCAGACAATAACACGGAGACCAGTAGAACAGGCAGAGATCAGGAAACCAGAACAAACCATAGAATGTCAAACGCTCAGAGATGTAGGTCATAGCTGGTACAAGACTTCGCAATGAGCACTGAGAGAAGACAGTTTAAATAGAGGGGAGAAGTGGCAGCACCTGTGCAGGTGATTAGGAGAGAGAATGTGACTGAGAGTTGGACTGATGAGTCCAATATGTTCAATGTTCAATATTCAGGTGAAGGTAATCTTTGATGACCTGAGCGGGACATTGATGAGCGATTTATGACAGTTAATCAGCAGGGGTGTAAAGTAATGAATTACAAATACTCACGTTTCTGTAATTAACTACTTTTCCCAAGAATTGTACTTTTTTAAGTTGTTTAAAAATGTTATACTTTTACTTGAGTATATTTTAAGTACTGTAACTGTAACTTTTACTGCACTATTTTCCCACTGTCTGTGTTCGCTACTTCCCTGTCCTGATTTTATTTTTATCTATCAACATGATTGACAAGGGAGAGTCTCGTGACTCCCGTCAAATAAAATCACATGTAAAAAACTTGAAAGGATCTGCCTTTCAAGATTTTCAGATCTGGCGCCAACTGTGAATCCCTGAAAGGGATTTTCGCTATGAAAAAAGGCCAATTGCATGATCGTGTCATGCCAGATATCAGCATTAATCCTGCCTCTAATTTGAAGAAACATATCGAGGTAAAGTTCATATTTATGCTTTCCAGATTCTGTGTCTCTAAGTAGCCTGTAATTTTATTGGGCTGCTGTGAGAGATTAATGCACTGTTATCAATAGGGCTGGGCAATAAAATTATCTAGATGTTTATCAGAAAAAAGAGAGATGTCCTTGATCAAACTTTTGAGTAGTTTTCTAAATTTAGCCTATGTTCTACATCTAGAACAAGGGTGATCATTACATCGATCATGATAGTAAGAGCACCACTGGTTGGTTGATCTAGATGAAATATAAAAGATTGACTTTTTATTTCCTGATGTCTGTCTGATTGACAGGCAGCTAATGTTTGAGTGCTAATGCGGGTTTGCGCCTAAATTATCAAATACAATTTATAATTCAGCCAATGCCCGTCTTTTGAGGATTTAATGTAAACACAGTTGTTTATGTCTAAAGTGAATTTTAACAGTGGGACAAAAATCGTATTTGCAGCAAAATGTTGGACTTGACGTGTACATGTGACCGAACTGAGCACTGTCTAGTAGGCTATGTCAAATAAAGGCTATTAATCAAACAATAATAACAAGGAAATGAGAAAACCACTCACTACTTTTGGCCGAATAACTTAAGTAGCTTTAAAAGTATTAATGTTATAGAATAAAACATTGATATTTTTAATATAACATTTTTAAAAAATATTATTAATTTTTTAATAATACTGACCCCTGATGTAGAAAGTGTGTTAATTGGTATAATAAATTACCAGGAAAGCAGAGATGATGAAATAATGTATAATTGTGCTTAGCCTTTATAAAGATATAAAAGTATCAACCTTTGCAGAGCAATACTTCAGCAGAATATTCCATTGGAATATTCCAATTGTGCATCATGCATTAGAATGAGAACACAACTATTTCTTGGACAAAAATATACTAAATCAGTGTTGAACATTGTATTTCAAAAGGAAGATAACAACTCCAGTGGTTTAATCCATGACTTCAGAAATGATATGACAGGTGTAGGTGGGAAACAGATCAATATTTAAGTCAAATTCTTATCTCTACCCAGTGGGTGGTGATATGCATGAAGAATATGAATCACCAAAACACAAGAAGAAAGGGAAAGTTAAAGTGGAGATTGACTGAGCAGGGAGGAATTAAATATTGATCTGTTTCTCACCACACCCATCATATCGCTTCTGAAGACATGGATTAAACCACTGGAGGCACATGGATTAGACTACTTTTATGCTGATTTATATGCTTTATGGAGCAATATTTTAGCACCTATTCACTCTCATTGTATGGACCAAAAGAGCAGAGATATTCTTCTAAAATTCTTAATTTGTGTTCTGCAGAAGAAAGAAATTCATACACATCCAGGATGGCATGAGGGTGAATAAATGATGAGAGAATTTTCATTTTTGCACATGATGTAGCCCAGTATAGTGGCAACTTTTCCCATGCCTGCTCTACCTCCTCTATTGTGCAGGACATGACATGCCAAGTGATCCTGCTTATTCAGCATTTTTTTGCATAGTTTGATCATGTTTTATGCACAACAATAACGCTCTGTCGGCATTAAGGGAAATTTAGACCCTACAAATACAGTAATCTGAATTGAATGAAATTGTTTCTTTCATTACGATTTAAAATGGTGATAAGTGTATTTAAAATAACAATTAATCTTATAATTTCTGTTATAATGTCTCTCTTTTAGTTTTTTGGAATCAGATTCATGTAATGTTAAGTGATGTATTTTAAAAGTTGGCATTCAGTTTTCATTTTAATGGGGCATAGGTTTTGCAACACTGTACTCAATACTCACTACTCATGAGTACTTTTAAATGAGCTACACATTAACTCTTAATTGAGTAGTTTTTAGGACAGCTACTTTTACTCTACTCACACTACATTTTTTGGGAAGTAACAGTAATTCTACTTGAGTGTGATTTTTCAGTACTCTTTCCACCCCTGTTAATCATACAGTCTGTTTGCAACTAAAACAATGATAAAGTGCCTTAATTTTCAGAAACATCAGGTTAGGTAGCACAGGGATATTGTATTTTTTTTTACATTTCTGACAGTTATAGCGCCACCAAGAGGCAGAGGTACCCAATTTTTTTCATGTGTCCTCAGATTGACCTCCTATATGTGTTTTAAATTGGTGAACTCGTGGAAAATCGCACTTACAATTAAATTGTTTTAACAATTTAAGAAAATATGTACACTTTGTACATTTTGATGTACTGTTGCAATGGTACATTGAAAGTTCAAACTTATTTTGAAAATGATTGAGATTGGGACTCCAGAGAACATTTCTGCACAGATTTGGTTAGAATCGGGTGAACGGCCTAGGACTAGTTCAAATAGCTGATAAAAGCTCATTGGTCGATGGCTGTAATTTTTTTAAAGATATGCAAACGTTCCTATAGAACCTGATGTCACCTTAGACAAGTCGATCAGACCAATGGTTCCATAGTTAGAGCCATATTTAGATTTGTAATTATTGTTGCGTCACCAAGAGGCAGAGAAACACATTTTTTGTGTGTCTTCAGAATGACCACATACCATATGTGCCAACTTTGGTGATAAAATCTAATTCTGTTCAAGAGTTATAACTGTTTTAGTAGAAGTGGCCACAACACCAAATACGTTTTGGTGTAACCTTGCATTGATGAATCTAATTTTCAAACTTTTTTACAATTCTTAATATTGGGACTCCAGAGAATGTTTCTGCACTGGTTTGGTAACGATCAGGCAAATGGCCTAGGACTAGTTCAAAAAAGTAATTTTGCTAAATAATCTCAAATATTTAACAAACAATTTGATTCACACCAATGGTTCTTGAGGCAAAGTTGTTCAGAAAGAAGGTCTATCACATGATATGAATAATATGTTTCTTTGTGGAAAACAGCTGTATATACATCAATTTACATGCATTTAAAACATTAAAGCACCTCTCAGTGGCCAAATTTTTCTCATTTTGCACAGACTTCTCAGGCCAAGAGACAAATAGGCCTACCACGTTTTATTTCGATATGCCTTATTAACTTGTCAATAGCTGCTAAAAGCTGATTGGTTGATGGCGGTCATGTTTTTCAAGTTATGTGACTGTCCTCATATACCTACATGGCACATTGGACAAAGACACTGCATGCAAAATTTCAAGTCAATTGGATCAAGAGTTCCATAGTTAGAGCCATTTTTATTTATTTAATTATTATAGCACCACCAAGAGGCAGAGGCATGCATTGTTTTGTGTGTGTGTCCTCAGAATGTCCCATTCATAAGTGTACCATATGTGGTGATATTATCTCAATCCGTTCAAGAGTTATAACCAGTTTCGTAAAAGTGGCCACGTCCACCATGTATGTTTTGCCATACCGTTGATGCTAAATAAAAAGTTCAAAATTCCTTTGATAACTTGTCATATTGGGACTGCTTAATCTTTCTCCACTGTTTTCCGATCTGGCAAACGGCCTAGGACAAGTTCGTTTTGAATTTTTTTCAAACAATCCATAATAGTGGAAAACAAGGGGGTGGAGACAAAACTGGCACAACAGGAAACTTGATTATCCTCAAAGAAATATTCACATATGCATCCTTCACCCAAAATATCATAGGTTATAAATGTTCTTCTTTTGTCTTTGCACAGCAGGACCAAATGAAAATGATGCACTCAGAGTTAGCAACACTTGCAGGTCAGCAACACTTGCAGGTCTTCACAATCATATTTGACAACTGTTCTACCTATAAAGAAAGTAATATTGCATTTTAGAGAATAAAAATGTAGGCTACAAAAAAAACACGATATTAGGTGGCTTGTACTTATACTCTCATGTTGACAAATTAACACAATTCTTTCATTTCACTTTTAAGCCACAGAAACTGGATGAAAATATAGGGGGGTTCATACTGACCTTATGTTGCCTCCCCACAAAGTAAAGAATGGGCAGTGGATCTAGAACCTGAGGTACACAGCAAGGTTGGGCCGAGGCACCAGGATTATGATGCCTATACAGTGCAAGCACCTGTGGTAGCCAGGTTAACAATTTCAGACAATATCAGACCCCATATATTTTAATTGGTCCAAATATGAAACGTGTTTAGAAGTTTCTGTTTAAACTGGTACCTGTGAGTACTTATTTTCTGAAGTCCAGAAGTAAGAGCAAGAGCCAGTACAATAGTTGGCATAGTAGCCAGAAGGTTCATGTATCCACTTCCAGCCCAGGTCTTTGCGAAAGTCAATATACAGGCTTCTTACACAGCAACCATCAGACTTTCTGCATGAAGGCAAAGTGATTAACATATGTGAGGCCCTTGATATGTTACACATACATAAGCAAAATATTTTTTCCTTTATGTTATAGTAATAAAAGGCTTACTCAGAACAAACTCCATCTGTTTCAACTTGCCGTTTGCTGCGAGATTTCAAATGACTGTGGCGCTCAACAGGAAGTGACATCACCAAAATGTGGGGTCTTGGCACATGGTTGGCTAGTTCCTTCTGATCACCTCTTACACCAGACAAACCTACATAAACAATTAGCAATATTAACTTGTTCCATCATTCAATAAATTCAATTTGTTAAGCAAAGATATATATAAAGTAGGCCTATTTTAACCTTATTTCGCTAACCTGTAATTTTGAATTGAAAATCCGACTTTGGCTTATCACAACCACAGTGCAACTTCACCTGAAATCCTTGTTCCTCCTCTATGTCTACAATTTTGGAGAAAGATTCATTCATAATTTATGCATTGTATATACAGTCCACATTGTATTACTGAGATTTAAAAAAATCTAATTTAAAGCAGGAAACAAACAAAGAATTTTAGAATTTTGATAAATGCAAATCAAAGAAATGTTATGACTTAAAATGAATAAGAAAACTTTGAGATTCTGTACTATTTCTAGGCCACTTATCAAATTAGCAATTTTGTGGAACAGGCCATGTTTACTTCTTTATACAAATGTCAAATCTCCTGGCTTCCATTGAAATGCACTAAAAGGTCTTTGGACAATTCTTAAATCATGCTGGGATACCTTGAACATCCCAGTTTTTTTATCAGAGCCCATGCCATCTCGATTGCTTGCTGTCATTAAAGCAAAAGGAGGGACATACCAAATACTAAAAATTCTGATATTCATGTTTGATTTTTTTTTTTACTTTATTATTATTATTATTATTATTATTATTATTCAAATATTCCCTGAAATTGATTTTCTGAAAAACAGCAAATATCAGACATCTAGTACCCACCGGCACTTTGGTTCTTAGAAGTAGATTTCATCTCCAACAAGTCCTTCAAAGTCTTAGTCACATCAAAGGACAGCCACTTGTTGGCCAGTTCATTGGAAACAAAGTGTGATCCCAGGTAGCGAGCCGTGTCCCCAGTGTCCTGGTACAGCTCCAATCTCTGCTTGGAACCAGCTATATTTGGTTCCTTGATGCGCAGACGGAGCTCTGCCTGGGTGATCATGCGCTGATCCAATGTGAGCTTCATCTCTGTGATGTTGAACCATAAATGCTTTTCTGGGTTCTCTTCCACTGGTGATGAGATACACAACAAACATGTTTGAAAATATGTCTAAAAGCAGTAGAATGTGTACAACAACAGGGCCTTGCAATTAGGTCTCAATTAAACAACCAAATCTTGCTTTTCAAAAGTCAATAGTTTATATTAAGGTTATCAATTTAACATGTTAATTCAGTGTGATTAATTATTTAAAAAAATAACGTTTTAAAAATGAATCATGCCCTGTGACCTAAGCCTTAAAAAGCATTTCTAACCAATAATATCATTGCAACTAATACCGTCCGCCATTTCTCTGACAAGCGCTTGCTTTTTTCAAGCAAGATTCTATGGGAGTTTGTGTGTTTGAGTAGTTTTAAGTGAGATTTATTTTTTTTTAAAAAGGACAAAAAAAAATACTGAAAAATGTAATAACGTTATTGCTGGGTCACCTGTAATCGCTGGGTCACTTGTAATCGTGACACGAGGTATCTAGAGAAGATACACAGCGTTTTTTTCTTAAATTTAAATTTTTTTGATCTCTAAATAAATATTGACAAGAGCTTGCTATGGATTAAACTGTGAAAACCTTAAAACCCTAATGCTCAGGGACCCCCCAGCAGTCAAGAGCCCCTCGTAGTCAAGGGCCCCTGGGCACTGGCCCCATTGGCCCAGTCAGTTATCCATCCCTGTCTTCGTTCCAGCCCACATAAGAATATTATCAATTATGAGAATATTTTGCCCAAAACCATGCAGTTAATGACACTTTCCCATTCAGTCCTATGGGAAGTTTTGCTTGTCAGAGTAAGCAATGGTATCCAAGGTTGGGCGGAGATTAGCGAAGGGTCGTTTGAATGAAATTGGTAAAATATGCTTTTCCAAGTGTAAATCAGTATAACAGTCAGCGCAACAAACCGACAGTACAGCAGTCAGTGCAACAAACCGACAGCTGTTCAAAGACAGTGAAGGGGTCTGGAGAAACGTTTTTTAAAGTTTCAAAGTACATTTAACTTGACACAGAGTCATTAAGAACACAGCGTTTATGGCTAGAGATGCAGAAAACACGATGCAACCTCTGTGAGATGCTTCAAAAGTGTTTTTTGATGTGTGTGTACAGAAGGATAAGAAGAATGTGTCATGCCAGAACAGCCCAAGTCTACCTCAGACAGATTGACAAACTCAATTCCAAAATGGATTGGTGTAGACTGTAGGCCAGTGATAGGGCTGTGTTCAATAATTTGTAAAAAAAAAAAAAAAAAAAAACTGCTAAAAAAAACCTCTATCAACCAGGGAGGATTTTGTAGGTCAATATCCGTACATGTGTTTTGCGATTATACCACAAACTACCACATAAAATATGGAAGTGTTTAAAAATATTTTTTAAGAGTAAGCCTTCTTTACAGTACTGTAAATGAATGCTGAGTGAAAATCACTGACAAAAAGATAATTCAGTGACTCTACACTGACTGTTGAGTGGCAGTTGTCATTGTCAGTGGTTTTTGCAAGTTCATTTCAGACCACCAACACCAAAAACATTGCCATATAAGCCAAACCAGAGCTGTTGCCAAAGTCCAAATATGGTTTTAAGAGAGAAAATTAATTTAGGGATGTCTGGAGTACAGTCATACATCACTCTAGTTTACCAAGGCACTCTCAACCCAGTATCTGAGTCACTCATTAACATTCTCTAAGCTGCCTTCCTTCCTGTTTGTGGTCAGATCATATGCACACACCCTCAAGTCTCAAAAGAATCATCAGTCAGAATCAATCCAAGTATGGTACAGCAATCATCAAATTATTGCAAGACAAGTTATGCACCTTATACACCAAATGAAAGGCTACTCACTCTGTTTCATTGTGAACTTGTGAACTTCTTTTGCATAGTATTCCGCATCTGTAGATTCTTCTACAGGTGAAAGTACAGGATCCACGGACTGCTCTTCACTTAGCTCCAACGTACTGTTGTAGATTGATATGAGTTCTACAGGAATGTTTTCCGCCTCTGCTTCTTCATCCATTTCTGGTTCCTTAGGCAGTCGCAACTTGCTGAGAATCTGTCCTCGAATGGCTTCAATGCGCTTTCTCTTTATTAGTTCCAAATCTAGAGGATTGCAAGTTGATAAGGCTCCACTATATTGCACAAATCCAAGCAGGCATTGCAGTGTCAGTAATAAAGTATCTGCCCTCATGGTCCAAGTTGCTGGATTTTATGTTCAGACTTCGAGAGTGGCAATGGATGGTTAAAGGACTTAAAGAGAAGAATTTCTGGGCTGTAGAGCTGCTTTCACTTTAGCATTGCAGAAATCACCATAAACGGGTGCTGTCTTCGAAACCAAGAGCCAGAATCAGAACCAAAACATCACCAAGATTTGCTGCCCATATTAATATCTTGCTGGCGCAAAAGCCTCAATATATCTGAAAAACTCACCAATGAATTCAAAGGTTCAGCGACACAATAAATGTCCTTGCGAGTTACCACGTGTCACATTTAAATGGTTTCAATTTCATAACCTCAAAAAGTCCTTACAATGGAGGTTCGAAGTTATATCAGTTATTTTCGTCTGCCTTCCCCTTGTTTGGTAAACTCAAGCTTTGCTCTCAGCTCAAGGAATGACAAAAGAGGAAAAGGAAGCAACACAGTTTAACCAAATGAGACTACACTTCCTTTGCAGCACAGTAGTACAAGTTTCCCTTGCAGCTTTAACCTGGCATTGTGGACAATAAATGACTCAAAGGGAAAAGGATCACTTAAATTGATTTTCATATGCCTGGATTCAGCTAGAAATTGCTATCCCCTTAACAAAAAATGTCAACATAATATGAATAAGCATATATTTGTATAACATACAAAAAACTTTAGTGCCTACAATGATGATGGACAAATTAAACAGTAATTACACAAGATGGTATTTATTCTTTCCTTAATTAAACATAGAATACATATCATAAAGAAAAAAATTATAGTTTTAACACTGAACAGCCAAATCGCAGAGTTGGTGCCTATCTATTACAATATCTCCCATATGTTTACAGAATGCAAATTAAATTCCTACAGTGAGAATCCTACTTTTAAACTTCACAACTCTTACAAAACTACTCTTACTTCTAAACACAAAACTTTGTAGAGACAAACCTTGATGATGGCTTGACAAAGCCTTTAAACTAAATTATGTTTGAAGGTTATAGACTGAGAAAGAAAGAAAGAAAGAAAGAATTTTTTGACAGTTGGAGTTTGAATTGTCTTGGGCCATTTGAATATTCCATAAATGTAGATGTAAAACCATTATTCTGATCAGTTCTAGAAACACCATAGCAATGAGTGTCAGATAGCCTGAAGTTCTGTGCTAAGTTTGGTTGATGTAGTTTAAAAGCTTGAGTAACAGTGAGAAATTGTGGTCTTGGTTAAGGTAATTTTTTTTTTAAATTACAGTATGGCTTTCTCAAGCTAACATAATTAGCGGAGGCACCTACAAAAATTATGACAGATGGACACTCATCAACATAAACTTTTACTTAGATGTGCACCTTTCCCCATCTCTCTCTATGTCTATACATAGAAACAGCATTTGAGGTAGAACTTCTAGACAGACACAAAACAACTGACTAAAATACTCCTAATCTCCATTTGAAACCATTTTTGAAAGAGTTTGTCAATATCTTTGTTTTACATGAGTTTGCTCACCTCCTCAGAGCACAGACAATGCTGAGGCAGCAAAAGCCATTAAGTTCCTGTGTTCTGTTCTAAATTTCCTCAGCATGATTTACTGATATCCTATTTATTTACAAATCTGAATCCTCCTTTAAATACTGTTCCTCTCTCTCTTACTCATTAATCAATGCATTCAAATGACAAACATGAGCCATGTAAGCTTATGTGTTGTCTTTTTTTTAGCCTCACTAAAGCAGTTCGAAATTCCACACAGGAAATGAGCAAAAAGCGACAATGTAGATCTTCTGCAGGCCACCAAAGTGTTGATTCTCATTATCTCAAAAACACACAAAGCCTGCTACTTATTTTAACAGAAAGATGTGTCGAGATGTAGGTGAAACAAAGAGTAGAACTATACTGATAATGTAAATAGGATGTGGTTTTATAAATTGTCGACATACCATAAAACAGAAGAACAAACTCTGCGCTGGCAGAGCTTGTGTTCGCAATGTTTTTGCAAGGCTGTTGAAATGTTTTCTTGTTCCGTACCCAATAATCAGGCTATTGTATGAGAAACTATTAAAAATGTATTATTCAGAAATTATCCACCATTGAAAACGTACATTTAATTGATGAATAAATCCAAAACCACAACATACATTTGTATAAAATATACAAGTGTACAAAAAGTGTACAAAAAATAAAAAAGTATATGATTGATGTCCAAAATACATAAACAAACATACAAATTCAGCACTTATCATTACATCCTTTACACTATGACTTTACATTCTTATAATCCCAGACACCATGTCAGCACATCCATCCAATAAGACAAAACTTACTTTCCACTCCATAACACATCTTTGATCTGCACTGAAATGTGCAGCAATCTGTGGTCCATTCTCAACTCTCCACACCTTATCGTTCAAAGTGCCGCAGAATGATGCACAGCTCTAGTTCTACTGTGCTCATTGCAACCGTGTGGAGCCTCCCAGCAAGCAATTTTGCGTCTAATAGACGTCTAATAGCCGTCAAAACATAGCCCAGACATCTAGGCTAAAACAAGGCTAATTTTGGGCTAAATCGTGTCTACGCGCAGCCGGCACATAGAACATGGCAAATAAATTAAGCCAAACACTTTGTAATTACAGTTGACTTTGCTAACATTATAGAATATCTTACATCTCGCAAGTTATTTTGGAAAAAATTACATGTAACCAGATTCAATGTTATTTAGGCTAGAAGTGGGTTACACATAGCCGGACTATATCGGGTCTATATTTTACCGAGACGTTGAAATGACGGCTATTGCTTGCTCGGCTTTTTCTGTCTGCCCCACTGTAAATTAGATCTGAAGAGTGCAGCTGTGGTCCTCCACCAACAAAAATCTGAGAAAGTTGATCCTGCCAGGATCCCAGTGGTCACCATGTCACACACTGCAGATGATGCTGTCCTGGGCTTGATGGTACATGGCAATAACCATACACATTCAGCTGGCATCGCCCAAATGAGTCCTAAAGCCAGACTTGAAAATGAAGCTTTGGCCATCCTAGAGGCAGAGTAGACATACCATATATTAAATCAAAACCGCTTAACTGATTCCAAACTCTGCCAATGACACAGAAACATAAGACAAATGACTTGTAGGCCCTTAGTGGTATAGTGCAAATCAATGGGATAGCTCCAGTATGCCATATTCCCTGTTTGAGACATGTCCACTTGAGTCTAGCCTTCCTTTAGACCAGAAAGATGCCCCCATACTCGTCCTGATTGGCAGTGAAAAGGTTACTAAGTTATTATTTAGTTGCTATTCATATTAAAGCATAACTTTACTATGCTACATAAGATTGTGTAAATAATTTAAATAATTAATATATGAGAAAAACACAATGAATGACTGAATTGAATGAAGTTTCAGTTTGTGCTTTGTCACAGCTGATAAATGGTCTTAACAGTTTTTCAGATCCCCCTTATCTGAATATGAAATGTGCACTCTTTAAGATTTAACTGAACACAGTCCATAAAAAATATATGCAATTCAAATAAAAAAAGATACCTGTATGTACACCCCATTTGCAGAAGAGGCTGTTATGTGGGAAGCTGCTGGCCCCAATGATTTGTAAAATAATATGTGTGGCAGAGGCAATATGATTAACAGGGCTTAGGCCCAGACAATTAGCAGACTACGCCACGATGGGACTCACACCCAAAGAATTTGTTACTTTGTTCTAGCAAGGCACTCAAGTTCGTTGATTGATTTAGCCAGAGACAGTGGTCCAATACAAAAATTAAAGTTTATTTTTACATCAATGAACACAATAGTTCGCTCCACAATAAAAACATTTGGATTTCCCAACACACACACACAAGGGAATTTTTCACAGCAAACAAAAAGCACTGCACACTAAATCAACCAACAAGACACGCACCACCTTCACACTCCTATCGTCACACACACAGAGGATCGTGTTGAAGCTTACCAGTGGGAGACTAACTCCAGCAATCAGCATCCATGGGAAGCACCCCAATCACACGTGCCGGGTTCACACCCACCTCAAAGAAAATAACCACACTGGTGAACACACAACCACTGCATACATCAAGGGACCCACCACCGCATGGGCACTGCTCCCAATGGCAGCTCTCAGCACCTAGACAGAGGGAAGGCACATGAGAGTTACACAGTTTCATACACACAAATTACAATAAACGGGGCCAGTAGACCACCCAGAGGGATTACAAGAAATAACAATATGAATAAATACTAACCCTCACACAATAAGCAAACATATACAACAATAATAAACCGTACCAACTAATAAACAAAAGGGAAAAAAATGCCACACTGAGGATCAGCAACTTCCACGGTCTCCCGTCAGTGTGGGCAACTCAAGAAAACAAAAACAGAATCAAACAAAAACAGTCATAACAAATGGGCAAATCCCCTTGAACATCAGCAGAGGGGGAAAGGCCTCCAGACAACAGCTTAAATAAACACACAAGCAACTTTAACCTATAGAAAGAAAAAGACAAAAAAAAAAAAAAGAACAAACAAATCAAGTGATGCCAATACATCAAACACTTTCTACAACATTACTCAAATATTCACAACAAAGGGAGGGATGAGAAATCTAACTAAATCAGGCAAGCAACGGTGGGACAGGTCAGCCACTCGCTAAATTGGGCTAGCCACGGGTCCCACAATCATCGGTCTCATGGGACAGAGCAGCTGAAGACGACGAAGAAAGCCCGTAAGCAACACGTAACAGGAAATATGCGTAAGCAAAGCAGCAGATGTTCAGCGCCGATGCAGCCGATTCGCGGCTGCACCCCCGGTTAAATAGCACTCCCTGAAATACACATGATGTCTATTTACAACCGTATCCCATATTAACCATTCAACTATTAAACAGTATAGCGACATACCTATGTTTATCAGCCTTCAGTCACGGCCCCAGGCTCTGATTGCTGACAGCCGGGCACACACTCAGCTGATGACAGAGCTGCTGCAACACCGGGGATTCTACAGCACGAAAATTACTATCAGCCCAAGTTATAAAGTCGAGCGAGTGGAAGAAAAACGGAGCCAATCATACCTGCGGCACTACGGAAAAATGGATAAACAAGGCAAACATCAAGTTGATGGGCAGGTAGCTAAGACCAAAAGTCGCATGCCGGTGACATCACTTGTCAACAGAAAAGTCCCGGTTTATAACGGGGCTTGGCCCTCGCGATTGGCTTACAGTCACCTGCCCAGCACCACTCACAGCACAGCAAGTTTAATACCACTGGGGGAGGCGTAACCCAAACAACTCCATCCTGCTACATATGCAACTCTTCCATAAGAGTCCTAAAAAGCTTGAATACTACAGTTAGATATTATATTTTGCAATATCTTAGTTTGCAGATCTAGTATTTACATATGTTAACCATTGTTGCATAAACATCTTCACATATACTTGGCATATTACAACCCCAATTCCGAAAAAGTTGGGACAGTATGAAAAATGCAAATAAAAACAAAAAGCAGTGATTAGTAAATCATATTCACCCTTTGCTATTGTAAAGGAGTTCAAGGGAAAGGATTTCCATGGAAAGGAGGAGGCGAGAACCAGCTTGTCAACATAAATAATATTTTAATGATGAACTTAAAAGGACAAACACACACATGATGGACATATCCGTAAATGATCTCTCTCTCCTCGCACCACCATCTGCCATCGGCCTTTATCCCTCTCGGAGGCTTGATTAGCCTGATACGGGACCGGGTGTGTATCATCACGACCCAGCCCCGCCCTCTGCCCTGCCACAGCTATATTGAAATCACTATAACTACATATTATATTATATTTTTCCATGTGAATTTCATTGTTTTTTGAAAATGTTCAGTAATTTCAAATCAGATGATTGCAACATGCTCTAAAAATTTGAGACAGGGGCAATTTAAGAATAATAACAATTTGATGAGTTGAAATAACAAGGCAATGTGAAAAAGGAGATGTTAAACATGTGAGGCAATCGTATCATAGTATATTGTCTCGGTTACTAACGTAACCTCCATTCCCTGATGGAGGGAACGAGATGTTGTGTTGTAGTTACACTAGGGGTTGCTTTTGGGAGCCCAAAAACACCTTAGATCTTTGAGAAAAGGCCAATGAAAATTGGCAAATGGGATTTGCTGCCAAAATGGAGCGGCAGTGGGAGAGAGAGAGGCACGAGAGAGAGGTTGTCACGACCCTGCCACGTTTAGCAGCTGGTAGGGGTCTCTGCCCCCCCCGGCAGTGGCCCTGACTGCACCAGGCGGTTGGCTAGGATCCCCTTCATCCCTTGCTGTCAGCGGCTATTCGTCCACTCTCAGGTGGCCGGGCTCCTCCGTCCACCAGCAGATGGCCACGGCTGCTCTGTTGGGGTGGATGGTAGTGGCGAGGAAACTACTACGGCGCATCCCTCCTCCTTCTCGGGTTTTGGCACCAGTGTAAAAGGATTAATGAAAAGGAGGAGGCGAGAATCGGCTTGATAATATAAATAATATTTAATGAAGAACTGAACCGAAAGACACAAACACACACAGGTGTCAGGCACATAAATCTCTCTGTCGCACTGCCGTCTCCGGTCGGCCTTTATCCCTCTGGAGGCTTGATTAGCCTGATTAGGGGCCAGGTGTGTAGCATCACAACCTGGATTTGCCCTCCACCCTGCCACAGGGAGCCTTTGGGAGTTCCCCAAAGACATATTGGAAAGTTTTTGGGCATTTCACCCTCTACCATGCACAATATAATTAAAAGATTCAAGGAATCTGGTCAAATCTTGGTGCGTAAAGACATAAACAATTTCTTAATGTGCGTTATCTTTGATCACTCAGACGTCACTATCTTAAAAAATGGCATTCATGGTATTACTCTAGTAAACGTGCTGGTTACTTCTGTAACCTCAGTTCCCTGATGGAAGGAATGAGACTTTGTGTCGATGTAGTGACAATAGGGATCACACTTGAGATCCTGAGACACCTCTGATCTTTGATAAAATGCCAATGGGAATTGGCGAGTGGTATTTGCATGCCCCTCCACCGGACATATGGGTATAAAAGAGGGGGACATACATACCGCTCATTAAAGTTTTATGCTGAGTAGCCGAGAATAAGGTCCTGGGAAGTTCAGCGTTGTGGCAGGAGGGACACAACGTCTCGTTCCCTCAATCAGGGAACAGAGGTTACGGAAGTAACCAGGACATTCCCTATCTGTCACTCACTCTACGTTGTGTTGATGTAGTGACATTAGGGGTCTCCTACAAAAACGCCACAACTAGCTGAACTGGGTTACATGGATCGGCGTTGTGAGACTGGCAGACTGCTGTGTGCCGCATAGCCACGTAACCTCCCCTGACCCTAGTATGAGTGTCGAACAGCACTTTCAGGGATGAGTCGACTACCCAAAGGATAGGGACAGGCTTGTCCTAGTCATGCATCTTTTCTCTCTTTTTTCTTTTTCTGCCTAGAAAAATTCGCTAACCAACAAGGATGGCAGTTTCCACGTCGGGGGGGTCACTCCCAAGGGGAAGACCCCACGGAGACCACACCCCACCCAGAGAGAGGGTGGGGATAGTAAGTGGAAATATGTCACATGGTCTTGCCTGTTCTAGTCGGAAGTATGTCATGTAGAGAAGTCCCATGGTAGGTCATGCCCAATGGGGGTGGGGGGGTGTAGGCTCTATGAGCATGGAGACTGGGTTCAGAGCCAATAGGGAAACGTTTTTCAGAGGAACATACGTCACAAGGGGTTGCCTATGGGGAACCAGAACGTGCAGAGAACCTGTCCCAGCATGGGGGTACTGGGCTGGTAATGAGTTTCTCCGCAAACTCATCTGCCGCAGTGCTAGGAGTAAATCAACCAGGGAACACATTTGTGAATACAACAGCGCACATCTTCAGCTCAAGGGAGGTAAAAGGTGCTAGGCACAAGCGATATACCCGGCCGGTCGACCCGGACTTACCTGTTCATTCCTGCTAAGACACAGGACAAGACCTGCTCAACCTGTAGATTTTAGAATGGGAATGAGGCGTAGCCTGGAGGGATTCAATCTCCTAGCACCTCTCAGGAACCTGATAATCAGGTTGTGCTTCCCTAAGAACTTGCCATCCACTGTGTAGTGGTGTACAGCTATGGCAGCTATGTACACCTTCAAGTTGGAGGGGGACAGCCATCCCTCCAATCTCTCCTGCAGAAAGGAAAACACTGAGAAGACTGCGCATCTCTGGGGGTCTTCATGTCGGGAAGAACACCACTTCAAGGCATATAGATGGCTCGTAGAGGGGGCCCTAGCCTGAGTGATGGCCTACCAGAGCAGGTGGTAGGCCACTGAAGTCTACTGCGTCCCGTCCAATGGACCAGATATGGAGGTTCCAGAGGTCTGGATGTGAGTGCCAGATGGTGCTCCGTCCCTGAGAAAGAAGGTGCTTCTTCAGGGGAATTTGCCAGGGTGGGGCTGACACGAGGAGCGTGAGGTCCGAGAACCAAGTCTGGGTGGGCTAGTAGGGAGCCACTAGGGTGACCTGCTCCTCGTCCTCCCTGACCTTTCACATGGTATGTGCAAGCAGGCTCACTGAATGCATACTTGCGTAGTCCAGGTGGCCAGCTGTGTACCAACACATCTATACTGAGGGGAGCCTCGGTCAGGGTGTACCAGAGTGGGCAATGGGAGGATTCCGAGGAGGCGAACAAGTCTACCTGTGCCTGACCGTATCGACTCCAGAGTAGCTGAATCACCTGAGGGTGGAGTCTCCACTCTCCTTTGCCGGTGACCTGTCATGATAGCACGTCCGCAGTGGTGTTGAGGTCGCCCAGGATCTGAGTGGCTCGCAGCGACTTGAGGTGCTGCTGACTCCAGAGGAGCCGGCGGGCGAGTTGTGATGTGCGAGGGGAGCGTAACCCACCTTGGTGGTTGATATAAGCTACCGTCGCTGTGTTGTCTGTTCGAACCAACAAGTGCTTGCCCTGGATCAATGCTCAGAACCTCTGCAGAGCGAGCAGTATTGCCAACATCTCGAGGCAACTGATGTACCAACGTAGCCGTGGGCCCGTCCAGAAGCCGGCAGCTGAGTGCCCTTTGCATACGGTGCCCCAGCCCATCTTGGCGACCTGTTATAAGGGAACCCCTGACTGTATAAATATGAGGTCGTTCCAAGGGCTGAAAAGGTGGCAACAGATCGGCGTGATGGCCACCCGATGAGTCCCACGGCGCCATGCCCTTCTCAGGAGTCGAGACTGGAGCCAGTGCTGAAGTGGTCTCATATGCTGGATGCTTGCTAGAATGCACCTTAGCATCAGCATCTTGAACTGGAGACTGTGTAAAGCCCGGTTCAGAACTCATAAGTCCAAGATTGACCGAAACCCAACACCTTTTTTCAGTACAATGAAGTAGGGGCTGTAAAAACCCCTCTTCATCTCTGCTGGATGGACAGGCTCTATCGCATGCTTCTGCAGAAGGGTGAAGATTTCCACACGCAAGGTGGCGGTGTTCTCACCCTTCACCATGGTGAAGTGGATGCCGGCAAACTTGGGAGGACGCCTGGCGAACTGAATTGCATAGCCGAGTTGGACGGTCCATGTCAGTCATCATGACGGTTTGGAAAGCGCGAGCCACGCATCCAAGCTCCGGGCAAAGGGGACCAGGGGAACAATTTCAGCAGTCATACCGGCGGGTGGGGCCTCGTGGTGGGGCGGAGCCAGGGAGGCCACATTGACGGGTTTGAGTCGAGAGACATCGAAGCACTTAGCTGACCCCTGATCCTCACTGGCGAATCGGTCAAGGAGGGGGCAGGATGTGTTTTGTCCCTGTGGTCCGTCAAAAAAGTCCGGGTTTGAGTATGTTTGTGCCACAGCTTGGTGCGCAGGGGTGAGGAGACTGCCTCCGAGGCTGGTCAGGGTGACGGCCGAACACACCGGATATGTGGCCCAGGGACTGAGGAAACTGCCTGTTTGTTGAATGTTTGGGTACCGCAGCTACTGGAGCATGCAGCAAAACACAACAAGGTTCGCTCAGTAGATTCTCTGATTAGGCTAGCAAAAGCCAATCATCGAGGTTACACAATACTGTTCATCTTCAATGGGGCGAGTGCTGCATCGATACATTTCATGAACATACGGGGAGCCAGAGACAATTCGAATGGAAGGACATTAAATTGATACACAGTTCCCTCGAACACAATCTCAAAAAACGCCTGTGATGCGGCGCAATTGGTACATTAAAGTGTGTGTCCTTCAGGTCTATTTTCTAAAATTAGTCCCCTGGATGGATGTACGATAATATCTGTTTCTGAGTTAACATTTTGAATAGGCGCTTCACAAGTGCATGATTCGTGTCTCAAATCTAGAATTGGTCGTAGCCCACTGCACTTTTTTGATGCAAGAAAAAAAGCAGCTGTACGACCCAGAATGCGGGTCACGGTTCAGAACAGTCTTTATCACACTTTTTGCAAGGAGACTGAATTTCTGCACGCAATATAGAGCATCTTGTGGTGGGACCACAGACTGCAAAACACTATTGAAGCGAAGTGGTCGGCATATGAATTTAATTGTGTAACCGCACTTGTGGAGATGGGGCATGGCCGGGCGACGTCTGTGGAGAGCGAGGCCAGGAGAGGAAGAGTGGTAAGGATCGACACCTGTGGGAAATTATCTCTAACAGCTGTTTTGTGTTGCAGTGAGAGCTAGAGAGGGATATAAGGGCAGCCCATACCACTGGAGTGTGAGACGCACACAGCAGTGATCATCAGCATGTGATCATTTATGTTTTGCTAAAAAGCAAACCACCATGTTACGCTGAAAAGTGTATAAATAAAAGTCTTACATGGATTGTTGATCCAGCTCCCACTTCCTCCTTCACAAGAAAGCAAGAGATCTGTCACAGTGGTGCTGAAACAGCTGTTCCAGGCTCTCTTCCAAGTTCAAGCGGAGGACCGGCAGGTGCTATGGAGCTTGGTACACTAGGAAAGGTCTTCAGCCGCGACCCTGAACCCACCTATGGCCATGACACGTCACACTGTCCATGATGGGACCTCAGGACAACATGGAGGCATTCCTTGAGCTCTTCAAGCAGACGGCTGGAGCATGGAACAGAAACAGCCATGCCACTGTTGTCCGGGGAAGCCCAACTCGTGGCCAAAAAACTACATACATCCAACCTCCTGGTGTACTAAGATCTGAAGAAATCCATCCTGCAACGGGTCGGCCGATTGCATTTGCTCGACAGCTCCGTGACAACTACCAAAGGCGGCTGTTGGCTAAAGATCACGACACAGAGGAGGTCCTTGATCTGGTTGTTTTGGAAAAATGTATTGCCCGGCTAGGGACAGTGGAGTGGATGCAGTGCCACCGCCTGGTGTCTCTGGACGAAGTGGTCCAGCTAGCTGAGGACCATCAGCGGCATATTCGGGGGTCGGTGAGCCCTCTTCTTCTTCTCTCTCTCTCCCTGTCACTCTCCACCCGTCCTGTTCCTATTCCCCGGAAATAGGGAATTATGACCCCAAAACTGGTTCCCTCATCCCGTGGACCTTTCAACCCGCCTGTTTCCCCTAACTCTCTCAGCTCTCCCACACAGGCTGGTAAATCCACCGCGGGGAACCTGGGCACTTCCTGGACCGATGCCCAACGATGGAGGTGGAGACATTGGTCCTGAGCCCTGATCGAGCAGGAGTGTTCCAGATACTTGAGTATTAAGGGGGGTGCATACCAAGCCTAGCTGGATTTAGGTTGTAACCACACCTCCATTCACCAAAGCTTAGTTCAATTTGAGGCTTTGGATACAAGCTGCAGGGTGAATTTAAGGTGTGTGCATTGGGATATCTAAAATTACCCTTCAGTGATGGTCATCAATCAATTTCAGGGAAAAAAACATAGTGCCAAGTCTGCAGTTATCCCCGCCTCTCCCATCAACTAATCTTGGGTATGAGCAGCAAGGCTCTGTCCCGTTCTCTGTGGATTATAGAAAAGACAATGCGATGTCTAAGTTTGATGCATACCTGGTGCCTCGGTTTGATGAACTGCTTGATCGGTTAGGCACGGCTTGCTTTTATTCAACACTGGATTTGACAAAGGGATATTGGCAGATCCCCTTAACTCCCATGTCCCTTGAAAAGATGGCATTTTCCACACCGTTTAGATTACATTAATTCATGGTTTGTGCCTAACTATTCAACCATCACAAGCCAACTAAAAATCTTAATTTGTGTTTAGCAGGAGAAAGAAAGTAATACACATCTGGGATGGCATGAGGGTGAGTAAATGATGGCAGAATTTGAATTTTGGGTGAACTATTCCTTTAAAAAGTTTGGTAACCAACATTTGTTACCCTAATTCTGTAATCTACTACAAATGCTAATTGTACTATATTTTTTAAAATCTCACGCTTAAAATGAGTTGTTCTGGGTGCACTTGTTAAGTTTCCAAACAAAGGCACAACTATATGCAAATTGGTAACTACAAATCAAAACAAAACACTTTATTGTCACTCAACCATATGCACAAGTGCAACAGTGGATGAAAGTCTTAGGTGCAGTTCCGAGCAACATAGCAGCCAATTTACAATAAACATCAGATTTACACAACACAGTTTACATCTCTAATATACACATGTCACATTTGAATGTGTTTTTGTTAATAATTTTTTAGGTTAGTTCCTGTGAGAAAGCCCTAACCACGCCCCTTGAGTGATTCCTATTATACAGCGCTCGGACAGGTCTGGACATGCAAATCGGCAGCTTAGTTACAAATCCGGCTGGCTGGTCTGTTATTCAGCGAGGTATATGTTTTTCCGCAGTGCGTAAATGATTACGGGTGAGTTTTCATATTTATTTAGCCTTTGGTGTTGATATTATTGTTCTGAATGTCGAGATTTGTTCGTAGATTGAATGCAATTTAAACGCCATCACAAAGTGAAACCAAACCGTTTTCATATTAGACTTTGAGCTTGAAACTGATTGTAATTGTATTAGGTTATAAGATATTATATTCACTTCCTAGTTACAGATCACCCATTTTGTTTATAAATGTTGAATTTGATGACATTGTATGTTTACTGTTGCTGTAATATTGATAATACGCAACGATCGTGCAATCCGCGTGTCATTTGTTTACTTTATTATTTTATTATAATCAGCACGCAGTTAACTCATGTATGTTAATTTATATATTACTTAATAACTGAATATTTGTATTATTTACTGATATAATGACAACTGTTTTCTTTGTTTCTATTTTGTTTATTATAGACCACATACATGTGAAGTAACATATACAAACTCCCTTGAATAAATAAGTTAACTGGGATTCCATCTGGTGTTTCTCTTACCGGAAACACACACCACCATCTTGACTGCATTAATCCAGTACCCCCTAGAGCGCCACATACGCTCGTATAGTTCCTGTTCTATAGTCATGTGATTTCCTGTTCCCTCATGTGTTTCCCCTGTACATGTAAGTTGTTTTCTTTGCTTAGTTCATTGAGTATCTTGTTTATTAGTCTTGTGTTTTCATTGGGTCATGTTTTAGTCATGTCTTGTTATCTTGTTATTAGTTTAGTGTTGTTATTGGTTGTCATTGTCATGTGTTTGCCCATGTCCATGTATTTAAGCCTTCATGATTGCCATTGTCTTTTGTCAAGTATTGTTGGTGTAACGTTGTGTCATTGTTCTTCAAGTCAAGTTGTTTATGTTTTGGATGAACATTTTTTATGTTTGTTTGGGGGGGGGGGGGTCCTCAGCCTCTGAGCCTCCGGTTCCGCCCTGACCCTTCAAGCCTTAGGCTACTCTCTGGGCTCCAAGTTCTCCAGTTTTGCCCCCTGAGCCTCTCAAGGCTCCACCTTACATGGCTCCACCCCTCGAGCCTCTCATGGCTCCACCTTCCTGGTTTCATGCTCCACGCCCTGTCTCACCAGGCCATGCTCCACGTCCTGTCTTGTCAGGCCACATTTCACGTCCTGCCTCGCCAGACCCACCATTGACTTCTCCCTGGTTTCCTGAGCCACACTGGTCTCCAGATCCTCCGCCAGTTCCACAATGGTCTCCAGCCCCAGCCCAGCTCCCTGATGGAACTTATAATGTTCTGGGGCATCGGGAGCCGCCCCTAGGGGGATATGTCACATTTTAATATGTTTTTGTTCATGTCTATATATTTTTTTATGTATGTCCTGTTTTACAGTCATGTGATTTCCTGTTCCCTCATGTGATCTTGTCATGTGTTTCCCCTGTTCATTCATCTTGTTTTCATTGGTTCATTCTTTGAGTATCTTTTGTAAGTTTGCATTCAGCCCAGTATGACCTATACGGATTCTAGTTATTATTGACTCTTCCCTTCTTCTCAGTAACTCTATCATTCCTCCTCCCGTGGATGTGGATGTCCAAAAAGTTTTAGATTTACTGGAATATGATTCTTTTTTGAGAAACATATTATTTAGGTCTTTGCAATTGATAGCCGGAATCACCATTTCATGGCCCACTCCACAGCTTGGTTTATTACTGACTTTATTAGCAGTATATAACACATTTTGCCCTCTCTTCCACAATGCTCCATCATCCACGTACAGTGATTGTCATATATTTGGTTCAACCTGATTAAATATATAATTAATCGTGACATTAAATTTGAGTGGACTACAAAGACTTCCTTGTGATTGTGTCAGGGCAGGTTAAACCCTCTCTGTATCAGTGATATGCATCACGTGATTATGACATTGCTAACAGCCTATCAGCCATCATGGGCTGCATATTTAAGGCCAGTACATGTCACCGGGGGTGCGTTATGTCTGGGACCCAACAGTTGTTTTCTTTTGGGTAACTTTCTCTGTAATTTGTGTTTATGTATCATGCCCAAACTGCTGCTTTTGCAGTGGATCTGCTTAAGCCTTGCTTAATATTTATAACAAGGGCCTACTCGTATGGTGGCAACTGGTTTGCCAATTTATTTATTTTGTGTTTGATTTGTCTATTGCAGGAGCTGTGTGCCTACGGCAGAGAGGCTATCTTTCTTTCCCTTCATTGGTGATGGTGTCCCTATCACCGAATAGTGTGTTTGTCACCCATATCAAACTATATTGTGTGTGTGTGTGTGTGTGTGTTTTGTGTGTACGGTTGTGTGGTGGAGTGTGATTTTTCTTGGGACCCATTGTTCCCTTGCTCTAGCCTGCCTTCTGGCAGTAAGCCTCAGCCCTGTAGTTGTGATTTCTATTTGAAAGTCAATTTTTGTGTCATGAACTCATAGCTCTTTTTACATGTAAATTACATTGTGTTTAAATGTATATACAGTATGTGAATGGGAACTCTGTGACTAGATTTCAATACTGGATGTTTTAGTGTTCTTGCTTGATTGGTTTAAAACACTGATTTTATAAATATTTTGTATTTTGTACTAAATAAATATCTCTATTTTTATAATTGCACCCACATCTTCTGCCCTGTGTGTAGGCCTAGAATGAACCCATGTGACCTATTTGGTTACATCTGGTGTTTTTATTAACATTTCCCTGAGTGAAATTTCCAGGGTGGTGTAGTCTTGCTCTTTTATAACTCAAAACCTCAATTCGTCATTCTACTCTACTCCACTACATGGTGTTTCATTATCAATTTGATATATGTACTAGAGGAAGATGTTCCCACCCTAACTTGAATTGTCGAATTGCTCTACCTCCAATACCCAACAAATTAATTTTAATTAATAGACCTTCTTTCTACAGCGTAGGCTATCATACGCTTTCTCAATATTGAAAAACACAGCTATCTTATATCAGAATCTAGGCAAAACTAAATCTGTTGTGGTGACACCACAATTAAAACCACTTTGATGTGGAGAGAAAATCCTTCTATTTTCAAAATAATACATTTATATATTTATTATCATTCTTTCCATGAGTTTACACAGATTTGAAGTTAAATATATTGGTCAAATCTTAAATCTTCAGAATCAGTAGTGTAGTCTAGGGCATATGCAGGCATACGCCATATGCCTGTAAGGGATCTCCTCTTTGGGGTGCTGTTCCCCTCAAGACCACCAGAGGGCACTCACCTTGGGCCTCCCGTGCCATGCTCCTCTCCACCCCTGCAGATGGCACCAACGCCTCTAACCGTTCTACCCTCTGCTCATTAATCCTCATTCCCTTCACCTGTGCATAGGCCTATATAAGTCTGTTTGTTCCTTGCCAACGTGTTCAGTCTTGAGCCTATGTACCTTGTGTCGGCTTCTGTCAGCCCTCTCAGATCAAGCCGCAACCATTCAGAGGCATGACCAAGCTCTGTCAGAGATCCTTCACCTTCTGAGTTGTCAGTCTCAAGCTACTTCATCCCGAGACCCTCCTCCTGATGTTTCACCAATAAAAATGCTTTCTTTACCATCAAAGCCCAGACTACCAGCCCCCGAACGATTCAATTGCAGTTCCGAGAGGTGTAGAGGTTTCATCACTCACACTGGCCTTCCAGCTCCGGCCCAGCAGCTTTCCCGCCGAAAGTAGTAAAGTGGCCTACATCATAACCCTTCTCACAGGCAAGGCTTTGGACTGGGCCTCAGCCTTATGGGACCAGAGATCTCCACTTACAACCAATAGTCAAGACTTCATTTCTGAGATGAAGAGAGTTTTCCTTCACCCAGCTAGTAAGGGAGATATGGAACGTCGCCTGCTTCACCTCTCTCAAGGCACCCGTAGTGTAGCAGAGTTTGCCATCGAGTTTCGTACCCTTGCCACGGAGAGTGGATGGGACCAACGAGCCCTGAGAGCAACCTTTCACCATGCCTTGTCTCCTGAGCTCAAGAACGAGCTGGCTTTCCGAGATCCCGCACCTGATCTTGAATCCCTCATTGACGTGGCCATCCGGGTAGACCATCGCCTTAGAGAATGCCAACAGGAGCGACAGCAGGAGGCCAGATTGCTGGAGTCTGCGAACCCTATTAAACTGAAGTCTTGGCTCCTCTCAAGATGGAGCCAGAGAAACCCAAGTCTTTAACCTTTCTTCCCGAGTTATCCCGAGTACCCCCGGAGTATGCAGACCTCTATGAAGTCTTCAGTAAAGACAGAGCTGCCTCACTGCCCCCTCGTAGACCTTATGATTGCATTATTGAGCTGCTTCCTAGTACCTGCCCACCTCATGGGAGGCTCTATTCTCTCTCTGGTCCTGAAAGATTAGCCATGGAAAAATATCTCAAGGAATTTCTGCACAGTGGGTTCATCCACCCTTCCACCTCACCTGCAAGAGCCAGGTTTTTCTTTGTTGAAAAGAAGGATGGCAGCCTTCAACCCTGCATAGACTACCGAGGTCTTAACCGTATCACCATCAAGAACCGGTACCCTCTCTTCCTCATGTCCACGGCTTTTGAGATCCTGCAGGGGGCCACCATCTTTACCAAACTAGACCTCCAGAATGCATATCACCTCGTTAGAATCCGTGAGGGAGATGAGTGGAAGATAGATTTCAACAACCCGACAGGCCACTATGAATACCAGGTAATGCCATTCGGCCTGGTGAATGCCCCAGCTGTCTTTATTAATGATGCCCTCAGAGAGATGCTGTACAAAAATGTGTTTGTTTATCTGGATTACATTCTCATTTTCTCCTACAACTCCCAAGAACACGTTCAGCATGTTCGGCAGGTCCTCTTTGTGAAGTTGGAGAAGAGTGAATTTCATGTCCCGGCAGTCTCATTCCTTGGCTTCTGCGTGTCCAAGGGCTGCCTCCAGATGGATCCTGGCAAGATTCGGGCAGTCTTGGATTGGCCCTGTCCAACTTCTGTGAAGCAGGTACAGCGCTTTCTTGGCTTCTCCAACTTTTATAGAAGATTCATTAGGAACTTCAGTTCTGTTGCAGAGCCTCTCTCCGCACTCACCAAAAAAATCAACCAGACAGTTTATGTGGACCAGCAGAGCAGCCAATCAGAACGTTAATTTCAGACACGATATGTGGTAATACAAGAAAATGTGTTAATGTGAACATTACTACACTCATATAAGCTATACAATGCTTAACAGTTTATTGTGTATTATGAATGTATTAGTGTATTAATACTACTTTCATAGTAGCCTAATGAAAGGAACATTAATAACACTTATACATTTAAATAAATATTTCACATCAAGTTACCATAGTTCTTAGTAAAGTACTGTACACCATGCCAGCAAGAAACTTAACCTGATATACATTTTGTAAATTTATATGGGACTATAATTAAAACAGCCGATTTTTCTTTTTTTAATGGATTTTTTTTTATTTATCCTTCATAAAATCGTAAATTCACAGTATGCCCACTTCTTCAGGCACTACTACACCACTGTTCAGAATTATCTTTAACAGGCTTCTTATTATTCTTGAATGATTGTTGAGTGTTTCCATGATGTGGGTAGTGTGCCTGCTATCCACACCTTGTAAAGTAATTCTAATATAACTGTAAGTGCCACATCAGGCAAATTTTTTATTATAATGTAGATTGTGTTTATTTATTCAAGTCAAGTTTTTTTTTTTTTTAAACGAAGCATAAACTAAGGTGGGATCCATGTTTTTGGTTGCACATGTCAACTTCTGACATCCCCTTAAGATACCATGTTTACATTATTTAATACTTTAATGTTTACATAACATGGTCATTAACAAGGAGAAGAGCATGTTCCAAACATAAGGTTTCTTCTCCCTGTGGCCCAAATCATCCTAAAGTAGACATCAACAACACATTTCATACCCTTAGAGACCATGTTTTTACGAACAGATAGACAAATAGTAAATATTTAATGAGATTCATAATGAAAACACAAGGGACTTTGCGTGTGTCTGATGTAACCCTGAAGATTGACATGTTAAACTGTGGTGAAGAAAGTTATACACAGATAAACACAGTAGAAAAGTTGTAAATAATATTTGTCCATATTGACACACAACAGTTTTGCTGTTTTTCTATAAACTAACAGAGGTAAGGCCTGTGTTATTCTTTGGTTGTAATTATTCTGTAAAGTAAATTAAAAGGCAGTCAAGTTAAATCTTTTAAGTTTTTATCTTTTAAACATTTTTCACAAGAACCAAAGCAACAACCCACAGAATATCCGCAGAGACAGTACTCTCTTCTGTACTCATCAATACTACAGGGGGACGAGACGTTACATGACGCATACAAAACTAGGTCCTCCATAATGACTAGACATCTTCCAATTGACTAGAGGTTGTTTGAAAAGTCCTGCTACTGGTGATATAGTGTTGTCTGCATGATAGGTTTCATTCGCTCTGTCGTCTGTCATCTCACCACTGTCTTAAAATTACAACTGGGCTACCAACTGATAAAAAAATTATATTCATAATCAGAAATACACTACAACAAGGTTCCATTTGTTAACATTAGTTAACTACATAAGTGTTGGGATGGGGGCGTGGTCATGTGTCTGTCTGAGGGAGAGGGAGAGCGGTAAGGCTTGTCTGGGATATAATTATTTCTAACACCTGCTCTTGTTATAGTGATGGCAGAGGGAGACTTGAAAAGGTGCACCAACTCATCAGTTTTGGCGAGAGAGAGCAACCAAAGAGCACGGTGTGGACATGTACTGACATGTGCATTAAAAATGTATGTTCTTATTGAGTGTTATGAAGAATCTACATGAATTGAGTGTCATTAAATACTCATCCCCTCATCCCTACCCTTTCCATCCTGTTTCAGCTCCCCAACCCCGACTTAGGGGCTCTATCCCTTAGACTCTCTCTCACACTTTCCCTGTTTCCCTCCGAGCTACAATTCGTACGAACTTACAAGTTGTAAGTTCGTACACAAGGACTCTAGGAATTGGGATAACTGGCTCGAACCCCTTTATTTGCAGTGCGAGAGGTCCCGCAAGCCTCCACAGGGATCTCTTGGTCTGGAGGTGACTCTCAAACCAAATTCATTCACCCTGGTCCAATGTGGAGACCACCTCACACCATTGCAGTTTACAGACATGGCAGAGTTGAAATCGGAATTAGCAGACATGTTCTCGCATCTCCCCGGTCATATGAGCCTCATAGAGCACCACATCGATAACACCCCAAGTGTGGTGGTTCGTAGCAGCCCCAATAAAAAAATTTGCTAAGGAAGAATTAGAGGCGTTGCTTGATATGTGTGTAATAGAAGAGTCACACAGTGATTGGGCCAGCCCGGTGGTTCTGGTACCAAAGATAGACGGGTTGTTCCGGTTCTGCATAGACTATCGCAAAATTAATGCTGTGTCATTTATGAGTTGCTCGATTAGTTGGGTGCTGCTCATTTTTATTTGACATTGGACTTAACAAAGGGTTATTGGCAGATCCAGTTAACAAAAATTTCCTGAGAAAAAAATACATTTTCCACATCGTTCGGAATACAACAACTTTTTCACCATTCTGATGGTTGATGTGAACATTAACTGAAGCTCCTGACCCATAGCTGTATGATTTTATGCACTTCACTGCTGCCACACAATTGGCTAATAAGATAATCGCGTGGATGATTATTGGTGCCAGTCAGGGTAGTTTGAGTATTTCTGTAATTGCTATTATCCTGGGATTTTTACACACAACAGCATCTAGTATTTACTCTGAATGGTGCCAGGTGGATTTAATGTTGTGGCTATTCAGTGTAAGTTGGACAATTTGCCTATGGTGTGTAAGGGACCATCTGAAAAGTCCACACATTGTGCTAAAATATGCTAATACTTTGGAGGGTGTTTTAAATCTAAATGTTAAATAAGATCAAAATATGTTAAATCAATGTATGATTACAATCACTGAGTCAAAAAACTAATGTAAACAAATAAAATATGATAAATAAAAATAATAAAGAAATTAAAAAATACACATAAACCAACCAAAATGTATACATAAATATGATAAAGAAGACAAATACTCGAAAATAAAAGATCTTCTTTACAAGTCATGGTTAAGGAAAGATCTCATTTTAGCATGGCCTCCTAATAATCCCCTTTCATGAGTTGGCTCTATCACTCCACTATCTCCCCTCCACCAACATCTGGTGTGTGGTGAGCATACTGGCGTACTATGGCTGCCGTCGCATCATCCAGGTGGATGCTGCACACTGGTTGTGGTTGAGAGTCCCCTGTTCACTGTGTAAAGCACTTTTAGTGAGTGTAGAAAAGCACTATTCAAATATAATGTTAATTTATTCATTTATAAGTAGTTCACTGATACAGGACACCAGTGTTAAGCTGATGTGACTTTGACTTTCAGCCAGCAAACCTAAAAGGTTCTTCATGTGAAGCCAAATCACCTCTCTTTGAGCAGCAGGCCTCAGATGGTAAAGATCCACAACTGGGTAGGATCCTATATATTTATCCTATATATTTTTATGTGTTGTATATGTAACCCTTTTCTCAACCCTAGTGGTTAATTTAAATATTCCCAACAAGAAAACCCTGGATTCCCGGCAGTTGAATGTTGAATTGGCCGGAGGTTCGTTTCTTCTTTATCAAACTATTAATAAGCGCATGGTGCCTCCACCAGGGAATAATAAAGCAAAATAATCTATTTATAATTTACTTCCCCAGAATTTTTAGATTCTTGTTTTTTCAATTTAATTTAAATAGTAAATCAAGACAGCAATTCTAAATGAGGGAAAAAGAATAACAAAGATTTATTAATTAGACACGAATATGAATCCCTTTTGGAAAAAAATAAATAAAACTAAAATAAAAATAATAGCTGTCACAGCGTAAAATAATAAAAATGGACAGATATTGTGTTCAGTTGTATAAAAGGTTTTTTTCACTCCTTATGCAATAGCCTCATTGATCTCTAAGTATTCTAACTTATCACCCTCAAAAAAAAAATATACACTCTTCCTTCTTATTTCAAGGGGAAAAGAAAAAAATACACCGGATGATTATTGAAAACACAATTACTCCTTTGGATCAGTTTACACAATTCACAGAATGAATTCAGTAACACAATAGATGAGTTTGATCACAGCCTCTTATGAAACAAAAAAAACCCCACACACTCTTTTGGCTAGCCATTGGGGCCCAATCGTTGGTGCACTTTCAAGGAAATGGATTCAAGTTAACTCAGTACATCAAGAGCATTTGTCGAGACGAATTCACTTACATTCCATCCAAGGAAATGACGAAGCAATGAAAAGTGATCACTTACAGCCTGAGCCACGAACAGAAAAGTCATGCAGCGGGGTGAGAGTCCGGTCCAAACGCAACGACAAAGCAGCTTGCGATGAATCTCGTCCCCCAAACACTGTTACGTGCCGCTTGGAAGTGCTTCTTGTGACCGATGATACAGCTGTCGTCCTTGATGCGAGTTTCTCCGTCACAATATCTCACAGTTAATGCACTAAACAGATGACGCAACCCAACAGCAGAATGGGTTGAAATTATACTAAACAATACAGTAAAATAAAAAAATAACACATTAAACAAACAAAATCGAGTGGATGAAAGTTCTATGTCACTTTGGGCCTGTACTAAAACAAGTAGCGAAGTCTCCAAGAATGACGCTCACTTTCATTAAAACGAAGACATGTGGTGCACTCTTTTCGCCATGTGCTATCTCCTTTCCGTCGTCTCTAAAACGTAACTTAACGCAACTTGCGTCCATAAACTTTAAACAATCTCAATGCTGATTGGTCAACATTAATACATTTCAGTTCAACAGAACACCTTATTTGAGTAAAGGAAAACAGTATAAATAATACAGAAACAAAGAATGTTAGTACATTTAGTTACATCACATTCAAATAAACAAAAACAAATAATCAAATGTATATATTTTAACACACTACAATTTTTCAAAATAAGGCATATTTTAAGAGGTCCCTACATATATTTTGTAATTTGGCATGCCAGTCACACCGGGCAATGCACACCAGAAAGTGCACTGTTTTATCAGTTCGATTATGCTGAAGAACTATGAAGAAGTTTGAATAAGTACTAAGAACTAAGAAGTATGTTTTTTACATACTGTCCTCTCTCATAAATGTAAACAAGTGTAAATGTCAACATTATCTTATATGCCCAAATAATTAAAGTATATTACTCCAAAAATGAGATCATTGCTGTCATTCAAAGTGGTTAATACTTTGTTGTCACAAGCTTTTTTACACACACACAAACAAACCAACCGTTGGGATTTGATATGCACTTTATGACATCATTATTTTTTATAATGATATTTAAAGCATGAAGCATGAATGATCTTCCTCTCTCTATTCCTTCAACAACACCTGTGACGCGACCTCCTACTGCAGATTTGCATTTAGAAGTATTTTGTAGACTGCAGTATTATTTAGTGTGCTATAACAGCAGTGATCAGTTTAATCTTTGTTTCTTTACTCTTCAAAAAATGTCTAATTTAAATAATTCTACATCTAACCTCATTCAGATTTTATCGCTGGGGGATAGAGTTATGAGGACATTCTTCTCTGTGACCCCATGTGTTATCTTCTTCTTTGTCAATGGGGTCATGATTTTTACCTTAAGGAAAAAGACTGTTTTTCAGGAGACCTCCCGCTACATTCTGTTTGGTCACATGCTTTGGATTGATACACTCAATCTCTTAATGAGTGCAGTGTTGTTTCTGTGTGCCACTAGTAGGGTTTCTATAATGAAAAATGTCTGTCTCTTTCTTCTTGTTGCTGCCACAGCCCTCTTTCAGGCTTCTACCCTAAATCTGGCTTTGATGTCACTGGAGAGATATATAGCTATCTGTTTTCCTCTCAGACATGCAGATATCACGACTTACGGTAGAACTCACATGGCCATTGGTGTTGTTTGGGCTATAAGTTTAATTAAGTCCCTGTCTGAGATTACAATTTTTTATGTTGTTGATTTGACAAACACACCAATGAATGTGTTCTGCTCAAAAACTACTCTTTTAAGACTGCAGGTATATAAGAATCTCGATATAGCCTTTACTTGCATATTTTTTGTGTCTGTGGGTTTTGTTGTTATCTTTACCTACTCCTCTATAGCAATTGTGGCTAAATCAGCCTCCAGTGATAAGGTGTCAGCCAAAAAGGCCAACAAGACTGTCCTATTACATCTAATGCAGCTAGGTCTTGGTGCTGCATCCATTTTAGTTGGAGTTATCCAAGAAGTAATTTATGTTAATGCCGACTATATGACTTCGGTACATGTAATGTATTTTTGCTTTGTAGTGTTTCAGATTTTCCCAAGATGTCTAAGTCCTCTTATATATGGCCTGAGAGATCAAGCTTTTAGTTGTCTGTTTAAATACTACTTTACATTTTGTCTCAAAAAGAAAAACAGTTGTCATGCAGAGACACATTAAGTAACATGATGTTGAAAATACTATATAGATAACTTTATACTTGTTGAAAATATAACCTTGAAAATATTTCTTCAAACTGTTTTTGTAGATTATAATCTTTAACATTTCTGAAAAAAGGGGGGGGGGGGGGGGGTAATAGTCTATAATTGCAAAATATAAATTTATGGTTTGTATTGGGAAACTGGTGTCTAATAACACTAAATTAACTGACCCTTGAAACATGCAAACATATATTTAACAAACATATTAACACTTAGTCACAATATTTGCCCGTGCAAACCAAGTAAGACCACATATATGGGAAAAGTGTAAGATTAATTGTTTTTGCATCCATTCTAGTCATGTGACTAGCGTTAAGCTGTTCTGCATTTGTCATTTTATACTGATTCATGCAAAAGTTGTGACATTTAAATGCATTCTGATGTGATTTACTGCCCGTTATTGAAGAAATTAATTTGCCACCTCCTCTGTTGTCTGTCTGCTGTCAAGACAGAAAACAAAACCATGAGAGAAATAAAATAAAGTGACATTACTGACCACTAGATCAAATTCTCATTTGTTTCAGAAACCATAGCCCATTTCCCTTGAGAACCCATGTGCAAAATAGCATGGACAAAGGTGACCAAGTTATAAATAATGTATTGTGATAGTGAGGATGGAAAGACAAAGTGTAGGTTAGAAAAGATACATTTGTAACATTGTTAAGAACATCACATAGAAGATGAACATGTATTGGTGTCAGTATCACACAGGCCACATTTTATTGAACACACATTTATTGTAACATTAATTAGTGACTGAGTATCGTTTTTTTTTTGTTTTTTTTCTACACCCTATGTAATCACCTGTTATTTTGAAACCACATGCTGTTTTGTCAGTCATTTAAAAAGCTACAAACACAGTATGTTCAGTAAAAAAGGGTAATGGCACGATCAAAATACCTAGTTAGTTATCTCCACTTCCAATTCAGACCAATTCACAAATAAAACAAAAGCAGTCATGGCGTTCATTCAGGCTGGGATATTTGAGAGGTAGGCAGAGATTGTGGGGTCATCCAGCTGAAATGACAGGAGAAACTGTGTACATCATCTGTGTAGCACTAATAGAAGGTGTGTATCTTTATAACTGGCCAAGTGAAGTTGTGTAAATTGGAAATAGGAGTTTGCTTATGTGACCCAGACACTGTTTCCACCTGGAATTAAGATGCATTTTGGGTGATCCAATCGCATGTGGTCCTAAATACATGTCTAAACGGGTTCTAAAACATTTTGTGATCGGACCACAAAAACCACATACAGAAGTAGTCAAAAAGGAGTGTGACCACAACGCTTTTCCATCCTGAATATGTCCCAGACAGCAGTGAAGCACTGAATGTAATGGCCAATGACATTTATTACAGTTTGTTGAATTTGAGTCATTGATTTTTACATAAGCCAAATTCCGATTGTTTTTATCATAATTATTATTATCATTATGACATTGTCTAAATTAAATATTTATGTAAATATTTGTATTATTTTCGTTAAAGGTGCTATATGTAAGATTGGCAACAAGTGCTTGAAATGGGTACTGCAGTCCAAATTAAAAATATTGGAGAGTTGTCTGCTTTATCCCTCTCGTGCCCCTATCAGGCTGATTGGGGACCGGACGTGCGTTGTTCCAGCCTGGCCCTGCCCTCCTCCGCTCTACACACACACAATGACACATATACCTCTGGTATTAGGGAGGCTATGTACTAGATTCTAGTTAAAACACACTTAGAGCTAATGCTTCAGTTGTCATAAGCTTTTTAACACAGACACACATTCACACACACACGAGGGTGACCAGATGCCTGTTTTTCCCGAGACAGTCCCATATTTTAGCACTTATTCTAGTGTCCCGACTTATTCTGAAGAAAGTCGTGTTTTGTCCTTTATTTCCCCTCTCTTAACATTTCTAAGTGGCTTTCACAGTCACATGAGTATTCTAATCAAAAGTAGACAAGGATGCAGCTTGTAAAACCAATAAAATCATACTGTGTTATTTGAAGTACATAACTGGATTAAACAATCCAATCACAATCCCCTATCAATAGACGTCCAGTTAGTGAACTGATTGAAGAGTCAATTTGAAAGAGCACACAGATGAAATTGTGACTGCAATAATGTCAAGGAAGCGTGCATGTACATTAAATGAGGATCTTCAAAAAGAGTTTCAATTTCAAAAAAATTAGTCACAGACAGAGCCTAGTAAAGTAAGGTGTGGGTTTTGTGGAGCTTGCTTTTCCATCGCCCATGGAGGCCGCACCGACATCGCGCAACATGTTCATTCAAAAAAGCATGTAGATGATGCTAAAAGTCAAGTGTGCCACAAAAAGTGTTGGAGATTTTTTTGTGAAGCAAAGTTCAGAATCTGACAAGGTGCACGCAAGTGATGGAGTTTTTGCTTATCATTCTGTTGTGCACGGCCATAGTTTTCAGTCGGCTGACTGCACTGCAAAATTGATCAAGAAATTGTATGATCTGAAGCCGTCATATGCAACGTACTCGCTTTTGTGCAGCTGGACTATCAGAAATTACTGCAGCATGGAAACACATGTTTCCTATCTCTTGGGCCAGCTCTTGAAAGTATACTACACATTTTCAATGGTCTGCATGCATACTTTCTTTCTCAAAAATAAAAATCCCCTAAGTTTCTAAAGAGACATTTTCAGCGATCCTTGCACTAAACTTTGGATTGGCTTTGCACTCAAGCAAACAGCCACTTTTAACCATGTACTGGAGGTGTACTGCAAGACCACATATCAGCCACAGAAGTGGCTTTGCACAATCATGTACTGAGAAAAGCCTTGCAGGCCAGGCTGGAGGAATCATTCATATTCTCTGACATTGCTGGTGACATGCGAGCAGATGATTTCTTTTGTGCAGTGAGAAACGTCTTGGTTACTGATGTAACCTCTGTTCCCTGGTAGATGGAATGAGAAGTTGTGCCGATGAAGTGACACTAGGGGTTAGATCATGAGAGCCCCAATCACCTTTGCTTAAAATTGAAAAGGCCAATGAAAATTGGTTAGTGGAATTTGCATGCTACTCTCCGCCCCGGACATACGGTATAAAAGGAGATGGCATGCACCACTCATTCAGATTTATAATAAGGATCCGATAGAGTCCTGGCCATGTCAGTGGTCGGTTCAGCGCCGCAGCATGAGGGACACAACATCTCCTTCCCTCCATCAGGGAAAAGAAGTTACATCAGTAACCAAGATGTTCCCTGTCTGTCACTCACTCGGTTCCTGTAGGAAACGCTACAGGCGCTGAAAAATGTCATGAGGTAAGGAAGAGTTGACACAGGCAAGCTGCTGCGTGCCTCGTAATGAGCGCTCAACCACATCGTGACCTTCCAGCAAATTAGGTAAGGCATCTCCCTAGTCCTGTTGGGGGGCTGAGGCACTTTCCCAGGGAGGCTACCGGCGGAGCCTTTCCTGACTTTCTGTTAAGCATTTTCCAGCCAAGCACTTTCTAGAATAGCGCTGGGAAGTGCTCTTCCCTCTCAAGGAAGAACATGTGGAGAATACCTCACATGGACTTACCAATGGGAAAGTTCACATATGGAATAATACCACCGGAGGACCCTATCCACAGAAAGGGTACAGAAACAGCCACAGTGGTCGACGCTGAGAAAGCTCTGGCAAGGGGAAACACATGGTTCATCTAAGGGGAAACCGAACAGTGGAAACTCATCATATGGGATTACCAAGGGGGAATCACCACGCATGGAGCACTGAGCCCGAGCACACAGGCTCACCCGAAATGGGGCATACCAAAAGTACTGGGCCTGGTGCCATTACTCCACCGCTGAGTTCATTACCGAACTGTGCTTAAGAATTAGAGAGGCGTCCGGGGTTCACCGGATACGGGGAACTGTTGTGGACATAAAGGCGCACATTATCACATTTGAAAAAGGGGAAGGGTGCAATGCAAGCCATACACCCAATTGGCTGACTGGTGTACCTGCTGCTACACTGCATAACAGTCGGGTCGAAACCGGGTCTAGGCATAGGTTATAAATCCTCGCAAAAGTATTGGGTGTAGCCCAGCCTGCAGCTCTGCATATGTCTGCTAGAGAGACCCCCTTGCCAGTGCCAAGGAGGATGCAACACCTCTAGTGGAGGGCGCCTGGACCCCCAAGGGGCACGGCAAGTCCTGAGATTGGTATGCGAGAGAAATGGCAATGGGATAGCCTCTGCTTGGAGACAGCTTTCCCCTTCTGCTGTCCTCCAAAACAGATAAAGAGCTGCTCCGACCATCTACAGCTCTGCGTGTGGTCCAGACAGATTCACAATGTGCGAACTGGACACAGCAATAGCAAGGCCGGGTCTTCCTCCTCTGAAGGGAGTGCTTGCAGGTTATCCACCTGTTTCCAAAAAGGAGTGGTGGGAACTTTGCACATGTAACCGGGCCAGGATCTCAAGATCCCGAAAGAGTGTGCCGGCCCGAACTCCAGGTATTTGCTGGTAGAGCGCCTACAGGTCCCCCACCCTCTTGATGGAAGTGAGCACAACCAGGAGGGCTGGCTACAGAGACAAAGTGCTGAGCTTGGCCTGCTCCAGGGGCTCAAAGGGGGCTCTCCCAAGAGGGAATCAGGTGTGGTCTAGAAGTATTCAACCTCCTCACACCCTTGAGGAACCTGTTGATCAGGTTGCGCTGTCTTGAGGGTCTCCCATCCAGAGTATCGGGGTAAGCTGCTATGGCAGCCACTTACACTTTCAGAGTAAAGCCCTTCCTGAAGGAAAGACAGCACAGATCCGACGGCACATCAGTGTGGGTCTTCCCAACGGGAAGAGCACCAGTTCGCAAAGAAATGCCAATTCAAGGCATACAGCTGCCTCGTAGATGGGGCTCTGGCCTGAGGGATCATGTTCACCACCACTGACGGAAGACCCACTAGGTCTTCCGCATACCGTCCAGGAGCCAGACGTTTAGGTTCCAGAGGTCCGGACATGGGTGCTGGAGCATGCCCTACCCCTGAGTGAGAATGTCCTGCCTCAGGGGAATGTGCCAGGGAGGTGCTACTGCCAGGAGCATCAGATCCGAGAACCAAGTCAACCAAGGTTGGGCCAGTACGGCGCAATGAACAGGACTTGCTGCTCATCCTCCCTGACTTTGCCTTTTGCCTCCCTGAGTCTGTGCAATGAGGCTCACAGGAGGAAATGCACACTTTCTTAACCCCTGAGGCCAGCTGTGCACCAAGGCATCCGTGCCGAGGGGGGCCTGGGACAGGGAGTACCAATAGGGGCGGTGAGAGGACTCTTGGGAGGCCAACAGGTCTACCTTCGCCTCACTGAATCTGAATCTCACTGAGTCTCCACTCTTCGCGGAGCGTTACCTGCCATGAGAGCACATCCGCTGCACATTTGAGGAAGCCTGGGAGATAAGTGGCTCACAGAGACTTCAACGTCTGCTGACTCCAAAGGAGGAGGCGGTGGGTGAGTTGCGAAATGCGACGCAAGAGTACGCCACCTTGGCAGTTTATGTAAGCTATGGTCACTGTGTTGTCGGTCCCAACCAACACATGCTTGCCCTGAATCAATGTTCGAAGCCTCCTCAGGGCCAGCAATACCGCCAGCAACTCGAGCTTGAGTTCGAGGTGTCTGTCATGACCATGACGTGCCTTGTGACCTGCTCTAGGGGAACACCTGCCCATTGAAATGCCAGGCCCGACTAAGGGCTGAAAGTCTGACGGCACTGTGGAGTGATGGTCACATGCTGGGGGCCGTGGTGCCATGCCCACCTCGGGGCTCGAATAAGATGTACCTTGAGGGTGACTGAGTCCAACTTCATACAGAGAAAAGTGCTCTACACAGGGGAGAACTTGCTCTTCTCCCAGTTGACCTGAAGCCCAAGTCAGTCGAGGTGCTGAAGCACAAGGTCCCTGTGTGCACACAATTGTGAGTGAACTAGGATTAGCCAGTCATCGACATAATTGAGAATGTGTATACTTTCTCCCTCAGCGGGGCCAGGGCAGCCTCTGTGAACTTGATAAAGACTTGAGGGGACAGGGACTGACCGAAGGGGAGGACCTTGTACTGATATGCTCATCCCTCAAAGGCAAACCGAAGAAAGGGTCTGTGTCGAGGAAGGATCGATACGTGAAAGTACGCATCCTTCAGGTCGATGGCCGTGAACCAATCCTGATGTTGTAATAATGCCAGGATGCGCTTCTGTGTTATCATCCTGAGTGGAAGCCTGTGTAAGGCATTGTTCATGGGACACAGATCCAAGATTGGACATGACCCTCTCCCTCTCTTGGGCACGATAAAATAAGGGCTGTAAAAACACTTTTGCTGCTCGGCTACTGTGACAGGCTCTGTTGCTTCCTTTGCCAGAAGGATGGAGGCACCCTCACCCCGCACCGTAGAGGAGAGGATGCCACTGAACCTGGGCAGGCATCTGGTGAACTGGATCACGTAGCCAAGGCAAATCATCCTGATGAGCCACCGTGAGGAGCTGGAGAGTGCTAACCAGTACTCCAGCCTCTGCAACAGTTCACCAAGGGGACGACTGGACATGCCGTGCCTGGTGCACCCTCTACTTCACATTGACCTGCGTCTAGGTAAGGATATGTCAATTTCATTTTTATTGGGAGGGGGCTGAGCCATTTTCCACAAGTAAACACATGCATACATATACACCAACCACTGGTAGGGTTGCCACCCATACCATATAATACGGGAGCATCCTGTATTTAAAGATAAAATTATGTGTCCCATATCGAATCAATACGGGATGCGATTTGTCCCGTATTTAAACTGGTCAGATGGCGTCATGGTGAAATCATTCTAGATTGCTAATTTAACATAAATGATCAGCCACAACATTAAAACCACCTGGCTAATATTGTGCTTGTGCTGCCAAAACAGCACCAACCAGCATCTCAGAATAGCATTGTAGACTTTGTCAACCTCTCACATCAACAAGATGTTTCCATCCACTAGATTGTTTTTGGCACCATTCTGAGTAAATTATAGAGAATGTTGTGAGTTGGCTCTATCAGTCCACTCTCTCCTCTCCACCAACATCTGGTGTGTGGTGAGCATACTGGCGTACTATGGCTGCCGTCGCATCATCCAGGTGGATACTGCACACTGGTGATGGTTGAGGAGAGTCCCTTGTTCACTGTGTAAAGTGCTTTGAGTGAGTGTAGAAAAGTGTTATACAAATATAATTTTCATTTATTCATTAATAATTAGTTCACTGATACAGGACACCACTTTGACACCCCTCCCAGCCAGGAAACCTTAAAGGTTCTTCAAGTGAAGCCAAAGCACCTCTCTATGAGCAACAGATCTCAAATGGTAAAGATCCACATCTGGGCAGGATCGTATATATTTATCCTATATATTTTTTATGTGTTGTATATTTTGTAATTTGGCATGCCAGTCACACCAACTGGGCGATGCACACCAGAAAGTGCACTGTTTTTATCAGTTCGATTATGCTGAAGAATTACGAAGAATTATGAAAAAGTACTAAGAACTAAGAATTACGATTTTTACATAATGTCCTCTCTCATAAATGTAAACAAGTGTAAATATCAACATCATCATATATATCCAAATGATTAAAGTCTGTCACTCCAAACATGAGATCATTGCTGTCATTTAATAAGTTTCCATTTTTATTGGTCAGACGCTTCCTTTAATATTTAGTTTAGGTGTCACGTTATATTTAACCTAAATTTAATGGTGCAATGCTTAAAAATACCCAGAAGCCAGTATTTGTCAAATACCCATAATGTTCACTTCCATTTTTAAATGAATAGGCCTAATTATGTAAATAATTTTTTTTGTGCACTAGATTTTTACTATGTTAAAGTGTTCTCAAGGGCAACATGAGGCAAAAATTTTCTTTTTAAGTGAACTGTCCCTTCACACAAAGAGCAAATATTCAATGTGAACAAGACATGCACAGACAAACAGAGAGAAACACACAGAGACACATACCATTCGGTTAATACTTTTTGTCACAAGATTTTTAACACACACACACACTCAAACAAACCAACCGTTGGGATTCAATATGCACTTCATGACATCATTATTTCTTATAATGATATTTAAAGCATGATGCACTCTGATCATTCTCTCTCTTTTCCTTCAACAACACCTGTGACGTGACCTCCTACTGCAGATTTGCATTTAGAAGTATTTTGTAGACTGCAGTATTACTTAGTGTGCTATAAAAGCAGTGATCAGTTTAATCTTTGTTTCTTTACTCTTCAAAAAATGTCTAATTTAAATGATTCTACATCTAACCTCATTCAGATTTTATCGCTGGGGGATAGAGTTGTGAGGACATTCTTCTCTGTGACCCCATGTGTTATCTTCTTCTTTGTCAATGGGGTCATGATTTTTACCTTAAGGAAAAAGACTGTTTTTCAGGAGACCTCCCGCTACATTCTGTTTGGTCACATGCTTTGGGCTGATACACTGAATCTCTTAATGAGTGTAGTGTTGTTTTTGTGTGCCACTAGTAGGGTTTCTATTATGAAAATGGTCTGTCTCTTTCTTCTTGTTGCTGCAACAACCCTCTATCAGGTTTCTATCCTAAATCTGGCTTTGATGTCACTGGAGAGATATATAGCTATCTGTTTTCCTCTCAGACATGCAGATATCACGACTTACGGAAGAACTCACATGGCCATTGGTGTTGTTTGGGCTATAAGTTTAATTCAGTCCCTATCTGAGATTACAATTTTCTATGTCATTGATTTGACAAACACACCAATGAATGTGTTCTGCTCAAGAACTACTCTTTTAAGACTGCAGGTATATAAGAATCTCGATATAGCCTTTACTTGCATATTTTTTGTGTCTGTGGGTTTTGTTGTTATCTTTACCTACTCCTCTATAGCAATTGTGGCTAAATCAGCCTCCAGTGATAAGGTGTCAGCCAAAAAGGCCAAGAAGACTGTCCTATTACATCTAATGCAGCTAGGTCTTGGTGCTGCATCCATTTTAGTTGGAGTTATACAAGAAGTTATTTACGTTCATGCCGACTTTGTAACTACATTACGTGTAATGTATTTTTGCTTTGTAGTGTTTCAGATTTTCCCAAGATGTCTAAGTCCTCTTATATATGGCCTGAGAGATCAAGCTTTTAGTTGTCTGTTTAAATACTACTTTACATTTGGTCTCAAAAAGAAAAACAGTTGTCATTCAGAGACACATTAAGTAACATGATGTTGAAAATACTATATAGATAACTTTATACTTGTTGAAAATATAACCTTGAAAATATTTAGTCAAACTGTTTTTGTAGATTATAATCTTTAACATTTCTGGAAAAAAAGGGGGTGGGGGGGGTAATAGTCTATAATTGCAAAATATAAACTCATGATTTGTATTGGGAAACTGGTGTCTAATAACACTAAATTAACTGAACCTTGAAACATGCAAACATATATTTAACAAACATATTAACACTTAGTCACAATATTTGCCCATACAAACCAAGTGAGACCACATATATGGGAAAAGTGTAAGATTAATTGTTTTTGCATCCATTCTGATCATGTGACAAGCGTTAAGCTGTTCTGCATTTGTCATTTTATACTGATTCATGCAAAAGTTGTGACATTTTAAATGCATTCTGATGTGATTTACTGCCCGTTATTGAAGAAATTAATTTGCCACCTCCTCTGTTGTCTGTCTGCTGTCAAGACAGAAAACAAAACCATGAGAGAAATAAAATAAAGTGATATTACTGACCACTAGATCAAATTCTCATTTGTTTCAGAAACCATAGCCCATTTCCCTTGAGAACCCATGTGCAAAATAGCATGGACAAAGGTGACCAAGTTATAAATAATGTATTGTGATAGTGAGGATGGAAAGACAAAGGAGTAGGTTAGAAAAATACATTTTTTCTTTGTCAGGAACATTGTCAGGAACATCACATAGAAGATGAACATGTATAGGTGTCAGTATCACACAGGCCACATTTTATTCAACACACAGTTTTTGTAACATTAATTAGGGACTGAGTTTGTTTGCTGGCTTCCATGGCAGCAGCACGCAGTGTTGTTTGCCTGCAAACTTGTTCAAATCTGGCAACCTGACAGTGTCTAAATAAAATTGATGACTGGGAAATGGGCAGGATCACAAATGCCAAAACATAAACAGAAATTCCAGCCCGGAATGGAAACTTAAAAGTAGAATATACTGGCTGTAGCATTGTTGTTGGAGAAGCCAGTATTTCAACTTTGCATGTTTCCTAATTCTATAATGACATATTATTTGACATATAGCGCCTTTAAGTAAAGAAAACTTTTTGTCCTGTGTATACCGCTCGCCCCAGTGGTATGCATTTAATGAGCACAGGAAATGGTGCCAGGGGAATTAAATAGTTTTTCAATGGCAGTATGAATTGCTGGCATACGTAACTCACTCAATAAATAAAACTGAATTAATTCACGGATATCTGCTTCACTCCTCTTTCTCTGAACTGTTTGCTGGAACTAGCCCTCACATGTAGAAGTGAATATAGTTATATTCTAATGCCTCTACACCACCCCTCAATTGTCAATCAACCACTGCGCTAAAACAAGAGTTTAAACTTTGCCGGTTACAAGCAGCTTTAAAATGGCAAAAGAACGTCTGATCAAAAAATCTGAAAAAGCTGATACATTCACAAGCATGAGGACTTCACAGGTCTTCTTCAGTGTCTAATATCAACATGCAGTGACACAGATGAGAAGCACACACATTTGAAGCTCCCCTAACACAGGTACTCCACTAAAAGTAATGGATACATTTTCTCTAAATGTTGCATTTGTGCTTTGATTAAATTTGAACTGCATTTTTGTTCACACTTTCCTTGTCTTTTCTAACTTTTTCACAATTTATTATCATGCAGTAACACAATGACATAGTGAATGATGTTCTTCATCATAAAATAAGTGACCCACACTTCGAAATTTAAACACAAGTAGTCACAGGATACGCACACATTGATTACAATGACATACAAACATTACTGAAACTCTTAATTATTCTGAATGCTAGTATTGTCTATTTTAGTATAGCTTGATTAAATAGTCATGCTCAGCAGTTCATAGTATAATAGATATGCTTTTTTTGTCATTTGGGGGTAAACGATTATGATGCTTAAACACTCTGCAGTGTTTAAGTCTCTTAGTAGAATTGTAGACACTTTTTATTAAGGATAATTAGACTTGTTCTGGTCACGAATAAATGCTTTTGGTTCAATTCTATTAATTAAAAGATGGTCATTCGGCGCAATCTACAGGCACAAAGGTGTAACTTACAGAAATGTTCAATGATCTAATCTTATTGGTGAATGGAATTAAATGAATCAAGTTACTGAAATGAATCAAAATCACCACCACTACTGCCCATGAGGCCTAACCATGTTTATTTAAGAAACAGGTCAATTTTCCCAATGAGCAGGGTCCAAAAATAACAACCACCAAGTGGCAAATGTAAATTTTTCTATTTGCTAATAAATCTTGAAAAGATCTTGCACGAGACAATGAAAGTGGCACATATGTGGCAAAGAAGTCTGTCCACTGTATGTTCACATAGAAAAACAATTGAAAACAGCGGAGACACAACAAAACAAAGTGCTCTTTGACCATCAACTTACTTTTTAAAAGGATTAATTAATAAAGGAAAAAGCGTGGGATGCAGTTACCTCAGCTTTTGTTGCAGATTGTAAGTTAACACATATTTTTGGGAGTGCATCCTTTTTTAAAGAAATCAACACTTAAAAGTTCTGGCTGGTATTTGATCAAAGAGGTATCACTATTCAATGGTTGTATATGATTATTTATTTCTTATTATATTATTAAAAGTGATCGAGTCAAACCTAATTGTCTGTATAGAGAGCACAGCAGTTTCTGCAGCAGAAATGCTGTTGGTGTAAAAACACAAGTGTTGTGCTTGTGTACTATGATTGTGTAATATGCTGCTCATGTGCCTCATAAACATGCTGTGTGCAACAGCCATTAGCCTCAGTTAGCAGTAAATCTAGAAGCAAGATGAAGGAAGTGTTTTGGACCATTAATGCCATCCGGAAGAAGGGAAAACCACTCTCGGATTTTGAGTTAATGTGCAAGGAAGTTTTACATTTAAATTTACATTTACATTTATTCATTTGGCAGACGCTTTTATCCAAAGTGACTTACAAAAGAGGAAACATAAGCGAATCATCTTAAGGAGACAGTGGTACAAAAAGTGCCATACTACAAAGTTTCACTATCATCAGAATAGTATACAAAACAGATTTTTTTTTTTTGGAAGGCGACACTTTAGTTGGACCCAGCTGCACTGTGATGTTGTGTTCAACAGCAGGGTTGGCTGGAAAGACAAGGAATTTGGTCTTGGCTGGGTTGAGTTGCAGGTGGTGTTCCTTCATTGAGACGTCTGCCAGACAGGCAGCGATTCAAGTGGTCACTGTGGCGTCGTTGGGCTGGAAAGACAAGTAGAGTTGCGTGTCATCAGCGTAGCAGTGGTAAGAGAAACCATGTGACTGGATGATGGGTCCTAATGACGTTGTGTATATGGAGAAGAGAAGTGGCCCAAGCACTGATCCCTGAGGTACCCCAGTAATTAACTGATGTGGCTTGGATACCTTCCCTCTCCAGGCTTCCTCGAAGGACCTATCTGAGAGATAGGAGTTGAACCAGCCAAGCACAGTTCCGGTTATGTGCAGTTTAGAGAGGGTGGAGAGTAGGATCTGATGGATGACTGAGTCAAAGGCTGCAGAAAGGTCCAGCAGAATCAAAACGCATGATCTGGATTCAGCTTGCGCCTGTCTCAGCGACTCCGTGACAGACAGCAGGGCAGTCTCAGTGGTTTGTCCACTTTTGAAGCCTGACTGATTGTCATCCAGCAGCTTGTTCTGTGAGAGATCTGATTGAAAACTGCCCTTTCAAGTATTTTTTGCCATGAATGGGATGAGAGAGACTGGTCTGTAGTGTTCTATCTGTGTGGGGTTAAGGGCAGTTTTTTTCAGCAGCAGGGTTTCTCGAGCCTGCTTAAATGTAGTGGGAAAAGTGCCTGCAAGAAGAGATGTGTTAATTATGTGTGTAAGTGCAGGTAGTATGGACGGAGAGATGGCCTGGAGAAGGTGTGATGAAATGGGGTCAAGGGAACAGGTGGTGGGGTGGTTGGAGAGGAGGAGTTTAGAGACCTCAGTGTCAGTTAAAGGAGAGAACATAGAGAAAGAAGGTGGATGTTTGACTGTGTGTGGTGCTGTGAATGTATTTCTGATGGCTGTAACTTTATTAGTAAAAAATGTGGCGAAGATATCTGCTGTCAGTGATGTGTCAGGTGGTGGAGGGGAAGGGCAGAGAAGTGTGTTAAATGTTCTAAACAAGCTACGAGTGTCTGTGGTGCTGTTGATCTTGGTCTGGTAATATGACGTTTTTGCAGCTTTAGCATTATCTGAAAAAGTTGCAAGCAGAAGCTGATATTTACCTAGTTCGGCTGGATCTTTAGATTTCCGTCATCTCCTCTCAGCTGCCCTGAGATCAGTCCGATGTTCACAAAGGATGTCAGACAGCCAGGGGCTGGGTAGTGTGTGTCTAAAGGAGAGAGGACAGATGGTGTCTAGACAGGTTGTTAAAGTAGAGATAAGTGTGTCTGTGGCAGTGTTTACATCGAGCTTGGAAAATACATTTATTGTGGGAAGAGAGGCAGAGACATCAGTGGAAAGGTGAGAGGATGAGAGGGAACAGAGGTTACAGCTAAAGGAAACCAAAGGTGGAGTCAGTTTTACTATGGATGGGAGAATCATGTTGAATTGAACAAAGTAGTGATCAGAGACATGTAAAGGTGTAACAAGAATATTTGAGGTGGTACAGTTACGTGTAAAAATGAGGTCCAGCTGGTTGCCCGATCTGTGAGTTGCTGTGGTGTGTAGTCTTTCCAAGTCAAATGAGGCCAGAAGAGTATTCAGTTCAATGGCCTGGGGCTTATCTTGGTGTACGTTGAAATCACCAAGAACCACAAGTGGCCTGCTATCCTCTGGCAAGGAGGACAGCAGGACATCCAACTCCTCAAGAAAGCTTGTCAGCTGACCTGGAGGGCGATAGATGACTACAACATGTATTTTTGTGGGTTGCATTGTAGTAATGGCATGGAATTCAAAGGATGTATTGTTACATAGTGAAGCCTGTGGAGAAAAAGTCCAGTTATTATGAATGAGCAAACCTGTTCCCCCACCCCTACCAGTGTGTTTTAATTACCCAAAACCACACACACCAATTCTTTGGCAATAATTGCATTAAACAACAGGAACCAAAATTTATTTTCACAATGTTCATTTCCATTAACGGTTCTTGAACATGTATCCTTCCTGTGATGCAGACAGAAAATCCGGACTAAAATACAGTGTTTTTCAGCACTACACAGCTACAGAATCAACAGCGCAAGACATAAAGCATAACGGGTGTAGTCCAGTTCAAAAACAAATTGCTCTTTTGAGCCAGTTCTTTTTAGAGAAACAAGAAGCGCTACTAGTGTTGTCTGATTCCCCAACTAATGACTCTTATGAGTCAGCTCATTTTAGTAAACCAATAAGACTTATGCATCAGTCAGTGCTGACTGAATGAATCTGACTGAATGAATTGACTCACTCAAAAAACTAAGAACTGTTACTGTGTTATGTGTACCTAAGACCTGTAAGTTACTAAGTGGTTGTTCATAGGACAACATGGCCTTTAAAATACACATTTAGTTTTGTTGTAATAATTTTTCTGAAAAAAATCTATATGGACTTTCAGGCAACTAAATATTCTTAAATTATTAAACAATTATTTTACATACAGTATTTTTTATTTGTCACTCTTGTCTATCAAATCCACTTTTTTAAAAATAATAATAACAATAAATTTGCCACCTTTGCTAGTAGGCTAAAAAGTTAGTGTTAGGGTTAAGGTTTGCGACCCTGCCAATGAGGCTACTCATGAAGCTCAATGCAGGACACCTTTCTGACTGGCAAGTCTTGTAATAAGCCTAATAATGAGCAGTCAGTCTGTCAGTTTTGATAAATAAAACCAAAAGAAATCCAATAGGTGAAATTTGAATGTTTCTTAATTAATATATGGTGTCTATTTAATTATTTATTTGGTAGGTAGCCATGATATAAGCAGGAAATATACAGTCAGACAGTCGTTATCCCATAATAAATCCCTTCAGGGTAATACAAGACCTGATTACCCTGTTGTGGTTTATTTTGCAATTACAACAGGCTGACTATACATTATACTATACTTATAGGAATAGTTCACCCAAAAATGTTAATTTGCTGATAATTTACATCCAAGAGTTTCTTTCTTCATCAAAACAGAATTTAAGATTTTTTTGGATTTAATTTCAGGCCTCCTCCTTTAAATAATGCAAGTTGAATGTACTTAACGGTCCAAAATGCATATCCACTTGTAATTTGCATCAAAATAATCTACGCAAATCCAGTTGATAATTAAATTTGTTCTAAACCAAAACTATTGATTATTTTAAGAAACAAAACAATACTTATATACTTTTAACTACAATTGTTTGCTTCCGTACATCTCTGTGACACGAGCTCATGAGAGGGATGATGTAAACTCGTTGGTAAGGTCACGTGTCACATGGAGGAGACAGGAAGTGTGTCATTGTTTACAAGAGGAGCGCTGTACAAAAGTTTAATTGGCTGTGTCTCGTTTAGAAGGCTGCATCCTCCGGAGGTCACATTTGTCGGCTGCATACGTCATTGAGGCTGTCTCGTTTCATAAAAATGAGTTGAACACTTTGAATGCATCCCTCGAATGTGACCGTTTTCACGGGAATTCGGAGGATGCTTGAGGTGTATCTTTCGTGAGAACTCACAACCCACAATTCTTTGCTTCAACGGAAATGTCTAAAAAAAATTACGCCAATTTGCCCGTAAATAGGATGTTCAAATGCAAGGAATGCTAATTCCCAAGTTGATGTACCTCAGTAGATGAGTGCAGAGTTTATAATATGTATTATTATATTAATATATAATTAAAATATACATTTTACTATTAAATTTTTTAAATATTTAATATTTTTAATAATTATAAAGTATTAGACTAAAAGCACACCTTTAAAATCTATTTTCTTTTCTTTTGACATCAAAAGCTCTCCTAAAATTTACCTCATACATTCCTTCCTAAGGGATTTTGTTCCCTTCTAACTTGAAGCGCTCTTGTAAAACTTGTAAAAAAAAGTGGCATGCTGTCATAGCAATCATGTTATGTTCCATTTCTGTTTGTACTACGAAGGTCATCTTGTTTAAATGAGGCTAGTTTAAAGGAGGAAGCTTGGTATACTGCAACCTTCAAAGGATGCGTCCTACCTATCAGCCTTCGAAACGAGACACAGCCATTGTCTTTGCTGTAGATTTCTATTTGTATAAGTGTATTGTTCAAAATTGTTTTTCGTGTGTATCCTGGATGCTTCAACCTTCAGAAACCCAAAAGAAAATGCACGGCAGGAAAAATATTAGCTTTTCATCGATTCCCTATTCATGATCATGAGCGATTGAAGCTCTGGCTTATCGTGCTGAACCTGGATATCAGTATACCCCTTCATTCTCTCAAATATTGGAGGGTGTGCAATGAACATTTTATTCCTGAGGATTCAGACCATTGAATGAAACAAAGGGTCGAAATCTGAATTCATCAGCTGTGCCCATGCTGTTTTTCCAGTGAACTCAGGTATGTGTGAAAACTTTGTCACACCTTCCTCTGGCTCTGCACCTCCCTCGGCACTCTGCTCCTCATCACCCGATTTCTAATTCACCGCACCTGTACTCAATTCCCTCACTCATCTCTGCCTGCATAAATAACTCACCTTCATGCCACTTCATGTCAAGTCTCACACAAAGGATTCGCAGTGTTTATTTACCTGTCAGGAGAAGCGATCTATCTACAGGAGTCTGCAGTTGTATGTAAGTGTGTTTATTTCATTGTTTTTATCGTTGTTAGAGTGGTATTCATTGTTAGATCAGGTGCTGTCTGTTTAATGTCTTGAACGCGGTTCGCTTTAACGTGTGTTTGTGTGTGCGCGCTATTTTTGCTTTGACTTGTCCCATAGTTTTCGCTGCTAGATTTGTTTTGACCTGTCCCATAGTATTCGCTGCTAGATTTAGTGTTGGTTATCCAGTGTGTGTACAAGTATCGTCGTTTTAGTGTCTGCAAACAGTGCTTCACTTGTTTTTAAGAGTATTATTTATTGATAAAGTGTTGCATAATTTATTTGCGGTGTACGGAAGTCACGTTTGTTCCCGCACTTGTCACCTCGCGCGCCCCTCAGTTTCGGCTGACCATGTGACTAGCTTTGTTGTGCTAAGTAGCATTAAGGCGTGGCTGCTTTTCCCATTGAACGGCTCTTAAAGTGTTCATTTATTGGACTGAATGTTGATGCGGAAGCGGCAGCGGAAGTGGTAGCCCTCGTGTTAAGGAAGTGGTAGCCATCGTGTTAAGCCCTCCTCGTGTGAAGACCTACCTGGGTAAAGACCAGCGAGTCTACATGTGCGAGTCCACCGAGCAAGGACACCGACAAGGTGCCACTTAACAAAGCACTTAAGTATTTTTTTTATTTATTCTCTTTTATTATTCTACTTGTATGTACATACATTCTAACATGTCTAGCTCACTAATAACACATGCCTTCAAGCACATCCCTGTTATCTGTTGTAGACCGTTCACAAGATACAGATGCAAGACCAAACACTACCCACACAACCTACGGCCACTTTGCACTTAAACTCCTGCTCCACTCTCGTTCTCAGTGGGACTCTGGAACTGCCAGTCTGCTGTGAACAAAGCTGCCTTCATTCCAGCTTTCGCCACACAGTCCACCCTCAGCATCCTGGCACTGATGGAGACATGGATACGTCCTGAGGACAACAACTTCTCCTTCTCTCACACCCCTCGACATACCGGTAGGGGTGGGGGAACAGGTTTGCTCATTCATAATAACTGGACTTTTTCTCCACAGGCTTCACTATGTAACAATACATCCTTTGAATTCCATGCCATTACTACAATGCAACCCACAAAAATACATGTTGTCATCTATCGCCCTCCAGGTCAGCTGACAAGCTTTCTTGAGGAGTTGGATGTCCTGCTGTCCTCTTTGCCAGAGGATGGTAGGCCACTTGTGGTTCTTGGCGATTTCAACATACACCAAGACAAGCCCCAGGTCACTGAACTGAATACTCTTCTGACCTCATTTCACCTGGAAAGACTACACACCACAGCAACTCACAGATCAGGCAACCAGCTGGACCTCGTTTTTACACGTAACTGTATTACCTCAAATATTCTTGTTACACCTTTACATGTCTCTGATCATTACTTTGTTCAATTCAACATGACTCTCCCATCCATAGTAAAACCAACTCCACCTTTGGTTTCCTTTCGCCGTAACCTCCGTTCCCTCATCCGCTCGCCTTTCCACTGATGACTCTGCCTCTCTTCCCACAACAAATGTATTTTCCACGCTCAATGTAAACACTGCCACAGACACACTTAGCTCTACTTTAACAACCTGTCTAGACAACATCTGTCCTCTCTCCTCTAGACCAGCACATACTACACCACCCAGCCCCTGGCTGTCTGACGTCATTCGTGAACATCGGACTGATCTCAGTAAAATCTAAAGAGCCAGTCGATCTAGATAAATATCAGCTTCTGCTTGCAACTTTTTCAGATAATGTTAAAGCTGCAAAAACTTCATATTACCAGACCAAGATCAACAGCACCACAGACACTCGTAGCTTGTTTAGAACATTTAACTCACTTCTCTGCCCTCCCCCTCCACCACCTGACACATCACTTACAGCAGATATCTTCGCCACATTTTTTACTAATAAGGTTACAGCCATCAGCAATACATTCACAGCACCACACCCTGTCAAACACCCAACTCCTGTATGCAACTCTTCTCTCTCTATGTTCTCTCCTTTATCTGACACTGAGGTCTCTAAACCCCTCCTCTCCAACCACCCCACCACCTGTTCTCTTGACCCCATTCCATCACACCTCCAGGCCATCTCTCCGTCCATCCTACCTGCACTTACACACATAATTGACACCTCTTCTTACAGGCACTTTTCCCACTACATTTAAGCAGGGTAGAGTAACCCCACTGCTGAAAAAACCTGCACTTAACCCCACACAGATAGAACACTACAGACCAGTCTCTCTCATCCCATTCATGGCAAAAACACTTGAAAGGGCAGTTTTCAATCAGATCTCTGCCTATCTCTCACAGAACAAGCTGCTGGATGACAATCAGTCAGGCTTCAAAAGTGGACACTCCACTGAGACTGCCCTACTGTCTGTCACAGAGTTGCTGAGACAGGTGAAAGCTGAATCCAGATCATCAGTTCTGATTCTGCTGGACCTTTCTACAGCCTTTGACACAGTCAACCATCAGATCCTTCTCTCCACCCTCTCTAAACTGGGCATCACCGGAACTGTGCTTGACTGGTTCAACTCCTATCTCTCAGGTAGGTCTTTCAAGGTAGCCTGGAGAGGTGAGTTATCCAAGCCACATCAGTTACTTACTGGGGTACCTCAAGGATCAGTGCTTGGGCCACTTCTCTTCTCCATATACACAACGTCATTAGGACCCATCATCCAGTCACCTGGTTTCTCTTACCACTGCTACACTGATGACATGCAACTTTACTTGTCTTTCCAGCCCAACGACACCACAGTAACCACTCAAATCGCTGCCTGTCTGGCTGACATCTCAGCCTGGATGAAGGAACACCACCTGCAACTCAACCCAGCCAAGAATGAACTCCTTGTCTTTCCAGCCAACCCTGATGTTGAACACAGTATCACTGTGCAGCTGGGTCCAACTAAAGTGTCGCCTTCCAAAACGGTCAGAAATCTAGGGGTAACCATTGATGACAAGCTAAATTTCACAGACCACATCTCAAAGACTGCAAGATCATGTAGATTTACACACTACAATATCAGGAAGATAAGACCTTTCCTCTCTGAACATGCCACACAACTGCTTGCTCAGTCACTTGTCATAACTAGACTGGACTACTGTAATGCTCTCTTTGCAGGCCTTCCTAAATGTACTATTAGACCTCTGCAAATGATCCAGAATGCAGCAGCACGTCTGGTCTTTAATGAACCAAAGAGAGCACATGTTACACCACTCTTTGACTCTCTCCACTGGTTGCCAGTTCATGCAAGTATTAAATTCAAGGCCCTGATGCTGGCATACAGAACAATCACTGGGTCTGCTCCAGCATACCTAAAAACATTTATGCAGAGCTACGTTCCCACCCGAACCTGCGGTCGGCTAAGGAACGTCGCCTTGTTGTACCAAAACAAAGAGGCACCAAAACACATTTCCGGACTTTCAGTTTTATCATACCACGTTGGTGGAATGACATCCCCAACTCAATCCGTGAAGCTGACTCGCTCTCTTCAAAAAACGGCTAAAAACATATTTTCCAAGAGTATTTAACCAGTCACTAAAAAAAATAAGAAAAATTAACAATTCTTGATGCACTTAAATCGGTTTTGTATACTATTCTGATGATAGTGAAACTTTGTAGTATGGCACTTTTCGTACCACTGTCTCCTTAAGATGATTCGCTATGTTTTTCCTCTTTTGTAAGTCGCTTTGGATAAAAGCGTCTGCCAAATGAATAAATGTAAATGTAAAAATGTCTGTATTTGCTCTTGATTATCGTCAATATCTGTTTAGTGCTTACCCTGCTGTTTCGGCTATTACCTCTTCTTTAGTTTGTGAAGCTTCTCTTCTGTGTGATACCACCTGTTCCATTGATCTCACTGTGTAAATCCTGTGAATCTCAGTAAATGCTCTCATACTTGGTTTCACTAACTACAATTTGTGTGGCTTGAATTCCTGACAGTCATCTAGCTTATATATTTCTGCTAAAGAAAAAACACAAGTAGATAACGGGACGGCATTGCTCCGAAAAAAAGGATGGTTATTTACTGCAGTAATGTTTTTTTATTATTATTTGGAAATATTTTATATTGTTTTGGTTTGTGAACGGCACTTGGTCTGTGGTTTGTGCAAGTTTCTCTTGTAAACAATGACATACTTCCTGCCGCCTCCACGCTCGAACTTACCAAAGAGCTTACGTCATCCCTCTCATGAGTGCACGTCACAGAGATGTACAGAAGTGAACATTTGTAGTTCAAAAAGTATATAAGGATTGTTTTGTTTCTGAAAATAGTCAATCATTTGGGTTCAGAAGAACTATATTTGTATCCTAGATATGCATTTCTTTAAACACTTGCACATAATACATGTTGTAGTACTGTATTTATCCTGTTTTTTGTTTTTTTTTCACATCTGTCTTTAAATGTTAGTAAAGGTAATTTAAATATAGTTAGTCTAAAAAAGTGGTATGTCAACTGAATTAACATCTAGGTTACGTATGAAACCTCCGTTCCCTGATGGAGGGAACGAGACGTCGTGTCGAAGAAGTGAAACTAGGGGTCTCTCTTGAGCGCCGAATATGCCTCTGATGCATGAAAAAAGGCCAATGAGAAGTTGGCAGACAGTATTTACATACCCCGCCCACGGACATACGGGTATAAAGGCGAGGAAATACTATGAGTTCATTCAGAATTTTTCTGAGGAGCCGGGAGTGTCCGGCCACCTCAGTGGCTCGGCTCAGCGACTTGGGCGGGAGGACACGTCGTCTCATTCCCTTCATCAGGGAACAGAGGTTACATACATAACCTAGACGTTCCCCATCTGTCACTTCGACATCGTGTCAAAGAAGCAACACTAGGGGTCCACTTCAAATCACACCATGCGCTGAGCCGTGTACGTGTACTGCTGACACAGGAGCGGGCAGGTATTTCAGGTGCCAGGATGACCAGCTGTGTCAGACTGCACGTACCCTTCCCCAATGCCCCATAAAAGACGTCGGAATCCTTCTAGTTACCCAAGCAGGGGAACAAGGCGACGCTTGCCAACCTGGGACGGGCTGAGCCTAGCCGGGTCTCTTTTCTCTCTATGTTTCTCATAGAGCCAAACAACTGGGGCCCTTACCGCATCGTAGGAAGGGGGTCTTACCCATTTTCCTATTCTTTTAGGGGGAAAAGACCACGCGGAGACCACATATGCCCAGGAAGGGGGTGGTAACGTGGCAAAATACATCACATGGGCCTCTTCGGTCACATGTGGGAAAGAATGGTGTGGTGGTAGATCACGCCTCGAGGAGGGGGGAGTTGCTACAACACGGCGACTGGAGGGCAGCGGGAACTTCCTAAGGGAGATGTGGGTCCACTCGTAAGGGGACCGTACTGCAGAAAATACACACAGGAGGAGTCTGCGTAGGAGGCCTGATCTGTGGAGCACCTTTCCCAATGCAGGGTAGATTTGAGATACCCGCAGTGGATTGGGTTGGCGAATTCCTCCGCTGAATTGCAGATCCACAGGGCTAGGGAGGAGTCATCCAGGGATCCAAGTGAGTGGGATCTCCTGGGAGGAAAAAGCGCACTGTTTTACCTCGGCCGAGAGAAAGGGCGCTGGGCGCAAGCGATTCACCCGGTCAGACCGTTAGCGTGTACTGAGTTCTACAGGCTTGGACCTGATATAAACACAGGACGAGACTGACTCAACCCTGAGGTTATAAAACCTTGCAAAGGTATTGGGTGTTGCCCAACCCGCAGCTCTGCATATGTCTGCCAGAGAGACACCCCTAGCCAGTGCCCATGAGGACGCAACACTCATCGAGTGTGCTCAGACCCGCAAGGGGGCGGGAATGGCCTGGGTGTGGTAGGCCAACAGGATGGTGTCCTCCAGCTAGTGAGAGAGCCTCTGTTTGGAGACAGCGTTCCCTTTCCACTGTCTGCCAAAGCAGACAAAGAGCTACTCAGAACGCCTGAAGTCGTGCGTGCGGTCCACGTAGGTGCGTAAGGCACGTACCGGGCACAGCAATGAAGGGGCTGGGCCTGCCTCCTCCCGGGGCAGCGCTTGCAGGTTCACTACCTGGTCTATAAAGGGTGTGGTAGGAACCTTGGGCACATAGCCCGATCGCGGTCTTAGGATCACATGTGTGTCTGCCGGACCGAACTCCAGGCAAGTGTCGCTGACAGAGAACGCTTGCAGGTTCCCGACCCTCTTGATGGAGATGAGCGCGATCAGCAGGGCCGTCTTTAGAGAGAGAGAGCCCTGAGTACAGCTGATTCTAGCGGCTCGAAGGGGGATCTCTAAAGACCAGCGAGGAACACCGAGAGATCCCAGGAGGGGAACAGGCAAGTCGAGCTAACCCAGAGACTTGCCGTCTACTGGGTCATGGTGAGCTGCGATAGCAGCAACATACACCTTTAAGGTGGAAGGGGACAGCCTCCCTTCCAATTTCTCCTGTAGGAATAAGATCACTGAACTAACTGCGCACCTCTGTGGGTCTTCAGTCCGGGAAGAACACCAATTTGCGAACAGGCGCCACTTTATGGTGTCCTGTATGGTGTTTGTATGGTTGATCGTGTCTACGATGGTAGGAGATAGACCAGCTAGATCTTCCATATCCCGTCCAGGGGCCAGACGTGGAGGTTCAAGAGGTCTGGGCGTGGATGCCAGAGCATGCTCCGTACCTGAGAAAGAAGGTCCTTCCTCAGGGGAATTCGCCAGGGAGGGGCTGTCATGAGGAGTACGAGGTCCGAGAACCAGGCCCTAGTGGGCCAGTAAGGAGCCACTAGGGTGACTTGTTCCTCGTCCTCCCTGACCTTGCACAAGGCTCACTGGGGGAAATGCGTACTTGTGCAGCCCCGAGGGCCAGCTGTGTGCCTGTGCGTCTGCCCCGAGGGGAGCCTCTGTTCGGGCACACCAGAGCGGGCAGCGGGAGGTCTCTTGGGAGGCAAACAGGTCTACTTGGGCCTTGCCGAACCGATCCCAAATCAGCTGTATCGCCTGGGGGTGGAACCTCCACTCTCTAGGGCCTGGTTCACTTTCCAATGGCCCGCAGCTGCGTGCCCATTGCACATGGCGCCCCAACCCAATTTGGAGGTGTCAGTCGTGCCCAGGACGCGTCGGGACACCTGCTGCAAGGGTACTCCTGCCCAAAGAAAGCAGAGGTCTGTCCAGGGATTGAGTGTTCGGTGGCAGGCAGGGGGTGACTATCACACGGTGTGTGCCGCAGCGCCATGCTCGTCTCGGGATTCGAGTCTGAAACCAATGCTGAAGCGGTTTCATTTGCATCAACCCCTGAGGTGCGACTGCCGCGGAGGATGCCATATGCCCCAGGAGCCTCTGGAAAAGTTTTAAAGGAACCTCTGTGCCCGGCCTGAAGGAGGCGAGGCATTTCAACACTGAGTACGCTCGTTGGTGAGTCGTGCCGACATTGAGACCGAGTCTAACTCCATGCCGAGAAAAGAGATGCTCTGAACCGGGGTGAGCTTGCTCTTTTCCCAGTTGACCTGAAGCCCCAAAGGGCTGAGGTGCCTGAGCACCTGGTCTCTGTGAGTGCATAATAACTCTAGGGAGTGGGCCAGGATGAGCCAGTCATCAAGGTAATTGAGTATGCGGATGCCGGCTTCTCGGAGCGGGGCAAGGGCTGCCTCTGAGACTTTGGTGAAGATGCGAGGGGACAGAGACATGCCAAAGGGGAGGACCTTGTACTGATACACCTGGCCTTCGAACGCGAACCGAAGGAAGGGTCGGTGTCGAGGCAATATTAAGACATGGAAGTACGTGTCCTTCAGGTCTACTGCTGCGAACCAATCTAGATGCTGGACGCAAGTTAAGATGTGTTTTTGCGTGAGCATTTTCAACAGGAGTTTGTGCAAAGCCCGTTTGAAAACAATGAAGTAAGGGCTGTAGAGACCCTTCTTCATTTTGGTTGGAGGGACAGGCACTATTGCGTCTTAAAGTAAAAGGGTAGTGATCTCTGTGTGCAGGGATTTGGCATGCTCGCCATAAAGTGGACGCCCGTGTAGGTGGCGGAGGCCTGGCAAACTGAATTGTGCAACAGAGTCGGATGGTCCGGGCCAGCCAGCGTGACGGATTGGGAAGTGAAAGCCACGCATCCAAGCTCCGTGCTAGAGGCACCAAGGGGACGATTACTTTTGACGTACCCGGCGGGGCTTCGCAGCAGGGTGGAGCAGGTGTTATGGCGTCGGGAGGCGATGACGGGACTGTTGAGGTGTGGCGGCAGAGTGCCGTGAGAACGGCATTTGTGGGCCAGATGACCCAGAGACAAAGGAAATAGCTCTGTTATTGAGAATGTGGGTATCGGGGTGCGGCAAATGAAATAAATTCAACAAAGGATTCTCCTCCCGGCCCTCCACCAGGGAACAGAGTGTTCTGCTTACCAGCTCCGGAGCTAACATCTTGGTCCTTGGGTTGTCCATCTCAGGAATGCCTGGTAACCTTCCGGGTCCTCAAGGGGGTCCTTGCGACGGGGGTCGTCTGCTTCCTGCGGGGTGCTCGAACCGTGGGCTGAGAGCTGGGCCCAGGTGGAGGCAGAGCAGCCTGGTGTTTCTTCACAGGGGCACGCCCTCGGCGGCAGGCTTGCGGCGGGGCAGGATGTGAGAGATCACCTCCGTCTGTTTCTTCACCGTGGAGAACTGCTGGATAAATTCTTTGACGGTGTCGCCGAAAAGGCCGAACTGGGAGACAGGGGCATTGAGAAAGCGAGATGTTTCACGCATCTCGACCAAGTTCAGCCATTGATGACGTTCCTGGACCACGAGCGTGGCCATCGCCTGCCCGAGTGACTGCACTGTCACTTTTGTGGCCCTGAGGATGATGTCGGTCGCTGAGCGCAGTTCCTGCAGCACATCGAGATCAGGGCTACCCACGTGCAGATCTTTAAGCGCCTTGGCCTGGTGGACTTGCAGGAGGGTCATGGCGTGCAGGGCGGAAGCGGCGTGTCCGGCAGCACTGTAGGCTTTAGCAGTCAGTGTAGATGTCGTCCTACAGGCCTTGGAGGGGAGCACAGGGTGACCTCGCCTGGTGGTCGGGCTTCTGGGGCACAGGTGGAACGCAACAGCCCTATCCACCTGGGGAATCACCATGTACCCGTGGGCCGGTCCGCCGTTGAGTGTAGTGAGAGCATGACTAGTGGAGAGTGGCGCCCTCCACGTAGACATCAGCTCATCATGCACTTCCGGGAAAAATGGGACCGGGGGTGTGCGCGGCTGTGAGCAGCGCGGTGTTCCCAGGAACCAATAGTCCAGCCGCGTTGGCTGTGGGGAGGACGGAGGTTTCCAGTCCAGCCCCACGCTAGCTGTGGCCGGGGCAAGCATATCGGACATCTGCACGTCTGCCTCAGCCTGGGCGTGCTGGCCCAAAGTAGAGCACTCTACCGAGAGCACTCTACCACATCCAGGAACTACACAGGGGCGGAATGGCATCTTTATAAAGACGTGTCCTGAAAATGACATTCAACGCTGCTGTGTATTGCTCTTTTAGTGGAAAATACACTTTTACAGAGCAAATCACTCTTAAGAATTAAAACACTTTTAATTTTGCGCTGTAGAAGCGCCCAGGGGCAAACTGCACTGCCGTGCAGAGAAGGAGAAAAGCCGCTGATGTGCGCCGTAGATTCAACAGCAAGCAAAGCATCAGAGGAACAGGAACAGGTGTGTAACTCGCAGCTGACTGCTGACACGACCAAGGCTCCGTAGAAAATTTCGGAATGAACTCGTAGTATTTCCTCGCCTTTATACCCGTATGTCTGGGGACGGGGTATGCAAATACTGTCTGCCAACTTCTCATTGGCCTTTTATCATGCATCAGAGGCTTATTCGGCACTCAAGAGAGACCCCTAGTGTCGCTTCTTCGACACGACGTCGAAGTGAGCGACAGACGGGGAATGTCCTTTTTTCTATACATGACCACTTTCCCCTTTACTTTCACATTCTTCTTCTTTTGTTTTTGACGATTCGCATTCTCAGTGCATATCGCCACCTACTGGGCAGGGAGGAGAATTTACTGGAATAAAAGAAAAAGTACTTAAATTTTTATTTGTTTTTCACCCACACCTATTATATCACTTCTGAAGATATGAATTTAACTGCTGGAGACTTACAATACAATATGTACCATATTATCAAAGCCCATTTTACATATAAATGATTATTATACTGGATATCAATTTCATCAACAAGCAACTTCTAATTATAACCAGTAAAGCAAAAAGAGTCTTCTTAAAAAAATCAGGTGCAAAAGTCTGAGGTATATACACAGCCTTGTATAGGACTTATTAAAACTTGAAGAGTCAGACTGACACACCAAAACACAAACAGAAGCACCCAGAGACAAAAAATAAACCACTGGGATTCAGTATGTACTAGATGCATCTTACAGGCAGTCAATTGTTACTTTGATTGCTTTAGATGCACAAACACACAAAAAACAGTCACTGGGACTCATTATGCCATCATTTTGCAATGTGTTTAATGATATTTAAATTGTGATGCTCTGGCAGTACTCTGATGATACTTTATCTGTTCCTTCAACAGCACCTGTGAGGCGAGCCATTACTGTTGATTTGTAGAGAGAAGGATTTTGCAGATTGCAGCTGTGGTCAGTTTATTTTTTCATGTTTTTACTCTTCTGAAGATGGCAAATTTTAATGATTCTAAATCTAAACTCACACAGACCCTATTGATGGTGGATCGAGACGCACCAGTGAAGAGGTTCTTGTTTATGACACCATGTGTCCAGATATTTACCTTGAGAAAGAAGACAGTTTTTAAGGAGACATCTCGCTACATTTTGTTTGGACACATGCTTTGGGTTGATACACTCAATCTCTTTATGAGTGTACTGTTCTTTCTGAGTGCTGTTAGTAGGATTTTCATTATCAAAAATGTCTGTCTCTTCCTTAATGTTGCTGCAACAGCCCTCTTTCAGGTTTCTACCCTAAATCTGGCTTTGATGTCACTGGAGAGATATGTAGCTATCTGTTTTCCTCTCAGACATGCCGATATCACGACTTACGGAAGAACTCACATGGCCATTGGTGTTGTCTGGATGATAGGCTTGATTCAGTCCCTGTCTGAAATGATTATTTACTATGCTGTTGATTCCACAAACACGGCAACGAATTTGTTCTGTTCAAGAACCAATGTATTCAGGCTGCAGATATATAAGAAACTTGATATAGCCTTTACATGTGTATTTTTTGTGTCTGTGTGTTTTATTATTATCTTTACCTATGCATCTATATCAATTGTGGCTAAATCAGCCTCGGGTGATAAGGTGTCTGCCAAAAAAGCCAACAAGACTGTACTGTTACATCTAATACAACTGTATTTTGTGTCTGTGTCTATCACAAGCCTGTCAAAACTTTCTTCCCTTTGTTAGGAGTTAGAAATTGTTAGGCAGTGCGCAGAACATTCTTCTCTTCCTCTCTTCTCTGAAAAAAAAAATTAAAAATAAATATATAATAAATATATATATATATATATATATATATATATATATATATATATATATATATATACACGACCAAGCAGACAGCCCGTGCCATTGGCTGGTCTATGTCCGCTTTAGTCAGCACGGAGAGGCATTTATGGCTTAACCTTTCGGGCATCAGTGACAAAGACAGAGCTTGATCTCTCTTTGGAGACGCCATGAATGCGATAATCTCCAGATTCCATGAGGCGAAAAGCCACGAGGAAGCCTTCGGGCAGTTTTTTCCTAACCGCACTCAGGGGGTGGGGCCGTCGGCCACCCAGTCCCACCCCAATTCTGCTAAGAGGGAAGCTCAGAAACAGAGCGTGGCGAGTCGTGCTCCCCTTTGTGAGGACTGGGGACAGGCTCGTCGCCCTCAGCAGCTGCTGAGCCTCCTGCATAAATCATCAAGGAGGTCTATGTTCTCGCCACCTGAATATGCTGGCACTTCGGATTCTCCTTTGGGCCCAGGGCAAGTTCCTGTCACTCAGGGTGATTTATATCCCTGGACGCCTGAATGTGGGAGCAGATTTTCTGTCCAGACAGAAGATGCTGACGGGGGAGTGGAAACTCCACCCCAAGGTAGTACATCAAATCTGGAAGAGATTTTACAGAGCTGAAGTGGACCTCTTTGCCTCTCAAGAGACAGCGCAATGTCCCCTCTACTTCTCTCTGAGTCACCCAGCCCCCCTAGGTCTGGACGCAATGGCACATACATGGCCCAAAATGCGTCTGTATGCGTTTCCCCCGGTTTCTCTGCTCACAGGAGTCTTGGCCAGAGTTCGCCAGCAAGGGTCTTGCCTCTTACTGATAGCGCTGCGCTGACCGAACAGAGTATGGTTTTCAGAGCTAATGTCTCTCCTCGACGATTCGCCTTGGGCGATTCCGGACAGGAGGGACCTTCTGTCTCAGGCACAGGGGACGATATTTCATCCCCGGCCTGAATTGTGGAACCTTAATGTTTGGCCCCTGAAGGGTACCAACTGAGGGACACAGGGCTCTCACCTGAGATTATCGAGACCATTCTAAATGCTAGGGCTCCCTCTACCAGAAGAATCTACGCCAATAAGTGGGGTGTCTTTAAAAGATGGTGCAGTTCACATGGTGCAGATCCAGTTAACTGCCAGATTGTTTCAGTTCTGGACTTTCTGCAGGAGAAACAGTCAGCAGGTATTTGCCCCGCTACTCTCAGGGTTTATATGGCCGCCATTTTGGATTTCCACGCCTTGATGGACAGGCATCCTCTACTCGCTTGTGGAGCCATGTGACTGAGGCCTCCTGTTAGGACCAGGACTTAGCAATAGTCCTGGAGGGTCTGGTTGAGACCCCCTTTGAACCTCTAGAGCCAGCGTCTGACAGACATCTGACTCTCAAGATGGTCTTTCTTATGGCAATCACCTCTCTTAAGAGGACTGAGGATCTACATGCCCTGTCTGTTTTGCCGGCCTGTTTAGAGTTTGCCCCAGGTAAGGCTAAAGCAATTTTGAACCCTCATCCCGACTACCTTTCTAAGGTGCCTTTTTCGACATGACATCCTTTCACTCCTGAAGCATTCTGCTCCCCGCCGTTTGTAACGCCGGAGCAGGGAAGACTTCACAGGCTTTGTCCAGTCCGTGCCCCTCAGACTTAGGTTCACCGCTCTAGCCAGTGGCGTAAGTTAGGGCAATTATTCGTCTGCCATGGGGGCCGCAACAGGAGGGTGGCCGCCACAAAGCAGACCATGTCGATTTGGGTGAGGGATGATATTGCCCTGGCCTGAGGCACGCAGTCAAGCTTCGCCAGTAGGTATCAGGGCTCACTCCACCACAGGAGTCGCCTCCTCTAAAGCCTTGGCTAGTGGGGTCTCTCTGGAGCAAGTTTTTGATGCGGCAGGCTGGTCCTCTCCGCACACATTAATTCAATTTTATAGTTTGGATGTTCATGCTAATCTGGGCTCCTACGTCCTTGAGTCGACATCTCAAGCTCATGTCTGAGACCTCTCGCGTTCTTGTGAGCACACTTCACAACTGTAGGGGTCTGGACAGCCCCAGTGCGGCGGCGTGGGTATTCTCGTTCCCAAAGCGCTTCCTCAGCGCAGCATCCTAGTGAAGCTTTTTGTAAAGGGAACGTCTCAGGTTACGTGTTGTAACCCTTGTTCCCTGAAAAAAGCGGAACGAGATGCTGCGCTTCTCTTCCGCACTAGGACATCCCAGGACTGCTCTTCAGAAAAAAAAGATCTGACAAAACACTGGTGATGCCTCTATTTATAGCCTGGCAACAGTAGCATCTAATGATTTCACCAGCCGAGGCTATAAATTCCGGTCAATGTTCATTGACGTGTTACACACATATTCACAGCTGGTCTCAATGCAGGATTGTTCCCAAAGCGCTTTCCTCAGCGCAGCATCTCATTCCGCTTTTTTCAGGGAACAAGGGTTACAACACATAACCCGAGACGTTTTTGTGTTTTATACTAAATATCTCTATTTTTATAATTGCACCCACATCTTCTGCCCTGTGTGTAGGCCTAGAATGAACCCATGTGACCTATTTGGTTAAATCTGGTGTTTTTATTAACATTTCCCTGAGTAAAATTCCCAGGGTGGTGTAGTCTTGCTCTTTTATAACTCAAAACCTCAATTCGTCATTCAACTCTACTCCACTACATGGTGTTTCATTATCAATTTGATATAATGTTCTAGCGGAAGATGTTCCCACCCTAACTTGAATTGTTCGATTAAATAAAAAGTCTAGTACCCAATTATAAGCTCTACCTCCAATACACAACGAATTAATTTTAATTAATAGACCTTCTTTCTACAGCGTAGGCTATCATACACTTTCTCAATATTGAAAAACACAGCTATCTTATATCAGAATCTAGGCAAAGCACTGAATCCATTGTGGTGCAACCACAATGAAAACCACTTTGATGTGGAGAGAAAATCCTTCTATTTTCAAAATAATACATTCGTATATTTACAATCATTCTTTCCGTGAGTTTACACAGATTTGAAGTTAAATCTATTGGTCTATAACTAGTTGCTTCAGAATCAGTAGTGTAGTCTAGGGCATACCCAGGCATACGCCATATGCCCACCTTAATAAGTGATGATACAATTATATGTATGACCGCCAGATCAAGTTGGCTTTTGACCCGGAACTTTTTCAATCTAATAACGCGATACCGAAGCACTGTTGAGTGAATTGTGTGCTTTTTTATTATTATTAATAATAATTATTATTTTTAAAAGTTTACACAGATTCTCACTAAATGAGCATTGAGCTGCAGGCGCTCAACTGATGGCACAGGAAAAACAGACAGTCCAACTAAGCTGATCCACCAATCAGAACGTTAATTTCAGATGCGATATATGGTAATACAAGAAAATGTGTTAATGTGAACATTACTACACTCATATAAGCTATACAATGCTTAACAGTTTATTGCGTATTATGAATGTATTAGTGTATTAATACTACTTTCATAGTAGCCTAATGAAAGGAACATTAATAACACTTATACATTTAAATAAATATTTCACATCAAGTTACCATAGTTCTTAGTAAAGTACTGTACACCATGCCAGCAAGAAACTTAACCTGATATACATTTTATAAATTTATATGGGACTATAATTTAAACAGCCAATTTTTCTTGTTTTAATGGATTTTTTTTATATATGCTTCATAAAATCATAAATTCACAGTATGCCCACATCTTCAGACACTACTACACCACTCTTCAGAATTATCTTTACCAGGCTTCTTTATTGGAATGATTGTAGAGTGTTTCCATGATGTGGGTAGTGTGCCTATCCACTCCTTGTAAAGTAATTCTAATATAACTGTAAGTGCCTTATCATAATGTAGATTGTTTATTTTTTCAAGTCAAGTTTTTTTTTTTTTTTTTTTTTTTTTTTTTACAAACGAGCATAAACTATAAGGTTCCATGTTTGTGGTTCCACATGTCAACTTCTGACATCCCCTTAAGATACAATGTTTACATTATTTAATAGTTTAATGTTTACATAACATTGTCAATAACAAGGAGAAGACCATGTTCCAAACATAAGGTTTCTTCTCCCTGTGGCCCAAATCATCCTAGAAATTAACAACACATTTCATACCCTTACAGACCATGTTTTTATGAACAGATAGACAAATAGTAAATATTTAATGAGATTCATAATGAAAACACAAGGGACTTTGCGTGTGTCTGATGTAACCCTGAAGATTGACATGATGTTAAACTGTGGTGAAGAAAGTTATACACAGATAAACACAGTAGAAAAGTTGTAAATAATATTAGTCCATATCAATTGACACACAACAATTTTGCTGTTTTTCTATAAACTAACAGAGGTAAGGCCTGTGTTATTCTTTGGTTGTAATTATTCTGTAAAGTAAATTAAAAGGCAGTCAAGTTAAATCTTTTAAGTTTTTATCTTTAAACATTTTTCACAAGAACCAAAGCAACAACCCACAGAATATCCGTAGAGTCTGTACTCTCTTCTATACTCATCAATACTACAGGAGGGCCAGACGTTACATGACGCATACAAAACGAGGCCCTCCATAATGAATAGACATGTTCCAAGTGATAAGAGGTAGTTTGAAACAACAACTACTGGTGATATGGTGTTGTCTGCATGATAGGTTTCATTCGCTCTGTCGTCTGTCATCTCACCACTGTCTTAAAATTACAACTAGGCTACCAACTGATAAAAAAAAAATTATATTCATAATCAGAAATACACTACAACGAGGTTCCATTTGTTAACATTAGTTAACTACATAAGTGTTGGGATTGGGGCATGGTCATGTGTCTGTCTGAGGGAGAGGGAGAGCGGTCTAAGTCCTCTTATATATGGCCTGAGAGACCAAGCTTTTAGTTGTCTGTTTAAATACTACTTCACATATTGTAAAGACAAAATCAAACCAGTTGGCATAGAAGGACGTGTTTAGTAACCGGGTTTGGAAAAATAGCACTTATTTTGGTTCTGATTTTCTACTTTAATTTCCTGAAATAAAAAGTTCACTCTTTAGTATTAGTTAGTAACTTGATTTGATAAGCAACTGATGTTTAACCAAATTAAAACAAATGACCTGTGTCAAAACAAGCAATCGTGTATTTTATAGTGTTTTAAATCTGTGTTTTTAGTTTGTTTGCTTGACTATTATCGAGGTAATTAATTTGCTGCCTCACTCACAATAAAACAATGAGAGGAACGTCTAGGTTACATATGTAACCTCCGTTCCCTGATGGAGGGAACAAGATGTTGTGTCAAAGAAGCGACACTAAGGGTCTCTCTTGAGTGCCGAATATGCCTCTGATCTATGAAAAAAGGCGAACGAGAAGTTGGCAGACAGTTTTTGCATACCCCGCCCCTGGACATACAGGTATAAAAGCGGGGAAATACGTCGAGATCATTCAGGATTTTTATGAGGAGCTGGAAATGGTCCCGCCACTACAGTGGCTCGGCTCAGTGACGTGGCCGGGAGGACACAACGTCTCGTTCCCTCCATCAGGGAACGGAGGTCACATATGTAACCTAGACATTCCCCATCTGTTGTTCACTTCGTAGAAGTGACACTAGGGGTCCAATTTAAATCACGCCAATGTGCTGAGCCGTGTGCGTGTTCTGCTGACACAGGAGCGGGCTGGTATTTTACGTGCAGAGGCTACCAGCTGTGTTAGACTGCACATACCCTTCCCCAATGCCCCAAAAAAGTCATCGGAATCCTTTTGGTTAACCTAGGCAGGGGAACAAGGCGACGCTTGCCAACCTGGATCGGGCCAAGCCTGGCTGGGCCTCTTTTCTCTCTATGTTTCTTCGCATATAGCATGAACGGCCGGGGCCCTTACACGCATCGAGGGAAGGGGGTCTTACCCAGTTTCCTATTCTTTCAGGGGGAAAAGACCCTGCAGAGACCACCCCTGCCCTGAAGGGGAGGTAAGAGTGGTGAATACATCACATGTGTTTTTTAGGCGGCATGTGGAAATGGCACAGTGGTAGATCCAACCTCGTTAGAGGGGGGAGTTGCTACAACATGGCGACTGGAGGGCAGCTGGGACTGCCTTAGGGAGACGCAGGTCCACTTCATCAAGGGACCGTGCCGCGGACAATACACACAGGGGGAGTCCACGTAGGAGTCCTGACCTGTGGAGCACCTATTCCAGTACAGGGTAGATTAAGTACCCGGAGTGGATTGGGTCAGCGAGTTCCTCCGCTGAATTGCAGACCCAAAGGGCTAGGGAGGAATCATCCAGGGATCCGAATGAGTGGGATTTCCTGGGAGAGAAAGCGCACAGTTTTAGGAAAGGGCGCCAGGTGCAAGCAATCCACCCGGCCAGACCGTCAGCGTGTTACCGAGTTGTATCGGGATGATACTGACTCAACCTGGAGATTGTAGAATCTCACAAAGGTATTAGGTGTTGCCCAACCCGCTGCTCTACATATGTCTGCCAGGGAGGTGCCCCTGGCCAGTGCCCACGAGGACGCAACACTCCTTGTCACGAGGACCACTGAGAGATCCCTGAGATATGCGAATGCCAGCTTCTCGGATTGGGGCAAGAGCTGCCTCTGCGACTTTTGTGAAGATCCGAGGGGACAGAGACATGCCGAAGGGGAGGACTTTGTACTGATATGCCTGACTGTCGAACGCGAATCGTAGAAAGGGTCGGAGTAGAGGCAGAATTGAACGTGGAAGTAAGCATCCTTCAGGTCTACCGCTGCGAACCAATCTAGATGCCGGATGCAAGATAAGATGTTTTTTTGCGTGAGCATTTTGAATGGGAGTTTGAGCAAAGCCCAGTTGAAAACTTGCAGGTCCAAGATCGGTCGTAAGCCGCTGCCTTTCTCGGGTACAACAAAGTAAGGGCTGTAGAAACCCTTCTTCATTTCGGTTGGAGGGACAGGCTCTATCACGTCTTTGAGTAAAAGAGTAGCGATTTCCGCGCGCATATTGCGGTAAAGCGGACGCCCGCGAAGGGGGTGGGGCCTGGCAAACTGAATTGCGTAACGGAGTCGAATGGTCCAGGCCAGCCAGCGTGATGGGTTGGGAAGTGAAAGCCACGCATCCAAGCTCCGTGCTAGGGGCACCAAGGGTACGGGTTATTTTTGACGTACCCGGTGGGGCTTTGCAGCGGGGCTTTGCAGCGGGGCTTTGCAGCGGGGCTTTGCAGCGGGGCGGAGCAGGTAGTATGGCATCGGGAGGTGAAGACGCGTCCCGAGGCTCTAGTGCTGAGAAAAGACTCAAAGCACTTACCTTGCTCCGCAAACCCGGCAGGGGGTAGTTTAGCGACTGAGGAGGAGGTCCAGTGTAGGCGTCCTCTAGACTTGCCGGAACCGGCCAGCCGGGGAACAGTCGTGGGGCTGAGGCCGGGGGGTCCGCGTCCAGCATGCTGGAACTGTAGAGATCTGGCGGCAGGTTGCCGTGAGAATGGCATTTGTGGGCCAGGTGACCCAGAGACAAAGGAAATAGCTCTGTTATTGAGAATGTGGGTACTGCAGCCCCGTGTGGGGGGGGGGGGGGGGCAATTTAAATAAATTCAACAAAAGATTCTCCTCCCAGCCCTCCACCGGGGGACGGAGTGGTCTTGCCAGCTCCGGAGCTAACATCTCGGGCTCTGGGTCGAGTGTCTCAGGAGCGCCTTGGAGCCTTCCGGGTCCTCGAGGTGGTCCGTGAGACGGGGGGCATCTGCTTCCTGCGGGGTGCTCGATGCTGGGGCTGAGAGCTGGGCACGGGTTGAGGTGGAGCAGGGTGCTTCTTAGCTGCAGGAGGACGCCCTCGGCGAGCAGATGGGGCATGGCCCATGGCGGCAGGCTTGCGGCAGGGTAGGATGTGAGATATGGCCTCCGTCTGCTTTTTCACCACGGAGAACTGCTGGACAAAGTCCTCGACGGTGTTGCCGAAGAGGCCGAACTGGGAGACAGGGGTGTTGAGGAAGCGAGCCTTGTCGGTCTCACGCATCCCGACCAAGTTCAGCCACAGATGACGTTCCTGGACCATGAGCGTGGCCATCGCCTGCCCGAGTGACTGCGCTGTGACCTTCGTGGCTCTAAGGGCGAGGTTGGTCACTGTGCATAGTTCCTGCAGCACACCGGGATCAGGGCTATCCCTGTGCAGATCTTTGAGCGCCTTGGCCTGGTGAAATTGCAGGAGGGCCATGGCGTGCAGGGCAGAAGCGGCATGTCTAGGGGCGCTGTAGGTGACCCCGCCAGGTGGTAGGGTTTCCGGGACACAGGTGGAGTGCAACAGCCTTATCCACCTGGGTAGTCGCCATGCACCCGTGGGCCGCTCCACCCCGTTAAGGGTAGCGAGAGCGGATGAGCGAGTGGCTTTGTGAAGGTGGAGAGGGGTGCTCTCCACGATGACATCAGCTCATCATGCACCTCCGGGAAAAATGGGACCGGGGGGGGGGGCAAGGCTGTGAGAGGTGCCCAGACCCCAGGAATTAGTCATCCAACCACAATGGCTGTGGGGAGGATGCAGAGTTCCAGTCCAAGCCCATGCTGGCGGCAGCACGGGAAAGCATGTCGGCCATTTGGGCATCAGCCTCAGCCTGCGCGGCGTCTGTCATCCGCGACAGACGCCACATGCTCCGATGCAGCGGCAAGCTTATCCACCTTGAGCTATAGAGGATAAACAGGCTGACTGTGAGGCAAGCCGCTGTTGCCTCGAGCATGGATGGGAGTCAACGAGCATGCTGGGGGGTGAGTGGTCCGAGGGGGCGTACCTGGCGGAGCTGCACCCGCTGCCATCCCCAGATCGCCTCCATTGCCAGCCGCATCGTCATCAATCCCGTGGGAAGAAGGAGCAATGCGGGGGGCAGCTGGAGTGGCGTGCTTTCTATTGAAAGCGAGCCGCGACCGCAATATTGCCACGGCTATGCCCTCGCAGTGAGAGCATGAACCATCCACAAAAGCTGCCTTGGTGTGATCGCTGCCCAGACACAAGAGACAATGCCTGTGGCCGACTGAAGCAGAGAGCACTCTACCGCATCCAGAAACTACACAGGGGCGTAATGCCATCTTTACAAAAACGCATCCTGAAAAGGACGTTCAACGCCGCACTAGCAGAGGCAAATACTCTTTTACAAGAAATATCACTCTATTAATACTCTTTTAAGCTCTTGCGCTGTCAAAGTGCCCAGAGGCAAGCTGCACTGCTGTGCAGGGAAGGAGAAAGCCGCTGTAGTGCGCCGTAGATCCAATAGCAGAGAGCATCAGAGGAACAGGAACTGGTGTGTGACTCGCAGCTCGCTGCAAATACAACCATCGGCTCTGAAGAAAATTTCTGAATGAATTTGATGTATTTCCCCGCTTTTATACCCGTATGTCTGGGGGCGGAGTATTCAAATACTGTCTGCCAACTTCTCATTGGCCTTTTTTCATAGATCAGAGGCATATTCGGCGCTCAAGAGAGACCCCTAGTGTCGCTTCTTCGACACAACATCGAAGTGAGCGACAGACGGGGAACAAAGTAGTCTCATTACTGATCACTTGATCAAACTTTCATTTGCTGCTGACATCACATCTGGTTGCTGAAAAAAAGATAGGCGATAGAGAAAACTGATCAAACATAATAATAAAAGGCCATGAGCCAAAGTGGCCATTTTATATATTTTTATTGTGATTAACAATGTTGTTAGACTCGTATGCCTTTTCTTCGGCTGTTGAACACAAAAAGAGATGTTAGACAGTAATTAGTCTAACACAAATCACTTACATTCCATTTCTATACATTTTGAAACACTGTGAGTAAATGGTGACAGAATTGTTATTTTTGGGTTATTATACTTTTAAGTTTTATATTTTCAAACAAGCTGTGACTGCAGAAGTGATTTGATTGATCAATTAGGCGCTGAGCATAAACTTCTGTGAAGTCACATGTTATGAAAACAGCTAATATTGTTGTTGCTAAGTCCCAGAGAGGTCATTTGAAGTGCTACATCTGAAAGATTGGACTTTTTTAAAGAAAGGTAGAGGCAAAATCAATAAACTAGATCACTATTTCCTAGTTAGTTCACTCCACTTTAGGCCCTGTTGACTGTGTGATGATCAACTTCAGTCGCAATACTCACTGACAGGAGAACAGGAACGGGCATCTTCCTGGCCCACATTCTGTCTCCTTAAAACTGTTTGTGCACAAGTTTTCAGTTCATCTCTGATTGAGTGTATTTACTGGATATGACTGCCAACACACTCCCACTCACTGACCTTTGAACAGCCCTTCACAATCACTGTCTATCTTTAGCACTTTCACTTCCACATACTGTTTTCATTTTTATTCTCCACCACATATTGAACATGAAGAATCATGTATTTCCATTAGGACTCAATAGAACTTTTATTATTCATGAAAATTATGTGATAGAAGTGTGTAATTTCAAATAATATAGTGCAAGGCCATCTTTAAGAAGTCAAAATCTACACTGTAAAAAATTGCTGGAGATGTATTTTCTACAGCAATCTACTGTGATATTTGAATACAGTTGTTTGCTGTTAAAAAGGTTGCATTCTGGGAGATCAAGAGCAGGCTTACTGTGAAGTGACTAGTTTTATGGTAAATAGCTGTTCTATGCAAGGTATTAGGGGAAAATTAACATTTAAAATCATGATATCATTTTGGTGAAAGTTATAGTGACATTTAGTTTGTGTTTCATGGATAGTGTTCATGATGTTTCTGACCAACACCTCTGTTCTTTATCATCTCACATCAGCCTTCACTTGTCTGTCTAATGAGAAGTCAAATAAAACAGTTTGAACATTTGAAGCAATATTAAATGTATAATTGTGCCAGGATTGAACCGTGTATTTTTTTATTTAAAAAAATGAACAAAACAACAACAACAACAACCTGTACACAGTAAAATAACAGTATAGCACTGCATCGTGGGTTATAATGGTGAAATACACATAAGCCTTTGCACTTGAATAAGTATGTATGCTTTGGCAATGCATTGTGGCTACAAAAATTAAAAAAATAATAATAATAATAAAAAACATATGTGCAAAAGTTTTTATTCAGACTTAATAGGAGACAGTTTAATTAGTGTTGTTGTTTTGTTATCAATAGTTGTGTTTTGTTTGAAGTTACCATTATGGCGATTAGTGTTCTCTTTAGCTGGCACCTTGGATCTTCATTATTATTATTTTATGTTTTTCCAGCCAGTCAATTTATGTTTGGAAGACAAAACCTAAGGTCAGACTGAACATCTGAATACCTTGTAAATGTCACTATATGTGGCAATATTGATGAAAAAGACAAAATGGCTCTTAAAGGGTATTTCAGTACAATGATATCAGCAAATTGAGTGTTTGATGTTTTTGATGAGCTTACAGCATAACTCGAGTTGTTATCAAGACACACAAAGAAATCAACTCTCGGCATACAAAATGCAACAGTGGTGACAATTAACAAACATGTTTTATGTAAAAAGGTAAAAGCTGAACATTACAATACAAGTAACTTAGACTACAACAATAACAACACCAAAATAAACCAGTAAATAGTAAAAAATCTAAGTAATTTCAGCATGCCGAATAGCATGCTGGGAACATTTCTGTTCATTTCAACAACATTATGTAACACTGTGAATATTTGTACACATTTATTTCAATTTATTGTATTTTCATTTTTATAATACAATTATAAAATTGTATTCTGAGGTATTTCGAATGCTAACCAATGAGTTTTTCCATTTAGTTTGGGGGGTGGACTAGGAGCCAATGAGAAAGGAGCAGCGGGGGTTTGTGTTTTTTTGGGTTGTTGGACCGAGTAAGACAAAAAAAACGTGACGAGAGGTTGTTAAAAGATATATAACAACAGTGTCTGTGTCTAGATCAGATTTAGATATATTAATATATATAGTGTGACATCGGGAACGTTTTCTGTGTGTGTTTAGAGTTTGAATGCGTTAAGTCTGCTTTGATCATCATAGCAGCGGTCATATTCTGCTCTGCCTGAAAGGACTAACGTTATAGTTTCTCATTTATTTCTCTGGATTGAAGGACCAAGAAGAGTCAAACAGCATCGGAGTATTTTCAGGTTGTATGCTGAAAATAGACATTTTAACGCGCCCGTTTGCGTGTGTCTGATTCCACGGCCATTTTCTGTGGTGTGAAGCATCACTTAATTATTTCAGCGTTGGATTGTTTTTCCTGTTCTTGTCACGGAGATGAGGACAAAATCTTCACGTAACTACTTCTCTGTGCCAGTTGGAGAGCTTCGCTGTAACAGAGTGGAGTAACTGAGTGAGTAACCAGGTTGACTGTGGTACCTTGAAAACTGTGTCATCTGTTCGTGACTGTCCTTAAGTCCACCAACGAATTTGGGCCCCAACGAAATCCAAGCGCTGGGTTTATGAACATTTAAGCAATGTAAAGGGGAATATGTGATTTAAGTCACAGTTTCGAATTCATACAGGTACAACTGTAACTAATAACTGGTATTATCCACCTGGGACTGTTTGTTTCCTCTTGCTCTGTGTTTGTTCTATAATCTACTGACACCATCAAAAAAGGGTGGTTTCCTTTTATTTCTTCTAAAACAAAGGATATTTTATTTTTATTTTTACGGCTAAGGTTTTTGTTTTGGGTAAAATAAACAAGTCTCTATTTGTTACTACTTTTGTATTTGTTTCATTTTATATGTTCATTCAGTAATTTCATTTGACTACAGTATTGTTTTAGGAAGAAAACAACCCATAAACCCATAACAAATAGTGAATTAGCATTTTATGTAACCAAGGATAATTGTTTACTCAAATTATTTTTTTTTCCTTGTGTATAGCTTAGGCTACATTTTTGGAGGCAGCGTGATAAATTATAGTTTCTGTAGAAATACCAAAGAAAATCCAGCCAACTCACCATCAATTGCTGGAGCCCAGGTCTTGCTGTTTTATGCGCCATTAACAGTAGGGTTACAAGTAGATAGTATGTAATTTGACAGCTATATGCTGCTAAATTACAGTTGTTTACTGTAGCTGTAAAAACAGTATCTAGCTGTTTATTTCAGCAACAGCAAGACACCATTAAATTTACAGTAACATGAGGGCAACCCTGCTGCCAGTTCTTTTCTGTATTATGACGAGAAAATCTTTAATAGTGTACAGACAGACAGATGAACAGATGGACAAACAGAAAAACTAGATGTAAACTACTAAGCACATGATCTGTCCTCTGCCCTTCAGTTTTTAAATGTTACAATTAAAGTAATAAATTCTAAATTATATTTAGAATGTGGAATCATTGTGAATTCATTGTCCGTCTATGTGCGGTTTCAAGACAAAACCTTATTGGTAAATTATAAATACTACAATTCACACTGAATATGTGATTTTTTTTTTGTTGTTGTCAGCCTCAATAAGGCCTATGATGACATATTAGACATGACATTGCACCATATATAAAAGCTTCACCTTTATCTTTCCCATCTGTAAATTGCAGACCTGAAAACTCCAGAGTATCATGAACAAACACCCCCACTGGAACTTCCTCTCGTGCCTCATAGTTCGTGATCACATTAATTATTAATGTTCACTTTTCGGGTCAGTTTGTTTTTAGATATTTTATGTTTGGGATTAGGTGTTGCTAGAATGACTGGCAGAGATTTTTCCAACACAGATCTTGCTAATAGTCCTTAGGGCCTGCTCTCCTTCACAACAAGCACAAACACATTTGTTATTCAAAGGTTAAACTAAATAGACTTTCCATGTGGTCAAGACTAATGGCTGTTTAAGAAATGGCATCTGGATATAACTTACTCATAATCAGAATGTGACTGTATTTGGGCCTGTTTAACTGAGAGGTAATTCAGTGAAAGGGACTCAACAGTGCTGTGATTCATCAGACTGAACAAGACTTCATATTTAAACATTCATTTTCATCCTCTAAAGGCTTTTCATGTTTTAGTTCATCCTTTCCATTGTATCTCTCTTTGTTGTTTAGCAGATACAAATAATGAATTAGCTAACACCCAAATCATGACACATTTAATGAAAAGCATGTAACACTTTGTAATGGTATTTTTTAAAAACTAGTTTTGCACAAATTGTTCAAAGTGGTACCAACATATTAGTCACTGAATGTAGTGCTATTCATATCATAGATGATAGGGGGTTAATCATGCAACTGACCATACCTGTAAAACAGGAGTAGTAAATATAATATACGTTGTGACAAATTGATTTATGTCCTATGATTTATGACCTAACAGGTGTACATTTGACCTTTGCTTCCTCTCCCCCCTCCCCTCCCCTCCCTCCGGCAGTTGTACAGGATGTGGTATGACGTGTTTGATCAGCTGTTCTGTACAGGATGTGGTATGACGTGTTTGGTCAGCTGTTCTGATATCCCCGCACTTTAACTGAGACCATCTGTGTATTTAAAAGAGTTTAGGTCCGTTCATTGCAGCTATTCAGCAAGAATTTTGTGATTTCCACTCATGCAATGGCATCACCCAGAAGTCCCAAAAAAACACTGGTAAACGATGTAGAAACGATTGCTAAGTTATGTTGGGTTACGAGGAGAGGATATGGTCCATGCATAACCAAGCCTCTCCATGAACCGTTAGAAAATCTGAAATACGAATTTCATCTAGACAGCACACATTTGTGTGTGTACGACTTTGACAGAACATCTCGTTCTGTTAAGTTATTCAACATGGCCGCTACAATGGATGAAGACTGTTGTTTGTATTTCAAGGATAAGGACTGGGATATATTTTACAATAGTGTTTGGAGGGGCCTGAATGATTCTGGAGTACCCATTATTCACTGCAGAGGGTGTTGGTTCAACATCACCATTTCCAAGAGACCGTGTGTTTGGTAACCACACTATCAAGAGGGTGGATGACCATGTCTACATACTTACCAGCGAGGGCAAACTGGGTCTCAGTGACAGAGCGTGTCCTTCCCCAGAGACAGAGCACAATGAATGTTTTATTTTCAGTGGAAAGATGTTCCTATCCTGAATTATGTTTTTTCAAAGATAGACAAACTGTTTAAATGGAGTGATGCATATGGCCGATACAATATAATTAAGATCATGCTGTTTGACCCCGAAAAGTGTGGGAGACTTCGCAGGAGTGACTGTGTAACACCGTCCACCTTCTATCAACCTTAAAAGCTGGTGGTGACCGACCGCATTCAAACCAACATGTCTCAAGACTTTACTACAGACCTTCCTGGGCCTGTTGCATCACCTGATACGGCAAGGCAAGGCAAGGCGTGATGCCCCTGTAGGGAATCCTGACATCGGCCATTGGCTCGACAAGTTTTGCATGGAGCTTGGCTACAATAATCTAACATTCATTTCATCTCACGGATCAGGATGCCACTTTCCGGATCCATCAACTCTTAAGGGAGATGATGACACGGATGGCATTATTGGTGTAAAGGGTTTCAATTTTATAAAAGCAGTCATAGAGGTCATTCTGGATTATCTCATCGACATAAAGTTAAAAGAGTTGTGCTATGGTTGTGAAGTGGATCACCCCTGTCAGATCCAGCACACGTGTTTGTATGATCCTGACAAGTATTTCCTTTACACACATTTTGATGAAATTTCCTGTAAACTGTTTAAACCTGTGTTAAATCAAGTCATCGGCCAGGCTTTGAAACCATTTGGGTTGACACCACATCCTGAGAGAATCCATGGAGTTGTCGAAGGCGTGTTGTGTGAATTAAGAGAGGACCCACACATTCTACAGAGACTGTGTGAAATCTGTGAGAAGCTGGTGAATGATAGCGGTGAACAAGCTGTCTATGACGCTGTGGACGGGTGGAAAGGCTGTTCGGCTGGTTCCAATTTTTGACGCGAACATGGGTAACTGCTGCGGAGTTTCTGGACTGCTTAAGTTTATTCTGAGACATCGTCTTCAATGTGAAATAACCAACATGCTGTATAAGCTCTTTAATGATGAGCGTTCTGGACAAAACAATCTTGTAAATGATCCCTATATTAACAAACGGCTGCTTTGTCTAAAGAATCACATGTATTAGTCAGAGGTTTATCAAACAACTGGACTGAAATGATACAAGAATCCAGAATGATTCACCCTGTGTGTTGCTTAAAAACATTTTAAATGCATTGTTTGAACGCGATAATGTCTGTAAAATTGCTGACATAATATGTTTATGTACATATGTAATGGATATGTGTGTGATGACATTGTCAAGAAACGATCAGAGTGCTAGATATGTTTTTGAAAATGTTGATACTCTGTTTAATTACCTGATTAACAAAAATGCAGATACATGTATTAATTTCCTACAATATCTCGACATTGCTTGATGTTGGTGTTTCTCTTTTACTATATAAGCATGCATTGTACTGTGTGATTAACCCTGATTTAAAATAAAAGGGTGTTTTATGGAATCACTGTTTCATTATTTACATGGTGTCTGATCTGATAACATGACTGAGCAACTGCATAAGGTGTACTACACGCCATCAAACCCTGGCTCTTTAGGCGGTGTGAATAGATTCAAACGTGGTGTATTAGAGGAAAGTGGTGATTTGCTAAGTGATGAAGAAGTTTCAGACTGGTTAGCCAGTCAAGATGCTTATACACTCCACAGACCACTACGCCATCATTTTAAAAGGAATAGGGTCATTGTTTATGGGATTGATACACAGTTTCAAATGGACCTGGTAGATATGTCAATATATTCTATGGAAAATGACAATACTAAATTTCTGCTTACATGTATAGACGTGTTTAGCAAATATGCATGGGCACGTTGTATTAAGAACAAGACTGGAATGGCGGTGGCCAATGCATTTAATTCAATACTACAAGAGGGAAGAGTTCCTCAGAAAATTCAGACTGACAAGGGGAAGGAATTTTTTAACAAGCATTTCCAACAACTAACTAAAAAGCAAAACATTTACCATTTCAGCACAGGGAGTGAATTAAAGGCAAGCGTTATTGAATGCTTTAATAGGACATTAAAAGGACAGATGTGGCAGTATTTAACAGCTATAAACTCTAAACGCTACATCAATGTTTTACAAGACATTATTCAAGGATTCAACAGTAGTCATCACAGAAGTATTAAAATGAGGCCTGTAGATGTCAACAAAGAAAATGAACCGATGGTCTATGACAATTTGTATGGTAATGTCTGTAAGAAGACACCTGTATTTAAATACAAAATCGGCAACGTGGTTAGAATATCAAAGATGAGGGGGCCTTTTACCAAGGTGTATGAACAAAACTACACAGATGAGTTCTTCACTATAAAGGAATGTATTCCACGTCAACCACCAGTCTACAAACTATCTGATTATGATGGTGACGTTATCGATGGATCATTTTATGAAGAGGAGCTACAAAAAATTATTGTGGACAAGGACAAAGCTTTTAAAGTGGAAAAGATAATAGACAAGAAGAAACACGCTAAAAGAACCATAGTGCTCGTGCGGTGGGTGGGATGGCCCCCAAAGATTGACAGTTGGGTTAATGAAAAAGATGTTGTAGATCTACAGAATTCTTAAAGCATATAAAAATATACATTTGTCGCCTGAGTTCATTTCTGCAGTAAACAGCCATGGATGAAGCAGGGTTTTATGTCACATTGCCATGCAATGCTTCATTAGCTCTTTACCCTAAAAAACAAATTTAAAATTACAGAACAAGATTATCCAGACCTATAAACTTAAAAGGCAAGTGTGAGGTGGGTCTAGCGGAAATTGATTACCCTAGATCATGGTACACAATTACTGATGATAATGCGAAATTCCACTTCAGAGAGGTTAGAAATTACAGAAAAAGATATTTTGAGATCATGAATCTGAAAAGCGGATATTATGATGAAGTTTTGTTTGTAATTAGGGAGATAAATGCTTTGCTATCTCAACATGTACATCTCGGTTACGATCATGTGAAAAACAAAGTGTACATGACAGTGCCACCAGGAAGATCTTTAACATTCCACGGTAAACTAGCCATTATTTTGGGTGTAATACCGGAGAAACACTTGGAATCTGCAAATGAGCATACTGGAAATGAACACAACGAAACCAATTTTACACCAGTGTACACACCACACCAAGCCAATATAAACAGAGGATTTGACACCATGTACCTGTACACAGATGTTATCGAATACCAATCTGTGGGGGATGCACACACTCCGCTTTCGAGATGTGTACATATAACCGGATCGGATCGTGAAATGGTCAGTGAGTGCACTACGTGTCAGTGAATAAAAATTCTATTGAAGAGATTTGTATTGAACTCAAAGATGACAGAAACAGAGAAGTTCCACTTTCTTATGGTAAAGTTGTCGTTAAACTAAAAACACCTACATTGAAATCCCTCCTTTATCTGCAATATCGAACAGCGCTCCATTTGAGTTTTTCATAGTGGGAAATGGTGAAGATAATATAGATTTGAATAATACACTACTTAACATGCGTGTTAAAATCACAAATCCGGACGGTTCAAATATCAGAGATGTGACCCCTGTTGGTCTGGTCAATTATCCAGGAAACATTTTTTCACAGGTTGATGTATCACTTGGTGATAGGTTAATTTCACAGAGTACAAACACATACCCTTATCGATGCATTATAGAATGCCTTTTAAACTATGGTAAAGATACCCTGGAAAGAGTTTTCTCAGCAGGTTTATTTTACAGAGATTCTGCAGGCCATATGGATGTAGGCGATCCGGCAGGGGCTAACAATGGACTGACAAAAAGGGCGTCCTTTAGCAACGAAAGTGCAGTAGTCGAGCTTTTATCACCCATACACAGTGATATTTTCTTTCAAGAAAAACTAATGCTTAATGGGGTGGACATTAAAATCCATCTAACAAGAGGCAAAGATGAATTTTGTCTAATGAGGAGTGATGATATAGCATACAAACTAAATATTTTGTCAGCGTCCCTGTTTGTCAAAAAAGTATCTGTGTCACCAGGTGTGAGACTGGGACACGCTCAAGCACTACTATCAACCACAGCCAAATACCCCATTGATAGGGTCTGCCTGAAAAATTTCTCCAGCTGGAGGACGTGTATCAAACCAGGAAAACCTATTCTTAGGAACGCTCCCCAAATCTATCATATTGGGTATGGTCGATAATGATGCTTTTACAGGGGCATACGATTAAAAACCCTTTTGCATTTAAACATTACGATCTGGAGTTTCTATTATGTGGATGGGCAGCAGCACCCTGCCAAACCATTACAACCTGACTTTGGAGCAGGCACCGCCGTGTGAGAATTTTACCAGCTTGCGCTTTTGTCTGGAAGACATCTAAAAAACCAAGCATTGGTAATCGACAGAGAAGATTTTCTGCAAGGTTATATACTCTTTATGGTTTTAACCTCACACCAGACGAAGATTGCGGCCAGCACATCTCACTTGTTAAGTCTGGGAAATATAAGTTGTTATTATCAGACTAGAAGTATGGTTCAGACAACCACTTCCAAGAACCATTAATCTGATTGTTTATGCTTTTTTTGACAACATCATTGAAGTTTCTAACCAAAGGCAGGTGCTTGTTGACTACTATTAATTGAAAACATGAACACCATACAACTTACCGTGGCTATGGAGAGAATCCCACAAACCATGCCTTTTCTTGGTGTACTACCGTGTGATCATTTACCGAAGGATCCGTTAAGAACACTCCCCATGTCTACCATAATCAACACACATCCTTCACAACTCCCCGGTGAACACTGGCTGGCTATTTACATAAATAAGGATGGTTCAGCATTTTCCTTTGACAGTTTCGGTAATAGTCCTGATTGTATTCGTTTCCTGTATCAATCATTGACTTTCTAAAAACGAATTCAACACGCATTCAATATTCAGCTAAACAAGTTCAGCGTTTTATGTCTGTCACATGTGGTCAACATTGTGTTTTTTTCCTATATCATATGATTCAAGGTCGTGATTATGATGATGTTATGATGCTTTATAGTGATGATTTAATAAAAAAATATGAATTTGTATCACGTTTTGTGAAAAAACTAATTGTAATAGTACTGCATTTAAGTGTATTCAATGTGTGCAAATGGCGAAACGTTTATGTTAAATACATGACTTGTAAAATGGATGTTTCTAATAAATAGCCTAAATAAAAAAGAACCTAATGCTAAATGCACCAATACCATAGCTTTATTGAATATCACATGATTAATTTGTACAAAAAATATAAACATAAAATTATACAAGATCAAAATGACAACCATAAGTTTTGATCAAGAGTCGGTGATTTTTAACGCTGATGCCTCTGAATCCTTAGAATAAGGTGTACTTAAATACATTCTTTGCATCATAGAGGTTGTAGACGGTTTGGTTTTAAATGAACTTGTTACACACCTAACCATATGGTTTGGTACTGTTGAATAGGGGATGTTTAAAGTAGCAATTGCATGCAAAAACTTCGTCTACGGTCCCCCCTAATATTATGTGGGGCTGTAATGCTCTTCACAAGATCCAGCACGTGTGACCCCTGTATAGTAATACCTTTAAATACAAACTCCCCAGTATATAAGAATGCTTAATATATATATATATATATATATATATATATATATATATATATATATATATATATATATATATATATATATATATATATATATATTAAGCATTCTTATATACATGCATTTGTAAAACATGTAAACGTATCTGCAAAATTCCACATAACATATTGCTAATACGTGTGCATATATATAAATGTGTGTGATTGTAACTTTTGTTGCCTATTCAGAGAATGATTTGTGTGCAAAAGGTCACTGGAATAAGAGAATGTATGAGCGCTATCGCGCTAACCATGGCTGGGACTGTTATTATGGAAGCACGTAGCGGGTGAGTCCAGAGGTGGCGCTATTCACTAGGAAGAGAAGAACATACTGCATCAGTCACTGCAAGAGATCTGTTCACGTTGCACGGGCGCCTGAGATGTGCGTTAAAGTTATGATCAGCCTCGGTTTGGACCAAGCGTGCCGCACAAGCCCTCAAAAATGAAGCCAAAACGTCTCGATCGCCCCCCAGAGGCCGGTCCTAGTATAGGTCATAAACCCCGCCTCCCCATGTTATTCAACGGGACGTGAGACCAACTAAACAATTAAATTACACTTCACATATCTTTTTTCCAAAGACAGTTTCTGTCATTTACTGTAGTTTTTATCACGCTGATGTAATTTCAAGTGTTTGTTTTTAAAATAAGTTTGTTTTTAGTTAGTTATTTGATGCTATAAAAACGGTGCTGTTACGTCATGATTGACAGCTGTGATTGACAGGTTCTCTGAGCGAAGTAGTCACTGAAGCACCAACGGACTCGTATTTTACAGTATAGGATATATTAATGTGTTACTTTTTAAATATGTGGTTAGTAGTTGTATTTACCTTATTTTAACGAGGTACTGCAATCAGCGGACATCAAAATTGAATTTTGGCGCAGAACGGAGCAGACAGAGGCCACTTAAAAAAAAGTGCAGGGGCGTGTGCTTGCGATTGATTCTGCGAGAGTGAGGGCGGGGCCTTGTTTTCACGGCTTTACTTCCTGCTCACTACTGCGCATGACTGGTCCCGAAAACGCAAGTGCGCAGACTCAAGTTCCAAGATGTCAGCGCCATATCGGGACACTGGCGGCTTCAGTTCTCTCCGATGGAAAAGAGCGAAGGGGCGTCGTCCATCTTTTTTTACAGTCTATGGTTTGGACGTATTTTGTGTTCATGTGCGTCTTATTTGAGTGAGTACAATTAATCCTACAATGTACACTGAGTTATGTTTGTTATTATCAGTAATTACAAAGTTATCGGCTGTGTAATGTTACGTGGTATTGTTCATTAATCCTTGCTAGCTCTTCTAATTCATCTGCCGATCTACACTGTTAAGAAATATAATGTTCATAATGTTATAGTAGTTTGTGTGGGTAAATAATGATGGTAAATGTTATAAAGATGTTATAACAAGTGTTCATGCATCATTATGTTATCGTGTAGAGGGAGCAGCCTATAGTTTGTATGTGGATGTTCTAGTGCTGTTTATGGTGATTGTTGTTATTAGAGCTTTGTTCTTCGTCTGTTGCAGAGGAACCACTCTCAAACACACTCATACAGATTCAAGCCTGTTGGTTACGATGAGGCTCATCTAATGAAGGACTTTCTTCCAAGTTCCCCCTCTAATTGTGCTCTTCCACATATCATCATTACTACCAGCCTTAGCATGCTCATCTGCAACAAATCTGAAGGCTCATACTAATTTAAGGAAACTCATTGCCCTTGATACCGCAAAGGGCCCCTGTTGACTGTGATCCACAAACCCTCTAAAGTCCATTGCAGTCCTCCAGCTCATATCACTCATTAAGCAGACAGTGACTAATGTGGATGTAAAGGCTGACTTCTCCCTCTTATGTTGTTATTTGCATACATGTGGCAATAAATAATAATAAGTTGATAGTCTCTCTGTAGTGTTCTGACCGACACACCTGGTTCACTGCTATCCAAACTAGCCCTACAGCACCTTAGGTAGCCCTTCACTACAATTTGTGTATTTTGACAAAGATCAAAATATTTCCAGAGAATAATGAAAATAACTTTCTAATTAACTCCATAAAACTATGTAATATTCACACGTTTATTCAACAGCATACTTATTCAGATTAATCTTGTTTATGTGTATGTATGTGTGTGTGCGACACAGATTCAAATTTGCCGCCAATTCCCGCCCACAACGTCGAATGTGTCCTAACAGCCTAAAGAGCAATGATTGGTCACATGGTTTTGAAGTTTGAAAAATGACAAACGGTTGTCAGAGTCGTCTTCTCAACGGATTAGCGCGGGTATTTCAAATTTATTGGTTTTAGGGGAGCCATCCTCGGAAATCATGGAGGAGCTGCATTGGCATTTTGGAATATGGAATGTACTGTTTTCTTCCGCGTTTCGAACGAAGGTAAGAGTGTTTTCAATTCAATATAAAAAGTATGCATTTGTAACACTGAATTATTTGAATGTTTTTTTTTTCCCATTATTGTATTTTCTTGAATTTACTCGTTTTATCCTTCTAAGTTACGTTTTAAAGTGATCGCAGCATTTGATCGTGTTCGTTGTGATGAAGTGTGTTTAATTGTAATAAGATTGAAATTCCTAATGTGCTTACTAATTATCATATTACACTCAGTGTCTACAGTTACACGAGAGAGTGAGAGAGAAGCCATTGCCCCGTTGATCCAACGCTGATGTTGGTCTGTTTACAGGTAACGTTATAGTTATGTTTTATGAAATAAAATATATCTGGTTGACTGTTAATAAACATAAGTTATTGTACATAACGTTAGTGTTTTAAGAATCCATTTGAATGCTTCGCTCTTTGCGTGACGCACGTGGTAAGGCCTGCACATTGTGTGGTGCTAAATGTGTAACTAATGAATGTTCAAGTTACTAATGGCATTGCAGTTGTTTATATAGTTCATTAGTATGTTATATCATCTGAATTTGAATTAATACATATTTGAATGTAGTATATCAAATATTGTAATATAACGTTACTTATAATGTATTATGTAACGTTACACTATTGGAGTACATTAAAGGAGAACTCGGGTCAATTTTAACGTTAGCTCTGTTGCTTTTAAATGTGGGGTGCTGTCAGCACCGAGAACAATGAAAACAATCGGTGTTCACTACACCGTGTCATCCTCCTTTTAAAATGTGCACCAGTTGACTGAAACGGGGCCTAAACATGCCTTTAGCCTATTACCCTCGAAACACGGTGTCAACACGGTGAATCTGATTGCAGTAGATGTGGAAGATAAGTTATGCATAAAAGGGATGTTAATTCAGCCACTTATACCTCGGTTAACGTACTGTTTTTCAGTGAAATCCACAGTTGATTGTCTAACTCATACGATCCAATATTCCAAAACGTATTTTTATTCCACAAAAAAAAACGTCCACAGTAGTCGTTTGTCGAGTTCGCGCGCGCGATCATTGTTAACTAGATAACTAAGGATCGCGCACGCAAACTCGACAATCGACTACTGTGGACTTCGACCGAAAACAGGAAGTAAATACAGGTATGTGAGCTGGCTGAATAAACATAATTTTTATTCATATCTTTCACATCTACTGCAGTCAGATTCACCGTGTTCACTCTGAATACAATCACTCACATGGCTGTGCACTTGTAATGACAAATCAAGGATGTTAAGAGGCTAAAAGCAGGTTTAGAACTTGCCCCGTTTAAGTCAACAGGGTGTAAATTTTAAAAAGAGGATAACACGGTGTAGGAAACACCGATTTTTGTCGTTGTTCTCTGTACTGACAGCACTCCAAATTTACAAAAAAATGAGCTCAATGTTAAAATTGACCGGAGTTCTCCTTTAAACCAACCCATTACGCTTTAAAGGTGCATAATGCAAGTTATTCATTGCTAGGGGTAACCCTGAATTTAAATAGTATTTTAAAATATTTCTTTCTTTTGTGATTTCAGATTATAGAAAAACCTGTGCTTATGGATCTACATATTTTTAATCTGAAATCTGTGTAGTCTAAGATGAACTATTCTTCTGACACCACAAGAATTAGTTAATCTCAAAATGAAAATTTCATGATAATTTACTCACCCCAATGCCATCCAAGATGTTCATGTCTTTTCTTTCTTCAGTGTAAAAGAAATGTAAGTTTTCTGAGGAAGACATTTCAGGATTTTTCTCCACACAATGGACTTCAAGTGCAACCAAATTGTTGAAGTCCAAATCAATGCGGTTTCAAAGGGCTTGAAGAGCTTCACATGGCTCTGCACGACCCCAGCTGAGGAATATGGTCTTATCTAGTGAAACAATTGGTCATTTTCTTAAAAAAAAAAAAAATGATATACTTTTTTGGTCTGGGATGTGCCAGTCATTACGTCATAACGGTGGAATCCTCACGCGTTTCGTCATCCAAGTTATCCGTCTGTGTTCAAAAAGTCTGGGAAGGAAATTATCTAATTTTTCTCGTTTCACTAGATAAGACCATATTCCTCAGTTGGGATCGTGCAGAGCCGTTTGAAGCACTTCTTTTGCAGCCTTTTGAAACCGCATTGATTTGGACTTCAACAGTTTGGTTGCGGTTGAAGTCCATTGTGTGGTGAAAAATCCTGTAATGTTTTCCCTTAAACTTAAATTATTTTCCACTGAAGAAAGAAAGACATGAACATCTATGATGGGAATGGGGTGAGTAAATTATCAGGAAATTTTCATTTTGAGGTGAACTAATCCTTTAACCCGTCAGAGCCCTGTGATTGTTTTCATGATGGATATATGCACTTTTATGGACTTCAAAGCATAAGCACCTGTTCACTTTTGCTAACCCTTTAAAAGGTATTTTGAACTTTGGAAATATGTTTCAGTAATTGCTTTAAAAAACAGAAGTTCACTACTTCTTGCTCCATCTGTCTGGTAATGCAAGAAGCCCTTTCCTACTGTATGGGTATGCACATCTTTGACAACCATGATAAAAGTACCTTTGTAAGGTGATGCTCAGTTAAATCATACCAGTGTCTATTTATTCATTGATTCTTCTGGTTGACATGTTAGTGTTACCATCAAAATGGCACAACTATTGATTTTCTCTCTCTAGTTATGATTGTAGCGTGAATAGCATTCATCATAGTTTAACCCTGTTGCAAATGCAGGTGTGGGGCTTCCCTGTGTTACCAGACAAACGAAGTAGGGAGCTAGGAACTTAGTTTCTAATAATACGGATAATTGAAACGCATTTAGACCCGCATGCAGAGTTCAAAATATTGTATATTTTAAATCCTTTAAATGTCCTATTTTTAATTTTGCCAGTAAAACGCTTTATTTGACAAATGTATAGATTTTTATATTGCCTTTTTGATGTAGATATTTTTTTCCATGCTCTGCTTGTATTTCTACTGTCCAATTAACATTAAACATTTGTTTGCAATTCACTGAAATGACTGTTCTGTTTTATTGGAGGTACCATTACATTTTTATAGTTTGATTTTATTTTACTGGGGGAAACATTTAGTTATACATGAGAACTGTATTTTAAAAGAATATTACTGTATAAAGACAGAGCAACTTAATAAAGTAACTAATAAAAGCCATACATTTACAGAGATTAACCTGAAAGGTAGTTGTTTTTACTGTATTTTCACATACTTATTCCTTTTTTATACATTTTTTCTTGGTTATTTTACAAAGATAAGCTGTATTTTAAAAGAATATTACTGTATAAAGACAGAGCAACTTAGTAAAGTAACTAATAAAATGCTTATATTTACAGAGATTTTCCAGAAAAGTCGTCTTTTAAAATGTATTTTCACATAATTTATCTGTTTTTTTACAGTTTATTAACAATTATTAACAGTAATATACTGTAATTTAATGAATTATGACTGTAAAATATTCTCTGTTTTTTTACAGTGTTTGCATGTAATTTTGAAAAACAGGTTTTTACTGTAATTTTACAGAACCCGTCTGGAAACTTTGCTGCCAGAGATTTGCCGTTTTTTTACGTTTTTTTTTTTTACAGTGTGGCTTTAGACATTTTATCCATGATGTATCTTGCATTTTTCACACTTCTCAATGGTACATTTTTCAACACATCAGCAACAACATCATTGACCCCACCATCTTCAACAGAGGTAACAGATGGCTCTTTGTGAGGTGCATCGGGTCCTGGTAATGCAAGCGTTAAGGTGTTGCTGTCCCGATCATCCTGTTTAACTACTGTTATAAATCTTTGTAAAACCGCTGTGTAAAGCTTGGCCTTCTCATGAGTATCCAAATTGTCTTTATACAAAATATTTCTTATAGCAACATCCAGATCATCTTCCACGGTTTGTTGAACAGATTCTAGGGTATTGGATATCTTTAGATTATCAATTTGGTTTTGAGGGACTAAAAACATCTTCTCAGCATACTCCATCTTCAACCTTGTTTAGACACTATCAGACTGGATATAAAGGGGACTGCTATGCTCAAGAGCGGAAGAAGAAAACCTCCATTCTGGTTGATCATGCGTTTTTTTCTGGACACACCAATCTTTTTATTGGCTATGTATTTAATTTCAGTCCTTCGCCTCTTCAACCGGCGGTGTTGCTGGGTTGTTAGCGGGATGGTGCCATAGAAAACATTAAGCGCGACCTCACACAATGTTAAAATGAGCTCGCCAGATGCTTATTGCATAACAAGCATCGCCTTTGCATCGGGGTCACTTTAAATAGCATTTTTAACAGGGGTAGGTTTCTAGATAGTCTAGCAGACATTTTATCAAACTCACTGTTCTGCACAATATAAATAGTGCTGAGGTTTCTATGGTGTACGTATTGCGTGAATAACTTCTCCACTTCAGAGTTTCCACTCACCTTCTTCATCATGTCATCAATTATCAACAGATTTGTTTTGACAGGTAATAAAACATCATAATTTAGAGATTGCAGTATTCCTTCCACAAATGTAATGTTATACATATTATACAGTTCATCATACAGTGGTTGCCAGCAATCATAAATGTACACAATGTTTTCAATCTTTTTAGAAATCATATTTACAGCATTTTACAACAACATTTTTACAAAATAAGACTTTCCAGAATTTGAAGGTCCACTTATTACACATGAAAAAGGATGTTGAAGTCTAAAATCAAAACCATCAACCCCCCCCCCCCCCCCCCCCCCCATATGGTAGCATTGTATAATGAAGGAATAGCTGGCTTTTATTATACACCACATGAAACTTTTTAACAACTGACTTGTTTTGCAAAGTGAAGTTCTTTTTATTCCTCACAATGTTGTCTGTGTAGGCTAGGATGTGTCTGGTGTCATGCGATTTTACATAGCTGTCAACAAGACCAATCAAAGTGTCTAATCTAATGGCTATGGAATTTTCAGCATTCAAAGTTATACCCTTTGCTTTCATACACACTTTACCTTTCGCAGTGCGATATCTGTATGTTTTAGGCCCTCCTGAGCAAAACTCTTTGATGTAATCATCATTGCCTATTTCATGTCAGATCTCCTAAATAAGGACCCAGAGGTGGTTCCCAATCGCCGTCTCTAGAGATAAAGATAACGCTCTCTGTGTTGCTATACAGCAATCTGTCCCCCAGTTTATCCATAAGGCTATACAATTCTAACCGTGCGTGTGCTGTTGTAAAGGCCCCCAGAAATATATTCACATCCCGTGTGTTGTACATGGCACCATCATCGTGACGATACTGTAACAGCGCAATTTCATCACACACAAATGTGAAATATTTAACGTCATACTGGTCTTTCAAGAGTAGGTAGATTTTCCCTCATTGAAAAACGCCCCCACAGACTATTCAGCAAAAATTTGTTGATAGACCTCTGCAAAGGGTTGTGACAGATCTTTGCAGGATCGAGTTTAAGCCCTTCTTTTTTAAAGTAATCATCGATAGGCCTTTTTGTCTGACTCGGTGACTACGTGAGAGGGGTAGTCTGAGGCCTCCTGTTTAAACTTCAGTAAGGTCGGAAAACAGTGTTTCCGATTTCTCTGCAAAGTGCCACACCTCTGAGACTTCCATTACAAGATACCCCTTCTCAATCGCCTTTAACAATTCAATGCTAACCCAGCAGCCTGAGATAGATCTCTCCTCATCTGTATGCGTACAAGATGTAACATTGATTTGTTTCTCAGCGCATGATCTGCATAGAGGAAACATTAGTTTCCCGGCGCATCTGTAAGGGAGCACAGGGTGAAGCAGTTTTCGTGGGGATAGCATTGTGGCCTTAATAAGTCCATAATAATTTTCAAGAGGTTCAAAGTCCTTGAAGATTATTTCAGGATGTCCAACAGGGTAACTTTTTCGAGCCTGACAGTAAGGATAAAGACTTGTGAAATCAACATATCTGACCTTATAATTTTCTGCATTTTTGTGGTACAACTTGTAAGCGTTTGTATGACCCCCAAAGAGTGCATCACGTGGTTTTAGTCTCTCAGGTACCAAATAAGTGGTCATAAACGCAATTACATGAGGGTCAGTTTGCATAAGATTCTTCCATACACACTCATACATCACCTCAACGTCTAAACAGTATGCGTTCTGCAAAAGATTTTCATTAAACTTTCTGCTTGAGCATTCCAAAATAAATTTTTGATAGGGGATTTGCATAGTCAGGTCTGTAACAACACTCGTGACCGTGGTGAAAATAGCCGGAAAATTCTAGAGCTCTTCGTACACCGTCTTTTTCGTAATATCCATCAACAAAGTAGCCTCCAAATTTCACTTCACCGTGATTTAGGGCATGGTGGATGTCTACGTTGCGGGTTTTTTTCACATACTCAAGCCATTCAATAGAGATGTCGAGTATGTCTTATACAGATAGACGTATGCATTATTATGTATCAGAGCCAGTGTATTTCTAGAGAGAAATTGTATCTTGAGAGTCCCCATACAGCAACTAGCAAGAGTCACGTAGCTGAAAGGATCTACCTGTGTGCATCGCAGGAACTCTTCTCTAAATTGAATACATGCTTCACGTAATAAAACAACATCGTTCATGCAATAGATGCCAATCTCTATTCTAAAATCAAAGACTTTACCATCGACTGTTGCATACCACTGATAAAATTTTGCCCTGGTACAATCTGTCATGGTGTTGTACCCGTAGTAGTTTTTCGCAGGGTATGGACCTATATAAGTCTGATTTTCCTGTCTGTTGAAATAGTGAGGAAAGAAACCTTTTTCTTTATTTTGCAAATTTAATGCAGAAGACGTCTTAGACAGAACCATGTGGAGGAAGGAGTAAGAATCAATAAAACGATGCCTAAAAGTCTCATCATACATGAAAATTGTTCTACATCCTTGCATAACTATGTTAAGTTTGAGTCCTGCATTGCAAAAATACTCAAGTATTAAAAAGTTGTCGAATCAGCCTGCATTGTGTGCTATCCATGTGTAATTTTTGTATCTCGGTCGTCTAAACCTACAAACGAGTTGTCTCACACAACCCTCACCTCCAAATTCTAATGTCTCACCATCAAAAGTCATGGTGCAAACATAATTAGCAATATGCTTTCCATTATCACAACGGGTTTCAAAATCATAGAAAACGTAACGGTCTGTATATTCCTTGGGAGGGGCAGGCTGTATGAAACACTCGTGTTGACCTCCACGGCTTACATCATCCCTGCAATGTAAACACTTATCATTTGGACAGATATGAGGTTTGGGGTTTTTGGCAGCAGTGTAGTAGCGTTTACCACATTTACGACAATATTTTGTAGTATCGCAAGGAGATCTATCACAATCATCATCTGTAGGGGATGCTATTTTATAGGCATTAAAACAGTAGCTAGATCTGCAATAGCGCAAGCAGTCCGGACAGTGTATTGTGTTTTTAGTTTGCTTATCATTGTAAACAGAGCATACATATTTACAATCATGATTCTGTCTGCTCGTATACCATGTGTAACGGAAATCGCACACGTATGCCGACCCTATAAATACTTTCAGATTCGTTATCATGTAATAATGAGAATCATGAATGTAAATATATGCTGTTTTGGGGTGTGGTTCATCGGAAGTTTTATATTTTTCTAACTTTCCATCACTTGACCTGTGAAAGACAACAATTTTTATGTCTAATGCACGTTCAAATTTTGCAATGTCTCCAAGCCCTATTTTGTTCTGAGGTGTGAAACCGGCAGCATTCTGAATGATTTTACCCCTTCCTTCTAAGTTGTCATGTGAAATCTGCGGGTCGAGAAAATATGCTAGGCATATTGAAAAGCACAGATTGTTTGAAATATTGACAGGGCAGAATAAATGCATTCGTTTTCTTCTAATTACGTCATCATGTGCTATATCAACCATCTTACAGAAATAAAAGAACATATGGTTTGAAAGTGAAGACAACAACCCATTCAGCATACATTTTACAACGAAAAGAAGAAGAAACAGTTATATCGTTTGTTATATATATACAGTTATATAGTGTTATTACACTATTAATTGATTGTTTTTATTTACTTTAGTAGACGAATGTGTTTAAAGAAACGCACCCATTAAATTTACATTCCCCTTCTGTCACTCTCTCAACGTAGTGTCGAAGGAAGTGAACCTGAGAAAAGGCCAATGTCAAGTTGACAGAATTTGCTTGCCCCGCCCTGGACATAGGGAAGCGGACAAAGGGAAGCGGGGCAGCGAATGCCAGTCAGAATTTTTCTTCGGAGCCGAATGGTTGTACCACAAGCAGCTGAAACACACTCCTGTTTCACTCACCTTTATCAGCAAGAAGCATTGCTTTTGGATCCGCACAGCGCATTTCCAGCTGGCATCTCTCTCTCTGCACGCTGTGCAGTTTTCGCCCTTGGGTGCTTTGACAGCGCTTCTTTCTGTTTAAAAGAGTGTTCTCCTCCTAAAAGTGTATATTTTCTCTAAAAGAGTTTGATTTCCCACTCATAAAAGAGCAATACACAGCAGGCGTTGAACATCCTTTTCAGGACACGTCTTTTTAAAGATGTCTTTCCGCCTCTGTGTAGTTCCTGGATGCGGTTGAGTTCTCTCCACTTCTGACGGTCATAAAAGCTGCCTTGTGTGCCTGGGCTGCGATCACAGAATGGTTAATTTTATGAATGGTTCATGTTCTCAGTGCGAGAACATAACTATGGCAACATTGCGGTCGCGGCTTTCTTTTGTCATGAGAGAAAGCCACTTCAGCCGCCCCCCGCGTTGTTCCTTCATCCCACGGGATTGAGGTCGACCCGGCTGGCGATTTGGTTTCGCCGGGTAAATCCCCACAAACCACCCGCCCCCTGGCACGCTTGTTTGCTTCCGTCCGAGCTCGGGAAGAGTGTGGCTCGCCTCCCGGCCAGCCGGCATTTTCCCTTGAGCCCCCGGAATTGGATGACGGCATTGCTGCTGCATCGGAGAGTGTCACAGCGGCGTCTGATGCTGATGACTCGCCTGGGCTGCCACCTTCTTGTCCGCTCGCCCAGTCTGAGGCTGACGCGCAGATGTCCGCTATGCTTTCCCGGGCCGCCGCGAGCACGAGGATGACTGGAGATCTCCGTCCTCCCATCTTGGCTACTCAATTGGTTCCTCGGGTCACGGCGCCTCTTATAGCCACGCCCCCCCCTTGGTTCCGTCGTTCCCGGAAGTGCATGACGAGCCAACTCGGTTGGAACCGCCCTCCACTTGTCCGCTCTCACTACCCTGGATGGCGGAACACCACCACCTGGCGGGACTGCCCGGTACTCTCTCCAGAGCCGTAGAATGACGGCTACCACTACCGCCCTGCATGCCATGGCTCTCCTGCAAATTCACTAAGCCAAGGCACTCAAAGATCTGCACCTGGGTAGTTCCAACCCCGATGTGCTGCAGGAACTGCGCTCTGCTCCAACCTCGCTCTTAGAGCTACGAAGGTCATGGCGCAGGCACTCGGGTGGACGATGTCCACACTCATGGTCCAGGAGTGCCACCTCTGGCTGAACATGGTCGAGATGCATGGCATTGACAAGTCACGATTTCTCAACGCCCCCACCTCCCAGCTCGGCCTCTTCGGTGACACCATCGACAACTTTGCCCATTAGTTCTCGGTGGTGAGGAAGCAGATGGGGGCAGTTTCTCACATCATGCCACGGCGCCACACAGTCAGCGTGCCCGCACCCCACCTGCTCACTGAGGGCGTCACCCTGCAACCAGAAAACGACAAGAGGTAGCTCCGCAACCTGGGCCCAGCTCTCAGCCCCAGCGTCGAGCATCTCGCAGGCGGCGTATGCCCCCCGTCTCCAGGACCCCCTCTCGGACCAGAAAAACTCAGAAGCGCTCCTGAGACGGACAGCCCAGGCAGTCGGATTCAAGACCACTCCATCCCCCGGGAAGAGAATCCTTGTTTTCACCTGCCGCACAGCCTTCAGGCTGCGGTACCCACAGAGCGATTCCCTCACTCCCTGGGTCATTCAGCCGGTGTCTCACGGCACCCCGGCCATACATCTCTCCAGTCCCGGTTTCCCGGACACAGCTCTCTCGCCTCCAGCCCCGCGACTGTCCAACCACCTCTTGCTCAGTCTCTAACCCGCCCCCTGCCGGGTGTGCGGAGCAAGGGAAGTGCTTTGAGTCTTTTCTCAGCACCTCAACCTCGAGACGCTCTTTTGCCTCCCAACGCATTATTACCTGCTCCCCCCTGCCGTGAAGCCCCGCCCGGTACGTCAAATGTGATCGTCCCCTTAGTCCCCCTCGCACAGAGCTTGGACGCGTGGTTATCGCTTCCCAACCCGTCGTGCTGGTTGGCCAGGACCATCCGACTCGGCTCCGTGATTCAGTTCGCCAGGACCATCCGACTCGGCTTCGCGATTCAGTTCGCCCGGCTCCCACCTCGTTTCAGTGGTATTAGGGTCTCTACAGCCCTTACTTCATCGTACCCAAAAAAACAAACCAAAAAAAAGCGCTGGGGTGTGATCAATCTTGGACTTGCGATTTCTCAACCGGGCTTTGCACAGACTCCCGTTAAAAATGCTCACCCAGAAGCAGATTCTCACCTGCGTTCGACAGCTAGATTGGTTTGCAGCGGTAGACCTGAAGGATGTGTACTTCCACGTCTCTATTTTGCCGCAACATATACCTTTCTTACGGTTCGCGTTCGACAGCCAGGCGTATCAGTACAAGGTCCTCCCCTTCAGCCTGTTCCTGTCCCCTCGCGTCTTCCTTAAGGGAAGTGGGCATCCACATACTCAACTACCTCGATGACTGGCTCATCCTGGCCCACTCTCGAGAGTTACTATGCGCTCACAGGGACCAGGTGCTCAGGCACCGCAGCCGTTTAGGGCTTCAGGTCAACCCACCCGCACCTGGTTTTCGGAACTCAAGCTCCTCGCGACAGCCCCTCCCTGGAAAATCCCCCTGAGGAAGGACCTTCTTTCTCAGGGACGGGGCACCCTCTGGCATCTGCACCCAGACCTCTGGAATCTCCACGTCTGGCCTCTGGATGGGATGCAGAAGATCTAGTAAATCTACCACCTGCTGTCGTAGATACGATCAATCAAGCCAGAGCTCCCTCAACCAGGCAACTTTACGCACTAAAGCGTTTGTTCGCGAACTGGTGTTCTTCCCGAGCCGAAGACCCACAGAGATATGCAGTTTGGTCAGTGCTTCGATTCCTGCAGGAGAGGCTGTCCCCCTCCACCTTGAAGGTGTATGTAGCTGCTATCGCAGCCCAACATGATGCAGTAGATGGCAAGTCCCTTGGTAAGCATGACTTGATTATCAGGTTCCTGAAAGGCACCCGGAGACTGAAGCCTCCCTGTTTCCCTCTTGGAACGTTAGCCTCAATCAAAAAGGTTGGAGACCTGCAAGTGTTCTCTGTCAGCAACACCTGCCTGGAATTCAGTCCGGTACTTTCTCACGTTATTCTGAGACCCGACCGGGCTACGTGCCCAAGGTTCCCACGACCCATTTCAGGGACCAGGTCGTGAACCTGCAAGCGCTGCCTCGGGAGGAGGCAGTCCCAGCCCTTTCGTTGCTGTGTCCGGTGCGTGCTTTGCGTACCTATGTGGACCGCACACAGAGCTCTAGATGTTCTGAGCAGCTCTTTGTCAGCTTTGGCGGAAAGTGGAAAGGGAACACCTTCTCCAAACAGAGGTTAGCCCACTGGGTCGTTGATGCTATCGCCTTAGACTATCACGCCCAGGGCGTGCCTGCCCCCCTGCAGGTCCGAGCACACTCTACTAGAATTGTGGCGTCCTCGTGGGCACTGAGCCACGGCACCTCCCTAGCAGACATCTGCAGAACAGCGGGCTGGGCAACACCCAATACCTTTGCCAGATTTTACAATCTAAGGGTTGAGTCAGTCTCGTCTCGTGTTTTGTCAGGTCTGAGCCGGTAGAACTCGGTAACGCGGCACAACCGACCAGGTGTTCTGCTTGCATCTTGCGCCCTTCACCAATGTGATCCAGTGCGCCTTCTGTCCCAGGTAAGCCACTGAGCGTTGCTGCCTGGATGCTTTTTTTCCTCCCTAGCCTTGTGGCCCGCGAATTCAGCAGAGCAACTCGCGGCTAGACCCAGTACGAGTCTTAGGGCTCTGTACTGGGGTCGGGCTCCACGGGCATATTTCACTTTTCAGGCTAACTCCCCGTGATGCATTCTCCGTGGTACGGTCTCCCTCTCGGCGGACCCGCGTTTCCCTCAGGCAGCCCCGCTGCCTCGGCTCCGTGTCTGTAGAGTCCCCCCCTTAATTAGGCTGGACCTACCACCATGCCATTTCCCACGTCCGGCTTCACAACCCTTGTGGTGTATTTTCCATACATTACCTCCCCCTGGACTGGGGGGGGTGTGGCCTCTGCAGGGTCTTCCCCTCCTGAAAGAATAGGAAATCTGCATGCCGGACAGCTACCTTGCCTCCGGTCCTGCCTCAGCGCCCGGCACGCCGGCGCTGACGAGTTCTGATGACACCGCGAGTTATGCCGCCCCCTGCCAGGTGCGTGGAGCAGGGTTAATGCTTCGAGTCTTCTCTCAGCACCGCTATTCTCGGGACACCTGTTGCGCCCGACAGGCTCTCCTGCTCCCCCCGGGGAATGACCGCCTTCCCCGACTTAGGTTGGGCCCCAGCCGCTTTACATCCTATGTGAGAGACATAGTGAGAGAGAAGGCCACGGCTGCTGGGCTTGCTCCCATGCTAGCATGTAATACCTTTTTCCCTCAGGGGTGCGGGAAAACCTAAGGTGGACATGCTAAAACTCTTTGAGGGGGCGTTGGGGAGGGCGACGTGCATTCGGTTCAGGTGCCTCTAACACACAATAGCCTGCTTTGCCCCTGCTCCGACTGTCACGTCACACGGTCAGTGCGTGTTTTTATATGGACCCCTTGTGTCACTTCCTTCGACACTAGGTCGAGAGAGTGACAGAAGGGGAATGTCTCGGTTACTGTTGTGACCTCCATTCCCCGAGGGAGGGAACGAGACGTAGTGTCCCTCCTGCCACGGCACTAGACCTAGCACTGTAAATGGTCGTGCTTCATCCTTTCAGCTCCTCAGTGCAAAATCCTGACTGGCATTCGCTGCCCCGCTTCACTTTATACATGTATGTCTGGGGCAGGGCATGCAAATTCCCTATTCACACTATTCACGCATCTAACAGTGATCAGGTGTCATCTTCTGTTTAAATAATTACTTTAAAAAAAAACACACGTTTCCTCTGCAAATTGTATGACAGAAAGTTTCCTATGAGAATACCAGATCAGCACCTTAAAATTGATTTATAATCTCTCCCCCTTATCCACTCCAAAACCTTAACAGTTTAAAAACATTTTCAAAAAGAGGTGTCGCTTTTAAAGCTGGGAATACAAAAAAAAATCACACTATTCATGCATCTAACAGAGATCAGGTGTCAACTTCTGTTTAAATAATTACATTTAACAACACCCTCTGCAAAGTATTTGACAGAAGCATTTTCCTCATGAGAATACCGGATCAGCACCTTAAAGTCTGGATCATAAACCCCCCTTATCCTGCCTTGCCACAAATGGTGCACAGCTTTTTAAAACTTTTTCTAATAGAGGTGTTAGTTTTGAAGCTGGGAATACAGAAATCACCCTGTTCCTGCATCCAACAGCAACCAAGTGATGCAGCTCTGTTTAAATAATTACTTTTTTAAAACAAACAAAGGTCAGCAAAGGAAGCAAAGGTCAAATGTACACCTGTTAGGTCATAAATCATAGGACATAAATCATTTTTGTCACAACGTATATTATATTTACTACTAACAGGATATGTTCTTGAATCATATCTATCTGGTTTTGGCCTTCCTGAAAGATCCATCCATCCATCCATCTTCAACCGCTTATCCGAAGTCGGGTCGCGGGGGCAGCAGCTCCAGCAGGGGGCCCCAAACTTCCCTATCCCGAGCCACATTAACCAGCACTGACTGGGGGACCCCGAGGCATTCCCAGGCCAGTGTGGAGATGTAATCTCTCCACCTAGTCCTGGGTCTTCCCCGAGGCCTCCTCCCAGCTGGACGTGCCTGAAACACCTCCCAAGGGAGGCGCCCAGGGGGCATCCTTACCAGATGCCCAAACCACCTCAACTGACTCCTTTCCACGCAAAGGAGCAGCAGCTCTACTCCGAGCTCCTCGCGGATGACTGAGCTCCTCACCCTATCTCTAAGGGAGAAGCCTGCCACCCTTCTGAGGAAGCCCATTTCGCCCACTTGTACTCGCGACCTAGTTCTTTCGGTCATGACCCAACCTTCATGACCATAGGTGAGGGTAGGAACGAAAATTGACCAGTAGATCGAGAGCTTTGCCTTCCGGCTCAGCTCTCTTTTCATGACAACGGTGCGATAGAGCGAGTGCAATACCGCCCCCACTGCCCCGATTCTCCGGCCAACCTCCCGCTCCATTGTCCCCTCACTCGTGAACAAGACCCCGAGGTACTTGAACTCCTTCACTTGGGGCAATACCTCCTTCCCTACCCGGAGTACGCACTCCATCGGTTTCCTGCTGAGAAACATGGCCTCAGATTTAGAGGATTTTCCTGAAAGATGTGTTTTTTTTAAATACAGTATGCAGTACTTAGGGCACTCATTGTTGATTATATTGATAATATAATGCTTGAAACTGAATGCTTCATGACTTAAATCTGTAAGTAAAACTGTTTTGGTCACATAGGCAAAAAGACAGATCAATCAAGTCAGTAACTTAACTCAGTAACAGTGCTGATGTTGGTACTTGCAATGTGTAACGTATGATGCAATGAAAGGCAGACGAAGACAATGAAGAGTAAGAATCCAAGTGCAGTTTATTCCTTATATACGGTACGTGGCAAATCCAGAAACATGAACCCAAACAAACTTGACACCAAACAGGAGCATGAGCATGAGCAAAGCATGCCAACACAAACAATACTTGTACTCTAAACAAGATAATAACAAGATAATACTTGGAACTCTAAACAAGATAACAAGACAATGAGCACAAACCAATGACATGATTGAATCAATAACAAGATTATAAACCAATGGGAAACAGACACAAGGATATGAGGGATATAGGATGATCACATGACTTGCCGTGGAAACAGGGAATCACATGACATGACAGGGAACCAGGAAATAACATGACATGGAACTAGTTTTCAAAATAAAATACAAACACAGAACATGAACACATCTAGACATGACTAGTGGTGGCTACTGACGCCCCAAAACATAAACACAAAGTTCAATAGGGAGCTGGGGAGGGGGGGGGGGTTTCATGGCATGATGTGGTAACATGGTAGGATCACTGACTTGGCCATGTTAGGCATGGATGCTGACTCATTGTCCATGGCAGGTGTGAGCGCTGGGCCATGGAGCAGAGGCGGACCTGGACCGTGGAGCAAAGCAAGCTCAGGATCTGGGGTAGAAGGTGGCTCAAGCTCGGCGGCCATGACATGGGACCCTGGCTCATTATCCACCTCCCACACAGTGAAAGTTGAACCACTTATCCACAGGTTAAGGTTGATATATTGAGCCAGATTGAAGGTACTCCAACTGCCAGGCATCCAGGAATGCACCGGCTCATGCAAGCCTGCATGAAAAAAAAAATGTGTTGGAGGGCGATATCATTAAATCCAACCCTGTAGGCCAGAGCGCAGAAGGCCTCAACATATTCGTCTATGGAACACTTTACTTGACGTAGACGTATTAGTAGATCTGCTGGGTTCATTTTGGTGGTCAGGTGTTCTGTAATGTATGCTGGCAATGACGATGAAGCGTAAGAACCCAAGTGCAGTTTATTCCTTATATACATAGTTAAATCAAGAAACATGAAACCTGACTTGACTTGACTTGACCACACCAACACAAACAAACATATAAACAATACCTGACCCAAACACAATGGAAACATGAGACTTAAACACATGGACATGGGAAACATAAACCAATGAACAAACAGAACTCTAAACAAGATAACAAGAAAATAAGCATAAACTAATGACATGATAGAACCAATGTCCAAACAAGACTATGAACCAATGGGAAACAGACACAAAGAACATGAGGGAAACAGGATGATCACATGACTTGACAAGGAAACAGGGAATAATATGACATGGAACTATTTTTCAAAATAAAAGACAAACACAAAATATGAACATGAACACATCTTGACAACACAATTGTGGCCAAATATTACATGAATAATGATCTAATATTTAAATTAAAATAATTAATATTGTAACAGTAATAATAATAAAATTCTTAAAATACAAACATAAAAGAAAAAATATTTGTATTAAATATCAAAATAAATTCAAAAATTACTGAAAAATGAAAAGTGCATCAATATTCAAAAGGCTTGTTGTTATTACTGTAAAAAGGACAAGAGGTTGTAATTCTGCATCGTCCATCAGGGGGCGTTTTTTTTCCATCACTACCAACTTCCTAGTTCCTACATATGATCAAACATGGTGGCGTACAGAAGAAAATTGTTAGCTGTAGGACTGAGGTTGTGTATAATTTATTTAGCCGTCTCATGTTGAGATTATTTCATTGTCAAACGTAGCTGTAGTGTAGCCTAAATGTGATTTCTGAACAATCATCAATAATGGGAAGATAGTTTGCCATTTCACACATCTGCTTAGTTGACGTGATAAGATGTTATACTAGTAGATAACCTACTGCTTATAAATTTCGAAGTTCTCCTAGATGCATTTCAGTTTAGCAGTTTAGGGATAGATTGATAGAATTGTTATTTACACAAACGTTGTTCCCTTTATAAAAACAAAAAGCTTCACTATGATGCTGCGCTTTGCTAAGCGCTATGGGAACGATCCTAGTTGTGACCGAGCTGTGAATATGTGTGTAACACATCAATGAACATTGAACGGAATTTATAGCCTCGGCTGATGTAGTCATTAGACGTACCTGTGGCCAGACTATAAATGGATGCGTCACCAGGTGTCACCAGATCCTCTTTTTTCTGAGCGATTTTGTGTGTGTGTTTTACAAACCCTGTCAAAACTTTCCTTCCTCTGCTAGGAATTAGAATTTGAGGCAGTGTGCAGTGAACCTTTTCTCCTTTCTCTTCTGTCTAGAAAAAAAATCTATTTTTAAAAAGAAAGAGAGAATGACTGAAAGCCGTAAACGATGCGTGTTCCCCTGTTCTCGTTCTATAGCTGAAGAGGACACACATCAGTTTTGCATCAGTTTTGGGGCAGGGCACTGAAACTCTGTACATTTCACGCACAATAATAAGCGGCTGAGAAATTACTCGAGGTGATTACGCAGGCTGTGGCTAGACTGGCCACGCGAACAAGAGACCCTCCCCCAAACGCTCCAAACTAGAAGACAAATTTCTGTCTGGTGGCCAAAATAATTAAATAAATAAAAGAGGGAATGGAACTCTATATCAGTCCATAACAAGTATTTTCTTTATGGAGGAAATTTATACTTCCCGTGTCTTCGTGCCCTCGACGTTGGTGTATTCAACTATCGGGGGTGCTGAAGCTCGGGGGTATTCGGTGATGCCGCCGGTAGAAGAGACACCTGCGGTACAACTCTCGCCTGGCTCGGCATCATCGCTAAAGAGACCTACTCTCCCCACAAAGCCGTGCAGGACCACCTCCACGCTTGTGGGGAAGCTTATCAGGCAGAAGGTCAGGCTGGTGTTGCCCTGCACACTATGGCAGTGTTACAAGCGTACTAGGCTAAATCTGTTGAAGGACAGGGATATCGTATTGACTCATCTGGGGGTTATATGGAATTCGGTCACAATGCAGGCACAATCGTCTCCCGCACAAATCGTTTCCATTCAGAACACCCTGAGCAAGGTCAGGCTAGGTCGAGGTTGCACTGTTCGTCAGTATCATTGAATACTAGGTCTCATAGCGTTGGTGTCCGCAGTGATCCCTTTGGACCTTCTGCACATGAGACCGCTTCAGCTGTGGCTAGAAGCCAGGGGGTTTTATCCGAGGGCCGGTCCCCTATAGCAAATAAGGGTTACACGCCACGTGCTTTGTTCCCTTTCTATGTGGTTCAGACCCCGGTTCTTACCTTGGGTCCCACTCAAGGTGCATCTTGTCATCGCAGGCTGCTAATGACAGACGCCTCCCTGACGGGCTGGGTAGTGGCCTTAAGTGGTCGTCTGACTTAAAGGGATAGGAGGGTCGTCAGTTCGGTTGTCACAGTAACTGTCTCGAGCTGATGGCCGTATTTCTGGCCCTGAAATACTTCCTCCTGAGGCTGCCATGTCTGCCATGTCTTGGTGCGGGTGGGCAATACAACGGTAGCCTCTTACGTAAACCATCGGGGGATCCTCGTTCACGTCATCTGAATTTCTGGCATGTTGGATCCTCCTTGGGGCCCAGGGCAGCTCTTGTCACTCAGGACAGTTTCATCCCTGGATGCCCGTGTGTGTGGGAGCAGATTTACTCTGAGGTAGTGAACAAATCTGGGTGAGATTTCACAGGGCAGAAGAGGACCTCTTTGCCTCTATGATAGCGCAATGTCTCCTCTACTTCTCCCTAAGTCACCCAGCCACCTTGGGTCTGGACTTAAAGGCACATACATGACCCTGAATGTGTCTGTATGCGTTTTTGTCCCCCGGTTTTTCTGCTCCCAGGAGTCTTGGCAAGGGTCTTGCCTCCTACTAATGGCGCTGCGCTGGCCGAACAGGATATGTTTCTCGAATACCTCTCCTCGACGGCTCGCCTTGGGCAATTCCGAACTGGGAGGACCTTCTCATCCCTGGTCCGAATTGTGAAACCTTTCATGCTTGGCCCCTAATGGTACCTACTGATGTTCACAGGGCTTTCTCTTGAGGTTATCGAGACCTTTTCAAGTGCTAGGGTTGCCTCCACTTGGAACTGATCTGGGTAGATTTTACATGGCAGAAGAGGACCTCTTCGCCTCTGTTGATAGCGCAATGTCTCCTCTACTTCTCCCAGAGTCGCCCAGTTCCCCCCCTAAGTTCATAATACAGAACCAGCTAACTGCCAGTTTGCTTCAGTTCTAGATTTTCTGTAGAAAGAACTGTCAGCGGGCACTTGCCTTGCCACTGCCAGGTTCTATTTGGCCTCCACTGCGGTTTGCCACGCCTTGGTGGGCGGGGTGCCCCCTAAGAGGCATCCTTGCTAGGACCTCTTCATAGGGTAAGACCCCCTTTTTAGACCTCTAGAGTCAGCATTTGGTAGACTTCTGACTCTCAAGATGTTTTTTTCTTATGGCAATTACGTCTCTAAGGAGACTTAGGTACCTACAGGCTCTGTCTCTTTTGCCGGCCTGTTTAGAGTTTGCCCCAGCTATGACCAAAAGCATTCTTTGCACCCTCACCCTAACTACCTGCCCACGGTGCCTTTCGCGACCCTTGGCCGGTTATTTTCTAAGCCTTCTGCTCCCTGCCGTTTGTAATGCCGGAGCAGCTAAGACTTCTCAGACTTTGTCCAGTCTGTACCCTTCAGACTTATGTCCACCGCTTTTGCTAGTGGCGTAAAGTCAGGGCAGCAATTTTTCACTTGGAAGCCATGACCGGGGGGGGCGGTCACCTCCTGGCAGACTGTGTCACTTTGGGTGAGGGACATTATTGCCCGGGCCTACGAGGCGCGCGGTCAAGCTTCGCCAGTAGGTTTTAGGGCGCACTCTACCAGAGGGCTCTCCTCCTCTAAAGCCTTGGCTAGAGGTCTCCCTCTGCAGCAAGTTTGTGATGTGGCAGGTTGGTCCTCTCCGCACACATTCATCCTGTTTTATGGTCATGTTACTAGATGTTCATGCTACCCCGGGCTCTTATGCCCTTGGATCGACATCTACGCTCATGTCTAAGCAAGTTTTTGATGCGGCAGGCTGGTCCTCTCCGCACACATTCTCAGATCTTATGGCTTAAATCTTTCATGCCTGAACAAGTTTGTGATGCGGCAGGATGGTCCTCTCTGCACACATTCTTCAGGCTCTATGGTTTGGATGTTCATGCTACTCCGGACTCTTACGCCCCTGAGTCGACATCTGAAGCTCATGTATAAGCAAGTCTGTGATGCGGCAGGTTGGTCCTCTCCGCACACATTCATTAGACTTTTATAGTTTGGATGTTCTTGCCACCTGGTCAAGTTTGTGATGAGGTGGGCTGGTCCTCTCCGTGCACATTCATCAGTTTTTATAACAAGTTTGTGTTGCGATAGGGTCTCTTCGCACACATTCATCAAACTTTATGGGTTAGATGTTTTGCTACTCCGGACTCTTACGTCCTTGAGTCGACATCTCAAGCTCATGTCTGAACAAGTTTGTGATGCGGCAGGCTGGTCCTCTCCGCACACATTCATCAAATTTTATGGATTAGATGTTTGTTACTCCGGGCTCTTATGCCCTTGAGTCGACATCTCAAGCTCATGTCTGAGACCTCTCGTGTTCTTGTGAGCACACTTCACAACCATAGGGGTCCGGACAGCCCCAGTGTGGCTGCGTTGGTATTGCGTTCCCATAGCGCTTAGCAAAGCGCAGCATCATAGTGAAGCTTTTTGTAAAGGGAATGTCTCGGGTTACATGTGTAACCCTTGTTCCCTGAAAAAAAGCGGAACGAGATGCTGCGCTTCTTTGCCGCACTGGGACGTCCCAGGACAGCTCTTCAAAAAGAAGTATCTGACGACACCTGGTGACGCATCCATTTATAGCCTGGCCACAGGTGCGTCTAATGACTACATCAGCCGAGGCTATAAATTCCGGTCAATGTTCATTGACGTGTTACACACATATTCACAGCTTGGTCACAACTAGGCTCGTTCCCATTAGCGCTTAGCAAAGCGCAGCATCTCGTTCCGCTTTTTTCAGGGAACAAGGGTTACACATGTAACCCGAGACGTTTTCATGTCTAATGTAGTTGGAAAGCTTCTTTGATTAACAGGAGCACCTCTCTTACCCGCCGTAGACTTGCTGTGCTGCCCACAATTATCAGGAAGAACTGGATGACCTTGAGTGTCACAGGTGCTCTGTGTGCTGTCTCTTTCAACCAGGTTGGAACCATGACATTGTGAATTTTTAACTTAAATGTTTAATTAAATGTGTATACTAGTGTTACAGTTGTTATAAAATTATTTGAATTTCCTTTCAATTGGTGTCTGCAAAAAAAATTATTCACAAAAATAAATATTTCCTTTGTGGAACACAAAAAGAGAATTTTTAATACTTTTCACACAGCTCTTTTGACAGAATATGTCACTATAATCTAGAGGTGTAAATCTTCACTGGCCTCATGATTCGCTTTCATTACGATTCAAAGCATAACGATTCAATTACAAAACTATTCTTGTCCATACTGCATCTTGTCCTCAAATTTTTTTTAACAATACACACACTCAGTATAAAACAGTATTAGGCTATATTATTAATTTATCTACTTAATAATGAATCAATCCCTTGCCGATAACTAGCGAAAACTAGCGTTGGATCGTCCAGCATGGCTACATGAGATATCTGCTTCTGTGTGAGTGCAAATGTCAGCTTCTCCTTTCTACACTACAGGTGTAAACTGACACAAATCGCAGGGTTTCAGCTTAAGAAATCAATCAAGTATCTTGTATGTGTACCGTTCTGACAAGTGACAGACCGGCAATGAACAACAGCCAAATAAATAGAGAGTGTAAGAGGAGAGAAAGGCATTGGGAAGCAGGAGACCAAAAATAATACAAAAATAAAAACATCACCCATGTCTCCCGAACTGCTGTCACATTATTATTTTCAAAGATGTTCCCTGTCTGTGAAAATCAATGGAATAACGGGCGCGAGCACGTCTTTCATTGTGATTGTTGACGTGTTATAACTAGAGCTGTCAAAATTAATATATTAATCCATGCGATTAATTAAAAAAGCATTTAACGTTAATCCAGCATAAACACTTGTTGGAAGGGCTGAATCTTTGCTATGTGAAAAGAGCTCTTAACACTATTTGATGTATTTTAAATACCACAGAAGCACGCCAAGTCTTAACTAGATTAAAAAGTTCGCCGAGACAAACTTTAAGTTGGCTTGTGAAAGTTTGGCCCAGAAAGTTTGAGGAAGTTTAAAGTTTAAAGTAGTTTGAAGATTAAAGTAGTTTGTAGATTAAAGTAGTTTGAAGTTTAAATTAGTTTAAAGTAGTTTGAAGATTAAAGTAGTTTGAAGTTTAATTTAGTTTAAAGTTTAAATTAGTTTAAAGTAGTTTGTCACAGTAACCAGGTGAAGGAAATGAGGAAATTAAATAAAGTCAACCCAGAAGTCTCTACGATTTTCTGTTGCATAGATATGTGATTTGTTACTTGGTTGCTAGGGTCACAATATCTGGTTGCTAGGCAGTTACCAGAGTGATACATATCAAGGCTACTTTCCATTCTGAGTGAAATAAGTCAAACAGGAAGTCTCTACGAATTTCTTGTGCAGAGATATGTGATTTATTACTTGGTTGCTAAGGTAACCCTGTCTGGTTGCTATGCAGTTACCAGGGTGATACTTGTCAAGCCTCCTTTCTATCCTGAGTGAATAATGTCAACCCTCAAGTCTGTATGATTTTCTGGTGCAGAGATATGTGATTTGTTATTTGGTTGCTAGGGTAACCCTGTCTGGTTGCTATGCAGTTACCAGGGTGATACTTTTCAAGCCTCCTTTCCATCCTGAGTGAATTAAGTCAACACAGATGTCTCTACGATTTTCAGGAGCAGAAATATATAATTTGTTACTTGGTTGCTAGGGTAACCCAATCTGGTTGCTAGGCAGTTACCAGAGTGATGCATATCAAGGCTACTTTCCATCCTGAGTGATATAAGTGAAACAGGAAGTCTCTACGATTTTCTGGTGCAGAGATATGTGATTTGTTACTTGGTTGCTAGGGTAACCCCATCTGGTTGCTAGGCAGTTACCAAAGTGATACTCATAAGGCTCCTTGCAATCCTGAGTGAAATATGTCAACCCCTAAGTCTCTACGATGTTCTGGTTCAAAGATATGTGATTTGTTTCGTGGTTTCTAGGGTAACCATATCTGGTTGCTATGCAGTTACCAGGGTGATACTTATCAAGCCTCCTTTCCATCCTGAGTGAATAAAGTCAAACAGGAAGTCTCTATGATTTTCTGTTGCAGAGATATGTGATTTGTTACTTGGTTGCTAGGATAACCACATCTGGTTGCTAGGCAGTTACCAGAGTGATACATATCAAGGCTACTTTCCATCCTGAGTGAAATATGTCAACCCCTAAGTCTCTACGATGTTCTGGTTCAAAGATATGTGATTTGTTACTTGGTTGCTAGGGTAACCACATCTGGTTGCTAGGCAGTTACCAGAGTGATACATATCAAGCCTACTTTCCATCCTGAGTGAAATAAGTGAAACAGGAAGTCTCTACGATTTTCTGGTGCAAAGATATGTGATTTGTTTCTTGGTTGCTAGGGTAACCCCATCTGGTTGCTAGGCAGTTACCAAAGTGATACTCATAAGGCTCCTTGCAATCCTGAGTGAAATATGTCAACCCCTAAGTCTCTACGATGTTCTGGTTCAAAGATATGTGATTTGTTTCGTGGTTGCTAGGGTAACCATATCTGGTTGCTATGCAGTTACCAGTGTGATACTCATAAGGCTCCTTGCAATCCTGAGTGAAATATGTCAACCCCTAAGTCTCTACGATGTTCTGGTTCAAAGATATGTGATTTGTTTCATGGTTGCTAGGGTAACCATATCTGGTTGCTATGCAGTTACCAGGGTGATACTTATCAAGCCTCCTTTCCATCCTGAGTGAAATAAGTGAAACACGAAGTCTCTACAAATTTCTGGTGCAGAGATATGTGATTTGTTACTTGGTTGCTAGGGTAACCCCATCTGGTTGCTAGGCAGTTACCAAAGTGATACTCATTAGGCTCCTTGCAATCCTGAGTGAAATATGTCAACCCCTAAGTCTCTACGATGTTCTGGTTCAAAGATATGTGATTTGTTTTTCGTGGTTGCTAGGGTAACCATATCTGGTTGCTATGCAGTTACCAGGGTGATACTTATCAAGCCTCCTTTCCATCCTGAGTGAAATAAGTGAAACACGAAGTCTCTACAAATTTCTGGTGCAGAGATATGTGATTTGTTACTTGGTTGCTAGGGTAAACCCATCTGGTTGCTAGGCAGTTACCAAAGTGATACTCATTAGGCTCCTTGCAATCCTGAGTGAAATATGTCAACCCCTAAGTCTCTACGATGTTCTGGTTCAAAGATATGTGATTTGTTTTTCGTGGTTGCTAGGGTAACCATATCTGGTTGCTATGCAGTTACCAGGGTGATACTTATCAAGCCTCCTTTCCATCCTGAGTGAATAAAGTCAAACAGGAAGTCTCTATGATTTTCTGTTGCAGAGATATGTGATTTGTTATTTGGTTGCTAGGGTAACCCTGTCTGGTTGCTATGCAGTTACCAGGGTGATACTTGTCAAGCCTCCTTTCCATACTGAGTGAACAAAGTCAACCTGGAAGCTACTATAGACCCTTTGCAACCACGTGACCACGACCACGTGACGACGCCATGCTGGACGGCAACATCACTGGATGCACAGTAGTATACGAGCAGCAAATTTGATTAGTTTTTTAAACAGTTTAATATAGATAAGATACAACTAAACTGCATGGCTTCTTTTATTGAAAAAGTTGTCGTGCCGTTATCGGTCGAGGTAGGGCATCTGCTAGGTCTTCACAAAGAGCGGTATTTGGAGAAGTTGGAGATAGCAGGTTTGGATACCGACCCATACATTCTTCCTCCCTCAGTTTTTACGGAACTCATTAAATCGCCGGATCTGCCCGACTTCGGCCCACACGATTTGTACCACTATGTGGTAAACGGGGTATCGCCATACACGGGAGCTGATCTCAAAGCTTTTAAAAGTCTGGATGCTTACCAGTTCTTTGTAGCTGGCTGGGTAACAGGTACGCGATGCTACGCTAACGGCGGTGGGAGCTACCTCATAATGGCAAAGGTAAGACATCAATCTATGGTTTATTTTGTATTAACATCTATTTTTTACTGAAGTAAAGATTTATATAACACGTAGCCTATGATTTTAGAGGACATTGTCGGCCGTGGTTTTTTAATGGATGCCTGGACCATAGACTATAAAAAGGCCTGGACGCATCCCTGCTCTGGGAAGTGTAGTCATTTATTATCGATCACACGTTAATCCATGCAGTAAACCACGGAGTATCTGTGATCAGTAATAAGCACATATAATTGTAACATCTAGCCATCTTTATGTTATTATATTCACTGTAGCCTATGTTAAAATTTGACCTGGTAAACACAGCATTGTGATTAAGATGTATTCACAAGGTGCATTTATGGTGTCACTGCAGAAGTAAACAATAACATCAATGTAAGAATAATGTATTTATGCCACTTTCTGTAATTGTAGGTGCATCATAGCCAGTCACTGTCTGAAACCCAACTACAACCATGGGTATCTTTGAAGAAGGATGGGACAGTCTTGTGTGGCCACTGTACATGTAAAGCGGGCCTGGGAGAGGTGTGCTCCCACGTAACAGCTTTGCTGTACGCAATAGACTCTGCTGTCAAACATCTGGGAGACAAAAGCTGCACTGATGGGCCCAGACAGTGGGGACTTCCTCCTTTGAAAGCAGGCAAGGCTTTGTACGAAGAGGGATCGGGAATTGATTTCTCAAATCCTGCCAAAAAGCGTTGTGGTGTAAACAACCAAAGCCATTCAGGTTGTCCATCTGGGAAAAAAGTGGGTGTATCTGCAGCAGCTATAGAACAATTCTACAAGGCTCTGGATAATGCAACTCCAAACCCTTCTGAGAAGAGTGGTATACTACGCATAATGCCGCACTACTGTAAACAGTTTCAACCAAAGGTGGTGTCTCTGGGTCTACCACATCCCCTGACTGAGTTATACAGTGCTCAGAACCGGAAGCTGTCTGCCTCGGCCTGGAGAAAAAATGTGATGCGGTATTCAATGATATGGAAGTCACACCAGAGCAGGTATAGTCATCCCTCTTAATCTCATATGACTAAAATGTGCTTGAAGGTGTCATGTCATTAATTTCATCTTATATAATTTACAATGTTGTAGGCAGTAAAAGTTGAGGAAGAGACACGACAACAGGGAAAGTCAAGGCTATGGTTTGACATGAGGGCTGGTAGGGTGACGGCATCTAGGTTCAAGTCAGCTGCAAGGACAGACCCGACAAATCCTTCCAAATCCCTAATTAGGCAGATCTGTTACCCTGACCTATGCAGATTTTCAACAGTTGCAACCAGGCATGTGTGACATAATGACACAAACATACAGTTTCTGTTTTTAATTTCACCATAGTGTAAGTGAGTAAAGAAATTAGATGTGCTTTGAACTTATGTTTCAACTATGGAAATGTATGCAATGCATGTTGTGTTCTAATGTAGAGGGCCCCTGCTTTCTTAAAAAAACATCAAAGAAACAAACACAAGACAAAGAAATGCGTTTATCATTGGAAAATTTATTACAGTCAGTATTACAAATTATCAATATTAAATTACAAACATGCATCCCTCAATCTCTTTGAGTGCCCTCATCTATTTTTAATCCCAGGTGTATGGTGAAGGTCCTTTTCCTATTTATTCCTAATGTTCCTTTTAAATGGTTCCTGTTTAGGGATGCACGATGATATCGGCACGACATCGGTATCGGTCGATAAAAGCTTAAAATTATCATCATCGGCAGATATTAATATTTCTATACTATGCGCACGCGACGACCGTGAACGTAGCATTAGCACCAGCAACTTAAACTTCCAACATGTCAGCTGTGTGGAGGAAAAGACTCGAAGTCAGTATCGAGTTCTCTTTCGGGCTTGAACAAAACATAACACGTACAAATTATGCCAAAATGTCAGTTTTGTTGAGTGTCCTCATAAGAGCAGTCTTAAATGATTTAAATAAAGAAAAAAAATTAACGTAGAGAGTGAAGTGCACACTGCCGCAGCGGTTTTTATAAGCTTTTTATAAGCAATGTAAAAAAATGAGTTTTGTTTTCAAATTAGCAACAATTCAAGGCACAATAACAAAACAGTGCTGCTCCGCACGACCACCATTATGCATGCCTGTGAAAACACGCGCATTTTACGTTTGCCTTTAAATTAGTGGAATATATCTTCACCGTCACATCCCTACTTCTAAGGACTGAAGTTTGAAGTCTGAACTTAAAAATAAAATGTGGCACAGGCATATCATTTATTTTCCTCATTCTAAGTGAAATAATTTATCTATTTTTCAGGGGTGAATGTCTGTCTACATTTGTAAAAGTATATATTTATGGTAGAATCAAATGTTTTTTGTCTTTTGTATTGCCTTATCTACAACACATGAGTGTAATAAGATAAAGGCAGTACAGGAGAGAGACTTTGATTTGATTTCTCTTCAGTAAATTCAAAAAGCCAAAATGAGTTTGAAAATATCGGCATATCGAATAGTGGCCAAAATCCAATATTGTGCATCCCTATTCCTGTTATATTTAATTTACATATTTTTAAAAGACTCTGTGATAGAATATGATACAAGAGAATATTATGTGCTATTAAAATTAGGCCAATTTTGGGTACTGACATCTATAGTATTTATAGTTCTTAGGAAATGAGAGAACAAATCCAATGAAAAGAGCACTCAAAGAGTTACGATGACTTAATAACATTATTTTTCTAATTTACAGATGGGGATGTGAACATGAACAAAAAGCCAGAGAGACATATGAGGCGTACGCTGCACAACATCATCAGGACCTAAGTGTTCGTGATGCCGGTCTCCACATTGATACCTCCCGTCCCTACCTTGGAGCATCTCCAGATGCCTTGCTGTCCTGCTCCTGCTGTGGCGATGGTATTTTGGAAATCAAGTGCCCACACTGTGCCAAAGACACCGGAGTCCTCAGTGCCACTGAAAAGAAACATTTCTGCATTGAGAACACAGATGGTACACATGCACTTAACAGAGATCATCAATACCACTACCAGGTGCAAGCCCAGTTGTTTGTGACGAGGCGGAAGTTTTGTGACTTCATGGTGTGGTCTACATCCAATTTTTTCATACAGAGAATTTTGCCTGATGCTGACTTTTTTACAGAAGCAGTGCAGAATGTCGAGTCCTTCTATAGGTCAGCCATTTTATCTGAGTTATTGGCCAAGACATATACATGCCCAGATAGACTGCTGTCAGACAAAACACAGTCCACAGACTCACAAGAATTGGAGGAGTAGTAGGGTGTTCAAAACATGAAGTGAACTACTAGAATTGTTGGCTCTTTGTAAATTATAGAGTGTGTTCTAGACCTACTCTATTTATAAAGTTTTTTGAAATAACTCTTGTTATGATTTGATCCTATTAATAAAATTGAATTGAATTATTTAGTAAGATTTGCCAGTGTGTAATTCTACATACATTTAATATCCTTTTATAAGGGACAACAGCACGGTCAAAAGATTGAGGGATAAAGGGTCATCATTCTTCTGTCCTGATAAAAAAAATCAACTGCCTGAGTACCACCAAGAGGGACCTTAGAACCATGGTCCCAGCCCATAACTATCCTGACACATCATCCATATTCTATTTGTACAGTAATTTCCTGTTAAATGACAAAAACAACCTCTGGATGGGAAAGGGGTAATTTACAATCACTTTGAATGCAGCACAAGGTCTGCAGGTGTTGTTTTTCCGACAATGGCAAAGGAATCATCTATATTGAAACAGACAAACTTGTACACAGTTTACCTGTCAGCATTTTAACCGTTTTTATCCAGCTGCCAGCTAACCTTACCAGCTGTCAAGTGTAGTGTTAAATAGCCTCACATGCACAATGTTTACGTTGCCTCTAACGTAAGTTTATGAGCATCAGAGAGAAGCATAGACATTTAAGTGCAAAATCTGCATTGTTTTTTGTGTCAGATACAGATGACACTGTTAGAGACGGGCGATCAGTGTGAATGGGTAGACTGCACAGCCCTATCGCTAGCTGGTACTTGCTCATTACATAGCTTACTCATGTTACAAATGACAATTTGACTGGGTCTCCATCTGGACATGGATGACGGTATGGTATTACAGAAACGAATTACACGTAACTGGGAAATTATTCTTACCTTGTAAAAAATGCTCGCTGCAAATCCTGGAGTACTTGGAGGGCTGCCAGTCCTTTCGGCTGATAGCAGCAACCCATCGATGCCTTCTCTCCCCATCAAATGGTATTCGATAAAACGATAGATTGGTTTTACCCTGTCTATTAGCACACCCCACGGCACAACACGAAATAACCATTTTATAACACGAACTAACACAAACCACACAAACACGTACTCGTTTGGCTTGCCGTCCGTCTACAGAATAGCTCTTCCACCGTCCGTCATGGCGTTCAGAATTCGCGCGAGTAGAGCGTGACGTCACGTGCAAAGGGTCTATACTGTGGCTATGAAGATTTTAGGTCATTACTTATTGGCTGCTTGATAAAATAAATCCTCTGAGGGAGAGAGAGGGGGAGAGACGCAGGGCTGACAGGCCCTTTTTTTGTCTGTGTGTGTGAAAACGTCAGTTGGGATTTAAATTTCTGAACATTCCGCAATGTTAAGTCAATGGGAGTTTTTCCGAGATTTGATCGTCATTTTTAGGAAAACCGTAAGTCCGATCAGTTAGAAAAGATATAGCAACTAACTTCAGAACAGTCCAAAGGTCTAGTCTGAGTTTGGAGTTTGTAGAGTTAAAGCTCTAGGCTGCATTAAAGTTAACAGTTTTCTAAGATACAATATCAGTAAGTTGGCTTTCACAAGCCAACTTAACTATTACCAAAACACATAATGAGACATTTTTGTGTGCAAGTACTTTTCATGTGGAGTTCAATGTGTCACTTGATGCTGGCATTGACATGCTGACACGAATCATGAATGTGGCTGCACGATTGCTGTAACAAAGCAGTTATCCACAGGCTGATTAATATTGTGGAGGATGAGATTTAAGAGATGTAATGCCCATTGCAATGAATATGCAACCTATGTGGGGAATAGATATTTTAATTAGACAAACTCCCATAGACTTTGGCAAACTTTTATTTTTACTTAAATTGGTGATATTTTATTGCATATCTATCTTTATACTTTGGAAGGCTTTATTTGGAAAATGTTATAAACCATTAAATTGTTTCATATTGTGTTTATTTTTTCTATGAAGGAATTAAATGCATTTTGACTGGAAAAGATGTATAAATAGTCATTAATAGGGATTAATTATGGAAAATTATGCGCTTACAAAATTGTAATCAACTTTTAGCACTAGCTAGTGCACTAGCACTAGTTCTGTAGTGTGTGTTTGGCTTTAGTATATGCGCTTCTGCCCATTTGTCTCTGGTGTGCACAACTGCGTTTCACAGAGAAAAAAGAGCCACGAACGAGTTTGAAACAACGTGAGGGTGAATAAATATGACTGAATTAAAAAAATTGGATTAACTGTTCCTGTAATCACCCTTTTCTCTTGTTTTTATAATGTTTAGAAACCAGAAAGTCTATCCCATGAAGACTTGGTACAGAGAGCTTCATCTTTGGTCACTGACAGTGCTAATACTTTCCTTTCACAAACCACTTTAGCTCTGCTTGATTACCTTACAGGTTATATTAAGGTAATCCCAAATATTGGAACCATGGATCATTGCTTTTGTTTGCATGTCTGAATGTTACAACACTACACTCAAAGCTGTTCAGAAAAAGACCCTTGTCTTCTTTAGGCTATAAACAACCTGGTGACATTGCACAAGCAATATGTGGCCTCCATCAGCAAACTTACTCCTGCAGAAGATGTTATCTGGCAGGTCATTCATTGCCAGTGTCAGGAGGTAAAGACTTGCTAAACATTGGGCAAAGTTTACTGTCCAAAAGTTAATGAACACAAACTTTCAAATGAGTGTTACAATTACCCAATGATGGTAGCCTTTTATTTGTGGCATTATGATAAAATAAATATATTGTTAAAATACTTTCCCTTGATCAGATGTGAAGTTGTTCTTCATTTAATTAGGTAATTGACAGTCGAAAGGATTGTAAAAGATTTGAATCTCTCTGGATGACTGCCATCAATCTATCAGAGTTGGCTGCAGAGGCAGTCTTCAATGCAGGTAGGTTTCATATTCTATTTCAAATGGTTCAAGTGGGTGTTAAAGACGCCAATACATGACTAATTATGGCCTTGTCAGTCTTACAGGCACAAATCAGTGCACTTGCTTGCAATAGGCATTTATTTTTTAGGAAATAAGTGATACCTACTGTCACCTGGTGGTCTTTCTTTGCATTGCAGTTTTGGCAAAAAATTATGTCATAGCCCAACCATATCTCTGCTCTCTAGGGGCTGACCAAGCTTCTGTGATGGCACAGAGCAGTCTACAGGTGGCACAGTCACAAGTGGAACATGTTCGACAGCTATCAATAGAGGCTGAGAAAGCACTCAAAGACTCTAAAGCTGAAGATAGTGAGAGGCTTCAAAAGGCCCTCAGCACCGGAATAGAGGAGGATGAAGACATTCCAAATGCATATCTACGAGAGGACTAATTATATTAAGAACTTTAGCACAGTTGCTGTACTTAAATGTACATTTACAGTATTGTGACCACACCAAGACCTATACCACTACCAACTAAAACACTGTATCCTAACATCAGTTATTTATTTGTGTCCAACTTATTGAAGTAGCACAAGAAAAATTCTGTGTAAAGTGCAACCAAGTATTAAATGCCAGGGTGTGCAAAAGAATTTCTGTTTTCTTTTCTTTTTTTGGTGGGATATGCTTTTGTGATAATGAGTCCATTTACAAAAAAAAAAAAAAAAAAAAACTATATGATAGATTAAAAAATAAACTTTAGAATAAAATTAAGCAATGTTTATTGCTAAAAACTTTTTTTAAAAAAAGTTATAAAAACGTTTCAATGCCTTTTCTATATACCCTTTCTTCGTATCTGTTATGTAGAGTCTATATTAGTCTATATATACATATTAGTATATTAGCATGTCAGACACTGATGTTTATCACTCCTTATCTCCACCTGTTGTTTTCTGTGTTCTCAGCTGAAGGGCCCATTGCCAGCAAATCCATCATGTCACTATTGATGTCATTCTGCTTTTGTGTGGTCCAGAGCTGTCCCTCGGTCTTTTCACATATCACAATTTTCAGTCAACCACACAGAGCTAAGGTCATGTGTGTCAATCCTTCCTCCTGTCACATTTTCCAACCAAGCTGATGAATAATGGCTATATAACTTTGTAATACTATAAAAACTGTTCTATATGAGTGATGTCTATTACTAGATATTATTAGTGTGCAATAGGAATAAAATACCCTCTTAAGGAAAAGTTATTATTTTTTCTGGTCCCTAATGTAAAATTTTTCCATAATGGGGACTTTTAGCCCTGTTGTAACCTAACCATATTTATTATTAGACATTACTCAAATAGAACTGTTATTTTTATCATACATAGTAATATCCATACATCGGTGGCAGTTGAAATATTATAATTGTGTGTTTGTTTTTAGCTTAAGCACATTGTTTCTTCGACATAAAGAGAAAAAATGTGTCTCAACAATTGCATTTTCCAATTAGAGCTGCGGTCTGACTAAAAATATTTTAACTGATATTTTTGCGGTGTGCCTGGTATTAAAAGACATTGTTTTGGTACACTTTTTTTTATTTCAATGAAGATAATGCAACCAGTATATCTTCTCTACTGATAGTTAAACAGCCAACAGAGGGTGCTCTAGGACAAATTACTACATTGACATCTTGGTAATAAGGGATAAACACAACTCTGGCATTACATGTCTTTTACATTTTGTTAATTTAACAATCATAAATTCAATTGCATGCAGTGCTGCTGCGTATTCTTAAATTTGTCTAATACATGTGTCATTCGGTGGTCTAATATAATAAATCATTACAATCCTAAATTTTTTCAGCTGTAGCTTGGCATTTATTTATTTATTTAGTTAGTTAGTTAGTTACTTTTGCCTCCAAGTACCCATTTTATCTGTCAATTGTCTTAAGAAACTGCACCCTCTTTTTATCCATTGGGTCATTTTTGACCTGTATTGAAAATCATCTGCTATCTATTGTTTTAAGGGAAAATTGTATTCAATAAAATATCTTTTAACATTGTATAAAATTATGTTAGTAAACATATTTACCAACATATAACCTGTTCAAAACTGTAAAAAAAAATGTTTCGCATGTTTGCACAACCCCCATTGTAGAGGAAAGTATGCAAATTGTGGAAAAGATGCAGTATCGAGTGAAGGGGCTTGGAAAGTTTCGAAAACAGTATGGGGCTAGGGGCAAAATGTAAAATACTTTTAGATCAAATTTGATTCACAGATGTACAAAAAACTCTTTAAAGCTGTATGACATCCAGAAAGTCCAAAGGTGAAAGGTCACAATTTCTCTTAATTGCATACAAAAAATTATTTTATTTTTTTATTTTGTTTCTTTTGATGGTCCTGACAAAGTCACAACATTTGGTTCCTTTACAAAAGACTATGCAGTATTTATATATTTTTCTTTACATAAGACGACAGGAGGGGTTAAGGGAACTGGTATATTCAATGGTAATTGCTTGCTAAATGGACAAAGTAAACATTGCCATGGTTTATATAACTTATACTAAAAATACCTGCCCACTGCGATTAGCGTGATTGCAATGCCAACATGAATTTAGATCCTGGATTTATAACATTCTAGAATCAGTAGTTCACTAGCATGTTAATGTTGACAAAACTGAAGTAATTTGGGTTTGCTGGACTCATCAAAGAAAACCCCATAGTCGGCACTGAATACAAACAATTCCTTTTTGATCTATCACGCTGTATTTATAAAATAAAAGATGTGTTTATTGCACCAAAAATAAAAGACCTTATAAAAGAATACTTCACATTGAGTGATATAAGGGGAAAACACAAAAATGAGATTGAGAGTGCAAATCAAAACACGGATAAACAGCTCTTCACAAAACATGCTCTTCTGTGTTTTACTCTCCAGCCTGCCTTAGACATCCTTCCCTGCAACTCTTAAGTGCTGGGCACTGGCATGCTATATGATGACATTCCACACATGATTCATTTTCTGAAGGGAGCTGTTCTATGTTACTTGTCTAGGAAATGTTTAAAACTGCAGCTTGAAGAAATATTGTAGTGTATTTACTTGAATAAACTAGTGTGCTCTGCACTGAGGGAGTTAAGTCAGAACGTGTTGGCACCAAAAGCTCCTCTTTTAAGGGTCCTTAAGGACTCATACAACATTCCTGGAGCAGGAAAAACTCTCAGTGCACGTCCCGATTTTAGAAAAAGCAGGGGTAAGAAATATCATTTTTAGAGGGTTAAATATACAAAACGTGACAGTGTTTAGATTTAGAAAAATCTTGCAGGCTCTTGAATGCTTGGATGTGTAATAAATGACAAAAAAAAAAAAAACGTTTGAAATAGTTTAAAACGACATGTTTGAGCAATTATACCTCAAGTGCTCTAAAGTATGTCTATTTGTTATGGTTCCAAGACAACCTCTGCAAGATGAGGAGTAGATCAATTGCATTATCACTTGAGTCCAGGATGCATTACCATTTGAATGTTACCATGGCATCACATCATTAGAGACACAAAACCACTTTGAGGGAAGCTTGCCCAGTAACCAACTTCAAGGTTTTTGTTAATATCTAATGAAAATCTCTAAATTAAACACACAAAAAGTAAAAAAAAAAAATAAAAAAAAAAAAAGATTGAATGTTGGCTATTTTTCGTGTTTATATCCTTGTTAATGCCACTGACATACATATAAAGCAACAAAAATACATTTCAAAAGACTATAATTATACTGTGTTTTTGTATTTATATTTCAGCTGTGAACATTTCAAGTAAAAATATTTTGCAAAAAATGTAAGCATTAAACATTCATTCATTCATTCATCTTCAACCGCTTATCCTGTACAGGGTCACGGGGGGCTGGAGCCTATCCCAGCTAACATTGGGCGAAAGGCGGGGTACACCCTGGACAGGTCGCCAGTCCATCGCAGGGCCACACATATACAGACACACACTCATACTCACATCCACACCTAGGGCAATTTTTGGAGACACCAAATAACCTAGCCTGCATGTCTTTGGATGGTGGGAGGAAGCCGGAGCACCCGGAGAGAACCCACGCAGACACGGGGAGAACATGCAAACTCCACACAGAAAGGCCGGGGCAACCGGGGTTTGAACCCATGACCTTCTTGCTGTGAGGCGACAGTGCTAACCACTGCACCACCGTGCCGCCAGCATTAAACATTTTATTATAAATATTCACCATGCAAAGTTCTGTTTGTTTTTTTGTTGTTGTTGTTTTTTTGTTTTTTTTTACATCTTTATAATTCGACAGTATATTCAGTAATTTGTTTATTTAATTTTTTTTCAATTATATTTTACTTTACAAATTCGCCTCTAAAATGTCAGTGGTTCAAATTAAAATATTATTTATTGTAACTAAACTGTGCAAGGTGAATATTTATTACTCAATGTTCAATGTTGAAATTTTGTATGAAAAGGTTTAAATAATAACAGCTTAAATATACCAACATGTTAAATCATAGTCTCCAAAAATGCAAGCACTGTTACTGCAATGTGTTTTTATTATTATTATTATTAGTGCAATTCAACATGCTTTTCTGTATCAAAGACATTTGTAATTAATCTACTTCCATAACTAACGTATCTCCACATTGTTGTGTATCAAAATACAAGGCACTTCATTTATCCCGTCACACATTATGACAAACTGTGGTATTTACATCAGAAATAAGTTGTAGATCACTATAAATTTGTCAGTCAACCAGTGAGTAAGTCCTTATTGATTTTTTTAATAACTTAGAGTACCTCATAAATAGTCCCGTTCTCTTTGCCAGGTGAGATTGTGTGCCTGGTTTTCTTTCACTGTTTTTCTACTTTTCCAACATAACACTCGGCGAAAGAACCATTAGTCAAAAGTGCTCTAGAATAATTCTAGACCAAACCCTAAGGTGAAACACTGGCTTATAATAAAGAAGTTGAATAAAATATGTAATGAGCATGTAATGAGCCTCTTTAGAATATAATTTTCCTATAGGCATCACTCACAATGAAAAGATAAACTTTGCCTGCCTAATGATAAAAGAGAGAGAGAGAATGCATTGTTTGGTTCATGGATTGTCTTGGGGGGGGGGGGGGGGGGGGGTAAACAAACAACAAAAAGGGATTCAGGATTTAACTAGACATTGGATAATGATGAGTATTTGTAAGCCAACCCTTCTGGGTACAGATGGACAGAATCTCAGCTCAGTAGATTTGGTGACTCACGGACTGTTGACATGGATATGTCTGGTTCATTTAGGCTGTTGAAAGGAACAGATCCTCAAGGAATGAGGCTCACTTCTCCATGCAGATGGGTTGTGGGACAGTCTTGGGGATCTCAGTCTTTAATGTACTGTTTTAAAAGCTGTTTACATGGAGGAGATTTCAGTAGTTGAGTGAGTTGACTTTGTTGATGGTGCATTGTGCCTCATGGAAAATAGTTTAGACAACTTCATAGAATTCAAGACTACTGTTGGTCTTTCTTTGGATGGCCCAGTAGCCAAATTATGTATGTGCTGGTGTAACTTCACTTCTTTCTATGTCTTCTTGCTGCTACCATCCAGACATATGAGTGAGCAAAAAATAATCCTTGTTGGATTTAGAAAATACAGAAATTTTGCCAAATTGATGACCTGGCATAAATAAGGATGGAGCTATTAGTCAACTTGTGTTTGATTGGATTAATTAGTCAGTTTCTATATGTCCCAGTTAGACTCAGATCGAGAGGTAAAGGCAATGGGGTGAGGGGCTTTCTTGAGGCTTTGAGTCAAGATAAACTCAGATTGGACTGTAGTTTAATTTGTGACAAGGGGGCTCTGAGTGGATAAGCAGGGGGTAAAGGGGATTTAGTCAGAAACAAACAAAAAAGGCGCCCATTTGTGAAACTGGCCCTCGACCAACAAGTGCACAAGTTATGATGATCCTCTGAACAAGTACTGGAAGAAGTGGAAACAAAATATGTATATGATAAGTTAGTTATCATGCCCCCCATGATAAAAAGTACAACTGTAACTTTCTTTAATGTTGAATTTGCATGTGTAATGAGTGGTCACTGTTGGAAATTTCATATCAACTACACATTTTAACACAAATAGTTAACAAGTTGAAACCTAGAAATTAAGCAGAATTACACATATAACAATTAAATGCTTGTATTATGAAAAAGTGCAGTGTATCATCGCTGTCCGAATGTGTTCTGTCAGGTCCAATTTACCTCCATGGGTGTCGAAAAAAAAAAAAATTTAGAGTGGCAGACAAACACCTCACTAGCATTTTCACATAGTAAAGGTTTGCTGTATACTCACACCATCAACTCTTGATGAAAATTACTTTCTGTGCTATTTTGACCAACTCTTCTCAGTAGCTTCAATACAAACAGGACGTTAGATGACAAAATTCAGAAGAGTGGAGGGGGTGGGGCTCAATAAGGTAAAAAATACTTATTAAAAGTTCTTTGAGCCATTGGAATCACTAATAATTGCTACAATGTCAGATGTGGACTCATTTCATAGGCAGACTCAATTGATTATAACACCTAAATATTTTTTATGAGTCCGTTTAGCATTGTTACAAGTTACAACTTTCTTTCATTTTTATACCTACAATGAACACACACACACACACACACACACACACACACACACACACACACACACACACACACACACACTCACTGTATACAGCTGTAAAATCATAATAAGTGTCTCATAAGTGAGTTTTCCTTCAATTAAAAGCTACAGTAGTAAAACTAAGTAACTACAGCATTTTTGTGGTTAACTTGGTTGGAAATTATGGTTAATTTTGTAAAAAAAAAAAAAAAAAAAAAAAAGCTAAGAACTTATTATTTTGTCAGACCACATCTATCACTCTCTATCAGTGTGTAACTATCGGTGTGTGACATGCCATCAGCCATATCATCCTGTAGCTTGAGCCTGGTCAGTACCTAGATGGGAGACCACCTGTGAAAACTAAAGTTGCCTGTAGGGGGTGTTCCCTCTGTGTTCTGTGTGGGGCCCAATACCTCAGTTTTGACAGTACACTATACTGTAAAAAGGCACTGTCCTTTGGATGAGATGTTAAACTGAGGTTTCTTCTCTGTGGTCATTAAAAGACACTTTTAAGGCACTTCTTGTAAAGACTAGGGGTTGGCCCTTCTCAATCATGGCTTCCTAGTCCCTGTCCACTAATTGCCTCTATATCTCTACTCACTCTGTGGTGAGTGTACTGGGTGCACTATGGCTGCTGTTGCATCATCCAGGTGGATGCTGCACACTGGTGGTGATTGAGGAGATTCCTCTGTTCAGTGTGTAAATGCTTTGAGTGTAGTGTAAGAAAGGTGCTATATAAATGTAACAATCATTCATGGTATGCTATTTTTAGAATATTACGTGTTCAATACAAGTTAAGGACAGTCGACATAATTTGAGGCCAGGGCTGGACTTGTAATCTGTCATAGTGGGCATTTTCCAGGTGGGCCGACACACATCAGGGATGGACTGGCCATCGGGAGAACCAAGCAGGCCGGTGGGTCGGCTTGGTGGTTTGGTGACATTGCATCGTCGTGGCAACGAAGTTGTAAAATTGGCTTTAATTTTACACAGAAAAGCTTAGTAAGTGACTTTATTATGAATTTAATAAGTTTACATTGTTTTTAAGTAAAAATATGAAGGAAGAAAAAAGTTAAACAACGCCCTAAATTAACTTAATTATCAGCCAGCGCTTCTGGTAATATGTCCACCAATGAGCTTATCTTGCAAACAATGGTTTGCATATGAAGACAGTGCTTCAGGTGAGCCCATTACACACCCCCATAACCGAGAGACAGAGTGGTACAGTCCAGACGCAGCCTTTTCGCTATTAAGTTGTTGCAGAGGAGGTTTCATAGTTTCGGGGAGAACGAAAGAGAAGACGGGAGGTGATATGGCGCTGACAATGACTGGCCATTATCTCAGGAATAACCCAAATCAGCCGGTTCTGAATGTTAGAGTCATATTAATGCTGTCTTTCGTGTCAGGTAGGTTTGAGCATGCGTTATTTGACGTTTCGTGAGAGCAAAAGCCCTTGCTAAAGTTTGGGGGAATCCAACGGTCTATGGAAAGTATTGAGCGCGTGTGCATGATGCCGTCCAGGCTCGCGAACAGTCCTTCAAACGTCACCGTGGAACGTCGTTTGTGCTCCAAAAAGTTTCTAAACCCTCATTGTACACCATTTATTTGGGATACCTTTAGCAGATTTCGCATCGAAGTCGAATCTTGGTTGTGCAAGACCGTTGTTTTCACCTCAAACTACGCTAATTGTGTGTGTTCAAAGCGCAGGAATCTCGCACGATGACTGAGATTCAGCTGCCATGGAAACATTCGCGCAGAAACAAAACGGTCGTGCCCCCCCCCAACATTCCTTATAGCCTTAAAGTAAAGTTTAAATAATTGTCGGATACCCATGATAGTAAACCCATGGCATTTGTAGGCTGGTGGTGGTATGCTGGTTATTGTTTGCCGACCTCGTAATTTATGCCAAATGTTGCACTCTTTGTTTGTTCTTTAAAAACGCACCAAGCCATTATGTTCCCATAGAAGAATTAAAGGAACTTGTCTATTGTACTGCTTATTCTGCGTTTGTTGCAAGGTTATAATCTATGAAAGGGGCTGAGCCAGAAGTTAATTGACCCACTTCAGATGCAACAATTCCTAGTTTCTCTCTAAAACTTGATAAGAAGGATTTTATGTAATTAGAAGTGACATTTGCATAGTTTGACGCCTGGTTACTCCTGAACACAATGCTTGTTTGTGAATACAAATTACTTTTAACTGTTAACAAGTATTATTGTAGGATTCCTAAACTCATTCGGTCCCTGACAAGCACACCTGTCGTGACCGCAGTTGCCTTTTAACAACGGGTTTCAGCTGTGTTGTGTATAATTTTGCAGCTGTGGGGGACACATGCAGGCAGAGGTCAGACAACAACACCGCACTCCGGCTCGTGTACGGTGTGGCGGTATCCATAGTGACCGGTTGGACTGCACGAGACCACGTCCTCGCGCCTAATCGATCGACGCTTGTAAACAAACGAATTCCATCGTTGTCTTCGCGAGAGAACATATTTTGTTTAGCTCTATTAAGGACAACACGTGCGCTTTTGACATGCGTTTAAATGTAAAAGTAAACATTCGGACAGAGATGGGATGCTTCGAAAAGCCTGGGGGCGTTCAGACAGAACACGTTCTTGTGCGTTGAAGTTGTTTTTAACTTGAAACGGCGTCTAAAACGTCCTTATGGCGAAAGTTAAATATCTGTAAAACGGCACAGACGGACGCAAAAACCTCGTGAACAGTCCCTTGTCTTTTCTGATGTTATTGTCACTGGCTGCATGTTGTACAGGCACTATATGATCGTCTTTCATTTGCATTTTTAGTGGTCTGTGGCAATCACAACTTTTGCGCCTAACTTGGAAGATTGTCTTCTTGTTTGTGCGGTAAAGACCGTTTACTTTAAAACCCTGCTCATTGTTAGAAGACAAAGGACAGGTCAGACACACTGGAGCAGATGTCCCGCTGCCATTAAGACATTGTGTCCTGTCCAGCGGGGTGGGCCACTGCGTGCTCTGCCCTCAGGTTGTCCAGATATGGTGTGGTCGTTGGCTGCACTGCAGTGAGTGATGGCGGCAGGGGAATGAGGAAAGAAAGAATAACAGTTAAAACACCACACAGGAGCTGGGGATTAGCCCTGGCATTCCATTCTGTGTATCCCACCCTCCCTTCCACCCAGTCTTTTCTCTCTGCTCTTTGCTCCATCTCATTTATGATGTCTTAATTGCTTTTTTCCTCTCTCTGTCATCGCATTTTTTGTTGTTGGGGGTTTGGCCCTGAATCAAATTGGTTGGTTAATAACTTGGATTTTCTCTCAGGCCTTTTTCTGTGTTAAAGGGAGTTTTCTCCTTTTTAATAATAATCTTATTTTGGTATTTAAACTAGTTGATATTAGTAACTGACCATACTTAACATTTTACATTTATGCATTTGCCAGACGCTTTTATCCAAAGCGACTTGCAGTGCACTTATTACAGGAACGATCCCCTAGGAGCAACCTTGAGTTGTGTCTTGCTCAAGGACACAATGGGAGTCGAACCTGTGACCTTCTGATTAACAGTTATATGCTTTAGTCCACTGCGCCACCACCACTCTACTTAACAAGTTTCAAATCATTGGTGTCACTTTGTATTAAAATGTGGTGGGAACTTTTTTTTTTGTGGTGACATGAAGTGGCATAACACATGAATATTAATTGGGTGCTTATACTGTCACTGTCCTACAATGTTTACTGTTTTAATGTTCAAGCGCTCCATTAATATTTTACATAATTAGATAACTTGGTCCGGACATCTAGGCCTAACACTGTTCATACTGGGATTTTGTTAGTCAGCGGATAAATGCATGGATAAGCTAAATCTTTAGCTAGAATGGTCTAATGGTGAAATGTGTGTGTGTGTGTGTGTGTGTGTGTGTGTGTGTGTGTGTGTGTGTGTGTGTGTCGTAGGCAGGGACATGTATGTTAGAAATGTGATTTAACTGGAGTGGTGTGAGTGGAGCATGAAGTGTGGTGCAAGTAGAACTTACTGAATGCAAGAGAGAACATCGCTGTCACTCAACTCCACTGATAATGGCCGTAATGAGCACTAGTAACTAGAGCCTGACCGATATGGGATTTGAGACCGATTTTAGAGGGGGAAAGTTTACTGATTAGTTAATTTGAGCTGGAATGAAAACTGACCTTTTATATGTGGATTGTGCAGCGATTTTGCACCGATATAACTATGCAAAGGTACTCAGAAGGCAGCTTTCTTAAATATTTTTTTTATCGAAGAATATTTGACATTTATTATACATTTTCAATCAATTCTTGAAATTAACACTGAGGAAATAAAGAATAAATAAAAAAACTAAATTAACATCAGTAGTACTGTTTAGTATAAGTCAAATGCTGACACTTTTAATACTGCCTAGACACTTCAAGAGATGAACAGTGTCAGTGGTGCTATACATGTTCAGGGTAAACTATCAACGGTGGAGAACCAGACTTTTAAATATTACATTTTGAAAATACAACAACTGGAATTGTTCAGTTGAAGGGGGTACCAAACTGCGAATCCTGAACAAAACAGTTTGGTGAATACATGTCCACCTTAGCTTCCATTCAGCTGACAAGATAGGAAAGTATCTACATGGTTTGCTAGTTGGCTATAAACTTGTCACAGAGTATAAAAGATGGAATGTTTATTTACTTTCTAGTATTGCGTCTCACCAACTAGGTAGCAATGTAGTAGGAAATCAACACTCCACAGACCCAATCCACCACCGCAACATTGAGCTGCAAAAAGATGTTCTGATGCTTACCTTTCAATCTGCTATGTAACCGACTGCACACAAACTATAGCTGACTAACATAGCAGAAAAGAGACCTGGTTGTCGGGGACACGGTTCATGTTATATTAGTTCTATTGAAAAGGGGAAATGATGGGGTCATTGTTTAACTTTCCAATATGTATTTCACAAACTAGTTGGCAAATTAAAGCGAGGACACTGCTGAAATATGCACTGTCAGCAGAACCACCATCTGTCCGGCTCTGTAAAGTTACATACAATACCAATGACACCAATTCTAAATCACCCCAAGCATTGTTTTCTGCATTATGTTCTAAAAAAAAATTCATATCCATATCCGCGCATATTGGAAAACGCATACGCCGATATATCTGTGAAAGGCTAATTTCGTCTGATAAATTAGTCGGGCACTACTTCTAACATTTGAAAAAAACAAACTCCTGCACTAGATCGCCACTTATAACACACAAACTCAATGGAAACTCCAGCTCAAGAACCAAAGATTATTCTTTAGCATTAGACACTTGCCTGATAAATACTACTTAAAAAAAAAAAAAAAAAAAAAGTGGTGGGGGCATGTCCCACCCGTAAATGACGCAAGGTACACAGTGCATAGAGGGCTGTTGCTGATGAACAATTTTTCCCAGGATTTCCATTTCCATTGTAAAAGCAACTTGATTATGGTAAGTGTAGTTGTTGGCCAGGAATTTGGGCATAATAAACATGATTTAAATGTTGATGTCACACTGGCTTCTATAGAAGCACACACCATCACTTAACTCCGACCTCATGGTACGTCTGTTTTGAATAGTTTGTGTCATAGTGAAAAATCTATTTCTCTTTGAAGAACATGATTAGATTTATTAAATTTTTTTACTTCTGGAACCCTTCTGTTGCACTTGATTGTCGCCTCCCTCTTTTCTGTGATCTATAAAAGCACTAAAAGTTGATGTGGTAATAGATGCATTAGTGGTGTTAAACACAATCCTTTCAACAGTCTCGAGGATTGGCTTCGTATTTCTCTAGAGCTTAAATCACTGCTACTCAAGACAAAAGAGATGGGGCAGATAGTATCAATCTGAAACATGATTTTGATGATGCAAAGCTTGTGACATTGAATTCATATGGTAAAACACAGTGGTCCATCAACAAGATCAAGGCAACTTGGGCAAGATAGAAGAGGCAAAGGTTATTCAGAAGCTTGCATGTTTGCTGATGTTGCTTCTGTGGTTTTTGGAATGAAGATTTCTCTAATTTGCCAGTCCAGGGGCCTGATGTATAAATTAGAGATGCACCGATTGACCGGCCAGGGACCGGAATCAGCCGATTTTCCGCATACCCGGACCGGTGACCGGCCGGTCAGCCTCATGTTTTCCAATTTCCAAGCTGGAACGTTTTGTTGACAGCGGCGCAGACAATAACGTCACAGCCGCATGTAAACGTCATTGGCGTGGAAGATCTTCACTGTGAGTGAAGAATGCATAAAGTTTGCAATTTGTAATAATTGTAAGGCTAAAGTAACCCACGGGGGAACCACCACAATAACGTTCGGAGCAACAAACCTAATTAGACATTTAAAACGCCATCACCCAGCTGAAAATGCCCATTTTAAAAAAGCTAAAAAGGGAAAGCGGCTAAAGCTAGCCAGAGCTCCGAGCCAGACAGAAGTCAGCATCATCTCCTTTCTTTCCTTGGCATGAGCAGCGAAAAGACCAAAGCAATTACGAGGAAAAATATGGAATTCATGGTCCTGGATGACCAGCCGTTCTCCATAGTTGAGGACAGAGGGTTCAGAAATCTGATAAATAGGTGGTACTTTTCCGACGTTGCGTTGCCCGAATTGTTTAATCTCGTGTCATGTCACACACGCAGCCTGTTACCTGTCAACATTTGGGTACACAAATCCGGGAAGGGAAGTGGGGTGCTGGATGGCAGAGGCAGGCTAAATACAAATTGTGCCGTTGTGATTTAATGTGCTGAGTAACGTAATTTTTCCCACCGTGTCCGATATTAAAATCAGTGCGACACACATTGCAAAAGGCGTGGATATTATCGATATGACTTCGGGATATGAAATTAAGTGTGTGTGTGTGTGTGTGTGTGTGTGTGTGTGTGTGTGTGTGTTATTTTTCCGCCGGAGCACCAGCTGAGTCTTCTCCTCCCATCTACCTTGATTAAACTTCCCACGTCTGCTACCTGCGCAGATATCAACAGCACAACTGTGTTGTAGGTTGCCAGGTTGAAATTTGTATGATGAGTCGATTGTGTGAGTAGGATGCGTTTCATACAAGATCTGGCAACTGTCCAGTTGTCCAACCTTGGAATAATATATTGACGTGATTATTCATATAACGTGGTTTGGGCAATACAAATTACGGGAGTTTCCCGTGAGAAATAACAAAACGGGAGGGGGGCAGGAGATGGGTGTGAAATACGGGAGACTCCTGGGAAAACCGTGAGTGTTGACTGGTATGGTTACAAGCCGATAGTAGCAATCAGTTTTACAACTGATATTTGGACATCTAACCTAAGCTTAATGTCAATGTTGAGTGTATTGGACACTTCCGTTTTGTTCATAGGCTTGTAATCTTTGGAATTGTTTTGTTAGACGAGTAAAATAAGAGAAAAATGTCAATTTCTAAAAATAGTGGAAAATGACATCTGTTTTGTTATATAAAGCATTTGCAGTTAATTGTTATTTCTACCTCTTTCTAGTCACAGAGCACTTTATTTTGAGTTGTTTAAGTGAGAAAAGATCCTGTAACTTAATGCAGTTTGGGGGAAATTGTAATGTTTAATAATTTCTTTTATTATGAAAATAAAATTTTGCATGAAGAAAGGTAGATTTTGTTTGTATATGCGGTCAATAATAGTTCTTGGAAAGAAAATCTGAAAAAAATCTATATCGGCAGGTCACACTTGCAAAAAAAATCAGAAATCGGAATCGGCCAAGAAAATTGCAATCGGTGCATCTCTAGTATAAATGTTGCGTATGCGCAAAATTGGCATTGAAATGTGCGTACGCAGTTTTCCACGTGCCTATTGGGATTTATAAAAAATAAACTTGCTGTAAATGTGTGCACCGTTCGGCCACTCTTGACTGTACATGTGTGTGTGTGTGTGTGTGTGTGTGTGTGTGTGTGTGTGTGTGTGTGTGTGTGTGTGAGAATTGGCAACTCCAGCTGGACAAATGATTAACTGAACAGACTGACTATAAACACTGATTTTCATTTAATGCCCATTTAGAATAAAAAAAGTAATGTGGTTAAGCACTTGAAACAGAATCAAATCACTTTGTCACACTACTGTGTACACAAGTGCAACAGTAGGTGAAATTCTTGTGTGCAGTTCCGAGCAACATTGCAGTCATGACAGTGACGAGACATAAACCACTTTACAGTAAACAACATATTTACACAACAATTTACATAACAAATGTACACATAATTACACAACATAGTACTGATGTACAATGTACAGTAAACATTACACACAATATAGAATACACATACACGTGTGTGTGTGTGTGTGTGTGTGTGTGTGTGTGTGTGTGTGTGTGTGTAATTTTTTTTTATACCCTAAGTGAATTGGGGAGAATATATTGACAGTCCAGTATGTGATACAAGATGAAGATTAATAAAGTGCAGTGCTGATTGTTGATCGTGTTCAAAAGTCTGATTGCTTGTGGGAAGAAGCTGTCATGTAGTCGGCTGGTGCGGGTCCTGATGCTGCGATACCGCCTGCCTGATGGTAGCAGTGAGAGCAGCCCATGGTGGCTGGAGTCTCTGATGATCCTCCGAGCTTTTTTCACGCACCGCCTGTTATATATGTCCTGGAGGGAGGGAAGCTCACCTCCGATGATGTGTCTGGCAGTTCGTTCCACCTTTTGCAGTTCTTTGCGGTTGTGGGCGGTGATATTGACGTACCAGGCGGTGATGCAGCCAGTCAGGATGCTCTCTACAGTGCTGGTGCAGAACCGGGTGAGGATGTGGTGGTTCATTCCGAACTTCCTCAGCCGTCTCAGGAAGAAGAGGCGCTGGTGAGCCTTCTTCACAATGGCCTCAGTGTGGACGGACCATGCGAGTTCCTCAGTAATGTGGACACCGAGGAACTTTAAGCTGCTGACTCTCTCCACCGGTGCTCCATTAATGGTGATGGGGCTTTGTTCTCTGTCTTTCTTCCTGAAGTCCACTACTAGCTCCTTGGTTTTACTGACGTTGAGGGAGAGGTTGTGCTCCTGACACCAGCATGTCAGAGTGTGCACATCCTCTCTGTAGGCTGTTTCATCATTGTCAGTGATCAGACCTACCACCGTCGTATCGTCAGCAAACTTAATGATGGCATTGGAGCTATGTGTTGCCACACAGTCATGTGTGTAAAGGGAATACAAGAGTGGGCTGAGAACACAGCCCTGCGGGGCTCCAGTGTTGAGGGTCAGTGATGAGGAGATGTTGCTGCCCATTCTAACCACCTGACGTCTGCCTGACAGGAAATCCAGGATCCAGCTGCACAGCGAGCTGTTTAAGCCCGGAGTTTCTCCTCAAGCTTGGAGGGCACTATGGTGTTGAATGCTGAGCTGTAGTCTACAAACAGCATTCTCACATATGTGTTCCTTTTTTCCAGATGGGAGAGAGCAGTGTGTATTGTAGATGCAATGGCATCGTCAGTGGAGTGGTTGTTGCGGTAGGCAAACTGTAATGGGTCCAAAGAGGTGGGCAGAACAGAGCAGATGTAATCTCTGATCAACCTCTCAAAGCATTTGCTGATGATGGGGGTCAGGGCAACAGGACGCCAGTCATTTAAACAAGTGATTTTTGATTGCTTCGGTACAGGCACAATGGTTGATGTTTTGAAGCATGTGAGGACTACAGACAGGGAGAGGGACAGGTTTAAAAGTGGTGGTCCGCGCAGTAAGTGCCGCACGAATATCGCCGTTAACCCATGGTTTCTGGTTGGGGTAGATCCGTATTGTTTTTGTCGGAACAACGTCCTCTACGCACTTCCTTATGAAACACGTTACGCTATCAGCGTAAACCTCGATGTCGTCATTGGAGGCAGACCGGAACATCTCCCAGTCCGCGTGATCAAAACAGTCCTGTAGCGCAGAGTCTGATTGGTCCGACCAGCACTGGATCGTTCTGAGGGCGGGTGCTTCCCGTTTTAGTTTCTGCCTGTAAGCGGGCAGAAGCAGAACGGAAGAGTGGTCGGATTTGCCAAATGGTGGGCGGGGGAGGGATTTGTAGCCATCCCGGAAAGGAGAATAGCAATGATCCAAAACCCGGTCCCCTCGTGTGTTGAAGCTGAATATGTTGGTGGTATTTTGGTGCTATTGTTTTAAAGTTGGCTTTGTTGATGTCCCGGCAACAATGAACGCGGCCTCAGGGTGCGCGGTTTCCTGCTGACTTATACTCCCATACAGTTCCTTGAGTGCCCGGTCTGTGTCGGCTTGTGGGGGGGATGTACACAGCAGTGATAATGACCGCTGTGAATTCCCTCGGTAGCCAGAATGGTCGACACAGAAGCATGAGATATTCCAGATCAGGAAAGCAGAAAGACCTGATAAAATGTACATTCCTCTGATCACACCAGGATTTGTTGATCATAAAACATACACCACCACCTCTTTTTTCCCCTTTTCCTTCTGCATTTCCACGGCTGGGCAGCCCAGACAAAGGGCTCCGCTGGCGTGTTTGTAAACCGCGGGTCGGCATTGAGGAATTTGAAGTCCGGTTTTCGGTGTGCGATTGCCGAACCAATGTCCAAAAGCGTTTGTCTGCCTTACACAATAAGGCAGACAACATCCACGACAAAAAACACAAAACTGTAAACAAAACAAACAATAAACTGCAGTGTTTTGACGGAGCCCGCGACGCAGCAGCCATACTCGGCCATACTCTATTATTAAGCTAATAGTAGGCTATATTATTTTTATGTAGCTAATTGAAAAGGCATTCAAATATAAGCTATAACAGGGAAATATTGTTTTGGGATGCACTGCGTTTGGAGAACTTTACCATGTCATCATTAAAGGAGTCAGTCTTATCTCTTTAAGTGTTTCTCGTACCGTTAAATGCAGTAATCACATGTCTGGATGGTGAAATACATATTGTAATTGTATGCTGATGAGGATATGCATCATTGTATACTCGTATGGTTATTTTGGGGAGGACACTGGGTGGAGAATGAATCGTGTGCGTACATGCACACGATTCAATCTTCCACTAGCTGGGATTTATTAAGGGAACTATGCGCAGGTTCTGGCATATGTACGGACTTTTTCATCTGTGCTTGAGAGCTTACCGGTGCAGGATTGTACTGTTGAGCATGAGCTGTTAAGGTTAGTGCTGTTATTCTTGGTGCTGTGTTATAGAAGAGTGGTGCTGCTAGTTATTTTAGAATAATGGAAATCCCTTCTTGTAGAGACTTCTAAAATTCCCTCTGTATTTATATTTTAAGATGTGCCTCAGGGTTCATTGACGTGAAAGAAGTGAAACCTCAAGAGGTTCTAAAATTGTGTCGTCAAGGCCTTTTGTTTGTGAGTAAAACAAATGGGCTAGCTGTTTTTTACTCTTTGAGAGCTTTCCAACAACATTTGATACATGGATATTTAATGATTTTCTGCTGATTGCAGCAATACGTTTTCTGGCAGGTGGCAGGCCCATTCAAGCTTAACTGGTTAAATCCCAAATCCATTTGGTAAAATGAATTTATTTTAATTTTATTTTGACCTTTTTATCATAAATGACTGGAAAGTAGGGATGTCTCAAAGTTGGGAGACCACAAGAGGGCAATATAACATGTATCCCTTTCACACACGAGGAGTTGATATGGTGCAGAAGATAGCAGTACAAAGTAAAACATGTTGTTGTGTGGTGTTTTTTTTATTTTATTTTTTTTTTTTTTTTTATTTCAAGAATGATCAATGTGATGTTTATTTTACAGGTTTTGTTTATGAAACTGTGCAAACTGGTTTCGAAATGGCAAAAAAAAATTACAAATTCAGCAATTTCTCTATGTAGCATTGAATAAACTTCAAGCTATCAAACCACAAAACGACATACTTGTAACTGAAAATAGGCTCTAAAAGATACATGTTTGCATCCAGTGATTGCCAAGTAGGACTTGGCATCGATACAGATTTTCAGATTCACAAGCTTTCGATATCGATTCATATGGGTATATTTCAGTTATAATATCCCCTTTTTTTTTTTTTTAATGAGATTTTCTCCCAGCCAATTCTGTGAATTATACAGATTTCACTAATATTTTTAGTTTTTCTTTGTCACATTTTATCTTTTAAAAATTAACACCATTTAATCCATAAATATTATATTGCATATATTTTGTTAAAAATTTTTAAAGTGTAATTTGTACAATTTACAGGTATTTTACGTTGTTTTTGAATAAGCATTTAAACGTGTGTGTGTGGTGTTTTTTTTTTTTTTTTTTTTTTTTTTTTTTTAAATACAAATTTTATGCCCACTTCCCAACGCGTCGTGGTGGCGTAGTGACTCCTTACCGTGGAGACATGGCGCGTGTGGAGGCTTCACTATATTCTCTGCAGCATCCATGCACAACTCTGCTCCAAGAACAAACCACATTATAGCGACCATGAGGTGGTTACCCCATGTGACTCTACCCTGCCTAGCAACTGGGCCGATTTGAATGCTTAGGAGACCTTGCTGGAGTCACTCCGCACGCCCTGGATGCAAACTCGTGACTCGTAGTCGGCGTTTTTTTTTTCTTGCTGAGCTTCCCAGGCCCCAGGTACTGTCTCTTAAGTGAATCCTGCATTTCTGCAAACAGCAACTTTAAGCGTATGCTAGCGAGAGAATTGATTTCTCATCTATGCTATGCCTGGTTTGAATTATATGTTTATTTCAGTTTATGATCAACTGAGTGTAAAGAAAGGATATTAAGAGACCTTAGTGACAAATGGTTTGTGTGTATCTCATATTTGGACACGCGTTACGTGGAACTTTTTATTCCCAGCACACAGTGAAAGGACCTCACTACTGTATACTTCACCACTACACAATTACTGGTGAGTGAAATGTAAACATTTACCTGCCAGTTGCCAAATATAAAAATTGTCACACAGCGCTAAATTGTTTAGCAAATTTGAGTTTTTTTTTTCTCTCATTGTAGTGGAGGGCTGCGCATAGTGTAAAATATAGATCTTTGGATTTAAGAATTGAGATCGCTCAAATTAAGATTGCGATGCATTGAAAAATCTAGATTTTTAACCACCCCTATGACCAAGTAATCTTTCTCTAATGATTTGGGCCCAAGACACTTCAAAATTTAAGCTGAGCATTGGCAAATGTTCGTACCTTTTGTGGAATATAACACTTTAAAAAAAAAAAAAAAATATATATATATATATATATAATTATTTAAGAATGCGCCATGTCGTCCTCCAGATGTGACCACATATATATCCCCATCTCGATAATCTTCCGATTATTGATGCGAGATAATGTCATTGATCCCAAGCCTACTGGAAAGGTCATGGAAATTCATTGCTCAAAAAGTGTGTTAACCCTGATGCCTCCTTTTTCACCATGTGACTACTCCTTTTTGTCCCCTGCAGGACTGGGCATAAGAATTTAAGTGTCCTTTTCTCCTCTTGGAATTGCAACATTGTAAATGGAGACAATGAACACAATGGTCTATTCTTATCTTTTTAAATTGCCTTTTTGGGCTTGAGATTAACATTTAAACTCCTTTGCACCGTCCAAGACATAAAAGCAAGTTCTACCAGAGATTTGTCTTAAAGTGAGGTATGAAAATGATTGTTTATCCCTGTGCTCTTGGGCCTTTGTAAAGAACAAAAATAGATAAATAATTTTTTTTTTTTTTCTTCTGCCTGAAATTAGAGTTTCCATGGATCAAAGGGATATCAATTTAAAATTTGATTGTTAAAGGGTAACTGATGGCATGTCAGCACTGTAGAGCATTGGGATTCCTTTATCTCAGTCCCTCTGTTGCAAATACTAAAAAAGAGGATTAAATCATCTGTGCATCCATCCGTCCAGTATTAATCTCGGAGATGACCAGTTACTTTCTGCCGAAATATCATCTGCAGACACGTGTGCCACCGAGCAAGCATCTGAGTAGTGGCTGACCGACATTTTTTTTTATACAATTCCGATACAATTCCGATATCACACAATTTAATAGTAAATTTACAAAATGGTAATAAATAAATGGTCTTGTTTAGCGATTTATTTACACTTTCACCAACAACTTGACCTTTTGTAGTGTGTGTGTGTGTATGTGTGTATGTATGTATGTATGTATGTATGTATGTATGTTATATATATATATATATATTAAAAATATTATTATTATTTTTTTTTAAAGCAGTATTTTCTGTTTAGTCATCCAATTTTAGTCATTAATTTGCACATGAAGAAATTTGTCAAAATTTTAGGAAGGAAATAGTCCAGCAACCATGGAAGGCATGTGTGCATTAGTAAGTCACTTTTTTTTTTTTTTTTTTCACCAAAAGACAGAATCAAAACATTTGTACATGCAGTGCATGGTGAATGTGATATTTACTCAGGGCACATTATGCGCTTTTACTTTGCATCTATGCGCTTGTGCAGATCCAGTGTGAGCAGCAATCTCCTGACAGTTTAAATGGCCCAGATCTCCTGCTTGCACGGTCACAGACTGACTTGATTTGTGAATCGGAGGAATGTTTTGATCCTGATGTTTTTATTCTGGCTGATAGAATACACACTTCAGAGAAAAATATTATTAGATGAGCGCTTGACTGAAGAAAAGGCTGGATTTTCGTGAGGTTCACAAATTTGTATCCTCTGTTTAAACAAGACATCTGCATATTTGCAGCTGGTACATGAAAGCATGATAATTGCCTTTTTTACCATTCGACACACTGTTAAAAGTTACAGGGAACTGTTGAGAAGAGACGGAGAATGCAACACGCAAGCACTTTAACATGAGCTCAGACACATCTATCGTGGCTCTGATATGCAGACGTTGCACACCTGTCTGTTTTTGTAGGAGCACGATGGCACGAACTGTGATTTGGGTGTTTACATATCTCAGACAATTCACATGCAAGCAGCCAATTATCTGTGCCCTTGTGTCCTTGTCTAAAAAAATTAGACAAATGGGAAAATGCATCTTAATTGTAAAAATATGAGTGACCCCTACGTCTGGGCATCAAGCTGTTGCAAACTTGCATGTTAGGATTGGTTGTCATTTCTTGTAGGTGTATAGACTTAAATCTCTGATTCACCATTGCAGTTTCAACAAACGTGCAGATTGAAGAGTAGAGAATAGTAAACTTGATGCATAGCCTAATTCCTGATTTATTTATTTATTTATTTATTTTTTAGTTGTCAACCCTATTATCATTTCAATATCTGTTCTGTGCGATATTTCATTCAGCTACTTTGAATTTAATTTTGCGCAACTTGCTTTGCATCATCGTACAGCCATAGAAGTAGCATAAACAATGTGAACTACAGTGTTGGAAACGGACATATAGGAATGGTGTACTTTTTTGTGCCAGTTTCTCTGGCTCTACTGCAAGGGTTTGTGCAATGACAAATTCTCATTCAAGGCACGTCGGGCCACTTTGTGACCATCATGGAAACAACTTGTATTCATAGAAAAATAGCTGCCCAGAAAAGAACGGCTCTTATCTACTGTGCTACTTTAGATCCGAGCAAGCTTTAAAAAAAAAAAAAAAAGTCTGGTCCAGCTCATGCACGTTCTCAAGATGACTGACAGGTAATGTCTGTGTCTGAAAGGTGATTGGGTCTTTTAAATGAAAGGCGAGAATTCCCGATTATAAACCTCCATATTGGGTGTTCCAGTATCTCCCATTAATTTTAATACAAGTGGTCAGTCTCTGGCTAAATGGCTCAATGGAAGAACTGCACTTGATCTTTACAAATGTTAAGCAACAGAATTTTTTTTATTTTTTTATTTTTTATTTTTTTTTATTGGACAAGTGGGTAGCCCCCCCCAAACTCTGTTTGTCAAGCAAGAAGTCGACATTTAAGACTGCTTAAACCTCAGTAAATCAATCTATAGGCTCATTCACACATACAGCCTTTTCCAGAAAATTAAGATTAGCAGTTTCGGTTTGTACATGAACAGGGAGGTTAAAAACATTCTGACGAAGATGACTCTGACACCGGTGACTCAAAGTAAGGATTTTATTTTCTGAAACCATGTTCTTCACGCAAATCTGTGTTGCAAAATGCGTATATACAGTGCCGGGTGGATTACTTGTGAATTGTAATCAGGTACTGATTACATGAAAATGCAGTTGGTAATGTGATCTCAAAGATTACATTTTGGGGGTAATCTGATTTATTTGGTTTACTTTCAACCTAATTCTATTTTTATTTTATCATATGCATTTGAGTAGGATAACCATTTGAACAAAGTACAAGGAGGTAGAAATTGTATTCCATTCTTCAAACTATCGTGTGCCCTGTGAGCAGGACCCTTAGAGATGACATCCACTAGATCCTTTTGAAGCAATTAAGTTCAATGTATGAGCTGCACACCAATGTTGAGGTAATAAGTGTTAAAAAAAAAAAAAAAAATATATATATATATATATATATATATATATATATATATATATATATATATATATATATATCAGTGTTTCCCCTAGGTTTACAGCTTGGGGGGGGGGGGTCATGGTGTTCATTTGTTTCTTTTAATGGCAGCAGTGAATATATTAACTGAATTATTTGAATTGTACATCAAACTAAACATTGGACCATTTATTTTTATGTAATTTTATCCACAAAGTGTGCAGCTTTTGTCACTGCAGTGTATCTTTCTGGGCTTCTGGAAGAACATTTCCAGAGCCTCTTGATATGGGAAGTCAGAAACGTCTGGCCCATTTATTGAGATCCCCATGAATGCTGCAAGATGGTCTCCTTGCAGCCTATTGCGGATGTTTGTCTTGACCTGCAAATGCATTAACTGTTAAATGTGATAGCTTAACATATAGCTAAAAGCAGCAAATCCTATTGTGAAAAGTTTGTATTACCCTGTTCATGGTTGAGAAGTCCCTTTCACAGTTTACACTACTGACTGGGACCGTCAGAGCAATAGAAGCCAGCAGGCTGTTAGTCTGAGCAGACAGACAGAACAAATATGTGTGTGATTGAGCATTAAGGCCTATATTATTTTAATTTTTTCGTTCTTTGAATTAGGTAATTATATTAATTTAAATCTTTTGTTCATATCTTAATTTTTTTTCAAATATTTTTATTAATAGATCCGGCTCTTCTGATATGCGAGCCGGCTCCCAACGTTCACCTACAAGAGTCGTTGGGAGCGTTTAAAAAACACACAACATATTTTTGGCTTCTTTTCAAGTGATTGACGCAACATATTTCCGACGCACGCTTTCTGTCCGCTGGTGGGAGTGTGTGATGGGGAGTCGACTCCAAAGAGTCGATTCCTCGACTCTGAATAGCCCCAGACTCGGTGTCGACTCCATCACAGGAATCAACTCTTGGTGTCGACTCTGTTACTGTGTCCGAAATCACTCACTTGTGAGTGTCTAATCCCAATAAAAATTATATTTTTGCAGTAAAGTCGAGTAGATTGTATATTTTTTTTACATTTTGAGTGTATTACTATTTGTTATATGTTGAATTAATGTGACGTCATATCACGACCGCAGTCTCAAAGTCTAGTGTGTCCGTGGCATTACACCATGCCAGAGAGCTGTCGTAGAAACTTTGTATTTATCCTACACGTAGCTTGTAGCTTATCTCTTTAGAAATGGATAACAGTCATAGTGACTCTAGTTTGTAATTATGCATACCTCCGTACCAGAAAACCTGGAATCGAACACCCCTATGCTCGTGTGTGTGTGTGTGTGTGTGTGTGTGTGCGCGCGCGCGCGCGCGCATTGGGGCGGAACTCCGCCGTGCGCGATACAGAGAGCTGAGGAGAATAGTAAACGTGCGACCATGTAGAGACAGAAATGACATGCCGTCGTGTAAATAAGATAAATAACTTAAGGGCTATTTAGTTTGTTTAAAAAGAACAAGGTATAGAGCTGTTCTATTGGAAAGGTAACCTTAAATTACTTCTGTTGCGATCTGGCGCTATATAGAAAATATAATTACTTTACCTTCAGGGGGGGGGGGGGGGGGGGGCGGAGGGTGCCGTTGGGGGGGCGGTGCGCCCCCCTAATATAATGGCAGGAGAAACTGTGTGTGTGTGTGTGTGCATAAAACAATAGAAACATTTCATTAACAAACTGCAATGCACCTGAAAACAACCGCAATGACATTGCTAGGCCAAAGCTAACAGCTCAGTCTGGCACACTTTGAACCCTTACTACTTCGTAATAGTCCATCACCTAGTCCTTAGCTGAGGTGCATATCTTACTGTTGAAATATAAAGAGTCCTCAGTGTTCATCTGTGAGACCATTGCACTTTGGGTGAGACTATGATATTGTTTTGAAAATGATCAATAATTTAACAATTATCAAATGCTAGCAACAGCATTTTTGTTCTTTTTAGTTCAATAGTCTCATTTGAAGTCGTCACATATGGTGTCATCGAATCAAGTAAACGTAACCCAATGGTTTTCCTGCATTTTACCTGGTTGCATGTGTGAAAGATGTTCCTGTTCATAAAAGTTGCTTGGAGAAAGTATTTTAAGATTAAAAAACTCACTTTAGGTTATTTTGCAGCATGGTGCGATGACTTAAAACCAGGGAAAGATGATGGATATTATCCTGTAATCTATCCTGACTGTCACGACTTATTCTTGTTTCCTTATGCATTTTGTTGCCATGGTGCCTTTCTCTCCCACAGTTCCCCACATTCACAGTTTCCTCTCAAAGCCATTTGATTTCATAATCCATTGCTTTAGTATTCCATAGTGTTTTCTGAACCATGTATACTGGCCCGGTTTATGCATATTTGCTGCTGTTTTTTTTTGTTTTTTTTAGGTATTCTAGATATTTCAGATTGTCCTGGGACACTTTGAATCCCTGGGGTCTCAAAAGGCCTAGAGCACTCAAACAAAAGGCTATTTGTATGTGGCATGTTGTCCATTTCAAACCTCTCTTTGTGTGTGCCCGCAGGCCTGGAAGGTTTTAATGAGAAGCCTTAAGTTTATGTATGCGTTTTGATTTACTGACTGTTTAGTTTCCATTTAGTGATTTATGTATGTTACCAAGTAGCCACTGAATTTCAGTGAAATGGCCGCATTGACTTTAGACAACCTTGATTGTTATGTCTAATTGTTCATAACCCAAAGGAATGCTGTCGTCACTAAGTGGCCCTGACATAGGCCTAAAATCCTTAATGTCAGTCCAATAATGGAAATGCAAGTATCACCAAAATCTGTAATTACTGGCATATGCTTTTGAGGCAGTGTAGTGTTTAATGGTAGAAGTGTAATAGAAAGTTTTTTTTAAGCCAGTTTTAAAATGCCAGCGAACTAGACTCTTTCTAGTTCTAGAAAATTCTCCACACTAGCAAAATTAAGATGTTAGTGTTGTGCTCTTGTAAACCGTTTTGTGCTCCTAAAGCTGCAGTAAGCAACTTTGAAATGAATTGTATATGGAGAAGAATTAGGGGTGCAGTTCACAATACATGATACTATTGACCCCCAGCCAGGGTTACTTGAGAGCTGTTCACAAACCAAGCCTAGGCCTACCTTTATTTGAGTCTGTGGTGCTAACTAATTTCTCACAGGGCCTCAATTAACTTGGACACCATGTTAATATAGAAACCAATTTTGTGCTCTTAACCATTCTAAAAAACAGGGTACAATCTAGTGATGTCAATTTCGGCTTTTAATCTTTTAACGTTACCCCAGGCTACTAACGATAGCTAGCTAGTGATGCCGTAAGCAGTGTGACGGTATGCCAATTAACCTAGTAATGCTAACTTTTTTTTTTTTTTTTTTTTTTGGAACCCAGCCAACCTGTATACCTATTACATTATATTGCATTATAATAATTATATTATGCAATAGTAAAATATTTCTCCCTTAAATTCACTTTCACACATTATTTTAAGGCTCTCTGATTAACTCACAAGCCCTTATTTCTCATGAAGACTTCGATTCTGTTTCTTGTATTTTATCATCTCCACAGCAATGGAGCAGGGCATCTCCTCGGTCTCACTGCCTGTTATTAACACTGCATGAATAAATCCACAATGTCCACGGATATTTGACATTACATGACTATTAAGTGAAACTAGAGTGCTTTGCGTTCACAAAATTAATACGTTTATACCTTTTTGTTTATATTTTCGTGGGAGTTTGGCGCAACGTCTGCAGACGGTGTGCACGTCAGAGCGCTTTAAGTGGTTCATCTTAATTTGACATCCGCTGTGCTGTTCCCTGAGATGCTCTGAGTTCAACTGAATGAGACGCGTGTATTTTACTGCGCACATGAGACATACAGGGAAAGACAAGGCTGAATCCAGCTTCTTGATCAACTGCTTTTTATTTAGTTAAAGGAACTCTGCTTTGAAACTACACAACTCTTATCACTGGCGAGTGAAATGTTAATATTTACTTCTTACCAGTGGCTATTAACAAACATTTTTTTTGGTCGCATAATGCAAAATTTACTTGCGTATGTGAGTGATTTACTCACAAAGTAGAGGGTTGGTTAACTCAAATGAGCCATCCTCAATCAAATAACGTTAGACAGATCCAGGAATACTCCAGTGCATGTGTTTTTACTGCAGCGGGGGAGGAGCTGACTGAACTGACTAGCACGCGAGAGAGGACGCAAAACGCTATCTTTTTATTTTGTTATTATGAGACCGAGAAGTGCAAAATTATTTTAGATGAGAAGTGTAAATGTTTTCGGTTCATTACTAGACTGTGAGAACTGAACACCAGGACTGGTGTTTGCTGATACGCAGCAGCACTGCATTCAATTGTGAGTTGTGAAAGTGAAACAAAACTTCACTGAGTCATGAATATTAAATTTTTTTGGGGGGTGGTGGGGTAGAGTTTTGGCTCAGTCCAAAATAATGAACTTCCAAATATATTGTGAACATGGACTAGTGGAAGACACGGCAGTGTTTCCCATTAATTGACCAGGATAAGGTGGCCTGCCACAGTCTAGTAGGTAGAAGGTAAAATATGTTAATTACTTGCACTTTAGCTTCAAGCTGGGGGTGTGTGTGTGTGTGTGTGTGTGTGTGTGTGTGTGTGTGTGCGCGCGCGCGCGCGTGCGCGTCCGTCCGTCCTCTGAGGCTGATCTCACGAGTTACTTGACTGTGGCAACATTTTTAATATTGCGTGGCTCCTTAAAATAATTGCAGCATTTCTACTGCGGAATCTCCACTGAGGGGCACTAAAAGAGTTCAGTCTTGACCAGGCCAACACTGCAACGTTGGCTCAACCAGTCGCATGAGTTGGGGGCAGGACCATCTGTTTGGCAGACAGGAGTGTTTGGGGAAACCTGTGTGCAAAAGGTCATATCATTTTGTGATGTTAGAGGTGCAAAAATTACACCCTTTTAAAATATATCTGTTTTAATAACCAAAGACGTGGCCCTACGTTCAGACTGTGGTGTTAATTGGTTAATCAGACACGGTGAAGTCAATTATATTTACTGCTTCAACTGTAACTGGTCATTCAGTCTAGCCACTTTATGGAATTGGCTCACCTTCCATAGTCAATGCACACATGCTTTTATCATTCACAGAAATATGTAGATTACAGCCCAGATAATGATCTTTGCTTGGCCTGCTTGGAGCACTTAAACTACTCAGCATCTTGGTCTGCTGGATTTTTTTTATTTTTTTTTTTCTCCACTAATGGAACCTTTCCTGGTTTTCTCATTTTGTCACTCTGGAATGCATACGCTCATAAATGCAATGCTGACATTCATGCCAAACGAGGATCTCTGTAATTGTATTCCCTTTCTTTCAAACACACTGAATTTTATACTGTTACTTTTAATTATAAAAGCTGCCGAGCTCCTCTCTGATGATGTCACCACCATTCCCAGCTCTAAATGGCCTCCGTCTGGTATCGCTATCTCTCAAAACTGCAGGCAAATGTAAAACTCTCTACACGTGACTTAACATACTGTTGTCGTCATTCTCATTCTTGCATACCATTGCTGTCATATCACATACATGGGGGACTTTGAAGTTCTTTGAGCTCATGGTTATAACATTCTTCCATCCTTCTCTGATTCCTTGATGTGCATGCTCTGCAGGTGAAGACTCCAGGAGACAACCTTTAACTTTTTGATGGGTCTGCAGCATCGGATGGCTTTTGATTTTGTGTAGCGCTTATGATTTGAAAGACTTTCCATATTGGCTCACAATCTCTTTCATCCATAAATCATCTGACTGCTGCATCCCACCCAAGTGCATCTGTCTCTCAGTAAATAATTAGCTATTTATTAGTTCCTTTTAGAATTAGTTCCTTTAGTTATGTTAAATTGGTACAATTGAAAGAAAGTCTTTTGAGCTTTAATGCAGGCATGTGCGCAAATGTGCATTCCTGAGAGCGTGCGCACATTTAATTATCTAAATGGGGACATACCAGAGCTTGTCTGATAGGACAAATAAAGCAATCTTTACATTTGCATACATGCCACAGAAAAAATGGAAATCATGGGCTGAACAAGATTTATGCTAATGGTCATGACGACAGCATTTAGACCTTAAGTTTAGAAGCGCTGATCTCATTTTACTCTGGTTTGGTTTTAAATAACAACTTACACAGTGCTCCTAGTTCAATTTGTATTTTTACATGGGTCATTTCCAAATATAATAGTTAATGTAATGGAGATGACCACATTAAGACCTTCAGTCAGAAGGTCTACTGTTGACTAAAGCATGAACAGTAGTAATGAGCATTTGATGATAATTTTTTAATACTAAATAAATAACATGTTGTTTTTTTATTTATATATATATATATATATATATATATATATATATATATATATATATAATATATATATATATATATATATATATATATATTATCCTTAAAGAGAATTATTTTTTTGTAATTTTTTGTTTTTTTTAAATGTATTAATAAAAAATGGTAGTAATTTAATAATAATTACAGCAAAATAATATTCAAATAGGCTGAACATAATGAGTCCCTTTTTTTTTTTTTCTTTGGTCAGGGACCATGTGAATCCACTTAAATTTTGTCCTTTTAACTTGAATGTAAAAACACCCTCTTATAATAATTTCTAACTTATAATTGCAGAGGAACAGTAATCTGGGCTGGAATCTACCCCTCTTAAGTGGCACTTAAGGTCATGTTGTCTGAAATGGTGCATAATTTCTGAATCACTTGTGCTTTTCCTGATCCCATTATTGGCTATTAATTTAATGTATTTAAAAAAAAATTTAAAATTCTGGATTATTTTGGGAGAAGTTATGCTTTCACGCAAGTAAATAATTAATAAGTTTTGCTTGTCCAAAAGATATGAGTACATGGAAAAGCTTTGTCGAGCCCTGAGGCCATTTTGTTGAATGAGGTAGCCTATGTAAAATTAAAGCACAATCAGTTCAGTTGCTAGAAGTAGGCCTTTTTCTGGGTGATGTCTCTCTGAATCTTTCCTTTCTACTTTGTATCTCCCCGTGTTGATCAAACGTGTGTTCTCATTTTCTCTTCAATTAAATGTATTGTTTTCCAACATCCTTCGCTTTGGCAAAGATGTTCCTTGTATGACAAAGCTGTGTTGAATTTGTGTGTACACGTACCCACCCTCTCCCTGTTTTCCCATCTGGGATGTGGACTCTGAAAGGGATTTTTAGGATGATATGCTGGGCAAATTTCCTAGACTGCTTAAATTCTCCCAAACTCCCATAGGTTCAAACCTCTGTTTGTTTAGGAGGCCTTATTGGAGCTCTGCTGCACCTACCACAGCGAGAGCCTGTATCTCCCACGCTTGAACATACTTTTTCCCAAACCACTCATTTCTCAGTCCCTCCCAGTCACAACACAAAAATGGCAAGTCAAACTGAAAGCATACTGTTTTGAAGCAAGAGTCCACCTGACCCATTAGAGACTCTTGGTCCGAAAGATACTTGAGACCCACTTTGCTCGGTGTATTCAAATCTGTCCTTGCCACGCTTATGCATCCCAGAGCTATACTTTGAGCTGAGAATTAGATCCAGCCCAGTCTATCAGATCTGGATGAACTTGTAGAAACAAATGCAGTTATATTAAATAAGAACGTTCCTTTAGGCACGCTACATGGAGGCATGAGTACTGCAGATGTGGCCAGGGCAATAAATTGCAATGTCCGTTCTGTGAGATGCCAGCGCTACGGGGAGACCGGAAAGACCTCTTGCCATCCTTGCAATGGCAGACCATGTGTAACAACACCTGCACAGGATCGGTACTTCCGAAAATCACACCTGCGGGACAGGTACAGGATGGCAACGACAACTGCCAGAGTTACACCAGGAATGCACAATCCCTCCATCAGTGCTCCGACTGTCCGCCATAGGCTGAGAGTGGCCGGACTGAGGGATTGTAGGCCTGTTTTAAAGCCATTACAACATGTAATGAGTCACGGTTTTGTCTCACCAGGGGTCTTGACTGTCAGACTCCCTTTTATTGTCGAAGGAATGTGTTACACTGGAGGCCTGTACCCTGGAGTGGGATCGATTTTGGAGTTTGATGGTCCATCAAACTCCAGGGTGTATGTATATAAAATTTACATTTACGAAGAGTATTATGTATTGTTTGCACATGCACTCACTAAGCACTTTATTAGGAACAGCTGTACACCCATTCATAAATTTTTCTAATCAGACAATTATGTGGCAGCTCTGCGATGTATAAAATCATGCTGCTACAGGTCAGGAGCCTTAGTTAACGTTCACATCAACCATCAGAATGGGGAAAATGTGATCTCAATGATTTCGACTGTGGCATGATTTTTGGTGATTTTCGGAGAATGGTCAGACTGGTTCGAGGTGACCAAGGCTGCGGTAACTCTTGATAACCACTCTGTACCTGGAGGTGGATGGGCTACAACAGCAATTGCCACGTTTCTTTTGAAATGAAGGGAGGCTGAGCTTCCTGTGCAATCTCCACTAATATACAACAGCCTTCTCTTTTTATCTCCTTTTTCTTTCTCAATTTTTAACTTCTGTGTTCTGCTTATTTGCTTCTATTACGCTAATACACTTGCAATAGTAAAATGCACAGTTATGCTGAAACTGACCTGCATATCGGCCTAAAACTGGTCACTGCCTATGCTCTGTATGTGGCAAAACACTTAGCTCCTTCTAAATCTCCTGAAGAAGCTACTTTTTAAAATATGACGTTGAACAATGATTAATGACCAAATGGGAGGGAACTGCCTATCGAGCCGTGCCGGGGATGGATGTTCTGGACAGAGTACAGTCAGTGGGCTTTAAAATGCCTGCATCAGCACATGTCAGGCACAGGCACCCAAATGAGGGCAGGAGACACTGAATGAAAATTGACCTGGCTGCTTTAAGAGCTCAAGGCCGTGTAAAGAAAATGTCAGGAATGTATGATGGGCTTGGTAAAATGACAATCGTGTGTAAATTTGTTCATGAAGAATTTGACGGGCAGTGGCATGAAGGGTTACACCATTATTGTATGTAGCAGCAGCAACCTGGTGGCTTCAGGTTTCACACAAATACGGTCACTGCATCTCCTGTGGCCTGAGCGCTCTTGCAAAAATGCACTAGGGATTTCAAATAAGTCTCCTCCTCCCTGAAAAACAAATAGTCTGACAAAGCTCTGGTACATAAAATGCATATCACTGTACTAGAAATGTGCCAGTGTGGGCGATTTAGTGGGGTCAATTATTAACATTAATATTTGTAGCATTGGTGGTTTTAATGGGAGATTATTCTCAAATTAATTGAGGTGCAATTTCTTGAGCAATTTTGCATGATGGTTGGTGTGCTTAACCGAGAATAACAGTCAGGGCTACGTTTCCCAAAAGCATCGCAAGCTTAAGAAATCCCTAGACAGGGTGTCTACAATCAACTTAAGCTTGCGATGCTTTTTGGAAATGCAGCCCAGCACAGTAAAACCTTCCACAATAATTTTTGTATCTTAATGCTGTAGGTTTTCAGTCTTTATGCGCTGTTGTTAAAGCGACGTGCTGTATCAACAATACATTTCAAGTTTATCCCTGTCAGATGTTAAATCCTTTGCTGTCAGTAATGTAAAGTCTTTTGAATGTGGAGCTAGGATTGCCTTGAAGCACGTCATTCTGCATTCATGATGGACAAAATTAGTGGATGTATCCGAGGAACTTGTTTGAAAACTATTATTTTTCTTTTTGGTGCTGCTGTTGACTAAAATTACCTGCTTCACGTTTGAATGGTGGGATTCCAAAACTGAAACTATGACCACCCAGATTTAGGGACATAAACGGGCTTTTCACCAGCTGTCTGCAAGCGGGTTTCTCGAAGAATTGCAAACAATTGATGACCGAAAACAGATCCACCTCACCGCATTCTAGTGCAGGGGCTAGCTGAGCAAGAGGCCAGTGGGAATGTTTATTAAGAGACAAGAAGTGTGTAAAGGCATGTGTTGTGACCATTTTGCCACAGTCCGAGCAGTGGTTTATTAGGGGCATTGGTGAGGCTAATGCTCCCACACAGAGATGGTGGTTTTGGGAAGAGTGACTCATGGGTCTCTTTCAGAAAGCTGCTCACTAGCTAAAGTCTAGACCACAGAGAGGCCCGGAGACAGCCAGGATCTACCCAATATGAGCACATACAGCCAGCCTGAGGTGGAGCTGACTGCTCCAGAGGATTCTTGGGCTTACAAGAAGGGGGGGAAATGTGAAGGAATCTCCTTTAAAAGTACCCAGGTCATTTATAGTGCTCCCCTCCCCCACCAGATAATGTTAAGTGTCAACCGGTTTAATGCACAGGTCACGAAAGCTGTTTGAATAAAGAAAATGAATGAATCTCTTGCCGTTGTAATTCAAAAGGGCTGCATTTGGTCTACACTGGAATGCCTGCGGAATGTAAAGACAAATGATTGTGGCATCACAAAGATTTCATTCATGACACTGCAGAAATGCAGTGCAATATGACCAGTCGATAAACAAATGGTTACCGTCACGGCACAAAATTAAATCCTATTTTGAATGGGGGTTTTTTTTACTGAAAAGCTGTAACTGCGCAGTGGCTAAGCAGTCCAGGTCATATTGTAATGCTGAGTCAGTGTCTCTTTTCCTCAGGCCTCTAATCAGTCAACCTCACAGCTTTTATGATTCTCAAACCAATGTTTTCTAATGATCAAAACAGCTATGGAAACATTGGTGCCTTCTCTCATCCTCCTATGTCAAAACCTTAAAATTGTCCTTATTTTCCCTTCCCCTAACATCATAAACCAATGTTTTTATTAGATTCCTTCGGTAGGAGGAAATGTATTGTTATTGACTGTAGTAGTATTATTATTATCCTTACGCCCAAATATCTCTGTCACTGGTCAAACATTTTCTAATTTGGCACAATGATACTTCAGGGCAACGGGTACCTCCACACCAAGAACGGTCCAGATTCGCCCATAGGGGCCGCTACAGGCCACGCCCAAAAATGTTATATTCAAAGTGATTTTCATTTCCACCCCATTTGTCCAATTCTTCTGAAACTTTGTGTACATGCCTCATTTCTCATGGGGAACAAAAAGCCTCAAGGACCCATACTTTCTGCCATGATGGATTTTCCTGTACAGTCAAAATTTGGGAAAACCTACAAAACTCTTCTATTGAACCATAGATCCAATTGACTTGAAATTTGGAACCCATGTGTAGAATTGGTCTTTCAATTTGTTACTTGCCAAAAAATGTATACAACACAAACTGGCTGAAACGGGCATATTTATGTAATGTCCAATGTGTCAATAAATCAAATGTCATTTTGACTGATGGTTTTAAACCTAATATGCTTCAAAATGACATCACTCTGAAGTAACGTGCAAAGAATGGCCCACATTCGCGCTTAGGGGGTGATACAGGCCATGCCAAAAATTCTCATTTTCTGGTCAAAAATTTTCTAATTTTCTACATTGATACTACAGGCCAACGGGAACTCTCACCCCAAGAACGGCCCACATTCGCCCTTAGGAGGCCCATATTCAAAGTTATGGCATTTTCACCCCATTATTCCAATTCTTCTGAAACTTGGTGTTTCTCATGGGGAGCACAAAGGCCTCAAGGATCCATAAGGTCCAGCATAATGGATTTTCCTGTACACTGAACATTTTTTGTATGGGATTCCTCCATTGGGAGGGTTTAACCCCAACCCTCTGCTGATCAATTTTTTAATTATTTGCCATTTTGAGGAATCTGCATTGATGCTTGCAGCTATATTTATCTGAGGCTAAGCGCAAATCCCCACACAACACTCGTGGAACTGTTTTTCGTAGAATAAACATTTAAAACGTGCAAGCAATTTAATAGTTCTAACTACTACAGTTCGACTGAAATGACAATCAGAACTTGAAATTCGGGACGCTGTTTCTACTAGGGGTGTCCATGGTTAACCGATTAACCGTTAAAAATTGCGTAACCGAGTGAAACATTTTGCTCGGTCAATGGCGTGCATTGAATTTAGTTGTAATACATTTTTGCACCACCAGAGACTGCCAGAGCGCTCCCAGACATTTGTAATGTCCACAAGAAGTAGTCTTGACCAGTTTTCTAATATGAAGCGGGCAAAGAAAAGCACAGCGTGGGAGCACTTTAAAATCGAGAATGACGGGGCAAAATGCAAGTATTGCAATGCAGTGCTTAGATATACTTCAAGTACAACCTCGTTGTTGTACCATCTCAACAGCCAACACCCGGGCACACCAGGGATGGAAATTAGCACCCGCAACCAGCCAAATGCGGGTGATTTTGTGTTGTGGAGGGTAAACTCGCTTCACCTACCGGCCACCGTGGCGGGTAAATAAAAATAGCATCATGCGACGTTCGTCTGTTAAAGGACAAATTAGTTTGAATAAAGGAGGAGACACTGATTAGCAAGACAACTCAGTGAATGTGCTTTCCATTAAATGAATCACACACACAGTAAACAAATCCTTAACAAAAAAACAGGGCTATTCTGGTGGGTGCGGTGACGCGCTCATGTAAGGGTGGCACGTGGCGCTGCCAATAAAGCTCCTAAAATCTGTCACAAAGAACCGGCAAAAGTAATGATTATGAATATGTAAAATATAGCAAGGAGATATTTTAATTATTTATTAATAAACAAGTCTTTTCTTTGTCCATGTCATTTGCAAAGATGAAGTTGACGATGCTGACTCGCGGTCTTCGCAGTAACGCACCAGAGAGAAATGCACATTTCTTACGGATTACATAAGCAGAGAGCAGTCTGTGTCTGTTTTCTTTAGTTTTGAATTATTTGTGAGGCAAGGCTACCTTATACACTGAGTTTCGGTTCATTTATGAGACGAGCTCCAGTTCACGCGCCGGCGCCTCCGCTTTGTGATTTATATCGTCTGCTATATTTAATTCTTATTTATTAAATCCAGGCAATTGGTTGATGAAACATTGATTAAAATTAAGACACAATTAATACAAAACGAAATTCACTTTAAAGAAAGGTTTTGTGCTTTCTGTTTGATGTCTCTGTGGAAGTTTTAAAGCATCTTTCAGTGCCGCTTTCAGAGCGCTCACGTCCGTAACATTGTGTGTTCCTCGTATGTGAACTGAAATGAATATCAGTTCATGGATTGTGTGTGTAGGCTATAAGAGAGAAAGAGAAAATGCCAGTATTTCATTGAGAATTGAGATTAAATAAACGGCTTAAGTATTGTAGATCTTGTAGTATTAATTTTCACATGCAGTTACACATTGCCGGTTAAAAACAAGAAAGTGGCTGGTAAAAACATTGAGTGGCTGGTAGATTTTGAAATCCACAGTGGCCGGTGGACAAAAAAGTTAATTTCCATCCCTGGCGCACACTATGGTTAACCGAGTATTAACCGTTAAGGGCCTCGGTTAACGGTTAATGAAAAACTTGAAAACGTGCAGCCCTAGTTTCTACCTAACACTTATAATATTAGGAATAAAAGGTTTGGTCCTACTATAACACTATACACAATATAAAGCTGTGAGCAGTGACCATAGCACAGACAAATACAAACTGCGAATGTGAAGGGCAAGTACACCTGTATGCAGCTTGAATGGACTGTTGGTCTGTGTGTTCGCCTGTGTAGTGATGCCGCTAAAATACTCCTTCCTTGGGAAACACCATCTATAATTTTCATCAGTTAATTGTAACTTGGGATCGCCCTACAACTATTTTGCTGCTTAAACATGTGACTTTCTGACTGGGAGACCTCAGTCAGTCCGGATCGGGAACAGCGTCTCCACCACTACCACACTGAGCACTGGGGCCCCCCATGGCTGTGTGCTCAGTCCGCTAATGTTCACTCTGCTGACTCACGACTGTGCAGCAATGCACAGCTCGAACCACACCATCAAGTTCGCCGATGACACGACCGTGGTGGGCCTCATCAGCAAGAACGACGAGTCAGCATACAGAGAGGAGTTGCAGCGGCTAACAGACTGGTGTAGAATCAACAACCTGTCCCTGAATGTCGACAAAACAAAAGAGATGGTTGTTGACTTTAGGAGAGCACAGGGCGAACGCTCTGTTCCCTCAACACCAGCTCTGTTACCAAGAAACCCCAGCAGCGTCTCTACTTTCTGCCAAGGCTGAGGAAAGTGCATCTCCCACCCCCCATCCTCACTACATTCTATAGAGTGACTATTCAGAGCATCCTGAGCAGCCGCATCACTACCTGGTTTGGGACTTGCAACGTTTCAGACCGCAAAGCCCTGCAGAGGATAGAGGACAGCTGAGAAGATCATCGGGGTCTCTCTTCCCTCCAAAGACATTTACAAAAAATACTGCAGCCGCAAAGCCATCAGCATTGTGGACGACCCCACACACCCCTCACACAAACTCTTCACCCTCCTGCCATCTTGCAAGAGGTACTGAAGCATTCGGGCCCTCACAGCCAGACTGTGTAACATCTTCCCCCAAGCCATCAGACTCCTCAATATTCAGAGACTGGTTTGACACACACACACACACACACACACACACACACACACACGTCCTGAGTTGCACTTTAATTACTGTCACTTTATAACTGTCTGCTACCTCAATAACTGCTATGTCCATAGAACACTATCTCATAGTATGTTATGTTTACATTTTTAGGAACTGTCATCTTTTTGCTGTACGGTGTACTGGTCGGCGCTGCACTGTCTCTCACTGTGTCTATTGTCCTGTTCATTGTTAGTAATTTATAGTTCTTTCCTGTACTTTTTGCACACGTTTGCATGTGCACTTTATTTAGGTACTTTATTTAGTCTGTGTAGTCTCATGTGGTTCTGTGTTTGTCCTATGTTGTTTTATGTAGCACCATGGTCCTGGAGGAACGTTCTCTCGTTTCGCTGTGTACTGTACTAACTGTATATGGCTGAAACGACAATAAAAACCACTTGACTTGAAAAGCAATGGCTTAAATGTGATTGGCTTGGAATTACCCAGCTAATGGTGCGATGATGTACAGCTGCTAGTCTTCCCGCTAGAACTATGATGTGCTTGCATTTCTCAAAGAATTCTTGGAGAAATGTGCCAGCCAAACCATATAATGTACATTGATGAGATCAGGAACAAAAACAAATGTTGTCATCCTTCAAAAGGCTATGCAGAGAGACGTTAAATTTCCACAGCCAGGAAAATCCTGCATTGAATACCCTTTGTGTCATCACTAATATATGGATGTAGAGAGAGTTGTTTCTGAAACTTGGTGTCAAATCCTCATTTTGGGTTTGGGAGGAAGTTCTGAGTTCTAAACTTACTGTGTTGTATGTTTTTATTGTACAATGAACTTGTCAAAAGATCAAGGAAATGTTTAATCCTCATATGACTCCTTCACATCAACCATTATAATGGGGGAAAAAGTTTATCTCCATGATTTCGACTGGCATGATTTTTATTTATTTTTTTTGTAGCCAGATGGGCTGGTTTGAGTATTTCTTTAACTGCAGATCTCCTGGGATTTTCACATAAAACTGTCTCGAGTTTACTCAGAATGGTGGGGGGTTTATGTATGCAATTTGGTCCATGAGAAGCAATATCTCATTTAACTGTATTGCCTCTGCAATGGTTTGATGACAAAGCTCAAACTCAAAACAAAGCGTTCAGTAAGCGGCCTTTTGAGAGGTCAATGGAGAATAGCAGGACTGGTTCAAACTGACAAAGGCTACGGTAACTCTGATAAACACTCTGTACAGTATTTGTGAGCAGAATAGCATCTCCAAATGCACAACATGTTGAATCTTGAGGTGGATGGATGCTGCACCAAACTTGAAGACTTTAGCCTGGTCTGATGCATCTTGATGAGATACACAGATAAGGTCAAAATTTGGCGCCGGCCTTCCTTGTATCAATGGTCCAGGCTGGTGGTGGTGTAATTGTGTAATTGTTTTCTTGGCACACTTTGGGCCTGTTAATACCAATCAATCATCGTATTAATGCCACAGCCTATTTTGAGTATTGTTACTGCCCATGTGCATCCCTTCATGGACACAATTTACACATCTTCTAATGGATTTTTCCAGCATGATAATGCAACATGTCACAAAGCAAATGTGGTCTCACTGGTTTCCGGAACATGACAAGGAGTTCACTGTTCTTCAGTGGCCTCACCAGATTCAAATCCAATAGAACACCTTTGGGATGTGATATAATGGGAGATTCACAGCAGGAACGTGCAGCTGACAAATATTTTTGTAATTTATTTCTGAGTGAAACTGGATATTCAATTAAAAATGCGTAAGCCAGAACTTACTTTTTTTTTTTTTAAATTGTGAATTGATTGGATGAAAAGTGTCCTTTTCATACCAGAATGGAGCCATGTCTGAATGAGTTTACTAAAACAATGTTTAAATAGCTTTTGGCCCATGGTTAACAATCCAAAAGCCAGCATGGCTCAGGTGAAAGCAGAGGAAAAAGTAATTTCAAGAGGCAGAGCAAGTTAATAAATTTTGATAACGATCACAAAGTGTTGCTCTTATTTTAAAATGCATGCATAAAATAATTACCATTTCATCCAGTCATATAAGTAGCCTTATAAAAGCCATTTTATTTTACATGGAGGCGGTCCTCTCGTGGGCAGCCATGTTGGGCTCACACGGCCAACCGAATACTAATTGTCGGTACTGCCCTCTTATTGGAACCTTTCACTCATGGATTGAATTAATCATAGCTGTATGAGAAGGGGGAATTTCTACAATGACATTTGTAACTAAAACTACTTTGTGTAAGTCCAAGACCTAAAGAAAATACAGAGTGCACCTTTTAATAATGTGCATCAAGATGTTCATAATAAGTATGTACCACAAACATTTGTCCATTTATGATTTCATGTTCACTTTAATGAAACAAACTTGTGCTTTATCTTCTCTCCGTGCTTCCTTCCCCATTAGTTCCCAAGTTCAGTGAGGGGAGTCATGGCAGAGGTGATGTTTCTACTGTGACCTACCATGAGCAATGAATACAAACTTCAAAGGGGTCAGTTGAACCTCATCACCTCAGTGGGCACACAGACACGCGCAGGCATCCTCACGTGCACTGGCACACCTTGCAGGTAGCTCGTGTGTGTGAAGGAATGGCTGACTGAGTAGAATGGAGCACAAACCCTTCTGGGATCTCTATGTCCTTGCTGTCAGGACCATTAACTTCTTGTGCTGTTCTGACCTCTTGAGCTGTTTGTACGCTTATAGGAATGATGCAGCCTCTGTGCTGAGGTGATTTTGTAGAATGTCTTTTAAGAACAAAGTGTGATTTTGTTGTAAACATGTTAGACTTTATTTCACCATTCTAAATTTTATTTTTAAGACTTTTTCTGTGTCACTAGTAAATTAAATTCTCAGACATGGAAGCAATTTAATGAGTAAAACAGTCATTACTGCATTGGGGACATTTTGTTGTTTCATCGTTTTGGTAATGAGTTCTCTTCTATGCAGAATGTGGCTAGGCATGTCAACTAGCCTTCAACATATGTATACTCATCCTTATTTTTATCTTAAACATCTAAACAAAATGGAGGGGTCAGAATAATTTTTGTTGGAAGATTTATAAAAAAATAAAATATCAACACATTGTCACTGTTCAGCATTAAGATAAATTGGTATATATTTGTGTATATATTTATCTCTGTTCAATTTGCAAATTACAGTAATGTTGTTGCTAAATCTTTTGGTCACATCAGGAGTTGCATGTTAAGTGGTTCAAACTCCATTACTTACACAAGTTTAATACTTGGGGAGAATATAAGTAAAGTGGTGCATTTGCAAGCACTTTAATGACTACTTTCAAAATGGGTTTCTATTGTTTGGACAAATGGATAGTCAGGCCCCAAACCTACACCACAGCCAACGTTGCGTTGTCGGCCTCTCAAACAGGGCAAGGTAATGTTTAAAGCACCACAATGTTTACACTCTTCGGGGCAAACAACCAACAAATGGTGTGAATTATAAGCTCTATTTTAAAGATATTTTTGTAAAGGGTTTAAACTATGTTTTCCATGCTTGTTCAATGAACCGTAAACGATTAATGAACATGCACCTGTGGAATGGTCATTAAGACACTAAAAGCTTACAGACAGTAGGCAATTGAAGTCTGAAAACTTAGGACACTAAAGAGACCTTTCTACTGTCTCTGAAAAACACCAAAAAGATGCCCAGGGTCCCTGCTCATCTGCATGAATGTGCCTTATGCATGCTGCATGGCGACATGAGGACTGCAGTGGCTTGCAATGTCCATACTGTGAGATGCCTAAGACAGCGCTAGAGGGAGACCGGAAGGAACGCTGATTGTCCTCGCAGTGGCCGATCACGTGTAACAATACCTGCATAGGATCGGTACATCCGAATATCATACCTGTGGGACAGGTACAGGATGGCAACGACTGCCTGAGTTACACCATCCCTCACACAATCCCTCCATCAGTGCTCAGACTGTCCGCAATGGGCTGAGAGAGGCTGGACTGAGGGCTTGTAGGCCTGTTGTAAGGCAGGTCCTTACCAGACATCACTGGCAACATCGTCACCTATGGGCACAAACCCACCTTTGCTGGACTAGACAGGATTGGCAAAAAGTGCTCTTCACTGACGAGTCGCGGTTTTGTCTCACCAGGGGTGATGGCCGGATTCGCGTTTATCGTCGAAGGAATGCGTGTTACACTGAGGCCTTTACTCTGGAGCGGGATCGATTTGGAGGTGGAGGGTCCATCATGGTCTGGGGCGGTGTGTCACAGCATCATCGGACTGAGCTTGTTGTCACTGCAGGCAATCTCAACACTGTTACAGGGAAGACATCCTCCTCCCTCACGTGGTAACCTTCCTGCAAGACTGGAATGGCTGTGTTACGCCATGGCCAGCAAAGAGCCCAGATCTCAATCCCATTGAGAACGTTGGGACCTGTTGGATCGGAGGGTGAGGACTAGGGCCCCCCCCCCCCCCAAATATGAAGTTTGTTGTTCAGGGACACATGATTCCATTTATGTTATTCCTATTATGTCTGTGAAACTTGCTCAGTTTATGTCTTTGTGTGAATATTTGCATGAACATAAAAAAATTTGCATGAACATAAAAAGATTCAACAACCAAGTTTGCTGAAAATAAAAGCAATTGAAAGTGAGGACTTTTTTTTTTTTTTTTTTTTTTTTTTTTTTTTTGTCACCACAAATGAACCTGGTATAGGAGAGTTTTTATTTTATTTTTTTTACATTTGAAAAAGTTGCATCACCTTTATCTACCCATATGAGTGACATGTTTTGGTCAAACACTGTGGGTTGTTTGTTATAGACCCGAGTGATTGAGAGGTCTGGATTTGGGCATTTTTCCATCCTCTTGTTCATTTTCCGCCTTGCTCATCCATTCCTGTGATGTCATCTTCCGTCTTTGCTAACCTACTGGCCTTAATGAGCGTGTTAGTTGCTCTAAACTTCCCTTAATTTTTTTTTTTTTTCTTTTTTGCCACATTTTGTAATTTATTTTTCCCTATCTTCCCTTCTGTCTACAGCATGGATGTATACTGTAGAGACAAAGAGGAGAGGGTTGTTGCTGGCAACACAAATATTTCGGTGGAATGTTTGAAGTCTGTTGCCAAGCAATGCTTTTTTTTTTACGGTTTTATTTTACGATTACATCCTCCGACCTGCAGCTTGTTGCAATTACCATTGTTTGGGAGGGTGAGCTGGCGGGTGGGTGGGTGTGCATTCGGTATTTCTTTTTATTTGACTGATTATGCTCCATTGTTTTCTTCGCAAGACTTATGTACTTTATTTTCACACTGCCTGTTGCATTTTAAAAAAAATATTTAGTTTCTTTGCTCTCTGTTTTCTTTATTCAATGTCTTGTAAAGATATTACTTAAATTTATATTCACACAACAGAGCACATTCAATAGATCATAGATAAAAAAAAAATTCTGAATAGCCTAATAATAATATCTTGTCTGAGGGCTACTTTGAGAAAAAAGTTCTGGTTTAACCTCCTTGTTTACAGGCAAGGCGTTTATACAAAGTCAATGCAACTGTGCTGTAGGCCTCTAAGCATTTGAAGGTATTTTACAAGGGGATGGAGTAGAAAGCATATTTATGTAATTTTCAAACCATATTTAGTTGGGCTGTCAAATTAAATTTTGAATATTTGTCCAATTTTAAGAAAAAATTCAAATGCTAAAACTGCATTCGAATTTTGGATGCGTGCTAAGCACTGACGATGACTTAAGATCGATCACATTCTTGCACTAAAAAAAAGCTAGACGCAGCGCAACAAATTTAACAGAAATCAAGTCTCAAAATTGGACACATCTAAAAAGCATAGAAAAATAAAAGGATTGTTGCAAAAGCGTTTTGGTGTGAACAAACACTTACAGTTGAAGGTACTAGGTCTTGCTCCCTTATGCGTTTATCAGATAAAGCCTTTTTTTGTTTTTGTTTTTTTACTATTTGTCAGGAAAGATTCAAATTGGAAATGTCTCACGAGAGCCTCCTTGTTCGGTTCCATTTCTGTTTACCATCTGTTTGAACAGCCTGTGCTCAGAGTTAAGCGGAAAACCATTGCTGTCTTTGGTTATTGCTACTGTACATACAACTAAGGATGGGTAAAAATATTGTTTTTCCAATTAATCGCAATCATTTAAACAATCTCTATCAATTCTTAAATCCCAAGATCGATTTTTCACTCAATGCTCAACCCTCTACAACAATGAGGGGAAGTCACTCGCCAAATTTCGCTGTGTGTGTGTGTGGCAACTGACTGGTAAATGTTTACGTTTCACTCACCAGTAATTGTGTAGTTCAGTTGTGAAGTTTTCCACAGCGAGGTCCTTTCACAGCGTGTTGAGTAAAAAGTTGTGTAATGTGCATACAAGACTAGATCCACGCAACCCATTTGTCATTGAATACTGTCTCTTTCTGTTCTTTTTAAAGTCAGTTGTTGATCAAAAACAATTCTAAAGAAAAAAACTTTGATTCTAATCATTCATCACACAGATGAGGTAAAGCCATTAGAGTTCTCAGTTTACAGAAATGCTGCTTTTTGTTGAAGAGGCTGTACCGGTTTTAGTACATGTTCAACAAATCAATGTAAATATTGTAAATTGAACAAATGATGCAATTTTAACAATAAATATGTAACAAAATCATATGAAATGCAGTATAATATCTTATTGATTTGATTAATGTATTTGTTAATTTTTAAAAAGCCAAAAATGTGACATGATGAAAAAGTGATAAACTAATTGGTAAAATTAGTATTTTCCTAATGTGCGTAGTTATAAGGTCCTCTTGTATAATTAGCAGGAAGAATTTATTTTCCATTTAATAAAAAGGACATAACTGAAATAAACCCACATTAATCGAAACGAGAGCTTGCGAATCGGAATCAAATTGAATCTGGAAATATGTATCAATACCCAGCCCTACATACAACTGTGCTGAGTAAAAAACAATGTGGTATTTCACTGTTATTATGAAGCTTGAGTTTGGGGTAGTGTACTGTGGCATCAGTTAAATTGTAACAGTATGTGAACTGCCTATTGAATTATCCCCTCTCATTTTACTTTTGACTTATCATTTGAAAATATGGACCGATTTAAAACAATTTATGCACATTAGATGAAAAATAATTATATATATTTTTTTTAAACCGTAAGGAATGTTCTTTGCAATAATATAACATGGTGCTATATGGTTTGTATAAAATGCGCCCTCTTGTGGACCATGCAAAAAAGTCAATTTAAAAATCAGCTGACTTTAAAATTCCAATTTAATTAGAATTTGAGGTAAAAATTTGTCTTTAGTTTCTCTGCCCTAATATGCAGCCTACATGTTTGCAAAGAAAAAAGTTTATCAGGTGTGCGGTGGTCTAATTTAAATTTTTTTCTAAAATTCACTCAAAGTAATGATTTTAAAAACCTGTGGCTTCCTAAAACACAGTATCAATGTCTGGGTCTGTGGGGGTTAAGGAAATGGAGAAGATTGGAGATTAAATCCAGATATTATATTTTTTTGAAGTGTTGCTTTGACCGAACCAAAATGACGTGGTTCCATGAAGTGCTGGTTTTAATTCTCTATTCAGGTCAGCCATCATACATGAAAATTGTCCTATGGAAAAGTTCATACGCAGAGATGGGTGGTTTTGATGGTCTTCATCTGAGATTCTGGGTTCTTCTGATGAAAAGCAACTTGTAATTGGTTTTCCATGATGATTTGCTCGCTAGGCAACACAACATAACACATGCCTTCTGGCTACAATGCGGTTTTAGCATGTGACTGGAACCTGAGATTATACTTGCTCTATTCCAAAAGCTGCCTAAATAGACATGTCACCTAACAAGTGACAGATTTGGAACTCTCTACATAGGCAGCAACTCCCACTTCAGCTCTACTTAAGTTTGATGTTAATGTTTATATTTTTCAGCATAAAAATTGCATGCACAGCACACAAATATCAGATAACGAATCAATTTTTAAGATGAGATGTAATGAAAGTGAATGGTAACTGCCTTCCAATTTATCCCATACTCAAGTCATACAGGTTTGGAACAACAGAAGTGTGAGTAAATGACAACATTTTTGAATGCACTGTCCTATTAAAATATTGCCTCTTTAGGGAGCTTGCTAATTTCTGGAACAGTGCAATGGAGCGTGTGCATCTCATTCATTGGAAAGTTCTGCAGATGACTGTGTAGTAGATGTGGGATTTCAGAGTAGATCCAAATTCCATTATCTCCCCATAGAACATATTCACTTGCCTCAACCACAACATGTTAGTGACCACACGTGTTTGTGTTCCATGTTTGCGTGTATTAATGCAGTATGTCACTGATTCAGATGTTGTAAGCCCAGCTGTCTGGGTGTAATAAGACACACGTTGTCCTCATGTGGCCTTCAGTGTGTCTTTTGGCATCTTTATGTAACCCCCCCCCCCCCCCCCCCCCCCCCCCCCAATCTCATCTAGTCTCCCTCTCATTCACTCCCCACTTGCGTTCATTTCACCCACACCCACTTTCAGACATAATTAAGCTTTTCTTCGGCAAATGAAAGGGTAAAAAAAATTAAGAACCAAGCAATGTAAGGGACACTGTGGAAAGGGAGGAAAACAGGAGAGGTTTTGTGTTGAATGCCCATGTTCTTATTTTTAAGCCCTTTGGGCCTAATGGCCAGCCCGACCAGCACAAACTTTGTTCTGTGCATCACCAAGTCAGGCTGGCTTTTGTTATATTCCAACTCTTGCCTTCGTCTTGACTTCATTGTTCCTGATCCATTTTCAGACCTTTATTTTAGAAATTAGAGGGTTTTTGCAGTAAATTGAATGTTAAATTTAATCTCTCCTCCAGTCCAACATGTTTTTTGGTTTCTTTTCATTCTCTGCTTTTACAGCACTACAAATTTACAGCCACTTACCAATGTGGTATTGTGGGTAAAAAGTCTCCTTTTCCTCAAACGCCTAGGCAAAGGGGAATTTACTTTCTAGTTAGGAATTAGGAGCGGAGTTAAGAGACCTTGGCGTCTGATTGATGGGAGCTTGAACGGGATAAAAAGGATTTGTCAATTGAGATGGTGTTTAAGAGCTCTTTTCAACAAGGCGGTAGCGGCAGCTGCTCCAGTGTACTGACTTGGTGTCAAAAGTACTGGCTTTTCACTACAAAGTCAATACTAGAATTTTAAAGAGAAACTACTACCATTCTATGAGTTTCCTCATGTCGTCTTAATGACATGCGGCTCTTTGTTTTTTAACTCTTAAATTGGTGATTCCCAAAAAACCTGTCAAGAAAATCTCCTGGTCCTATTTTGCTCAAATCAAAAGAAACTAATTATTTTGCATGTAGAAAATTTAAGCCTATTTTTGGTGCCATTTAAGTTTACATTGTGTCTATTTTCATGAGTTAGAAAAGTAAAGGTAATAGTTCACAGCATCAAAATTAGTTTGTTATGAGAAGTTATAAGCAGTTCTTTTTACTTGCACTAATGTTATGAGGTTTGTAATCGCTATCAATTTACCAATTGGTTATAAAAGATGGCCATTATAATCTCATTGCAATTTAATCTATTTTTTTCACATTGCGGTGAAGTATTGATACATCAGTAGGAATTACCTTGGAACCTTTTTTTGTTTGTGTGTGTGTGTGTGAAGTACTTGCTGTAATGAGAATAATCACTGAAAATTATGTGAATAGACGATGTTAAATGTTGTATGCATTACAATAAGAATTGGAGGCTTATTTGTGCTTTGTCCCATTGTAAAAAAAAAAAAAAAAAAATCTTAATGACCTTAAAATAGGCTTCCTTTTTCTTTTATACAAAATTATAAATGTAATAACGATTTGGGGTTAAATGTGTCCAAGACGTTTTCATGACAGATTTTGAGTGTGATTGACCAAAATGCATATTTTGAGAGTGAATTGTGTTGTGTTGTATGTGTGAATGGTTAAATGCACTTCTCTTTCAAAGTCTTTGGCATTATGTAACCTAAAATAAAACTAATGCCTTCAGTGAAGGTTAACTGGTGGTTAAGGTTGCTGTCATGACACTCCTAGACCTGACTTATGTTTTTTTTTTCTCTCTCTCTCTCTCAGGGGTGGCGTATGGTAGTCAGGTTGTTGTCCCCCCTAAGATAAATGCAGTGTTGGGCAAGAATGTCACCCTCAGCTGTAGGGTGCAGGTGGATACCAACCTCAGCCTGACCCAGAGCTCCTGGGAGAGGAAGCTGCCCACTGGCTGGGTGACACTGGCTGTATACAACCCCATGTTCGGCATCTCAATTCCTCCAGAATATGAGCGGCGCCTGTCCTTCCGCTCGCCCTCTGCACACGATGCCACCATTGTCCTGGAAGACGTGGGTTTCTCTGACATTGGTGTGTACACCTGCAAGGTGGCCACCTTTCCGCTGGGTAACACGCAAGCCTCCACCACCATCAGCGTGCTAGGTAACAATAGATGACGTGTGTCTGTGTCTGTCTCAGTGCTCGGTTGTTTTTTTCTGCTGGCTCATGTAAAAAAAATTGTTTGCAATGTATTTTTTATTTGCCAAAATATACATTTTTCATTTACATGAGAATTGTTCAATCTGTTAATTATTTCTCCTATCCTAGCTTAAAATTTAGGAACAACTGTAACCTGTTTGAAAACTGTTGCTATTTTTGCAATTCTGTTCATTGTCGCGAGAGGCACAGATTTAATTATTTTTTTTATTTTTCCTTTACAGTTTTAATTTGCATTATTACACGGGTCTCTGAAATACTAGATTCTGATTGGTCAATGGTGCCATTTAGTGTTTTGATATTTGAGTAACAACTGTACATTCAGGGATTAAGGTATATCAGACTGCTCATCCGGGTCATCTTTCCTACTCCTCGTGTCGCGGTGCGATCTCTACAAGTAAGATAATAAAACAATTGAATAACATGGATGGATGGATGGTCAGGTGTTAAGTAAACAACAGAACTCCCACACAAATTGGAGGTGGAATTTAGCTTTTCAACTTTAAATGTCATTTTATTTATATTTTTTGTTACTAGCTGTGGGATAATGTACAGTTAGCAGGTTATCGCTAAACAAACCCCGACAGGGGTTCACGATCGCCTTGAGTTGGGGGTAATGATCACCCTGTCTGGGGTTTATTTGCGATAACAGTTGCCTGACTATACATTTATACCTTGAATAATGCTGGAAATTTCTGCAGTTATAATTTCGAACCATGGCCGCTATACATTCACAAACACTGGAAAATTATTGCATATGTCACAAAACATGGTTACTGATTGATATTTTTTTACCAAGAATTACTACGTTGCAAACCAAATGTTTACGTTTTCAAACCATAAAAACTTGAACCAGATGAACGAATGAAAGTTTTTGCATCAACAAAACAGTTCTGATCAAGTTCTGTCAACTGGCCTGAACCACACTTATTGTGAGACCTTTTTGTGTTTTTTGTCTGATTAGGTTGGATGCAAAAACTGTTATGCAGTCAGTCATAGTGTGGTGCTTGTGCATTAAAGCTAAAGTCCCTTGACAAACCTTTAGTATGTGTTACTTCAAACAAACAGAGGAAGGCTTCCAAGTGGATGCACGTAACAGCTGGTGCGTAGTAGGGATGCACCGATCTGATACCTGGATCTGTATCGGTTACGATAGTGACGTATTTGTCTGATCCAAATCTGATACTGTGTGTTAGTCATATTCATTACTGTCAAGCTCCAAAAATGATAAAAGAACCATAAAAGCACCATTGAAGATGTTCATTTGACTTGTGCATTTTATTCAAAGCCACTTGTAGAGGTGCTACTAGCTCTGTGAATTACAAAAGCTATGTTTAATAAATAGTATTTTATAGTAATCTATAGTGTGTACGCGCAGTGCTAGCATGTTAGTGAGTGGTGCTGCTCTGTTGGCACATAAGCACAAGCAGACCTGGGTGATTCACTCTTGGCTATTTTTAGCCTTCACACAGTGCGCAATATTTGAGCGCTACTCACGAAAAAAAAAAAGGCAAAAATAAAACACTGGTTTCTTTTCTACTGAAGACTTGAAGACTGGAATTACTGTTAATTTTGCTGCTACATTATCCAGTATACTAGTTAATAATAGTGTTTCTTAAGCTATACATTTATATTTAAATGTGTAATTAGAGATTGTTTCTTTTACATATTAAAGAACTCTCAATTAGTTCCACACATTAATGTAGAGATTCTAAACCATTTATTCAAAAAACAACACTGGGATCGGCTTGGGATCGGCATCGGCTCATACAGAGATTTACTATATCAGAAGATAAATTGGTATTGGTGCATCGAGAGAGTGTGAGTGAGAGAGAGAGAGAGAGAGAGAGAGAGAGAGAGAGACTTTTGACTTTTAACACACTTTATTAAAACATCTTAAAACCAAACACTTCATTATACTTCACACATCATGTGTCCTCAAAAAAAAAAGGCAAAAAAAAAAAAAAATAATACTAATAAACAAATAAAATAAAATTCCACTCAAAATGACCACCATACATCACCAATTAAACATTATTCCTCCTTCCTCAGAAAATGACAGTAAAGCTCCATTTGCACACCATTTAAACTCAAACTCAAGCAAGTTATTTGTCATTTGAAAAAAACTATGTTCCACTTTTATTCTGGATTCCACCAAAGCAATAAAGAGCAGAACAACATCTACATTTCGCCCTTCAGCAGCCAGTCTGCAAGACTTCCAAATGGCTAATTTGGCTTGTCCAGTTATAAAATTGGCTACAGTACACTGCTGTCGGTGTGCTCTTGAATACTTGCAACCATATATAAATAGCGTCTTGTTAAAAACAAAACCTAAATTCCCAAATAGTCTTTCAAGCAACATAAATAATGGAACCAATCTAGAACACTCAGTAAAAACATGAAAAACAGATTCTGGTAAAGAACAGAAAAAACAAAACGGTAGTACATTCAGATTAAATTTGGAAACATGAGAATTAGTAGGCAGTGCACAATGTAATAACCTCCACTGTAGGTCTCCAGATCGTTTAGGTAGAGGACCCTTATAAAAAAGCCTCCATGAAGGAGAAAGAGCTGCAGGAACTGTTAAAAAATCTCTCCATTTTGTATCATCCCTGTCCTTAATATTCTCAAAGTAATCTACTTTAACACATAACTGATATAGGACTCTTTTTCCTACCAGCTGAAAATCAAGCTCTTGTAAACTGTTAAATGTCATCAGCTTTCCAACATGATTATCTTCAAAGGCAACCTTGGGAGAAACAAATAACTTGGGAAACAAAACTTCAGAAGGACCTCCAGACAGAAAACTGTTAACAAACAGGAGGAGTGTGGAGGGAAAAGCCGCTTTCAACCCACCAATGAGCCTCTCCACCGTCCTGACTGATTTAATGCCAGCCTGATTAGCAATCTCTAAAATGGGCCTCCATTTTTTAGACACGGTATCAATCAAGTCCGAAACTTTTGTCAGTCTTTTTTCCAAAAAGATTTTAACAAGTGTATTAGATGTACAAATGTTATCACCCAGTATTGAGTTGTAAAACAGTGGTTCTTCGAGGCCAAAATGATTATTTCCATTTCTAATCAATTTAAAAACTGTCCAGGAGTTTAACACAGAAGTATAAAATTTTACATCATCTAAAAACTTTCCGTTATAAGACATTAAAAACAATTGCCTATCAAAACAGAACCCACCAAAAGTTCTGAGCAACGCCAGACCAAACGATACCCATGGCTTAAAATCCACAGGGTAGAGTATGCTCTGAACCGTCTTTAGCCTCATAGCTTTAACCTTAGCTGCCAAATCAATCAAGCCTTGGCCCCCTTCATTAACTGGCAAATACAGAACTGCAGGGGGAAGCCAATGGTAGCCATCCCAGAAAAATTAAACAAAAGTCTTCTGCAGACGTTTCAACAAATCTTTTGGTGGGTCAAGCACATTTAAGCGATGCCACATCATGGAAGCTGCTAAGTTGTTAATGATGAGAACTCTTCCTCTATATGACAGTTGAGTTAGTATCCATCTCCATCTTTGTATACGCCCAGAAACTTTTTCAAACATTCCATCCCAGTTTTTTAGAATATATTGATCAGTCCCAAGGAAAATTCCCAACACTTTAAACCCCACTAGACTCCAGGAACAGTTCTGAGGAAGTACTGGAGGGCCTCCATTCTCCCATTCACCCAGTAAAAATGATGCACACTTTTGCCAATTAATACGAGATGAGGAAGCTTTCTGATAAATCTCCAAAGATTCTCTCAAAGTCCTGACATCCTGAGCAGATCTAATAAAAACAGTGACATCATCAGCATAGGCACTAAGCTTAACAGTTTTGGGTTCTGAGGTGGACGGACACACTGTTGATATGCCACCCAACTTGTCTCTCAGTGCGAACAAAAAAGGTTCAATTGCAATTGCATACAGGATTCCTGAGAGACCACACCCCTGCCTTATGCCTCTGCTTACTCTGAAAGGTCTTGTAAGGGTACCATTAATTTTCAGCATGCTGTAGGTGTCAGTATACAACAGTTTTATATAAGCAATAATAGATGGACCAAAACCAAAAGCCTCAAGGCACTTAAACGAAACCATGATCGACCCGATCAAATGCTTTCTCCTGGTCCAAAGACACAAAACCAATGTCAACATTTTGTATCTTTGCAAAAGAAATCAGGTCTCGAATCAAAAAAAGGTTATCAAAAATAGTCCTTCCTGGAATGCAGTATGACTGATCTGGATGAATCACTGAGGAAATGTACAACTTAACTCTGTTATTTAAAGACTTTGAAAATATCTTATAGTCTACTCCGAGTAAGGAGACCGGACGCCAGCATCTAATGTCTTCAAGATCCCCCTTTTTAGGTAATAGGGTGACCACAGCTCTTCGTAGACTCAAAGGAAGTGTACCTCTTCTAAAACTCTCCATAAAAACAGCAAACAAATCCTTTCCGATGACTGGCCAGAAATATTTATAAAACTCTGCATTAAGTCCATCCAGTACCGGAGCTTTGCCAGAAGACAGTTCTTTAACAGCAACAGATAGTTCATCAAAAGTCAATAGTTTATCAAGCTTGGTTTTCTCTCCTTCTGAAAGCTGAGGTAAATCCTTAAAGAGAAGTTCAGCCATCTCTTCATCGCAAGGTTCAGCTCTGTAGAGATCCTCAAAAAAAGATAATAATCACATGACTATCAGTAACTTTCCTCCCTTCCGGAAGTTTCAAACAGCCTAAAATCTTCTTATCTACAGTCTTCTTCTCTAAGTTAAAAAAAAACGAAGTAGGAGAGTCCATGCTATTGAACGATGAAAATCTTGCACGGATCAGCGTCTCCTGGGCTCTTTCCTCCAGTAGATTCCGCAAAAGAAATTTATTATTTTTCAACGACTCAGTATCACTGTCCCCTTCAAGATTAAGTAGAAGTATTTCCTGTTCAAGCTGTTCCATCTTCTTGTCCAGAAGACTTTTATTGTAAGCAGAGTAACTCTGGCAAAACAATTTAATTTGAGCTTTGCCAATATCCCACCACTGACTCAGGGACTTATACTGTGTTTTACTCTCTCTCCAGATCTCCCAGAAATGAGTGAAAGAGTGCACAAAATTTTGATTTAATAATAGTCTGTTATTAAATTTCCAAAAAAAATTCTTACACATGCTCTCTGCAGTAAAGAAATTAATAGATGCAAAATGGTGATCAGACAAAGCAGTAGGAAGAATACAGCTATTATAGAAATGATCTCTTTTACTTTTTTGTACATAGATCCTGTCCAACCTAGCCCCAGATACCATATTAGAATTTATTTTCACCCAGGTATATTGCTTAATCTGAGGAAATGATTCTCTCCAAACATCTACAAGGTTGTGATAAACAATTAAAGACCGAAGCATGTCTGCAGATTGACTGTGGGGCTCTTCATGATTCCTATCTAGAGTATGACTTAAAGTGCAGTTAAAATCTCCTGCCAAAACAATGGTCCTATCATGCGAGATGTCACTTAGAGCAGTATTAAGTTTTTTAAAAAAATTAACACGTTCTGACCCAATATTGGGTGCATATACATTGACAAAAGAACAATTATTACCCTGAACAGTTACATCCACTCTCAGTAAACGACCAGAAATGAGTTCAAACACACTAACAGGTTGCTCCTTATATTCAGGTGAAAGCAGAATAGCCACCCCTGCACTGACACTAGAGCCATGACTCAAAATAGCCTGACCCTTCCATTCACTCAGCCACTGTATCTGATTGTTCTCATCTGTGTGCGTTTCTTGCAGAAAAACCACACTAGCGCTTTTCATCATTAAATAATCAAAAAGACTAGCCCTTTTCATAGCATCACGACACCCATTAACGTTCAATGAACAAATCCTAAAAGGTGCCATGAAAATAAGAATAAGAAAAACACACAATACAACTAATCGACCAGAGTTTTTAGATAACCAAAATATATTCATTTTTTACCTTGTAAGTTCAGAGAACTTCTAACATTGCTAAGAAGCTTCTTAAGACGGTACCGTTTGGGTTTGTCAAGCTCTTCAAAGGAAGCTTTTCTCATCGCCATGGTACCAGACAACAAAAACAATTTTGCGTCCGGAAAATATAACTCAATTTTCGGTTTACGGTGTCCTTTCGTTGTATCCAAAAAGTGGTTAATCTGCTGAAGAGAATAAAGTTTTATCTTACCTCCAGAGACGAACTCCGAATCCTCCGCGTCATATTCCATCTCTGTATAGTCATGTTCATTGTCAGAGTCATCCATTAAATCCACAGATTCTTGAGATAAAATGTCATCTTTACCCGATTTTAATGAATCATCGGTAACGTTAATTTTATCGTTCTCATTTCTATCAGGCTTTGTTTGTTTTCCTTCAAAAATGAGATCATTTCCAGACATTGCCTGCAAACACACCTGTCCCGGGCTCGTCTCTGCCTGCGTTACAGCGGGAGCATGACTCGGGCCGGCCTCCTCCTCAACAGCCTCCGCCAGGCCGTCTCCAGAGGTCTCCAGCTCCGGACTCTCCTCGGGCAAGTCACCGGGCGCAGAGATCGCCCCGCTCGGCTGCGGTTCTGACGCCACAGCGGTCGCAGCAACATCCGCGCCGGCCGGCCTCTCGCTGTTCTCCGCACCTGCAGCCGGAGCTGGCCTGTCTCGCCTCGGACAAGTTTGCCTGACATGTCCAAACTCACCACAAACAAAGCATTTCATCGATTCCGAACTAATAAAAACGGTGTAATCTTTGCCATCGATGCTTAATTTGACTGACAGATTTAATGGATCACTATGAGAATTTAAAATCATCAAAACCTGACGCCGGAAAGACATCACATGTCTAATCTCGGGATTTTTACATCCAAGAGGGATCATTTTAATAGTGCTCACTAGTTTACCATACCTCTGAAGTATTTGTTCTAATTTTTCGTTTTTAACAAACGGCGGTATGTTTGACAAAATAACTTTCTTGGCCGGGCTTGACAAAGGCAATACAAGCACAAAAATGTTCTTTATTACCAAACCAGTTTCAATCAAATCGTCCACCATTTGGCTTACACTGAGAAAGAACACAATGGCTTTATTCATACGGGAGGCAGATTTGATGTTTGCACCACCGATCGCCGCACTCACAGCTATCAGGCAATCCTCCACTGACACCGCGGCCTCAGGCATGCATTTACAACCATGTTTAATGGTTAACCGTGAGAGATCCTCCGTTTCCGACCCCATTATCCCCACTCTCTGACCGAAGTCAGGGGAAAGCTAAGCTAAACCTATTATCTATAACAAAACAAACAAAAGAAAAAGAAAAAGAAAAAAGCAAGGGAAATCTCACTCAACCAGAGAGACTCTTTCACTTACACTCCCGACAACTGGCTCCTTCCACACTCACTTCCGCACATGCGCACAGAGAGAGAGAGAGAGAGAGCGAGAGAGAGAGAGAGAGAGAGAGTGTGTGAGTGAGTGAGTGAGTGAGAATTATTTTGAACCACTAGAGCACATCTGCTCTGAACTTGCAGATACTGAATAAATGTAGTGTGCTGTTATGACCTGGGTGTAAAAGGTAACGAGGAAGTTTGCAAACATATGGCCTTCTGTTAGGTTTTTAATTATGTATTATGATGTGAGGGTGTGTGGAGAGTTGCTCTTCCCTCGGTGAGCACAAAATGAAAGTTAGAGTAGTACATGAGATGTAGACAGATGTAGAGTGAATATTCATGAAGAAGAGAGAGCTGAATTGGGCTGCACAATTGGAGAAAAAAAAATGGAATATAAAAAAGACCGTATTAAGGGTTGTTTTTTTTTGGCTTGGGGCGGGCTTTTAATACAAAACGTGCTAAATAATACCATGCGTGTGCATGCAAATTAATGGTACTTGTCCATGCAAAAGTCACCAACACTGTGCTAAGATTTTGTGGGTTGCTGCCATGGTTTTGCCATGCGATTTGCAAAGGCATTCTGAGTGGTTTTCAGCATATTGCTCTGCAGTTGATATTATTGGTGGTTTGCTAGGTGGTTGCTTACTGGTCTAAGTCAAAGGAGTCCATACCAAATTCTCTGATATAGGTTTGCTCTGGTCCCTACTTCAATATATGATTTGTTTTTTTCCTTCTGTCATCTGCCAGGTGAAAATCACAAGTCTGATTGCTTGGGAAATAGCACCCCTCTCCTCAAGCCACACAATTTGAGGTGTCACTCATGGCTGTATCACAAAGTTTATTACTTTGGCTTAAGCATTTTTTTATAATTTTAGTATTAATAATAGTTATGCATTCCATCGCAAGCTCCACTAACAAAAAAATCGAGCCAAATAAGGACCAGGAGTTTTAATAAAGGGAGAGATGTAGATGGAGAGGGAAGGGGGCAGATGGATGGAAAGTGGTTGTGTAATGAGGGAGGGGGAACACGCACAGTTCTAATCGGAGGTGGGTAGAGTAGCCAAAAACTGTTCTCCAAGTAAAAGTACAATTACTTCAAAAACATAATTACTCAAGTAGAAGTAAAAGTACTAACATCAATAATTACTTGAGGAAGAAAGTACTCAAGTACTGAGTAACTTGTTACTTTCACAAATGACATAATGGACATTTACTCCCCTATATTCCGTTACATAATACACATTGAACATGTATTATACAATTATTATGCGTCCGTCCCTAACATTCTGTGTAACATATTTTGTGTTCCACATGATACAAAGCCTCTCACTGGTTTGGAACAACATGAGGGTAAAGAAATGATGACAGAATATTACATTCTGGCTGAATGTAATATCACTTTAAAGAGATGGTTTACCCAAAGATTTAAATTCTAATAATTTACTCACCCTCATGCCATCCCAGATGTGTATGACTTCCTTTCTTCTGCAGAACACAAATTCATATTTTTAAAAGAACATTTTAGCTCTGTAGGCCAAAATGTTGATGCTCCAAAAAGCACAAAGGCAGTATAAAATCCATAAGACTCCGGTGGTATAATCCATGCCTTCAGAAGTAATATGATGGGTATGGGTGAGAAACAGCTCAATATTTAAGTCAAAACATACAGATGCATTTTAAAATGTACTTTTTATTTGATCAAATGTGTTTACTCTTAATATTAACACACATTATATATTAAAAATGACAAACAGAATGAAGATTTATTGTATTAATGTTATTTAATAAGAATAACTAAAGGCCCAAGTATTTTAAAATTTCATATGTGATGTTTCTGCACCAGCCCAAGAGCTCTGACAATCACGTCTGAATTCACTCATTTCGTTCACTTGCTGCTGAGCTATAGTGCACTAACTGCCATTTACTATATAGGAAATGGTGAATGAGTTAACGCACGTCACACGCACATAAATGCTGTCTGTTCACGCTCCAGTTGTCGATCATGCGAATGGCAGGGATTAACTTGGATGTTTATATGGATTTATTCAGTTAATCCGCCTGATGAAGCTGCAATTGTTTCCAGTACCCCCACGAGGGCGCAGAGTAAATGCATAAATACTGCTTATGACATGCGGGGCAAAGCACACTGATATATTGGTGCACTAATTTAAAAATGTACACTTAAAAACTGATGTCATAAGAGTCCAGTTACAGAATCACTCTGAAAATGACCATCTCATTACACAGAAAAGAATTAAGAGCCAAAATTTACCTCAGCGTGGTGCCTGAAGTTGGAGCTTTAACTTTTAATCTTGAAATATCAGCTTGTCTTTGTGTTAAATGAAAGCATTGCATGACGAAACTATTTTTTTATTTTTTTTCACTGCGTGGATCGAAGAAAGTGTTTCACTTTGAAGAGTTTGATGCTGCTGCACTGATGACTTCGTGAAATCACAATGTACTTGACTTGAGTCGTCTCATCACTCAAGTGGGAGCGTCTCATCGCACGCAGCTGTGAACTTCCACTCTCGTAAAAGTCCCATTCAATAATCTCTCAATAAATTACACATTAATTCAAATTAAACCCAGTAATGTAAAGACAGTTACACACACATTGTAAAGTAAAAGTTAAAAAAAAAGCATTAGAAATTTACTTGATTGAGAGTAGAAAGTACCCACTTTTAGACCTACTTAAGTAACGTTTTGGTGAAAATTGTACTTTTCCAAGTACATGTAACGTGTTAATACCCACCTCTGGTTATAATGGGATCAGGGTGTGTGTTGCCCTCTGCTTTTGGGATCCCCTGTACTTTAGGGTCAAGGATGTCGATGCAAGGTCTTGCTGAATTTGTTGTTTAAAAGGACAGATGAGAGTTGGCGCACACACAATCAAGCACACAGTCACATGGGCGTGGAGCACATACATATTGTACACTCCACAGACACATGACGTCACTCACACACTACATGCAAGTTGAATGAATCTGTAAAGTTACAAACACCACAGCTGCTACCTTCTCTGAAGGTCAGCTGCCGATGTTAATACTTTGCAAGATAGGTAGAGACAGAAAACCAATTAGAAAGAGAGGGTGAGAAACAAAGGTTAGTGAATCAGTCTGTACAGGGCCGTCACATTCAAGGGGCCTGGGACAACTGCACAACTTAATTTTAAAGGGATCATTCACACAATTTATTAAATTCTGATTGTTTACTCAATGTCATTGCAAACCCGTATGACTACTTTCAGTGAAACTTAAAGGAGAAAATAAGAATGGTCTGGTTTCTCTTTTACATGCAATTTAAAATGAACTGGGGCTGAAGCTTTCACGCTTTAAGGATACAAAAGCCCATACGATTTAGATTGGTGTGAGTGAATGGTCACAGAATTGTCATTTTTGGGTGAGCTTTTCCTTTCACGAATGGCACAATTTAATGTTTTACCAGATTATTTGCCTGATCATCACAGACTACAAGAAGTTTAGGAAATTAGATGCACCCATTAATAATCAGGGGTGCAAACTACTCACCTAGTGTTGGGCAGAGGCTAGTCACCTCTGCCCAAATTGTTTTGTAAAACGTTCTACATTCTCCTTATTAAAATCACTTGAAAGTGTTGTTTTAAGCTTAATATTAAGCATTGAATGCAACCAAAAATCTTTAGAAACAACTAAAAATATATCTAGAACAAAAGCTATGACTTTTTCACCTCTCATGAGTTTGCATCTCTGAATGTGTTTTTTTTTATTTATTTTTTTTTAGTTTTTACAAGGATGGGAAGTACCAATGAAATTTAAATAGAAAATATAGCCGCGAGAAGCAATTCACAGGGTTCAAGTGCTTTAAGGCCTTTAAGCACATTCGTAAAAAGGTATTATGTTTTATTTAGCAAGCATGTAACCGCCTAGATTATAGATTGACATTTTACAGCCAATACAGGCAATTTACTAAGGAAATGCATGATTTTTAATGCTCATAGTGCCACTTATGGTCAGATCTCCATAAAAGTCTGCAAAGTTTTTTTTTTTGTCTTTGTCTTTTTTTTTTTTTTTTAATAACTATTGACCTAGAGAGTCCAGAGAATTAACTGCATTGATTTTATTGAAGTTGAGCAAAAAACCTAGGACTAGTTCTTAAAAGTAATATTTAATGAACGATTGATTGACAGCAGTGGTTCTTGAGGCAAAGCTGTTCAGTATGAGGAGATCTTACAAATGATATGAATTATAGCTGCATCCCAATTCAGAAGCTGCATCCTTCAAAGGTCTCATTCGAAGGCCGATTGCTGCACGACAGGCTGTTCCAATTCGAATGCTCCTTCAAATGCAGCCTCCAAATACGTCCTTCGTTTCCCATGAAATGAAGGATACAACCAATGGATCCTTCGCGTCCTTGCCTACCCCAGAAATCATTGTGTGCCAGTGACAACATTATTTTTTTTGAGAAATTGCGGAGTTACACTTAAGTTTAAGTACTCAAATATCTAATGGTACAAATGTAAAAAGAAAAACACTTTTAAAGTGGTTCAAATGTTGATAAGATGCGATTTTATATATAGTTTAAACTGTTATATACAGAAATGGACCATGGTGAAGATATTTACACCGTTTGGGAACCCTGTTTTGTTTTCAGACAGTTTAATATAACTTTCAATTAAGTCCAGTTCAAACGTTAGTCAATCGGCAGCTGTCACAGTTGTTAGGTGACAAGAGCAGTCCTCCATAGGCTAGACTGTCCCAATTAACAATGCTCAGTCTGACCTTTGTGGCCTTCAAAGGACTCTGACTTCAAAGGCCACACCTTCGAAGGATGCAGCCTTTGAATTGGGACACAGCCATGGTGTGAAACAACCCATGATTACAGAGACGTAAAATTCTTTAGTGCCATCCTTTGGCCAATTTCTCACAGACCTCTTGGGCCAGCAGTCGGACAGGCCCACCGAGTTTTGTGCCGATTGGCCTCCGTTAACCTTGTCTAATAGGTGCTCAAACTTCATTGGCCGATGTCGGCCATGTTTTTTTTTCAATAAATTGAAAAAACTATTTGACAGTTATGGCACCTTAGACAAAGAAACTGCATGCTGATTTTCAAGCAGACTAACGGTTGTGTAGTTAGTGCTGTTTTTATGTTTTGTTTTTTCGCTTTTATAGCACCACCAAGTGGCCAAACTTTGCAGTGTTTTTACTGTGAACTCAGATTGAGCTCATACACATGTACTGAGTTTGGTCAAATATCTAATTTCAATGATGGCCTTGTTTGGAGAACGAATAGGGTAAAGTGCCCCACACATGCTACATTTCTGTCAGCCACGGCAAAGCTCAGCTTTCCATCCCTGAACACTAAGGGATTCATAATGGCTTGCGCGCACACAAGCTTCACCCCTTCCATAGAAGGCTACGACGTAAACTGAATAAGCCAATAAAACAAATAATTTCATCATCTCTAGAAAAGCACTTAGTGCTTTCTGATGAGAAACAAAGGCCGCCTATGGCCGGTAGTTACCACTTTTTTTTTTTTTCCTCAAGATAATCAAGTTCTTCGAGTCATACTTATTAGTTTATGAATTTTATTGGCTTTGGTACCAGAGTGATTCTTAATGCTGAAGGGGATCAGCTTTATTTGCATTGTACTTGCGTCTAAATGGATTTCCTTTTTAGCTTTGTTCATTATCTTCATACATCTTTGTAGTAATAGGATGCATGTGTCTCCTCACATTAAAGCACAATGAAACCAAGAGGAATAGTTTAAATTTGGTACATTTAAAAGTGATGGTTCACCCAAAAATTACAATTCTGTGATTTACTCACCCTCGTGAGTACCTTGATTATTGCATCTTTTTTTCCATACCATGAAAGTGACTGGTGACTATACATCTCCTTTTGTGTTTCATGAAGTCAACTGGGCCTTTAACTTCAAAATAATTTCTTTCTCTCTCAGTGGAACCAAAGGTGTATGTCTCGGCTGGATCTACCGCTCTGATCGATGGCGGAAATGAAACTATGGTTGCCACCTGCATTGCAGAGAGGGCTCGGCCTCCTGCCGACGTCTCCTGGGAGACAAATCTTTACGGTACTTCTGAGGCCCACATGCAGGATGACGCCAATGGCACCACTACGACCCGGGTGCACTACACCTGGAAGCCCACCCGTCACACCCAGGGTCACGCGCTCACATGCGTGGTAAAACATCCTGCCCTGCAGAGTGACTTCAGGATCCCTTACGTTGTCAACGTGCTGTGTGAGTATCCGACACATTTGAAGGCCAGACAAAATTGCCAGACAAGCATAGTTTACTAGACTGTGAAGTATTTCCCATTGAAACAGGAAGTTTGGATGGCACATATCAAAGAGCTTGTTCCTTAACCAATAGTCTTTATTTATATTGTGTCACAGACGTGAAATATTATTTGCAATGTGCTGGTTGATTGAAGGTGGATAAAAGGGGGATGGACATTGACACTAGATAGTGTTTGATTGGACAAAATCTGTGAAGTGCTTTTCTCTTTTCCCAAAAGTCTGTAGGTTTTCTTGTGTATATATCAGTTAAAAGTGAATTAGTCAACGTTAAGAATAAACTGGAATATAGATTACCTCAAAGCTAACACTGTTTTTAACCTATTTTATTTTTATTTTTTATTTTATTTTGTGCATTTTTATTAAGAATGTGATGAGTATGCACACTTGATTCTGTGCACATAGGCCTGTTTTATTTGCCTTATCCAGCACAACAAATAGCCAAGTTTAGCTTTGTCATGAAGATTTCATGGCAAAATCCCTTTTTAAGGCAAGTGAGATCATAATTGTACCACCTCTAGGCATATGGCAAGTCCTTTCAACATTTAATCACATGGAGGATATGAATTATAGAGATCAACAATTCAATTTTCACTTGTTGCTAATAGATATCAGGAATGGCACTACTTGTGAAAGTGATATTAGTAATTACATTTGCACTTAAAAAAAACAACATGAATTCATTATCAAAAACTAAAAAAAATTCAAAAATAAGAAACATCTCTAATTCCATTTCAACATGTTGGATTAAATGTCAAAAGGGCTTGCCAAATCAGACATCTATTTTATTCTGATACAAGTACAGCGATTATTTAGTTGAATGGGGCAAGACTAAAATCTAAAAATTGGTTTGTCAAGATTTTTATTAATATTTTAAATCTGTAATAAATCTGACAACAATGTACCATTAACTAGTTCAAATCACGCCAAAAGCTCTTATTTTTCAGACTTGACCGGCTAATGGGAACTGACAGGTTCTATGAAAATGTGATTGGCCCTTGATAAAAGCGGGGCTTCCATTCCTACAGCTGCCATATTCAATGTTACGATTTCTCCCATTGATTGTATAAATACAAAAGTGTCCAGTCTCATTCTGTAATGTCTCTGTTTCATGGTAATATTTTTTTTAATTATTATTATTATTATTATTATTATTATTATTATTAACTGTACCACGTCAAAACAATCACATTTACATCCAGAGCTCACATCTGTTTTCCATATCATCCCAGTTAGGTAAGTATCCACATAACATGTCTTGAAGCCGTCTCGTGAGTGAGAGGCAGGCCATGATAGAGCTAGTAGCCCTCTTTTACTATGACGCAGACCTTAAGGTTTAATGGACTTATAGTGAATAAGGGTTTGATGCTTCAGCAGAATGATTTATCAACACCATTTAACAGTTTCCTCCTTCCACATACACCGGCTTATACAGAGCACCATTGAGGGGAAGGCACGTACTGTATGTGTGTGTCTGCTGTTGTGGTGAGTGCATGAGTGCAGATGTCTACTATTTGAAATATAGATGTAGTGGTGAGGGGCATGCACAGGAAGTAGTAGATGTTGGGAGTATAGACCGGACGAGGTCACATCAGTCATGGGACAATGCTTCTGCAGTCACAAAGCTGCTCTCTCCATCTCCCTATCCATCTTCTACATTCCTATTTTGCATGGGACATATTAATTCAGCACTTCACTTAAATAACTTTTAAGAGCTTTTCTAAAAGCACAGATCAATAGTTAGCTTATTTTCTCTTTGTAAGTGGTCTTGTACTTTGCTGGTTAGATGCACACAAGTCTTAATGAGGAATTATGTTGCTTTTATTCACAGTATGAATTGGTATTAATGTTGTGTTTATAGACATGCTTTATTGTTGTACCATTTTATCAGAAAAAAAACAGCACAGGTTTGGAACAACAATTTCATTTTTGTGTGAACCCTTCCTTTAAGGGTTCACACAAAAATGAAATTGTTGTTCCAAACCTGTGCTGTTTTTTTTTTTTTCTGGACATTTAAGAAGCTAATCGGTATAACTGGTTGATTCAGTTCATCAAGTGTTGATCTTGAGTTAACAGATCAATGGAGTGAAGTAACTCCGTCCGTGCAGCCAAACGCCAGTACAGGCACAAAATTGAAGAACAGTTCAACACCACTGACTCCAGAAGTATGTGGCAGGGAATTAACACCATCACAGACTATAAACGGAATAAAAACTCCGCCATGAACACCGCTGCCTCTCTCCCGGACGAACTTAATACATTTTATGCTCGTTTCGAGGACAACAACACCGCCCTCACAGAGAGAGTACTCGCGGCCGATACTACAGAGGCTGGTTCACTCTCCGTCTCTGTTGCGGATGTAACCTGATCCTTTCGACGGGTGAACATCCGTAAAGCCGCGGGTCCAGACGGCATTCCGGGCCACGTCATCAGAGCATGCGCGAACCAACTGGCTGGTGTTTTTACGGACATTTTCAACTTGTCCCTATCCCTGTCTGTAGTCCCCACATGCTTCAAAACATCAACCATTGTGCCTGTACCGAAGCAATCAAAAATCACTTGCTTAAATGACTGGCGTCCTGTTGCCCTCACCCCCATCATCAGCAAATGCTTTGAGAGGTTGATCAGAGATCACATCTGCTCTGTTCTGCCCACCTCTTTGGACCCATTGCAGTTTGCCTACCGCAACAACCGCTCCACTGATGATGCCATTGCATCTACAATACACACTGCTCTTTCCCACCTGGAAAAAAGGAACACATATGTGAGAATGCTGTTTGTAGACTACAGCTCAGCATTCAACACCATAATGCCCTCCAAGCTTGATGAGAAACTCCGGGCTCTGGGCTTAAACAGCTCGCTGTGCAGCTGGATCCTGGATTTCCTGTCAGGCAGACGTCAGGTGGTTAGAATGGGCAGCAACATCTCCTCATCACTGACCCTCAACACTGGAGCCCCGCAGGGCTGTGTTCTCAGCCCACTCCTGTATTCCCTTTACACACATGACTGTGTGGCGACACATAGCTCCAATGCCATCATTAAGTTTGCTGACAATACGACGGTGGTAGGTCTGATCACTGACAATGATGAAACAGCCTACAGAGAGGAGGTGCACACTCTGACACGCTGGTGTCAGGAGCACAACCTCTCCCTCAACGTCAGTAAAACCAAGGAGCTTGTGGTGGACTTAAGGAAGAAAGACAGAGAACACAGCCCCATCACCATTAATGGAGCACCGGTGGAGAGAGTCAGCAGCTTCAAGTTCCTCGGTGTCCACATTACTGAGGAACTCACATGGTCCGTCCACACTGAGGCCGTTGTGAAGAAGGCTCACCAGCGCCTCTTCTTCCTGAGACGGCTGAGGAAGTTTGGAATGAACCACCACATCCTCACACGGTTCTACATCAGCACCGTAGAGAGCATCCTGACTGGCTGCATCACCGCCTGGTACGGCAATAGCACCGCCCACAACCGCAAAGACCTGCAAAGGGTGGTGCGAACGGCCAGAAACATCATCGGAGGTGAGCTTCCCTCCCTCCAGGATATATATAACAGACGGTGTGTGAATAAAGCTCGGAGGATCATCAGAGACTCCAGCCACCCGAGTCATGGGCTGCTTTCACTGCTTCCATCAGGCAGGCGGTATCGCAGCATCAGGACCCGCACCACCCGACTACATGACAGCTTCTTCCCACAAGCAATAAGACTTTTGAACACATGATCTCTCACGATCAACAATCAGCACTGCACTTTATTAATCATCACTCTGTCAATATATTCTCCCAATTCAATTAGTGTTTATATATATTTATACCCTTATCTAGTGTATGTGTATTCTACATTGTGTGTATTGTGTACATTTGTTATGTAAATTGTTGTGTAAGTACGTGTACATTTGTTATGTAAATTGTTTTGTGTAAATATGTTGTTATTGTAAAGTGGTTTATGTCTTGTCACTGTCATTACTGCTATGTTACTCGGAACTGCACACAAGAATTTCACCTACTGTTGCACTCGTGTACACAGTAGTGTGACAATAAAGTGATTTGATTTGAAGATTACCAATGAATAATTACTTACATTTTTGTCTGGATCTCACACAAAGCTATCGTATGTCGGGAGATTATAAGGAGATTTGGAATATAGTGAACAAGTCATATGGACTAATTTTGTTTTGTTTTTTTTCTTGTCATTTTTGGAGCTTTACAGATGATGTCACTATGGAAAGTAATTGTATGGAAAAGAGCTGTATGAAGATTCTTAAACTCTCCTTTTATGTTCTACTGTAAAAATGGAACAACATTCAGTATATCATGACTGAAAGGAATTTTCATTTTTGGTTGAACTATCCCATTAACCAGGCTTTGCCTTGCCCTACCTTTCTCATGGAATGATCCCTTTGTGCTTGTGTGTGCAGTTGCTCCTGATGTCCTGGTGCTGGGCTATGACGGTGACTGGTATATGGGCAGGGAGAATGTACAGCTGAAGTGCCACGCCAAAGCCAACCCACCTGCCCAGCACTTCAGATGGATCAGGTGTGTAACCACTACAAACTCAATGCTCTCCGTACAATGTATCTGGAACGAGTTTAAGAGTATTTTATTACCAAGGCTTCTAGATTCCAGAACTCATCTCAAACGGCAAATGACATGTCACAACACCATTGTTGTCTTTCGAACTGTCAGTTTAACCTTGTAAATGAACCTTTTCTGTCATTTCTTGAGTGGATGCCCAAAGTAGCAAAAATTGTACTCATTAAATACAAATCTTTTATCTAGCTATAATCCATTTAAAATGTTTGTCATTTGGAAGATTGCACATCAATCATGTGTACTTAAAACATTTATTAATTGATGTTCGAGCTTTCATAAATATACCTGTTCTTTCTTTTATTTCCACACTTTTTTTTCTTTTTTTTTTTTTAAATAAAAAAATTAGGTTAAACCATCATAATTATGTAATAACACATGGAAGTTATGCAGCTAACAAAAAAATTTCAAATTAAAACTATTTCAACCATTTTTTAAAACATTTTTTTGTGTTTTAGGTTGGACGGGGAGATGCCGGATGGAGCAGAGGTGGTGAATAGCTCTTTGGTGTTTATGAGGCCCCTGAAAAAAAACGACTCTGGGGTTTACAGGTGTGAGGTGGCAAACGACATTGGACTACACATCCGGGACATTAGTATACGTGTTCAGGGTGAGTGAGAAATGAAAAGTGCGATACTCCTCATTAAGTGTTTTCATTTAAGGAGAAGTAGTTCACCCAAAAAAAGAGAATTATCTTGTTAATTCACCCTTATTATTTAAAGTGAAAAGGTAGTTACATTTTGGTCTGTTCTCACCCAAAACTAATCTGATCATTTCAGAAGACATGGATTATGCCACACAAGTCATATGGATGGCCTTTATGCAGCCTTTATGTCCTTCGTGGAGCTTGAAAATATTGGACCCCTTTGACTTCTATTGTATGGACAAAAACACCATCTCCATCAAAATATCTTTGTGTTCTGCAATATGAAGCACAAATTTGAGATTGCATAAAGGAAGAGTAAATGACAAGAGAATTATAATTTTTGGGTGAACTGTTCCTTAAGCGTGTTAAATGTGTCCATCTTACCAATATTTTCCTTAAGTCTGTTAAAGTATGATGTACCATGAGAAGCTGAAGAAAATTAATGAGGGGCAATAACAAAACTTTACCTATCAGATATACTATTTATTGTAACACTCAAACTCTGAAGTTGTTTAGTCTGTGTTTGTTAGTATGTTGGCATTAGAATCCGACAGAAGGGAAAGATCAGTGATAACTAAAATTAAATTTGATATCTTCAAAAGACTTTGAATATAGTTTTTGACTGGGGGAGCTTGTGGTTTCTCTGAAAATATACATATACAGTTATAATTTAATAATTACAGAATTATTAAGAGTTAATTATTCCTTTAAACCCCACAAACACAAGCTCAGCAGGGTTCTGATCACAGCATGGGAAAAAATCGGCCCTTGCCCCCCTCCCCCCATATAAAATTTTGGCTTTGTCTCATTTAAAGTTTTGATAGTTGGTGCATTCTACAGGTTATTATTGGGTTTTACGGTTTAATTTTATATCTAGTTGATCTCTGAGGCAGGGTCCATCGTCACATGTCATGCTGTTTATCTCCCATTGCTTTTGTGTGAACATTAAATATTGAATCCTGCTGTTTAATTTGTTTCTGTGATAGAGTTGCCAATGTTTGCGTTCTCTCTCTCTCTCTCTCTCTCTCTCTCTCTCTCTCTCTCTCTCGCTTGCTCACGCACCCATTCTCTCAAACTGTCACGCGGTTATACAGAGCGGAGGCAGCTTTGAATGAAATGATGTCCTATATTCATGAAAAATTCACCAGCTCTTTTCAACCACCATTTAATTATGCATTTCTTTTTTTTTTTATTTCTTTTTTTTATTTTTTTATGCTAGCCCCCGAGATAGATAGATTAAACATTTGCGTGCATGAAGCTGTGTTCCTGTGTGTGTGTGTGTGTGTGTGTGTGTGTGTGTGTGTGTGTGAGATTGTTGTCTTAGATCTGTCTTCTGTGGTATTTCAGTTTTTAAGGTGTCTTTTTTTTATGGTAAAAGGTGATAATTGTGCTAGATTGCCTAATGCTGCTTTTGTGTATAGATGGAGTGGACTGTTTGTGGGCGTGAAAGTAGGTCTGACTGCTCTGTTCGTTCACTGATATGTGTGCATGGACAGGCAGTACGTCTTCTGCATGTTTGGGTGTGGTCACCAATCACCTCCATATACACTCCCACACACGCACTTTCCAAAACTAAGTTGCTGACTCTTTTTCGTTTTTAAGACCGTGACAACTTTAACATTTTTGCAACTTTTAAAAATGTGTCTCGAGGCCCCATTTTGTTCCATTCCATTGCAGCCCTATATTAATACATTCTAAGGGTGCAAAATAGGGAAAGCTGAAAGGAATTTGAGAAGTATTGAGATTATAAACAGGGGTATCCAAAATGTTCTTTTATTGGTTTATAAGAGCAAATCTGCTAAATCAATGTGCTGTGTGCATAATAAAGACAAACGCAACAGACGTTTTTCAGTGTTTGTCTTTTGAAATTCTGCTTTTATTGAGATTAAATGTTACATGTTGAGGTATATTAGACCAATGGATTACACCTGTTTTGGATAGTTTGAAAAAAAAAAATCTATCAATTAGGACCGAGTTCCACATTAACATTTTCATATGGCCCATATATTGCATTTTAGCACAGCCACAATTAAAGTAAAGTACGGTTATAGGAAACAAGATAAAAAAAAATCTTCTTTAAGACCCTGTGGCTGCATAGTATTTAATCAGAAAATCGACTTGGGCTTAGGATGCTCTGTGTACATAAATCTGAACTCTGCTCAAGTTTGTCGCATTGCCATCAGTCACCTCAAATCACCAACTCTCATTGATAATGAATGACTTCCAGTTGCTTTGTCGCTGCAAATCGCTGTCTGTTTGAACGCCCTTCAAGGCAAATGCAAAGAATTATTCTTTCCTGACCTTCAGCGACATTAGCATCATCTGGACATTGACATGCTGATGCTAGAAGCTCTTCTGTGTATTGATTGAAACAAATCATTCTTTTAACTCGCTGAGCTAAATTTAATTAATTAAAATAAATTGTCATTATGCATGTCCTTGAGGCTTAACCAGAGATAATCTGTATTTTATGGATTTGGTTTAACATATGTAACAAGAATACCATGGGAATATCGTGGGAGAGCTGACAGGATTTTGGAGACTTTTTTGTATCAAAAAATGTTGCCAAAAAAATGAATGGGAGGTTTTAGTTTACATCAACTACATAGCCATTCTTCCCTACATATACACACTCACTCATCACACCCACAGATGCATACAAATAATCTTTGATCTGTGTGGAAAAATACTGTCCAGGAATGTTTTAAAATGTTACATTTGTTATTCAGTCCAGCAAGGAGAAACAAATTATACTTTAACCAGCAGCATTTGAACCGTGTAACCCTGAAGTGCTTGCTGCCCTGACTCCTGCAACTGAACTCGCATGCTCTGCACTCTATGCATGCATGCATCACAGCCAGCCAAATAGCTCTCATTGTGCCAGGAACAGGACACTTTGTAATGGGATAGTTTGACTTCAGCTCCTCGAGCCTCCTCTTGCAAGAACGCTGCTTGCGTAGATCAGATGCATGGCCCAGAATGCACAGAAACTCTCCATGCTGCTCCCTAACACAAACAAGTGATCAATGCAATGGTAATGGTGTTAAAGCAATCTCCTAGCATAGCTCCAGTCAAGTCATGTTAGCATTTAGGCGTTGTAGTCACAAACTCTCAGGTATTCATGATATCTATCCCTCCCCCAGTAGCACGTACCCTTTCCTTGACCCCTTCCCTCCATCACACAGCTATTTGGTCATCAGTACTCCCTCTCTCAGCTAACACTGTTTAGCTCACTAGGATTCATTGTTGCTGAAGACAATGTACATTGTTAGCCATGTTAACATTGCAATGTGTGGTGTTAGCTGGAGATGTTAGTATGTAGCTCTTCATGAACATTTCTCCCAAATCTTTCTTTTTTTTATGTTTTATGTTTTAATCCTCTTTTTGCTCTGGACAACAGTTTAAGGTTTTACGGTGTTTATTTTGATTTGTCAAACAAGGTGCTCAATTACTTCAGCTACATTGCTGCTATAGAAAGTTATAATACACCAATGAAATCTGAGCTGTTGCATCCACAATAAAATAGTAAATCAGTTTGTAGTCCAACAACCTGGAATTTTTATTTTGCATATTTGAGCCATGGATTTTCTCAGAAATTTAGAATTGGTTTTAGAATTGAGGTTTTCAATTTAATATGAAAATAAGGTCTTGGGTTGACATTACTTAAAGAGACTTTCCCGTTTTCTTCAACAACATGCATTAAAAGTGCTAAATAAGAGCTACAACAGTTGTCCAATCCGTCAGCCATGTAAACTTAAATCTTGTGGTAGTTGTAGTCCTTATTTAGCAACTTTTTAGAAACTTGTAATTTTAAACCCAAAGTATACTTCAGGTTGTACACATTCACTAGCTTGTGCATACAGTCGAATGCTCTAGCATGAAGTATACTCCATTTGAACATGTGCACGTGAACAGGTAGTCAACGTATGTGTGCTACTGTTATGATATACTGGACTATTTCTCTTCAGGAGTTTAGATCCATAAAATAGTTTTTTTTATATTGTCTTTTAAACTCGAGTTATACAAATGCAGGTACAGTATCTCAATCTTATTCACATGCGCTCTTGACGTGTACATGCGCTGTTTTTGTTTATGTCAACAATTTGCTCTTCATGAAAACAGTGGCCCAACTGTCAGTGTTTCTACCTTGTGGGCCCACTAATTAGTGCAAAGAATTCCAGGCACATGTACAGACTATGCAGTCAGAGTACGCACAGTTAGAAAATTTGGGCAGCATGTGTACAGGGCTCACGTACTCTGCTGGCAAAATTTACTAGTCCCTACACTAGAGGGGCTAGTGACTTTACTAGTCACTAGCCCTCTAAAAGTGCAGTATACTTTGGGCTATAAAATAACTCCAACTCTTTCAAAATTCATGTTAGATGTACTGTATTTTGTAATTTACTGCATGTTGTAGAATAAAATGTGAAAGTCCATATCAACAAAGACCTTTATTTTACTCTTATATCGAAAACCGCAAAAACACGGCAAATTCAAGAGGGAACACATGTGAAATAGACTTCCAGGTTTGTCTACAAATTGACATCATGACTGAACCACTCAATAGAAATGTATTCCAGTTTCTCATGCTAAGAAAATTACAATCTTTGAAGCAAATTCATATGACTGTTAATTATATACTGATGCAGTTGGCATTGACAATATCTACTTTTCTTTGTCTGTCTACCCCCCCCCCCCCTCCTGCCCATTTTTTTACCCCTCTTGCCAATACTTCCCTCCATTAGATCCTCCCTCCACCACCACCATGCCCCCCACCACCCCTGTGCGCATCCTAACTGCCGACATCTCTGCCACTACACCTGGCAATAAGCAGCGAGCGCTCATCACCTCTCCAACCCTGGCACCTCTGCCAGAGGGGACCCTGGGCACCATTGTGGGTGGAGCAGTGGGCGGAGCCCTTTTCCTCCTGTTGCTGCTCATTCTGGGTGGAGTTTATTACCAGCACCAGCGTCAGACGTTCCGTGGTGACTACTATACGAAACAGTACCATGGACCGTCTGATATGCAGAAGGCTCCGCAACCCCACGAGCTTCAGCAAGTCTACAGCAAGGGCAGCCCTGATACCAAGCTCAAGTCCAACCAGGATAACGGCACAATTTACCCTGACAAGGACAGAGAAGAGTGGGGTGACTTCGACCGAGAGCGATCACCCAATGGTCGCAGAGCTCTGAGAGAAACTGGTGCTCACCTCAACCACCAAAACCATCACAACCATGAGCATGGCTACCACATCAACCATCACCACAATCATCCACAGAGTTATAGTCCATCCCATCATAACCAGAGGAGCTCAAAGCAGCCAGAGCCCCGCAGGTATGCTGCTTCACATGTCATGAGTAACAGCTCCCCCTACCTGCCGGAGGACTGCTACGACAACGACTATGTGTCGCACACAGATGGTTCAATGATATCCCGCAGGGAGTGGTATGTCTAACAAGAATGTAAAAGCAGGAAGAGACTGCGTAGACATTATGAAGTTCTTCAGACTGCAAAATAACAAGGATGAAAAGTAACAATACGAAAATTTGTAGGAAATGTGCTTATGCACCTTTTTGAGTAGTTTACACCTACCCCAATTGTGTGTTTTGGGTTTTATTTGTACATATCCTAATTATTAGTTAACTGTTAATAGTTGGCTGATTTAATTGATGTTTTGGGACCAAAGGAAAATATTATTTCTTCAATTGCTAAGAAGACGATGGTCAATCAAGACATCTGCTTTATTTAACTAATAAACCTGTACAGGTTTGATTTCAGGTGCGATTTCAGTTGGGTTGTCTTGCCAATTCCAAGCCAATAGCCAATCTCCTCCTTTGCACAGTACATTTGCACTGTGGTTAATAAAAAGTAACGTCTAAAGAAAATGATTAATATTAAACAAATAAAATTAGAAGTATTCATATAACCTGTCGATAAGTGTTTCAGATCACCGCCATTGTGACTGTCTGTGTCATATAAACTTTCAGTCATGCTGTCACTGGTGGAGGCCTAAATTTGCTCCTGTCAACAGCCTGGTGGTTTCCATGGCAACATTTAATTCTTTTCTACTGGCATTCAAATTTGGAGTGCTAGACAGGGAAGACGGTGCTGGATTTGATAAAGCCCAATGGGAGTGAGAAAGACAGACAGGATAATTGCTGAAAAAAACTGCTATAATTGTATTAATTCAGCTTCTATTTGAATGCAATTACTCAGTCACTGTATTAGGTCTGGGTTGCTTTTGTTTCATCAGAATTGAACTACGTGTTCAAGTCTGGGTCTGGTTGAAAAATAATCTGGATACTCTCAAAATACTGCCTTTGTTTTCCAGATTATATATAGCATTCTTGGGTAGGTTGTCCTGTATTAAAGTAACTGTCTGGCTTTGTTAGACCACTACTGCCCAGTGTTAAAGGGTTAGTTCACCCAAGAATTACCCAAATGTTGTTTCAAACCCATGTGACTTTCTTCCTTGGTACACAAAAGTAATTATTTTGCAGAATGTTTGGTACCGATAGACTCATTGCATAATTTCCATATAATGAAAGTGAAAAGTGACTAAGGCTGTCCCTAACATTCTGCTCAACATTGCCTTTTGCATTCCACTGAAAAAATAAGTCTCATGGGTTTGAAACAACATGAGTGAGTAAATTATGACAGGGTTTTTATTTTTGGGTGCACAGTCTAAGACCCTCAAAGCGTTCAGCAGCTGTCGATCTGTCTATTTGTATGGTGCACATTACTTTACAAATGAAGTTCTGTGCCTGTCTCGAGTTTCTGCGTGTGTACATGTGTGTTCTATGTGTTTTTCGGTGTTTGTATGCACATCACATGTATAGTAAACACCAATTACCTGGTGTTAACCAACAGAGTTGGGCATTAGTGTTCAAAAGCAATGCCTTCAGACCTGGCCTCAGATTTCACACACGTTTACAATTTAATGCAGAGGACAATAGCCTAACACAGCCAGTTATTGGTCATTAAAAGAGTAGTTTACCCCAAAATTACAATTATTTAATCACACATGTTGTTCCAAGACCATATGACTTCCTACTATGGAACAAAAAAGATAGTATGCCGAATGTTACCAACTGACAGCTTCAGTCCCTGTTCACTGTCATTGTATTGAAAATTTGTGTCAGTTCCTAACATTATGCATATCATCTCCTTTTTTGTTTCCCATGGAAGAAAAGTCACAGTACAGGTTTGGAGGAACATAAGTGTAGTTAAATTATGAAAATTTTTATTTTTGGATGAACCCTTCAAGTTCTTGGCCATTTAAGATGAGTGTTTGTTGGATCATAACAGGCTAGCAGATGCCAATGGTTGGGTTTAGAAAAATGTACCTGGATATTGAAGATGATATGTAGTGCCTTAAACTGATTATGTGTCCTCTAAGCATTACAATGAGCATTCAGAAGTTATGAATGAATGAGTATCATTTTCAGAAGGATGTGAGTAGGTCTGAGGTATAAAATTAGTCTGGTTGGATAATTTGAGAAAATGTAAATTTTTCTTTACCTTTTTTTCCTTTCATTTTTGCCTTTATTACTTTGGAAGGTTATTATTTTATGTGCCACCATTTGTATGATAGCATTTTTTTTTTTCTCAGACAATGACATTGATTTGCTTGCATAATGACGTGTGACACTTGAGTCACAATGCGCATCAAAGAGTAATGAAGTTAAGAGTAAAGCTGTTAAATTTAAGTGTACATGTTTGGACATTGCAGAGGTGAATAAAGCAAAGTTTATGTGTATATAAGTTGGCAGTTGGGAGAGGCTTGTTTTGTTTGTATGTTTACAAGTTTGTTTAAATTAATTTTTCCTATTGAAAGCCTGAGATTTGACTGTGGAATGCACTAAAGAACCCCACCACTTAACAGATTGTGACACTTTCTTTGATCACTTTTTTGTTTTTGTTTTTTGCTTCTTCAAAAAAATCTTTTTTTTTAAATAAAATATATTTGCAATGTATAGATGAGCATTGTTTTGTAAAATCAACCTTTTGGGATACATTTGTTTTAAAATAAAGCACCTTTTTTCTGTGACATTGTTTCTTTTTTTAGAAGATGGCTCAAATCAGTCTTGTGTGTGTTGGAAGCATGAGTGTTGAAGATTTGGGTGTGACTGGTTGCTTCAGCTGCAGAACTGTTTTCTGCAGGGGTCTCTTCCCATGAGTGCTCGAGGGATGTATGCCTTGGGCCCACTTTTCCTTTGCTGTGGTTAACCTACTTCATCTCAGAAGAACACTTCGTCACTAAGGCTCATGCACATTTTGTGGGAAAGCCTGTGGTTAAAAGCTTCCTATGGATGGGGCTAAATTTCCTCTCCGATTTAACTAGGATAGAGCTAAAGTGAGGGGATTACGGACTTGTTGATTCTCGTTTACACGGCTGTTCTGTCGATCAGTGCAAGTTGAGTGGGGGGGGGGGGGGGGTGCTGTTTGATGAAGGGAAGATCAAGCACAGGAACCTGAACAGCAGTGGGATTAAATGGTATTTGAGTAGTTTAGTCATTTGCAGAGTCCGTTATCCTGTTCCAGCAGCTGATGTGGGAGGGGGTGTTTTTGTAGGTGTGCTGTTGTTCAATTCCTGCTGAAAACAATAGTTAAAACCAGCAAGCCATCTTAGAATGGTTTAAGCCAGTCTCACACCCTAGTGAGACTAATCTGTTTGCAGGATTTAGAGGGGGGTTTGGGGACTTGTCAGATGTTCAGGCTGGGAGATGCCAACTGAAGGCCAGGCTGGGTGACCAGCTAGATCATATGAAGATGGAAAAAATGATTAAACCAGCCTAAACTGGTTCGTTATTCTTAGCTGGTCTGCTTAGCTGAGAGACCTGCTGGATGACCAGGTTAGGAGACCAGCTAGACCACATGAAGCTCAAAAGAAAGCATCACAAACCAGCTTAAGCTTGTTTCTGGGTCTTAGCTGGTCCTCCAGCTTTCAGTCTTATCTGGTTTGTTGGTTTTAGATGGGTTTTGGGCACTTGGCAGGCTGGGAGACCAGCTGTCAACCAGCAACACTAGCTGAAGACGATCTGGAACAGACTGGGAGACCGGCTAGACAACATTCATTTGAACAAAATAAAAAAAAAACAGCCTAAGATAGTTTGTTGGTCTGGTTTACTGATTTTAGAGGGGTTTGGCTCTTGTCGGTTATTCAGGTTGGGAGTCTAGCTGGCCAACCAGCTAAAGCAGTTGAAGCCAGACTGGGACACTATCTAGACCCCGTTGAAGCTGAAAAACAAAATCATAAACCAGCCTAAATTGCATTTCTTGACATCTGGTCTCGTTTGTTTTAGAGGGGTTTTGGGCAATTTTCAGTCTTAAGAGGGTTTTGGAAAATTGTCAGCTTGACCACATTTAACTAAAAAACCCTTAAACCAGTCTAAGCTAGTATGCTGGTCTTAGTTGATCTCACTGCTTGGTCAGACTGTCCTGGTTTGTTTGTTTTAAAAGGGATTGGGAACTTATCAGCTAGTCAGGCTGAGACCTGCTAGCCAATCAACTATACCAGTTGAAAACCAACTTGGGCAAGCCGAGAGGCCAGCTAGACCACATGAATCTGGAAAAAGAAAATTAAATAAATAAAACATTTATCTAGCTTGTGCTATTTTGCTGGTCTCCCAGCCTGGATAGGTTGGTTGGTCTGTGTACTATTTTAAGAGGGGTTTTGGGCACTTGTCTGCTAGGCAAGCTGGTAGACCATCTGGCTGACCAACTAAAACCAGTTGACCTGATTTCAGACCTGAAACCAGCCTAAGATGCTATGCTGATTTTCCTGCTTGTTCAGGCTGGTGTGGTTTGTTGGTTTTAGAGGGGTTAAGGGCGTTTATCAAGACGGTCAATCGAGAAGAGAATCTGGCTTACCTAAACTAAAGTGAAAGACCAGCATGGCTAACCTAGACCATATAAAGCTGAAAAATAAATCTTAAACCAGCCTTGGCTAGTTTGCTGGTCTTTCAGACTGATCAGGTTGGTCTGTTTACTGTTTAGAGGGGGTTTGGGCACTTGTCAGGTTGGATGACCAGCTACACTAGCTGAAGACTATCTTGTCCTGAGTGGGAGATCGGCTAGACCACATGAAGCTGAAAAAACAACATCTTAAACCAGCCCAAGTCAGTTTGCTGGTCTTGCAGCCTGTTATGGTTGGTCTGTTTAGTTGGTTTTAGAGGGGTTTTGGGCACTTATCAGCTATTCCAGATAGGAGACCAGCTGGCCAGACAGCTAAACCAGTTCAAGACTAGCTTGGCTGGGAAACCATTTAGACCATATGAAGCAAAAAACAACATTTAAAAAAAAAAAAAAACATTTTAAGCAAGCCCAAGTTGTTTTGCTTGTCTCCCAGCCTGGTTTGGTTTGTTGGTTTTAGAGAGGTTTTGGGCCCTTGTCAGCTATTCAGGCTTATAGACCAGCTAGCTGACCAGTTGAAGATCTGCATGGTCAAGCTGGGAGACCAACTTAAACCAGCCAATGATCTTATGCTGGTTAATTTTTTAGTTTTTGGCAGAGATTGTAGAAGAGTTCCACAATGAGCCACTCCTCCATTGTCTGTCCCTTAAACATGTCTTTAAACCATGACCAAGGAAACTAAGGTTAAAATGGATACAAAAGAGCTGAAGCACTAGAGCCTGTTCACCTAAGTAATGCCATTAATTGTTACCTCAGTGACAGGAAATGACAGAAACTTGCTCTCTATTCCTTTAAAATACACCGTTCTTCCCACTTGTGTTAAGTACAGGTGACTATAATTCCCAGAAAAGCAAGGTATGGCCACTGAAAATAACATTGTCATTCATTATATGAGCACGGTCACCTTATCAAGGGTGACAAGGTCAGTCTCGCACTGCACTGTTTTAATAGAAGTCCTGAGGAGCTGTATTACCTACTGCCCCCAAACCCCCTCCTCCTGTTCCATGAGTGCTTCTGATTGGTTAAATTAGTCTGGTAGAATGTTTTTTTTTTTTGCCACAGTCCCCTTCCAGGCCAGCGACACCATCCCTATGGCAACAGACTCTTCTCTGGCTCATGAAAGAGAGTTTGTTCTCTTGGGGGATACCTGTGCCTCCTGTCTTCCGCTCTGTTACAGAGAAAGTGGATTGAAAGAGGGCAATTCAGTGGAAACAAAAAGAGGTTAAGAAAATGAGAAATGGCGGGGGGAAGGAGTCTTGAGACAGAAAGAGGATGGGAGGAGTAGAAGATGGAGCAAGATTAAAAGGGGAACTGCGGGGTGGAACGTTGGAGGCTTGAAGGTGAAATGTGGCATTATAAATTCCTGCTATAAACGATGGACACTTTAAAAGGGCTGTGATCTGTCATTGTAACCATGTAATTTGCATTTGTTTTTTCCTTCCAGAGAAGATCTATCATTGTGATGTTCCGGTTTTCCTTTGGAAAATTTGTCATTTTTGAATGTGTGCTTTCCCCCTTCAGATATCAGTCTTCTATGACATTTTTCCACTAATACATCACAGTGGTCATGAATTGATTCCCTCAATGGTAGGCTGTTATTAAATGTTCAGTGCTTCATTTTAGAGAGTCTCACACAGAAATCTACAGAAGAAAGTGTGACTGCACTTTATCACATCACTGGACACAGATACATTATGTGGCATGCACAAATATGTAACCGCACACTGTATTCTTGTGATACTAATGGTTGCCAGTTGGTTCTTATTATATCAGGTTAACTGAATGATGATATTCTCTACAAACAAATACATCCAAACACATATTCAGCACTGCTCTCTCCATTTCCTTTGCCACATTGCCAATTGTATTGTTGGGAATCCAAGATTACCCATCCATAACTAAATTAGTCAGTCTTCCTCCTCCCCAAGAGGAAATTGTTAATTTTTGACATCACTATTAAAATTTACGTGAAATGTATTTTTTTTTTTTTATGTTTTCCTCATTGCTAAGTATTTTGCTGTTTACTTTAAATGTTGACATGGCCAAGATCAATAAAAACCATATACATTTCTAAAATATCTAAAGCAGGTCTGGTAAATTAAGCAGTTGTGTAGTCTATAAATGAATCAATGTTGCATTTATATAGCACTTTTCTAATACTACACTCGAAGTGATTTACACAGTCAACAGGGGACTCTCCCTCAACCACCACCAGTGTGCAGCATCCACCTGGTCTACCTTAGCCATCCACATTAGTATAGGGCATATGCTGTATGCCCACCTACTGCACTGCCTCTTTCCAAGGATTTTGTGTATGCTCACCTAAACTGAGTGATGATGCGTATGGCAGCCAGAACAAAAAGGCTTTTGACCTGTAACTTTTCAATCTACTTGCGTTAAGTCGCAGCACCATTGAGTGAATTGTGATTGTTTTTTTAAAGTGTACAGAGATTCTTTCTAAATTAGCGGAAGCCCTCATTGGACTACCATTAGCCTGGTTCTGGAAATAAAAATCCAATTCATTCTTTCCAAAAGTTGATTTTTAACAATAACTTTGAAACCTTTAAAAACCCTAACCTGAGCTCCATGATTGTTCATCGATGGCATATGCCTCTGTAGAAGCCATTTGAATAGTGTTTTTAATAGTGGAATTCCTGGTTAAGAACTACACTACTCATTGTCCAGCAGAGAAAGATCCACCAATAAAAGAACTGTGGTCAACAAAGCCCTTGAAACCAGTCCAACAGCAACCGCCCACTTTCCATGACACACTCTGAATAAAGCAATAGCAAATCTCTCCCTTCAGCCTCCAACTACTTATGTATTTGTATAAATCTGAATATTGTAAAAAAATATTGTTTCTATACCAAAAAAATAAATCAATAATTGTGTGACTTTCAAATAGTTATTTGCTTGAAATCAGTGTTTCTAATGTTGTGATTCACCTCAGAGCTGGTAGTTTGGTTAATGGCTTAGAAGTCTTTATTAAGCATTTTATGAAAAGTCTATGGGGAAAATATTACTGGAACCCAGGCAGCTAAAAAAGTGGGTGGGCACTGTTGCGCTCTATTGAATGCACGGGCAAGTTAGACAGTCTGACTCAGCTGAGCAACCAATCAGAACGTTAGTTTCAGCTGAGATGGGATATTTGCTAACCAATCATACCTTTCATTTCAGTACAGGGCAGGGCAATTCTAGTATCCAGAGTAAAATGCTGATGACGCAGAGCTTGTCATAATTTGTGCTGTAAATTTACTTCGCTGCTCAACGTGAAGATATTTATTCATTTAAATACAACTCATGCTATTGAACTTTACAAAAGTACTGACTGCCCCGTTCTAGTTTTTAATGATCTTTGCAGATGCTGGCCAAGTTATCTGATCAGGGGTATCTCCACATGGTTGGCTTGGGGTGGCACTGGCCACCTGTATAATTGGTCACTTCCCAAATCAGAGGAGGGCCTGCAATAATACCAGGTAGAACCTCATCGGTTTGAATCTGAGTGGCAAGCAGCATCAAGAAATTACAGTTAATAGAGTGTACTAGGGGGAAACACTCCGTGCAGTCATCCTAAATGAAGTATGGCTTGAATGCACACCACTGATCATGCTGCATGTCAAATCCGTGAGACTGTGACACTGAAGCGCACCCATGAAGCGGCCTTAAGGAACTCAAGTTAGGGACCATTTCACTATAAACAACAGTTCAAACTCCATCCCAAAACCTAACCATTCAATGTAAACACCATACAAGCAACATAGTCTTATGAGAATTTGTCACAATACTACGAGTTGACAAATTTGTACCAATTTGTACAGCTTAATTTGTACGATTCTGGGTAAGGAAAGGTTTTACACTTTATGGTTAGGTTTTGGGATGGAGTTTGGGTTAGGGATTAAAGTTACAAAAACATAGTTTTGGATTAACATGGAACAAATGCCACATTGGGAAATACAAGAACACGAGGGAACCATCTCTCATTGGTGGTGTTTAACTTGTACTATTTCGAATTAAATAATTCATACCAAATTGCCACCTCGTACTATTGTGACGAATTATTGTGAGATCGGGTTGGTACAACATGGCAACAAGCACTATGATCATCCGTCCCTTTACCAGTGCTTGAAGTAAATGGGCCAGTAATTTGGAGTCTTCTGTGTTTTGCAATATCAACATTTAATAGCAATAAGTCAATTATTTAACTAAATAACATTCGAATATTGAAATTCTTGAAAATATGCATATCTTGCATTTATATTAACATTTATGTATTTGGCAGACGCTTTTATCCAAAGCGACTTACAGTGAAATTATTACAGGAACAACCCCCCGGAGCAACCTGGAGTTAAGTGCCTTGCTCAAGGACACAATGGTGGTGGCCGTGAGGATCGAACCAGTGACCTTCTGATTAACAGTTATGTGCTTTAGACCATCTTATTAATATTTTTACCATTGAAATGAGTCTGTGCCCCACATGGCCACCCCAGTCAAAATAAAGTCTAGACACACCACTGCATATGAGATATTCAATAATTGTATCAAAATATTTTTTTTCTGCCTTTTTCTTCTCTCAGTGGAGACTTTATCCCTGTGAGATCAAATCAGACTGATAAATTCCCAGTGTGCCCATCTCTTCAGTCACCACTACACTACTGTAATTAAGTGCTCAAGTCCATTGTAATAGCTCTTTAAAGATACCATTTGAGGTCTTTGCCAAACTCTGATATATTATGCAGACTGATTTCACACTGAAATTGGAAACAGAATGCTGACCTTTCTTTAGCTAAAACCGGTCTGTGCTTACCTAAATGCAAAGAACTTAGTAGCTAAACTGGTAAATGTTTTTGGGTATAGGGGCACATGTGAGCTCCATTTTCAGGGTGAAATTTCCACGGAGAGGTACCAAAAGCAAGTTGTAAAGTGAGTTGTTCTCAGCTGTACAGGATGTAATACAGTGAAGAGGAATGCAGATTTTATAAACCGAAATATTTATAAATCTCTAATGGGAGATACCGCTTGACAGTAAGTCGGCATAATATGGCCAATCCTAGGATACTGGAACTCTCTAAAACAACATGTTGAATTCCCATGTGATTATGACCACCCAGATTCGGCTGTCCTTTCCTACAAATGTAATTGCCATATACCCCTCATAACAATCTGCCAGTATAAACAGTGGCAGCTACTACAGAAGATGACCTCTGACACCTGACCTACCTAACCTACCTATCTCTTTCTTAATTCACCAAAACAAACCTATCTATGTTACTTAAAGATGTGGTCTTTCTCTTGTCTGGTGACCTCTATGTGGAGATACCTGTTATACTGAACAGCTTAGATTTTCTGTGTTGTTGAGCCTTTTTTGCCAGCTGCATCATAAAACTTTGCACTCTAAAAAGAGGATGCTACAGTTCTTTCCATTGCCCTCACAAACTGTATTTAAATTTCACAGTAATTAAGAGCCATGGGTAGCAAATAGACAACAGAAACCTTTTCCGGTCCAAGAGAGCCAAACCCCAATCTGCTTTCCTGTATGGCTATGAAGTGTCAGCCAGCTAAGGGAGGGCCAGCATTCCCCATGTAACACTTGCATTATGGTGCTTCTCCCACACCCAGCTCCCTTGTTATAAAATTCTGATCCTTGTATGTTTACCCCTGAAAGCACTGAATAGATTTGCTGGGTGTCCTATACCGACAAAATAACACTTAGTCACCTGATCCCTTTAATCATGTTTTAAAATGCCTGCCACTCAAAAAACAGATTTATCGGTTATATTACCACGCAAGTGTGAACTCATTTAATCCTCCATTGCTCTAGGATCACCTCTGCTCTGAGCCGTGAATTTTTCTGTCTTTTTCCAAAAACCTTAAATCTGATTGGTAAACATCTCTTAATACTGGTGAAAGCATCTTCAAAGGATATGGTTCACCTTTAACATGCCTGTTAAAGCTAAAGTCTTTAGTCCAGTGGGGTTAAAGTGAGCCTTTAAAAGGCACCAATATTATGGTCAGTAATTGCTGTTATTTAAATGGGCACTTTAGGAAGACCATATGTAATTTAAAACCCTATAAGAGGAAAAAACACAAATTAGAAGATTTTGTGGTCCATTGATTTAGTTTAAGAAGTAATGTTGCAAGAGAAACATGCAATGGATGCTTTTAAAAAAATACTAAATGAATTTCCCCTCATTTCTTAAAAAGGAAAATCTGTTACAGTGAGGCACTTACAATGGAAGTGAATGTTAAAATTCACAATCCATAAATGTTAAAATACTGTTATAACCACATGTTTTAGACATACACTTCTTTTCAATGTGATCAAATCGCTTACTAACCTTTTCTGTTTAAAGTTATATCTAAATGTTTAACTTTGTTGCCATGACAATGTATCATCATAAACCCTGTATTACACAATTGAAATAAAAGGACAATTTGAATATCCTTACTGCTCAAATAATACATAAGTTATAACAGAAGTAATGTAAGTGATTTAAAAAAATAATAATCTTCACAATTTTGCTTTTAAACCCTCCAAGAATTGGTCCCATTCACTTCCATTATATGTGCCTCACTTTAACTTCCATTTGTACTTTTTTAAAGAAAAGGAGGGACAAGTTGGAAATTACTTTTTGTGGTAATCAACATTATGCCACAAATGCTGTCGAATGAGCTTAACTTGTGTTGAACCTGGAATTTTCCTTAAACGGCATCACTGCTGTGTAGAGTAAAATGGTAGACCACAGCAAATCATGACAGTGTTACATTCTGCTCAAGTTAAAAAAGCAAAAAAAAAACATCATTTCATTTCCACAAATTTACAAAAGAGGAAAACAATTTGGTATATGACAACCAGAAGAGAGAAAGATTCCATTTTTTTTCTGTCACTCTCAGCAGTGATATACTGTAAATATGAAATAATGTACATTAAGAATTGTATTTTTATTTTTTATTTTTTTTTTGCAAAAATATACCCTGCTTAAAAAGTGGAAATGCATCATTGAACTTACTGGGTCCACTTCTCATAAAACCAGACATCAAATGCACCAAGTAATGACAGGTATCTTACAGTATGTAGGCTTTCAGTTTACTACAGTATAGTCCAACAAATCATAAGACTTGTGACAAATCTTGGTGGCTTCTTTAATTGTACTTTGTGATATACTATATATTTTGTGTTGTCAAGTGGACAGCTTTAACCCTTCCTGATTTGAACTGTAAAAAGGGGTCTTGTGACTCACTGTGGGGGGCCCATCTGTGCTATTACCCGCCAGATGGCAGAATGATGGCCTCTCCCCTCTCGCCTGTCCCCTTCCAACCCTGCCACTATCCCTATTGTTCTCGTACACTGAACCAAATATAATCCCAAATAAATTTAAACCTCCAGAAAACATTAGTGGTGTGGAGGTAAATAAAGACTTGCTGGACTAGATGCAGAACTGTGCTAATTAGCTATAGAAGAGTGTGGAGGGTAGCGAGGGGATTATTATTTTTTTTTTCTTTCATGAAAACAGGAAGCATTGAGATTAATTGTGAGGAACATGCTCATTTCCTGATTCTTAGGGGAGTCTTGCAAATAAAATGAATGATTGGATACATAACTAACATTTCTCATTGTAAGCAATTGGAGGCCTCTTGTTTATTTACACAAAACTGACTTTTACTCTTGTTGAAGGTGATCTATGCACATTTCTAATATTAAAATACCTTCTGTCCCAGTTTAACATTCATAGACAACTATAAATGAGTCATTCCTGGTTTGATTTCCCTGAAAAAAAAACGTGGTTCTGTGGCACTATTTAAATTTTGCTGTTTGGTGGCGGATCTAAACCAACCCAACAGCAACATTGGCTCAACCAATTACATGTGTTTAGAGCAGGACTTCGTGTATTTAGGACATTTGGTGACTTTAATGGCACAGAAATTATACACTTTTTTCCAGTGGTTGGCTATGTTACATGACCATCTATCATCTCTTTCTCTGCTATATACACCGGTCAGCCACAACATTAAAACCACCTGCCTAATATTGTAGGTCCCCCTTGTGCCGCCAAATCAGCGCCAACCCGCATCTCAGAATAGCATTCAGAGATGAGATTCTTCTCACCACAATTGTACAGAGCAGTTATCTGAGTTACTGTAGACTTTGTCGGTTCGAACCAATCTGGCCATTCTCTGTTGATCTCTCTCATCAAAAAGGCGTTTCCATCTGCAGAACTGCCGCTTACTGGATGTTTTTTTGGGGGGGGGACCATTCGGAGTAATTCTAGAGACTGTTGTGTGTGAACATTCGATCAGCAGTTACAGAAATAATCAAACCAGCCTGTCTGGCACCAACAATCATCCATGTGATTATCTAATCAGCCAATCATGTGGCAACAGAGCGTCATAAAATCAGGCAGATACAGGTCAGGAGTGGAGCTTCAGTTAATGTTCACATAAACCATCAGAATGGAGAAAAAATGTGATCTCAGTGATTTGGACCATGGCATGATTGTTGGTGCCAGAATGCTATTCTGAGATGAATGTTTTGGTGGCACAAGGGGGGACCTACACAATATTAGGCAGGTGGTTTTAATGTTTAATGCTGATCGGTGTATATTGACAGGGCTGGAGGAGTTTATTTTTCATAGTCCATGATAATGCACTTCCCATCTCTACACTGCTTTCTTATAGCCATATGGACTTGCTGTGCAAAGATCTGTCACAAGCCTGGTTGAATCACCACTGTGCCAAACCTCCAGTTTAGTGTTAAACATTTTACTAATGTTCTCCATTCCAGCTCACATTAGCTCTAATCTTTTTAGCCACAATCCTCCTCTCCTCTTAATTTTCCCTCTGTGCTCTTCTAACACCTTACACCCTCAACCACATATTCTCAATTTATTTCCCACTGCCAGCTTCTTTCAGGCCCCTATAAGCTGGACGTGTGCTCAGCAGGGCAAATATTTACAGTTTGCTACCCTTTAATGATCACTATTGAATAAATTCTGACTGCACATCCTGTTCCGTTCTCCTGTTAGAGCAGAGGTGAGGTAACAATAACAGCACTGTAGTAATTATTGGGTTTTTGGCTATGAAACCTTAGGGGAACACTCAATAATTCCTTTAATTGATTTCTGTGAGGGGGAAAAAGTCAGGGAAAAAATGCTGATTTCTACTGGGATCTCCTTGAACAGATTAGCTCTTTAAAAGCTGTAAACACTGTTATAAAGGGGAAAATTCCACTTGATAACTTTTATTTGATGGCCTCATAGGCCACATACATGCTTACATTTTTTTATTTAGAAAATGCTTTGATTTTGCTACTTTTATGCATCCGAGGCACACTGGAATGCCATTTTCCTCCACCAAAAATTTAGAAGGACATGGGGCTGGAGCTCCGATCTACCAGCAAAGATATAGGAAGCCACTAACATAACCCTTTCCTAAACTCTATCTGTGTGTGGAAGTGACACACCCTTTTGGGGTTGGTGCAACCACATTTGGAGTAACCCTGCCTGTTCTGGGGTAACTCTGCAAAAAAAATGTATTCCACCCTATTTGGAGTTCTCCGGGCTGCTGCTATACCTTCTTTTTTTTTCTCCCCAATTTGGAATGCCCAATTCCCAATGTGCTCTAAGTCCTAATGGTGGTGTAGTGACTCACCTCATTCCAGGTGGTGGACAGCTGAGACCGTCAACCCGCGCATCTGATCACCTGGCTTGTTTAGCATGTTACCGCGGAGACATAGCGCATGTGGAGGCTTCTCTCTATTCTCCGTGGCATCCATGCACAACTCACCATGCGCCACACCGAGAGCAAACCATATTATAGCGACCACGAGGAGTTTAACCCTTGTTACTCTACTCTCCCTAGCAACTGGGCCAATTTGGTTCCTTAGGAGACCTGGCTAGAGTCACTTAGCATGCCCTGGATTCAAACTCATGACTCCAGGGGTGGTTGTCAGCATCTTTACTCGCGAGCTACCCAGGCCTCCTGCAGCTATACCTTCTTTGGAAAATAGGGACTTTCAAAAGCACTCTCCAGTACCACATACTTTGAAAAACAGTGACATAAGGAAGCTGAAAACTGACTTTTCAAATGAAAACGGTTTTAATTGAATATGGCTTTAGAAGCCTATGTAGTACGTACCCAATAGAGCGCATCAGAAATTAATTTTAAATAATAATGTGTAATAATAACAATGCATTGCGAATGACGTGATTGATTCAGTCTCCTACTTCATTCTCAAACATAAATATTTGGGTATATTTGAATATTTTGCAATAAACTTCAAATACATTGTTGCCATGCAATGATTTTCGTGACTGAAAATCAATAATTTTATGTATAACATCATAATTTTTTATATAGTTTCATCATTCGTAATGCGTTATAGAATGCTTAGAAGTACACAGTCTTGTACTTTTGTCTTTTCCCCTATTTGCGAATATTTCTTGCTTTAAATCAAAGTTTGTATTGTTGTAATTGATCTCAGAGCTGGGTTTTTTTTTAGCTCTATGGAGAAAATGAATGGAAACAATACTTCCAGAACCAAAGGTGCTGAATAAGTGGGCAATCTGTGGAGGTCCGTACTGTGGGTCAGCTGGAAGATCTAGTGCGGAAAAATTAGGCAATACAGGGACATTGTACCACTCTTGACCAAAGAAGTCTGTTGATCATCCAAAGGGCAGCACTCTTTGAGTTTAATTAATCTTAATTAATAGATGTAATCCCTTTTCGGGAGTCCCGCTGTGGATAACAAGCTTGTGATCTCACAAACCTTGTTGATTCTGGTGAACTTGCTAAATTAAGTTGTTCGAAAGTGTGAAACTCACCGTAAAAGCAAATGAAAGAGAGGGAGAGGAGGTAGTTATGAGAGAGAAAGGGAGTGAAAGGGAAAGCAGGTGGAAGGAGTGCAGCAAAGCATAAGAGCACTGTGGGGTGGAAGAGACAGTAACAGCAGGCTTTAAAGGAGGGCAACATGAGGTCCTAATTACAGAGCCTTAGAGCTGGCTGACTACAGCTTGCCCCTGCCAACTGCTGCACAACACACCCATCCACCTGACTCGTCATAACAACAAATATCCATTTCTCATGTATTCTGATTCCTGAGTAACAGTTACTCCAACATTATATTCACCAGGATAGAGGAAGCACAGTTAAACACTCATTTAAATCACTTGCATCAGCCTTTGTTTAATGTGCACTTTGGCATAATTTCTGGTTTAAATGTTTGGTTATAGCTGGGTGCATTTTTTTTTTTTTTGGGCCTACTCTGTAGTTTAATTTGTTTAATTTAATTTAATTTAATTTGATGCTGCATCCAAGTGAAAGGCCAAGACAACATGCATAAACAAATACTGAGCACCTTTAAAAGTGTCAGAAGTTTTTTATTTAAATTAAGCAATTATTTTTGGGTATGCACCTGACAAACCTTATTACATCATGAAAATGACTTAATAAAAGCACAAAACAGCAAATTAAAGTCTGTTTTAGCAACTAGCAATTGATGATGTGTAGAACAGACTTTAATATTTAGATATATTTATTATATATAATAAAATTAGACTTTATGCACCTCTAATCTTTATATATAATTTGTCTTTCTTTTTGCCTCACTGTGTTGTGGTCCTTTTCAGACATGTCTCAGAAGCAGATGACTTCCTCCATGGCTATTGCAGGAGCTGTGATGGGAGCCGTGCTGGCACTCTTCCTTATTACCGTTTTCACCATCGTCCTCCTCACAGCACGCAAGACCCCCCCACCCACATATACAGATAAAGTGTGAGTACATGCAATATCTTCACCTAGATCTGTAAGATACTGTTATCTAAGAGCAAGCAGGATGACATTTCGTAGAATGCCACCTGTTTTCCAAAATCCAATACAAGCGCAATTTTTCCTTGTTTGCATTTTTTTTCCCTTGATGATTTTGATCAAACGTAAAGTAAGGCTGCAAGAGTAGATGACAGTTTCAGTATCTCCTCTCTCTCTACTCAATAATTCCAAGATGAACAAGCCTCTAGTTAAGGGAATATTAGTATAACACTGATACTGTCCATGCTTTTGTGGTTGTATGGCATTTGAGGTATTTGCTTATAATGTCGCCTGCTTAGGAAATATGAGTGCTGCCTTCATGTGTTGTCGGAATTATTGTAAATATGAGTTTCCCACCTGGAAGTTGATCATGAACGACCCCTCAAGTCGTAATAACGACTGGGGACATTCTGAGATCATTTTGATTCAGAGTTTTTGATTTGGGAGTTGTATACTTTCAACATGGTGGAGGAGAGGACGGTTTCTGTTGTGAATGACAGGTTTTGTTCATTTTTCTAAATACTGCTAATTGTTTGCGCTTGCTGTTTTGGTCATATTCATTTAGCAACTATTTGATGCATCTTGTACATTTTCACACAGTGAAAATAGCTTGTATTTGACTAAAATTCCATTGTCATCAGCAAGCTGAGTAATTTGTATTATGGTGTCAAAATAAAAATTCCTCAAACATATGTGTGAATGAACCTGGAGTTGTCCATGTTTCCTGTTCTTTCTGACAGTAATGCACTTGAAAGCGGCGTACTCATAATTATCACTTCAGAAGTTGGAAGTAGGATGATTCTGATAGCACATAAAGGCAGGAAAACGCTGATACTGTCCATGCTTTGCGGCTGTCAAACTTTTGAGGTATTTGCTTATAATGTTACCTGCTTGGCCACACGTAGACCCTCAGTGGGTTGGACAGCTGGTGCAGGATGTGGTCTCTTACCTGGTGAATAATTTAATCATTGGTATGCTTGCGCAGCAACTTCCTGACTGTCCTTTGAACCTGGACTGACTGAACACAACTTAACTATTACCACCCTTGGGATAGTGACCTTACAAACTTCACTTTGACTGACTTATTTCTTGGTAGTTTTTCTTTGCTTACAGATGCTCTCATGCAATACAGTTTTCAGTGGTCCTATATAGTATTTGGACACTTTTGGACGCTAATTAAACTAAAAAATGAATTTCTTTGCATAGATAACAAAATATTAAACCAAGTGGCATCTGCGAACATATGGTGCTAGACCTTTTCTCAGAAATAAGTTTTTCAGTTTTAAATATTAGACTTTTTATCTAACTGGCATTTTTAGTAGATTAAATCAGTTCCCCTCAAGTTCACACAGAAGGGAATTTCACCACAGATGTGGTTTATAACAAATATGCATGTTTTTCCACTAACGTTTGACAACTATATTTCTTTAAAATGTATGCAATTTGTTTAGATATTTTACTATACATTGCAAATACATTCACATGTGTGACTTATGTGTCCAACTACTATTTAGGGCCACTGTATCTGTTTGTATGTGATGTTTATATTTGGAATTGGATCATTGGCTCAGCTCTTGACCTGTCAGAACGAGGCATTTCACGTTACATCACCTCTTTATATCTTAATCTTTAATTAGCCACCTTAGCCTTAACAGATTTTATCTGGTCATTTATTACTGAGTCCAGTAACCCAGTGAAGCCTGTAAATGTTCCACTCTATCGGGAGCAACATCAGATGATTCCTTATTTTTCAAGTTCCTGGAAAGGCAACTATGTCAACACAGAGAGAGACTTACCATAATAGATAACAGTTGTTTATTTGCTTGTACAGTACATAGAAACTACCACACAATACATCATTTAAGAAATTTGTGTGGGCTAAAGGGCTCTAGCTTCTATTCTAGCCTTTGCATGCTGATTTTTTAGATGTTTTCATTTGTGTTCTTCAAAGAGAGCTGCTTTATTTTCCTGTTACCTTGTGAACGGCTCTAGACTTGAGCCCACAGACATCGCATTTAATCCAGCCCAGATGACTCGCTGTTCCCACAGCCTCTACAAAGCAGCTCAAGACTGGGTTTCATGTGCTTCTTCGCTCCCCTCCTTCAAGTCCCCACAGAACAATGGATCTGTCCATGGCCCATCAGTGTTTGTGTGCCTTCAGTTGTTAGTGTCAGTCAGCAGAAATAACACTCAACGTGGATTGTTCTGCCTCTCGCTTACTATAAAAGAAATAACTAATGTACATACATTCATATAAATACTTAAGCAAACAATGCCAAAAAATCATGTTTCCTAGAGCCTCAGTGATGAATGCAGCTCTCATGAGAATGAGATCACAACAGAGCCTTGCATGATACAGCTGTTCACAAGAGAAAATTGAATTGGGGAACAAGGGAAATACAGCAGGCAGACCATTCTTAGCACTTTGGCTGCTTTAAAATGCAAAGTCTGGCTTCCATATGAATGGTGGAACTTGGAATTTCTTCAAGGCACTAATATACTTTCTCTCTTTTTCATACTGTCCATTATATTCAGTTTGCAGTTTCACAGGAACAGGAGTGCCGCAGGTAATCAAGCCATACTTATATTCACTACAACAGCATGATTGTGAGTGTGATATTGCTTTTATACAATGTTTCAAAACTGGTATACTAAATAGCAACACTCGCTTTTCAGTTTATAATGTCTGTTATAATATGACCTGAGCTATATATCAGAGTCAAAATAGAATTGTTGACTTTGTTGTTCTCTTATTTATTACTACTTTTATCTTTATCAACATTATCTATCATGAAGTGAGAAATCTCTTTTTGAAGCTCTGAAATATTTCCACCCTGCTGCCTGAAGCATTGCACTCAGAAGAGGTGTGAGAGACACTCTTATCTCTTATCTGTTTAGGCTGATCCCCATTCAGCCTCCTTGTGTCTAGGCTTAGCTTTAGTTTGGCTGCACACTGCATGCAGATCAGTGCAGTGGGACAGCTGGGTTTGGGCTGATGGATGATGCTGCCTCTGCACTAGAGACAGCAGAGACTCTGTGAAAGATAAGCAACTTTGGGATGTTGACACACCAGGCTCATGTGAATCCGAAAGCAAAAAATGCCCCTTTAACTCTTGACATTTGGATCTGATGAAGGTTGCACTGGTAACCTGTGGTCAAGAATAAGAAAGTGTACTTGCTTCGAATGCCACCAATAAGAAGTATTTTTGTAAAGGTTTAGTCATTTTAATCAGATTTATGTGAAATCTCATCTCACCTCAATTTTTCAGAGCCCTGATGATTTTGTATTTTGAATGTGTCTTCATAGATCACATTCATTTATGCTTGCAGCTGTTCTTAAATTTTTGCAAAATGATATTACGTGAATTCTTACATGTATCCTGGCAGTTCTGAAGTGAAAGGACCACAGTGTGGTGCTAAAAGTAAGTAACATTTTCCTTGCTCGCACATACTTTTTCAGATTGAGGTCAGGGCTTTGTGATGGCCACTCTAATACCTTGACTTTGATGTCTTTAAGCCATTTTGCCAAAACTTTGGAGGTATGCTTGGTGTCATTGTCCATTTGGAAGACCCATTTTTGACCGAGCTTTAACTTCCTGGCTGATGTCTTGAGATGTTGCTTCAATATGTCCACATAATTTGCCTTCCTCATGATACCATCTATTTTGTGAAGTGCACCAGTCCCTCCTACATCAAAACACCCCCACAACATGATGCTCATGGTTGGGATGTTGTTTTTCCTCCAAACATAACGATGGTCATTATAGCCAAACTGTTACATTTTTTAACATTTCTCCAAAAAGTACGATCTTTGTCCCCACGTGCACTTGCAAAATGTAGACTGGCTTTTTTTATGACAGTTTTGGAGTAGTGGCTTCTTCCTTGCTGAGCAGCCTTTCAGGTTATGTCGATAGGACTCATTTTACTGTGGATATATATACTTGTCTACCTGTTTCCTCCAGCATCTTCACAAGGTCCTTTGCTGTTGTTCTGGGATTGATTTGCACTTTTCGCACCAAACTACTTTCATCTCTAGAAGACAGAATGCATTTTCTTCCTGAGCGGTATGATGGCTGCATGGTCCCATGGTGTTTATATTTGCATACTATTGTTTGTACAGATGAACATGGTACCTTCAGGTGTTTGGAAATTGCTCCCAAAGATGAACCAGACTTGTGGAGTTCTTGGCTGATTTATTTTTATTTTCTCATTATGTCAAGCAAAGAGGCACTGAGTTTGAAGGCAGGCTTTATAATACATCCACAGGTACACCTCCAATTCAGTACATCTCTTATCAGAAGCTAATTGTCTAAAGGCTTGACGTAATTTTCTGGAATTTTCCAAGTGGCTTAAAGGCACAGTAAACTTCTGATCCACTGGAATTGTGATATAGTCAATTATAAGTGAAACAATCTGTCTGTAAACAATTGTTTGAAAAATTACTTGTGTTTTGCACAAAGTAGATGTCCTAAACGACTTGCCCAAACTATAGTTTGCTAATATTAAATCTGTGGAGTGGTTAAAACCTAAGTGTTTGTAAACTTCTGACTTCACCTGTACTTGTACATTTAATCATGTACATTTTAACCGTACAACATCAGGAAGATAAGACCTTTCCTCTCTGATCATGCCACACAACTATTTGTTCAGTCCCTTGTCATATCTAGACTGGATTACTGCAGTGCTCTTTTAGTCGGCTTCCTGCATGCACAATTAAACCTCTATAAATGCAATGTAAAATCCAGAATGCAGCAGCACAGTTGGTCAACAAAGAGAGTGCATGTTACACACCCCCTTGTCTCTCTACACTTGCTGCCGGTTGCTGCACGTATCAAGTTCAAGACTCTGATGCTGGCATACAGAACAGTCACTGGGTCTGCTCCACCTTGCCTAAAATCATTCCTGCAGAGCTACATTCCCACCAGAAGGCTGCATATGAGTGGCACATTTCTTGTTGCACTCTCTGTCTTAGTTATTTTCTAATGCAATTTAAACTTTGTAAAGCAGTGCTCCTTAAGATGAATTGCTTATGTCATATCCTTCATTATTTTGTAAGTCGATTTGGATAAAAGCATCTGCTAAATTAATACATTTAAATGTACTTGTGATTTGTGTGAGAGGAAAAAAGGCCATTGTTATAGCACCTCTATTGTTTATTTCACCAGGAAACCAAGTCAGTAGACCAGATTTCAGAAGTCCAGAACACGCCACTGGCCTGACCTTGAATTTAGCCTTCACTAGATTATGTGACAGTATTTAAAGTACTTAATTATTTCTCAAGGTCTTGGTTTAAAATCTATAATGCAGTTGGAAATCTAGACAATGTTTCAGAAAGAAACTGACCTTCAACTGTGAACTTGCAATTGATTTGCATTCATAAGAGAGAACTACAGGAGGAGATCCAAAAGAACACTTCCTCATACCCCTTTTTATGTAAAGGCCAAAATGTTGGCCTTTGTTTGGTCTCTGGACATCCAGGTGGATCCAGTGAGAGTATCCAGGCCTGTCTGTGACTCTTTCTGCTCATGCCACAAATGCACTCACCATTTCCTCTTCCTAGACCATGGATCACATCTATTGCTTTTAATCCTCTATTTCTGCCCTAGCATTTCATGGGAAATGTTAATGTGAGTCTATATAGATTTAATGAGTCATAAAACAAAGTTGTACACATTTCCATCTCAGCTCTATTTAGACTCCATGTAGGGAGGGCAAGGGACACATTAGACAGACTGATAGTCCATTGAAAATCAATTATACAAAACAGTGGACTACTAATGGTTTGAGATTAATATCCACAGGAAGTAGAAAAACAAAAGTCACAGAGCTGATCCCTTGAGGAATGGGGAAATATGGGAGCTTAAGGACATAAGGAAAATATTTGACCATGTCCTTACTCACACAATAAGGATATGCCACAAGGATCACATGTTGTCCTTAAAGGATTTTCAACCAAAAGGTGCAAATGAGCTCTTAAGAGCTTACTCTCATTGGCAGGCAATATAGAGCTTTTAAAACAACTTTTTTTGTCCGCTCACAGCACTGGTATATCTTAATGCCCTTCAGTTGCTGACCTTTAGGGCACATTTTGGAATAGCAGCATAGCACAAATGACAGTATCTAAATCCAGGGAGCAAGAAGAGGTATTTTTCTATACATTAGGCATTCTCGGAATTCATGGTCAGGGCAACCCTCAGGAGCTGCAGAGGCCTTGGGCTACCTAAGAAGCTCAATAGATATTACTGTAGTCCATCAGAGGCTAGTCCATTATGGATGTGAGACCACACCTCTCTAATGTACTCTTGTCAAAACTCATCCTTGTCAGACTAGAAAATGCAGAGCCATCTGAATAAGAAAGTAAAGGAGAAGAGTGGGCAGAGAGACAGATTCAAAGAGGAGGATAAGCCCATCACAGAATGATGGATTGAGAATGTATGAATCAGGAAGGCATTAAGAGCTAAGTAAATAGCAACATCTTTTAATGACATCGCAATGGAACTTTAATAAGCTGCTTGGATATGTGCTCGGGGTACTGCAGTATTAAAGTGTGTTACACTTTCTGATCCTTTATTAAGAAAATCCAGATCCATATTCCAGTCCTGGAATCTGATTTAACCTGTTGATACGCACCCCCTTTTTGAGCACAAACCATGAAAATGGCATACCTGAACTTAATTGGTTGTATTTACTGGACCCTTTGGAGTATGGACACAGTTGTAGTATCTTTTGAAAGAAGACACTTTGGGCTTAATATATGTTGTTATTTTTTAAAGTTAGAGAAGCTGAAGTTTATAGTAATGGAAATATTTTGTGCTGAACATGATTTATAATCTAAAAAAACAATAATATAAGTGCCAAGACAACCCAGAAATACAATGTTCTCAAAGCCACAAGTCTAAAGAAGTTATTTCTATTTCAAATTTGAAGATGATCTAACAAAAACAGAGGTTCCTGCAAGCATTTTACAGAGTAAAATGAAAATGAAAATTTCAAGACGACACAAAATCTGACTGCACTGCTTGGCTGATATGAATTAAACTATGACTCATTTTTAAAAAATAGACTTTGGAGACAGGTTCATTTTGTTTATGAGACTCTAATATAGAAGATATAATACAGTTTTACAACATGAATGCTGCTCAGATTACATAATTTGTTGAAGAACGATGACGAAGGGTAATTCTTTCAGGCGAGATCTCATGTAAATAATTGAGAATATATAAATTTTTCTCAGATTTATCACTTTTATGGACAAAAAGTGCTATTGGATGTTTTTCAATGAACACTTGTCATGGACAATTGACCCAAGTGTGGTGAACTGGATTCATCTGGTGATCGCAATTTCCAACAGCGTAAGCTCTACAGAGGTGAGTGGAACAGTAAGTGATCTCAGCTCACTGATCGCACATCCGCTCGGCTCCGAAGAAGAAATCTGAATGGACAGACACATGATTCCCTCCTTTTATACTCGTATGTCCGGGGGAGGGACATGCAAATTCTGTCTGTCAATTTCTCATTGGCCTTTTCTCAAGTTCAGAGGTAACTGAGGCCTTCAAGGAAGTCCCCTAGTGTCGCTTCACTCGACACAACGTCGAAGTGTGCGACAGACGGGGAACTCACTTTTTAAAAAGGGGAGGGTTTAGGGAGCAGGTTCAAAAGCAGGTCAGCATGAGCTTAGACCATCAAATCTGTGCTCTCACACCTAATCATGCACAGACCATAGATTTAATAAGTCTATAATTATGGTTTTGTTGTGGTCAAGATCAGAACATCATTCAGTTTTTACGTTTGTGTAGCACTTGATTAATTGGTTACTGGGGGAATCAGTGTTACCTTTTAGAAATTTAGGACCATGATGAACTGTTCAGTGGATATTTAAATTAAATTATTATTTGATTGTGTACGTTCTTAGAGGGTACTCCGTTTTAATGGCAGTGATTCGATGTAAACACCCATATCCATACATACAAAAGCTTACTCTAGATGGGGCCCAATGTGGCCCTGCTGATGTTTGGGTAAAAAGGTCCAGAGAGCATGATAAAGTATGCTGTAGTGTGATCGAAGGGGCCCGGGGACGTGGAGGCCCTTTTGAATGGCTGGTGATTAAGTCAGAGTCACACCTTGTGTGACACCTTGTGTAAGTGACTCCATACATCTTAAGTCTCGGGCAGTGTGGAAGCTGGGAGAAGGACTGAGACTTCATGTTAAGAGACTTCATGTGAAAGTCTTTCAGCCTAACAAAAAAGTTTAAATTTCAGCTTGAGTAATTGCTGGTATTGATATGGATATAAAACAGACAGAATGTTCTATTTGGTTCCCAGAACTAAAGTAAGGTTCGGTTGTCCTTTTTCCCCAAAGGGAGCACATTTTAGACTTGACAAACATGTCCACCATCTACTGAAACAGAATGCATGTACTACAGTATTTGGCTGAAAGTATGTGGACACTTTAACACCATACCCATATTGCTCATTGAACATTTCATTTAAAAAAAAATGGCCATTTATATGGAGTTGGTCATCTCTTTGCTTCTATAAGAGATTCGACTCTTCTGGGAAGGCTCTCCGCTAGATGTTGGAAAACGGCAGTTCCCATATTTTTGAGGGGGATTTTCTCCCAGACACAAGAGCATCAGTGAGGTCATGTTAAGCATTGGGACCTGGCTCGTAGTTTGCATTTGATTTCATCCAACAACAAAAAAAATATTTTGAATGGGGTTCGGGTCTGGGCTATGTACAGGCCAATCAAGTCCTTCCATAAATTCAGTAAACTATGTCTTGGACCTCGCTTTGTGCACAGGGGTATTGTCATGCTGGAAATGGAAAAGGTGTGCCCTATTCTAACAAATAAGGAGATTGCATGGTTGTATGCTTGATTTTATGCACCTGCTTAGTAGGGCATAGCTGAAATAAGCAAAACTCGTTAATTAGAGGGGAGTGTCCACATGTTTATACAATGTAAGGTATAATTTTATCTGCTTTTCAAGAAAGTAATGCTATGTTAAAGCCAGTGAACATATTTTGAAACTTCCCCAGGTTGTTAGTGATTTTCCTTCCATTATTTTTCAATATAGGATTGACCTCCCTCCAACTCATAAGCCTCCTCCTCCATATACAGAGAGTCCTCCCGCCATTCCACTGGCCTCGCAGGCACCTCAGGTGGCCTCGTTCTCTCAGGTAAATCTTACGCAGCTCTGTTTACTCTGCAGGGTTCCCTTGTCTACCAGTTTGATTTATTGTCCTACTGTGGCACTTTATAATGCCGCTATATTTGAAAGATGACTACTGCCATATTCCTTATTATTCAAGGAGTGAATATATGTTCTCTGTCTCTTTTGGCTGAATCTATCATTTATTGTTGGCACTTACCATGAATAAGGCTCACTTTAGTGTCCCATTACTTTGTTTTAAAGCATTAGAGACACATATTTCTTTTTTTTTTAAAGAAATATTAGATGTTGGTTACACTTTACAATAAGGCTGTAATAAAACGAAACGACTGCTATTTGATGAAGAAACAATGTGGAAGTAAACTATAGCATGTCTAACACGTGAACAGTATTATTTGGCTGTACTCTTAATCTTGATATATGAAATACAGAACATAAAAATATATCAGAATATACAGTATTCTTTTCTGTTAATTTCAATGTATCTGGGGATTATTTAGATCCATTTGTGATAGATATAAGTGCTGGTTGAATCACCCATGCATTTCAGGATTACACAAAATTAACCTAAAATGAAAGGTAGCTAATTTTAAACACATCAAATGTTTGTAATGCACATGCATACAAATTACGCAACAAGAGAACTGTGCTAATTTGTTGTCTGTCATCTGTGCCGTAGGCTCGTCAGATGGAGAGACGCTACGAGCTGGCTGAATGTGTGCCCGGCAGATTGGCTCGCCGAGACATCCAGAGCCTGTCCCAACATTCAGTGTCATATCAGGAATGGATCTGTCATCAGAATGGGGCAGACCGCATTTATATCAACCATAGAGAACACTATGTGTGATGGAGTCCTCGTGTCAACTGCAGCACACTGCCAGCCCCAAAGTTAAAACTGTTTACAAGTATACTGAGAGCTATGTTTAGGGCACTGCTATACAGTGATTTCAACACTGAAAAAAAAATTAGTTTTGGGTCTGTGTAATGTACAATGAAAACCCTCTCAGCATATATATCTTATTAGTTTGGCCTTGAACACAGTACTGTGTTGTTCTATACAAGGCATCATTAACTTTAACATGTACAGTAGTCCAGTATAAAATGACCTGTAGACAGCCTATATACGGTAAGACTCAAATCTCAAAATACATGGTACTTTCATGCTTTTTAGATTGTAAGGCTGAATTAGAATGTGGACAGTCATTTCACAAACATTTCTAGAGATTTTTTTTTCTTCACCAGTTGAGTAGTGAATCATGGACATTGAATCTCACAACCAAAGCTTTCTTTGCATTACATCATACAGATAATCAAATAAAATGATAGGTAAATATGAGGCTTGTTTTAATATGCAGCACATTATAAAGTGGAGTAATTTTTTGATTTGCAGAAAGCACATCTGATATAACAGACAGGAGTTCTTTTCTTCTCATATTTTCACACAATCTTATTAAGACAGAGTTTTGAGAGACAAATATATGTTGTAAAACTCAATGAATGCATAAAAAGGCTTTTTATGCTGCTCTATGGTCATCGAGACAGCTGGACGACTTCCCCCAGTCGATGATGGAAAATCTCAGACCACAAAATGCTCTTTGAGAAAGAGCGAGAGACAGAGAAAGGGGGCGGTGGGAGTACTTGTAAGAGCCTCGGCAGAGACTGCTGTCTGCATGTCAGTTTATAACTTGTGTTGTAGGTAAACAAACCAGTTATCTGCAGGGCAACTGGACAGGCAAGGCCATTAAACAGCAGTCATTAATGAGCTGGCAGTCACCAGGGATCTATTTACACTATTCTGGACCCACCATTCAGGGAAATAGTGGACTCCAGCACTCAATGAGAGCATTGTTAATTCCATTGCCAAATCACCTCTGTGGATTGCACCCACCATTGCTTTATTAAAACGTGTCATTCCCACAATAAACTAAGGTTTAGTTCATCCAAGTTAAATCCATTTAGGCTAATAAAGGTGTGCGTCTAAGTCAAATCTATTACCTAGCAAGCAGTTATATGCAACTCATTATAACAGCCTACTCATCACCTTATATACAGTAAACCAGAGCCAAGCCATGCATTGACATATGTGTTCTCCTGCTCTTTCTTGACAGACCTTATATATTCTTTCATGTTATGTGAGGTTGGGATTACTTCTTTCTATCTATACCCATCACGCTTATCTCTGATTGTGTGTCTAACCTATCGTGGACCTGATATTTTAGCACATTAAGCTATCTGAGAGATTTAAGGTGCTCATTTTGCCACTTATAATTTTCACGTAAGAGGCCTCGTATTTGTTCTGGAGGAGCAAATGTTCTCTCGTTCCAGAAAGAGTCTCAGTTTTGCGAGACTCCAGACACAATGTGGAATGTTGCATACATATTTTTGCAATAATATCTTTGGAGAAGAAAGCCTTTGGGAGTTTTATTAAATGAATAATTATTATACTCTACCAAGTAAGACAAATTGGTTGTGGTCAACAAGTTATCTTAAACTATGCAGATTACTTTCAAGCTATAGGGAATCTGCTTTACATTACTAATCCTAAATATTTCTGTGAATTCCAAAAACCAGCAGGGAATGGAAGAAAATCATCCTACTTGCTTGTGAAAAATCATTTGTCACTGTAGATTAATGTTCAGCATCATTGGCGTACTACTGAAGTGTAATGTAGCTGTAAATTAGGGCCGTAAAGTGGTTCTTGCCACAATAAATTGCATCCAAAGATTCCGTCCTGCAACTATTATCAGGAGGCTGATTAACTTTATTAGAGTTGGAACAATCTGCAATCGCCAAAACCCTTTCTTTCTGCATCTCTCCTTTTTAAAGGAATAATTCTTCCAAAAATTAAAATAATTTTCTCACCCTCATGTCACCCTTCAAATATGTATGACTGTATTTCTCTCTTCTGTGGCTGTGTCGTGTGTGGAAGGCTGCGTCCTCTGGAGGTCGCATTTGTCAGCCGCATATGTCAGACACTCCGAATGCAGTCTTCGAATGCGACCTTTCACAGGAATTCTGAGGATGCATGAGGTGTATACTTCGTGGGCACTCACAACCCACAATTCTTTGCTTCAATCAAAATGCTAATTTCCAAGTTGAAGTACCTCAGTAGATGGGTGCAGAGTATATAATATGTATAATTATATTAATATATAATGAAAATAAAGTATTAGACAAAAGTACACCTGTAAAATCTATTTTCTTTTCTCTTTACATCATTATAACTCCTAAAATGTACCTCATGCATTCCCTTCCAGAGGGACTTTGATCCCTTTTCACTCAAAGCGATCACACTTGTTAAAGAGTGGCGTGCTGTCATAGCAATCATGTTATGTTCCGTTTCTGTTTGTCCTACGAATGCCGTCTCGTTTAAATGAGGCTTGTTAAAAGGAGGAAACTCAGTATACTGCAGCCTTCAAAGGACGCATCCTAGATAGCATGCAGCCTTCCAAACGAGACACAGACTATACAAAACAAAAGTAGGTAATTATAGCAGAAAGTCAAAGCTGCTCTTTTCCACACACTGATATTTACATATGTGTATGACTTTCTTCTGCTGAACACAAACAAAGATTTCAGAAGAATATCTCAGCTCTTTTGGTCCATCGATGCAAGTGAATGGTGACAAGACATTTGAAGCACCAAATATCACATAAAGGCCACATAAAAGTAATCCATACAACTCCAGTGGTTACATCCATATTTTCAGAAGTGATATGATAAGTGTGGGTGAGAAACTGAAAATGGAGATTTATAACTAAAAAATCTGATTATATTGATCTGTTTCTCACCTACACTTATCATATTGCTTCAGAAGACATGGATATAACCAGAGTCTAATGGATAATCACTTTTATGTGGCCTTTGTGATTTTTGGAGCTTCAAGGTTCTGGTCACCATTCACTTGCATTTTACGGACCAACAGAAATTAGATATTCCTCTAAAAAAATGTTTTGTGTTTTGCAAAAGAAAGAAAGTCATACGCATCTCAGATGGCATAAGGGTGATGTCAGATGGCATGAGGCGCAGAGGCACAGTTAACAGAATTGATTTAAAGCTAACTCAAATAAGGCTGATGGGAAAGGAAGACACAAACAGGGCTGATGATCAGAGAGGCACCCGGCACCGACTGCAGCGTGGAGACGGAGTGTGTTTGTAGGCGTGTGTGTGCGTCATGGCAGTGTGGAACATAGATCTGCGAGGAATCCTCTGGAGGAGAGTGTGTTTGTAGGCATGTGTACATTGTGGCAGTGTAGGGAAAACCAGTGAGGAATCCTCAGGTGAAGAGTAAAGGCGAGCAAGAAGCAGTCAGAAAGGTAATCGCAATCCGGGCACTAAGGTGAAGACGCAACCAACACAGAATACACGTAAAAGGACTGAGTAAGGCAGAGACAGCGAGGTGAGTTAAACAACACACAAAACAATCTAGCAATGAACGTGGAACAGAGTGGGGTTAAAGTAAGCAGGAAGCAAACAAGGGACAGGTGCCATCAGCCAGCTGAAAGTTCCCATGGAAACACTGATTGCACATGCTGGCAGCACCTGGAACACATGAGGGAGAGAACATCAACACAAATAGAACTAACCTTTATTCCAGGTTTTTTTTTTTTTTTTAATGTCATGGAAACATGAATACTGTTTTCCTTATGCCCTTTAAGGAATTAGAAAAAGGTTTAACACACCTAGGAAACAAACAGCAGAAACTATGGGACAAAAAAATAGCAAAGTCATCCCCAGACACCATATTCGTTATTTACACTAGCGTCACTGGGAAATTACATTGCTGTGGAGAAACTTGCTTACTGACGGAGCCACATGTATACGAGGGTAAAGAGTACTTCGCACAGTGCATGTTAATGCAAACACCACTTTTTTGTCTTAAGCAGCTTTCTTGCAGTAACAGCTTTCTGGTGTCCATGTAAATGAGCTGACAAGCAAGATTTTTCAAGGTAAGATTCTGATTGAATAACAATTTACATTTCATTCTGTTCCTAACACAAAGTTCATACATCTTCAAAAGACTTGGAATACTGCATGAGGCATATGTTTTACTTTTATTATGCTTTATGATGCTTTTTGTCCTTTTTGGAGCTGGACAGTTCCTGGTCACTATCTTCATTGTATGGAAGAGATCATCATGAACATTTTTGAAAACTTCTGCTTTTGTATTCAACATAAGAAAGTAAGTCATACAGGGTTGGAAGAATATGAGAGTAAATTATGACATAATAATTTTGGGGATGAACTATCCTTTTAACCCACCTCCAACTCTGACAAGTAATGGAGAAGCACTAAAATGACAGCCATATATAATAGCCACCTGCCACGCTGTACGGCTATTAAACTATTAAGACAGTTTCCCCAGTGTGACTGTCCAGCACAGATTTACAGCCATGGGTAGAGGGGAGAGGAGGAGAGGGGGACAGTGGGGGATGGTTAACATTACAGATTTATTACACGATGGAGCAGCAGGTTCTAAGGTCCTCCTCCTCCTCTTCTCTCCTTCAGAAATCATCCATAAGGAATATCAGAGGCAGCTCTGAGTACAGGTAAGAACTGGAAGGCAACTTACTATTTCTTTTTCCTGAAAGAAAGATGGTCTTGTTAGACAGTCAGAGGGGTCAATGTTTTGCTGGTTAGCATGGCGCTATAAGCCCCTGCTGGCAGATACTGGAACTACATAATCTGGGCCCAAAAACTCTCTTTCTAGATTGATGTCAATTCAAAAGTAGCCATGTATTCTGACAATTGTTTTTGCAAGCAACGTGTAAATATTGCAAATATGTCATTGAATTAAAGTAAACGTTTTACTAGTGCCCCAAAATCTCCAGAGTAATTAGTCACATAGCAATTATGGCTCAGGTGATTGGCTCAAAATAAGTAAGTGCCCCCTTGGCAAAGATTTAAAATGACATATTTCGAGGTCCTTTCTCCAGGTATTGTAGACCTTCTTGTATCCTTTAAACGTTAATTTCGTCTCTTTATTGAAGTTAAAAAGCATCCGCTGAGGGCTACAGATCCTGGTAGTCAGTTTTCCATTGCCACTTATATTGTTAGATACTGAAGTGGGACTTCAAGTATAATTCAGTACGGTAAAGGTTTCATTAATCACAACTACACTGACCTCATTTCAGTGGACAGAGCAATAGCAGGTCTCTATCTCATTGAGCCATTTTCTGTTGTCTAAGGAAATTTTAGATGAAGACTGATGAAAAGAAATGCAGAGTCATTCATTCACTTATTGATTTGTGTCAGTATTAGGGACACCACAGTTCATCACAACTTCCTAAAGAGATTATAAAGAGGAGTCAGACAGCTGCATAAGAACTTAAAATCGGCCACATTTATCTTGTCTACATGAAAAATCTCTGTTTATGAAAATAGAGGATTTGTTTTTCTGACACAAGCCTGCTGAAAGTTGTCTATTGTCATTAAAAATGCAATAATGGAGAGACGCAAGTAGTAATTATGAGCATGGTTGTGTACTTGAGTATGTTAGTGATGTACTTCTGCATACAGCTGGTTGCAAATGGACATGGACAAGGTAAACATTTTAGGATGAAATGATATATGTGTACAAAGGAAAATATATGTATTAAGATACTGTAACTGGTCAAGATTTTTGGAAACACTTTACAATAAGGTTCCATTCATTAACATTAGTTTATGCATTATACATCATTATGTATTTTTATTAATCTTTGTTAATGTTAGTTCATGTTAGTCCAGTAACAAATGTTAACAAATACAACTTTTGATTTTTAAAATGTAACTATATATTGAAATAACATGAACTATGATTAATACATGCTTAATACGTATTGTTAAATGTTAATGTTAACTGATGTTGTTAACTAATGTTAACAAATGGAACCTTATTGTAAAGTGTTAGCGGTTCCAATTGTAAACATTCGTTAACAACATCAGTTAACATGTACTAACAAAGAGCAATAGGAGGAGATAGGAAAACTTATGTAAGTCAGAGATTCTTTTATTCTATCAGGAGAAAGCTTAATGTCAATTAGCATGATTCAACAGTAAGTCACTGTTTGCAGATACCAAACAAATGAATGGGGAGAGCAGTAAACCGACACCTAACTGTCGCAAAATTGTCTGTGACTTCTCTTATAAAACAGCAAGTTTATCATAGTTAACTCGACACATAGTTCACTCCAAAATGATTGTTTATTGTAAAAAATGTTAAAGATTAGCGGACAGGTGGTCAATTTGTTAAGAGATAAGCTGTTTCCCCACAAAAGGAGTGTTTTCTTCACAAGCATCTCCTCCATTAACATCCATTCACAAAGTACGGCCTCTTGTCTCCTTGCCAGTGCTCCGACGTGTAACGCTTTGTTTGCTAACCTTGAATGCTTACATTAGCTGTCTTGATTAGTAGCACCTTCAAGGATTCCTGAGATATTGTCTGTTTAAAATAGATTTTAGTTAGTCACTCCTAAGGAATCAATAATTGGTCTCAAAATAGTACTTTTTTTCATATTTAGAATAACATTTTTCTTTCAGAACAGTAATGTCAACATCATGTCAATTACACATCATCTCACCTGCTCATATATAGTATTTAAATATCTTTGAATTGGTGCTTTAAGAAGAATTTGTTGTATAAGAATCAATACAAAATCTTGTGCTATACTGTCTACCATTGCACTATTTCTTATGCCTTCCTTTCCCAGACACCCTTGTGAATACTCTGCTTTGTTTTAAACCGAGCTATCATAGGCACTCCCCTTATTGGAATGAAACTATGAGACTGTTTTGCCCAACTTCTCTTTCTTTCTAATCATTATTTATGAGTTTTATCTCTGTTCCGTTCTGGCTGTTGAGAGAGAGAGACTTTTTTTTAAAGGGAGCCCAAAAATAGCACACATTTTTCTTTGTTAGTGGTTGTCTAGGCAGTTCAGGCTTGGACACAGAGACTGTGGTGGATGCATCTGGCTTTATAAGGGAGAATCTGTATATGCACGTGTTTTCTTAACACAAGGGGGATCAAGGTGCCCTACTGTGGTGGGGGAAGCTCACCATGAACAACTGATTCTGTTCAATGTCTTAACATGTCATCGTCTCTGTCTCTCTCTCTCTCTCTCTCTCTCTCTCTCTCTCTCTCTCTCTCTCTCTCTCTAGCTTCTATCTACTTGAATGTGGGAACACCTAAATCTGAAAAAGAAAAAACAGTTGGTCAAGTTTATGATCAAAGAACATACTTCAAATCAGCATTAATCTGACAACATTTGAATCATAATTTGTGATTCTTTACTTACGCTAAAAAACCCACACAGTTAGCTTGTATAGCTTGATTGACAGGCAATGTCTGTTTCTAAAAGGGGATTGGCTCTTTTACCTTTAAGGCAGGACTTCCTTTCTACATCTACATGTTGACCATAGGGCATTCCAATTTCTTCCATTCATTTAAATAGATGTGGTGGCACATCTCTACTAAATAGTCTCTTGTTAAACTAACCTTTACTCTTACTACTTTTCATAGCTTCCTTAACAGTTTTTTAATGCTGCAACATATATCTCTGTTAGTGTTTCTGTTAGTTTCTTTAGCACTAAGAAAATGATGTTAAACAACCTTAAGTACATCATAAAAATCATTCTGTCAAGCTGGACGTGCCTAAGTGCCAGAAAAATGACAAGCCTAAACAAAGAATCTGTGTCTGACACATGATAAATGGCATAGTGGAGAAATGCAGTATGAAAAACAGCTGCCCATTCAGCCGCAGAATGATAAAGACATTATTGAGCCTCTCCTTGTTGAAAGTTACATAATCTCAGCACTATTCAGCCTGTAATGCTGTGAGTGAACAGGGAGGAGATGTATCCTTGGGGTCAGCTGGGATAATCCGATACTCTCCCAGTTAAATGTACTTTTTTCTTCTCTCTCTCTTTCTCTCTTATCCCTCAGTTCTTCACCCCTTTCTCTTGCCCTGAGCCCAACAAGTCAACCACAGTCAGGGGTTATAGCCATGCCAGACTTACTCACAGAATGTCCTTCTCTCAGGAACAAAGAGATTCTCTCTCTGTCCCAGTCATTATCAGGGACCATTGTGATTTCTGCTCAGTGAATGAGATCAATCAAGTGGCCTTCACAAAGTATTTAACTCTTAACCATTTGAAGTGAGGGCAGTAGTTTGCTTTTGTGTAGTCTCAGCCTCAGACAGCATACTCAAAGACCGCTTGTGAACACAGTCTGTTCATTGACCGCCTGATGCATATTGTGGACAAAACTGTAAAGCACTTTCTCAGTCTGGCAAGATCTTATCTGATTGGTTGACCCTACATGTACATGACTTCTGGGAGCAAGGGGACACAGTGTGTGTGTGTTTTTTTTTTATCAGTCCATCTGTTTAATCACCGGATTTGCCAGGTTAGTTCCATCAAATCTTTTTAACCTGATGATAGGCACCCAATTTTTGAGCACAAACCATGAAAATGGCATACCTGAACTTAAATGGTTGTATTTACTGGACCCTTTGGAGTATTTTACTGGACACAGTATTTTTTTTTTAAAGAAGACACTTTGGGCTTAATATATGTTGTTATTTTTTAAAGTTAGAGAAGCTGAAGTTTATAGTAATGGAAATATTTTGTGCTGAACATGATTTATAATCTAAAAAAACAATAATATAAGTGCCAAGACAACCCAGAAATACAATGTTCTCAAAGCCACAAGTCTAAAGAAGTTATGTTTCAAATTTGAAGATGATCTAACAAAAACAGAGGTTCCTGCAAGCATTTTCTCTGAAAATCGCTGCCGGTGTACAGAGTAAAATTATGGCTCCGCCTTTCAAGACGACACAAAATCTGACTGCACTGCTTGGCTATTCTGAATAAAACTATGCTGCATTTTTAAAAATAGACTTTGGAGACAGGTTCATTTTGTTTATGAGACTCTAATATATAAGATATAATACAGTTTTACAACATGAATGCTGCTCAGATTGCATAATTTCTTGAAGAATGATAACGAAGGGAAAATCTTTCAGGCAATATCTCATGTAAACAATTGAGAATATATCAATATTTCACAGATTGATCACTTTTATGGACAAAAAGTGCTATTGGATGTTTTTCAATGAACGCTTGTCATGGACAATTGACCCAAGTGTGGCGAACTGGATTCATCTGGTGATCGTGTTTTCATAAAAAAGTTATGAAGTCCCGTTTTGATATTGCATGTTATCATTTGTACTCCTGGCACAAATAACTAAATTGCTGTTTCTGGAGCATTGCTATCGTGAAACAGAGATCGGATATCAATGTTGAACCCTTAGACCTTTGAAAGATGTATCATTTGTTAACATTAATTACATTTATGCTCCTTCAATGTAAGCAGAGTGACTTCACTCCCGAGTGCAGGGAAATTGCGTATCAACAGGTTAAGTTATTAATTGTTTGAGGCACTTAAAAGCAAGTTACCCAGAACCACAACAGTACATTCTGCTTTGCTTTCGGAGTTATGTCTATGTCTTTTGGGTCGGCTGAAATTCTGATCACAGAGTCTATAAACATTTTAAGATATTTTTCTAGGGGGGCCTGGGTAGCTCATCGAGTATTGAAGCTGACTGCCGCGCCTGGTGTCATGAATTCGAATCCAGGGTGTGTTGAGTGACTCCAACCAGGTCTCTTAAGCAAACAAATTGGCCCAGTTGTTATAGGGAGGGTAGAGTCACATGGGGTAACCTCATTTATATATACCTGCCTCTAAATGGCAAATAAAAGCAAAACTAATGGTTGCTGTTTGCTTTACATTTCAGTCAGATGTTTTGTAGGTTTGCGCAGTATAATGGTGCTGAAGGCTGGAAATGGGTGAGGGGGAAGAGAACGCGTGTGAATGGAGTTCCTGTTCAAATTGGCTACATTTGTTAGGGTAATAAAGAGTATTTATATCTTTCTACACTAAATAGCCTACAAAAGCTTTGCAGGTTCTTCACATAAATGCGTGGAATCTTCTGCGTCTGTGGTTGCGCTGTGTTGACCATCGTTAGTGGCAAGAACACATTCACGCAGATCGACAAATGCACATGAAAATCCACAGGCAACCGATCCACACATGCTCAATTTACAAATCCACACACAAGAAGAATGCACAAATATACAGGTTTCTAATTAATAATTTGATAAGTTTAGGCTCAAACATTATGAAAACTGTTGAATTATGAAGTTATGTGCGATCAGTGCTCATGACAATGTCCAACAATATTTATTTTGATATTTGCTCATGAATATGTCCATAAATCTTTATTTTTCTATTTTATGAAGATGTGAATGGTCTTTGCAGAAGAAAAACTAGTTTTATGGTGGATGATAAAGAGTTGTATTTGCTTTGTTGCATATTTATTCTACAGTATTTGCTTACTAGGGTTTTCTGGATGGTGGTTAGGGCATTCTATACAGTTGTCAAGGTGATCTCTGCTGTGAGTTTGGCGCTGTTCTACTGTATGTGGTTGCCAGGTTGTTACTATGCTGTTGCTAAGTTATTTTCTGTGTTTTTTTGCACATTGCTCTGCAGTTTACAGAGTGTTCTAGGTGGCTGTCAGGTTGTTGCTATGCTGTTGTAAAGTTGTTTTAACTGTGTTTCAGCACATTGCTATGCAGTAGCCGGGATGTTCTGGGTGGTTGCTTATTGGCCCAAATGAAAAAAGCCCACCACCTCAAGTCTCTGTTCTGGTCACTAATATGACTCAGCTCCCTTCTTCAGTGTTACAGTTTTTATGTACTGTGGTGTTCATTTACACTCATCCCATAAATATGATCATTCTGATTTGACTTGAATGCACCATTAAAGGGATAGTTCATTTAATTTCTTAACGTCATTTGATCCAAGATGTGTTTGACTTTCATTTTGTTTCTGCAGAACACAAACAAAAAAGATTTTCAGAAGAATATTGCTGTTATGTAGGTCAATTCAATGTAAGTGAATGGTAGCCAGAACTTTGAAGCTCAAAAAAGCACATAAATGCACATAACAATAATCCATAAGACTCCAGTGGTTTCAACCAATGTCTTCTAAATGGATCAAATTGGTTTTTGGTGAGAATAGACCAAAATATAACTCCTTTTCAACTATAAATTTTGACATTAGCAGTCTCCTTGGCGATCAGGATTTCAAGCTTGATTATACTTCCTATAGCACCATCTAAGGCTCTGCGTATGCATTAAGCACTAGATCAAGTTACTAAGCAATAAATCAAGCTTGAAATCATGATCGTGCCTAGAGATATTCAGTGAAAATTGGTTAAAATTTGGTTTGTTCTCACCCAAAACCAACTGAATTGCTTCAGAGGACATGGATTTAACCATTGTAGAACTATGGATAACTTTATGCTCCCTTAATGTTCTTTTTGTAGCTTGAAATGTCTGGCCACCATTCACTTGCATTGAATTGGTGGCAGCTGTGGTAGTTGGCGGTTCGACTCCTGGCCCACATGCCGAAGTGTGCTTGGGCAAGACACTGAACCCCAAGTTGCTCCCAATGGCAGGCTAGCACCTTGCATGGCAGCTCTGCCGTCATTGGTGTGTGAATGTGTGTGTGTGAATGAGTTTACAGTGTAAAGAGCTTTGCAAACCGCTAAGGTGCACAACAACAAGATTACAAGTACATCAGAGTCTCTAATTTGAGGAAAAAGTCTCCTCACAGGTCCTAAATGAGCAGCTTTAATTAACAGTATATGCCGAATAGCTGCATTGCAGCAAGTAGATCATTTATTTATTTTTCAATAGTTTGTTGCAACAATATAAATGTCTTAACTGTAAATTTTCAATTGTGTTTAATCAATTGAATGCATCCTTGAACAAGCCCAAAAAATGTAGCCCCCCACCCCATCCAGGGAATCTTGGCCATTTCACCACTACACTGAAGAACTACAGCTTCAAAACACTGGCAGTGCCACAATATTTTTTTAATGGTAGTACCATAAGTAATGTTATATATGTGGTAGTTAATGTCATTTCTTCGTTAAAACGTTCATTGATGCAAAGGGGGACATGGGTCTCTCCACTCCTTCACATCCTGTGTCGCCTTCAATCAGGTATTAGTTTCACAAAGTACTATCAGAGACTAATTTGCAGGGACGGACCACTTCTATTAAAATGAATGGGAGAAATCCAATCACCTTTTAGATACATTGCATGTCAATCAATTTGAGAATTCACATGTGCATTAGCTTTACAAGCCGGGAAAATTTAATTTTTTGTTTACTCAATTATGACTACGTCTGCTTCGCGAACATGGAAGTGTGAAAAGGGTCCATTGGATGCAACCCCATTATGACCACATATGATGTTTTAGTGTTAGCTTTACCACCATTAATGCAGAATGTAAACATAACAAATTACACATTATCTAAAGCAAATGTATAACTTAATATAAACATAATGTGGTTAAAACAGCTTCTATTACTGTCTCATCACTGGCATCACATTTTAATGTTACATTAGTTAATGTTTTACATTTAGTCTGTTGACAGTACAGCATGCTTCTCATCTTAGCCTATTTAGCATGACATGGGGAATTTAGAATGCCCAATATTGAAGATGTAGAAAAGGTTGTCTCGCCCTTACAGGTGAAAGAGCCAAGCACCTTTTAGAAAGACATCGTCTGACAAGCAACTTAAGAATGCGCATGCGCACTAGCTGGACCAGTGCTGGATCTGAAATGATACCATCTGTAAAATTTTACTGTCAAATTGAAATGTCATTAGATTGTACTCTTGACCAACCGTTTTGGAGATTTCAGTCGTTCCGCATTTAAGTAGATAGAAGTTGTACATTCATGGCATTTGGATCCATAAAATATAGCTGCCTAGCGCGTTTGCAAGATGGCTGTGAAGTGGACTGACTTGCCTTAAAAATAACTGTGGTCTCATATTTAAATGCTTTTCAAAACACCAGCCCCAGCTGGGTGGAAGGTGTCACGGGTCAAAGGTCTGGCTAAGCGAGACTAACTTTTGGTCATATGATCCTGAACCCAGAAAAACTTATAACTATAATTCAACCATACAATTTCACGTGTGTGTGAGTGAAATGGACACTGTAAATGTGAAAGAGCTCTCAACACAAAGAGTGCACATCAATACAGAGAAAAACACTAGAATGTAAGATCAATGGACACAATTTGTAGCAGAGCTCCATTAGACAATCAATAATATTAAACCAGCAAAATGAACGATTGTTATTCTTATAAAATGAATTAGTAAGCGATGTCACTCATTTCATCATGGTCATGCAAAATGTGTCTTATTAAGAGTCCTTCTTACCTTTCCTAACCTGTAAAGGGAGAAATCTGTAACTCACCTTGCCATGATCTCGTTCATGATACAATTCTTGCTGTGAAAGCACTTTCTCTAAAACTCAATTACTGTCTCTGCCAGGCAGCTTCATACTCATCTCACAGTGAGAATGTCCAGCACTCAACTGTAGTTCACTACTTCCCCTTATTTCACATAATGCTGCTGTGCTAATCCTGCTGTGAGATCCTTCTATCAACTGAGAAGAGAAGGCCTTGACTTACTAATATTGAATTGGCTCAAGGTGCTATGAATGTGCATACTTAGTAGAGTTCCCACACACACTGTACTGTATATGTTTGTGCATGTCTAACACAGTTGAAATCATTTTGAGTTTGTTTGTGTAAGTGTTTGATGGCTACTGATGAATTGCATGTCCAAATTGATTCTTTATTTAATGCCACTTTGAGTTATTTTCTGTTTGTTTGGTTATTTATTTGTTCGTTTTATTGCAGATGTTTTTGGTCAAGGGCAAGAAATAGAGCTCATTCGCACTGACGTACTCAAAATAGTATTTCCTTCTGTCTCTTTCCACAACCACAATCCCAAAATGTGTTGGCAGAACTGTCTGTGAGGATGTCATCATGGACAAAATTACAGCTTATATCCTTCTTCTTCCTTTCTTTTCACTTTAGCTTGTTGAATAGGGGGTCCGCGAAAGAAATTGTGTCCTTTTTTAGTTGGTATAAAATGGCATGTTACGTTTTTTGATTCAGATTACACTTATATTTATGATGCCATTTATCTTGGCAAATTTGTAATTATGCATTCAGGAGCAGTTTGACCCAGCGAAACAAAAATGTATCCTTGACTTGGAAAGGCTTGACAATGAAGGCTGGACACCGTCCAAGCAGACAGTTCCCCACATCCCATTTTAACTACTCAAATACAGTAATTCAGTGAAGATAAATTGAACCACTACTAAAGTCACCTTTTTCTTCATTTGCTCATTTTGATAATTCCCATGACAACATGATAGCAAACAATAATACACACTGAAGCTAAACTCTGAAGCAGGACGTTTAAAATGGCACTGGATACGAATTGTTCCTTTGAGTGCAAATGTTCTTGTCAGTGGAGCATCGGTGTGTTCTTCCTGAAATGCTCCTACTGTGCTCATGGAAACTGTTATCCTTTAATTTGCTAAATGTTCTTCTTGTGCTTCAAAACAGTTCCTTCCCAAATGTCTGACACATTAATGTCATTTATGGTCCAGATACTCTCCTAAAAGCCTGTGACAACAGTTCCCAGATTTTTTTATCTTCATCCAAGCGTGGAAGTATTTGAACGTCAAAGAACATCATATATCAATCTCTGTTCATCATTACAACTGCATCTGCAACCAGTATTTTTTGCCCAAATATCTGAATGTTCTGAAATTGCTTTTCGTTTAGATTTTTCAATGGTTTCTCGAATGAGTTTGCATCCTCAACAGATGCTCATTTGCCACAAAAGAAGCCTTTCTGAGCAGGTCCAATGATATACAATATGATGTTTTCTATGTTGTCACATGTAAAGAAAAGGCAAAAAACATAGAAAACACGTTTTTAACACTAAAGCAAAACATGACTTTTTTTAAAGTGAGACACTGACATAAACATTCAGTAGACTCTTCCTGTGCTTCATGAATGTACAACATGAGTATTAAAACCCAAATTACGGGAACAATCCTTGTCGGAACTGTTAGCTCCAACATTTTTGAGAGAATTTATATCACAGAATTTTTCCAACATGTTGTTGCTGGCCCAGAATTGGTTTAATTTGTAATTTAATTGTACCCTCTAGTGGGCAAAGACATAATAGCAACTGTCACTAGGTTTCACTTTTAAAGACTTCCATGAAAATTTGTAGAAAAAAAGCCTTGACAGGCTAAATGAACTAGTAATTGTAAAAATTACACAGCTGTATATAATTGCTAGTTATAAAAGACATTGTGATTTAAATAACTGAACACAGTAACATTAGACATTTGGCATACTTTTGATTGTAGTGACCCCCCCAACCCTGCCTAACACCACAGCTACACCACACCTAGGGCCACAGCTGCACCGTAAGACTTTCTTTGTTCAGTCTACTTGACACTCTTAAACCCCATTTCTCTCTCCTTCATCTTCATTTTGTCTTCTGTTTATATTTTGATGTGGGGGCAGGAGAAGGTGCAGGGGCTGGGGCTGGTGGAGGCTTGACCAGTGATACAACAAGATCAATTCTAGAAATGAAAATGGAAAAGAATTGAAGACTGCATTGAAAAATCTGGAGACAAGCCAAAAAAAAAAAAAAAACAAGGACATTTTTTAATAAAATCCAAAATAAAATAAAAAAAATTCCCCTCTGGTCCAAATGTGTGTGTGTTTTTTTTAAGGAAATGTTAAAGAACTTTTGGACACTTTTGGCTTCTCAAAGGGTGCCATTTCTTGTTTATTTCAATCACATCTGGCATTTCATATAATCTCACCTACTTTATAACAACTTTTGCATTATTCTGCTTTTAGTAAATGAATGGTGGTCGTTTTAGAACTTTTTTTAATCTAACAATTTTAATTCATGCACATTTCACAAATAAATCTCCATAGTGGCTAGAGCGATAAATGCAAAGCCTACTTTGCACATTCACTGTGTTCCATCTATAGGACCAAAGATGGGGCATATTAGTAACACTTTACAAGAAGTTTTCATACAAAAATATGCTTAGTTTAGTTAACGTGAATTAACAATGCATTTACAGCATTTTTTAACTTTATTATTTCATTTTCAACATATAATTTTTTTAATCAAAAGTCATGTTTGTTAACATTAGATAATGCACTAACTAACATTGAACAATTGTATTTGAATTAATTAACATTAACAAAGATTAATAAATGCTGTAAACAATATATTGTTAATTGTTTGTTCATGATACCTAATGCATAAACAAATTTTAACAAATGGAACCTTTTTGTTCATTGTTACCATTATTTTTATAAAAACAATTGTATAAAAAATTGTCTTTGATTATGTTTGTTTGTGTTCTTGACAATGTTATAAACACAAATCCAATACCCCAAATAATGTGGTAATTGTAGCATATTCTTTACCCAAAAATGAGTCAAAAATGAACTAAAGACAATTTTTTTTAATTTTATCAAAGTAGTATTGAATGTGTTTAAATACCCAGCAGCTTGCATTTTCTTCTTTGCAAAAACAGAAAGACACCATTTAGATTAGATTAAAGTGTAGGGTTTTAATTGTTGCTTTTGATAACATTTTGTGCCAAAACATTAAAGACTTACATTTCAGTGATTCTCTCCACAAGTGTTTTAATTGCCTTGACAATCATCTTGATCCTTTCCTGTTGAAAAAAAGTGCAAAGTCAGAAATAGCCTAAGGTGTGAAACTATGTGCAACTGTGTCAGTAAATTAGTAATAATATGTTAATTAGTGTATTTCCTGGTAGGAAAATCAAGGGAAGGGGAAACCAGGTTAATCAAGTTTTGACAAGTCAAGACAACACAGGGCCTGGGTAGCTCAGCAAGTAAAGACGCAAGTTTGAATCCAGGGTAACCTAAGCATCTCCTAAGCAACAAAATTGGCCCAGTTGCTAGGGAGGGTAGAGTCACATGGTGTAACCTCCTTGTGGTTGCTATAATGTGGTTCTCCCTCTTGGTGGGGCACATGGTGAGTTGTGCATGAATGCCGCGGAGAATAGCATGAAGCCTCCTCATGCGCTATGTATCTGCGGTAATACACTCAACAACCCATGTGATAAGATGCACAGATTGACGGTCTCAGACACAGAGGCAACTGAGATCCGTCCTCTGCCATCCGGATTGAGGCGAGACACTACGGCACCACGAGGACATAGAGCGCATTGGGAATTGGGCATTCCAAAATTGGGAAGAACAAAACAAAAAACAGAAAAAAAACAAATAGACAACACAAGGTTTGCCTATACATCAAAGAACAGTCACAAGAAAAAGTATGTGAACCCTTTGGAATTATCTGCATTTATATATACATTTTTAAATAACAAATCAAATCTAAATTACAATAATGAAAAAAAACAAATCTGTTTTAAATAATAACAAACAAATCATTGTATTGTTCTTGTACACATTTAATACATAATTAAAACTTTCATAGTGTAGGTTGGAAAATGTATGTCAACCCCTAGTCTAATGACTTCAACAAAAGCTAATTAGAGTCAGGAGTTGGCAAACCTGGCATCCAATTAATGAAATGAGATTGGAGGTGTAGGTTAGAGCTACTTTGAATTATAAAAAGCACTCTAACAAATTTAGTTTGCTATTTACAAAAAGCATCTGCAGACGAAGGCCATGCCTGGGAAAAAATAGATCTCAGAAGACCTATGATAAAGAATTGTTGCTTAACATAAAGCTGAAAGGATAACAATGTTATCTTGAAGAGCTTAGAAATTAATCTGTCCACAGTTAGACAAATTATCTATAAATGGATACGATTTAATACTGTAGCTACTCTCCCTGGAAGTGGCCATCCAGCCAAAATGAATCAAAGGGAGCATCACAGAATTCTCAATGAAGTAAAAAAAAAAAAAAAAAAAGAACCCTAGAGTGACAGATAAAGACTTGAAGGAATCATTGGAACTGGTCATCATCTCTGTTGATGCAGGCATGGTGACCATGGCAGGACACCACGAAGGAAGCCGCTGCTTTCCAACAAAAACATTGCTGCCTGCCTGAAGATCAACTTGACACTCCACAACACTACTGGGAAAATGTTTTGTGGACTAAGGTTGAATTGTATGGGAAGAACAGACAGCACAACGTATGGCGTAAAAAGGACACCACATACCAACATGAAAATATTTATTTTAAAAGTTTATAATTGTTTGTGTTGTTATCTTAAGCATATTATGGTAGTCTATACTTGCGATTTTCATGAAGACGAGATTACATTATATGGCAAATTAATGCAGAAACTGCAACTGTATGCTTGAGGGTTTTTATGCCAATGAATATACAGTACTGTGCAAGTTTTAGGTACTTAAATGTTGCATGGTAAGAATGTCTTCAAAAATAATGCCTTAAATATTTTTTATTGATCAACTAATGTCATACAAAGTGCCATGTCCAGTTAACATAAAAAAAGCTAATTCAATATTAAGTGTGACCACCTGTGCATTAAAAACAGCACCAGTTTTCTTAGATACAACTGGACACAGTTTGTTCTTGGTTGTTGGCAGATAGAATGTTTCAAGATTCTTGAAGAATTTGCCACAGTTCTTGTCTCAACTGCTTCTTTCTCTTCATGTAATCACATAAGTCATATATGACTTATGTGATTACATGTCATATATGACTTGATGTTCAGAGGGGGGTTGCAGTGCTTCCTGTTCTTCTATTCTACTTATACCTACATATGGGGGTAGTGGTGGCTCAGTGGTTGAGGCTCAGGGTTACTGATTAGAAGGTCAGGGGTTCAAGCCCCAGCACCACCAAGATGTCACTGTTGGGCCCTTGACCCTATCTGCTCCAAACATTCTTGGCTGATTCTGCACTCAGCTTAGCTGGGATATGTGAAAACTAATAAATTTCACTGTATATGTGCAAAATAATATGTGACCAAAAATAAAAGGATTCTATTTGCAAAAGGAATGCTTGGGAGTCTAAAATTTATTAAATTTCCTATTGACACACTAAAGGTGAAGAAGTGAATAGCCATCTTAAGGCAAATGTTTTTGTGAAACATCATATGTGCCTAAGACTTTTGCAGAGTACTGTATATGTATAAAACGCTCCACACAACTGAGCCAGACAGGCTTACCTTTTGAAGTCTGTACAGTAGTGGCAGAGAGAAAGCACATATCACACCTGTTCAGAGGTGAAATAATTAAATTAACACGTTCATCTGAACACCATGCAGCAGAAAGATAAAGCAGCAATACTTTAATTATTTTTTCACAACAAAGGGATATGATGCAGTCTAAGTATTTCCAGTTTAGTGGTTGTTTGGTGAGATTACTGATATTAGGTTATAATAACATCAGGCTTAGTCTTTACCTGTCATCACCAGTGTGAGACCATTGGTTTGGACACCCACGTAGGTCATCAGATATAGCAACCCAAAGAACTACACAAAGAAAAAATTTAAATACAACCATTCAGATAAAAGAACAATAATTTTGTATATTATTTGTTTATTGTTTACTCTCTCAGTAACCAGCACACTGCAATAGTTCATATCAGGACTGATTACATAAAGAGCAGCTTCTCCCCTGATGTAGTGAAAGTAGGTCATGAATTGCTGTAATGTGCATAAAATATAACTGTGTAGCTGAGTTGAGACATTTAAGATCTGTGAGACCTTCACGGACTCCATGATGCTGTCGATGAAAAAAAGCCTCTTCAGCTTGGTGACAGCCGTAGCAATCAGCAAAACGATTTGTTCGGCCATGCGGACCGTGTCCTCATCTGTCAGTGTGCGGTCCTCATCCAAATATGACCTTTTTAATAAAGAAAAGTGGACCATCTGAGAAAGATTACGTGTATTAATCTTGACTTACTTGAGCTGAATTTCCCTCCACCACCAAACCCCTGCCAAATCGTGTGATATTTGTTTTAAATCTGCACATCTGTAATGCATTTTAAGAATTAATATTTTTAACCCCTGATCATCTGTACAAGTCCCCCACTAGTCTCTGTTGAAGAGACCAGCATTGCTTGTTTTGGATGATGGTCTCCGAATTTGGATACTGGTTTGCTTGTGTCCCCACCAGGCTTCTTAACTAGCTTAACCAGGGAAGACTTCACAAGGAAAACCATGCTGGTTCGTTAGGTGGTCTACCACATAGACCAGCACCACACCAGCACTAAACAGCCTAAACCACCATGGAAATTCATTCTGGCCAAAGCTGGTCTTTTCAGCAGGGGTATCCAACTCCATAAACCAAGGCACCGTGTTGCAACAAAGCTTGTGTCCTGATAGAATGAATTCACCAGGGTTTAATTAACTACGTAATAACATTCACTCCAACCAGCTTACATATACTTCACATGGGTCTTCACTTACATCAACTCCATGAGTTAAACAGCAGTGTCAGCATTACATGGTTGTGTAGGAATTGACAGTATTTATTTTACAGCATACTCACTGGAAGGGGTGTGATCCGTCACTGAGGCGGACCAGCTCCAGGGCTTTGTAAAGAAAGCACACAGGGAGGGTGAAGGCCAAGATGCCCAAGCCAAGGTTGGACAGGATCGTGATGAAACTGAGCTGGAACAAACAAGCCAAACCCACAACCAAACCTGTAAACACCAGCCCGGTGGTCCCCACATCTCGCCAGTACAACAGATCTAACACTGGAGAGAGCAAGAAAAAAAACTGTAAATGTGACTCATGAGTGAGATGTCAAGAAAATAAAGAAATAAAAAGATGGAGTCATGTAAATCAAAAGACAGTAAAAGCTTTGAAGTTGGTCTCAAATGAGATGCAGAGTAGATGCAGTGGGGTATCTGGGTGGTTAGATGTGCATATTCACATGGTTTCATGTAGCAATACAGACTATAATATTTGAAATGCAGCTTGTTCTCCATTCTCTATTTTGGACCACATTATTCTCTTTCATCTCACATCAATATCCCAGAATGGGGTTAAAGTTTTCTAGGACATGTAGTTGAATTGTTCAAACTGATCTCATTACTGTAGCAACATTTTCATGGCAGTTCCATGGTGAAATATTAACTGAGTGGTGTTAAAACTCTACTTTAATTTTTAAGTGTTTTTTGAAGGTTAATGCTTTTTCGAGTTTTCAATACACAAAACCTACCTTACTACCCGTAACCTTAAACCAGAAACAGATAGTGTCATAAAAATCAAATGTGAGATGAAAACGCAATTGCTGAAGTAACCACGTCATTTTGTGATGCTTCTATGGCACTTTCGGCTCAACTGTTGACTCACATGCTCTGTGGGACTCATACGGTCCTTTGCATAGCAAATGCAACACTATTAGTTGAGCTACTGCACAATTTTATCATGCCAGAACAATCTTGTAAACGTAGTTGGCTATGTACTGCAAACGTTCAAATGACCTGCCAAGTCATGCACTATAGTAAAAGTATTTTGATGGCATAAGATAGCATTGTGTGAGGAACAGGGCGAAAAGTTTGTTTATGAATGGATAATCTGCCATTTTACTCTAAATTAAAAGGAAATAAAAGTAATAGTTTTTTTTAGCACCTCTTCTGTTCATTTCACCCAAAAATTGCCGCTATGCCTACAAAAAGCCACATAAAAATAATTTTGCAAAATTGTAACGTAATTTAATAAGACCAGGTTGAAATATTTTTGATAAAAGTAAAAAGCCTTACTGCAGGGGAAAAAGTAGCTACCAGCCTCCTCAGGCTGGTCTGTTAGCTGTTTTTTGAGGGGTTTGTGTGTGTTTAGACCAGCTAGACCAACTTAAACCACCTAAGACCAGCAAACAATCTCAGGCTGGTTTAAGCTCCTCTGTTATATATGTAACATATTTGGATATTTGTTCTGTTGCAACAGATTTGTGCATGTGTTGACATTTCTCTGAGATAGACACATGGTTAGAATAGACAAGAATGAGATTCAGAGAATGAATCAGTGAGAGCACACACTCAAACACTTTTGAGCAGCTAATGACCAAATGCAATTACATGCCCCTTGCCCTGTAAAGCCAATAGATGTCAACAGTTGTTGACTCTGATTATCCTCCAAATGCAGGTGCAAATCTGTGCTGGTGCAAATCAAAAATCAATCCAAACCCTCTGAAATCTTCTTTGCATAAAAGAGAGATCTTCCATAAGGCCTTCAATCCTGCTAATGCACATTACTGCAGCCTAACATGGCTGGGTCGGATTGAATCTCTCCAGAGACATTTGCCAGCACTCCCAAAATAGGTAAAAGATTAAGTCATACCTTGTTTATTTAGACACCAATTCCTCTTTTCTCCTACTGCCTCAAAATGTATGTCCTAGTGTCATGCATCAGTCCAGTCCAGAAAAGTCCATCTATTGAATTCCCATCAGCCTACCAAGCTCCCATTGGGAAGTCGTGTGTGATGTGCTGAAAAGTCAGCAGTATTACTATACCTCTAGTGTACACCACTCAACTTCAATCTGGTCTCCTGTTTACCTACCCCTCTGTTACTGCCAACATGCTATCTGCGTACCATGAAATTACATGTGTAAACAACACATCAAACAAGAGCTCGGGTCCAGCACTGTTCAGTCCTGAGGAAGACTCTCACCTTTGCTGGCCATTTCTGCTGCTTCCACGCCTAACACGCTCTCCTCTCTTTGGGCTTTTTTTGGCCATCCTTGCGTTGTCAGCAGGAAGGGGTTGGCCTGACCTAAGAATATCTTCGACACTTGGACACCCCAACTTCACACACACACACATGAGGTTACACAAAGATACCCCCCCTTCCTGGGACGCTCTGAGCTTAAGGAACCTGAGACGTCAGCATGTGCCAGTGTGTAGACAAATCTTCATCTACCAGGAGATGGCAAACCTTAGATGCCAGCAAATTACTCAGATGCTACTTAAAGAGTGCTGTGCTTTATTTTCTCACTTGCTGACATTAAAGTGCTAGACATTAACACTGAACTCAAGATCAGTATTCAATGATAGTGGGCTTCATCATAGACTTCTTGGCACTACGTAGGAGGTCAACCTCCTTTGACATTAATTATGTTTTTTTGGGCACTTCTGGCACTTTGGGCTTTACAAGAAAGTAAAGTCTTGTTAAAACATTTTTCACACACTCAAAAAAAATAATTAATTTGTCCACTAACAATGTCCAACAATGTTCTGTATGTACATTCAAGATTTAAGTGCTTTTTTTCTGAAAGTCATGAATCTTTTCACCACAATGTCATTTCCACCACATCTCAAAGTCTGTTTTAATAGAATTCCATGATGAAAATGATGTTGATGGAATTTAAATTTGTAATTTTTAAAAAATAAAATAGCCAACTGTTTTCTCTTGATATCGCTAATTTCATAGCTAACATTTGTATGTTCGCTAAATACACAATTAAATAATATTTTCACACTTTTTATGTAGTTTGGCTCAGCTGGAAATGATGGCCAATAAAAAATACTCTGCTTGCAAGTAATTTTTACCTATTTGTTTTTGCTACAAACATTGCTTGTCCTATTTTTCATCACAGGCATGCTCTTCACTGAAACTTTCTTTGACTTGGTTAAGGTACGTTTTTTGGTTCAAACTTTTTTTTTACTTTTTGAAAAAAAAAATTTTTTTTTAAGAATCGAAAATGTTCACAGAATGAATGTTGAAATGGTTAATGTTTATATCAATCTTTGTTTATATTATCATAGTTCAGTCATGACAACTCTCTAAAAGATTTAGCATGTTAATGTGAGTATGGCACATTGATTGGATTTTGGTCTTGGCAGACTAGACTGCTAAATTAGACAATCCCCATGCAGCAGATTTAGACATATGGAGGTGGAGGGATTTAGAGAAAAATCTTGCAGTGTGCTGCAGTGAAACCGGCTTAGTTGCAAACTGATCAAATTTAGATATTATGCAAAGAGAGAGTACAAGTTGATTGGCTGCCCAATTACATGTACACTATGTAAGCCTACTGGCTTGACATATCACACTAGGTCAGGGATGGGCAATTGGTGGCCCGCAGGCCATATATGGCCCTCTGTATCATTGAATATGGCCCGTCGAACAAGACCGAGGATTGATTTTATTTATTTGAAAAAGGGATAATGTAAAGATTGCATTCAGTTCATAATGTTATTACAACTATTGATAAGAAGATGTTACTTGTTCTTAGCAGACCTGCTAATCACTCTAGGATTCTAGCATGCAACATCTTACACTTGGTCATCATTTATAAGGTAAATTGAGCTAAATTGTACCTCAGTTGTCAGAGACATAGTATGTGCTATTGTTAATGTACACAGGTGGAACCCATGTCTTTTGTTTGCCTGGATACAAAATTAAATATTTCAGTTTGATTTGCAAATACACCATTGAAGTGATCAAAGAAGCGTACAGTATGAGAGATACATACACCAGAGCTGCTCTCTTCACATATGTAAAGGGAAAATTTAATACAAGGGTAAAAAGCATCAGAGGTTTTTACAAAATCCATGCGGAGAAATTTTGACGAAATGCATGATTGAGATCCCTGACTGATTGTTGAAAAGTCTTGCGAATAGAGAGAATGTTGTTCTCTGACGCACAGGAGTATTCGGTCCGTGCGTGAATGTTGTGGTGCTGAAATGTTTTGCATTAATGCACTGAAATTTTATGTTCTTGTATCCAGTACTGTTATTGAAGATGATATTTAGATTTTAACTAATATCTATCAGCTGTTTTATGAGGTGGGGTTGAAAATGTTGTCTCTTCATTTGTGTTTGTCTGTTGCAAATGTAGAAAATGCAAATGAGATGTTTCTTGAACATGTAAATCTGAAGTATATTGCTTGTCAATTGAACATGAATTAGTACATGTGAACAGCATGTTTTAGTAAAAAACACAAGTTAAAAGATAATGATATTAGTTTTTATAAATATTGTTAAATAAAAAATTTAATATAAGTAACAAAATCTTTAAAAAAAAACATTGGATTAGTTGTGCATAGATTACCCACAATAATGAGGAAATTGTGTAAAGGGTTGAACATTGTTAGAGTGCGGATTTGTATTCCAGCCCCTTGGTAGAATGGAGAAAAAAAATGTTGGCCCTCACCCCCTTCAAAGTTGCCCACCCCTGCACTAGGTGAACCAATTGGCTTGGCATATCCCATATGAGCAAACAGACAGCAAGTTTAAAGAACCTCTCAGTTTGTGGCATTTTCATACCTGAACTTAGTCACTTTTAAATATGTGATCATTTGTATTATTGTAAAGGATTTTCATCATTTAATATTGAATTGCGACAAGGTTAAAAGTGTCAAATCTATACATAAAAGGCATTTGAAAAGTTCAAAAAGATTGATAAAATGTTTTTTGGTAAAACAAAATAAATATATATATATTTAGAAATATATATATATATATTTCATTTAGACATGAAAATACTTATATTTGGCATTTTTCTAATTTTATACACATTACGCAAATTATATTATCAGCACAAAGTTGAATTGAAAAATGTACATGAATTTCCGATCCATGATCCATGTAATCCTAGCATGGTTTGAAAAAATGTTGCTCCTTAGGATGAATTGCTCATTTGTAAATGTAAAGTGAGAACGTTCCAAAGAGCATCTTGTGTGCTTCAGTGGAATCAAGAAAAAATCTGACCTTTCGTACAAAGGAGAAATCGGGTATAATCTTAAATATATTTCTTCATATTATGTTATAATTTTGTTTTAATTTTTCAAAATCCTAAATCTTTTATTTTCACTAGTGGTCTCATTCCTTTGGACCCCACTGTGTAAATACTGTTTTTCAAACCACATTAAAGCCCTCAAGGGACTGAAGGTCTGCTTGATCCAATCAGGAAAGAGTCTGTAATACCAGCATCTGATGCAATGATCATTCTACTGTCAAAAACATTTAGAGTTAGAAACCAAAATAGTCTGTTATGTAAAAATTCTTGATTTACATAATCCACTAATATGTCTGAATCAACCCTTGTTAGAGTCTCCCAATTTTTTTACATCTCCCAATTTTTTTTATATGTCATTCGTGAAATCTGCTCAAGGAGAATCACGTTCTTTTATATGAATCACTGAATCTGCCTCAAATAAAATTTCAAAAGGAGCAAACAGAATGCAACTATATGTGCCTTCTGTCTGTTTCTCTCCCTTCTGTTATGCCATTAATCTGTGCATGTTACATAATCCAAAATCATCAAATGTTCAGATGCGCAAATGATTAACACAGGGAGGGAGTGAGAGAGGGGGAGACATTGAACGTGTGAAAGAGAGCCACTCTGTGAAAGGATTGCATGTTGGTGTGTACAACAAGAGGGAGGACACTGAAAGATGATTGGTGCACAGAAATAGCTCAGCCAATCAGAGTGATGACAGGAAAATAATGGGTTCAGACAGAGAGAAATCTGTAGAGAGAGGGAACATTACTGACATATAGTGGAGGAAGGAGACCAAAGTGGAATCAAATTGAAAAGAACAGCCATGCTTACAGAAAGATTAGATTTGAATGGAATTGCCCAGCAATGGCTAAACTGACAGAGGGGAAAATTAACCATTCTGGACTGGATCATTCGAGGATGCTTGAAGGTGCAGAATCAGCCTCTGGGTTATAATGCTGTGAAGGCCCTGAATAGCAAGGCTACACACAGCCAAACCAAAGCCGGTGAGCTTTAGCACAGGGTGGAGGCTGTGAAAGGATTCAAACAAGTGAGAAAAAAGACACCATGAGGACATCCAGGAAAGGAAACGTGGACATGCCTGCTTTTGTACGGCAACTGGTGAAGGAAACCGAGAAAAGGGTCTCCTCCTTTTTCAAAGGGGGGCGAGGGGGAGGCGCAGGTGAGCTGACCGATAGTGAGGAGAGGGGAGAGGAGGAAGGGGTCATCCCCAGCCCATACCTGGTTCGACCAGTTCTGGACAAGCACATGCAGGAGGGATGTGCCTCCTGGGGACTTACCTATGCCTTGGCCAGCATGCAAGGTTGGAGGGCCCACATGGAAGATTTCCATAACTGCTTCCCTCAGCTGGGTGGAGAACTGTCCCATTGGGGGTTCTTTGCTGTGTACGATGGGCACGCAGGCAGCACGGTGGCCCAGCACTGCTCTCTGAATCTGCTGGACCACATCCTGGGCACAGGTGAGCAACAAGCTGTTCTACACAAAGCAGGACATAATATATTGCTTTGGCTTACACTGATGTAGCTACTGTACTTCAATCCTGACATTTACATTTATACATTTGGCAGACGCTTGTATCCAAAGTGACTTACAGAGCATCTAATTTATACATTTTTATCAGTTTGTATATTTCCTGGCAATGGAACCCATGACCCTGGTGTTGCTGGTGCCATGCTCGACCAGTTGAGCTACAAGAATGCTTTGTCTATCTAATACCACAGAAAATGTCAAAACTAACGACTGGATAGCTTTCACAGGGAAATAGAACTCATAATTATAGTAGATAATTTCATCACTTGGGAGAAACATCTTGTTGATCTCTTTACATAAAGGGATTAATTTGTAGCGCCACATCATCCAAAGCTACAGCAACATTACTACTTCAATAAGCTGTGATCTGACAAGTTAATTGTGTTATGACACATTTTTCATATGGGAAAAGCAATTAGAAGTTGCATAATTGTTGGTCCTGGAACTCTTCACCCATGAAACATTTGTAAAATGTTATTTTTCCTGTATGATGGGTGATAACTGTGTTACATCAAACATTTAACAATCACCTGCAGACTTGGTCTGCTTGAAAAGTCACCAGAAGGTCTTACACAGTTAAAGGCAAAGTTCACCTAATAAATGAAAATTCTGTCATCATTCATCTCAACCTCACATTATTATAAACCCAAATTAATTACTTTATTCTGTTGAACATAAAAGGAGATGTTGCCAAGAATGTAAAGGCCAAAGTATACATCAGTTTTTTTGCTTGCTGCTATGGATTTTGTCATCATTTAGCAAATTTCGTTATCAACACAGTATGTGCTGACAGTCCGCATGCATCCCAGAATTTCTAGACACATGGACAGTTTGAGTCTGTGTCCGTATTCACTTACAGTCAAAACGATACACTTTAAAAGTCTAGATTGTTCGACCATGTGCAAGACATAATGGCATGCAGAAGATTTAAGTATAAACTAGCCTTAAGTCTCAGTCACCATTTACTTTTTTTTGCATCTTTCTTCCATTAAATAAAAGTGAATGGTGACTGAGGCTAACATTCAGCCAAACATCTCCTTTTGTGTTCTAGGGAAGTCATATGGAGTAAATGATTACAGAATTTTCATCTTTGGGTGAACTATCCCTTCAAAAGCAGACTGGGTTGTATTGGTTATGTAGTTAAAAGAGCCCTATTCATTCTCAAAGGCAAGATCCGAGCAGAGGAGGATGTGGAAAGGGTCACTGAGGGCATCAAGGAGGGCTTCTTTCTCATGGATAAGCACCTTCATGCCATGGCCTGCCGTGATGGTTGGGAGCGAGGAGGCACCACTGTAGTAGCCACAGCCATCACCCCACACCACATCTACTTTGTGAACTGCGGGGACTCGCGGGCCGTTTTGTGCCGTGCGGGTCGGGTGGCCTTCTCAACGGAGGACCACAAGCCCTTCAGACCTGGTGAGAGGGAGAGGATAGAGAGTGCAGGAGGATCTGTCACTTTACAACGTGTAAATGGCTCACTGGCTGTCTCCCGGGCATTGGGAGACTTCAGTTACAAGACAGCCGAGTGGCAGCCTGTCACGGAACAGATGGTATCGCCCGAGCCGGAAGTATCAGCTGTGGAGCGCTCGTCCACTGATGAGTTTCTGGTTCTGGCCTGTGACGGTGTGTGGGATACTGTCAGTAATGAAGAGCTCTGTGCCTTCATACACAGCCGACTGCGTGTCTGCACAGACCTGAGAGAGGTCTGCTCCCAGGTCATTGACCTTTGCCTCTATAAGGTTAGTATGAATGGGGAACTTTTACAGCATGATCTCATGAACATTATGTGACCGTGGCAACTTTTCGCAAAACTACCAGCTTAATAACACGTTTCGCTGCTGTTTCCCAGTGACATATCCAGCGGTGGGTGCCAAAAGCAAGTGTAATGGTGTCATAACCAGACAAAGATTTAAGGTGAATATTAGATTAGAGGTTTTAATGAGTAAAACGTACCTCCCTTACCTAAAACTTTAACCTAAACCTAACTGATAGTGTTGTAAAAGCAAATGAGAGGTAATCAAAACAAACGTCCTTACCCAAACCAACTCGTAAATTTAACCAATAGTGTTCTAAAAGCAAATGTGACATGAAAAGAGCATTTACTGTAGCAACCATGTCATTTTGCATCACTTCTATGATACTTTCATCTCATATGTCAGCTTGCGTCCTTGGCTGGACTAAAACCTCTGTCACGACCATGTTCAAAGTCCAAGACTCCATCAGGGGAGCAACCGTGAAAGCGAATCACTTTGGAATAAGTGTGTAAATGTAGGTGGGTCTGTAATACAAGTGTAAAAAGTGTTATTTTTCAAATGATGCTCTATTGTAAAAGTGTTTTGATAATCAAAACATAGCAGTGTGTGAGTAATAGTGTGAAAGATACGTGTTTATAAAGTCATCATCAGGCGTTGTAGTCGTAATTTGTGTGAAAGTTATAAAACGCATAGTTGTTATAGTTCCTCAAGTGTTAATTTCTCCAGGAAACTGTGTCGAAAGATTGAACACAGCACAAAAAAGTACGTTTGCAAAAATGTAGTTGTAATAATGTTCATTTTATACAACTGGGTTGGACTTTTAACAATTCAGCGTCGCATTAATACAGTGTTTGGCCTGTTGGAAATCACATGATATGTTTTGGATGCTGGTGACACTATCAGGCGTCTTAAAGGAATGTTTAGGGTTTAATACTTCGCTTCGCATAATGTTGATTATCACAAAAAAATATTTAGTTTTGTCCCTTTTTTATTTTAAACAAAGAAGCAAAAATCACAGTTTCAGTAACACACTGACACTAGAAATGAATGGGGTCAGTCCATAAACATAAAATACACACTGTTTCGGAAGTAAATATGTGTTAACATAATTTTTGTGTCATAAAATTAGGGAATCCAGCAGGGTGCTGTGGTAATACAGAGATAAAGGCTGATAAAAATCTGATCTCATTTTCAGACATTGTGAGATATTAGTAGTAACTAAGCATGCCTGTTGTCTCTGACAGTTTGTTTAATGGTCTATTTAAAGTATCTCATAAGTCTGCGTGCTCAAATACAGCTTCATCAACTGTTTCATCTGTTCAAAACAGACACTGGCTATGGTATCCCAGTCTGACTTTAGCCAGGCCATTGTATTACATAAGAGAAACACTAAATGGCCTTTAGGCTTTAGAGAAGGATGTTTGCTGAGCTGAAAATGTCAACATCTTTCTCTTCACAGTAAGCCACACATCTGATTTGTCAGGATAGCACTTTCGACCACCATCTCAAACTGAAGCTGTATTCAGCTGCTAAGCTGCAACAGGATAAACTACTTTTAGCCTTGGTGCGAGGGGATTACAGCATTCTGCCTAGCATTGTGCCGTGTAGTGAAAGTCAGCTAACAGTATCCCTGAGAAATAAAGGATATGTCTGCAATTCCAATAAACGTTATCATCAAGGTAGTTGTCCTTTTAGAAGCCAGAAGATAGCGTCACAGTACTACCTGCATCTACAGAAACATCAGAGGAACATTTATTTATTTTCTAGTGTATTTTAGTATGTCTAATGGCTTCCAGCTAAATACTGTTAAAGTGAAACTATAGGCTTCTCTTCATCCTTTCATTTTAAAAAGGTCTCTCAACAGACTGACAGAATTTGGGCTGATATAAAACTCTCTCTGAATTTTTTCATTTAAGTTTGAAATTTTAAACACATCCCTGTTTAATATTTTCATTTTGTGTTTGGGGCTGTACTGAAGAGGGCATTGTGAAGATTTTGTTCATTTTGTTTACATCGTCACTTTGAATATTATTAAGGCAAATGCTATTTAAACCCTGGTGCAAATAAAGGTAGTTGCTATTTACACTCCTAATTAAATACTAACAGTACAGTAGTATCACTGCAGCTTGTTTATGGTTTTTATTTAGAGTCCCACAGACACACTACAACAAACACTACCTAAACCTAACCCTAACCTTCCTTTACAAAAATTAACTATGTTTTTACTACAGCAACCACAGACTCACCATGGTATGTTGTAGTAAAATCATAGTAACCATATAATTAAACATGTTCTACTGTAGTAACATTGTTAATTGCATCAAATCTATGGTTTCCGCTAAAAAAAAAATGGCTACTACAATATTACTATAATAAAACTACTTTAATATTCATTTTTATAAGTACTATTAAAGAAAATATTAAGAGAGGAGACAGGAAACAGAATGGGAAAAGAGTGCAAAAACGCAGAATCTAGCCCGGGTCAAAAAGGAACAGTTTCACTGGCGTAACGGCCCACACAACTGCAGCAACACTTACAAATGCAGCCTGCTGGAAATTTCTCTGATTCCAATAGACTATTGGGATGCAAATAGTCATGCTGTGTGGCGAGTGCTATTTACATCTGGGGGCACTCTGTATTATTAACAGCTTGTTTTTAAAGGGATTTAAATTCTGTAATTTTTCTGCTAAATAATTTACTCACCCTTATGTTGTTCTGAATCCATATGACTTTCTATCCTCTGTAAAACACAAAAGGAGATGTAAGGCAGTACTTTTAGTCTCAGTCACCATTCACTTTCATTGTAAGAAAAAAAAATGCAATGACTGAGGCTAAATTTCTTTTTGTGTGCACAGAAGTAAAAAAGTAAATCAGGTTTGGAAAAACATGGAGTTGAGTAAATGATGAAATGATTTTTTTGGGGGGTGGAATATGCTTTAAATACAAATTTTCTATAAATAATGTAATAAAAAATCTACATTAATTGCACACCATACCAGCATTTAAAAACGGTTCGAGGAATGAAAAGGAACCACATTTTTGCAGAACCCAACCGAAAATGGGAATAAAGTCCCTTTCAATTGTTTTAAAGTGAAAACTTTATTTTTAAATGCTGGTAACTGGTTAGTAACCAGTTAAGTTCGTTCCAATTTAATTTTTTTTTTTCATGAAACCAATACCCAAAGGGTTTATATCACAGTAAATTTTAGGAATTACATCACTTTCTGTTGCCTAAAAATTAGGCTTTACTCTTTTCAGTAGAACATGTGCCACACATTTCTTTGCATAATTGCACATTGTGGATGTAGCCTTCAGTAACATGCCAAAGAACTTTTTGGCAATTATATAAAATTACTACATACAAAAGCATGATTAATCCAGATGCGAGGAAAAATAGAGGTAAACATTTCTTCTAAGTCTTCACTGAATTATTGTTAGGTATGATGCATTAATACAGATTTGATGCTGTCAGGTTTTGACTAGAAGCAGATCTGTAATAAAAGCAAATAATTAAAAAACAAAAAATTTAAATAATTAATAGATGAAATAAAATAATTAGCATAAGTCCAAATGTGCCCATGCAGTATGTGCATGCATGCAGGAGAGAGCAATTTAGACTATTAACTGATTTTGATGGCCAGGTGTATTTTTGAAATATTTCAAATATTTCTGTGTACATAATTAATATTAAGAATACATTTATTGAAAAGATTGTTCTTTTTTATAGGCTACTGTATACTATGCTTGCTATTATTTCTATGCTGATAAGTCCCCCACAAAAAAACAAAAACAAATTACTTATATTTTCCCTTAGTTTGAGCTTGTTTCCAGACCAGGTCGATTGTTTCTCTTGTGAGATCACCCACCTACAGTCATTAAAAAATTGTTATTAATTTAATTATCACCGGTTACCAATTGGAAAGGAGGGTGCAGAACGCTGGAACCGAAAAGAAAAAATACTGTTTATGCTCGGAATGAACCGAAAGGAAAAATGTTCAATTTTTAGTCCTTGCACAAAACATTTATTTTTGTGGGTGGTTCAACTTCTCTTCATGTCTTTTCTAACAGGGGAGTCTTGATAACATCAGCATCATTCTGGTCTGTTTCCCTGCTGCCCCCCAGCTATCACCAGAAGCACTGCATCAGGAGGCTGAGCTGGAGGATTTTCTGGAGTCCAAAGTAGCTGGTAAACCATCAGATTAAGTCTGAATTCTCTTGATATTGACATTTTATTATGGCCCAAGCTTATACTTTGTATGGCTGTTATGTCACAGATGGCAATCCTCTGTTCTGATTGGGTCGCATGCTCGATGCAAACAATTAAGTGCAATGAACCATAAAATAGTTCTTACTTAGGATAGCATATTTAAAGGGGAGGATAAAACTTTTATGCCTATTTTATGGTATTTGCATCATATGCTGCGCATGCACGTTTTTGGCGCCAAGCTGCAAATTTTCCTGTAACTTTTAAACGATAAACTATTTTCCTACTGTGTTGGTCACAACTTGATATCTGAAGTCAAATCTACAACCTAAAGCAAAAAACAGTTGAGAACCACTAATGTAATGTTTAGAAGTATTCATTTGCCTGCATGTGATATTAAATCAGTGTCATACCTCTTTCTGTGGAAGATATATTTGAAGAGCTGAGCGCGAGAGGTGATGAGCCTGATCTGTTGTCAGTTCTGACAGTTCTGGCTTCTAAAGTGATTCCTGGACTACCACCAGGGGGCGGCCTTCAGAGCAAGTGAGTTCATGTTGACTTTAAGCAAACCCGTTGCTTGGTATTTTTCGGCCAGGTAACAAACAGTTCTTTTTCAATCTTGTTCTGTCATAGACGTCTTAATAGATATTGACTTTATTTATAAAAATTATTTGACTATTCAGTCCCCCTGTAACAACAAATGTATTCGACAAATATTTCAGTAAACGCAAAGATTTCTCAGAAGAAAATTATTTTGGAATGTACAAATCTGTTTCATTGATGGGAAAAAAGCTTGGTTAAATCCTTATAAATGTTGTATTTCAAACAAAGATAAAGATGTGCACTTTAAAATCCTACATAAAATGTCCCTCTATAATGCTGCTTTATTTTGAAATATATGGACATTGATAGCAAATGTACATTTTGTAGTGTAAATGAGGAAGAATTATTCTTTATTAGAATTAGAATTAGTTATAGAAATATTATAACTTTGATGTATCCTCAAAATTTTGGTTTGAAGACGGCTCATACTTATTTGACTCACGAAAAATGTGTTTACAGTTTATTTTTTAAATATGTCATTTGTATTTATGCGAATAAGAACAAGATATTCTGCATGGCAAATATTACATCAATAAATACAAAGTTTTTAAAAAACAAAGTTTAATTCCATTTTTGTTAGAAATTGAGATTTTTTTTTTAAAATCTTTCAAATTAATTGTCAACAAGAAGAATTACACTTTCTTTGCAATGTAAAGCTCCTAACTTTATACCTTACTGCATTTTATATTTGCCCCCTTAATTGTACACACAGGGTGAAATTGTAATCACAATTGATATATATATATATATATATATATATATATATATATATACTATGTGTACACTATAGTATACAATACACTATGAGACATATGTTTTTTAAAATTAATAAATGCTCTTGGACATTTATAAACTGAACTGGTGCCAAACTTTTTTATCTGTATTTATCTTACCAAAAACGTTTTACTGTATATGTTAACATGTAAAAACAGAATGGTTAATAATGTGTTTATTTACATTAAAATAGTATTTGATTATGTTAAAAGTGTTATTTTAATAACATTTCCAATGTCTGGCCATAAATTCCTTCTTAAGATCTGGCTGAAGAACAAATATGACCTTACATTATGTTATATATAGAGCATTATATCTGTTTTTCCTTTATAAAATGTTTATTATCCTCCCATTCAATGAGGGCTAAATTTGCCTTATCCTGCACACATTAATTTGCACACAGGAGCCAGACCCTTGTGCAGAGAATAATCATTACAAACAGTGAATAAACTGATTTGATTATGTTCAGGATTGTGAACGCTGACACACACCTTTATACAACTAAAACACTGTCAGGATGTATGCATAGGCAAGTTCAGTGACAATTCACATAATATGTTTACGAGCGCTACAGAAAAGAATGGAGAGTAAAAGCACATTTTCCAATATATTTTCTTTGAAGGTTTTGTTTTCATCATTGTTTTGCCTCTTGTGAAAAAAAAGTTTGTGCATATGAGCTGATATCGCTTCTGTAAATTATTTTTTTAAGTCTGTAGTTTTAACTGCACCCAGCAGTTAAGCAGTTTGCATGAATACATTTGAGTGAATAAGACGCGATGCAATGTGCTCACCCAAAAGTCGCAGGTTCATGTTTTGAAGAAAAGTGAAACTGAACTATGTCCAGGCAAACTCTTCTGGAACTGGACCACATATCTACCAGTACTCTGTAGAGGAAATTATAGAAGTGCTGGTACTGCATACCGCACACTTCAAGCACTGCTTCGGAAGACATAGATTAAACCAATTAAAGTCGGATGAATTACTTTTATGTTGTCTTTATTTTATTTTTGGAGCTATAAAGTTCTGGTCACCATTCACTTGCATTGAAAGGACCAACAGAGCTGAAAAATGTAATTTATGTTCAGCAGAAGAAAGAAAGTCATACATATGGGATGGCATTTTGGGTGAACCTTTTAATTATGGTCTGGACATACTGTGGTGGCTCAAAAGCCTGTGTTCACAATTAAAAACTGTTATGCTAATAATATAATTTGTTATTTAAATAAAAAACTATTAAATTAGAAAAATGCTAAATAGAAGAATTTAAAAGATTATCTGCATGTATTTTAGATTAAATACAGGGGAAAAAATACATATGGTATTTTGTTACACACTGGAAGAGCATGAGATTATCAGCTCAAAGCTGCACAGATAACACATCCACCCTTGTTCTGCTTAGCAATGCCCAGGTACCCCATGTACACGGCAGCTGTTCTCAGATTCAAGCTTTAGGCACCTTCACTAAAGCAGCAATCAAATCCACAAGTACGGCTCAGATGATATGTTGGTGTGATGACTGTTAAGAGACAGAGGATTTGAGTATTTTTACCCCGCCATTTTAACACCACAAGTTCTCATTTATTACCTATTATGTCATATTTAATTAGTTGTTTTCTACATTTGTAGGCGGAACTGTATCATTTCTGCCTACTATCAACACAAAGAGGCACGGCGATTGAGATTAGCCCAGGTAAGATTGATGCAGAACATTTAATGCATTTTAATAGCACTTTTGTTTCCCATAAAAAAATCTAGACTTACTTAAAAAAAATTATACGATTTTTATTTAATTTTCTTCAGAGTACCTATCTTGAATTAAATGAATTTTTCCTGCTCTACTTATTTATTCTTGTTTATTTAGACAATTTGCCAATGGGTTAAGAAAAATAAACTTAAAATATATTCCCTGAAATGTTATTGTTTTTTTTATTGAGTTTTACTTTTCAAGTAAGTGTATCTTGTTTTAAGGATGTTTAGATTATTTTAAATGGAAAACAACACAACAATACTTATTAAGAAAATTAATTTAGTCAATTTGCAAGCGCATATGGCAGAACAGTGCTGTAACGAATATATGAATGCTTTGTATCTTTTCAGGAGCTTGGTTCTATGGATGCCAACTAGAGTCCATCTCTTAAAGATCCTTAATGGAAATGAGTCTAAAGTGACCCTATTTATTAGATTGTGGAAGAAATAAAAATTATCACCTTTATTTTAACTCATAAATTGAAAAAAAATCAACATTTTATGACAGCAGCAAACATGAAGACATTTTACATTAGTCTTTTTTATTATTCCTGAATCATGAAACTTACAGTACAACAAGCAATGCTATACCACTATCCAGGACAATAATGACTGTATATAACTATAAGACTTTGACTCTATAGATTGTTATATGCTCAATATTTTCCTTATCAAATGTATTCGCCAATACTCAGGTAATGTGTTTAACTAATGAAAACAAACATTTGAGAATCTTTTCAGTCTTTGCATAAAACAGGATATGGGTTTACATTTTTAAATCGATATCAAAAGCAATTTAGTTATTTCAAGCATGTTAGCTATGTATTAAGATTTAAAGAGTCAAATAGACTGCAAAATAAATCTCTAAGATGCCAATTCTATTAAATACAAGCACTTTTCCATTTTGAACTATACAGGCTCACAATATGGTGACAGAGTGCAACTTTTCCGGTTCTTGAATTGTTGTTTACTGAAATATGCTCTACTCTGTTTGCATGATCTGTAGTGTGTTGCCTTACTGGCCTTTTTGAGATTATGCCAATCTATAGATATTTCCTAATTACTATCAAAGTAACTGATGCATTGCTGTATCACATTGTGTAATGATGTTTGTGCAAATTTTTACAGATCTTGTAGTGGCAATATTTGTGCTAACATATGATTAAAGGTTGAGTAATAAAGATAATAATAACCTGATCAGGTCATTCATGAGGATTCTCTTTATTCCATGCCTGTTCTGCTATATACAGAGTCTTATGGTAATTGTAGTCCTACATTTTGTGTTGATCTCACCAACCATCAGTCAGCAGAGGGCAGTAGAGAGATGGTCTTCATTGAAAGCCCACTAACTAAACTCTGCAAACCCAGTTGTAATGTCACATTTGCATCTGCAAGCACAATGTTAATGTATCACTTAGACCAAATCTGCAACAGAATAAAAAAGCTCTCAGTGTTGCATCAACTGACAAGAGGCGGCTGTCACACACAGATGTTGCAGGCATGGATTGCAATGCACAGGTTTTGCATCATACCCGAACAAGAATAATTACATGCCATTCTAAGAGAATTACATTTAACACAAAAAATATCAATACCAAAATAAATATTTAACAAAGTAAAATAAGTGTTTACAATAGACAGTATCTACTGAATCTATAAAATCCATCAACAAATACTTGCTTTACAAATGCTTTATTATTTAGGTTAATTGGTTTATCTAACTTTCTCGATTCGTTTAAATATAATTGTTGTAAATATATTTGTATTCATTTGAGATCATTTATTTCTTAGGACAATCAATACTGACAGCAGCGTAATAGAAACGATTAAACAATGAATAAGTCTGACCATCTCTCTTTGATTTATCCCCTGGGACTTTCTCTTTGTAAGTGCTCTGGCTACATCTGCATAGCTCTCGAAAATCAGTCTGTTTTCGCAAAGAGCCCTTAAAGGATCTCTCCAGTGGCACAGTGTGATTGCTCACTACACCAGCCAATCACTTCAGCATCAAAGTGACTCTGAGAAGCGATGTTACCATTAAAAATCCCATGGTTTGTTTATAATGATGTAAAACATTGAGAGCTGTCTGCCTCTTAAGAAGGAAACCATTCATAGATGCTCAGCATTATCCTAATATAACATTCACTGTCCTTGATGGACAGAAGTAAATTGACTGTTTTAATTTGATCTAATTTACTCTGTACTGTACATTACAATAGTAAATGTACATCTTCCATTGTGTGCACAATAAAACAACAATAAATAAAACCTTCTAAAGAAACTGAAGGGTATTTCATTTTCCAACATTTTCTCATTGAGTAATACTGAATGTCAGACCATTTGGGTCTTAAAAATGTATACGTAAATAACATGCAGTATCCAATGTCACCATTGTATAAATGGGCTACCTGTCAACACTTGTCTCCTGAAGGCGGTTATTCATGATAGCAAAAGCGCCCACTCCACCGGAGAAACCGTTCTGGCGAACATGGCTCTGTCTTGGATTACCATGAGCAGTCTCAGAGAGCTGCTTCTGTAGAATAGCCAGAGAAACCTTGTTGGCCATAAAGTCATTGACTGAGATCATTTCTCCAGACAGTCTGCGCCCTGTCAGATAACCTCCATCTGGTCCTAAGCCAGGATCAGTCTCACTATCACAAACTGTTTCCACTGATGCATTAGTGAAGCGCTTTCCCGCTGCCTCGTTAGGCGTGGCAGGGTGCACAGCATTGCGTTTTTTAGCCCTCTGCCGGGAATTTCCAGGTGGAGGGTGGTGATTATGGCGCTGGCTTGGTATTCGAGGGAAGCAGCAACAGCAGGCGTCACCTCGCCTCCTGTACGGCCGGCCATGGCACGGACACTTAGCCCTGTTGCAGTCCAGTTTGGCAAGGATCCAGTTAAGGGTTTGCTTGATGATGATGGAGATAACATTGAAAAGGGAATAGATACAACACACACCCATGAGGATGAAGAGGCAGTTACCAAGACGGTAGGCCTCCTGAGCTTCATAGCTCTCCCTTTGGCTGCTCACCAGATCTCCAAACCCAATGGTACTGAAGGAAACAAAGCAGAAGTAGAAGGACTCGAAGTAGTCCCAGTCCTCCATGGCAGAGTAGAGGGCTGAAGCACAGCAAGCAATCAGCAAGGCGGCTATGCCCAGAATGAGCATAACGTAGTAAACCGATGGCTTCCAACCCTCCAAACTGTCATCCTCACTCCTGGACTCCACTCCTCCCACGCCCGATCGACGCAGTTGGAGCTCGTGACACCAGCGCATGATGTAGGCCAACATTGTGATGATGCGCTCAAGGAACAGGTTGAAGAAGAGGATTGTTGCTGCACAACCAAGAAGTCCATAGAATATCAAAAAGATCTTTCCTGCAATGGTGACTGGAGTGGTCATGCCAAAGCCTGGAGGGAAATAGGAAATAGACACTATTTTATTGATGTGCTGCATTTCAATGAAGTATCATAATTCAAGAATGGCTTTTGGAAAAGTTCACCCAAAAATTTGTCTTCAATCATCATTTACTTAGCCTCATGTCACTTCAAAGTGGTAAGATTTTCTCACTGTTGTGGAACACAGAAAGAAATTAAAGCCTCATTCACACCGCCAGCGACATTGTCATTTGATGTTGCTAGTCCTTGTACTGTATGTCGCTAATGAGCGTTCATACTTCTGTTGCTCTAACATTATTGGTGGACTGCACAACTGGCCATAGCTTTTTAAATTTTTATCACAGATAATAAATTTTACCAGTAAAACTGAGATATCATTCTTATTTGACAATGAATCCGTTCCAAAAGGGAGTAGGGTAGTGTTTTCATATAAACTGCAGCAGTGCTCAATGCATATCATTAGCAATGCATGAATCAAACTCACTCAGAATGCAGACAATTTCTTACATGCTTTTTTTTATTATAAAAATGTATGTGGTTACAGACAAGCAATATAAAACAGTGAAATCACTCAGAACTTAACTTCGTGTTGCCTGCGCGCGCTCAGTGACTTTCCTCCCATTGGTAGTCACTCCCGAACAAGACCGTGGTAAGAAATTCTAGGCCCCCTGACTGTATCTTGGTCTGGGCCCCTTTCATACAGTGCATCTGGAAAGTATTCACAGTGCTTCACTTTTTCCACATTTTGTTATGTTACAGCCTTTTTCCAAAATGGATTAAATTAATTATTTTACTCAAAATTCTACAAACAATACATCATAATGACAATGTGAAAGAAGTTTGTTTGAAATCTTTGCAAATGTATTAAAAATCACATGTACATAAGTATTCACAGCCTTTGCTCAATACTTTGTTGAAGCACCTTTGGCACTAATTACAGCCTCAAGTCTTTATGTGTATGATGCTATAAGCTTGACACACCTATTTTTGGGCAGTTTCTCCCATTCTTCTTTGCAGGACCTCTCAAGCTCCATCAGGTTGGATGGGGAGCGTCGGTGCACAGACATTTTCAGATCTCTCCAGAGATGTTCAATCGGGTTCAAGTCTGGGCTCTGGCTGGGCCACTCAAGGACATTCACAGAGTTGTCCCGTAGCCACTCCTTTGTTATCTTGGCTGTGTGCTTAGGGTTGTTGTCATTGGAAGATGAACCTTTCATTGGAAGATGACCCCAGTCTGAGGTCCAGAGCGCTCTGGAGCAGGTTTTCATCAAGGATGTCTGTTTACATTGCTGCATTCATCTTCCCCTCGATCCTGACTAGTCTCCCAGTTCCTGCCGCTGAAAAACATCCCCACAGCATGATGCTGCCACCACCACGCTTCACTGTAGGGATGGTATTGGCCAGGTGATGAGCGGTGCCTGGTTTCCTCCAGACATGATGCTTGCCATTCAGGCCAAAGAGATCAATTTTTGTTTCATCAGGCCAGAGAATTGTGTTTCTCATGGTCTGAGAGTCCTTCAGGTGCCTTTTGGCAAACTCCAGGCGGGCTGTCAAGTGCCCTTTACTGAGGAGTGGCTTCCGTCTGGCCACTCTACCAAAAAAGCCTGATTGGTGGAGTGTTGTAGAGATGGTTGTTCTTCTAGAAGGTTCTCTTCTCTCCACAGAGAAACGCTGGAGCTCTGTCAGAGTGACCATCGGGTTCTTGGTCACCTCCCTGAGTAAGGGCCTTCTCCCCCGATCGCTCAGTTTGGCCGGGTGGCCAGCTCTAGGATAAGTTTGGTGCTTCCAAACTTCTTCCATTTATGGATGATGGAGGCCACTGTGCTCATTGGGACCTTCAATGCTGCAGAATTTTTCTGTACCCTTCCCCAGATCTGTGCCTCGATACAATCCTGTCTCGGAGGTCTACAGACAATTCATTGGACTTCATGGCTTGGAATGTGCTCTGACATGCACTGTTAACCGTGGGACCTTATATAGACAGGTGTGTGCCTTTCCAAATCATGTCCAATCAACTGAATTTACCACAGGTGGACTTCAATCAAGTTGTAGAAACATCTCAAGGAAGATCAGTGGAAACAGGATGCACCTGAGCTCAATTTTGAGTGTCATGGCAAAGTCTGTGAATACTTATGTACATGTGTTTTTTTATTTTGAATAAATTTGCAAAGATTTCAAACAAACTTCTTTCACGTTGTCATTATGAGGTATTGCTTGTAGAATTTGAGGAAAATAATGAATTTAGTCCATTTTGGAATAAGGCTGTAATATAACAAAATGTGGAAAAAGTGATGCGGTGTGAATACTTTCGGATGCACTGTATATGAAATTATCATTTAAAATTTGTTGTGGGCCTCCTTGGACCTGTGGGCTCCAAGAATTGTTACCACCTTTTACCCCATTAGATATGGTCCTGCTTCCGAATGTCGCTCGTCATTTGCATAAAGTTAAACTTTTCACAACTTTGTCGAGTCCCTCACAATGCCCACATCAACACGGTCACTGGCGCTCGTGTTGCTGGAATTCACTCTGCTCTCTGGCTTAAGAAAGATGTTTTGCAGAACATTGAATTAAAAAGACAGCAGCTGGGTTTCCATCAACATATTTTTAAGTGAGTATTGGGATATTGCAATAAAAATTCCTGAATGGAATCACCAAGATGCAAATCAAATTTATACACTTGCTTGAGGTGCATAAATGTTTTATTTAATAAGAAGACTTGCGCATAACACTATAATGGAAACACATTAGGTGTGTTCGACTTCAACTGTGCCTTGCCTTACCAATCAGCGAGATTTGCCGATTGCAGTCAGGGGAGGAGTTGAAAAATGAGCCGTCAAACAGGACATTTTGCACTTCCCGTTGTGTGCTGAACCATTATCAGTTACATCCTATCGCACAATGTTTGCTTACTTTATTACAGACGAAGTGGATTTGATAGAAATTCAGATACAGATGCTTCATTTTTACATTCAGTATAATAACCAGACACACAATTAATTTAAATAAGTTATATGTGCTGCTTAATATTGTGCCTTCATGTAAAAATAGAAATAAACCTATATTATTTTAATACCAATGAAGTAGGCAGTCTTTTTGAATAATTTTTAATAGTTTTTATGCATAAACATGATACACACTAACTGAGCACTTTATTTGGAATACCTGTACATCTGCTTATTCATGCCATTATCTAATCAGCCAATCGTGTGGCAGCAGTGATGTGCATAAAATCATAGATACGGGTCAGGCATTCAGTTAATGTTCACATCAACCATCGGAATGGGGTTCAGAGAAGTGATTTTGACCGTGGCATGATTGTTTGTGCCAGACAGGCTGGTTTGAGTATTTCTGTAACTGCTGATCTCCTGGGATTTTCACACACAACAGTCTCAGAGTTTATGGACAGAAACGCCTTGTTGATGAGAGAGGGCAGCAGAGAATGGTTTGACTGGTTTGAGCTGAATGAAAGGCTACAGTAACTCAAATAACCACTCTGTACAATTCGATCTCAGAATGGATCTCAGAATGCACAACCCTTCGAACCTTGAGGTGGATGGGCTAAAACAGCAGAAGACCATGTCTGGCGCTTTATTAGGTCCATAGTGTTCCTAGTAAAGTACTCAGTGAGTGTATAAGATTATGATGCATGAAAACAGAATTACTGTACTGTTATGCAAGTAGTACTGTTATACAAACACAGATGGCATACTTCCATACAACTCTTTTAAACAAATATCGCAGAAGTAGTAAGAGTAGTATGGGTAGTATGCCATTCCTAACAAATCCCATGAAGCACACATCATCGTTGTCATCTGAGAATCTGGCCAGTTAAGGATAAACTGTAACTGCACCAGCTGACCCATCTAGCAGGTCTTGTCTCGCAGTTCTTTGATAGCATACGTCACAGTGACACGATGGTGGCGTTGACTAAAGCAGGACCAAATTTCTAACCAACATGCACTGCTTCAAGCAACGATCGGTCTGCGCAGCGCTGCATGAAGTCGAACACACCTATTTACTGAACAAATTCCAAGATATGCCTCAAAACCGGCAGACCTATATCACTGCATAGCATCGCAAATGCTCTGGTCATTCTGAAATGCCAGAGCCAAAGCCTGTCATCAAAACTATTGGCAACAATTACTTCCCAGAACTCTCTGATTTTTGTTCCCAGATATACAGTAAGGCAGCAGCTGGCAATCGCAAGCAAACATGAGGTTTGTGAGAATGTTTTGTCTGAGCATTATAAACTGCAAGTCATTTAAAAAATGTTACAAGAAAGCCAAGTGGCTTCCCCGATCGCTAAATTCTTCTATTTTGTGCCAATTTTCCCATAAATTACAATTTTATTCTCTTGAACACATGGGATAGAAACACTACTATGACATTCTGCAAAATATCTCCTTTTGTGCTCCACAGAAGAAAAAGAAAATCATACAGGTTTGCAACAACACAAGGATAAGTAAAGGATGGAAGAATATTCCTGAGTGCTGAGTGACTCCAGCCAGGTCTCCAAAGCATTCAAATTGGCTCAGTTTCCAGGAAGGGTAGAGTCACATGGTGTAACCTCCTTGTGTTCGCTTTAATGTGGTTAAAAATAAAATAAATAAAAGAAAGTTTTGATATGATTTGGTCAATGGGTCTGCTATAATATAAAAGCACAAAAACATCTGGGAACTTAAATCATGGCAACAGTTTTTGCATAATGATTGCTGTAGGTTGATGTTCACTGGTTTACAGATCTGAAAGTCTGAAAATTGAGAGAATGTAAACATCACAGAACTCACCAATAGTGGAGACCACTGTACCAACAAAGTAAAATGCCCCTGAGAAATCCCAGCGGGGCCGAAGTTTGTCTACACGTATCCCAGCCACAAAAGCCTCCTCATACTGCCTTAGCAAGACCTGTAGCGAGTTCAGGTTTATACTGTTTAGCTGGGTGAAGTTGGCCAGCTGTTCCTCCCAGCGTTTGTGGGCCAGAAGCTCAGAGGGATGCTCCAGAGCAGAGAAAACTACTGCCCCACACAGCAGATAGAGGAGTATAAGGGCTGCCAACAAGCCAAAACGGGCATTGTCCTCATTCAGGGGCAGTGGAAGGCAACACCTTTTGCTGACATCTCTTCCACGTGGCATGACTTGATCACCAGCAGGAAATGACAAGAACAGGCAAACAAGCACGGCCACAAAATGCACTTTCATGGAGACAAGAAAAAAAACACACATACAGTACACACCAACACACACTCACAACATTACACCACAATGGGCTCTAGCACAGGTATAGAGTCACATGAAAACTGCAGCTTTTGTTTGCATCTACAGTTCCAAAACGAACTGAATATTTTTCCTGAATATAGGAGTTGCCTCTGTCCATTAACATTCTGTTGGATTTTGACCCATATTAATTTCATCAGAGGTGTAGGGACGGAGATGATCGTAAAAAGCAAGGTTATCAGGTAAAATGACACAAGGCCCAGGAAATAAGACCTCAAGATACACCTTTTGGGGAAGCAGGTAACTGTAGGAAGGCAAGCGCAAGATGGCTATCTTTCCCCATGACTGTGTCCAATTGTGGCAGGTACCGCACCAGGCGTCAGTATTAGTGGTGTAATCTTGATTCATCCTTACCCCAGGCTGTCTGTAAACAAAATATTGGTACTTAAGTAATGTATAAGAAGTAAAATTATTTTATTTTAGATTCAATTGCAAGTATATCATTCATATTCCATAAAAAAATACACAATTACAAATTACATCAGCTCAGAATTGAAAACAATTATCAAAGCAATAATTATGTTCTGCTTCGCAGTATATGACTTAAATATTTTACAGATCTTTTTTTCAATGAAAATTATTTATATTTGTAAAAAATATTCTTAATTACCAACATTACGTGCGACGTAATACATTTTAAGAGGTTCCGTGACTTGATCGCCCATTATTACATGATTGGCTGGCAATAAATAGAAAATGTAAGTCACATGTACAATAAGGAAGTGATCATACATGGCTATATTATTTTAAAGAAACTTTAAAGTGGTGAATTGAAATGTTGCTTACCTGATTTAAACCTAATATGTGACGAAGAGCACCGCTGATGTCACCATAGTCCTCAGTACAATATCACCTTGATTAATAGCGAGTTATAAGTAAAAGTTGTGGAAACGTTTAATTCAAGTTAGAAGACGTAGTTTATTCGTGGCAAGTGTGAATCTTTGGCAGCGCGTGATTGAACGATGCAGTAAAAGAGTAGTGTCAAAGCAGAGAGAGAGAGAGAGACAGAGAGAGAGAGAGAGAGAGAGAGAGATTGATTACGTGATTACGGTCTTTTCCTAAGAATTCAAGAAGGCATCAAGCCCCCAACCCTGTAATCTTCACAGAAGTGACTGACATTTATCCTTGGAAGGTGGACTTCATTTACATATATTTACACTGATGTTCAGAACATTATCTAAATAGAAAGCAACAGTTGCTGAGACAACTTAGAACAAAGTCGAATAATACATTAGTCTTCACCTACATAGGCTAAACAATAACGGAGTGCCAAAATGCTACTACAGCAGAGCCGTGTGTAAAGAATGTGCCTTTTGTATGCCATGGATCCGGGTACGATTCAGCTTTTTGGCCCACTTTTCCCCACCCTGTTTCTTTTTCCATTCTTAATATTTCCTTTAATACTATATCTATAGTAGTATATACCATATTATAATAAATCAAATTAATATAGAGGTTTGTTTCTCGCAGTGATTTGGTCACGGTGACAGTCGGGGAGTTGAGAGAAAGGTAAAATGAATCATGGTTTTACTAAATTAATATTGCAATGACTATGTTTATATATATATATTTATTTGTTTAGCATAAAACAGTATAACGCGGCAGTCCCATAGACATCCTATGGGCGGTACATTTGAGATGAGTTTAGATGCCGGTTTTTTATGTATGTCTATGGGGGAAACTTCAGCTTCAGTGTGATAAATAAAATGCTTTTGTGAATAAACAGCTCATCACTTAATTAACTGACCACCTGTCCGTTTAATATTCAACATGTTATATACTAAACAATCCTTTTAGAATGAACTATGTGTGTAGTTTGCTAGGATAAACTTGTGCTGTTTTGTAAGAGAAGATACGGACGATTTTGCGACAGGTAGGTGTCAGTTTACGGCTCTCCCCTTGTTTTTATAAGGTATCCGCAAACAGGACTTTCTTAACACGCTAGTTGACCTTTACGTTCTTTCCTATTGTAAAAGAACGGAGGTAGTTACCTCAGTAAATAAAATAATATTTGGCACAGTGTACTAGACGGAGCACTTATTACATTTAATAGAATAAATTGGAACGCCCAATATAGCGGATGTAGAAAAGGAAGTTCAAGCTAATCATCTTTCAGATACAGACATCACCTGTAGGGGGTTTGTGATCTGAGCTAAAAAGGAAAAATAAGTCAAATAAAGCATGATTTATGATACAATTGTTGTAATTTTAGTGCTGATTTCAAATATATTTTTTGATCATAATCTTGACTAATCGTTTCGGAGATTTCGGTTTTCACCATTCAAGCTGTACTTCCCAGGAGCGTTCCCAAGATGGCCACCGAGTGGACTGACTTGCCTTGAAAGCCACTTTGAACTGCAATAATGGTATTTATTTTGGTCGGTAAAACTACGGTTACATGGTAATTTTTTGTTAAGGACTGTCATATGACAAATGCCTAAACACTCAAAAAATCACCCACTGTTTTTACAATCATGTCTCTCCGAGAATGCCACTTCAAGGACATTCAACAAGTACCATTTAAAATCTTTAAACAACTGACAGACCATTATTTGCTTGCTGCTTTCCTGACATTAAAACATTGCTTTGTTTGATGTTGACAGACAAAAATACAGCCATAGAACTCTTTCTCTATTGTGAGATGTGCTTAGATGGTAGACTGGCTGAGACTACATTGCTTTGTTCTCTCTGACCAGCCCACCCTTGCCTTTCATCTTGGTTGCCAGCTCACAAGACTGTATTCCTCCCCCAGACATTAGAGTACTGGTCATTGCTTGTAAGTGCCCAGGTGCAATGGAGACAGACAAGCGCTATATCAAAAGAGTGTGTGTGGTATATTATTCATAAACTTTGACCTTATCAGAGGACAAGTGTTTTCCCAACTGCTTTCACAAAACTGAAAATAAACCAAAAGCTACATCTAGCTTTTCTATTATTCCTAAAGAAGCAGTGCTAATCATTGGTTTGTGCTTAGAGTGCTACACTGTCTTTAAAGTCATCAAGAGATCTGAGAAGAGTGATCTGCATAATGCAATTCATCACAGGTGCTGCGAGATGAATAAAGTGATTACACAAAGCTCATTATGGAGTCTGCTTCTTTTCCTCTCTCTGCTTTCTCCTTTTCTTTGTCTTTCTCTGTCATCTAGGTGTTAAAATTAGCACTCTCAAAATTGGTCTTCACACAGTTGTAAATGAATGAGTCATTGTTTGGTCTCATCTATATGTATAAAGCACAGTACAATGTTGTCATTTGATAGGACACAAGAAATTATTAGAAATCAGCAATTTATTTTAAGAGGTTTAATGTGCATGAATTTATATATTTATGTATACATAAAAACATGTATCTTGTTACTACCAATGAATTGTCAAACTTATGAACGAGTTCTTTCTCAACACAAATTTGCTCAAATATAAGTAACAAGGGAATTATGTTGATCTGATATAAACTAGGAAAAACAGAAAGAAAGTGTGAAAAAGAGAGTTCCGTTTTGAACCGTCAAGTTCATTGTTGCAGTGACGTGTTCAGATACCAGAATCTAGTGCCTGCACCCTAGATGCAAACAGCAGCACGTTCTTCTCAACCTCTGCATTCAACTCCCGCTGGGAAGCCCTGGGATTTTTCTTCACAAAGTCAGCAATGCTCTGGATGCACTCTCTCTGTGGAAGCAGAAAAATCCTGTTATCTCTGAGCTAAGACATTCTATAAATATAAAATTATTTGAAGTTTAAGTTTATTGCCAAAGTAAGATTGCACTCACAAGGAATTTGTTTTGAAATTACCCAACATTAAATAACATACAATAAACATTACTCAACATTAAAGTGATAGTTCACCCAAAAATGAAAATTCTCTCATTATTTACTCCCCCTTATGCTATCCCAAACTTGAATGACTTTTTTCTTCTTTGGAACACAAATGAAGATTTTTTGTTTTGTATGGACAAAATTACCACAAATTCTTCAATGCATGTCAATGTAATCTAAAATGTTCAAGCTCCAAAAAGGACATAAAGGTAGCATAAAAGCAATCCATATGACTCGAGTGGTTTCATTAATGTCGTCTAAAGCAATACAACGACTTTGGGTGAGAAACAGACCAAATTTTAAGTCCTTTTTCACTATAAATCTTGACATCTCATTTGCACGTTTACGAGAGAAGTACGTTCACACACTTCCTCGCACTTGATACATGCACAGAGCACTGTACACAAACACAGGGTCTGTTCCAAAACTTAGTTAGCTGCTTTGCTATCTTCTTTGGCAACATCCTAACTGAAATGGAACCTCATAAGAGAGCAATTTGGACTCTAATTCTACATACCGTAAGTGGCAACACAACATCATTCAAATAGTGCTCCTCACAAACAGCGCACTATTTTTCGATACCGAATGGACTATGTTATGGATAAAGAAAAATTCCACAGAGCTCATCACAATGTGTTCTAGAAGTTCTTACATACAATGCTACCTTAGAATTATGCCAGAATTAGGTATTTTAGGCTCCCTCCACATGAATCTGGATACATTTGAAAACGGCATTTTGGCTTTCAAAACACTCCATCCACACTAGTATTTTCAAGTGTTTTCAAAAAGCTTCTTGTCCACATTGAAAAGTATGAAAACTGTTCAATCACCTTACTGCGCATGCAACAACAACAAAAAAAATCACTGTTCCCTGAAGGTTATGAAACGCAATTATCCTCTTGATCTGTTGTCATACAGCAATTCTGAGTAAACTTCCTGTTGCCTTTGAAGGGATTCAATGTGAAGGTTGTACAAGGTAACATCTATCTTTAACAATGCTATCAAAGTAAATACCAGGCACAACAACACTACTACAACATGGGCTGACATCTTGATTGTTTTGGGTTGAATGGATCACTTATTACTGGGTCCACAAGGTGGCAACACTCACATTTGAGCTGTTGCTGTCACGAGGAAGCGCTAGATGTAAAAAAAAAAATATCAACAGTGTATGTGCAAGTCAAGAGTGTGTCAGTGAGGAGGTCAGGAGATACCTGCATTTGTATAACTTGAGTCTGAAGGAACATAAAGATCTTTTTGTCCCTAAATGCAGAGCAAATATAGTCCAGTATCTCATAGCAGTCGTAGCGGATATCCGCCAACCACCTGTGTATGCGCACACAGTCTACTTAAGTATTCGTTGGCAGACTGCGTTCGACTCTATGCAGTTGCTGAGCATTCGCGTTAAAATGGAAGTATACTTAGGGCTTTAAATTGTTGCCTACGGAGGCAGCTCACAAGGTTTTGAAGTAGATCCACAGTGTTGCAAGGTAAATACAGACACAAATTAAAATTAAAGAGTTGCAAGTTCAGTTTTTTTGGCATACTTTTAAAATGTCCTGTAAACACTAGAAAATGCAATATTTATGTCAATATTTACAGAAGATTTACTGTGAAAAAAAAGGACTAACATTTTTATCTGTTTCTTACCCAAAGCAATCAGATCGCTTTAGAACACATAGATTTAACCACTTTTATGCTGCCTTTATGTCCTTTTTGGAGCTTGACAGTTTTGGACCACATTGACATACATTGTATGGACAGAAACATTCTTCGTTTGTTTCACAGAAGAAAGTTATACAAGTTTGGGACAGCATGAGAGTGAGTAAATGATAACAGAATTTTTACGATGTAGTGAACTAATCCTTTAAGTATGTAAAGACAATAAAACACAATATTTACAGTATAATAGTATAAAAGCACATGGGCCTAAAACAACATTAAATGTGGAACTAAGACACCAAATCAAATAACTATTTTAAACCCTGCTTTGAAAAAAAAACAAAAAAAAAACAGCTTAATCCAGCCCAAGTTGGTTTTAGCTGGTCTGATGTCTGTTCTTATAGGGGTTTTGGGCACTTGTTAGTTGGCCAGGCTGAGAATTATTTCATTATTCATTCCTGTGTAACTCTGTACAAGAGATGTATTTTTCAGCTTTAATTTCTGAATTCTCTTGATCTCCAGGCAGCACTGTATCGAAAGATCATGCAACTTACCCTGCAAGCATCTATTTGCTTTTGCCCAGAGAGCCTGTCCAGAAGTTCACGGGCCACCTGGATCCCGGTCACAGCAGTCAGCACTTCTTTACACTGCACACTGTCAGTCTTCAGCCAGCCCAGCAAAGCCAGCTGCAGTACAACAAAACAATGATCATTAATGTAATTCAAATAGCCGCAATAAATGAATAATGAAAATAATACTTCTACAGTAGTGAGCGAAATTCTCCATTAGAACTAAATATTAAGACAAATTTGGCTAGTTTAAATGTTTTATATTTCTTTTTAATTTTTTGATTTACATTAAATATTTGATATTTTGCTCAAGAAAAAATATTTTGAGCTGATTTTCAAAACGGACGTTGCTCCAACCTGCTGAATCAACTCGGCATCTGACATCTCTTTTGATTCCGCCATACAGTCCTGTTTTTCTTTAATTTTTTTTTTTTTTAAATTCAATACGTATTTCTATTTCAAAAGATATATTAATATTATTAAATCAAGAGACTATGTTACAGCAGAGTTTTTAGTTCCTTGCTTATTTTGACCACCTTCCTGTTTACATAATTTCTTCTTTCTTCGTTGCATTCTGTTCTCATCTACTTTAGCGCCTCCTTGTGTAGATATTGGGACACACAGTGAGAGTTATACATTAGCTAGTTAAAAGAAAACCTAATCAACATTACTGTGATTAGTTAAAACTGTTTACATTTGATGAACGTAATATGTAAGAATTGAACTACTCTGGGACGAGTTGTACATTATTTAGACTACAGTCCAACATCTTAAAGGGCAGCTATTTATGCCCCTTTTCACAGGATGTAATTTAAATCTTTGGTGTCACCAGAATGTGACGACATGTGTGAATGTGCAAATTCTGCTCAAAATACCCTACAGATAATTTATTATACCGTGTTGATTTTTTTTTTTTTTTTTTGGTGGGAATTAAAACGATCTATTTTGTGTGTGCCTTTAAATGCAAATGAGCTGGTGCTCCCTCCCAGCCCGGTATGCAGAATAGGGCGGGGATTTCACATCTCTGCTTCGGATAACTAAACATCATAGGCAATATGACTGACAGCGAAAATTTCAGAATGATTATTTGAAAAATATATTTATTTGTTGTAGAGTTTTGTTGTAGAGAACACACACACACAAATACTGTTACAATGTTCACTATGCGCTATGATAACACACAAACAAACATGTCCGCCGACAGTGTCCGTCAACAGTCGTACGCAGGGCCTTACAAATTCTGCAAATGGCTTGTTCTGAGACAGTGCTTGTGATTAATGGGGATTATAAAAAGGACTGGGTGGATTTTTATCATTATAGGGTGGTTGTGCATACACACACTGCCAACACACATTTATGTGCAAACACCATGTTAAAGGGAATTTTGCATAATAGGTCCCCTTTAAAAAAAAAAAAAAAAAAATGTATATTAGGCTACTTGATATTATTATTTAGAAGAGTATATATTCATCAATATCATGTAGTCAGTATCGAATGATCAGTCTCCGGTCGCTGCCATCTCACTTTATGCTGAAAAGGCATTTGATATGTTAGAATGGAATATTTTATTAAGATTTTGGAAATAAACGGGTTTGGGAGTTACATTTATTGTTTGTATTAAGTTACTTTATAGACACCCTGTAGCAGCAGTACAAACAAATGGATTAATTTCAGATTATTTTACTCTGGTTGCCCTGTTTCCCCATTATTGTTCTGTCTTGCCCTGAACCATTAGCAGCCGCAATAAGAAAGGAGATGGCGGGAGGTGTGGTGCATAAGCTTTTGCTTCATGCAGATATTTTATTATTTGTCTCTGACCCCACTAGATCTATGCCTTGCCTCCACAGGATTATTTATTCCTTCTCTAAATTCTCGGGATACAGAGTTAATTGGTCTAAATCCGAAGCTTTTGCAGTCTACTGTCCAGTAACGGCCTTCCAGCCAGGCGCCTTCCAGTGGCCGAAAAAGGGCATTAAGTATTTGGGTATTTTATTCCCAGCAAATTTGTCCGATTTTGTTAGTTGAATTGGACCCTTTAATAAAAAGGTTTTCGAGTGATGTGGGTAGGTGGGCTTCATTACATTTATCGATGATTGGGAAGGATAATGTTGTTAGAGTGAACTGTATTCCAAAATTCAACTACCTGCTACAATCTCTCCCTGTAGATGTCCCCCTCTCTTTTTCAAGCAATCAGATAGCAAAGTCCTTCATTTGGAGTGGTAAACGTCACAGGTTACCTTTAAACAAATTACATAGGCGGATTGACAAAGGTGGGCTAGGCCTAGCCAAGAACTTATTTTATTATTGTGTGTTCGGTCTCAGACATATTGCTCATTGGTCGATTCCACCTGAAAGAGCCCCTAACTGGTTTTCTATTGAAAAGGAAATCCTTGGCCCTATTTCACCATGGCAAAGCCTTTCTATTTAACTAACAGAGGAAGTTAAGTCAGGGTTAAAATGTAAATGTTGATTTGGTGTGTATGTGTTGTGTTTTTCTCTGTTGTATTATTTTCTTTGAATCAATAAAACATTTTAATTGCCAAAAAAAAAGAAAAAAAAAAGAAAGAAAGAGCATTAAATATTTAACTTAAACTTCTTAAACTCGTAATTAAATAATATATATAATATATATATATATATAATATATATATTCACATTCTGTAAAATATTTTACTGCATTATGGCCGACTTTTACAACTAGTGTAGGGTCAGGTCGCAACAGAAGAGTGCTGTGAGATAGAAGTAGAAATATTTAAAAAAAAAAAAAACATTTTAAGAAATTAAGGAAAATGTGGGGTTAAGCTTCAGAAGCAGACCAGGCCAAAATAATAAACAAAAACACAAGTTCCCCTTCTTATTATTAACCTGATAAAACAATAAGTAAAGAAAAGACAGTTAAACTATCCTAAATCCCTAACCCAATAAATACAGGCGAAATACTGTGCATCCGGAAAGCATTCAAAGCGCTTCACTTTTTCAGCATTTTGTTATGTTACAGCCTTATTTCAAAATGGATTAAATTCATTATTTTCCTCAAAATTCTACAAACAATACATCATAATGACAATGTGAAAAAAGTTTGTTTGAAATTTTTTCAACTTTATAAAAAATAAAAAACGAAAAAAATAAAAATAAATCAAACGTACATAAGTATTCACAGCCTTTGCCATGACACTCAAAATTGAGCTCAGGTGCATCCTGATTCCACTGATAATCCTTGAGATGTTTCTACAACTTGATTGGAGTCCACCTGTGGTAAATTCAGTTGATTGGACATGATCTGGTACACATCTGTTTATATAAGATTCCACAGTTAACAGTGCATGTCAAAGCACAAACCAAGCCATGAAGTCCAAGGAATTGTCTGTAGACCTCAGAGACAGGATTGTATCAAGGCACAGATCTGGGGAAGGGTACAGAAAAATTTCTGCAGCATTGAAAGTCCCAATGAGCACAGTGGCCTCCATCATCCGTAAATAGAAGAAGTTTGGAACCACCTGGACTCTTCCTAGAGCTGGCCACCAGGCCAAACTGAGTGATCGGGGGAGAAGGGCCTTAGTCAGGGAGGTGACCAAGAACCCGATGGTCACTCTGACAGAGCGCCAGCATTTCTCTGTGGAGACAGGAGAACCTTCCAGAAGAACAAACATCTCTGCAGCGCTCCACCAATCAGGCCTGTATGGTAAGAGTGGCCAGACGGAAGCCACTCCTCAGTAAAAGGCACATGACAGCCTGCCTTGAGTTTTCCAAAAGGCACCTGAAGACCACGAGAAACAAAAGATTGAACTCTTTGGCCTGAATGGCAAGCGTCATGTCTAGAGGAAACCAGGCACCATTCATCACCTGGCCAATACCATCCCTACAGAGAGGCATGGTGGTGGCAGCATCATGCTGTGGGGATGTCTTTCAGCAGAAGGAACTGGGAGTCTAGTCAGGATCAGGGGAAAGATGAATGCAGCAATGTACAGAGACATCCTTGATGAAAACCTGCTCCAGAGCGCTCTAGACCTCAGACTGGGGCAAAGGTTAATCTTCCAACAGGACAATGACCTGAAGCACACAGCCAAGATAACAAAGGAGTGGCTACAGGACAACTCTGTGAATGTCCTTGAGTGGCTCTGCCAGAGCCCAGACTTGAACCTGATTGAACATCTCTGGAGAGATCTGAAAATGTCTGTGCACCAACGCTCCCCATCCAACCTGATGGAGCTTGAGAGGTCCTGCAAAGAAGAATGGGAGAAACTGCCCAAAAATAGGTGTGCCATGCTTGTAGCATCATACACAAAAAGACTTGAGGCTGTAATTGGTGCCAAAGGTGCTTCAACAAAGTACTGAGCAAAGGCTGTGAATACTTATGTACACGTGATTTATTTTTATTTTTTTATACATTTGAAAAGATTTCAAACAAACTATTTTCACGTTGTCATTATGGGGTATTGTTTGTAGAATTTTGTGGAAAATAATGAATTGAATCAATTTTGGCTGTAACATAATAAAATGTGGAAAAAGTGAAGTGCTGTGAATACAAAGTCCAAATAACAAAGTCCAAATGAATATCCAAAAACAAAATTAACAACTAGTACAAGCAAAAGATCAAATACAGAGAAACACAAGTTATCAGGCCAAGAAGGCCAACAAAACAAACAGAAGCTATCAGATCAAGAAGGCCAACCCAGGTGGTGATGGTGGCAAGGTTTTTTTAGGCTGAAAGATCCAGCTGGACCAATCAGGAGCAGTCATCAATTTTGGCATAGGAGCCAATCAGAAAGTGGCACACCTACACTCAAACACAGACAGAAAACTCCAAAACATTACACATACAAAATAACTAGCGACATCTTTAAGCAGTTCAAGCTGGCGTTGGGCCTACCGATACAGATATTCTATGTGCATGACATCAGTTTTCTTGATTCAAGCATTGACAAGAAATTAATCTTGTATTCTCGGTATGAAGCCCGGCTTGTCCTGTGCAGCATACAGAAACGCAATACAGGGATAAGACCTGCTTCTGTAGCTTGCTGTGGCGCACTATGGTGTGGTAGGTAATAAACACAAAAAGGCAAGTTTCAAAGCTCTACGGACTGTCAATGTGATGTCTTCAACCTGCAAGAAGAAATAATGACAGTGGTCAATACATTATGTTTAACTGGAATATAAAATGAGATATGTTGCTGCTTCTGTAAGTTAGAGCAATTGTTATAGATGCAAAGACAAGCTGGTACTTACATTGTGGAAACCAACTGTCAAAGCAAATAAAATGTTCTTCTGGCAAAAGACAATTTACCACCACAAACTGTAATTCTCTCCATAACCTTATTATAAAGAATTTGCAGATACAGGCAAACATGTGAATATTAGGAGATTCAGACTTATTTATAAATGTGCTTATACATACAAAAAATAAATAAATAATAATATATATAGAAAGACAAAAAAAGAGAAAATTGGAAAGAGCATGTACATAAATATCACTTTAAATACAATTGAAGTGAAAATGTTGATTTTTGAATATATAGATGTTTTGATAGCTTTTGTTTACACATTTTGATATTAACACTTATAAAAGTGTAGGAATAATGGAATGATCCAAAAGTTAGGAATAATGTACAGATTTTGCTGTTTTGGAAAGGAATTGCTACTTTAATTCACCAAAGTGGCATTCAACTGATGACAAATATAGTCAGAACAATACTGATGTAAAAAACAGCACAATTACTATTTGAAAAAAGTAATTTTTGATCAATTCTAGACATGCCCCATTTCCCTCAGCCATTACTCTGGGTTATCCCAGATACTACCCTTTAACTTATTGAACAGTTATTAAAAACTTTTCATTTAATCACCTTGAACAAAACTAGGAAATTATAAGTATTTTGCCTAAAAATAAAGTGAGTTTCAAGGATACTCATTAGCTACATAAATGTTTACAAAAATGATTAAATATTAGATAAAATGACCTCAAAATCTAAATTTAGACATTGCAAACAATGATCTCATGGATATGGGATATTTTGCAGAGTATAGAGACAAATAGGTGTTGAATCTCTAGATTATACATAGCATAATTATTTGTGTCCGTCTTCTGGGTATATTCTTACCAAAGATGATTAATATACACTTGAATGTAATATCAAATTTTGAATCAAGTCAAATACACATTAACAGGAAAACAATAACATCAACACTCTACCTTGTTAGTTACAGCACTGTTTCATTGTACAAGCACCCGGACTGTGATATATGGTTATTACTTTAAATTATTATTTTTAAATTATAAAATGTCCAAAGAATAACAGCATAGTTACATTGAAGTTTCCGATTTTACCTTATGTTTCCTAACTGACACCGTGACGTTATGAAAGCAGAGATGTTAAAAAAAAACAACTGTCCATAACATTGTCCTCTTGTGGCCAGGGTGTATAAAAACACAAACAATCTACCAAAGAGACACCAACGCTCTGATGCTCCTCATTTATTCAGACATAAGGTAGACTAAAGTCCATGTTGAAACTTTGCAACTGCAAAATACACAGATCAACATTTTATATTATCACACTAAAAAAATATGATATTATAGTTACTATAGATTAAACATTACCAGAGCCCTATAATTTGAGAAAATTCTTGCAAGATTAAATATAGAAGAATATCAGAAGTGTTTTAGCATTATAGAGTTGATTAGTTTTGAGTGCATAGTGTAACAATCCTTTATATAGCATCAAACCTCCATCTATTCCTGAGCTCTAAGTAGCTACATTGCATTGTATTGTATTGTATTTTATTGAACAGTTATTGAATAGATGAACATACTTCTGTAAATGTCTTCTTTTGGCACAGATAATAATGTTGTTTTGTCTGTACAGTGCATTGCTAGATAGCAGAACTACCCTGAAGGCACAATCAGGGGTGGGTAAATATATAGATTTTCCGATGCTAGTGGTCTTCATTGGAACAACCTCGATATCAATTCTTAAATCTCGAAGGCGATCTTTTAATCTATGCGCAACAGTCCACAACAATAAAACAAAATCACTTGCATTTGCAACCAATTTTCACGCTATGTGACTAAATATGTATATATATGGTAATTGGCAGGTAAATGTTTACATTTCACTCACCAGTGATTGTGTAGTATAGTGGTGAAGTGTTCAGTAGTGAGATCCTTTCTCTGCGTGTTGAGATTAAAGTTCCGTGTAACGCATGTCCAAAGATGAGTTCCCTTGGGTATCACAGGTGGGAAGTGGCAGGTGGGAGGGTGCGGGAGGCTGAATCGTCCCTTAGACGAGGTCGCAACCCATTTGTCATTGAATAATGTCTATTTTAATACACTTTCTGTTCTCTTACGACTCAGTACCACTTGACATTGTGTGCTAACACATACGGGGAGTGTCCTTCTACATGACCTAGTTGAAACAATAGCGCCAATATTCTAATATTGGCTATGGTGTTTGAGCCCCATCTTTTTACACATGAGCTGACCGCTATAAAAGCAGGTGCACAAAAACCATTCCTCAGAATTTTCATCCTTCAAGACAGTAATTAAATCTCTCATCTAGAAGCCATCTACTGCTTCGCCATCGACTACACGAGTCAGCGGGCGGAATCTTCACGGCAACGAGAAGACTCTATGTTCCTCTGCAGTGCTGCGGCGAACATCACTCCGCCTTGCCGTTTGACAATTCGCTGGTGAATGGGCCGCTTCAGCATCCTGATTCCATGCAGAGTTGTGTATGCTTTGTATACTGTATTCTCTGTCTAGGCCGTGCCCACGCAGTCAGCTCACATTGAGACAGACTACCCTCACTGCGAGAGCATGAGTCACAAGACGCTGTGCTTGCAAATCCCCCTCGGTCTGAGGGACGAATCAGCCTCCTGCGTCCTCCCACCCGCCTCTTCTGTGATACCCTAAATGTTCACATGAAGAGGCATGGCGTGGCCATGAGTTCGAGCAAGATGAACAGCATACACCCTGAGAGCCCCTAGATCTGCCCTGTTCTTCCCTAAAGTTCATAACAAACTATCAAAATCCTGGTGTGTGCCCTATTCAACTCATCATGAAAGTCACTGCGCAGATCATTGGCAAGTCAACAGGTAACTTGGTAGTTCTGGATCATACCAGGCTGACCCTCATGGAAATGCGTGACAAGGAAAAAGCCACTCTGGTGGATGCTCCAGTGTCTCCAGTCGGCCTCTTTTGTGGCTCTTTGGATAAGTTTGCCAAGCATTATGTCACGACTCAGCAACAATCACAGGCTATGAGACATTTTATGCCAAAACGGAGTAACGTTTCACAGCTGGTTCACTCCTGCTCTGTTTCGAGCCAGCGCCCGGCCAAAAACCCTATGCCCTGCCACCTGCTAGCCACCGGCGAGGCCAAGCAAGCCGTGGCCCAAATGGAAGCAGCCATATCAGTTATCACCTTGCACTGACGGAACAATCCCCCCGCGCAGCAAAAGCACTCCTGATGGGCACAGCCCTTTGAAGCGGATTGCAGAGCTCACTGTTCCCTCCTGGTCTGCTCCGAAGAGGGCTCGATGTGGGCTTTGCTGTTCACAAAATTGTTCAAATGTTGTTTCTGTGTCTCACATTTGTATGAATGCAATAAAAAATTTAATAAATGCAAAAAAGAATACATCGTCCGTGCACTTGCACGTTCTCAATAAAGAGCTCTTTTCCTCTTTAAAGCTCACACATTCTGCACTGGCAAGCAGCACATTATATCGTATATTGAACAAACCAAATTGCCCTCTGTCCCATTATGCTGACACTTGGCAAGCCTTTGACGGGTATTACAAATTGGGTGCTAACAACGATCAAACATCTTTTATGCCAGCACAGGGACTTACTTCTTCAGCATCTAAACAACTTGGGCCTTAATGTCAACTGGGCGAAGAGTATGAACCCCCCCCCAGTCAACAAATCTCCTTTTTGGGAGCCCTCCTCAACTTTGTGAGTGGACACGTGCACCTCACGAGCAAGCACATTCAGGCCATTCTACAGTGTCTGTCTGAGTTCAAATTGGGGATAACACTTCCACTGAAGTTGTTTCAAAATGCATTGGGGTTTATGATGGCGGCATCCACGGTTATTCCATTAGGTCTTTTACACATGAGACCTCTTCAGTGCTGACTCAAGTGCCGTGTACCACAACATGCTTGCCACCATGGGTCCATGCGCATCAGTATATCTTGCCGCTATATAGCTGCTCTAGCACCTTGGAGAGCTCCTACCTTTTACCAGCGAGGTGTCACGCTGGGGCAGATTTTCAGATGGAAAGTGGTGACTACGGACGCTTCCAGCGATGGATGCCCGGCTTCCGGCACCTGGACAGGTGCGAGGATGGCGTGGCACATCAACCGCCTAGAGCTAGGCTTTTCAGTCAGAAATAGCAAACTGTCATGTTCTGGTTCACTCAGACAACATAACAGTTGTGGCGTATATAAACCGCCAAGGTGGAATTCATTCACCGCCAATGATGAGACTGACATGTCAACTCCTCCTGTGGAGCGAGCATCATCTCCTTTCCTTGAGAGCAACATATGTCCCAGGCCATCTGAATTACGGTGCAGACCTATTGCCATGCTAAGGGGTGATACTGGGGGAATGAGACTTCATCCTCAAACTGTCCTGAGGATTTGGGAAATATTCAGCAAAGCAGAAATCATTCTATTTGCCTCAGTGAACAATGCCCACTGTCCCCTCTGGTACTTAAGCCCTGCTGGGAGTAGACACAATGGCCCACAAATGGCCAGCGAAACGCAGATATGCATTTCCCCCAGTGTACCTAATTCACTCTGTCATATGTCAGAGAGGACAAGGAAGTAATTCTTTTGTATGCACCGAAATGGCCGAATCAGCCATGGTTTCCAGAAATGATAGAGATGTTATACAGCTCACCATGGGAAATTCCGCTGAGGAAGGATCTCCTCTCTAAGGTGCAAGACACAATCTGGCATCCCCAGACCAAGTTGTGGAACCTGCATATGTGGCCCTTGAACGGAATGCGCTAAATGCGCCAGAACCATTTTACAGGTCAGAGTGCCATCCACGAGACACCTATACGTACTAAAATGGAATGTGTTCATTGATTGGTGTCTTTCACATGACAAAGACCCAGTAAAATGCCCCATACATGAAATTCACATATTTCTTCACAAGCGATTAGACACAGGCCTCACTCCATCAATGCTCAAAGTTTATGTGGCAACTATATCTGCATATCAAGCATCTGAACCCGGTGCCTCTATAGGCAAGCATGATTTAATCATAAAGATCCTTAGAGGAGCGAGACGATTAAATCCACCTCGGCCAGCTACAGTCCTGACTTGGGACCTAACTTTGGTCCTAAATGTGTTCTTAGGGCCACCCTTCGAGCCTTTGGACTCTGTTGATTTGCGCATGCACTATATTAAGACCACATTACTGCTGGCTCTGGCCTCAGTAAAACAGGTCGGTGACTTAAATGCACTCCAGACATCAATTGACAATTCATGTCTGGAGTTTGGCCCCGGTTTTTCAAAAGCCACTGTCAAACCCAGAAAAGGCAATGTGCCTTAAGGTTCTAACCAAGCCCTTCAGAGTGCAGGTGGTTCATATTTCTTCCCTCCTCCATTTAACTTGAATGAGGAACAATCCTTGCATTTGTTATGCCCTGTGTGGGCGCTACACGCATAAGTTAAGCGCACCCGCCATTTCAGACTGTCTGATCAGCTCTTTGTGTGCTATGGATTACACATGAAAGGAATGTCTTAAGGTTTTACAACCTAGATGTAACATCTCTCTCAAAAACAAGTCCTCTCTGTCTAGAGCGCTGGCTTTTTAGTTTGCCAAACATATACTTGTGCACCTCCCCTTATGTAAGGGCTATCATATTACAGAACCACCTGCATTCAGGCCATTGTAATTTAGGTCTCCCATCCAGGTACTGACCAGGCTCAACCCTGCTTAGCGTCATTGGGCAACCGATCTTGAGCTAAAGGGTGATACGGCTGCTGAAATGAGACATTGTGAACACTGGCTGCAATACAATACTCAGAATTCTTCTGAGTTGCGAGTGATGCGCTCTTTGCCCCTCAGTCAGAAAATTCTATGGAATGGTGTTTGTGGACCTGCTTTTATAGCGGACAGCTTCGCACCTAAAAAAGGCGAGGCTCAAACACCATAGCCAATATTAGAATACTGGCATTATTGTAGAGAGGCTTCAACTAGGTAATGTAGAAGGACACTCCCCATATGCGTTAGCATCCATCATCTCAGGGAACCGAGGTTACATACGTACATATAGACATTCTCTAGTCAGTTGTTGATTAAAACATAAATAAATAAAAAAATATTTAATTCTAAGCATGCATGGCACAGATGAAATAAAGCCATTCAAGTTCTCTCTTTTGTTTAAGAGAAATAACGCACTCATCCACAGACACTCTTTAAAGAAATGCCGGTTTTGTTAAAGAGACAGTGCCAGTTTTTAACACGTGTTCAACAAATCAATGTAAATACTGTACTTTTAAAGAGAAATATTTATGCAATTAAGCAATAAACATGTAACAAAAAATTTAATATGAAATTGAAATATAATATCCAATTTATTGATTGAATAAAGGGATTTTAAAAATTTTAAAAAGCCAAAATGTGACAAAAATTATGACAGATAAGGGTAAACAAATAAGTAAAATAATTTGGAAACTTGATATTTTTGAAATGTACCTAGTTAGAAGGTCTCCTGTATAATTAACAGCATTAGCTGAGGGAGAATTTCTTCCATATATAAGCAAAGGGGGCGATATAAATTAAATATACCCATATAAATTGTTATCGAATCAAAATTGAATCAAGAACTTACGAATTGGAATCGAGTCGAGAAATCTGTATCAATACCCAGCCCTAGTCACAATACATGACAATATGATAGAAAATCCAAGCGTATGTCAGGATATAGGTTAGCAGCCTGAGATTATACAGTACAGTAAGAATACAGTGATAATAGCCACTGATGTCAGATATCCTAAAGCAATGAAGCTGAGGTATAGTCTATTCCATGACAGATGTGGTTGGCTGTAACTTTATAGCACATCTAGAGCCGCAGATATTCTGCCAGAAAGACCACAAGGACTTTTGTGAGATTTTCCACCGTATGGCTATGAATCTTGTCCGCTGTGTCCTCCATCGTGTGCAGGAAGAAAGGGAAAGGCGTAGCAATCATATGCAGCACTGGAACTCCTGCGGTTAAAGAGAGAAAGAGAGAGAGACTAAAAATAGGTTTCTGTAACAATACCACTGCAATATAACTCATCATTGACATACTTTTTCAGCACCCTTCAGGGGTGGAAAGAGTACTGAAAATCATACTCAAATAGAAATACTGTTACTTCCCAAAATTTTTTGTGTGAGCAGAGTATAAGTACCTGTCCTAAAATCTACTCAAGTAAGAGTAAAACAGTAGCTCATTTAAAAGTACTCATGAGTAGTGAGTATTGAGTACTGAGTAGCAAAACCTATGCCCCATTATAATGAACACTGTATGTCAACTTTTAAATAACATCACTTATCTATTACATTACATGAATCTGATTCCAAAAATCGTAAAAAATTTTCAATCGTAATGTATGAAACAATTACATTAAAATCGGTTTATGTGTAGGGTCTAAATTTCCCTTAATGCCGACAGAGCGTTATTGTTGTGCATAAAACATGTTCAAACAATGCAAGGGATGCAAAAAAATGCTGAATAAGCAGGATCACTTGGCATGTCATGTCCTGCACAATAGAGGAGGTAGAGCAGGCATGGGAAAAGTTGTTTGATACAGGGGCTACATCACACTTAAAAAGGAATAATTCACCCAAAAATGAACATTCTCTCTTTATTTACTCACCCTCGTGCATCCTGGATGTGTATAACTTTCTTTCTTCTGTAGTACACAAATTAAGATTTTTAGAAGAGTATCTCATCTCTTTTGGGCCATACAATGAAAGTGAATCGGTGCTAAAATATTGAAGCTCCACAAATCAGCACAAAAGTAGTCTAATCCATGTGCCTCCAGTAGTTCAATCCATGTCTTCAGAAGTGATATATAGATGTGGTGAGAAACAGATCAATATTTAATTCCTTTTTTACAAATGAATCTCCTCCCTGCTCAGTCAATCTCCACTTTAACTTGCTTCTTGTGTTTTTGGTGATTCACATTCTTCATGCATATCACCACCCACTGGGCAGAGAGAAGAATTTCTAGCAAAAATGTACTTAGATATTCATCTGTTTCTCACTCACACCTTTCAAATCAATTCTGAAGACATGGATTAAACCACTGGAGTTGTATGCATTACTTTTATGCTGCTTTTTGGAGCGTCGTAATTTTGGCACCCCTTCACTTACATCAGAGCTGAAATATTCTTCTAAAAATCTTTGTGTTCTGAAGAAAGAATGTGTTCTGAAGAAAGAAAGTCATAGACAGATGCATGAGGGTGAGTAAACGATAAGAGAATTTTCATTTTTGTGTGAATTATTTCTTTAAGTAGCACATGGTGGGCCACATTGTCCTCCTTTTGAGATACAATGTTCCACAATGATTTAGTTCTTGTATCTTTTAAGCCCAGCAAAATTTGTGTAATTCTAATGCATGATGCACAATTTTCTTTGTGCAAAGAAGTTTGTGATTGGTGGAATATTCTGCTGAAGTATTGCTCTGCAAAGGTTGATACTTTTCTATCTTTATAAAGGCTAATCATAATTATAAATTATTTTATCATCTCCACTTTCCTGGTAATTTATTATACCAATTAACACACTTTCTACATCAGGGGTCAGTATTATTTAAAAAATTAACAATATTTCAAATAATATAATGATTAATAATGTCACTGTTTTATTATATTACATTAATACTTCTAAAGCTACTCAAGTTATTCATCCAAAAGTAGTGTGTTTTTTTTTTCATTTCCTTGTTAATGTTGTTTGATTAATAGACTTTATATGACATAGCCTACTAGACAGTGCTCAATTCGGTCACATGTACATTTCAAGTCCGAAATTCTGATGCAAATATGCTTTTTGTCCCACTTTTTAAATTCACTTAAGACATAAACGACTGCGTTTACATTAAATCCTCACAAAGACGGGCACTGTTGGAATTATAAAGTGTATTTGACCATTTAGGCGCAAACATTAGCCGCCTGTCAATCAAACAGCGCGCCTCTACAGATGTCAGGAAATAAAATTCAAACTTTTAGATTTCATCTAGATCAACCAAACAATGGTGCTCTTGCTATCGCGATTGATGTAATGAACACCCCTGTTCTAGATGTAGAACATAGGCTAAATATAGAAAACTACTCAAAAGTTTGAACGAGGACATCTCTCTTTTTTCTGATAAACATCTAGATCATTTCATTGCTCAGCCCTATTGATAACAGTGCATTAATCTCTCACAGCAGCCCAATAATCTCAGTGATAGATAGTTCAATTACAGGCTAAATTATAGACACATAAGTGCCATTCAAGTGTGTAATTTGATTTGACAGTCACCAGACTCTCCCTTGCCAATCATGTTGATAGATTAAAAATAAAATCAGCACAGTGAATTAGCGAACACAGACGGTGGGAAAATAGTGCATTAAAAGTACAGTTACAGCACTTAAAATATACTCAAGTAAAAGTATACAATTTTTTAACTACTTAAAGTAAATTTTTTGGGGAGAAGTAGTTAATTACAGTAACATGAGTATTTGTAATTCGTTACTTTAGACCCCTGGCGCCCTTCGCTCTGGAAGTATATTTCCTATTAATTTTCTCCACATGCCGTTAAAAACATTCTGAGCCATGAAAAAACCAGTCATCTCCAAAATGAATCAAGGCATTACAAACTTTGATTTGTAGAAAAAGAATAATGTACAAGACTGTGTGTTTAAAGGAATAGTTCACCCAAATATAAAAACAAAAAAATAGCATTTTTGAGAGTCTTTATAAACTCACCCTCATGTTGTTCCAAACCTGTATGACTTTCTTTCTTCCAAACAATGAAAGTGAATGGTGACTGAGGCTGTCAGTTCCTTCATCCTAAAATGTCCTTTTGTGTTCCACCATGGAAGAAAGAATCTCATACAGAATTATGATGCAATTTTCATGAACTATCGCTTTAACATCTTACGGTATATGAGGGAATGAACTACACATTTCATGAAGCTTTGCAAAGGACAAAATAAAAACTAAAAAGATAGTACAATATAAAATGCATAGTCATTGGGATGTCAGATTGTATGGAAAGGAACCTCTATCAAGGAAAGGAAGATGATCATCTTCAACCGGCCCCATGTTCACATCCTTCCTGAAATAACTCTGCTCATTGGAATGGGAAGTCAGGAGGCCCAGATTATGAAGTCTCTTCTCTTTGAAAAAAAAGAATAGGATTAAAGGTCAAGGTCAAATAAAGGGACAGTTAGATACTACATTGCACATTTTCTTTTTGCTTCTGATTTTAATGTAATTTATTACTGTAATCAAATTACTTTTAGTACAAAAAGTAGTGCAACGCATTACATTTTAAATGATTGTAATCAAAATTGCAGTTATTGACTTTCAATTAAGTTAATTACTTTAAATACATTATTTGGGTTACACATATTTCTAAAATAATATTACTTAGAATGAGAATACATTTAAAACATAAATTATGGTAAAATATAAATCTGTTTGTGTTTCTGTGAAAGCTGAAAGACCTGCGCCCCCAAACGAGTCATTGTAAGGGAGAAACATGTGGTGCTGAATTTATTATTTGCTTGGAACATTAAACAAGGAAAAAAACATATGGCCATTATTTAGAATTTGTTAGGCAGAAACACTTATGTGAAAAGTGTTTTAGAAAGTAATAGTTTTCTAAATTTAAATGTAAAAAGTAATGTGATTACTTTATTGCACAAAAAACAGTCATATATTTGTTAAGCATGATCATTTTCCACCCTCATTCTGACCCTCTGTCAGAAACACTTGGTTTTGGTGCTGCTTCTCCTTTAAGACTTGACAGTAAAAGACCGCTGTTATGATTGGCTCTCTGCTCTTGACTGACCTGCTCTCTCTCCTTGCCATCTCACTGCTACTGGGCAGGCTACGGAAGTGATAAGTTAAATTAGGCTTTGATGTGTTGTTGTGGATGCTGTCAGATCCAAACGTCTACCACAGTGTGACATCACAATGTGGAGGAAGTAGAAAAAGAGTCGCATTGCCAGCTTGGTTTCAACAAATGCTCTTTTTGCATTATTGTGCATTATTTTTGCATATTCAGTGATCTGTTTATAATTTTAGAAGTTAGTAAGTAAATTGATGTGGACTACATCAAACTGATTCCCATATGGACATTCTTACACACAATGGATGGTATTTCCTTCTGTTTTAAGTGGTTTATAAGTGCTCATTTAAATCCCTTAAAGATTGTGATTACCATAGTTTTAAAGGAAAGTCAAATCAGTCTTACCTGCAGCGATAAGGCGGTCAAACCAACGTGCTGTGTTATCAAAGTGATTCACTATCATGGGATCTGGTGCACCAATGAGGTCCAAAAGAACAAGGAGATCCTGCAAAATTGAGTTATAGAAAAATGAAGTACAGACTCATAGATACACTCATAGCGTCTATGTCACACACACACACACACACATAGCATCCTGTCTCACCACAGCATTTAGTAGCGTAGTATGTTCAGATCCTGGAGGGTGAGGAATGCGGGACATGTGGTCTGCAAGGTGGCGTGAACCATATAGTGAGTCTGATGGACTCCACTGCTCAAAAGCCTCTCCTCCATCAAAGAAGACCAACTGCAGGGTTACCTGAGACATCTTTACACACAAAAAGACCTGCTATGTACATCTATATGCCCAATCAGATGTTCGAGGACTGAAAATCTATTCTGGATTGATCAATCCAGGATAACAGTCTTGGTTAAAGCTAAAGGTCATTGCTGAGGGATTCTGTTTACTAAGGATTTAAAATTAATTTAAAGGGATAGTTCACCAAACATTAAGGGAAATTATGTCAATATTTACGCACCTACATGTTGTTCCAGAACTGTATTACTTTCTTGCTTCTGCCAAGAACAAAAAATATTATGCAGTATGTTAGCCTCAGTCACCATTCACTTTGATTGTATGGCAAATGGAAGCAAGGAAAGTAAATGGTGACTGAGACAAATATTTTGCATGATGTTAAGCTGACAATTCTGTAAATAAATTAATTTTCAGTCCTACTAAGCACTAACATTAAAATACAAACATTACAATGTATTTGTTGTGTAACTACATGTTGTTCCGCAAAATTCTCACAAGAATCACATTTGCTCCTACTGATGTTGACGTACGGGTTAGGTTTAGGTTTAGGGGTAAGATGTAATTAAATGCAGGTACTTTAAATGTAAGTATAATGCAAAAACACATGTTTACATAATAAGTCCATTGTATCAAATGCTTAAATACATAGTAGTTAAAGGCACCTAATATAAAGTGGATCCGAATTTTCATTTTTGGGTAAACTATCTCTTTAAAAGTGTTTTGACCACCTGGCCTTTTGAGGAACTCATTAAATCTTTGGCCAGATGCTTCAAATGTTTTATTATACTGTACTGTGCAGAAAAACTCAACTGAGTCCCCAAAGATGAAAAACAATGCATAGCAACAGCTGCTGTTTTAATGAGGATCCTCTCTTCTTATCAAAATCCCTAGTGATTATGCAGTGTTCTGTAAATCTTGGCTCTGATAAAAAATATACAACAGAACTGACTATTCACAGCTCGGGCAACAACTAAAATGACCTCCTCAGAGATGTACATTTTGCTCTGTTTATGTCAGAATAGGATGGATTTATGAGCTGCTGATGCTAGATACTGTATACAGTGCATCTCAGATTTAATTTCGAAATGAATGGCTTGAGCCCTCAATCCAACATATCTGTTTGAATTAGAATTAGAAGCCTTTATTATGGTCACACATTATACGTAATCTTTTTTTGTATATATACAGTGAAATTCTTTTTTTCACATACTCCAACTAAGCTGGGGTCAGAGTGCAGGGTCAGCCATGATATGGTGCACCTGGAGCAGATAGGGTCAAGGGCCTTGCTCAAGGGCCCGACAATGGCATCTTGCCGGTGCTGGGGCTTGAACCCCCAACCCAGAGCCTTAACCACTGAGCCACCACTGCCCCAAATTAGATTCTTTATGCCATGACCCCTTTAAGTAATCTGTATATTCAGTGATCTGTTAATAATTTTAGAAGTTAGTGAGTAAATGTAAATGCTTATAAGCTCACCAGTTGCTTGTGCTTTTTTAAGTGTGGGTCCAAAGCAGTGACCAGCTCCAGCATCATAGCACAGGGTACGGCGGAATCAATGGCACCCACAAACACCTTCTGTGGCTCACTGGGATCTGCAGGTATGGATTTTGAGTCATAATGACAAGCCAAAAGCAATCTGCGAGGAGCCGTGGGGTCTAACACGGCCAGAACATTAGAGAAACTAACAGGGCCACGAGGGGTTTCAGAGATAAAGGAGTCCACTTCTACAGACCAGTCCGCAGATAGAGAGTCCAGTAGAGAGAAGATGTGCTAAGCTCAAAGAAACAGGGACACATGTTTCAACTGCAGTACATGAGAAAATAAGATATTTGAAAGAACAAAATTGACAAAAGTACTCAGAAGAGTTATTGGCAAGGTCTGTGATTTAATTTGACTAAAACCATGGTTGACTAATTGAAGTGTCTCACTTTTCGAACAGTCCGGCTCCCGCGACTCCCTGGCTGTCGTTCAGTGAGAATGGGTTGCAGATAGGAATACCACAGTCTTGCCCAGTTCACTTGTGAGACGAGCCGCTTCACCTGGGCAACAGTAGGCTTACCTGGCTGGTGATTCAGCTAAGAAAGGACAGCAGAAAATACACAAAAGCAGATAGGATGTACAAATGAAGAAGGATGATTTATTTTATGATGCAGAGAAATTATTTATTACAGGAAAAAAAAAAAAAAAACTGTATAAGATTGTTTGCTGGTCTCTCAGCCTATGTAGTCAGTCTGGTCTGTTAATTGGTTTTAGAGGGGTTTGGACACTTTTCAGCTTGGCCAGGCTGGGACATTGACAGCTTGAAAGAAGTTTGTTTGAAATCTTTGCAAATTTATTAAGAATAAAAAACGAAGAAAAAAAAAATCACATGTACATAGTATTCACAGCCTTTGCCCATGACACTCAAAATTGAGCTCAGGCGCATCCTGATTCCACTGATGATCCTTGAGATGTTTCTACAACTTTATTGGAGTCCACCTGTGGTAAATTCAGTTGATTGGACATGATTTGGAAAGGCACACACCTGTCTATATAAGGTCCCACAGTTAACAGTGCATTTCAGAGCACAAACCAAGCCATGAAGTTGAAGGAATTGTCTGTAGACCTCCGAGACAGGATTGTATCAAGGGACAGAATCATTTCTGCAGCATTGAAGGTCCCAATGAGCACAGTGGCCTCCATCATACATAATTGGAAGAAGATTGGAACCACCTGGACTCTTCCTAGAGCTGGCCACCCGGCCAAACTGAGCAATTGGGGGAGAAGGGCCTTAGTCAGGGAGGTGACCAAGAACCCGATGGTCACTCTGACAGAGCTCCAGCATTTCTCTGTGGAGAGAGGAAAATCTTCCAGAAAAACAACCATCTCTGCAGCACTCCACCAATCAGGCCTGTATGGTAGAGTGGTCAGACGGAAGCCACTCCTTAGTAAAAGGCACATAACAGCCCGCCTGGAGTTTGCCAAAAGGCAGCTGAAGGACACTGAGACCATGAGAAACTAAATCTGAACTCTTTGGCCTGAATGGCAAGCGTCATGTCTGGAGGAAACCAGGTACCGCTCATCACCTGGCCAATACCATCCCTACAGTGAAGCATGGTGCAGCATCATGCTGTGGGGATGTTTTTCAGCAGCAGGAACTGGGAGTCTAGTCAGGATCGAGGGAAAGATGAACGCAGCAATGTACAGAGGCATCCTTGATGAAAACCTGCTCCAAAGTGCTCTGGTCCTCAGACTTGGGCGAAGGTTCATCTTCCAACAGGACAACGACCCTAAGCACACAGCCAAGATAACAAAGGAGTGGCTAAGGGACAACTCTGTGAATGTCCTTGAGTGGCCCAGCCAGAGCCCAGACTTGAACCTGATTGAACATCTCTGGAGAGATCTGAAAATGGCTGTGGCTGTGCACCGACGCTCCCCATCCAACCTGATGGAGCTTGAGAGGTCCTGCAAAGAAGAATGAGAGAAACTGCCCAAAAATTAGGTGTGCCATGCTTGTAGCATTATACACAAAAAGACTTGAGGCTGTAATTGGTGCCAAAGGTGCTTCAACAAAGTGTTGAGCAAAGGCTGTGAATTCTTATGTACATGTGATTTATTTATTTTTTTTCATTTTTAATAAATTTGCAAAGATCTCAAACAAACTTCTTTCACGTTATCATTATAGGGTATTGATGTAGAATTTTGAGTAAAATAATGAATTGAATCCATTTTGGAATAAGGCTGTAACATAAATAATTTGGAAAAATGAAGCACTGTGAATACTTTCTGGAAGCACTGTACACTGTAAAATGTTGTAACCTGCTATTGTTACCTTATGGAGCTATTTCTACCTGACATAAACCTTAAAGGAATATTCCAGGTTCAATACAAATTAATCTCAATTAACAGCATTTGTGGCATAATATTGATTATGGTAAATGGTCTGCACTTGTATAGCACCTTTTTAACCTTAACGGTATTCAAAGCGGCATGTGGAGTCATGTGGGCCGGGATTCGAACCACCAACGCTGCAATTAGTGGCCAACCCACTCTACCAACTGAGCCACAGCCACCCACAAAAATTATCATAGAAATTCATTTCAACTTTTACAAACTTTTCTTTAAAAAAAAGAAGAAGCAAAACTAGAGGTTACAGTGAGGCACTTACAACAGAAGTCAAGGTGGGCAATTTTCAGAGGGTTTATACAGAAATGTGAAGCTTATAATTTTATAAAAGCACTTACATCATTCTTCGATTAAAAATTGTGTCTTATATAAGCTGAAATTTTTTAAATAGCTTTTACGGTCATTTTAGAGTTTACTGCATTGTCATCATGGCAACAAAGTTGTATATTTGGATGTAACTTTACACAGAAAAGATTAGCAAGCAATTTTATCACACTAAAATCATGTAAAAACCCATTTTGTTGTTATACTTTTAAAACAGTGTTTTAATGTTTATGGATTGGCCCGATTCACTTCCATGGAAATTGCCTCACTGGAACCCAGATTTATGCTTTTTTTTTTTTTTACAAAATTAGGGATGAGTCAATACACATTTTTGTGGTAATCAATATTATACCACAAATGCTGTCGAGTAAGCTTAACTTTTTTTGAACCCTGAATATTCCTTTAAAAATAGTTAACTTGTTGTAACCAAATGTATACTGCTCCTGTGATGTTACATTATATTTTTGACATGAATCAAAACAGTTAATATAGACCCTGCCGAAAAAAAAACAGCTAATCCCATTTTAACATGGTTGGCTAGTTTCAGATGGTCATCCAGCATGGTTTTAGCTGGTCAGTCTTAAGTTATAGAGGGGTTTTAGCACTTTTTTGATTAGCTGGTCAGACTGGTTTAGCTTGTCTCCCATCTCTTAAACTCTTCAAAATCCCTCTAAAATCAGCAACTGACCAGCCAGGCTGGTTTTAGCTGATCTTGCACCTTTTGCACAATGATGTCTGTACATTAAAATGTCTGCAGTTCTCTTACTTTATCTTTGAACAGATTGGGTGGTCTGGGAAGCAAATCATAATCTGTTGTTTGGTGGTTAGATAGTGATATCGCCAGAGTTAATGTCATGGCCACCAGCACGCACAAGCACAGCAGCAGTAATCGCACGCGACACATCGTCCACGGCTTGTCACAGCGCCAGACAGAGCAGCTTAATCTCAAAATCGATGCTTTATACCTTATGCTGTTCATTTTGTGTCGATGAGCGATGTCAAAATTATGACTAAACCTGCAGGGATGGAGGAAAAGAAACAAGCAATTAAAACTATCGAATCGTACCACAAAAGTAAACAATAATTCCTAACTGTTTATTATTAATCTGACGCAATCAGATGCATACTGTTTCTTTCCACTCAAAAACACACCGGACAACAATTTAATAATTAAATGTATTCAATTTGCCTCATGCACACAAAAATAAATGACAAAGACATGCACTTCATTAGCTGTTTGTTCTTATTGACACAAAAAGGCAGATTGTGCATGGCAGTAGTTGCATTTACCTACCAGTCGTGCAGAAGGACTGGCAACCCTCTACACTATCAAATCTGCTGTGACCGCTTGAAATAAACAAAACATTGTACTAAATAACGAGAAGATTGAGTCTCGGGAACGCCAGTCTGATTCGCCCTTGGTTTTCATTTTGACGATGCTGATTGTAAATTACTGCATTCTCAGTTATGCTGTCGATGTTTGGCTACTGAGGCAGGACATGAAAGCGCAGGTCCTGCGCAGCAGCTCGTCTTCCCACGAGAGAGTTGGATGACTGTCCTCACACTCCAGTTACTTTTGGCAGTATAATGTAGGATAAGAAATATTGTGGGTATTTCAGTATTGTATTTGAGATTGACGTCTTGAAAATGACATTCAATAATAAATTAATAAAATAAAAACACTTTAAATTAATTACGTAAGTAATAACTATTGTAGAACACAATTTTTTATTTTAGAAAATATTGTAGTTATATATAAATGAAAATCAAATGGAATGTGGGGTTATTTCTATTTTTTAATTATTATTTAAACGCATACTATAATGCGCATGTTCACGTTCATAAAACTTAAGTCCAAGCAACAACCTAGTAACCTCCTGTCCACTGGGGAAACGTTGAGGCTCCTCGTTAGCCAATCCGCTTATGCGCCGAAGCCAATTGGCTCTTTAGCGATCTAAAATCTACTTTCCAGTCCAATGACAAGCGACAAACTCTGTGTTGGTGGACGTTACTGCATTATCAACGCCACATTATATTGTGGAATAACAGACGTCATAAGGAGAATATTTTCATGGAAGGTAAATACATATACAGAACAAAATACGCGTTCATTTACAACTTAATATTAAATAAAACTTTTACAGAGACCTATTATCGGTCAAAGAAGTATGCAAATCTATTTTTGTCACCTCTCTATCTAGCTAATTATCAAAATAAAGGACTATTATGTATGTTCCATTCCAAAATAAAATATGTTAAAATAATCTACTTAATAGAGCGCGAAACAAGCACTTTCAGACTTACTAAGCTGTGTTAAGATGTCACAGAAACTATTAATCAGCTATTATTTTTTACATTTACAATTTACGTTTTTATGAAATATATGTATTAAAATTAACACAATGTATCTCGTGAACCAGACCCTTTGAAATTACCCGCCAAATCAATGGCGCCAAGTAGAATAAAGTAAACAATGTCATTGATTCTAAATCCATCTTTAGTCCCATTGGGACTAATAAAATTCAGAGCATTATCCCTCTAATTGTTATATATATATTCTGATAAAAAAAATAAAATTTTTTTTACATTGCATGATGTACATTATACAAAATACATTAAATACAAAATATTAATTGGATAATGGATTAATGGATAAAATGAGCTATGTCTGGAAACTTGTAGGAGTATGACTGAAGTACCAACAGAAACAACATTTTGACAGAAATATAGCCCATTTTTGAAGTGAGGTAGCAATGGAAGATACCATACTAAGGTTACATTTTCCCATAAGTACCATGATTGTTCAAAATCTTTTTTACTCATCATTATCTGACTCATGACTCCTATTTATGTCAACAGGAGACCCTCATAATCATGCTGTCTTGCTATGACTTTAATCAGAGCCACGCTCCCCTATGCTGTCTCCCCAAAATCATTGTGAAAGGTCAGTTTCTTTAATTTTTCTTTCTCAATGCTAGGTTTTTACACTTTTGTTTTGAAATGTGGACAGATGCATGTGGTAAAATCAACAAAGAAATCTATGGCCTGTGTGATAATCCATTCACAGAGCCTGGAACACCTCCACGATTCCTAAAAGACAAGCCCACAAACAGTTGCACAAATAAGACCACAGGTAATGCATATGTATTATTCATTCCCTTTGTAAAGGAACAATATACTGTTTTATTGTTCACAATGGTGTTTATTTTGACTTACGCTATGTACATATATAACAGCACAGTTGAATGAGAAAAATAAGGACCCTCACAGCAAATACTCAGAGAGACTTGTGTGGGATGGACACAGCAATTCTTCAGAAGTTCAAACTAGAGAAGACAATGCAGCATGGGTTTTTGGTGACACTGAGCCGCCACAAGGCTATCAACATTATAATTCCACAACTTCCTCTGTCAGCACAGGTGAAATTATATTTTTTTCTCTTTGATTTCAAAATGTCATTAGATTGAAATTAAAACCAAACACTGGAAGTTAAAAGAAAACTGGTGTATTTTTGTTTTTTTATCAGGGAGCACTGCAGACAATGAATTTCCCTGGATTACATGTAACGATCAAAGGGGAAGTGAGGATGGAGGCCCAGGGAGAAAGCTTTTGGATGCACTTCCTTCTGGGTTTGTATATTTGACCTTGAGTAGATAGTTGTACTGAATATCAACATGGCTGTCATTATCTGCGGCTGAATCACAGCCAAGGTGATATTCAGTACAACAGCACTCTTGCACGTGTGATATTATTATTTTCTTTGACTCTTGATTTGGGCTGTCAGCAATTAATAATAGCAAAGAATTGATCATATCATTATGGCAACTAAAATCAACTGTTTTATTACTGTAACAAATCTTTTTAACTTTCACTACTTTGTCATCAGATCAGGGATTCTTCTAGAGGACTCCATGTTTACAGACTTTCCTATTGCATGGAAAAAGCGGTTGCTTATCAGGTCCATGTTGCAGACAACACCAAAACTGACTCTGCACCCACCCCAGAGTGAAGCAGACCTGAACCTCAGCCCTACTCTGTTATCATCACCTTCGCAAGGCCTGAGCCATTCTCTCCTTCCTGAAGGACAAGAGGCACTACAAAGTAAAGCTGATACTTAAGAACCTACACAGTTTAGATATTCAATGTTTTCTAATGTTAATGGGATAGGACACCCAAAAATGACAATTCTCACATCATTTATTCACCCTCATGCCATCCCAGATTTGTATGACTTTATTTTTTCAGCAGAACACAAATGAAGATTTTTAGAAGAATATCTCAGCTTTGTGGGTCCATTCAATACAAGTGGATGGTGATCAGCACTTTAAAGCTCCAAATAGCACAAACATTCGTTATAAAGGAATCAATACGACTCCATTGGTTAAATTAATGTCTTCTAAAGGAGTATGATTTATTGGGTGAGAAACAGATCAATATTGAAGTCCTTTTCACTGTAATTGTTTACTTCCAGTCACTCTCTAAAGCACGTCCACTAGGGGATGAATCTTGTGAACAGCTTTCTCTTGTAAACAAATGGAGCTGAGCTTCCGGTTGTATCACGTCAGTTCTCGTATGAAAATACCAACGCACTTATGTCATGCGAGAGGTGGCGTGAACCGAGTCCCCTCTTGGACGCGCATCAAAGAGCGATCGGAAGTAAACAGTTATAGTGAAAAGGACTGAAATAGTGATCTACAGAGCTGATGTATTCTACTAAAAATCTTCATTTGTGTTATACTGAAGAAAGTCATACACATCTGGGATGGCATGATGGTGAGTAAATGATGAGAGAAATAAAACGTTTGGGTGAACTATCCCTTTAAGTAGCATGTACTTAAACAATTAATGGATGAGATGCATTAGTCATTATACAATAGCCCCAAAAGGATTTGGACACCACATATTTACCTTGCACTATATAACAAAATATCAAACCAAGAGACATTTATTTTTAAGAGTGTTAACAAACACACTGTTCAAGCAAAACATTTCATAAAAATACATTTGTTTGGTTTCAAATTAGAAAACAATTGTGTTTGACTTCTTCCTTCTGCAGAACACAAAGATTTTTAGAAGAATATTTAAGCTCTGTAGGTCTTCACAATGCAAGTAAATGGTGAACAAAATTTTGAAGATCCAAAAATCACATAAAGGCAACAAAAATTAATCCATAAGACTCCAGTGGTTAAATTCACATCTTCAGAAGTGCTGTGATAGGTGTGGGTGAGAAAAAGATAAACATTTGTCTTTTTTTTATATAATTTCTCATCCTTGCCCAGTAGGTGCTGATATTAACGAAGAATGGGAATCATACAAAACAAAAGTGTATTAATAGTAAAAGGGACTTAAATATTGTTCTGTTTCTCACCCACACCTATCATATTGCTTCTGAGGATATGGATTTAACCACTGGAGTCATGGATTACTTTTATGCTGCATTTGTGTGCTTTTGGAGCTTCAGAATTGTGTTACCCATTCACTTGCATTGTATGGAACTACAGAGCTGAAACGTTTTTCTAAAAATCTTTTTGTCCAGCAGAAGAAAGTCATACACATCTGCATGAGGGTGAGTAAATGATGAGATCATTTTCAATTTTGGGTGAACTATCCCTTTAAGACAAGAAGTATTTCAACACTTTCTGGTTGTCACACTTTTATGTCCATAGATAATGTAATTAACTACACCTGTGATTACTCTGCTAGGACACCTGTGTGAACCTAAGGGGAAATTATTTCATACTTCGTATATGATAGCTCTTGGTATGATATTTTACTATCTATGCATTGAAATTAATAAATGTTTGAACAACATAACAGAAATGTTTAGGCACAATCTGCTCAGAGCCAAATGTGCAGATTTCTGCAAGTGTGAAATTACAAACAAGACAGGGTCGCTGTAATGCTGACTGTACAATCTTTTTATCATTACAGCATTATTCAAGGACGTGTGGATCACCCCAGAATCTACCGCCTTAAGTCCCAGTTTGATATGCAGCCTTGCAAATGAATCAGTAGGCTATGCATACTTTATCTTTTGTTGCCTACCTACGTATATCTTATTTAAAAGACTTAAAAGCAGATTCAATATATATCTTATTTTATTGCTTTACAGTGAGCTCTGTATTCATGGTATCTTTTCTGTATTTAAAACCAGAAGACCATGATGAGTGTTGGTAATGGTGGCTATCTGTCATCTGAGAGTGAAGAAGGGAACAAAGGTTCTGAAGAGGAGACCTCAACCCCAGAACAACTCATTCCCCTGAAAAAAGCAAGACCTCACAGGCACACTGCCGGAAGAGGGCATGTTAAAACACAGCCAAGACTCAAGAAGAAATGTGTGAATGGTTTCATTATGTTCTGCCGAATTAACAGGAAATTGTATATCAGGTGTGCTAAATTTCCCTAATATTAACAGGACCTATCTAAATATTCAGTATTAAAGGTGAAGTGTGTAATTATTTGCACACCAATTGTAATTACAATCTGTTTGAGCTGCCCAACTAGGCCTGACAAAACAACATTTAATAGCCAATAGTGCAAATTAAGGGTGGGACTACCAGGAAGATGTATTAAGTGTTTGAAACTAGTTTGAAAACAGTCATTTTTGCAATTCTGTTTGGTGCTGCTAGTGGTGCAGAATTTACACACTTGACCTGAAAATGAACTTGCAGTATATGATGATCTTACAATGGAAGACTGTTGATATGAATTATATATTATTATGGAACAGATCCCATCCTGGCATATCCTCCACTACGGTCACCAAAGAGTTAGCCCATCTATGGCGCATCATGCCCAAGCGGGAGAGACGTGTCTACAAGTAGGCTCTGTGAATTCTCCAAACCTTATGCAAGCTCTCTGTTACAGTGCAATATACAAACCTCTCCCCATTTTCTCTTTCAGCCTGAAAGCCTGGCTCTTCAGTCGCCAACAGAACCGTAATGTGCGCGCTGAAGTACACGAGGGAGAAATTAATGCCAAAGACTGCGTCCCCAGTCCCCTCTATATGTTACTGGCCCATAGAGACCTGTATGCTGCTGTCAAACGGCAGTCTTACACCTTATTTAGTCCCTGATAAAATAAGCTTACTTCATGTTTTCTCCAATTCTGTGGGCAATACAATGTGATGATAAATGTCTAAATACAGAAAACTAAACAGACTAATAATCTTTGCAATAACTGCATTGTGTAGTTCATTGTTGAGATTACAAACAATAGCATCTCAGGCATTTTAAAATTACTATATTTTTCCTGTTCTACTTGTATTTGTTTGTTTTTATTTTAAGTGTTTTATACGGGGGGTTTCTATCAAAAGATTTCCAAAGAATAACTTCCTCCATTGCGCTGTACATTGTCAACTTTATTACTTATTTATAATACATGGGAATCATTAAGTATCTATATTTATTTATATATTTATTATAATGTTGTATATTTAGATGTTTTATAGTCTTTTTTACAGTCTAAATGTTATTCAATTAGAAGCCTTAGAAGTGCCTTATGAACCTTGTTCTGGTTTGCTCTGCCTTTGTTCAACTTTGATTAAAAGTTCAATTTGTTTGGATTTTCTGTGACATCACATCAATACACGACATACATTTGTGTATATGTAGTCTTGGGTAAGTAAGTTAAAAAATAGTAATCCACTACAAATGACTAATTATGTATTTAAAATGGTAATCAGGTTACTAATTACTTTATTGAAAAGTAATCATGTTACTAATTACTTTAAAGTTATTTTTAAAACACTTCCAGACAACAAAATGTCTATTTCATGTTCATTGTTACATTAATGTCAAAGCACCTAACATTTCACACGTTGCAGGGCATAATTCATGCATTCTACATAAATAATATATTAGACATAAGAGTAACCCTATAATGAACTTAAATGAAAAGTAATTAAATTAAGTAAACTAAAATTATTACAAGAAATTAAAAAGTAATTATTTTTTTATCTTTAAAAAGTAATTAGATTACACCAAACACTGCATATATGGATTTGTAATCTTCCAGGCCTAGATTACTCAGCATCTCCAGGTGTTGGGTTTAAAATCTTGCTGATTTTGTGTAATTGTGCAATTGCACAATGGGACTCGTCTTTCAGATGCTGGTTGCAAATGCGAAGCTTCAATACCTCTGCCAGCAGAGCCACCTTGTCTCTCTTCTCCTGAGCCAGAGGACAGAAGAACACATGGTAAAAGAATTAGGATGCCTGTCCTCTGTCAGAGGACGTGGTATACGGCTTTCTCATTTATTAACTGCTAAATGAGTCTCACCTTCAGTAGATCACTACTCAGTTGCCTAAGCATGACTTCCAGGTGAGAGAGTTCGTCAGGAAAGTCGATGAACATGTCACTGCTAAAAATAACCATGCAAGTAAATGGAACACAAAAGGAAACATTTGGCATAATGTTAGCCTTAATCACTAATCCCTTACATTGCATCTTTTTTCCTTACAATGTAAGTGAATGGTGATTAAGGCTAACATTATGCCAAACATTTCCTTTTGTGTTCCATAATAGAGAGAAATTCGTACAGGGTTTGGAACAACATGATGGTAAATTACAGATTTTTCAATTTTGGGTGAACCATCCCTGTAATACACCTTTAAAAAGTCCTACATGAATTTTTATTTAACATCTCCTTTTGTGTTCTACAGAAGAAAGTATCATACATGTTTGCAACAACATTAAGGGAGTAAAAAAATGATTATATCATTTCCATTTTTGGGTGTTTTGAAACAATGTTTCTGTAATACAGCCACTCACATCTAAAACATGAATTCGAGTTACGGTCATGTTTACAGAAAATGAAAATGAAAAATATAACTGCATGAAATGACTACAATGATCCACTGAAAAAACTTCCCAACTTACTCTCTATCCTCTCCGCTGCAATAGGCACTGGAATTGTGGATCTTGTAAGTCCCATGGGATGGCGTGTCTGACCTGCTTGGTATAGGATTCATTTCCGACAGAAGAGTTGCCATTCTTTGTGCTGTAAATATATTGAAGTCTTGAAGTCATTCATTTTAATACACATCCAATATATGTGGACAATCTTGACTCTACATATTTAAACATACTTGTACTACATTACTCACACTCATAGGCTCGGGCTGCCCGAACAAGACTATTCCAATCAAGATCACAGGCCGTGCTTGGAAGAGGCAGAAGTTCAGAATCAGTCTGATGGTCTCTGTCCCATAGGTCAGATTCAGTCTGCTCAGGCATTGCCCAACATTCTAGGGAAAAGACAACCTGTGAATACCCATTCATTTATTTGCACGCATATATATATATATATATATATATATATATATATATATATATATATATATACATACATACACACACACATACACTTTAAATTGAGTTAGCATCAGTTGAAGTTTAAGCCACACTTAAAAGTAAAGTTAAAAAAATCAGAATTTCTTTAAGAATTTCTATATCAAAAAATCAAATATAAATTGTTTAAATTAAGACAAAATTATTTGGACAGTTCTGGTTGTCAAACTTTAGTGCAACATGTCCATAGTGTCCAATGTGATGAGCAACACCTGTGGTTACTTTAAGACACCTGTGTGCACCAAAGAACTGACTTCATTTATCCACTGAAAATCAGCTAGTTCTGACTAAACAACATCATCATTTGTATGCAGATTCCACTTGCTTCAATATTTTTATCTAATGAAATGACAATCAGATATTTTAAGTGTGACATAAGAGTCAAATTAGATTTTTGGTGCCACTATACTGTACGTGAACAACAACAGAAAAATGTAGGGATGCATTGATGTATTGGCTGTCAGTTATTAGCATGAAAACACGATATGAAAAACAAATGGTTAAACTTCTGTGATTGTTGAACTCTGTGAATTCAAATGCACAATCCAGAAAGAATAATAGCAACAATATGTAGAATGGTTGGCACTCCTAAGAACATTTTCTCCTCCTCGTTCTTGCATTAATGCAGAAAAAACACCATAAATGGATGTGATATTTGTGAAATTAGCACTTACTTATAGGCTACATGATGAGGGAAACCACCAAAAATGCTTTGAAACCAGCAGACTTTGACTTCTGAGATATGGTATTACATCCATTAATGCTGCACAATTGGTTGAATTAAGACTGAAATTGCAATCTGGCTTTGTGCGATTACCAGACCTTAAAAGGCTACATTTTAAACTGCAAAAACAGAAGTGCAAAAATGTTTAGTTACAATATAACTTTCTTTTCATATCAATCATCATGTTATATTTATATTTTCATCTTTCATTGTGGCTTTTTTTATGTATTTTGTGTCCTTATGGACATGTAGTGATTCGCCTCAATCCGGATGGCGGAGGATGAATCCCAGCGGCCTCTGCATCGGAGACCGTCAACCCGCGCATCTTATCACGTGGCTTGTTGAGTGCGTTGCCACAGATACATAGCGCATGTGGAGGCTTCACGCCATCCAAGCTCAACTCAACACACGCCCCACCGAGAACGAACCACATTGTAGCGACCACGAGGAGGCTGCACCATGTGACTCTACCCTCCCTAGCAACTGGGCCAATGTGGTTGCTTAGGAGACCTGGCTAAAGTCACTCAGCGCGCCCTGAATTCGAACTTGTGAACTAGCGAACCACAGGGGTGATAGCCGGCATCTTTTACCACTGAGCTAGCTGTGGTTTAAATAAATATGGTTAAATAAATAAAAGCTTTTGTACTTCTTTGTACATTTTTAAAGCATAATTCCTAAGTAAAAGTGCAAAATAAAGGTATTGTCATACAGTTTTTGATAAATGGGTATAGGACAAATTTTCATATCGGTGCATCCCTAAGAAAATGATATGATTATAGTGAGTAATATTCAAGAAGTCTGTTTATCCTATAAAGTTGTACCTTTACCCCTAATGGTAAAATGAATAATGCTTGCCTGTGTGACTTGTTTGCAGAGAGAGATGGATTGGTGTGAGGGTTGGGGACTCTGGATATGACTGGTGAGCAGGACTGGATAACAAAGAACTGGTGCATGAACCTGAGGTTCGTGAACTGCTGCAAAGCCCCACCTCTGTTTGTTGGGAACATGACTGGAAAGAGACAGCAAACACAACATTGCAATGCTGCTCACATACCAATACTCAGAATACTGCCTTCTTTTTCCACATTATTGTTGGTTAGGGCCATATTGCTGAATATGAGCTGAATACATAACGTACTGAGTCACCCTGAGCATTGTCCTCTGTGTCATCCATCACAATGAGTTTTTTCAGTTCCTCTACCACTGTGCTCTTCCGAACAGGCCGTGGGGAACATGGAGCTCGCAGTGATGCAATTACTCGTGGCTGACCAAACACATTCTTTGAGGTCACGTCCATCTCACTGAAAAATATATGTGTAAAGGATAGTTCACCCCAAAATTTTAAACTCTGTCATTATTGACACACCCTCATGTTCTTACACTTTCAATGTATGGGAAAAAGTCAGACAGTTATGGAACAACACAAGGATGAGTAAATGATGACAAAATTTTGATATTGAAAGCCACAGCAAAACAAATAACTAAAAAAATCTATTCCAGATTACTTTGATTTAGGTGGGTTTTGTGTTTTGTTTTTCTTTTAGCATTTTCAGAGCAATAGCAGAATATTTAAAAGTATATTTAAAATTGTAAAGAGATACACTTTAAAATAAAAGTAAAAATTAAATGACATATCCTTCATTAAGGGTATGTTAACATTAGTTTTAGGAATATTCCAGGTTCAATGCAAGTTAAACTCAATCGACAGCATTTGTGGAATAAAGTTGATAACCACAAAAAGGTTTACAGTGAGGCACTTACAATGAAAGTGAATGAGGCCAATTTTTGGAGTGTTGAAAAGGAAGAAATATGAAGCTTATAATTTTATAAAAGCACTTACATTGATTCTTCTTTTAAAACTCATGTAAAGTGGTTTAAATCATCGCCACAGTCATTTTAAGGTTTGTTGACATTACATCGTCATGGCGAAACTGTAAAATTGGCTATAACTTTACTTAGAAAAGGTTAGTAAGTGATTTTATCACACTAAAATCATGTTAACATGCATATTGTTTATGTCTTGTGGTTATAATTTTAAAATAGTGAGTATTTTAACATTAACGTATCTGCCCCATTCACTTCTATTGCAAGTGCCTCACTGGAACCCAGATATTGCTTTCTTTTTTTTTTTTTTTTTAAGAAAAGTAGGGGCAAAATGAACTTCTGTGGTAATCAACATTATGCCACAAATGCTGTAGATTGAGCTAAACCCGGAATATTCTTTTAATAAATTAGGTATCATGAACAAAGAACATATTTTTACTGCATTAATTAGTCCTATTTAACGTTATGTAATGTGTATTTATTAATATTGCTAGTTCACACTAGTGCATAACGCATAAATAACGTTAACACAACTTTTAGTGTTGTATTTGTAAAAGTTTAATAAATGCTGTAAAAGTTTTAATTGTAGAAGTTCATTATGTTAAGTAATATTAATAATTATTCATATTATTATTAATGTAAACTACCTCATTGTAAACGATTAAAACTTTACCATGTAAAGTTTTCCAGATTATCAAAAATGTTGCTCTCCACAATTCTAGAATACATTTTTGCCATTCTGTTCTTGTTTTGAAAATGCTATTCTATATGGTATACATTGTCTCATCCTGATATAACTACACACCTTTTTACATGGTTTTTGTTTCTGACATCACCAGGATCTCGATATTCTGATTGTTGTTTCTTCTTTTGTTTATTGATGGAATAAGGTTGAGACGGACAGGGATGATGTTCACAGAGCTGGTCAGGATCACCCTGAGAGGATTTAAAGTCATCATTCAGAATACATTTCTCTTGACTTGCCTTTAGCGAACTTGGACTGAGTGTTGCAGACTGGTTTGGTCTAGACTGGAGTTCAGGGAATAGATGCGTGTTAATAGTAAGTTGAGCCTTGGTAGAAATATCCCCACTGAACACATTCTGGCTTTGAGCAGAATGATGTAGGCTGAATGACTGCTGACCAGGACTCCGCACATGTTTTATATTGGGCTCCTGCAAATTGGACCAATTCTGGTCCTGGTTCTTGTTGTCGTGATCCTCTCTTGGCTGGAGCAAGCGGAGATCTTTCTTGCTGAGTTGACTTGAGTTTGGTGTAGTTTGAGAAATCACAGCCCTCATCAAAAGAGGCTTTTCCACCACAGAAGTTTCAACCTCTTGCGGCTTGCAGCACAAGGGGCTGTTAGAAATAAAACACAAAGACCATAGACACACACAAATTGCAGATACATACAAAAACACAATTAGATAAGTGGTACATACACTGCAAAAGGACACACATGGCAGACATACAGACAGACTCATGTCTACAATGTAACAGTCATTTCCTTCCATTTTGAAATATCCAAGCCATTTTTAAATAGATCCATACAAGCAGAAATATCTTGTCCTTTTCGATATTTCACTCTGATTTAGCTGGCAATGCAGCAAATCAGACTCAGAACTTCAGTGACAGACACTGAATGGAAAGTGTGTGTTTAATTTAGGATAACAACTCGGGGGAATGTCCCACATTTTACTGACTGTCACACCCCTCCCCGTGGGACCCCTTTTCTATTTTACAGATAGGGCAAAAGGGGGAAGGAGGGGTCTCTGTGTGAATGTTGTATATGGGGGGAAACAGGGTTAGTCCACTGAAAATGAACTTTCTGTCAGTTACTCACCCACATGTTGTTCCAAACCCATATGACATTCCTTATTCCATGGAACACAAAAGATGCAATTTTGAAGAATGTACTGGATATACTTTTATACGCAATTACTATGAATGTGGTCTCTAGCGTTCAAGCTTCAAAAAGAATGCAAAAGCACCATAAAAGTAAAAGTAGCTTATATGACTTTGCGCTAAATTTCCAAGTCATATGCTAGCTTTATGTGAGGAGCAGACTGAAATTTAACTTGTCATTCACTGAAAATTTTGACATCCAACCTAGCTCTCCTAACTCTGATCTGACCATCGAGATCAACTCACTGACTTGATTCAGTCATGAGTTTTTCACTGGACTTTCAGTGAATCACAAATTAAATTTCAGCCTGTTTCTCACACAAATCTATTGAATGACTTCAGAAGTCTTGGAAATTAGTGCACAAGTTGTATGGACTATTTTACGATACTTTAATGGTGCTTTTGAATCCTTTTTGGAGCTTAAAAGCTCCTGTCCCAATTCATTGTAACTCCTGTGTTTCACAGAAGAAAGTCATACAGATTTGGAATGACATTAGGGTGAGTAAATTATGACTGAATTGTCATTTTTAGGTTAACTATCCCCTTAAAAAAATGTGTGGTGTGATAAATATTTTTTTTTATTTACATAGATAGAAATGGTAAAAATGATTTTTTTCATTAAACATACAGTACTACTTTTGGTATCATTCTTATAGATCTCACCTGAGTTTGAAAACAGCTGTCTTGGAGCACGGACGAGGTAATGTGTGAGCATAGAACTCCTTAATGTTGTTTGTAGGAGACGATCCTTTTGAAACTTTTTTTGTAAACTGGCCAGTTTCAAAATGTTTGGATCTTGAGATCTGTGGACTGTAGAAGCCTGCCCGTGTCAGATGATACATTTCAGGACCATTCCTGGGAGACTCAGCAATGTTCTTGGCATCTCTACCATTCAACCAAAAGTCATTAGTGTAGGGTGAAAATGCACTTGATTCTCTATTTGGCTGGAGAAAATGTGCCTATGAAGAAAAAAGACAACGTTTTTACGATAACTTTAATTTATGGTACACTGAAAATCTTTGGTTTGATTGTTACTTGACACTTTGCTAGGCTCCACCCCCTTTGGTTACAATTGCTTGCTCAAGACTAGCATTACAGAATGTCCCAATAGGAACAAATTGGATATTTCTGTAAACAGTGCAATTTTCCAATACAACATGCTCTAAGTGTTGATAATCATATTGCTATTATTCTGACGTTATTATATAATATGTAATATTGATATTATTAAGTGGGAAATTAATGAAGTGTGACATTGCAAAGCCTCTTTACCTTGGTGTCTTTACTGATGTAATAGAGTGCAACAGTTCTGTAAGTAAAAATCCAGAACTTTTTCCATAGACTAATTGATTTTCAGTGATAACTTACACCTATAAGCAACAACATTAAAACCACCTGCTTAATATTGTGTAGGTCCCCATCGTGTCACCAAAACAGCACCAACAAGAGTTACCGAAGACAAAGTCTACTGTAACTCAGATAATCACTCTGTACAATTGTGATGAGATCAATAGCATCCCAGAATGCTATTCTGAGAGGGGGGTTGGTGCTGTTTTGGCGGCATGAGGGGGACCAACACAAAATGACTGCCCATTTTAATGACGCGCTGTGAATGACGTAATCCAGTGTCTCTTCAACCTTAAACTATTAATGCATTTGTACATATTGGAATATTTTGCAATAAACATAAAATAGATTGTTTCTATACCTATAATCAATAACCCTAAATCAATGGTTTTAATATATACCCATTGTTTACTATTCAAATGCATAATTCGCTATGCTTCATGGTATTCCATATCCTCATGAAAGACGACCAAAGACCAAAAGGATGTTTCGCAGAAATGTCATAGAAGAACCTTTTTTGGTTCTACAAAAAAACCTTTTAGTGACAGGTTCTTTAAAGAACCATTTTTTCATAGTGCCACAAATGACCATTTCAGGTACTAAAAAGAATACTTGCCAAAGGGTCAATTGATGTTAAAGGTTCTTCATGGAACCACACACCCCAACAAAGAACCATTTAAGAACCTTTATTTTAAAGAGTGTAGCTTAATCCGGAGCATGCACTTCTCAAGATTTATTTGATTATATGGGAAAAGTGAAAAAAATACAACTGCATGTTTCCTCTGAATAGCCTACCTTGTGTCACTATTATAAATGTCTCTGCAACACCGTTTTAGCACATCTTTGGATAGTTTTAAATGAAATGTTACTGAAATTATCTAAACAAACAGGACTTTAACAGACTTACATTTAGAAAAAAAGTTGCTTAGTTAGGATTTATCAGTAACATTTTTAAGGTGTGGCTTAGTAAAGGGTCATACAGTACGAAGAATTCAAACTCACTCTTGGCAAGCTGTTGTAGGACACCGTCTTTTGGTCCTGCAGGCTCGCCCTCTGGACTCTTCTCTCCCTGCCAAGCAATGAGCGAGTGGCTGTTACCATATGCCACTCTCCTTCTGAAATGAAACATTTCAGAGGCAAATTACACTTAGCAAAATAACATATTTCTTGTTGTCTAATAGAAGATGCAGAACATGCTACCAGACCTGTATTATTTGTTCTGGAAGGGTTTAATCTTGTGAAATCCACATGCTCACTTGAAGTCCAATCCAAGCTGTTGTGGCTATTTTGCATGTGAGAGCTATGATCAACAGAACTGAAAAGAAGAGAAGTCATTTTACCAGGTCAAACAAGAAGACAGTATTGAAAAATGTTTAGATATTACCTCATAAGGCTAGTATACCTGAATTTAGAACTGGTCAAATGTAGAGGCGGTGTCTGTGGAGGAATTGTAGACATTGAGTAATCCAGATCCCAGAATAACGCAGCCATCTTCTCGGATTCCATGTTTTTCCTCACTAACTTTCTTTTACCTATAAATTAAAGCAAAATATATTAAACTAAAAAGATAATATGCAAGATGTTTAAACTTAAAAATGTTCATGTAAGAATTTACATGAAGCTCCTGATCCAAATCTTTCTCGACATGTTTAAGTCATCAGAAATCTCTGGTTGTGGATTAGGAGGACCAAACGATGGTACAGAGTGTTCCAATTCAACTGGGCAAGCCAAGAGAGAGCAGGAGAAGAGCTGTGTTGACTCTGTAGCAGCTGAATGAAACAGAGGATAGGATTGTGTTGTCTGATGTGTTGGTTGCTGTCAGTGCTGTGCTTGTTTGCTCCAGGCAACATCATGCTGTTGTGTGCATGGCAGTAAATTAAAGACATGAAAATATAAGATTGTCATTCAGTTTGTGGCTACCCAGAATATATCAAACCTAAATGTAAGAATATACTTTATCTGTTACTTTTAAATAAAAGGAATGCATTGATGAAGTGCACTCTAAAGTTCATTATAATGGATGTGCGTGTTGGAGACTGAAAGTAAAAAAAGGACTTAAATATTGATCTGTTTCTCACCCACTCTTACAGTATATCGCTTCTAAATATATGGATTTAACCACTGGATTCATATAGGTTAATTTTATGCTGCCTTTAAGTGCTTCTGAAGCTTAAAAAATGTTGTTTTCCATTTGCTTGCATTGTATGGATCTACAGAGCTGAAATGTTCTTCTAAAAATTGTTTGAGATCTGCAAATGAAATTCATACACATCTGAGATGGCATGAGGGTGAGTAAATTATGAGTTTTCATTTTTGTATGAACTTTAAGTTTATTTTAAACAATTTTCTCTCTTTCTGGCACTAGTTTCTCATGTCTGACTAGGGAGTTCTGAAAAACAATATTTGCATTAAAGAGTGCTTAAAAGCTCTTAGTTTAGCCCTGTGAAATCAGAGCGCAGGCTAAAAGTACAAAGTACATGCTACACTTAAAACGACTGATTCTAAGAAGCCGCTGTGATTCTTAGAAGAGGTAAACCCTTAAGGCAGCTCTGCAGTCTTTATGAAAAGATCTTGGTCATGTCCTTCACAAGGTCTACTCAGTACAGGCCTTGCAGAACTTGTATCGAATCTGCAAAATTCCTTTAAATTAGAGTACAAACTGCCATTCCAAGTGTTGTTAACAATGGTACATTAAGATAAATTAGAGCACTTTTTGCCATTCATTTCAATGACAAAGTTTTGCCCAAATGGCCAGAATTCACCCATTGTTTTATAACCTAGTTTGTCCTCTATGGTCAGTAAACAACTTTATTGCTCAAAAGCCAAATGTATTCTTCATCTAATGCCACACTGTTAATACTTCAAGAAGAACTAGAATGCGTAACAGCATTGAAAAAAAAAAAATCTCAAATGAAAATGAATATTCTCATTAAATTGGTTTATACAATTTTTGGAGAATCTGCATTTGAAATGGCCAAATTAGTCATAAACTGAAGGCCAGTAACAAGTAAGGAATGTTTGAGTGCAATTTAGGAAGAATGACTAATGAATAACATACTTCCATTCACATTTCTGGTGGAAGAATTTCTCTTTTAGACTGACAAAAGCAATAATATTATACGCTTATTTTTTCCGTTTTAGTCTGAAAAAACTAAATAGAAACCAAAAAAAATTGAATTTTGAAACTTAACGGTCTTAAACATTTGAATGTTGATCATTTTCAAAGGGAAGATCATAAAATAGGGAATACAAAGTAGAGTCTTTATACTTTTGTCTGGATTGAAAGATGTGAAAAACTTTTAGAACTGTTAAGAATGTCAGCGTTTATTCTTACAGTCAAAACCTTTACAAAATTATCACAGCGACCCAAGTTACCAAAGCAGCAAAACCAATCAAGCTAAGAAGCCAAAGCCAAAATAATGAATCACAAGTAGTGTAAAAAAATAAGAACATCTTATGAGATTATTATACAGTACAAGTACACAATGTTAGATTGAATTAACAGTGCAAACTGAATTTGTGCATATGAGTACTGGCTCAAAAATCCCAGACACCATTCGAAGATGTATAGGTCACTCTTGTGCCAGCTTTCTATTTGGTATTAACAGGAGCTGCTTGGTGGTTTAAATAATGACATACAGTATTCAAATTGAGCAGTTCATGCTTGCATACACAAAAACAACAACAAAAACCTAGGAATGAAAAGCATACAAATAATTTAACTCAATGAGCAAGATGTGGATTAATCATCATGCTTTAGCATATATAAACTGATTTGAAAAAAAACAAAAAACATTGTCATTGCTATGGGAGCTTGCAGGTTACTGAGCAACATATTTAAGAGGTGTTTGTTCTTTCTTTTTTTTGATTCAGCAATAGTTTAGTTTAGGTTATTGAAAAATATCTAGCCACTATCATAAATAGAATATGATGGTCAAGATTTTCATTAGTATTCACTTTAAGACAGAAACAATCCTGTTCATTTATCTTTTTACACCTGTCATAACAACAGACTGTATTATTTTCATATGTAGTGTTAATGTTTCTAAACTTAAGCCAACTACTCATCATTTACTCATCAACCCATGACACATAAAATCTAATGTCATTAATATAATTAAATAATCTATTTACAGTGTAAAATACAAGACAAAATGTACAGTTGTTCAAATATAGTGAAAATGACAAAATAAGGAGATGCATAGAACACCAGCAGGTCAATTCACAGGCTTGATATGCTAATAAATGCTCAAGCTATACTGCCCATTTCACCAGTACTTTTCCTCCTACCTTAGCTTAATCTTGATGACATATAAGGGTAGACAGATTTGGTCTCCCAAAATGGGATGCAGAAAATGATAATTTTGAAGATTATATCCATAATATCATTTCTTTGAGAGCATGTTGGTCAGAATGTCAATAAAATTGTCCAGGCCCCAGAGGTACCCGTCTTCTCTGTTGCCCTCCACCCATGGGCTGCGGTGGTCCAAGGTGAGAGGGGCTGGCATGGGGACAGTCTTTCCAAAGTCTATCATCCAGATTCCAGCCTTTCCAGTCTGGTCATGGACAAATAATAAGGAGCTGCCCACGACCTGCAGGAAAATACAGCAAAGCCATCCTTATTATAGCCGTAATATTAAGATCAGCAGTAAAAATGGTTCAGAAGGGGAAATTCAACAAAAAGTAGTGTTGTGAATTGAGAGCAAGTCTGATTCAGAATCACGTCCATTAAAACAATAAAAAAAACACCAGAAACAAGTAACTAATCGCTTTCAGTTGCATTAGCATTTCTTGAACGTGCATCCTTCCACCAATGTGGATGAAGCACCATATTAAAATATGCTCAAATTTTATTCCGTGCTACAACACCGCTAATAATCAGCAGCGCAAAATATACAGCACGAACAGCTTAGTCTGAATCCCAAACTAATGACTCTCACGAGTCAGATATTTCAAATCTACAGCATGAAACATACCTAGTAGAATGACTCTTACATGTCGGTCCTTTTCAATCTACAGCACAGAAAGATACAACACAACCAGTGTAGTCTGATTCCTGGTAGAATGACTCTTATGATTTGATTCTTTTGAATCTAGAGCATGAAACACAGCACAGACTCTAAATGCATAACCAGTTAGGGCTGCATGATTATGACGGAAATAATTATTGATGATTATTTAGCTTGATATTTAATTGTGATAATTCAGTTTGATGAACATATTTATTTGTGGGGCAACTGCACGCAATATTCTTTATGTAGGCTACACATCCAAAACAAGCTGAGAATTGTTCCTGAATTACTTATTGCATAAAAACAAGTGTTTTCAAATTTTGTTTACATTTTGAATAAATTATGCACAGAAAGTAAACAACAATCTAGAATACTAGATCTACGTCCACATTAATCTGGAAAACTTTAAGCATTTTTCAAAAGTTGCTTGTCCACAACAAAACGTATGAAAATGCTTAACTCCCTTACTGCGCATGCGAATAATCACCGCTCCAACACAGGCTGAAATGCAACTGTCCTTGTGTTTCATCGCCTGACAGCAATTCCTAGTAATACATACGTCACCCATGAAGGACTGCATTGTGAAGGTTGTACAAAGTAACATTTATCTTTAACAATGCTCTCAAAGTGAATAACAGTCTCAACAATGCTGCTACAATGTGGGCCGCCATCTTGATTGAATGTATCACATGACTTTGCCACATGACAACAAATACATAATCAGATATCAAGTTTTCCCTGCGCACACTACAAAGACAGCATTTTCAAAAACTTCAACAGTCTCTATGAGGAGGCCAAAACGTAGAGAAAAAGATGCGTTTTCAAACAAAAACATATTTGTATGGATCTGGCCTAGATTGTCATTTCTGATACGCTAATAGACTAATTTAAACCTATTTTCTGATTATCTATTGCATTCATGCACACAATTGTCCAAATAATTTAGGTAAATATTAAATCTTGACACAATGGGAAAAGATCTAATTGAATGATGTAATTGACACTTTTCATGATTATTTCATCGCAGCATTTGAAATTTTAATCTCAATTATTTATTTATTAATCGTGCAGCCCTACGGCCAGCGTACTCTTACAGTCAGTCCTTTTTAAACTACATCACAAAACATATGCCAACACATCCCAAATTAATTACTCTTTAAAAGTCAAATCAAAGAACTGTCACTGTGTTATTTGTTCACTTAAGGGTTGTGTGCCATAAAGTAATTACTGAAAGTAATGTGAAGTTAAAGATGCAAATTATGAGCTTTGTTATTATACCTTATTTTCAAAATATTTCTTCCACAAAAGTGTAAAAAGAATCATTAAATGGAATCGTTAAAAACCTTTAAGATTCTCATCCCAAAAAGTTCAATTAATCTAACCTCATGTGCTTTGAAGAAATCAGATTTTTCCAGCACGACCCGTAGTTCCTCTAATCGTTGATGGTAGTTCCTCTGTGAGCAGAAGAGCCAAAACAGTTACTATCAATTAACTTATTATTATTATTATTACATAATAGTTTACAAAATGATTCAAGATTTAGAGACAAATTCATACCAGGATTAGCATATTGTTGTCCACAAAGTCCTCCAGAGCTTGGATCACCTCATCTACATACTTGGTTCTCTTGAAGTTGGTGTTACAAGTGCCATCTGATTTCTGTAGACAAGTTCAATTGTCAGACACTTGTTGCGTTCACACATACAGCCCTTTCCAGAAAATTACCCACAATTTCCAGTTTAGAGGTCATGTGTGAACACGACCCATTTGAAAATTCTGGTAAATTTAGCTTGGACAATTTTCCTCATTGTGAAGTTGTATCATTACCTATAAATTACCTTATTGATGGCATGTGTGAACAGAGACAGAAGCTTACCAATTTGAGTTTGTACGAGGTCAGGGCCAGGGGTGTAATGTAACGAATTACAAATCCTCACGTTACTGTAATGAAGTAGTTTTCCCCAGGAATTGTACTTTAAGTAGTTTTAAAATGTTATACTTTTACTTCAGTTCATTTTAAGTGCTGTAACAGTAGTTGTTCGCAACTTCCCCATCCTGATTTGATTGTTATCTATCAACATGATTGGCTAGAGAGAGTCTGGTGACTGTCAAATCAAATAACACACTTGAATGGCAGCTGTAGATCTGGTGCCAACTGTGGAGGATGCCTCAAGCACAGTTCAACACCTGAACATCACAGCTGCACCTGAAAGGGTTTTTCGCAATGAAAAAGGCCAATTGCATGATTGTGTCATGCGAGTTTAACTTGCTCAAGCCAGATATCAGCATTAATCCTGCCTCTATTTTGAAGAAACAGTTAATTTTTTTTTTTCTGCTTACTAGATTCCGTGTCTATAATATAGCCTGTAAATTAGCAATCTATTACTGAGATTGATGGGTTGATGTGAGAGATTGAGGCAGTGTTATCAATAGGGCTGGGCAATAAAACTATTTTAATATTTATCTGAGGGGAAAAAAAAAAAAAAAAGAGAGAGAGAGATCGATATCCATGATAAACGTTTGTCATTTTCTATATATAGACTATGTTCTACATCTAGAACAGGGTGTTAATTACATCGATCGTGATAGCAAGACAAAATAAATATAAAATATAAAAGATTGACTTTTTATTTCCTGACGTCTGTAGCTGCACGCTGTTTGATCGACAGGCAACAAATATGTGTGCGCTAATGCGGGTTCTCACCTAAAAGATCAAATACAGGCTATGTCATATAAAGTCTATTAATCAAACAACAATAACAAGGAAATTAGAAAACCGCTCACTACTTTTGGAATAACTTGAGTAGCTTTAAAAGTATTAATATAATACAATAAACTGAATAATAATATTTGTAACAATATTGTTAGTTTTTGTAATAATACTGACCCCTGATGTAGAGAGTATGTTAATTTGTATAATAAATTACCAGGAAAGTGGAGATGATAAAATAATTTATAATTATGCTTAGCCTTTATCATGTTTCTTGTAATGCCTGATAGAAAAGTATCAACCTTTGCAGAGCAATAATTCAGGCAGAATATTCCACCAGTCACATACTTCAGAAAATTGTGCATCATGCATTAGAATAACACAAATATTGCGGTGCTTAAAAGATAAAAGAACTAAATCAATGTTGAACATTGTATCTCAAAAGGAGGACAATGTGCTCTTAAAGAAATATTTCACATGCCATCTATCGGCATATGACTTTCTTTCTACAGAACAACATACAAGTGAACGGATACCAAATTTTGGCACTCCAAAAAGCACATAAAAGCAGCATAAAAGTAATACATAAGATTCCAGTGGTTAAATCAATGTCTTCAGAAGTTATATGATAGGTGTGGGTGAGAAACAGATCAATATGAAGTCAATTTTTGCTAGAAATTCTTTACCCAACCCAGTAGATGGAGATATGCATGAAGAATGTAAATCACCAAAAACAAAAGAAGAAGAATGTGAAAGTTAAAGTGGACATTGAGCAGGGTGGAGAATTTATAGTAAAACTTTACTTCGATATTGATTTGTTTTTCACCCTACCCAACATATCTCTTCTGAAGACATGCATTTAACCACTGGAGTCACATGGATTAGGCTACTTTTATGCTGACATATGTGATTTTTGAAGCTTCTAAATTTTGGCACCCATTCACTTGCATTGTATGAACCAAAAGACAGGAGATATTCTTCTAAAAATCTTAACTGGTGTTTTGCTGAAGAAAGTAAGTTATACTAAATGATGAGCGAATTTTCTTTTTGCATGAATTATTCCATTGAAGCCTGATGTGGCCCCTGTACTAAACCACTGCTCTACTCCCTTTATTGTGTGGGACATAACGCACCAAGTGACCCTGCTTTTTAGTAGGTTTTCATAATTTATTTTTATGGCATTCCTTGCATTGTTTTGAACATGTTTTATGTGCAACAATAACTCTCTCTGTCGGCACTAAGGAAAATGTAGACCCCACACAAATTGATTTTAATGTAATTTTTTCATACATTATGATATTTAAAATAACTTTGATCTTTTCATTTCTGTAATGAATATTTTCAATTCTGCCCTTTTATTTCTTTTTTAAATGAGATTCATGTAGTGTTTACAGTATCATAGATAAGTGATGTATTTTAAAAGTTGTCAGTCACAAACCCCTATAACATACCTATATGTTTTATTCTTTCCGGCAAACAGCGATTAAAGGGAATGTAAATTATGGTATGTGTGCTACATTTTTAAATTGCAGCATCAAGTTTTTATTATAAAGGGTCATAGCTTTCACAACTCAGTACTCAATACTCATGAGTACTTTTAAATGAGCTACTCTTTTACACTTGAGTAGATTTTAGGACAGGTACTTTTACTCTACTCGAATTACATTTTTCAAGATGTAACTGTACTTTTACTTGAGTATTATTTTTCAGTACTCTTTCCACCCCTGGTCAGGGCGCACTGACAAAAGAACATACTGACGGAGATGACGCAATTACTCTGCATCGGTGATTAGGAATTAAGACAAAGGTCAACAAACTGGTCAGATAGTGAAACTAGAGTGCTTCTCTTCATCTGAGTGGATGAAGAAATTTCCCTGCAGCTGAAAGGAACAGTTAACCCATGTATTCCCTGATGAACCCACGTTCTTTGCACAGACCTCTGTGTAGCGAAATATGTACATATTACTGTGTTTTTCAGCCTCAGATGGCGTCTCCACCTTTGAATGCTAGAAACAGCATTTTTTTTCTCTGTAGTTCAACAGTTTCATTTGAAGTCATCACATACGGTGTCTCGAGCAAATGCATAAATGAAAACATTCTTAAAAAAAAATAAAAAATTACCGACCGCATTCGTTCAGCTACAAAATCATACCCCGCCATGTTCTCAAACTAAAATCCTCCATTTCCAGCGCAGACGTATTGAAGTTATTTCCAGCAAACAATGCCACATAGTTCAACAGCATTTGGTTTTGATGTGTGAATGGTAGCAAAACGGAAAAAGACGGAAAGTAGTTCCATGTGTGAACAGCACATATGGTACATTTACCAGTAACGGGAAACCAATGATTTTACAGAAAGAATAAAAAGAAAGTATCTGCAATGAGTGGTCGACCAATATGTGACTTTTAAAGGCTGATACATATACCACTTACTCTAAAGCAGTGTGGCTGATTGACATACAAATCTAATAGCATTTCTGCCAATGTGGATAATCTCAAAATAGCCAAGTATCAGACAATTAATTAGCCCGACCAGTACATCAATTCATTACCATCTACCTGTACAACCACTATTGGCTTATAAAGGAGGTATTCTAGACATCTGTATGCATTAATATGTTTACTGAAGCATACGTTCATTATATTCGAGTTTACCTTGATGCCCTCAATGCGAAAGCCTATAGTGGCCGTTGAGCTGAGAGTTTCCCTCCACTGCATATATCTAGTTTTGAGTACTGCCTGCTGGACTCGCTCCTCAGCAGTGGGGGCGTCCGGGTCCACTGCAATCATTTTTTCATACATGTCCTTTCGTGGCTGAGGACACTCCCGGGCCTTCCTCAACTCCTCCTCCAGGTAAGTCCTTAAAGCATGTATACCAGTCAATATTACCACAGGGATAAATATTTAGTATGGAAATATGATGTCTCTTGTACGCAAGAACTGGACTGATTCAATAGGACATATGAATAAAACGGCTGACCTAAGGTCATTATATTACTTCAACTTTTATTTATCCATCTATCATCACTATGTTTGTTAAGACTGCCATAGCATTATTTGAATCTGAGTTTCTTTTGCACAGTCTGTTATTGTGGTATCATCCATTTCAGATAAATTCACCTCTTAAACCACACATAATCAAACAAAAAAATCTTGTAACTGGTCTATTTACATGTTCGTTTGTCAACCTCTTCCTGCCTAAGTGGGTGGTTCTTGTTCAGAATGTGGACCAGACTTTATGGCGCTAGTCAAAAGTTTGTTTCTGCATGATTAACGGTTTTGTGACAACTTTGCAGATTTGTACATGTCCTCACCGGCTTCCCATTTTGCAGTCCATAATGCAGGGAGAGTCAAATTCAGCGAGCAGGTCGTCCATGAGGTTGTAATCCTGCTCGTCATGCTGAGTCACGCCATAGTAGCAGGGAACGAAGGGCCGCAGCGAGTCGCTCATGAGCTGCAGAAAACACTGCTGCTCACACTCACAGTACTTCTTCAGCAGTCTTCCATCACTGTCCGTCTGAAAGTTTCCTGGAGAACAAGAACATGCAGAGTCATTTGAAATGAAATCACCCAAAACAGCAATAAAACCCAGAAGAATGGTTTAGATGCATTCGGTACTGCAAATGTGATGAGCATAAGCAATAACTGTGAAAGAGCAAGGTGCAAATATGAAAGTATAAACTACTAGCCAAAAGTATGAACATGCCTGAAATCAATAAATAAAAAATAAAACTATAAAATCAACCTAATGGAAGTATGGGAACTATGTAGTGAACACAAATTTTAAAAGATTGAACCACCTAATATTGAAGCAACTTTATTGAGTGCCATCTGGGATGCTTTTTAAAAAGCATTAAAGTTCCCATGTATGCTGTCCACTTGTGAACATGGAGACAATTTTTGGAGAGTTTAAACAGAATGTGTTATTTGAGCTGTATCGTTTAAATCATCATTTTTACAGTTGTTTTAGGGTTTTAGTGTTAAAGGTGCTACCATGGCAACAACATTTTAAAATTGGCTATATCTTTACACAGAAAAGGCTATATGTTTTTGAAACAGTAAGTATTTTAATGTTTACAGACTGACCCCATTCACTTCCATTGAAGTGCCTCACTGTAACCCAGATTTTTGCTTCTTTAATTTTTTTTAAAAATAAAACAGGGACAAGCCTAATTAATTTTTGTGGTAATCAACATTGTGCTGTTGATTGAGCTTAATTTGTATTGAACCCGGAATATTCCTTTAATAAAAATTGTATTAAATTAAATAATTTTATTAATAAGAAATCAAGTTATATTTGTTTACAAAACTAAATTCAAGAATCAAAGAATAAGCTTTCATATCAAAAAGTTTTTTAGATACTGAAAAACAAATTCATTCAAATGTGTCCAAACTTTTGACTGCTAGTGCATTTGACTTCTGGTTTAGTAGTACAATTTCAAGAGGTATGAAACACAAAAAAAACAAAAACAAACGAATACCACAGTACTTCAAACTTAAGTTTATCAAATACTTAAAGCCATCTAATAGACAAAAAACAAACCTGCATGGCCGACCACCTGCACCCAGGGAGAGCGCTTTTTCATTGGCAAAGGGGGAGACCAGTTCACCATATTCTTTGACTTCTTCCACAGATCAGTCTTTGAAGGAGGAGAGGTAAGAGAAACAAACATGTAAATGTAATCAACTTGGCAATTACCACACAACAGCTGCAGCTGTACAAACTGCGCAAGATGCAATGGTTCAGAGCAAGGGTCATCAGTTAGGGCTGGAAATTGCCACAGACCTCCCGATTCAATATTACAAATTATATTACAAAGACGATTTGATATGTATTGCAATTCTGTAAGTATTGCAATTTGATGGTTTGATACAAATACTTCATAAAAAGATAAAAAACTTTTTGTTTTCACTATGTAATATATAATTTGCAGGTAAAAGGTACCAATTTAAAACCATAAAACAACAATATAAATTGAGGGGGCAAGTCCCCCCAATAATCAGATATGGACAGATTGCTTGAAATGTTGTTCTGACCAACAGAAATGCCTTTAATTATATGCCTTTAATTCATACAGAGTATTGTACAGTATCTCCCAACAGTCTTTTAAAAGAGACCATTTTATTTAGAGTATGTCCTTGACAGGTCTGTGGACAAAAAACTGGGAGGTCGCATAGGGTGCCACCTGCTGGGAGGGCGCCAAAGATGAGGCCTCTGCCATACCAAACCAACCCCATGGGGGGCACAATAGGTATCTCGCCTAGGGCGCCAGAATGGTCTGAAACGCCCCTGAATATATCAAATATATATAATTTTAACAAACTAATTTTGTTATTTTAGAATTCAAAATATACAACATATTATCATAGGCTTTTACTATTATCATTATGATAATTTTGCAACATAAATGGAGGCTAAAGAGTAAACCTAGAGCTTTATGGAATAATGGCAGACAGTTCACATGTAGTCCCCCTGTAAGTGCATCCTGAGATAGTCTTAACAGCATTCCCATAGACAACAATATTATTACAAACTGCTCCCAGATGACAAAGCGAGAAAAAAAGTGAAAACTGACAATTTGCACGTGTTCCGCAAGACACGGTCACGCTGTGCACATTGGCGCCAAATCACAAATGAACTTCTAAACAAGTGCATCACTGGCATGTCTTTCATCTGTTCTTCAAAATATAATCAAGCGTTTCCTCAAGTACACGTCTTTGTGTCTAGCAGCATTTCTTGTCGACAGTGGTGGTAAATGTGCAAAATTACCCACCACTGCGCATGAATATCCTGGCTTTTTGATTATAGGTACTGTGCGGATGCGACATGAAGTTTACGGCATTTAGCAGTTTAATAAGCCTTTTTTAGAGTTAAACAATTTATTAAAGCATTGTCAGACAGAATCTGCAGAATGCCTTCTGACAAATATTCTCCACAACCCCCCCATCCCATCATCCTTAGAGGCAGCTTTTCTTTTCTTTCCTTTTGTTTTGTTACCCAACAGACAGCAGTGGGGCATTGAGTGCATTTGCTCGATTTCAGACTTCTAGGTGTAACTCCCTCTTCTGTATTAACCATAGGTCGTGTTTTTCCTCATGTGGCAAATCATTGATGACAATCTTGGACAAAGTCCTCAAGCAATACCAAGGGACTGTGATTAAGAATTAGCTCATCTTAGAAGGCCAGTTAATGAAAAATTTCCAGACAGCACTTATTCTTAATGTCAAATAAAAAGAAGCCAGTGCAAGCACTCACGTACAAGACTATCCCAACTTCAATAAGTCCCAACATTCAACAATCGAAACTGCATTGGCTTTGTTTTGAACTATTTTCGTTGTTTGAGCAAAAGTAGTGCAAATATTTGGCTATTTTGTGTATACACTGTAGCCTTGTTACTAAGGCCAAATCACAGCCATGATGATATTCACTACAATACCACTCTTGCTCATGTGATCTAGCTTACATATACAGTATATACTGTATAGCTTAGTTTAAACTGAAGATATTTTAAAGAAATGCCCATTATCTCCAACAACCACTAGGAAAATAGTAAGAACCATACTAGATTCACTGTCTATTTAAGCAATCAGTATGTAGCCGACGAATGATTTTCTGTTGCTTAACTGCACCTCTTCTTAAATTACTTGATGTGTTGATTACTTTCTTTCTGCTGTTTTTTTCATTGTCAGAAAACCTTCTACAAGATCCTCCATTCACAACCGTTTGAGCTGCCGTACCATCAACTCTACATTATAAATTTCTTCCATTCTACTGTATAGAAGACTATATACCACCCCATGACTATATGTAACATCGAGTTACATACATTTACCATATCATCCAAGTCACAGCCTTTGAAATTAAACTATGTGAGAGGTCAATTACCAACAAAAGCTTTATTTTTTTCCCTCCAACCTGTGGTTCCCCGTGCTCTTCAAACTCAAACATTCACTCTTGGGCAGTAAAAAAACCAGTCTGACATTCTCCTTAAAAAGAAAGGCCAGTGGGAGTGGCCAACCATACAGAGCTGTAGGTGCATCCATCTTTCAATACCATCATGCCTGATCTTCTCTCAACCAAACTGACCCAGCTCTCAGTGCCCACCCCAATCTGTCGATGGATCACCAGGTTTCTGACAAATAGACAGCAGCTACTGAGACTGGGGAAAGTCACATCCGGGACCCTCACTATTAGCACTGGTGCTCCTCAGGGATGCGTTCTCTCTCTCCACTGCTCTTCTCCCTTTACATGAATGACTGCACTGGAAAATACCCCACTGTCAAGCTCCTGAAGTTTAAGGATGACACCATGGTAATCTGCCTCATCTGTGACGGTGACGAGTTTTCGTAGACGGTAGGTTGATCAGCTGGTGTGGTCAAAACAACCTTGAGCTGGACACGCTCAAAACAGTGGAGATGATAGTGGACTTCAGGAGAAATCCCCCCCCCCCACCCCAAACAGAAATGTGGGAGCAGTGGAGTCATTCAGGTTCCTGGGCTCTATATCATCTCTCGGGACCTGAAGTGGGACACCCACATAGGCTCCATCCTTCACCAGCTGAATAAGTTCAACCTGCCACAAGAGCTGCTGACACAGTTCTACTCAGCTGTCATTAAGTCTGTCCTGTGTAAATCTATAACTGTCTGGTTTTGTTCAGCCACCAAATCAGACAGAAATAAACTACAATGAACAGTCAAGACTGCTGAGAGGATTATTGGTGCCCCCCCGCCTACCCTCCAAGACCTGTACATCTCCAGAGTGAGGAAACGTGCAAGTAGAATCACTCTGGACCCCACACACACAAGCAATATTGGCATTATACTCATGATGATAGCCAGAGTGGATCTGGCCCCCACAGTGAGTCTGGTTTCACCCAAGGTTATTTTTTTTCCATTAACCAACATCTTCTGGAGTTTTGTGTTCCTTGCCACAGTCGCCTTCGGCTTGCTCACTGGGGTTATAAATATACAATTATTATTGAATTAATATAATTTGTTATATTTCTTATTTTTAAACACAATTCACAATCGTATTTTATCAAACTACTCAATGATGACTCAAGACATTATAGATATTACAGTTTTATCTTCTGTTAATGCCTGATCTTCTGTAAAGCTGCTTTGAAACAATGCGTGTTGTGAAAGGCACTAAACTTATAAAAATTACTTGACACCCTGTCCACTCACTCTTTGAACGGTTGCCCTCTGGCAGGCACTACAGAACACTGAGCACCAAGACATCCAGGCACAAGAACAGTTTCTACCCTCAGGCCATTTTCCACCTGAACTATTGGATAGTACAATAATGTAAATACATATCTCATGTACATATGTAAATTCACATATTTCAATAAATGTACATACCCCTACCTTGCACATACATTAACATTTGCACATGTACATATGCCATTCTGTTATATATCCTATTATTTTTATGTTAATTTATACTCTTACCTTGTTTTATATTCTGTGTCTCACTGTAATGTTCTGTGTGTAATTGTTTCTCCTAATCACCAAAGAAATTCCTTGTGTACATGAGAACATTTGGCAATAAAGCTCATTCTGAATAGTCATTGTAGACTTTATTGTGTATGGGGAAACATACACCGGCCCCATTATTATTATGTAATCATAATAAACGGTGGTTGCATTTTGGTGGCAAACATTGATGCTACTTAAAGTACTTCCTTACAAACATCTGACTCCACGGTCATCACAATGAGACAAAAAATACAATATTAAGAAATGTGTGGAGACATTTTCTCTTAAGATCAATGCTGATATATCATGGAGACTTTACAACACACTGATCTCATGACCTGAAACCAATTAAGGTTAATCAGTTATCACAAGGATGTTACTCAACAACTGCAAATTACTGACTTGCCTGTTTGCAGTCTTACATTTACTCAATCCATTTGCAAGCATTATCCTGCTTTTACTCCAAAAGCTTTACCATGGTAACTATTGTTTTTGCTTCCTGTTTCTATACTAAAACTGTGGTAACGTAATATTAGCCACCACTGTAACCAGAAGTACCAAAAATGTACCGTATTTTTTTAGGGAAGGTATTATGGTAGTACCAAGGTATTCTTTGGCACATGAAAATGGTAATCATTCAGTACCATGGTAATTATAAATGACTTTATTGAAAGGGTGTAATTATAAAAGGTTCTGACACATTTAAAGCATATCAGTTAGTTCTGCTGGTCGAATCTGCGGCATTCCAACAGCACTGGGACGCTTCACTGTTTGTATACCTCTGCTTCTCCTTGTTAGGGGCTTTCCAAATAGAGCGCAACCATCCAGTTCCGGAAGTAAAAATCCCATTAATTTTTTTCATAGACTAACTGACTTTCAATGCTAACTTATAAACCTTTAAAGGCAGACTACCTTGAGCTCAGAGGTTGTTAATCGATGGTATATGCTTCCGCTGAATCCATCAGTCTGCGTTATTTCAACTTCATTGTTTAAAAATTATGTTTGATAGTGGAATTCCTGGGGCCGGTTTCACAAAAGAATGTTTCTAAGTGCAATTCTTGAAAAATTGTAAGAAGTTCTCTACTATTTTCTTGAGAACATCTTTTTTTTTACTTTAGAATATAAAGACATTGTCTGATCAGCTGCTAATGGAGTTGCCATGTCTAATAGCCTACATCAAAGTCAATACTTCAACACTTGTAAATTGGAGTGATAAATGTATCTTTTAACCCATTATTTTAAAGTAGCGAGCAACTTGCAATATTTTTTTTTTTTTTTTTGTGAGATGTGTTAGTTTAACAACATTCACCGTCATAGTAGAATTTACTTGCTGGTAACATTTGATCAATATTAATTTGACAAAAACTTCAGTAGACAAGAGGTTCTTGTTAAGGAAAAAGTTCTCCTTGGAAAGCTTGATAATAATATGCCCGAAAGAGGCGGATAAATGGGGAAAGGTTGGCGAAGGCTTTCTCCAATGTGCCCAACTCCGATAGGGATGTGGATGGGGGGTGAAAATGAACATTTCAGCTTTCTAATGTTATAATTGTGTTTCTACAAACTCTAAAGATCATGGAAAAAGAGCACTATATGCAGCCCACTCCCATGAAACTGAATGACGCAACCAAGTCAGTTTTCCTTCACCCTTAAACTACTTATATATTTGTCCATATCTGAATATTTTGCAACAATTGTAAAACATATAGTTTCTAAACTTATAATCAACAACCTAAAATCAATATTTGTATATAATTCCATAGTTTTTTATTTAACTGCATCATTCGCAATGCTTCATTGGATAGCAGTTTGTGCTCTCGTGAAAGACGGTAAGTACACAGTCTTGTACCTTTGTCTTCTTTCTGATTTTCAAATACTTTTAGCCTCATAACAAATTGTGATGTTGTGATTCACCTCGCAGCTGGTTGCTTTGGTTCATGGCTTAGAACTATTACATTGAGGATTTTTAGGAAAAGTCTCAAAAATGTTTATGGGAAAAACACTTCCGGAACCCAGATGGCTGAATAAGTGGGCGGGCACTGTTGCCTCTATAGAGGTGGGAATTTTGATTCATTGTTTATTTTTATTGAATTCACTGATTCATTCAGTTACCATTTCTGGAGTTTGTATATTTACAACAGTAGGTGGCAACAAAGGAGTGTCTTTTATGTAATGAGTCAATAAATCATTGACAAAATGTATTAATTAAAAACAGATTCACATCCGAAACAATGCAAATGAACAAAAACGATTTGTTCATTTAAGGTTTGTTAAAAAACACTTAGCATATTCGTTTATGAATAAAACGTCCATAGTTCAACACCAAAGTATGAGTACAGTGCAGCTGCGAGTTGTGCTTTATGCTTTGGCTTCTTTTAAAACTATTTTCACTAGCATAGAAGAAATGCACACACTTACTAGCCAATTTTAGTCTGAAACGCAAGTTCTTTAATATTGTTTACTTGTTGTTTGAGCTGTTGTATAAAAGCAATATCGCTATGGTGCTGTTGTTCCATATATCAGAATGGCTGCCATTACCAACAGCACTCTTGCTCGTGTGATATTGCTTTATTAATTTATGATTTTACAGTAGTAAAAATAACCGCAGTAACTAATATTTTGGTGGTAACTGAGGTATATTTTGAAGGACTTTTGGACATTTAAAAAAATACAAACCAGACAAATGGTACATTGATTCTTACCGTGACCGGTTCACCTGGACACAAGCCACCGTCTCGCGTCAGTGACTGATTATTGTCACTGTATCCCATAAAATCTTCTTCACATTCCTCAAAAGACGAAGCTGGCGAGAGGCCGGTGGAGGACGAGTTGGAGAGCTTTCGCAGCGCAAGGGACGAGGCGGGAGAGCCGCTAAGCCCACTGTCCGAGCAGATGGACTCCTCGTCGGGATGAGAGCCCGAGCAGGGTCCGTAGGGGCTCTGGTCACTCTGGCTGACACAAGGCTCTGTCACAATCAGTTCAGGAACAGGCACACGAACGCTCCCATGGATATCACCCATACCCGGACAGGGTGCTGGGGTATTGGGCGTTTTTGTCATCACACTGCTTCTGATCTATGAGTCCATTGAGATCGCCAAAAGGCAGGCGATGGGTTTATCCAGATTAGGGCCAAACTTTAACTGGCTCACGCTGGGTACTGAGTCTGATGCGCAGCTGCAGGATACAAACAATGCGCGGTACGTGCCACCATCAGCGTTGTTGAAGTATTTTTATTTTAGCCGTGATCACATCGTTCAAACTTACCAGAAAGATTTATAAAGAAACCGCAATTCCTAACACATAAAGCTCATGCTTCTCTTCACGACAGCGTGCAAGCATGATATTGCTCAGCTGATTACAACGTTCACACAACAAAGCTTTGCCCCGCCTACTTTAATTTAAAGCAACAGAGGCTTAAAATGCTCTGATCAAAGCCCTATTAAATTAGATTTATAGCGCCACCCAAAGGAGGACAGGATCCTGTAACATTTAAATATAACATCATAGACAAACAATTAAAATGAAGTTAAATTAAGGATGTAACAAACTAGATTCTTGGTTGACTAAAAACAGTCCGTGGCTTTTAAACATAATGCTATTTAACACTTAAATACATGGGAATTTCACCAAACTCTCTTACATATTCAAATATATAGAGATCCGGCACTTGGTCACAAATGGATCTACAAAATGCTCAGATAGTGTCAGATTTTCAAAATATTATAAGACACTTAAAAAAACAATAGAATCAAATATATGTTACATTTTAAGGTTTAGTTTTTTTATATAAAGAGACGTTGCAACAAATCAGGACAAAATTAGAACAGGATTCATTACTTTCACACAAAACGTTTATAAGATGCAACTGGCTGTCAAAGGCATATTGATCTACATACGCTACACATAAGTATTTTCTCAGGAACTTATTGAGTATAAATAGATCCACAACTTACATGATTTCAGTAGTACACCTAAATGACAATAGTTACTGTTAATGTGTTATACTTGCCATAGTTTACTTCCACGTTGCTTCTTCATGAAATGGCAATGTCAATTGTAAATCAAGTCAGTCACTGAAAAAACAGTGCCACCTTGAGTAAGAAATAACATGCATAATATGTACAGAGAGGGAAAAAATGTTTTTTTTTTTATTTGATCTCCTGCTGATTTTGTACATTTGCCCACTGACAAACAAATGACCAGTCTATAATTTTAATGGTAGGTTAATTTGAACAGTGAGACAGAATAACAACAAAAAAATCCAGAAAAACGCATGTCAAAAATGTTATACACTGAATTGCATTTTAATGAGGGAAATAAGTATTCTACCTCTCTGCAAAACATGACTTAGTGTACTTGGTGAAAAAACTTTGTTGGCAATCACAGAGGTCAGACGTTTCTTGTAGTTGGCCACCAGGTTTGCACACATCTCAGGAGGGATTTTGTCCCACTCCACTTTGCAGATCTTCTCCAAGTCATTAAGGTTTCAAGGCTGACGTTTGGCAACCCGAACCTTCAGCTCCCTCCACAGATTTTCTATGGGATTAAGGTCTGGAGACTGGCTAGGCCACTCCAGGACCTTAATGTGCCTCTTCTTGAGCCACTCCTTTGTTGCCTTGGCCATGTGTTTTGGGTCATTGTCATGCTGGAATACCCATGCATGACCCATTTTCAATGGCCTGGCTGAGGGAAGGAGGTTCTCACCCAAGATTTAATGGTACATGGCCCCGTCCATCGTCCCTTTAATGCAGTGAAGTTGTCCTGTCCCCTTAGCAGAAAAACATCCCCAAAACACAGTGTTTCCACCTCCTTGTTTGACGGTGGGGATGGTGTTCTTGGGGTCATAGGCAGCATTCCTCCTCCTCCAAACATGGCGAGTTGATGCCAAAGAGCTTGATTTTGGTCTCATCTGACCACAACACTTTCAACCAGTTCTCCTCAGAATCATTCAGATGTTCATTGGCAAACTTCAGATGGGCCTGTACATGTGCTTTCTTGAGCAGGGGGACCTTGTGGGCACTGCAGGATTTCAGTCCTTCACAGCGTAGTGTTACCAATTGTTTACTTGGTGACTATGGTCCCAGCTGCCTTGAGATCATAGACAAGATCTTCCCATGTAGTTCTGGGTTGATTCCTCACCGTTCTCATGATCATTGCAACTCCACGTGGTGAGATCTTGCATGGAGCCCCAGGCCGAAGGAGATTGACAGTTCTTTTGTGTTTCTTCCATTTGCGAATAATTGCACCAACTGTCGTCACTTTTTCACCAAGCTGCTTAGCGATGGTCTTGTAGCCCATTCCAGCCTTGTGTAGATCTACAATCTTGTCCCTGACATCCTTGGACAGCTCTTTGGTCTTGGCCATGGTGGAGAGTTTGGAATCTGATTGATTGTTTGCTTCTGTGAACAGGTGTCTTTTATACAGGTAACAAACTGAGATTATGAGCTCTCCCTTTAAGAGTGTGCTCCTAATCTCAGCTCGTTACCTGTATAAAAGACACCTGGGAGCCAGAAATCTCTTATCGAGAGGGGGTCGAATACTTATTTCCTTCATTAAAAAGCAATTCAATTTATACAATTTTTGACATGGAATTTTTTGTTGTTATTCTGTCTCTCACTGTTCAAATTAACCTACCATTAAAATTACAGACTGATCATTTGTTTGTCAGTGGGCAAATTTACAAAATCAGCAGGGGATCAAATACTTTTTTCCCCTCACTGTATGTGTACACGCATATGGGATACCGATAATTCAACAATGTTGATAATTCATTATTGCACAGAAAATCAACGTGATAAGAGTATTTATTTGTACGATTTGAGTACTAATTTATCTTGTGATAAACAAAGAAATAGATATCCTGATAGCAAACGTATATAGATAATGAAATAATAATAAACATTTAATTTTTGTAAGTGGAAAAAATAAACCACATAATTAGGGTCTCTAATGTCCCTTTAAACATTTGGTACTTTTTTGTAACACTATTTATAAGAGAAAGATCGAGGAATAGTTAAGAGGTGTGGGCACAACTCCAAAAAATGGACAAGATACAGGAGGTGGAGTGATGTGGAAAAAAGTGAGGTTGGCAGCCGTTTCGTCATATGAATAAGGCACTTAAAGCTAAAGTTCACCCATAAATTAAAATTCTATTATCATTTACTTAACCTCATGATGTTCAAAATCTTAATATGCTTTTTATTACATTATAGCAGATGTGTCCATCTACAGACAACCACAATAAATCTATGCCCATGTTTTTATCAGGAAGGGTTTAAAGGTTCAGTAATAGTATATAGACTTCTATAGTCAATCTAGTGTTTTTACCTTTGGCATTCTACATACAAGATTTTTTGTTGTGTCTCATTAAACAAATAAGAGACATGGACTGACAGAAATAGCAAACATTAAATGGTAAAAACAGAACGTTAGAATAGAAATATCTGCATCATATACACATTTGGCAGACGCTTTTAACAAAAGCAACCTTGTGTGCTCAAGGCTTACAAGTTATCAGTAATCAATCCCAAAAGTTTGGTGTTGCTGGTGCTATGCTCTACAAGTTGAGCTAGATGGATTATAAAAAATGATATAAAATTGTGGCATATCAGATTCATTTTTTGCACGATAATAGGATATAATTCCAGAGGTTAAATAGAAATGGCAATGAAGAACAAAATCCTTTTATATATATATATAATATATATATATATATATATATATATATATAAAACAGTTTTTCAGAATCCCACAAACATACAAATGGAAGAGCAGCTAAAACATACATAAAACAGACACACTAATCATGTAAAAAACATAACAATGGTCAACAAACACATTCATAAAACACACACAGGAATATACATCAACAGAATATCCTGAGGTCATACTTTTGGGCAATTCTGGTTTACTTCAAGTCTGATATGGCAACAGTCTAAAGAGCCCCCTTTGCAAAACCAAATGTCATTGCATTTCATAAAACTAGTTCAAGTTACATTAGAGATAAAGAAAATAAATTGCATTAAATAAATAAATGGTATTTTCATGTAAAAATAGCTACAGGTTACAGATACATCTGTACAAAGTGTTTGAATTATGTTGTACAATTAATAATTGTCCACGTTATTCAGTTTCCGTATTAGCTTGTGCAAATGCCTAAATCGACATCTGAATCCACTCAGAAAAGTCAATGCCCAGTGTCAAGGTCCTGCATGTAGTCCTGAAGGGCCTGGAGACGAGCGTCGATCTCTGACAGGTCAGCACCTGTGTCAATAGATGTGTCTGTGAAAGAAAAATATGTCAAGCTAAAATGTAAATTTTTACATATATACTCTTTGTTATTTTAATGCAAATGTGGGACATTGTGAGGTACCTGCAGCCCTTATCCTTTGTGCCGGAGTGACGTACATTGGTTTTTTGTTTAAGTGTCTTCCTCTGGTCTAGAAGGAAAAACATGACTCAGCTAAGATGCTTAAGAATAATTTTAGGCCTGAAATTGCTGTAATTCTGAGATATGCTGTGAAATAGGTTTTTCCATCATAATGATTGTAACCTTATTTAAAAACTTACACCTAGACAATTTAAAACTCTACATTGCTACTCACCACAGCTGGACCATTACACACCAGTTTCCTTCCCCTGCAAAAAAACAAATCAAAACACATTATAAATGAACTGCTCATTATAGAACCACAGGCACATGCACACGTTTACATATCATCTGATGAATTCAGTATTTAGCCACTTGGTGGTGGTTGTGTAACTAATTTTACATGGTATAGTAGCAAAAATAGGACTGTTTAATAAAAAAAGGGCAATTCTGTCATGTAAAGCTCATGTAAAGTTTCTAATTGTTGTTGCGTTAGAAAACTTGGGTAACATTTAAGACGAAGATCATACTGATCGAAACGTTGCTGTTGTTTTTAAAATAATAAAAGGTAATAGTAAAACAGTGTGCAAATCCACTTCAGTTTTATTTCAATGCTTTTTGCCTTGTACAAAAGTCTAAAACATGGACCCTTTAAACTGTTTTTTGACAACAGTTTGAACTGATGAGGTCAGGTAATATTTCCCTAGAATATTTTTTAAATTATAAGTCAGCTTACATAAAATTTAAACAACTGACCAACATGTAATTCCTTCGATAAGCAACACATTTAATTTAACAACTTGCCTGCTATTTAGAGGCTTAGCAAGCTTTTCAAACTCAGTAACTGATCCTTCAGATGAGCATCGACTCCTGCTTTCCACAGACACACTCCTCCCCCGGCCAGCACTTCCTCCTCTCATCAGCTGAGGAACAGGCTTTCTGGACCATGAACGCCCTCTTTCCATCAGAGATGGTGAAGCCAACATGTCCCTTCTAATCTTCCTCTGACTGTAGGAAACAAAAGCAGACCTCATGTATGTCTGTGAAGGTCTGAAACAGGCCAGTTTCCTAAATACTTTATATATTTTCCCAACCAAACCTCAGTCAGACTTTTAGCATCAGGCCTTAAACAGATCGAAACTGTGCCAAATTCATGACTGATAATCAATGATTATCAAAAAATGTGGAATCATGCACATCACAAAGAGAGCTTTTAGTTCACACCTTTCAAAGAAAACTGTATTTCTGCTCACAGAGAAGGCAATGCTTGTAGAAAAAAAGAAAACCAATAAAACAACAACAACAAAAATAAATAAATCAGAAAATACACCGAATAGGCACCAAAAAAACACTTTAAAAAGGTGAAAGAGTCTTACTTTTTCATATCTGCCTCTCTTTGGCGTCGTTGCCGGTCCTGTACGAAGGCCGTGGGATCAAACCGAGGCACCCGTGACCCTGTCAACAAGAATCAATTCTAATTTGTTGAACCAAGAATGTATAATTCCTGCACCACTTGCATCACCACACAGAATTTCAAAATGTATCATCGTTTACAAACAGATAAAAAAACTCCCCCAATGGCAAGCAGAATTTACTTTTTATCATTCACAGGATATGAAATGTTGATCTTCACAATTCAATTTTCAATTGTTAATTTCTTATTCTTGATTATCAGGACTGGAATTACTACTAGTGAAAATATTTGTTATCAGTAATTACATTTGAACTTGAAAAGATGTTAATGACTGATGTAAAGAAATTATATCATCTTTAACAGAAATACACATTCTTAATATATAAAAAAAAGAATTTCAACTAGTAAAAACGGTCATTCTTGATATATGTAACTACATTTTCACTAGCAGAATTTCACAGTGATCTCTCATTGACTCCCAATCAAAATACAATTACAAAAATGTATTTCTTACTAGTTGAAATTCCAATTTCACATATCAGCAATATACTTCTTACTAGTAAAAATTAACCTTTCTGATATCAATAATTACATGGTTACTATTGTAAATATCCATTCCTGATATCAACAATTGAATTACAACTGTTGAAAATGCAAATTTGTTATATCAGGAAATGTATTTCATCATGTTAGATTTGGTATTTCAGATCTGATAATGTATTTTGGATATCAATAAATTGAAGTGTAATTAATTAATGATATCTGAAAAGGCAAAAATCGCATTAAAGATATAAATTAACATTGCCACTAGTGAAAACCAAATTACTGATATCAAAAATCAGCATTTTTACTAGTTGTAATAAAAAAAAATGTAGCTCTAGAATAGACACCCACACTAGTAACAATGTAATTATTGATAGCAAAAACAATAATTTTTACTAGTAAGAAGTACATTGTTGATTTGTGAAATTGGAATTTCAATTATTAAGAAATACATTTTTGATATATGTATTTGCGTTTTGAATGGGAGTGAATAAGAGATTCTTAAATTTCTACAAGTGAAAATGCAGTTACAGATATCAACTAGATTAAAAAGTTTGAGTACAAACTTTAGGTTGGCTTGAGAAAGCCTAGCATAAAGTTTGAAGTAGTTGTAAAAGTTTGAAGATTTAAGGTTTTTAGTTTGATGTAATTATTAGTAGTTTTCAAAGTTTAGAGATTATAAAACTATTCAGTCTATCAAATAGATTAGATAGATAGATAGATAGATAGATAGATAGATAGATAGATAGATAGATATTGACCCTCAGATAGATAGATAGATAGATAGATAGATAGATAGAGTATGACCCACAGATAGATAGATAGATAGATAGATAGATAGATAGATAGATAGATATTGACCCTCAGATAGATAGATAGATAGATAAATAGATATTGACCCTCAGATAGATAGATAGATAGATAGATTGATAGATAGATAGATAGATATTGACCCTCAGATAGATAGATAGATAGATAGATATTGACCCTCAGATAGATATAGATATTAACCCTCAGATAGATAGATAGATAGAGACCCTCAGATAGATAGATAGATAGATAGATATATATTGACCCTCAGATAGATAGATAGATAGATAGATAGATAGATATTAACCCTCAGATAGATAGATAGTTCGAAAGATAGATATAGATAGATTGATAAATAGACAGACAGACAGATAGATAGATAGATAGATCCTTGCAACCCTGAGTCCCATGAACAAAACCAGAAGTCTTTATGTTGTTCTGGTGCAGAGATATGTAATTTGTTACTTGGTTGCTAGGGTAACCCCATCTGGTTGCTAGGCAGTTACCAGAGTAATACATATCAAGGCTACTTTCCATCATGAGTGAAATAAGTCAACCTGGAAGTCTCTACGATGTTCTGGTTCAAAGATATGTGAATTGTTACTTGGTTGCTAGGGTAACCCTGTCTGGTTGCTATGCAGTTACCAGGGTGATACTTATCAAGCCTCCTTTCCATCTTGAGTGAATAAAGTCAACCCGCAAGTCTGTATGATTTAATGGTGCAGAGATATGTGATTTGTTATTTGGTTGCTAGGGTAACCCTGTCTGGTTGCTATGCAGTTACCAGGGTGATACTTATCAGGCCTCCTTTCCATCCTGAGTGAATTAAGTCAACCCAGATGTCTCTACGATTTTCTGGAGCAGAAATATATGATTTGTTACTTGGTTGCTAGGGTAACCCAATCTGGTTGCTAGGCAGTTACCAGAGTGATGCATATCAAGGCTACTTTCCATTCTGAGTGAAATAAGTCAAACAGGAAGTCTCTACGATTTTCTTGTGCAGAGATATGTGATTTGTTACTTGGTTGCTAGGGTAACCCCATCTGGTTGCTAGGCAGTTACCAAAGTGATACTCATAAGGCTCCTTGCAATCCGGTGTGAAATATGTCAATCCCTAAGTCTCTACGAAGTTCTGGTTCAAAGATATGTGATTTATTACTTGGTTGCTAGGGAACCCTGTCTGGTTGCTATGCAGTTACCAGGGTGATAACTTGTCAAGCCTCCTTTCCATCCTGAGTGAATAAAGTCAACCCTCAAGTCTGTATGATTTTCTGGTGCTGAGATATGTGATTTGTTATTTGGTTGCTAGGGTAACCCTGTCTGGTTGCTATGCAGTTACCAGGGTGATCCTTATCAAGCCTCCTTTCCATCCTGAGTGAATTAAGTCAACCCAGATGTCTCTACGATTTTCTGGAGCAGAAATATATGATTTGTTACTTGGTTGCTAGGGTAACCCAATCTGGTTGTTAGGCAGTTACCAGAGTGATGCATATCAAGGCTACTTTCCATCCTGAGTGAAATAAGTGAAACAGGAAGTCTACGATTTTCTGGTGCAGAGATATGTGATTTGTTAGTTGGTTGCTAGGGTAACCCCATCTGGTTGCTAGGCAGTTACCAAGGTGATACTCATAAGGCTCCTTGCAATCCTGTGTGAAATATGTCAACCCCTAAGTCTCTACGATGTTCTGGTTCAAAGATATGTGATTTGTTACTTGGTTGCTAGGGTTACCACATCTGGTTGCTAGGCAGTTACCAGAGTGATACATATCAAGCCTCCTTTCCATCCTGAGTGAAATAAGTGAAACAGGAAGTCTGTACGATTTTCTGGTGCAAAGATATGTGATTTGTTACTTGGTTGCTAGGGTAACCACATCTGGTTGCTAGGCAGTTACCAAAGTGATACTCATAAGGCCCCTTGCAATCCTGTGTGAAATATGTCAACCCCTAAGTCTCTACCATGTTCTGGTTCAAAGATATGTGATTTGTTACTTTGTTGCTAGGGTAACCACATCTGGTTACTAGGCAGTTACCAGAGTGATACATATCAAGGCTACTTTCCATCCTGAGTGAAATAAGTGAAACAGGAAGTCTGTATGATTTTCTGGTGCAGAGATATGTGATTTGTTATTTGGTTGCTAGGGTAGCCCTGTCTGGTTGCTATGCAGTTAAAAGGGTGATACTTATCAAGCCTCCTTTCCATACTGAGTGAATCAAGTCAACCTGGAAGCTACTATACTGTGGCTATGAAGATTTTAGGTCATTACTTATTGGCTGCTTTATAAAAGAAATCCTCTGAGGGAGAGAGAGAGAGAGAGAGACGCAGGGCTGACAGGCCCTTTTTTGTCTGTGTGTGTGAAAACGTCAGTTGGGATTTAAATTTCTGAACATTCCGCAATGTTAAGTCAATGGGATTTTTTCAGAGTTTGATCGTCATTTTTAGGAAAACCGTAAGTCCGATCAGTTAGAAAAGATATAGCACACTATTCGGGATTAGTCTGAAGGTCTGTGCCGAGTTTGGTGCATGTAGCTTAAAAGCTCTAGGAGGAGTTAGATTTAGAAATTTAGTCTCAGAATAATAATAATAACTAGATTAAAAAGTTTGAGTACAAACTTTAGGTTGGCTTGAGAAAGCCTAGCTTAAAGTTTGAAGTAGCTTTAAAAGTTTGAAGATTTAAGGTTTTTAGTTTGATGTAATTATTAGTAGTTTTCAATGTTCAAAGTTTAGAGATTATAAAACTATTCAGTCTATCAAATAGATAGATAGATAGATAGATAGATAGATAGATAGATAGATAGATAGATAGATAGATATTGACCCTCAGATAGATAGACAGATAGATAGATAGATAGATAGATAGATAGATAGATAGATAGTTATTGACCCTCAGATAGATAGATAGATAGATAGATAGATAGATTGATAGATAGATAGATAGATAGTTATTGACCCTCAGATAGATAGATAGATAGATAGATAGATAGATAGATATTGACCCTCAGATAGATAGATAGATAGATAGATAGATAGTTATTGACCCTCAGATAGATAGATAGATAGATAGATAGATAGATAGATAGATAGATAGATAGATAGATATTGACCATCAGATAGATAGATAGATAGATAGATATTGACCCTCAGATAGATAGATAGATAGATAGATAGATAGATAGATATTGACCCTCAGATAGATAGATAGATAGATAGATAGATAGTTATTGACCCTCAGATAGATAGATAGATAGATAGATAGATAGATAGATAGATAGTTATTGACCCTCAGATAGATAGATAGATAGATATTGACCCTCAGATAGATAGATAGATAGATAGATAGATAGATAGATAGATAGATATTTATTGACCCTCAGATAGATAGATAGATAGATAGATAGATAGATAGATAGATAGATAGATATTGACCATCAGATAGATAGATAGATAGATAGATAGATAGATAGATAGATAGATAGATATTGACCCTCAGAGAGATAGATAGATAGATAGATAGATAGATAGATAGATAGATAGATAGTTATTGACCCTCAGATAGATAGATAGATAGATAGATAGATAGATAGATAGTTATTGACCCTCAGATAGATACATAGATAGATAGATATTGACCCTCAGATAGATAGATTGATAGATAGATAGATAGATATTGACCCTCAGATAGATAGATAGAGACCCTCAGATAGATAGATAGATAGATAGATAGATAGATAGATATTGACCCATAGATAGAGAGATAGATAGATAGATAGATATTAACCCTCAGATAGATAGATAGTTCGAAAGATAGATATAGATAGATTGATAAATAGACAGACAGACATACAGATAGATAGATAGATCCTTGCAACCCTGAGTACCATGAACAAAACCAGAAGTCTTTATGTTGTTCTGGTGCAGAGATATGTAATTTGTTACTTGGTTGCTAGGGTAACCCTATCTGGTTGCTAGGCAGTTACCAGAGTAATACATATCAAGGCTACTTTCCATCATGAGTGAAATAAGTCAACCTGGAAGTCTCTACGATTTTCTGTTAAATAGATATGTGATTTGTTACTTGGTTGCTAGGCTATCCCCATCTGGTTGCTAGGCAGTTAACAAAGTGTTACTCATAAGGCTCCTTGCAATCCTGAGTGAAATATGTCAACCCCTAAGTCTCTACGATGTTCTGGTTCAAAGATATGTGAATTGTTACTTGGTTGCTAGGGTAACCCTGTCTGGTTGCTATGCAGTTACCAGGGTGATACTTATCAAGCCTCCTTTCCATCTTGAGTGAATAAAGTCAACCCGCAAGTCTGTATGATTTAATGGTGCAGAGATATGTGATTTGTTATTTGGTTGCTAGGGTAACCCTGTCTGGTTGCTATGCAGTTACCAGGCTGATCCTTATCAAGCCTCCTTTCCATCCTGAGTGAATTAAGTCAACCCAGATGTCTCTACGGTTTTCTGGAGCAGAAATATATGATTTGTTACTTGGTTGCTAGGGTAACCCAATCTGGTTGCTAGGCAGTTACCAGAGTGATGCATATCAAGGCTACTTTCCATCCTGAGTGAAATAAGTGAAACAGGAAGTCTCTACGATTTTCTGGTGCAGAGATATGTGATTTTTAACTTGGTTGCTAGGGTAACCCTATCTGGTTGCTAGGCAGTTACCAAAGTGATACTCATAAGGCTCCTTGCAATCCTGAGTGAAATATGTCAACCCCTAAGTCTCTACGATGTTCTGGTTCAAAGATATGTGATTTGTTACTTGGTTGCTAGGGTAACCATATCTGATTGCTATGCAGTAACCAGGGTGATACATATCAAGCCTCCTTTCCATCCTGAGTGAATAAAGTCAACCCGGAAGTCTGTATGAATTTCTGGTGCAGAGATATGTGATTTGTTATTTGGTTGCTAGGGTAACCCTGTCTGGTTGCTATGCAGTTACCAGGGTGATAACTTGTCAAGCCTCCTTTCCATCCTGAGTGAATTAAGTCAACCCGGAAGTCTGTATGAATTTCTGGTGCAGAGATATGTGATTTGTTATTTGGTTGCTAGGGTAACCCTGTCTGGTTGCTATGCAGTTACCAGGGTGATGCATATCAAGGCTACTTTCCATCCTGTGTGAAATATGTCAACCCCTAAGTCTCTACGATGTTCTGGTTCAAAGATATGTGATTTGTTACTTGGTTGCTAGGGTAACCACATCTGGTTGCTAGGCAGTTACCAGAGTGATACATATCAAGCCTCCTTTCCATCCTGAGTGAAATAAGTGAAACAGGAAGTCTCTACGATTTTCTGGTGCAAAGATATGTGATTTGTTACTTGGTTGCTAGGGTAACCCCATCTGGTTGCTAGGCAGTTACCAAGGTGACAGCCAACAGTGCTCCTTGCCATCCTAAGTGAAATAAGTCAACCCGGAAGTCTCTGTGATTTTCTAGTACAGAGATATGTGATTTGTTTCTTGGTTGCTAGGGTAACCCCATCTGGTCGCTAGGCAGTTACCAAGGTGACAGCCAACAATGCTCCTTGCAATCCTGAGTGAAATAAGTCAAACCGGAAGTCTCTGTGATTTTCTTGTGCAGAGATATGTGATTTGTTTTTGGTTGCTAGGGTAACCCCATCTGGTTGCTAGGCAGTTACCAAGGTGACAGCCAACAATGCTCCTTGCCATCCTGAGTGAAATAAGTCAACCCGGAAGTCTCTGTGATTTTCTTGTGCAGAGATTTTTGATTTGTTTCTTGGTTGCTAGGGTAACCCCATCTGGTTGCTAGGCAGTTATCAAGGTGACAGGGAACAATGCTCCATGCCATCCTGAGTGAAATAAGTCAACCCGGAAGTCTCTACGTCATTCTGATCCTAAGATACACATCTTAGTGATTTTGAATGGTTGTCAATGGTTCTTTGTTGCTAGGGTGCTTTAAATGGTTGCTAGGGCGTGGCTAAGTAGTTCACATGATGAAAGCTGAAGACTGATTACTCACCCAATTAAAACAAAGCAACTATCATGTCTCTAGGACATTCTGATCTGAAGATATCTTACTGTAATTGAAATCAATAAATGTGGTTGCTAGGGTGCTCTAAGTTGTTGCTAGGGAGTGGCTTGGCAGCTGCCAATGATGAATCTCCGAAGGCTGCTTGTCAGTATGAATGATATAAACCAACTCCCATGCCTCTGTGACATTCAGAATGGAAGATATTTCTCTTTGGATTTTGGTTGCTAAGGTGCTCGAAAATGGTTGCTAGGGAGGGGCTAGGAAGTGTTGAGGGGATTCATGATTGGCTGTTTTACTGTCCCAAGTCAAACGAGACCACCCTCGTGTTTCTATGATAATTCAGTCCGGAGAAATCCCTTTGATCTCTTTCAATGGAATTCTATGGGACTTGTTGCTAAGGTGCTGTAAATGGTTGCTAGGGCATGGCTTGATAGCTTCACAATGATCCTGAGAGACTGATTGGTCGTCTGAGTAAAATGAGCCCGCCCCCTTGTCTCTAAGACACTGTTATCCAGAGTTATGTTCAATACAATATCTACCATAGACTTAACATTGGGGCAAATTTGGGCAGCTCCTGCCCCCAAGGGGTGCAACTTTTACCCCATTGTGAGGTATGTTCTCACAGAGCCTGTCAGCCTCTTCAAATGTGGTAAATCACACGTCTCTGTGAAATCCTCGCTCTGAGCTATGACTCGTCAAAGTTCGGCGCAATGTTAAGTCAATGGGATTTTTTGCCCAATTTTTTGCCCCTGGGGCAAATACCGTACCCCCGATCGCTTGTAAAAGTCACAGAACACCATTCCCAAATAATCCGCACGATTTGACGCCTCATTTGTGGGTCTGCGACCAAAAAAATTTTCAAAAAATTCCATTGACTTACATTGGGGCAATTTTGGGCAGCTCCTGCCCCCCAGGGGTAAAACTTTTACCCCATTGTGAGGTATGTTCTCACAGAGCCTGTCAGCCTCTTCAAATCTCGTAAATCACACGTCTCTGTGAAATCCTCGCTCTGAGCTATGACTCGTCAAAGTTCGGCTCAATGTTAAGTCAATGGGATTTTTTGCCCAATTTTTTGCCCCTGGGGCAAACACCGTACCCCCGATCGCTTAGAAAAGATATAGCACACTATTCGGGATTAGTCTGAAGGTCTGTGCAGAGTTTGGTGCATGTAGCTTAAAAGCTCTAGGAGGAGTTAGATTTAGAAATTTAGTCTCAGAATAATAATAATAATAATAATAAGTTTAAATAGGATTTCAGTAAGTTGGCTTTCTCAAGCCAACCTAACTAGATTAAAAAGTTTGAGTACAAACTTTAGGTTGGCTTGAGAAAGCCTAGCATAAAGTTTGAAGTAGTTGTAAAAGTTTGAAGATTTACGGTTTCTAGTTTGATGTAATTATAAGTAGTAGTTTTCAAAGTTCAAAGTTTAGAGATTATAAAACCATTCAGTCTATCAAATAGATAGATAGATAGATAGATAGATAGATAGATAGATATTGACCCTCAGATAGATAGATAGATAGATAGAGTATGACCCACAGATAGATAGATAGATAGATAGATAGATAGATAGATACTGACCCTCAGATAGATAGATAGATAGATAGATAGATAGATAGATAGATAGATATTGACCATCAGATAGATAGATAGATAGATAGATAGATAGATAGATATTGACCATCAGATAGATAGATCAATAGATAGATCGATCGATAGATAGAGTATGACCCACAGATAGATAGATAGATGGATAGATAGATAGATATTGACCCTCAGATAGATAGATAGATAGATAGATAGATAGATAGATAGAGTATGACCCACAGATAGATAGATAGATAGATAGATAGATAGATAGATATTGACCATCAGATAGATAGATAGATAGATATTGACCCTCAGATAGATAGATAGATAGATAGAGTATGACCCACAGATAGATAGATAGATAGATAGATAGATAGATAGATAGATAGATAGATAGATAGTTATTGACCCTCAGATAGATAGATAGATAGATAGATATTGACCCTCAGATAGATAGATAGATAGATAGATAGATAGATAGATAGATATTGACCCTCAGATAGATAGATAGATAGATAGATAGATATTGACCCTCAGATAGATAGATAGATAGATATTGACCCTCAGATAGATATATAGATATTGACCCTCAGATAGATAGATAGATAGAGACCCTCAGATAGATAGATAGATATTGACCCATAGATAGATAGATAGATAGATATTAACCCTCAGATAGATAGATAGTTCGAAAGATAGATATAGATTGATAAATAGACAGACAGACATACAGATAGATAGATAGATCCTTGCAACCCTGAGTCCCATGAACAAAACCAGAAGTCTTTATGTTGTTCTGGTGCAGAAATATGTAATTTGTTACTTGGTTGCTAGGGTAACCCCATCTGGTTGCTAAGCAGTTACCAGAGTAATACATATCAAGGCTACTTTCCATCATGAGTGAAATAAGTCAACCTGGAAGTCTCTACGATTTTCTGTTAAATAGATATGTGATTTGTTACTTGGTTGCTAGGCTATCCCCATCTGGTTGCTAGGCAGTTACCAAAGCGTTACTCATAAGGCTCCTTGCAATCCTGAGTGAAATATGTCAACCCCTAAGTCTCTACGATGTTCTGGTTCAAAGATATGTAATTTGTTACTTGGTTGCTAGGGTAACCCCATCTGGTTGCTAAGCAGTTACCAGAGTAATACATATCAAGGCTACTTTCCATCATGAGTGAAATAAGTCAACCTGGAAGTCTCTACGATTTTCTGTTAAATAGATATGTGATTTGTTACTTGGTTGCTAGGCTATCCCCATCTGGTTGCTAGGCAGTTACCAAAGCGTTACTCATAAGGCTCCTTGCAATCCTGAGTGAAATATGTCAACCCCTAAGTCTCTACGATGTTCTGGTTCAAAGATATGTGAATTGTTACTTGGTTGCTAGGGTAACCCTGTCTGGTTGCTATGCAGTTACCAGGGTGATACTTATCAAGCCTCCTTTCCATCTTGAGTGAATAAAGTCAACCCGCAAGTCTGTATGATTTAATGGTGCAGAGATATGTGATTTGTTATTTGGTTGCTAGGTTAACCCTGTCTGGTTGCTATGCAGTTACCAGGGTGATACTTATCAAACCTCCTTTCCATCCTGAGTGAATTAAGTCAACCCAGATGTCTCTACGATTTTCTGGAGCAGAAATATATGATTTGTTACTTGGTTGCTAGGGTGACCCAATCTGGTTGCTAGGCAGTTACCAGAGTGATGCATATCAAGGCTACTTTCCATTCTGAGTGAAATAAGTCAAACAGGAAGTCTCTACGATTTTCTTGTGCAGAGATATGTGATTTGTTACTTGGTTGCTAGGGTAACCCCATCTGGTTGCTAGGCAGTTACCAAAGTGATACTCATAAGGCTCCTTGCAATCCGGTGTGAAATATGTCAATCCCTAAGTCTCTACGAAGTTCAGGTTCAAAGATATGTGATTTATTACTTGGTTGCTAGGGTAACCCTGTCTGGTTGCTATGCAGTTACCAGGGTGATAACTTGTCAAGCCTCCTTTCCATCCTGAGTGAATAAAGTCAACCCGCAAGTCTGTATGATTTTCTGGTGCTGAAATATGTGATTTGTTATTTGGTTGCTAGGGTAACCATGTCTGGTTAATATGCAGTTACCAGGGTGATACTTATCAAGCCTCCTTTCCATCCTGAGTGAATTAAGTCAACCCAGATGTCTCTACGATTTTCTGGAGCAGAAATATATGATTTGTTACTTGGTTGCTAGGGTAACCCAATCTGGTTGCTAGGCAGTTACCAGAGTGATGCATATCAAGGCTACTTTCCATCCTGAGTGAAATAAGTGAAACAGGAAGTCTCTACGATTTTCTGGTGCAGAGATATGTGATTTGTTAGTTGGTTGCTAGGGTAACCCTATCTGGTTGCTAGGCAGTTACCAAGGTGATACTCATAAGGCTCCTTGCAATCCTGTGTGAAATATGTCAACCCCTAAGTCTCTACGATGTTCTGGTTCAAAGATATGTGATTTGTTACTTGGTTGCTAGGGTAACCACATCTGGTTGCTAGGCAGTTACCAGAGTGATACTCATAAGGCTCCTTGCAATCCGGTGTGAAATATGTCAATCCCTAAGTCTCTACGAAGTTCAGGTTCAAAGATATGTGATTTATTACTTGGTTGCTAGGGTAACCCTGTCTGGTTGCTATGCAGTTACCAGGGTGATAACTTGTCAAGCCTCCTTTCCATCCTGAGTGAATAAAGTCAACCCGCAAGTCTGTATGATTTTCTGGTGCTGAGATATGTGATTTGTTATTTGGTTGCTAGGGTAACCATGTCTGGTTAATATGCAGTTACCAGGGTGATACTTATCAAGCCTCCTTTCCATCCTGAGTGAATTAAGTCAACCCAGATGTCTCTACGATTTTCTGGAGCAGAAATATATGATTTGTTACTTGGTTGCTAGGGTAACCCAATCTGGTTGCTAGGCAGTTACCAGAGTGATACATATCAAGGCTACTTTCCATCCTGAGTGAAATAAGTGAAACAGGTAGTCTCTACGATATACTGGTGCAGATATATGTGATTTGTTACTTGGTTGCTAGGGTAACCCCGTCTGGTTGCTAGGCAGTTACCAGAGTGATACATATCAAGGCTACTTTCCATCCTGAGTGAATAAAGTCAACCCGGAAGTCTCTATGATTTTCTGTTGCAGAGATATGTGATTTGTTACTTGGTTGCTAGGGTAATCACATCTGGTTGCTAGGCAGTTACCAGAGTGATACATATCAAGGCTACTTTCCATCCTGAGTGAAATAAGTCAACCCGGAAGTCTCTCTGATTTTCTGTTGCAGAGATATGTGATTTGTTACTTGGTTGCTAGGGTAATCACATCTGGTTGCTAGGCAGTTACCAGAGTGATACATATCAAGGCTACTTTCCATCCTGAGTGAAATAAGTGTAACAGGAAGTCTCTACGATTTTCTGGTGCAGAGATATGTGATTTGTTAGTTGGTTGCTAGGGTAACCCCATCTGGTTGCTAGGCAGTTACCAAGGTGATACTCATAAGGCTCCTTGCAATCCTGTGTGAAATATGTCAACCCCTAAGTCTCTACGATGTTCTGGTTCAAAGATATGTGATTTGTTACTTGGTTGCTAAGGTAACCCTGTCTGGTTGCTATGCAGTTACCAGAGTGATACATATCAAGGCTACTTTCCATCCTGAGTGAAATAAGTGAAACAGGTAGTCTCTACGATTTTCTGGTGCAGAGATATGTGATTTGTTACTTGGTTGCTAGGGTAACCCCGTCTGGTTGCTAGGCAGTTACCAGAGTGATATATATCAAGGCTACTTTCCATCCTGAGTGAATAAAGTCAACCCGGAAGTCTCTATGATTTTCTGTTGCAGAGATATGTGATTTGTTACTTGGTTGCTAGGGTAATCACATCTGGTTGCTAGGCAGTTACCAGAGTGATACATATCAAGGCTACTTTCCATCCTGAGTGAAATAAGTCAACCCGGAAGTCTCTCTGATTTTCTGTTGCAGAGATATGTGATTTGTTACTTGGTTGCTAGGGTAATCACAGCTGGTTGCTAGGTAGTTACCAGAGTGATACATATCAAGGCTACTTTCCATCCTGAGTGAAATAAGTCAACCCGGAAGTCTCTCTGATTTTCTGGTGCAAAGATATGTGATTTGTTACTTGGTTGCTAGGGTAACCCCATCTGGTTGCTAGGCAGTTACCAGAGTGATACATATCAAGGCTACTTTCCATCCTGAGTGAAATAAGTGAAACAGGAAGTCTGTATGATTTTCTTGTGCAGAGATATGTGATTTGTTACTTGGTTGCTAGGGTAACCCCATCTGGTTGCTAGGCAGTTACCAGAGTGATACATATCAAGGCTACTTTCCATCCTGAGTGAAATAAGTGAAACAGGAAGTCTGTATGATTTTCTGGTGCAGAAATATGTGATTTGTTATTTGGTTGCTAGGGTAACCCTGTCTGGTTGCTATGCAGTTACCAGGGTGATACTTATCAAGCCTCCTTTCCATACTGAGTGAATCAAGTCAACCTGGAAGCTACTATACTGTGGCTATGAAGATTTTAGGTCATTACTTATTGGCTGCTTGATAAAAGAAATCCTCTGAGGGAGAGAGAGAGGGAGAGACGCAGGGCTGACAGGCCCTTTTTCGTCTGTGTGTGTGAAAACGTCAGTTGGGATTTAAATTTCTGAACATTCCGCAATGTTAATCAATGGGAGTTTTTCCGAGTTTTGATCGTCATTTTTAGGAAAACCGTAAGTCCGATCAGTTAGAAAAGATATAGCACACTATTCGGGATTAGTCTGAAGGTCTGTGCCGAGTTTGGTGCATGTAGCTTAAAAGCTCTAGGAGGAGTTACATTTAGAAATTTAGTCTCAGAATAATAATAATAATAATAATAAGTTTAAATAGGATTTCAGTAAGTTGGCTTTCTCAAGCCAACCTAACTAGATTAAAAAGTTTGAGTACAAACTTTAGGTTGGCTTGAGAAAGCCTAGCATAAAGTTTGATGTAGTTGTAAAAGTTTGAAGATTTACGGTTTCTAGTTTGATGTAATTATAAGTAGTAGTTTTCAAAGTTCAAAGTTTAGAGATTATAAAACCATTCAGTCTATCAAATAGATTAGATAGATAGATAGATAGATAGATAGATAGATAGATAGATATTGACCCTCAGATAGATAGATAGATATTGACCCTCAGATAGATAGATAGATAGATAGATAGATAGATAGATAGATAGATAGATAGATAGATAGAGTATGACCCATAGATAGATAGATAGATAGATATTGACCCTCAGATAGATAGATAGATAGATAGATAGATAGATAGATAGATAGATAGATAGATAGTTATTGACCATCAGATAGATATATAGATAGATTGTTATTGACCATCAGATAGATAGATAGATAGATAGATAGATAGATAGATAGATAGACAGATATTGACCATTAGATAGATAGATAGATAGATAGATATTGATCCTCAGATAGATAGATAGATATTGACCCTCAGATAGATAGATAGATAGATAGATAGATAGAAAGATAGAAAGATAGATTGATAGTCATTGACCCTTAGATAGATAGATAGATATTGACCGTCAGATTTATAGATAGATAGATAGTCATTGACCCTGAGATATAGATAGATAGAGTATGAACCACAGATAGGTAGATAGATAGATAGATAGATAGTTATTGACCCGCAGATAGCTAGATAGATAGATAGATAGATATTGACCCTCAGATAGATAGATAGATAGATAGATAGTCATTGACCCTTAGATAGATAGATATTGACCGTCAGATATATAGATAGACAGATAGTCATTGACCCTGAGATATAGATAGATAGAGTATGACCCACAGATAGATAGATAGATAGATAGTTATTGACCCGCAGATAGTTAGATAGATAGATAGATAGATATTGACCCTCAGATAGATAGATAGATAGATATTGACCATCAGATAGATAGATAGATAGATAGATAGATATATCATTTTTTACTTGGTTGCTAGGGTAACCCAATCTGGTTGCTAGGCAGTTTCCAGGGTGATCCTTATCAAGCCTCCTTTTCATTCTGAGTGAATAAAGTCAACCCGGAAGTCTCTATGATTTTCTGTTGCATAGATATGTGATTTGTTACTTGGTTGCTAGGGTAACCATATCTGGTTGATAGGCAGTTACCAGAGTGATATATATCAAGGCTACTTTCCATCTTGAGTGAAATAAGTGAAACAGGATGTCTCTATGATTTTCTGGTGCAGAGATATGTGACTTGTTACTTGGTTGCTAGGGTAAACACATCTGGTTACTAGGCAGTTACCAAAGTGATACTCATAAGGCTCCTTGCAATCCTGTGTGAAATATGTCAACCCCTAAGTCTCTACGATGTTCTGGTTCAAAGATATGTGATTTGTTACTTGGTTGCTAAGGTAACCCTGTCTGGTTGCTATGCAGTTACCAGGGTGATACATATCAAGGCTACTTTCCATCCTGAGTGAAATAAGTGAAACAGGTAGTCTCTACGATATACTGGTGCAGATATATGTGATTTGTTACTTGGTTGCTAGGGTAACCCCGTCTGGTTGCTAGGCAGTTACCAGAGTGATACATATCAAGGCTACTTTCCATCCTGAGTGAATCAAGTCAACCCGGAAGTCTCTATGATTTTCTGATGCAGAGATATGTGATTTGTTACTTGGTTGCTAGGGTAATCACATCTGGTTGCTAGGCGGTTACCAGAGTGATACATATCAAGGCTACTTTCCATCCTGAGTGAAATAAGTCAACCCGGAAGTCTCTCTGATTTTCTGTTGCAGAGATATGTGATTTGTTACTTGGTTGCTAGGGTAATCACATCTGGTTGCTAGGCAGTTACCAGAGTGATACATATCAAGGCTACTTTCCATCCTGAGTGAAATAAGTGAAACAGGAAGTCTCTATGATTTTCTGGTGCAGATATATGTGATTTGTTACTTGGTTGCTAGGGTAACCCAGTCTGGTTGCTAGGCAGTTACCAGAGTGATACATATCAAGGCTCCTTGCAATCCTGTGTGAAATATGTTAACCCCTAAGTCTCTACGATGTTCTGGTTCAAAGATATGTGATTTGTTACTTGGTTGCTAGGGTAATCGCATCTGGTTGCTAGGCAGTTACCAGAGGGATACATATCAAGGCTACTTTCCATCCTGAGTGAAATAAGTGAAACAGGAAGTCTCTATGATTTTCTGGTGCAGAGATATGTGATTTGTTACTTGGTTGCTAGGGTAAACACATCTGGTTGCTAGGCAGTTACCAAAGTGATACTCATAAGGCTCCTTGCAATCCTGTGTGAAATATGTCAACCCCTAAGTGTCTACGATGTTCTGGTTCAAAGATATGTGATTTGTTACTTGGTTGCTAAGGTAACCCTGTCTGGTTGCTATGCAGTTACCAGAGTGATACATATCAAGGCTACTTTCCATCCTGAGTGAAATAAGTGAAACAGGTAGTCTCTACGATTTTCTGGTGCAGAGATATGTGATTTGTTACTTGGTTGCTAGGGTAACCCCGTCTGGTTGCTAGGCAGTTACCAGAGTGATACATATCAAGGCTACTTTCCATCCTGAGTGAATTAAGTCAACCTGGAAGTCTCTATGATTTTCTGTTGCAGAGATATGTGATTTGTTACTTGGTTGCTAGGGTAATCACATCTGGTTGCTAGGCAGTTACCAGAGTGATACATATCAAGGCTGCTTTCCATCCTGAGTGAAATAAGTCAACCCGGAAGTCTCTTTGATTTTCTGTTGCAGAGATATGTGATTTGTTACTTGGTTGCTAGGGTAACCCCATCTGGTTGCTAGGCAGTTACCAGAGTGATACATATCAAGGCTACTTTCCATCCTGAGTGAAATAAGTGAAACAGGAAGTCTGTATGATTTTCTGGTGCAGAGATATGTGATTTGTTACTTGGTTGCTAGGGTAACCCCATCTGGTTGCTAGGCAGTTACCAGAGTGATACATATCAAGGCTACTTTCCATCCTGAGTGAAATAAGTGAAACAGGATGTCTGTATGATTTTCTGGTGCAGAAATATGTGATTTGTTATTTGGTTGCTAGGGTAACCCTGTCTGGTTGCTATGCAGTTACCAGGGTGATACTTATCAAGCCTCCTTTCCATACTGAGTGAATCAAGTCAACCTGGAAGCTACTATACTGTGGCTATGAAGATTTTAGGTCATTACTTATTGGCTGCTTGATAAAAGAAATCCTCTGAGGGAGAGAGAGAGGGAGAGACGCAGGGCTGACAGGCCCTTTTTCGTCTGTGTGTGTGAAAACGTCAGTTGGGATTTAAATTTCTGAACATTCCGCAATGTTAATCAATGGGAGTTTTTCCGAGTTTTGATCGTCATTTTTAGGAAAACCGTAAGTCCGATCAGTTAGAAAAGATATAGCACACTATTCGGGATTAGTCTGAAGGTCTGTGCCGAGTTTGGTGCATGTAGCTTAAAAGCTCTAGGAGGAGTTACATTTAGAAATTTAGTCTCAGAATAATAATAATAACTAGATTAAAAAGTTTGAGTACAAACTTTAGGTTGGCTTGAGAAAGCCTAGCATAAAGTTTGAAGTAGTTGTAAAAGTTTGAAGATTTACGGTTTCTAGTTTGATGTAATTATAAGTAGTAGTTTTCAAAGTTCAAAGTTTAGAGATTATAAATCCATTCAGTCTATCAAATAGATTAGATAGATAGATAGATAGATAGATAGATAGATAGATAGATATTGACCCTCAGATAGATAGATAGATAGATATTGACCCTCAGATAGATAGATAGATAGATAGATAGATAGATAGAGTATGACCCATAGATAGATAGATAGATAGATAGTTATTGACCATCAGATAGATAGATAGATAGATAGATAGATAGATAGATAGATAGATAGATAGATAGATAGATAGATAGATAGATAGATAGATAGATAGATAGATAGATAGTTATTGACCATCAGATAGATAGATAGATAGATAGATAGACAGATATTGACCATTAGATAGATAGATAGATAGATAGATAGATATTGATCCTCAGATAGATAGATAGATATTGACCCTCAGATAGATAGATAGAAAGATAGAAAGATAGATAGATAGATATTGACCGTCAGATATATAGATAGATAGATAGTCATTGACCCTGAGATATAGATAGATAGAGTATGAACCACAGATAGATAGATAGATAGTTATTGACCCGCAGATAGCTAGATAGATAGATAGATTGTCATTGACCCTTAGATAGATAGATATTGACCGTCAGATATATAGATAGACAGATAGTCATTGACCCTGAGATATAGATAGATAGAGTATGACCCACAGATAGATAGATAGATAGTTATTGACCCGAAGATAGTTAGATAGATAGATAGATAGATAGATATTGACCCTCAGATAGATAGATAGATAGATAGATAGATATTGACCATCAGAAAGATAGATAGATAGATAGATAGATAGATAGATAGATAGATATATCATTTTTTACTTGGTTGCTAGGGTAACCCAATCTGGTTGCTAGGCAGTTTCCAGGGTGATCCTTATCAAGCCTCCTTTTCATTCTGAGTGAATAAAGTCAACCCGGAAGTCTCTATGATTTTCTGTTGCATAGATATGTGATTTGTTACTTGGTTGCTAGGGTAACCATATCTGGTTGATAGGCAGTTACCAGAGTGATATATATCAAGGCTACTTTCCATCTTGAGTAAAATAAGTGAAACAGGAAGTCTCTACGATTTTCTGGTGCAGAGTTATGTGATTTGTTACTTGGTTGCTAGGGTAAGCCCTTGTCGTTGCTAGGCAGTTACCAGAGTGATACTTATCAAGCCTCCTTTCCATCCTGAGTGAATTATGTCAACCCGGAAGTCTCTACGATTTTCTGGTGCAGAGATATGTGATTTGTTACTTGGTTGCTAGGGTAACCGCATCTGGTTGCTAGGCAGTTACCAGAGGGATACATATCAAGGCTACTTTCCATCCTGAGTTAAATAAGTGAAACAGGAAGTCTCTATGATTTTCTGGTGCAGAGATATGTGACTTGTTACTTGGTTGCTAGGGTAAACACATCTGGTTGCTAGGCAGTTACCAAAGTGATACTCATAAGGCTCCTTGCAATCCTGTGTGAAATATGTCAACCCCTAAGTCTCTACGATGTTCTGGTTCAAAGATATGTGATTTGTTACTTGGTTGCTAAGGTAACCCTGTCTGGTTGCTATGCAGTTACCAGAGTGATACATATCAAGGCTACTTTCCATCCTGAGTGAAATAAGTGAAACAGGTAGTCTCTACGATATACAGGTGCAGATATATGTGATTTGTTACTTGGTTGCTAGGGTAACCCCGTCTGGTTGCTAGGCAGTTACCAGAGTGATACATATCAAGGCTACTTTCCATCCTGAGTGAATAAAGTCAACCCGGAAGTCTCTATGATTTTCTGTTGCAGAGATATGTGATTTGTTACTTGGTTGCTAGGGTAATCACATCTGGTTGCTAGGCAGTTACCAGAGTGATACATATCAAGGCTACTTTCCATCCTGAGTGAAATAAGTCAACCCGGAAGTCTCTCTGATTTTCTGTTGCAGAGATATGTGATTTGTTACTTGGTTGCTAGGGTAATCACATCTGGTTGCTAGGCAGTTACCAGAGTGATACATATCAAGGCTACTTTCCATCCTGAGTGAAATAAGTGTAACAGGAAGTCTCTACGATTTTCTGGTGCAGAGATATGTGATTTGTTAGTTGGTTGCTAGGGTAACCCCATCTGGTTGCTAGGCAGTTACCAAGGTGATACTCATAAGGCTCCTTGCAATCCTGTGTGAAATATGTCAACCCCTAAGTCTCTACGATGTTCTGGTTCAAAGATATGTGATTTGTTACTTGGTTGCTAAGGTAACCCTGTCTGGTTGCTATGCAGTTACCAGAGTGATACATATCAAGGCTACTTTCCATCCTGAGTGAAATAAGTGAAACAGGTAGTCTCTACGATTTTCTGGTGCAGAGATATGTGATTTGTTACTTGGTTGCTAGGGTAACCCCGTCTGGTTGCTAGGCAGTTACCAGAGTGATATATATCAAGGCTACTTTCCATCCTGAGTGAATAAAGTCAACCCGGAAGTCTCTATGATTTTCTGTTGCAGAGATATGTGATTTGTTACTTGGTTGCTAGGGTAATCACATCTGGTTGCTAGGCAGTTACCAGAGTGATACATATCAAGGCTACTTTCCATCCTGAGTGAAATAAGTCAACCCGGAAGTCTCTCTGATTTTCTGTTGCAGAGATATGTGATTTGTTACTTGGTTGCTAGGGTAATCACAGCTGGTTGCTAGGTAGTTACCAGAGTGATACATATCAAGGCTACTTTCCATCCTGAGTGAAATAAGTCAACCCGGAAGTCTCTCTGATTTTCTGGTGCAAAGATATGTGATTTGTTACTTGGTTGCTAGGGTAACCCCATCTGGTTGCTAGGCAGTTACCAGAGTGATACATATCAAGGCTACTTTCCATCCTGAGTGAAATAAGTGAAACAGGAAGTCTGTATGATTTTCTTGTGCAGAGATATGTGATTTGTTACTTGGTTGCTAGGGTAACCCCATCTGGTTGCTAGGCAGTTACCAGAGTGATACATATCAAGGCTACTTTCCATCCTGAGTGAAATAAGTGAAACAGGAAGTCTGTATGATTTTCTGGTGCAGAAATATGTGATTTGTTATTTGGTTGCTAGGGTAACCCTGTCTGGTTGCTATGCAGTTACCAGGGTGATACTTATCAAGCCTCCTTTCCATACTGAGTGAATCAAGTCAACCTGGAAGCTACTATACTGTGGCTATGAAGATTTTAGGTCATTACTTATTGGCTGCTTGATAAAAGAAATCCTCTGAGGGAGAGAGAGAGGGAGAGACGCAGGGCTGACAGGCCCTTTTTCGTCTGTGTGTGTGAAAACGTCAGTTGGGATTTAAATTTCTGAACATTCCGCAATGTTAATCAATGGGAGTTTTTCCGAGTTTTGATCGTCATTTTTAGGAAAACCGTAAGTCCGATCAGTTAGAAAAGATATAGCACACTATTCGGGATTAGTCTGAAGGTCTGTGCCGAGTTTGGTGCATGTAGCTTAAAAGCTCTAGGAGGAGTTACATTTAGAAATTTAGTCTCAGAATAATAATAATAATAATAATAAGTTTAAATAGGATTTCAGTAAGTTGGCTTTCTCAAGCCAACCTAACTAGATTAAAAAGTTTGAGTACAAACTTTAGGTTGGCTTGAGAAAGCCTAGCATAAAGTTTGAAGTAGTTGTAAAAGTTTGAAGATTTACGGTTTCTAGTTTGATGTAATTATAAGTAGTAGTTTTCAAAGTTCAAAGTTTAGAGATTATAAAACCATTCAGTCTATCAAATAGATTAGATAGATAGATAGATAGATAGATAGATAGATAGATAGATAGATAGATAGATAGATAGAGTATGACCCACAGATAGATAGATAGATAGATAGATAGATAGATAGATAGATAGATAGATAGAGTATGACCAACAGATAGATAGATAGATAGATAGATAGATAGATAGATAGATAGATAGATAGATAGATAGATATATAGATAGATAGATAGATAGATATTGACCCTCAGATAGATAGATAGATAGATAGATAGATAGAGTATGACCCACAGATAGATAGATATTGATCCTCGATAGATAGATAGACAGACAGATAGATAGATAGATAGATAGATAGATAGATAGATAGATAGATAGATAGATAGATAGAGTATGACCCACAGATAGATAGATAGATAGATATTCACCATCAGATAGATAGATAGATAGATAGATAAATAGATAGAGTATGACCCACAGATAGATAGATAGATAGATAGATAGATAGAGTATGACCCACAGATAGATAGATAGATAGATAGATAGATAGATAGATAGATAGATAGATATTGACCATCAGATAGATAGATAGAGTTATTGACCATCAGATAGACAGATAGATAGATAGATAGATAGATAGATAGATATTTACCCTCAGATAGATAGATAGATAGATAGATAGAGTATGACCCACAGATAGATAGATGTTGATCCTCGATAGATAGATAGATAGATAGATAGATAGATAGATAGATAGATAGATAGATATTGACCCTCAGATAGATAGATAGATAGTCATTGACCCTTAGATAGATAGATAGATATTGACCGTCAGATCTATATAGGTAGATAGATAGTCATAGACCCTGAGATATAGATAGATAGAGTATGACCCACAGATAGATAGATAGATAGATAGTTATTGACCCTCAGATAGATAGATAGATAGATAGATAGATAGATAGATAGATAGATAGATAGATAGATAGATAGATATTGACCCTCAGATAGATAGATAGATAGATAGATAGATAGATATTGACCCTCAGATAGATAGATAGATAGATAGATAGATATTGACCCTCAGATAGATAGATAGATAGATAGATATTGACCCTCAGATAGATAGATAGATAGATAGATAGATATTAACCCTCAGATAGATAGACAGTTCGAAAGATAGATATAGATAGACTGATAAATAGACAGACAGACAGACAGATAGATAGATAGATAGATCCTTGCTACCCTGAGTCCCATGAACAAAACCAGAAATCTTTATGTTGTTCTGGTGCAGAGATATGTAATTTGTTACTTGGTTGCTATGGTAACCCCATCTGGTTGCTAGGCAGTTACCAGAGTAATACATATCAAGGCTACTTTCCATCATGAGTGAAATAAGTCAACCCGGAAGTCTCTACGATTTTCTGTTAAATAGATATGTGATTTGTTACTTGGTTGCTAGGCTATCCCCATCTGGTTGCTAGGCAGTTACCAAAGTGTTACTCATAAGGCTCCTTGCAATCCTGTGTGAAATATGTCAACCAATAAGTCTCTACGAAGTTTTGGTTCAAAGATATGTGATTTGTTATTTGGTTGCTAGGGTAACCCTGTCTGGTTGCTATGCAGTTACCAGGGTGATACTTATCAAGCCTCCTTTCCATCCTGAGTGAATTAAGTCAACCCAGATGTCTCTACGATTTTCTGGTGCAGAAATATATGATTTGTTATTTGGTTGCTAGGGTAACCCATCTGGTTGCTAGGCAGTTACCAGAGTGATGCATATCAAGGCTACTTTCCATCCTGTGTGAAATATGTCAACCCCTAAGTCTCTACGATGTTCTGGTTCAAAGATATGTGATTTGTTACTTGGTTGCTAGGGTAACCACATCTGGTTGCTATGCAGATACCAGAGTGATACATATCAAGGCTACTTTCCATCCTGAGTGAAATAAGTGAAACAGGAAGTCTCTACGATTTTCTGGTGCAGAGATATGTGATTTGTTACTTGGTTGCTAGGGTAACCACATACGGTTGCTAGGCAGTTACCAGAGTGATACATATCAAGGCTACTTTCCATCCTGAGTGAAATAAGTGAAACAGGAAGTCTCTACGATTTTCTGGTGCAGAGATATGTGATTTGTTACTTGGTTGCTAGGGTAACCCCATTTGGTTGCTAGGCAGTTACCAGAGTGATACATATCAAGGCTACTTTCCATCCTGAGTGAATCAAGTCAATCCGGAAGTCTCTCTGATTTTCTATTGCAGAGATATGTGATTTGTTACTTGGTTGCTAGGGTAATCACATCTGGTTGCTAGGCAGTTACCAGAGTGATACATATCAAGTCTACTTTCCATCCTGAGTGAAATAAGTCAACCCGGAAGTCTCTCTGATTTTCTATTGCAGAGATATGTGATTTGTTACTTGGTTGCTAGGGTAATCACATCTGGTTGCTAGGCAGTTACCAGAGTGATACATATCAAGGCTACTTTCCATCCTGAGTGAAATAAGTGAAACAGGAAGTCTCTACGATTTTCTGGTGCAGATATATGTGATTTGTTACTTGGTTGCTAGGGTAACCCCGTCTGGTTGCTAGGCAGTTACCAGAGTGATACATATCAAGGCTACTTTCCATCCTGAGTGAAATAAGTCAACCCGGAAGTCTCTCTGATTTTCTGTTGCAGAGATATGTGATTTGTTACTTGGTTGCTAGGGTAATCACATCTGGTTGCTAGGCAGTTACCAGAGTGATACATATCAAGGCTACTTTCCATCCTGAGTGAAATAAGTGAAACAGGAAGTCTCTACGATTTTCTGGTGCAGAGATATGTGATTTGTTAGTTGGTTGCTAGGGTAACCCCATCTGGTTGCTAGGCAGTTACCAGGGTGATACTTATCAAGCCTCCTTTCCATACTGAGTGAATCAAGTCAACCTGGAAGCTACTATACTGTGGCTATGAAGATTTTAGGTCATTACTTATTGGCTGCTTGATAAAAGAAATCCTCTGAGGGAGAGAGAGAGGGAGAGACGCAGGGCTGACAGGCCCTTTTTTGCCTGTGTGTGTGAAAACGTCAGTTGGGATTTAAATTTCTGAACATTCCGCAATGTTAATCAATGGGAGTTTTTCCGAGTTTTGATCGTCATTTTTAGGAAAACCGTAAGTCTGATCAGTTAGAAAAGATATAGCACACTATTCGGGATTAGTCTGAAGGTCTGTGCCGAGTTTGGTGCATGTAGCTTAAAAGCTCTAGGAGGAGTTACATTTAGAAATTTAGTCTCAGAATAATAATAATAATAATAATAAGTTTAAATAGGATTTCAGTAAGTTGGCTTTCTCAAGCCAACCTAATAACTAGATTAAAAAGTTTGAGTACAAACTTTAGGTTGGCTTGAGAAAGCCTATCATGAAAGTTTGAAGTAGTTTTTAGTTTGATGTAATTATAAGTAGTAGTTTTCAAAGTTCAAAGTTTAGAGATTATAAGACCATTCAGTCTATCAAACAGATTAGATAGATAGATAGATAGATAGATAGATATTGACCCTCAGATAGATGGATAGACAGATATTGACCCTCAGATATATAGATAGATAGATAGATAGATAGATAGATAGATAGATAGATAGATAGATAGATAGATAGATAGATATTGAACCTCAGATAGATAGATAGATAGATAGATAGATAGATAGATAGATATTGACACTCGATAGATAGATAGATAGATAGATAGATAGATAGATAGTCATTGACCCATAGATAGATAGATAGATAGATAGATAGATAGATAGATAGTTAGATAGATATTGACCCTCAGATAGATGGATAGACAGATATTGACACTCAGATATATAGATAGATAGATATTGAACCTCAGATAGATAGATAGATAGATAGATAGATAAATATTGACCCTCAGATAGATAGATAGATATTGACCCTCAGATAGATAGATAGATAGATAGATAGATAGATAGATAGATAGATAGATAGATAGATAGATATTGACCCTCAGATAGATATATAGATAGATAGATAGATAGATAGATAGATAGATAGATAGATATTGACCCTCAGATAGATAGATAGATAGATAAATAGATAGATATTGACCCATAGATAGATAGATAGATAGATATTAACCCTCAGATAGATAGATAGATAGATAGATATTAACCCTCAGATAGATAGATAGATAGATAGATAGATATTGACCCTCAGATAGATAGATAGATAGATAGATAGATAGATAGATATTGACCCTCAGATAGATATATAGAGAGATAGATAGATAGATAGATAGATAGATAGATAGATAGATAGATAGATAGATATTGACCCTCAGATAGATAGATAGATAGATAAATAGATAGATATTGACCCATAGATAGATAGATATTAACCCTCAGATAGATAGATAGATAGATAGATAGATAGATAGATAGATAGATAGATATTAACCCTCAGATAGATAGATAGATAGATATTAACCCTCAGATAGATAGATATTTCGAAAGATAGATATAGATAGATTGATAAATAGACAGACAGACAGATAGATAGATAGATCCTTGCTACCCTGAGTCCCATGAACAAAACAAGAAGTCTTTATGTTGTTCTGGTGCAGAGATATGTAATTTGTTACTTGGTTGCTAGGATAACCCCATCTGGTTGCTAGGCAGTTACCAGAGTAATACATATCAAGGCTACTTTCCATCATGAGTGAAATAAGTCAACCCAGAAGTCTCTACGATTTTCTGTTAAATAGATATATGATTTGTTACTTGGTTGCTAGGCTATCCCCATCTGGTTGCTAGGCAGTTACCAAAGTGTTACTCATAAGGCTCCTTGCAATCCTGAGTGAAATATGTCAACCCCTAAGTCTCTACGATGTTCTGGTTCAAAGATATGTGAATTGTTACTTGGTTGCTAGGGTAACCCTGTCTGGTTGCTATGCAGTTACCAGGGTGATACTTATCAAGCCTCCTTTCCATCTTGAGTGAATAAAGTCAACCCGCAAGTCTGTATGATTTAATGGTGCAGAGATATGTGATTTGTTATTTGGTTGCTAGGGTAACCCTGTCTGGTTGCTATGCAATTACCAGGATGATACTTATCAAGCCTCCTTTCCATCCTGAGTGAATTAAGTCAACCCAGATGTCTCTACGATTTTCTGGAGCAGAAATATATGATTTGTTACTTGGTTGCTAGGGTAACCCAATCTGGTTGCTAGGCAGTTACCAGAGTGATGCATATCAAGGCTACTTTCCATTCTGAGTGAAATAAGTCAACCCGCAAGTCTGTATGATTTTCTGGTGCAGAGATATGTGATTTGTTATTTGGTTGCTAGGGTAACCCTGTCTGGTTGCTATGCAGTTACCAGGGTGATACTTATCAAGCCTCCTTTCCATCCTGAGTGAATTAAGTCAACCCAGATGTCTCTACTTTTTTTTGGAGCAGAAATATATGATTTGTTACTTGGTTGCTAAGGTAACCCAATCTGGTTGCTAGGCAGTTACCAGAGTGATGCATATCAAGGCTACTTTCCATCCTGAGTGAAATAAGTGAAACAGGAAGTCTCTATGATTTTCTGGTGCAGAGATATGTGATTTGTTAGTTGGTTGCTAGGGTAACCCCATCTGGTTGCTAGGCAGTTACCAAGGTGATACTCATAAGGCTCCTTGCAATCCTGTGTGAAATATGTCAACCCCTAAGTCTCTACGATGTTCTGGTTCAAAGATATGTGATTTGTTACTTGGTTGCTAGGTTAACCACATCTGGTTGCTAGGCAGTTTACCAGAGTGATACATATCAAGCCTCCTTTCCATCCTGAGTGAAATAAGTGAAACAGGAAGTCTGTATGATTTTCTGGTGCAGAGATATGTGATTTGTTATTTGGTTGCTAGGGTAACCCTGTCTGGTTGCTATGCAGTTACCAGGGTGATACTTATCAAGCCTCCTTTCCATCCTGAGTGAATTAAGTCAACCCAGAAGTCTCTACGATTTTCTGAAGCAGAAATATATGATTTGTTACTTGGTTGCTAGGGTAACCCAATCTGGTTGCTAGGCAGTTACCAGAGTGATGCATATCAAGGCTACTTTCCATTCTGAGTGAAATAAGTGAACCCGGAAGTCTCTCTGATTTTCTGTTGCAGAGATATGTGATTTGTTACTTGGTTGCTAGGGTAATCACATCTGGTTGCTAGGCAGTTACCAGAGTGATAAATATCAAGGCTACTTTCCATCTTGAGTGAAATAAGTGAAACAGGAAGTCACTACGATTTTCTGGTGCAGAGATATGTGATTTGTTACTTGGTTGCTAGGGTAACCCCATCTGGTTGCTAGGCAGTTACCAGAGTGATACATATCAAGGCTACTTTCCATCCTGAGTGAAATAAGTGAAACAGGAAGTCTGTATGATTTTCTGGTGCAGAGATATGTGATTTGTTACTTGGTTGCTAGGGTAACCCCATCTGGTTGCTAGGCAGTTACCAGAGTGATACATATCAAGGCTACTTTCCATCCTGAGTGAAATAAGTGAAACAGGAAGTCTGTATGATTTTCTGGTGCAGAAATATGTGATTTGTTATTTGGTTGCTAGGGTAACCCTGTCTGGTTGCTATGCAGTTACCAGGGTGATACTTATCAAGCCTCCTTTCCATACTGAGTGAATCAAGTCAACCTGGAAGCTACTATACTGTGGCTTTGAAGATTTTAGGTCATTACTTATTGGCTGCTTGATAAAAGAAATCCTCTGAGGGAGAGAGAGAGGGAGAGACGCAGGGCTGACAGGCTCTTTTTCGTCTGTGTGTGTGAAAACGTCAGTTGGGATTTAAATTTCTGAACATTCCGCAATGTTAATCAATGGGAGTTTTTCCGAGTTTTGATCGTCATTTTTAGGAAAACTGTAAGTCCGATCAGTTAGAAAAGATATAGCACACTATTCGGGATTAGTCTGAAGGTCTGTGCCGAGTTTGGTGCATGTAGCTTAAAAGCTCTAGGAGGAGTTACATTTAGAAATTTAGTCTCAGAATAATAATAATAATAATAATAAGTTTAAATAGGATTTCAGTAAGTTGGCTTTCTCAAGCCAACCTAATAATAAGTTTAAATAGGATTTCAGTAAGTTGGCTTTCTCAAGCCAACCTAATAATAATAAGTTTAAATAGGATTTCAGTAAGTTGGCTTTCTCAAGCCAACCTAATAATTACACTTTTTACTAGTTTAAATTAAATTTTTGATATCAAGAATGCGTATTCCTGTGAGTGATGACGTCATTTTTGATATCAAGAATTAAGGTTTTGACTATTTCAAATGTAATAACTGATATCCAAAAGTGTGCGTTTTCACTAGTAGAAAGTACATTCCTGATATCAAGAATTACCATTCTAACTAGTAAAACGTTTCATATCCTGTGAATGATTAAAAGTAATTTCGTCTTTACATCTAAAAATTACACACATCAGCCTTGATGCTAAAACAGGGGCTCATATCCTGACTTTTTCATGACCTTAAATAATACATTCACACATTTACCTGTTGGAGATGGTGAGGGTCTTGAGATGCAGTTCCGAGACCCTGAAGAATCTGCCCTCCTCACTCTCTCCTCTGACCTCCTGCTCCTATCCTCCATCCTCTCCCTCGAGCTCGATCGAGCTCTAACCCCTACACGGGTCAAACTGCGCTCTCTGGATAAAGACAGATGAACCTCCCCATCACTTCTAAATCCACTTCGCCCAGACATGACTGGAGTTACCCGACTGTTAAAATGGAGGAAAGGAGATCATTAAGGTGTACCAATACATATTGTTGAAGTGCAATGAGAAATTAGATGGAAATCCATTTACTCACCCACGACGTAGCAAGGCCAACTCAGTGGTCAAACTTTTGACACGTATCCGAAGAGCCCGCTCTGAAGCCCTGAGTTCCTCCAGCTACCAATGAGAGTGAATCAGAGAAGTGGTTAACAACAAGGTACACACAGCCATTTCCATGCATTTACTATTATCCCATTGCCCACAGCTTTCTAGGTCCATCTGTTTATCTAATGGCCATTTAACTATAATTGGCTTGGACACACCTGTTCCAGTAAGAGGCGCTGTTCAAGGCCCCTCTTGCTAGCTGAACGTTGGCTTTTTGCCCTTTCCTTCAGCAGCTGTTCCCCTAGGCTGTGCACTACCTCTCTGAGCCCATGAGCCCCAGGTGGGGAACTGGCACCGACCATCTGTAAACGATCCAGAGCCTTGGCCAAAGCTTCCTTTTCATCTCTCACTAAAGTCAATCTGATGAGGAGCATTTGAAAATAATTTGTTATAAGAAATCTTCCATTTAACATTTTAAATTTTGTAGGTGCAATGTAGAATATTTTTTGACCTCATCAAAAAATACTGAAGATCTCATTTATAGAATATCACGTCAATCCAAGCATACAGTGTGGTTCAAAAGTCTGAGACCTTTAGTGAAAATGCATATATTTAGCATTTTTCTTTAATTTGAGTGAAAAGTTTAATTACATTAAAATTAACTTCACAATTTCTTAGTATACAAGTTTGTGCAAAACCCGATCATCCATGTCATACCAGCATGATATGAGATTGTCCCAAAGAGGAAATCTGACTTTTTGTACAAAGGAATGCCTTGAAATCTTAAATACTTAAACATATTCTGAATCTTAAATATTTCTTATTCATTTTTAAATCTTTAAAATCTTACAGCTCTGTTTATTTCCAGTTTAGAATTACACTTTGAATCCCATATTTTTATTGTGACTTTTGTCACAATTTATTTTATTTTTATTAGACTTTTGAACCCCACTGTATATACAGTGCCTTTCAAAAATATGCAGACCCTTAACCGATTCTCACATTTTTCAGAATAAAAAAAATCTGAATTTGGTCCTCTGTAATCAATTCAAATAATTGAAACTCAAAATAAATTACTTGTGACAACAACTTTAACATAGCACATAAGTAAGAACTAACTCTGCACGTAGCCTGCGTGTCTCCTGGTCTGACACTTTGTGCTCTCCTCTCAGTACCAGTGCTTTCAGCTCAGATCTCAGAGATCGAATCTCTTTCTGCAGCTCTGCTGGATCAGGTTTCCCAAGATATGGAATTGGAAGAGGATAGTGTATCCTACACAAAAAATAAAACCCTTTAAAAAGTTATTTAAAAGTGATAACAACAAAGAGTGATCAAAGCCACACAGACCTGTCAAACTCTACAGTGTAGATGAGGATGAGGTATCTCTTAGCACTGAGAGCAGGGGATTGGGGCTGAACACGAGGGCGGCCAACGACACCTGACTTTCTGTTCCGCAGAAGCTCAAGGTCTGAATAGGTCAAGAGGTCAAGGGTCACAGATTCACTGGACTGCAAAGGACAATCAAAATGATGTCAGTATATGTGAATATTAATAACATAGTTTAAACTGATCAGTTACTTCACATTCATATTTAATTAGGTTGTCAAATATGCACAAGTGAAAGGAATAGTTGCTGGTGCGGAATAAAGATATGATGAATGTGAATAGTAATTGCGACATACTGCCTTTAAAAGATAGTTCAACCAAAAATGAAAATTCAGTAGCATTTGCCATAGATGTGGCTGTCTTCTCTGGCATTTCTCGCGCACCTTACAGTCTAACTGATCCCACAAAAGCTCAATGGGGTTAAGATCCATAACACTCTTTTCCAATTATCTGTTGTCCAATGTCGGTTTCTTTTTCTACATAGATTAAAGGATGTAGAGGCATGCATATAATTCATATTTGCCAATGTATTTATATAATTTATTTGTCTATTACAGCATGCCATATTTCAAATTTGTCATAATTGCAATCCGATATACCTTTTGCCCTCTAAAAACATATATTATAATTTCCTTATTAAAAATTATTGCAAAGTTTGTCTGCTGCCATTTTTTTAACTGACCGTTTTAAAACATTAAAACTAATTTTTCATAACCACTAGATGGTGCCATAAACGTGTGAAACCACAGGTTAGTTGAACAGAGTGAAACAGGAGCCATCAAATGTTGTGTATCGTATTTGATACACACATGGCATTATAGGGTTAAATGTAATGCGCTACTACTTATATTACTTATAAGTAAAAAGTAATTATATTACAGTAACTAATATATCTTTGTAATTGGATACACCCAACACTATGACAGGACCAAGTTTATGCAGCCTCTCACATTACCTTAAAGCAAGTGTGTCCAAACCTTTTTGGTCGGGGGCCAAATGGAGAAAAAAATAAGATGCTGTGGGCCACATCACTGTAATAATTAAAAAAATGTCTAGAAGCTACTAGATTGCAACTATGCATAATATTTATATTGTATACTTAATATTATGCAAGTTTTAATCATAATTTGTGCTCTATGGTATGCTTCTGTAGGCCCTACATGTAAATAAAAGATAGGGTATTTCACTCACAAATAACTCTCATAACAGTGATGCATATTATACAAAATCTTATGCTTATTCACATTTTTATCTTTTTGACATCCATTCAGTGGCACTGCAAGAACATATAGATCTGTTACTCAGTGTTGGGTGTGACCCATCACAATAATTAGAATCAGACTGCATCAGATTTGTAGATGCTCATGCGCAAGCAGAGCACACGCATCAGGTACAGATGTGCAAGTGTTTTAAGCGCTCTCTCCTACAGTCAGGGCTGGATTGTTAATCTGGTATATCGACAGGGGCGGACTGGCTATCGGGAGAAATGGGCGGGCATATGCAGAAAAGGACAGCGCTCAATTTTTCTTTATTTTTTTCATAAAAACAACAGTGGCATTAAATGAACAAACTGGCATTTAAAGGGTTAAAATCCTGAAAATTAATGAATATTTGATATTTATGATCAGGACTGATGTTCAACTAACTCATTGAAATTGGAAAATAATATTAATATATAAATAGTTTTTGACGCAGACATTTCTGTCCTCTAAGGACCTCTGAGTAACTGAGGGTTAAAGTGCTGATCACCATTAACTTGCATTGTATGGACCTACAAAGCTGAGATATTCTTATAACAATCTTTGTGTTCTGCTGAAGAAAGAAAATCATACACATCTGGGATGGCATGAGGTAAATGAGTAAATTATAAGAGAATTTACATTTTTGGATGAACTATCCCTTTAACTTATTGATTCATGGAAGATAGTCAGTCACCTGGCTTTGGAACAACACAAGGGTGTATAAAAGATGACAGAATTTTCATTGAACCATCCCTTTAAATGGAGCTGGAAGCCCTTCGGACCTACCTTGTTGACTGCAGACTCTAGCATGCTGCAGAATACAGGAAACTGTTTAAAATTTCCAGTTTTACGGGTCAAGTCTTCAATATCTAATTTTATAAAAACAAAGGGATTGAGAGAAAACAATGGAACATTTAAGGTAAACACAGAATGAAAAGTTACGTTTCAAAGCACCACTTACAAGCAGGATCAAACTCTCCTCTCCATTGGTCTGCTGTAACCACATCTGAAATCTCTACCATTAGTAACCGCTCCGCCAGCTCGACCTTGACAGCAAATTCAGCCCCCCGAAATGTAATTTCATTCTGCACTACTGTGCCAACCTCCATTTCGTCTGACAGCCTATAGGAAATCATTGCACTGGTTACTATAATATTTATACAGTAGTTTATATTGACTGATGAACACATTTGTGAGGTCAATAAAATGAGAGATTTCAAAATAAATACACTTTAGGTGGCTGATAAAAATGAACTGGCTGATAGATAGATCATAACATTATATACAGTAGAGTGCAATCATACTGTGTTATCAAATCAATAGTCACTTAAACAAGACAGTCTGACTTAACACAGTTATTGTTGGTGTTGTCCTATGTCAAATACGCCTCGAGCTGAATACTAAGCTGAAGCCACATTTATTCATGACTCAAAACCCAATAGACGCAAACTACTAAATAACTCGGCATCTAAAGCTAAAAAACTGACAGTCCAGGGTTAGTTCCATAATATCGATTTAAATCATTAGCATGAATAATAAAGACTATAGCATGATGGTTTCATAGACTACAGAGGATCATTAGCTCACGGTATGATAAATGCGTGTTAGTGAATGTTTCACGATAGATGTCTCTTAGTCCATAAAGAACTAGCACGCTAGCAACATACCCGTTACTGGTGAAAAAGCACTAGGCAGGCACGAGCTGTACTGTTAAAAACTTGCATTTAAAACGTCGTACTAAAAAAAATATACAGCAGATTAAACGTTAACTCAACATTATTCGGTAAACAGAATGTTACGGTGCTCGAACATCCGAAAACAGCGGCTCAATGACCGGGAATTTAAAACTCCCGACCCCAACTGGTTACATTGGTCAACTCGTATAGATGTATGAATGCTATTGGCTAGTGTGCTTGTCAATCATAAGGAAAGCTTTCACTGTAGCACCGCCCCTCGGCCAACTCTTCACACACCCCAAGGACATGTTCGAGGCAACGGAGTCGAAGCGTTAAAGGGACAATTCACCATAAAAAGACAAAACTTAAAAATGATGAAAAATGAATAAAAATGCGCTATTCTACTAAAAACTTTGTGTTCAGGAGAATAAAGTAAGTCATACACATCTGGGATGGCATGAGGGTTGAGTAAATGATGAGAGAATTTTCATTTTTGGGTGAATGATCCCTTTAACATATAAAGACTTCAGTCCATAAGAGTGAACTATTGCTCCATTAATACAGAATTCTTGCAGTTTTGCTGAATTTCAAAGTCAGAGAAATGGTGAATATTATGATGAAATATAATACAAGAAAAGTCAATTTTATTTAATCACAGTATTTAAAGTAAGTTGTGTTTTAGTTACTTATTTTACAAGTCAAGAGACAGAGTTAAATAAAACAGCAGAAAAAGTAATTTACCTTATAAATGTCATTTATTCGAGTTTGCATAAGCATAATTTACACAGGGTACAATATACACTGCTATTTAGCTATAAATGGAGTTCACATAATTCACAGATTGATATGGTGTACAGTAAATACCATTACATTGAGGTCTGTTTAGCTATACATTTGTAGGGCATGATGCTTGGACATTGTAAACCAGTGAGTCCTTAACATCAAAATTATTATGAACAAAGTTAGGGGCTGGGATGTAAGAGTCCTGCATTTCCAATGTTAGCTCTGGTACTTGTGAAACACCGACCGATTCTGGCAAGGTCATATTGTATGTAAGGTTTTCAATAACTGAGCTCAGCTTCTCAATACAGGGCCACAATAATGAAGAGTATGAAGTGACTGAAGGGGCATCATCAGGTGAGGATGAGACAACTGGAGATTCAGATGTACTCTGATAGAAATTATGTGCAGGACACACTCTGTAGGTATGGCTGATGAGAGAATAGCTATCTCCACTTTCTAGTGACGTTGAAGGATGCTCTGTACTGTAGGCCTCCTGAATCTCACACTTCATATACCCTTCAATCATCGGGGAGCAATAAACCCCCTGCAAACAACAGAACCTTTGTTGAACATCAAGTCTTAAGACAGTGGTTCTCAACTGGTGGTGCTTGAAGACCCAAATTATATATTGAATATCAAGCGGCGACCCAACACTACCAAAACTGTTTATCATATAAAAGCAGTGTTGGGTGTAATTTGGTTATAAAGTAATTAGTAACTGTATTCTAATTATTTTTCAAAAAAGTAGTGTAACACATTACATTTTAATTTCTAGTGATCAGATTACAGTTACTGACTTTCAATAAAATGAATTACTTTTAGGTACTTTACTTGGGTCATAAATTTCTGAAACAGTACATTTACCATTTACACATTTATGCATTTGGCAGACGCTTTTATCCAAAGTCTTTGGATTGCGTTTAAGGTATACAATTTATTATTATTATTTTTTTTGTGCGTGTTCTCTGGGAATCAAACCCAGAACCTTGCCGTTGCTATTACCATGCTTCATCAATCGAGCTATGGTAACAACTGTATTATTTATATAAATAGTATTATTTATGTAAAATTCAAAACATGAATAATGTTCATATGTACATCAGTTTTCATTTCTGTGACAGCTGAAGGCATTTACCCTATTGTAAGGGAGAAATGTGTGGTGCCGAGCATGGCCGGATCTAAGTGGGTGGGGCTAGTTTTTTCTTGTGATCCCCATGAAACATCTGACTTCCCCCGACTATCAAACACGATCAAGGGGGATCAACCCAAGCAAAATGATCAAGTAGTACCCCCCCCCCCCCCCCCCCAACTCAACAAAGAGGTAAACAGTTGCCAATATCAAAGATGAAAATGCCCCCCAAAAATCACATTCTGGTGTTGAGTGTATGACTTCATATAAATAATATTTGTAGAGTAAAAAAAAAAACAAATGTTTCTGTGAAAAGTGCTTTTAAAATTAACTCAAAAGTTAAGTAATTACTAATGCGATTACTTTTTAGTTTAAGTTATCAGTAGGGATGCACTGAAATTTCGGCCACCGAAAATTTTTGGACGAAAATGGCATTTTTTGTTTTGGCTGAAAGACTAAAAAGGCCGAAAATATATGCCTATCTGCCCCTCAGTGCTCAGGTTTCACTCTAGATTGATCTAATCATAATCACGGTGCTGCCAAGCAAAGGCCGATGTCAGCGGTGTGGAAATACTATATAATACCAATAAGCAGTACCGCCGCAACCTATACGCATACTACGCAATCTCCGTAGGGCACCAACTTTACCTAGGAGGGCACCAGAAAGTCAATCGGGTGACCTTCCTCGCATGTTATACGTTATTCAAGGACCCGAAAGCAGTTGCGGAACACAGTCGATCACTTTACACTCATATTGCGAACACAACAATCCTCTTGACTACTGGCGCATGAACAAAGATCACTTTCCATTGCTTGCGGACTGCACGCAGGTATTTATCTGCCCCAAGCACCAGCACAGAGAGAGAGACTATTCAGTGCAGCATATCATGTTTTGAAGAGAAGGGGAACTGTCTCTCCTGCCAGAAATCTGAGCAAATTTTGTTCTTAAAGAGAAACCTGCCACTTTTACTTAAATAGAAAGCAGTCCAATTTGTTGTGTATAGCAATTACATGACACTTGAGGCTGTCATTTACAGTTTGAGGTTGGGTTTAGTTCTATTACTGCTGTTTTGCACTGTTGTTTTGCACAATAATTTTATATTAAAAGTGGAAATATGTTTACATAAACAGAATAAACGGCCCTCTGCCGTTCTGTGTTTTGCCTTTTGTTTTAATTAAAATGACTGTGTAGCATATTTAAACGCTTTGTATTTGCAAGATGCTAGCCTAGAGCTGCTAAGTTCATTACTTGACTGCTGTTTTGCATTTCATTAGAGTTTTTAGAACGTTACATTTATTGGATAATTGGTAAAAAAATAATAAAAAATCTGTTAAATCTGATTGTTAAAGTACTGAATAAAGAATAATATATTTAATATTGTTATAATATACTTTATGTCCAATTTTGGTGTGTTACTTTCAATTAAAGTGTGATCATTTTATTGATTGGTAGTTTTTCAATTCAGATTCATTAAATTCATGAAATTAATTAAGTAGTATAATATTAATCCAATTATATTTAAAAAAATTTTTTTTAAAAAAAATAGGTATTAAAAAAAAAAAAAAAATCATTTTCGGTTTTCGGCCAAGTGCATCCTGAATTTTCGGTTTCGGCCCAGAATTGTCATTTCGGTGCATCACTACAGTAAAGTAATCTGATAAAATTTTATAGAAGTGATTGGTGCTGTAATTTGTAGTGGATTACTTTGAGTAATTTACACGACACTATATACAATATAAAGCTGAGGTATGTAATTTCTGTGGCACTTGCGCCACCAAATTGAACTGCAAAATTTAAATTCAATTTAAATTCAGTTGTTTTCAAAAAAGCTTTCTGCATATGCCCTGTTGTCTGCCGTTGGTCAATCAAAGAGAAAGTTGGCCCAAATGGGCACCTCCAAAGTTGTTGGTGCAGGTCTAAGCGGGCCACTCGAAACAAACAGAGTAATTTTTATAGTGCCACAGAAACGTAGAGTTTATAGTTTGAGAAAATTAACCTTTGAATGGCTTACTAATAGTTGTCTCTGCATATTAAGCTGGTATAGAAGAATGTATTTTAACGCAATAAAACATTAAAATGTGTTATTATTAAGCTTATTTATTACATTTATTCAACCATTAATATACTACATAAAACCCTGTATTTAATGTAATAATGGGTCGACTTTTCTCTTCCACTGCATAGCTTTTGTCTGAGACTCTATCAGAACAGACCTGCAACCCATTTTTAAATTGGAAACCTCCAGTTAAAACCTCTTCCACATCTTAGAATGAGACTTTTCACAATTTAAACAACCGTACAACCCATTGAAGAGACGGTAATTCTATCCCTCACAGCCTTGTTGTGAATAATGTCTATTGTCCCACATTACACTAACCAGACTTTAATTAAAAAGCAAAAGCATATTATTGGTAATGACATTTGTGGCAGTGGTGGCTTAGCGGTTAAGGCTCTGGGTTACTGACCAGAAGGTCGGGGGTTCAAGCAACTGACCCCAGTTTAGCAGGGATATGTGAAAAAAAGAATTTCACTGTATATATGCAAATGTATAATGTGTCACAATAATAAAGGCTTTCTTTCTAACTATATATGACAGGAGTGATAACTCACCTTTTTAGTCCATCCCCCTGTAAGTTTTGGTTCAGGAATATCTGGATAAAACATTTCCTTTAACCTAAAGGATTTTTAAGAGTGAAGTTTTATTCCAACACATCAGAAAATATATTTAAATCTAAGCATACTGAATTTTCTTAGACTGAACAACATGTAGGAACATAACAGTGGACAATTTCCTTACCACTTTGTCTTCCTGAAGCAAAGGACTGTAATGATAATGAAGACAAGGGCTGCTACGCTGGAGCCCACAACAGTGGCCACAATCATCTGATGAGCTATGCAGATTTTGTCACGTTACTCAAAATGTTATAACACGGTTTTACAGTATGTACACAGATACAGAATATATTTGTTTATTAAAGGTGCACTCAGTAATATTCATGTTTATGTTGCCCTGACAGATAGTTGCATAGATGCAGCGTCAAAGAAAAAACAGAAGTTACCGATGTCAATTAAGAAATGTGCTATGATATTGTAGGTCAACCATGATTTATTTATTTTGTGAATGAATACTTCTGATTACAAGGGGTTTGAGCCAGTACTATTCATCTTGTCTTATGATCTCAACATGGCGATGCTAATGAATGCACACCCAGGACCATGTAGAAGCAGCCTTTTCTCTAAAACTAATATGACTTGAGACTTAATTTCATGCGCGTGCACATCATTTTTTAAAAGATACAATATTTTCAAAAGTATTATAAACTATTTCTTTATCTTTAATAGATTTAGCAAAAAAAATAATAATTCTGAGTACACCTTTAAATATAATGATATATTGCAGCCATTACTGCAAAAAAATATTAGAAGTTTCCATAGAACCCAATAATGTGAAAATGCACACATACTGATTTTTTCCACCAGGAAACTGATTGTGGTATTATCACTTTCTCCTGCAGATGTATAGGCACTAACGTTGATAGTGTAGTAGCCTGGATCTAATGTCAAACTAAATGTAGGCTCTAAAAATTGAAACAAAGTATGTTTATTTATAAACCATAATATTGTCAGTAAAAACTGTGAAAGTCATTTAGGAAGTGAACGCACCCCTTGTTGTTTTAGTATTGATAGTTCTGTTGGTATCAGAGTTGAATATTACGAGCCTGTAACCCAGTATGAAGCCTCCCTGCTTGCCAAAGGGCACTGTGTTCCAGGACAGCACAAGTGTTCTGCCTTTCCGTTCACTTCTCAGGTTCTGAATTTTCTCAAATGGTCCTGAAAGGAGAGGAACCAGAAAGCACAGTAAAAATGACATAGAACAAATAGAATCAAAAAAGAGAAAAAAATCTTTGAACAATGAAAACTACAAAACCAAATTGTTTAGACAGACCTAATTACATTTTCTGCATTTAAAGGCTACACAAAGTACAAATTAAACAAAATCAAAACATGTATTATTCGGAAGATGTTGGTCTAAAAGACAACATGCTTTTTTTAGGATCCTTTGAAGGTGATTATGAAAAAAGTCACTTTGTAGTCCAACAGTCCTTACGTTGCTCTATAGCATAACCCTCTCTCCTCTGCAGAAGCTGTGGGGCACCAGCAGTGCAGGCGTAGACCGAGATAGTATATCTCACCCCTGGCTGAAAAAACTCTGTGAAAGAATTATAGAACAATTAGCGTTAAGAAAATTCAAATCGAAATTGCAATTCAAGGGTGGCATTTTTTGAAGGATTAAAATATTCTGTTTTTCATAAAATAGTCTTGGACAAAATCTTGTTCTAGTTTTGTCACCTTCCCTTAATTCCTTGATTCTCTTCTAAAAATAATCATTTGCTGAGGTTTTGGGTAAACTATCCATTTAATGTCACCTAATGTAATCTAATGATTTTTTTTCTTTTTTTCCCTCACTATTAAACAATCAATAATTTTCTGTGATCATAACATTTTGCTTAATACTTCAATACCTTAAACAGTACACACCCATAGCAGCATTCAAATAAAGCTGCTTTGAACTACAGTTACAGCCCATTATCACTGCTTAACCATTCAAAATGTGTATGAAGTCTGTTTATCTTCCTCACAAGATGTCAATGAATTATTCTCTGTTGAGCAAACAACACTAATAAAGGATAAAGTCAAAATAAACTGGCTGACACCAATACTAAAGTACGTGTAAGAGTGAATGACGACCATTCTCATTCTATTTGCTCCCAACTGACCTGGCGGAATCCAGGTGCTCAAGTGACCGGATGGGATCTTCCTCCATTCATCTGCACAATGTTTTTTACTGTAGGTTGGAAACCAGTCTACAACATAGCCACAAGTGGAATGGGAGCTCTCTTCCCAAAACATTGTAAAGCCACCATTACTGCTATTGATAGGCCTTACAATGACTCCATTGTCTATGAAGAGAATTATAAAATCTTATTTAGTTTAAACAAGACTTTCAAAACTTTAACCCATTTAAACTCAACCCTTTTAACTTTGAATGCTCTAGTGAGCTGATATTTTCCGGCTCACCAGGAAAGCTTGGGATGGTGATGCTTGAAGGTGGAGAAAGACCAGCTGAGTTGCTTGCTGAGACTGTGATTATTTGATCCCCTTTCTCATTCACAGATGTGAGATTGTGGCACAGTGGTGTCTCTAGTCCTCTGTGGATGGTGTTTCTCCACTTGTTTTTGGAGTCACTTATAGTAAGTTTATAGCCCGTTATTATCCCATTACTTTGTTGTTTTGTTAGAGGCTTTCAAAAAATGGAATAAAAAAAAATTACATATACATATATATATATATATATATATATATATATATATACATATATATATATATATATATATATATATATATATATATATATATATATATATTGATTCGTTTTGATTTAGCCATAAAGTACAGAGAATATACTACTTCGATATTTTGGGAGCTGTTTAAGTTTTAAAACGAGGCACTACCACTGCCACTGTAATGAGAAGACGTACTACGATATTCTTATTTTTTGAAAATGAAGTCATAGAGTTTTGAAAACACATTAGGGTGAGTAAATTATGACAGTACATTCATTATTGGGTGAATTGCATTCAAGTGCGGTACCAAATTCTTTAAACTGCACGTAACTTCCATATAATGTATGTATTTTGTACCCAATATTGTGTGTATTACTGTCAGTCTCAAAATCACAATAGCTGCATTGATGCTAGCTGCTAGCAACAGTCTGAAAGCACATCTGTGAGGCATTTCTGACAGTTTTCACATTGAAGTGTGTTGTCACAGCACTCGCGAAGAGGAGATCTTTAATTTCATGTTGTGTTCATCAAACTTCCTAAAATCTAGCTTATTTTAAACTTGGCAAATTTCTGAATCTGATGCTAAGTGACTGTTTTGTGCTTCTAGTGCAATGTTAAAGTAGTTTGTTTATTTAAGAGCACTTGAATTGACGAGTCTAGCTTAAGGTACATCATTGTGTTGCACTGTCTTGAAGGAATAGATCAACCAACAATGTATATTCAGTGATTCCCACAGGATTTTGTGAGATTATGGGGGGTGGACCTCCGACCCTCTAGGGGGGTTTGGGGGCATGCTCCCCTGTAAGAAAATTTAGTAAATTCTAAAGTTAAATACTTCCATCTGGTGCACTTTGAGAGCAAAATTAAGAGGCTAGTGTTGTGCTCTTGTAAACAATTTATAGCCCTTAAAGCTGCAGTAGACAACATTGAAATAAATTGAATTCTGAGAAATTGCGGCCCCAATTCTTCCCCCATAAACAGGTGAAACTCGAAAAATTAGAATATCGTGCAAAAGTTCATTAATTTCAGTAATTCAACTTAAAAGGTGAAACTAATATATTATATAGACTCATTACAAGCAAAGTAAGATATTTCAAGCCTTTATTTGATATAATTTTTATGATTATGGCTTACAGCTTATGAAAACCCCAAATTCAGAATCTCAGAAAATTTGAATATTACATGAAATCAATAAAAAAAAGGATTTTAAATACAGAAATGTCGGCCCTCTGAAAAGTATAATCATGCATATGTACTCAGTACTTGGTTTGGGCCCCTTTTGCATTAATTACTGCCTCAATGCGGCGTGGCATGGATGCTATCAGCCTGTGGCACTGCTGAGGTGTTATGGAAGACCAAGATGCTTCAATAGCGGCCTTCAGCTCTTCTGCATTGTTTGGTCTCATGTCTCTCATCTTTCTCTTGGCAATGCCCCATAGATTCTCTATGGGGTTCAGGTCAGGCGAGTTTGCTGGCCAATCAAGCACAGTAATACCATGGTCATTGAACCAAGTTTTGGTACTTTTGGCAGTGTGGGCAGGTGCCAAGTCCTGCTGGAAAATGAAGTCAGCATCTCCATAAAGCTTGTCTGCTGAAGGAAGCATGAAGTGCTCTAAAATGTCCCGGTAGACGGCTGCGTTGACTCTGGACTTAATAAAGCACAGTGGACCAACACCAGCCGATGACATGGCTCCCCAAACCAACACAGACTGTGGAAACTTCACACTGGACTTCAAGCATCTTGGATTGTGTGCCTCTCCATTCTTCCTCCAGATTCTGGGACCTTGGTTTCCAAATGAGATGCAAAATTTGCTCTCATCAGAAAAGAGGACTTTGGACCACTGAGCAACAGACCAGTTCTTTGTTTCTTTAGCCCAGGTAAGACGCTTCTGACGTTGTTTGTTGTTCAGGAGCGGCTTGACAAGAGGAATATGACATTTGAAGCCCATGTCCAGGACCCGTCTGTGTGTGGTGGCTCTTGATGCAGTAACTCCAGCCTCAGTCCACTCCTTGTGAAACTCCCCCACACATTTGAATGGCCTTTTCCTGACAATCCTCTCCAGGCTACGGTCATCCCTGCTGCTTGTGCACCTTTTTCTTCCACACTTTTCCCTTCCACTTCACTTTCTATTAATGTGCTTTGATACAGCACTTTGAGAACATCCAACTTCTTTTGCAATTACCTTTTGAGGCTTTCCCTCCTTGTGGAGGGTGTCAATGATGGTTTTCTGCAGAACTGTCAGGTCAGCAGTCTTCCCCATGATTGTGAATTCAACTGAACCAGACTGAGAGACCATTTAAAGGCTCAGGAACCCTTTGCAGGTGTTTTGGATTAATTAGCTGTTTAGAGTGTGACACTTTGAGCCTACAATACTGAACCTTTTCACAATATTCTAATTTTCTGAGATTCTGAATTTGGGGTTTTCATAAGCTGTAAGCCATAATCATAAAAATTATATCAAATAAAGGCTTGAAATATCTTACTTTGCTTGTAATGAGTCTATATAATATATTAGTTTCACCTTTTAAGTTGAATTACTGAAATTAATGAACTTTTGCACGATATTCTAATTTTTCGAGTTTCACCTGTACATGATACTCTTCACCACCAGCCATGGTTTAATTGACAGAGCCAAGGCCTGCCTCGCCAAACAATAAATTTTTGTATGCTCATTCTGAAAAGTAGGATAAAAGCTATGGATGTCAGTTTCAGCTTTTTTATCTCTTAATGTTAATTCAAATGTTAATCTTTTAATCTTTTAATGTTAGTTAGCTAGTGAAGCAGTAAGCAGTGTAACATTATGCCAATTAACCTAGTAACACTAACGTTAATTTACATTAATCATCATGATTGTAAATTCGGCAGAAATATGATCTGTTTGCTCTTGTACACTGATGATGATAAATTGTGTGTGGAGTAGTGTATAAATGCAGTGGATTTATTTAATGTTAGTTAACGTTAATTACCTCAAAGATTACCTCCTCAACCAAATAACGTTAGACGGATCCAGGGATACTCCAGTGTATATATCTGTGAGTGTGTGTGAGCTTACAGCAGCGGGTGAGGAGCTGACTGGCGCACAAGAGAGCTCAAAACACAACCTTTTATTTAATGTTTTATACATTAAAAATATTTTAGTTGAGAAGTGTAAAAATGTTTTCGGTTCATTATGAGACCGTGGTGGGGCAAATGAGACTGTGGCGGGCCGCTAGAATCTAGTCAATTAATGAGAAACACTGATATTCATTATTGGGTGAATTGCAGTGCTAAATCCTTTAAACTGCACGTACCTTCCATACAATGTATGTATTTTGTTTCCAATATTGCATCCAAATATCTACTTCTTCTGGAACTGCGGAGAGATCATCAATGCGACAACATAAAGTGAATCTATATTTTGTAAATTGCTGTAAGTGAATTGCTTTGCTTAAGAGATAAAAAAAGCTCTCTCTCTCTCTCTCTCTCTCTCTCTCTCTCTCTCTCTCTCTATATATATATATATATATATATATATATATATATACACACACACACACACACACACACACACACACACACACATACAGTATATTTTTAAAATTAATTAAGGACATTGGACAAAAAAATTATGCTAAAGCCTAAATAAATTCTGATGTTTTGTTAATGTATACTTACTGTCCTCTTTAGTAGAGAAGACAGTCATTTCACTCCAGTCACCCCACCTGTAAAAGTGTTCATAAGACCCGCATTGCACTTTAGCTGTGTAATTAGCAGAGGGCTGCAGATCTAAAAGGATAACTGACGAAAGTCCCTGTGCATGAAAGGTTACCTATGTGAGACGTAAAAATGTGTAGAAAATTTGTGAGAATCATTTTAAAAGCATGTAAAAACATAAAATGGGCATGCAAGTAACAACACAAACATTGAATATCTGACATAGAATGGATGTTCATTTTTATGAAAGATAATGACTGATAAATCCAACATTGTAAATGAATCCATTGAGCTCCACTTGACATGTCATTTGAAAGAAAGCATAATTTTCCACGTTCCAGCTCCATTGAAGAGTGGCATTTCTTGCATGAACAGCACAGGATTTTATGTTGCTGGGTGCTTTAAGCCATACTGTGCAAGAAGGAACAAAACTTTAAATGAAAACAAATAAATAAATAGATCACAAACTATCCAATTTAAGTGGTCATGCAGTATTTTAGACTCATACAAATTTATTTTTTTTGCACTAGCAGCACCAAACGTAACTCTTAAGTTTTTTTTAAACTTAAACTTTGAAATAAGTTTGGTTGGTCAAACAGATGCTATGTCAGGCTGGTTGGGCTGCTCAAACAAAAGGATCAATGTTTTCATAGTGCCAACCTACAAATAGCTTCCTTATTGTTGTCTCTGCATATTAAAACTTTGAATAATTGAATAAATAATACACATCTCCTTTAAGATAAATGGTTTGTTATACCTCTGTGTTTTGGGTCAGCAGTGTCAGTGATAGTCTTCACACCAAGGGGATTTGTGGCATTTAGAGTCCAATTTGTGTCATATTTTTCATGTATGACACATTGATCAAATTTACAAACACTAACAAATACAAAACATTAATCATGAAGGAAAACTTGAAACATTATATTGTTAATTTTGACATGAATAACACTGAACAATTTGTCATGATTCTCATTGCACATAATGGTGGATGTTGATTAGCATCCATGTGCGTATTGTACCTTCCATTCGGTGTGTAGATGGTTTTTCTATCTCCTTGCAGATGGGTATTTCGACCACATTTCCAGTGACACTCCACAGAGCTGAGATCCCGTGTCACACATGTAAGATTCTGGTCGTCTGGAGGATCTGTAGTATTCATTGAAATTAGATATTTTTTGACCAGAGGCCTATGACATCATGAATCTAATCTAATGCAAATCCAATAAATGTGTACTACAGTGTACATTTTGTATATACAAATAAAATTGGAACTAGTTTGTTTTTAAATGATTCCATCATAGACAGTTAGTATTGCAATATTTCTTATTTTTTTTGTTTGATAAAAATGTATAATAACATTCAGTTTAATTAATACATAATTAACCAAAATTATTCTTAAAAGATTGATAACATTTGTATATGGGAAGTTAACAAGATAAGGCTGATCATTTTTTCTCTTATTTTCCCATTTTCAATTTGTCTGAACATCAAAGAACAGATTTGCCCATAAACCTAAAATTAAATATTCAAATTGTATGTTTTTTTTTTTTTTTTACTACTATTTTGTCACGAGTTTTCAAGTCAATCTCTTGGGAATCATTGAAATGTAGCTAATCAGTACTCCAAGACATTTGTAATGCTTTTAAGTTAGGATTTAAACAACATGTGTATGTACAGTATATACAACATATACACACACTTAGTTTCATTCCATTTCTATGCTTTGAATTAGAGCTGCACGATTAATTGTTAAAAGATCCCGTGTGCTTGTGTCTCGTGATGAATGCAGCGAGATTCTACGCTGTTCTTAAACAAAATACCCCTCTTTAGGTGATATTAATACAAACACAGCTGTTAATGAATTACAAGAGTGTAAACAGATGGGATTAAATCTGCGCTGTCTTCACAAGATATTAAAGCAAACACAGATGTTAATGTATAAGCAGACGGGACAAATTCTTCAAAGTGTTAGACCTGTGTGATGTCTAAATGCATATAAGTTTCATGCTGTCAGTTATAGGCATTTAGGCATTCTTACTGCATCAAATCAGTATTACTGTAGTTCTATCACACAGTAAAGGGTGTCAGTTATTTAAGTAGTTTCATTTTGCATTAAATTGTTTTTTTTATTTTATAATGTTTTAATGTTAAATTACTGTTGCTGAAAAATTGACTCTGTTCTATATTTAATTACTGGCTCTTAAATAAATCCTTTAAAAGCTTGAAGCATTTTTACAAGAGATACTGAAGGCCATATTGTTTTATTTTAAATTGTTAATATATATTTTATAAAAAAAATAAAAAAAGAGTAAAATAAGTGTTTTGTAAATCATATACACATTTTTTTTCTTCAGAATCATGAGAGAATCGTGATCTTTACTCTAAGCAAAACAAAAATACAAAATTATGATTCTCAATTTACCCAGAATCATCTACTTTGATTATATATGATGAATTAATAACCTTTTTGGCATTATATGATCTTATTATTTTACAATGTTATTAATTTATGTAAGTTATTATAAAGAAGGGTTTCATTCATTCCAGTATGTTTGGGTTTTATTAAGAGGTAAACAAAATAATCCAAACAAAACCATTGAAAATGTAAATAATTACTTTTTTTAGACAGACCAAATAATTCCCAGTGGCTTCATCAGTTGTAAAATTTTGAGAAATTCCTATATGTGGGCAGATGGTGCAGATAATCCCATATGTGCATGGGCAAAATATCCCAAAAAGCTCTGACTAATCTTCAAATAATACATGTTTTCCATTAATAAACTCAACCTTAATATTTAAAAATTACAGTGTCAAGAAAAAGTATGTGAATTATTACTTATCAATTTTTTTTATAGGGCCTACATTTTTATAACTTGGCCTACATCCAATGGTAGAATATAATTTTTTGAGATTTTTAGTGCCAAATTTGACTTTCCTCACTATTATGTTTATTCTGCTGTAGCTAATGACACACTAATTAGAAAAAAAAAAGAAAAAAATCCAGTTAATGAAACAATGTTGGAGGTGTGGGTTAGAGCTAATTTGACTTTTAATATGCACTCAAACATTTTGAATTTGATATTCACAAGAAACGGGTGGCACGGTGGTGCAGTGGTTAGCACTGTCGCCTCACAGCAAGAAGTTTGTGGGTTCAAACCCTGGTTGCCCCGGCCATTCTGTGTGGAGTTTGCATGTTCTCCCTGTGTCTGCGTGGGTTCTCTCCGGGTGCTCCGGCTTCCTCCCACCGTCCAAAGATATGCAGGATATGTTAATTGATGTCTCCCAAAAAATTGCCCTAGGTGTGAGTGGTTGTTTGTATATGTGTGGCCCTGCGATGGACTGGTGACCTGTCCAGGATAAGCGGTTGATGATGGATGGATTCACAAGAAGCATCTGCTGATGCCTTGCATCTCAGAATACCTACAAGAAATTGATGCTTTGCATAAAGCTGGAAAGGTTTACAAAGATATCTTAGCCAAAGACCACCTTGACACTCCACAAAGCTACTGGGAGAATGTTTTATGGACTGATGAAACTATGGTTAAATTGTTTGGGAAGACCATGAATCACTACTTATGGTGTAAATATGGTGTAAGCAGGATTGACCAGTTTTTCAAGGAATGTTCCAGGTTCAATTCAAATTAAGCTCAATCGAAAGCATTTGTGGCATAATGTTGATTTCCACAAAAATGTATGTATTGTGTAAATGTATTTATGTATTGTGTAAAATGTATCTTTTTTTTTTTTTTTTTTTAAAGAGCAAAAATCGAAGTTACAGGGAGGCACTTACAACAGAAGTGAATGGGGCAATTTATGTTGAAATACTCACTTTTTGAAAAGTCTAACCACTATACAAAGGATATGAGTGTAAACATGATTTTAGTGAGATAAAATCAAATACAAACGTTTTCAGTGTAAAGTTATAGCCAATTTTACAATTGCGATTTTACAATTGCGAAGTGCTAAAACATGCCAAAAACGTGCTAGCATCATGCTAACACATTCTGGCATCTCCTCACGAAGTGCTAAAACATGCTAAAAACATGCAAGCATCATGCTAACAAATGCTGGCATCGCCTAGCGAAGTGCTAAAACATGCTAAAAACGTGCTAGCATCATGCTAACATATGCTGGCGTCTCCTGACGAAGTGCTAAAACATGCTAAAAATGTGCTATGATGGCATCGACTAGAGTAGTGTTAAAACATGCTAAAAACGTGTTAGCATCATGCTAACATCGCCTAGCTAAGTGCTAAATCATGCTAAAAATGTGCAAGCATCATACATCGTTTCTATGATGTACTGTCAACAAACCCTAAAACAGGGGTGACCAACCCTGCTCTTGGAGAGCTACCTTCCTGCAGAGTTTAGATCCAACCCTAATCAAACACACCTGAACCAGCTTATCAAGGTCTTTAGGATTACTTGAAAATTACAGGCAGGTGTGCTGGAGCTAAACTCTGCAGGAAGGTAGCTCTCCAGGAGCAGGGTTGGTCACCCCTGCCCTAAAACAACTGTAAAAATTAAGATTTAAACAACTTTGCAGCTCAAATAATACACAAGTTTTAACAGAAGAATTAATGTGTGCTTTTGTAAAATTATAAGCTTCACATTTCTGTGTTTAAACCCTCCAAAAATTGGCTGCAATCACTGCTGTCGATGTAGCTTAACTTGTGTTGAATCCAGAACATTCCATTAAATCCAAGGGTTCACTTACTATTTCCAAAGCACTGTGAATGTTTAATGAGATGTGTTCAATAAAGACATGAAAGTGTATAATTGTTTATGTGTTGATAGCTTAAGCACATTGTTGTTTGTCTATACTTGAGACTTTGATGAAGATGAGATCACATTTTATGACCAATTAATGCAGAAAACCAACTAATTCCAAAGGGTTCACATACTTTTTCTTGCCACTGTATGTCAACTTGAGTTTTTGAACTAGTTATATACATACCATTTAAATGAACCAATTCATATTAGACATGATTCGTTTACACTTACAGCCAATAAATATTGTGGAGCCCCCATCATCTAAACATTGTATGTTCTCTCCTCCTGATTTAGTAGGGGTGTTGAAGTGAACTGGATTTGTGATGTACGTCCTGTTGCTGATACGGATTGTGAAAAAAGGGGAACTGAATGATTGAGCCTCGTCTGCCTTCATAATGCAGCAGAATGTCACGTTGCTCCCAACCAGAAAAACTTGGTTAACTGGATAGACAATCGTTGTTTTGGCAGTTTGATCGTCTCCTGTTATTTCATGGACAAAACAGCGAATTAGTTGTTTATCAGGCCAGTTTAAACCTGAAGTTCCTCACTGGGGCCTGAGAGACCCCAAGACAATTTTAATAACTGAAGAAATGTATATTAAATGAAAACGTACATGCATAAATTAGGTTGATAATATTACTTTTCCTTATCCTATGTGAACTGATTACAAAAAAATATTTCATACTTGATCTGAGACCCCAGATATATAAAAAATAATCAAAATTTCTGTCTTTTTCTTGTATTTTTCTACAATGTGTTTTCACTAGGGCAAATTGAGTCCAAACAAAAATGTTACAAAAATGGAGTCCAGATAAATTGTGCACATCTGCTTAGGGTGACCACCTGTCCCGTCCCGAAACTGGAAGCTTTGTCCCATGTCCCGCAAGTCATAAGCAGTGTACCGCATTTCAATTATGTCTGTATTATTTTTTATTATTATTATTTCTGCATCATTTTATTTCATCGTCCTTTAAATTACAATTCAACAATAAAAAAAAAGTTAAAACCGAAACACTGAACATGCGCAGTGCAGCCGTTTTTGGTTCTGGACAGAGCGAGAAAACACTGGAAATAAATAAATAAATTACTATAGAAAAATGGGTCTATCCGGAGCTCCCGAGAAGAAAAAAAAACATACTTTTTCCGTATAATAAAGAATGGGAGAAAAAATATATATACATGGTTAAAACCAGTTACAGGTGACCCTAAAAAAGGAGAGTGCAGTGTATGCCACCGAAGTTTCACAGACAGCTCTGCTGAAGCATTTCAGCACCCCAAACATGTTAGCTCTGGTATCTTTGTCTTTGAACATTCCTGTCATCAATGCATTTGAGAGGGCGTTTTCTCTGATGACCGCTGCGTGGACAGAGACAAGGAACTGAGCAACTGTGGACTTCATAAAAAGTGAACTCCTGGTGAAAGTGAACTACATCTACACCTGCCAGGATTTCTACAGACAGTTAATGAATGAGAAGGACCTACTCAAAACTGCCAGATCAGACAAAAAATATAAATTCAAGATGCTCTAAATCCAGTAAGAATGGGTCTTTCCTAATGGAAATTATGTGCTTATTTGGAAATGTGCTTTTTAACGATTAGATTATTATTTTTACTTCATTATATTTGAGTAGGTCTGTGCTGTTAAAACGAGTTTGTATCATACACCTTATTCCAAACTGAGTGACATTCACAGCGCCGGTCAGCGCCGTCATTAATATTTTATAAAGCCTATTAGCGATTTTAAACATGTTAACATCACTGCAAAAAGACATCTAATATTTATTCACCTAATACGATAATAGTAATTTATCTCTCCCTCGTGTCCCGCAAAATCAGGTCTGCTGACCTGCAACAGAGCAATAGCCAGGTGGTCACCCTACATCTACTTTGTGGTAAAACTTTAAGATACAGCTTCAATAATATCTGACCAGTGGGATTTAAGTATTGGAATGGAAAATAAGACATACATTTTGAAATTAGTATTTTTATAATTTCTATATGAACATCATTGCGGTCTCTGGGACCCCATACATAAAAATTATAAAGATAATCTCAACATAACATGGTTAAGCATGCATAACAATATCTCTTTTGTGGGCTCACATTAGTATGACATTTGGCCACAAACCTTTGTAAGTGTTTAAAGGTGTCCAACTGGTCTGATGGGGATCTCGGCGCCTCAATCTGACCGAATGGGAGGTGCACTGCAGTGGTACAGATGAGGTCCATTTCCAGTGATAAGGGACTGCTGAATCAGGCATCACCTGTATGGTCTCCTAATACAGCATTTTACAACAAATTCATTCAGGCATATTATACTTTTTCCATTATAGAAATATTGTAAAAGATCAGCTGCCACATACAAAGTGAACGGTCCGCATCTGTTCGGTGAGAAGGACTTCAATGTCATAAGTGAGTTTCTCTGGTTGATTATTTTCAGCAAACTCATCTCTCCATGTAACATGCAGCACCCATTCACCTTTATCAAATGTGTCACTATTGTCTGTATACACTGTCACCTCTTTTACTGGAAGTTGGTTTCCTTTTGATAAAGAAAATAGACATATAATTATATACACATTTTGAACAGGAACTGTGACTCTGTGGAAGTCAACAATTCAAATAAGGAGTCATTTATTATTAAGAGTTTACCAATAGTTAAATCTTTATTGGAGAACATTTAAAGAGTGAAACATGTCCATAGTTAACCAGTGGTTACACTGCAAGGACACATGTGTGAACATGAGGGGAGCTGACTTAAAGGAATAGTTTAATCACACTCATGCCATCCCAGATGTGTATGACTTTCTTTCTTCTGCAGAACACAAATTAAGATTTTTAGAAGAATATTTCAGCTCTGTAGGTCCTTACAATGCAATTGAATGGTGACCAGTACTCTGAAGGTCCAAAAAGCATATAATTGGCAGTTTAAAAGTAATCCATATGACTACAGTGGTTGAATCCATATCTTCAGAAGTGATATGATAGGTGTGGGTGAGAAACAGATTGATATTTAAGACATTTTTTACTGTAATTCTACACTTTCACTTCCACATCCAAATTAATGTGTTGAAGTTACTTTCATATTCAGCCACCTACTGGTTGGGGCTGGTCAAAGGTGGAGATTTATAGTAAAAAATGACTTAAATATTGATCTGTTTCTCACCCACACTTACCATATCTCTTCTGAAGACATGGATGGATTTAACAAAAGTAGTCATATGAATTACTTTTGCTGCCTTTATGTGATTTTGCACCTTCTGAGTTCTGGTCACCATTCACTTGCATTGTTTGGACCAACAGAGCTGAAATATTCTTCTTAAAATCTCCATTTGTGTTAAGGAGAATAAAGTCAGTCAGACACATCAGTTGACTCCAGTTGCATTAAAGTCATTGCACAAATGGCTCTTAAAAGATATTTCTGATATTGTTGTTTGAAGATGACATTTAGTTTGATACATTTAGTTTGATATATACACTGTTTTATAAACATTATAATTCATTCAAATAATTTCTCAACAAATACACTAAGCTCAAACTCACCATCCTGTTCTGTTTGATCAATCAGAGAAAGGAGCAAAGCACATAAAAACCAGACTGACATGGTCTCAGTTCAGGAGATTCTGGATGATGCCTCCATTAGCAATTAGATCTGCTAGAAACAAAAACACTCTTATCCATTACTTATAGCTAAATGTCTAAATAAGGTAAAACTGTCAACAACTCACAACTCAAATGGGAATCAATTATCTTTATTTTTTAATGGCCTTTTAGGTTTTAATTTATAACATTGTGTAAAAAGTGTATGGAGAGAAAGAGGAGATGAGATAAGGAGATGACACAGGCCAAATTCAAACCTTCATTACCAGACGTATGTGTAGGCTATGTATCACACTACACCAGAGCCCCCTCCCCTAACATAAATTATCATATTAAAAATAAAAAAATATTTTTGTTCTTTGAAAACTACTGTTTTGTGTGTGTGTGCGCATGACTTTATTGGACTATTGGAAAACTCAGACAATGAGAGGCTAAATATACAACCTGTGGCTATGAAAATGAGTAAACAGTTTAGAGACCGCAGATGGTGAATGACCAAGCTTTGGTTCACACAAATGTACACATAATCAATCGATGTTTATCTTGTCCAAGTGATAAACTCACTTTCAAATGCACCAAGAACAAATACTGCAAAATTAACTTATTCAAAAACAATAATAAAAAAAATAAATAGTAATCCAACGCTCACAGCAACAATATAAATGACTCCAGGGACATCCCATGTTCATCCCTTTGACACAACAATAAATAAAGTGTGGTGCTTTTAAAAAGGAAAGTTGTCACTTATTATCACTGATCACATTCAATTTGTGTCAGTGCATGTCCAAGCTGCATGCTCATATTTGCATTTAAAACTTAAATATAATATAATATTCTTATATATATATATATATATATATATATATATATATATATATATATATATATATACACACTCAATTAATATATCGACAGCCAGGGAAACACTGCACTCAAAATATTTTAGCCTATTATTATTATTATTTGTAATTTATGCATTTAAATATCATAACAAAATTCCATCAAATTGAGGTGTAATTTTATATATATATATATCTCAACTAATCATTTTTAGTATCTTTTATTTTGTTAAAGGTTACTCAATTCAATTTGATGAAATTCTGTTGTGAAATTTAAATGTGTAAATCTTTAAAAAAAAAAGAAAAAAATTGAAATCTTGAAAAAAATTGCAAGGTCACGTTAACATCTTAACACCTAATCTTTATATCAATTACTTGATCTATGGATGGATGATCTCCCACAACATTTTCCTGGTGCAAAAACAATGACTTCATTATTTGTCTTTTTGCACAATATTCCAGTTCCTGATGCCAAGATTTGACTGTTCAAAACAACTGTTCAATTGTTGTATTATACATGAGTAAGATCATCACCGCCAGTTCATGCAAAGAAGGCTAATTAATAGAGTATGTAATGACGTCAGTGGATCAAACTTTTTTTTTTTTTCAAATTATTCTACAAACACTGAAGGGATATTTAATAATGTTGCTTGTAAAATAAAAATACAGTTTTATAATGCCTTTATGTATTACAGCAAAGCTTCAGTACATTATGCATAAAAACTATGGCCTATACGTAATCTTATCTTTAAAAGAATATTGACACCTTGAACGAGACAAACAACTGACCAAATTCACCGCTCATCTCTAAATCTGTGTGATCTCTAAATTCAATAACAGGTAATAATCAGGTAAATCACCAAAGACAATTATAGAAAATATTTTTTAAAAAAATGTCCTAACTTCATCCGCGCACCCAGAAAAACTTTTCCATAGACTGGATTTATATAAACAATTTTGATGAGCAGTTAACACGTTTCAGTGGTCACTCATACCGAACTGGCTCTTGCGCTAAAAACCATGTGTTCGATACGCGTTTTTAAAATATGAGTTTCTTTTCTTGTTTTAAATGATACTGCGTCTAAAAAACTGCGCATGACGCTGAAAAGCGGTCGGTCAAAGCGCGGGTTTACATATAGAATTCAACTGAAAACTTCGATTACGGACGAAGAACGCTTTCGGTTTAGGGACAACCACCTACCTGAGTGAAGAAGCCGTGTTTCTCAGCCACCACCACGGTAAAAATTGATATCTTCCTCAATGTATTATCGTACATGTTAAGCAAAAAGTTGACCCTAAAACATTACAGCTGAACTGAATTCATTCTGAAGTGAGGGAGCAGATGAGCGATCACGTGTAGTGGGAGGATCTCCGTGGGAACGTCCGTGAAGTTATCAGTAAAGAAAGTCTTTGGAAAACGCATCCAAGACAAGTACATGAGCAATTGGCGGTTGATAGCAGCGCTGCATTACGTAGCGACGGTGTTCCAGGGAAGATCATTTGCACTGAGAGTAATAATCATATATTATGAGATAAGAGATTAGTAGAAATCGGAGACTCAAAAGCAGTTCGATGGTCTTAGTCTTATCATGAGCAATTTGACTCGGTCTTGACTTAAATGGGGACTCGGATTTAACCCCGAGTCCCTTTCTAAAAATATAAAGTCAAGTGTTTTTTATTGTCGTTCAACCATATACAGTTAGTACAGTAGGCCTACACATCGAAACGACAACTTTCCTCCAGGACCATGGTGCTACATAAAACAACATAGGACAAACCCAGAACCACATGAGATACACAGACTAAATAACATTTCCACATAAAGTGCACGTGCAAACGTGTACAAAAAGTACGGGACAGTAGCCTACAAAAAATTACTAAAAAGAACAGGACATATAGGCCTAGGCACAGTTAGAGACAGTGCATCGCCGACCAGTACACATTTTTAATCGAGTAGCCTAGTACAAAAAGATGACACTTTCTAAAATGCTAAATGTAAACATACTATGAAATATTGTTCAATGGACATAGTAGTTATTGAGGTAGCAGTCAGGTATAATGTGACATAAAATATAAAGTGAAAGCTTCGACCTATCTGACAAATATTTTGACCGACAATATCAGAGACCTTCACGTTTGAGCCGTTTCATAGCGTAGTCATAACTAGAGATGCCAGTTCACAAATAAATCAATTTATTGAGTCTCTTTAATCGATTATTTATTTAGTCCGATTATTTCGGACTGAATAGAACTTTTGAGAAACTTCCATTGGTGCGGTGTCTTGATAATAGGGAGTTGTTCACACCAAAAGTATTTGCGTCCGTCCATGCTGTTTTTCAGTTGATTGTTTCGTACTGTGATGTCAATGAATAATTTGCAGCAGTTTCTCACTCATTTAAAGAGCGTCGGATATTTTAGAAAACGGAAAACCAATCGCTGTATGAAGTGGATATACACACAGTCAACCAATAGTGTTATGTGTTATGCTTGTAGTGTTATGCTCTTGTAAACAATTTTGTGCTATTAAAGCTGCAGTAGGCTACTTAAATAAATTGAACTGTGAGAAACAGCGGCCCCAATTCGGCCGGATGCTTTTTTAAGGTCCGAAAAAGAGGACATGTCTGGGAAAAAGAGGACATATTGTCACCCTACATTTGGACATCCTTGACCTGCCCACAAGTTTATAAACATTAAGCTAAACATGTAGGTAGCATCAATATATCCTCACCATTAATCTTCTTTTCGATAAAGTCCAAATGGCTGTGTTGTTTTTCTTGACGTTTAATTTTTCCTCCAGATTGACACAAGCTGCCTCTCTCTAGTAGCGGGAGGCGGAGGGGGAAGGTGTGTCACATCACGTGAACTTCAAACAAAGTGTAGCAATATTATTGCGAGTACCCTACGTTCTTCAAAGACCTGTGAGACAGGCTGCGTCATGAAGATTATTGCATATTCATACAGAAATATTTTTGTTGTTGTTGAGCTGCACCTAAACTTGTGTTGCCTTCATTTAAAATTTAATTCGGGGCTACAGTCAAAACATTCGGGGCTGAAGCCCCGGAAAAATGACCTGGCGGCGACGATGTCAATGTTTTGACAAGTATGTTTCGGATGTCAATAAGAAATTCAAGAAAATGTCTTTGAGATGTTTATGATTTTGAATGATTGTAAATCTAATCTTTTTAAAAATGTTTCGCAGACGTTAGATGCTTTCGAGATTTAAAAAAAAGATATAAAACATACATCTCGGATACATACTTGCACTATCTGGGTTAGTTGCACTGCCTTGGTGAACACATACTCTATTTTAAGAAAATGTAATAATATTTCTATCAATGGCATCAGAATTGAATAATTTCGGCAGTTTCTGTGCATACCCGAGAAGAAATATTGCAGGCAAAAGTAATGAATAAATGATAATAAATTAGGTTCATTTGATATATGCACCTATAGTCCTTCAACTATATACATTTAATATATGAATAAAAACCTCTTGTCTTAGACTCAGCCTTTACTGGTCTTGTCTCGATCTCAACCTACTCTGGTCTCAGACTGGACTTGGATGAGCTGGTGATGAGGTAGACATGTGCACCTACATGCAATTATCTAATCAGCCAATGGTGTGGCAGCAGTGTAATGCATAAAGTCATGCAGATACAGGTCAGGAGCTTCAGTTAATGTTCACATCAACCATTAGAATAGGGGAAAATGTGATCTCAGTGATTTCGACCATGGCATGACAGCACAACAGTCTCTAGAGTTTACTCAGACTGGTGGCAAAAACTAAAACATTCAGTGAGCAGTAGTTCTGTGGATTGAAACGCCTTGTTGATGAGGACAATTGTCCCCTGTACAATTGTAGTGAGCAGAATATCATCTCAGTTTGCACATCACATTGAACCTTGAGGCAGATGGTCTACAACAGTAGAAGCCCATGTCAAGCACTTTAGGACCATAGTATTTCTAATAAAGCTATCAGTGTGTATATATTAAAGGTCAACTACAGTATATTATGAAGGCATATTTTTACTGAAAGGTTTAAATGTCTTCTTAGGATGTTATTGGGGCAAGTTGTCACTAAAGTCAACGTGTGTCCAATGAACTTTTTTGTGGACAATAATGGTGAAAATGATCAAAAGTTTTTTTGTAGCCAAGACTCTAAGGCACATGTGTCAAACTCAAGGCCCCTGGGCTGAGTTCAATATATATAGGGATGTACCATTTTGAAAATGACATATGGAGATGTAGACTTACATGATGATGATTATGATAAACACTAGAGAATTGAGTCAAGGAAATTAAGGTTTATTTTTAATAAGGATGCATCACTTTCATTAGATTGTTTCTCAAGGCTCAAAGCTAATACCCCCCAAAAACATTAAATTATTCAAGAAAGCTCATAATTACGAAAACATCAGAAGTATGTTCAACAGTTTTACATCTTTTCCCCTGCAGGAAAAATATAAATAACACTTCTTGCAACTGCAATTTCAATATTAAATGGTGCTGAAATTTCATACAGCGCGCTGCAAAATCATGAGTGCATTTAACAATGAAAAAGAAAATCACTGAAATGTGGCATTTGTTTTAGTTTTACAATGAACAAATGTACATTTAAAACACATTCATTTGTTTTAGCATTAATGGTCATGCAATGACAACCCCCCCCCCCCCCCCCCCCCCCCCCCCCCGTATTTGGAACTTGGTCCACAAATACAACTCTTTAGTACTTTGTAATAATTGCCACTTTTGTAAATGTTGCTTAAAGGAATAGTTCACCCAAAAATTTTAATTCTTTCTTCATTTACTCCAAAAATCACATAAAGGCAGCATAAATGTAATCCATATGACCCCAGTTGGTTATTATGTTTTCTGAAGCAATGCAATCACTTTGGGTGAAAAACAGATCAATATTTAAATATGTTGTTACTGTAAATCTCCACTTTAACTTTCAGAATAATTCAAAGATTTACAGATGTAAATAGACATTTAACCCTAACCCTATAGTGAGTAAATGATGAGAGAATTGAAAAGAATTTCCCTTTAAGGTTTTTAAACACCAGCACATTTATTACCATCATTACAAAAACAATACAACAAAGGGGTGCACATAACCCCCAGTGGTATAAAAAGGAAGCAAGAACATAGCATAATTTAACACTGGGGGGAAATCCTCCTAAAGAACTATGTTGCATTCTGGAAATATTTCACCACACACTCTCTGACAGTAATGACTTGAGAGCTGTAATAAGCATGTTTTTCATGCTTAAATTGTTTATCTAAGAACACTTTAGAAAATATTAGGGGGAGGTTCCAGAAAACACATTTATTTAGTTAAAGAATAATCTTTTATAATTGGCTTAATGCCAAAACTATTTCACCAGCCAGTATAGCCTAATACAAAATGTACTCTTTAACTTAAGCAGCAACATATAAGCTCCCCTAGAACAGCTCCATATTTAATCTGTATAATTTGGACAGCTCACATCTTCTAAAAACCTTCTATTTTGACCCACTGTTTTGTAGATGAGGGGTAAGAATAAACATGCACTTAAAAGTTGTGCCAGAAGCCTTTAAGAATTACTACAATAAAAACTACTGTTATTATTATTGCTGGCCATATCAGACTCATAAGTTAGTTTTTCACAATACAAAGGTAATGTATGTTTAAACCTGATGCTTAATTCAAAAGGCAGGCAAAGGCAGATTTATTAGTTTCTACAATAAATAAAAAGAAATAAAAGGACAATTTCATTAATTCTAATAGGATTAAAGCTAATACAAATAAGGCAAAGTAATGAAAGCTTCCTAAATAGCCTAAAGAAATGGTCCAGCCAACAAGAAAACAAATTGGTCATAAATGATGTTTATAGAATAAACAGGCACATTGCATAGAGATAATTCAGATAGGTTTCAAATGGGGATCTAAATATTTTTTAAGTGTTTTTATGCAATTTTAACAAATTAGATTGAAAGTATATTTTGAGAACTCATCAGACCAGGGCTGCGTTTCCCAAAAGCATTGTAAGCCTAAGTAGATCATAGAAACCAATTGCGACAATGGTTTCTACGATCTATTTAGGCTTACGATGCTTTTGGGAAATGCAGCTCAGAATGGCTATGTGCAATACTGACAACTGCCCATATAAATCTTGAACATGATACACCTTAGTAGTTAATCGTTGACTGCTTGCAAGTCAAATTTATAAGCAGAACATTTCATTTTAATCAACGGTTTGTGGATCAGCTATAGCTTGTCAGTTTAACCTTAATTCTCTTGATTTTCCTGCTCAAAATCCACCAACCACATTCAAAAGTAAATACAAGACCGATCATTAATGACTTATCATTGACTGATCAATTACATTAAAAAACAATTTCTGGCATAATATAAACATTTTGAAATATGTTGGTTCATAGGTTTTATTAATGCTTCTCTAATGTTAAAGAGTGGACTATGAAAGCAATATTCCTACAGTATGGATAACTTGGTTAGTTACAATCCATTTGATTAGGCATTACTAATACCTGAAACAGAGCAAAGTAAAGCTGCTGAACATCAGTGATGAAATCCATTAAATTTCCTTTTTAGAAGCCTTAGACCACTGTCTACGGTCATGAACTTTAAAACATGACAATGTACTGTACATTGACTCTCAGACATAAATAATGTACAGCCAGTTTAACCCTGACTAATGAGCTGGAAATTAAGTAAAAGGGATCTAGGAGCTCCTTGGACCAAACAATAAATAAGAAAATAAATAAATAAATACCTTGTCTACTATTGGTTTAAATGTGAGATTTTTTTTTTTTTGTATGATTACTGAGAGATCATTTAATAGCTAGCTATATTGTACGATTGTGTATTTACACCTAAAAGTACATTTGAATATATTTAGTTGGATGTTGGCATCTTGAAATGTACACTTATGTGCCTCATTTATGAAACATGAACAGACTGCATTTCTGTGCAAACTGGTTGTAAAACCACTGTTGCATAAATTGTTCTTTTGTAATAATTGTGACATGAGAAATTTAAGGGCGATTCACACACAAATTCTTTCTTCACTGTTTCATTAAAGAGGCCCTGTGACAAGAATTGATTTGAAAAAGCAGAAAATACCTACTTTTTGTGTCAGTTACAAAAAAGAAATAAAAATGGGCAGTTGCTCATGATTATTACTTAGTGATGATTGTCTTATATTGCAATCACATCAGCACTTAAGCTAAGTGATTTCTCATTTTTGTTGCAATAGCCACTTATTCCTTGAACAACCAGAATTAATAACAGAGAATACCATCTGGAAGGGAAACAAACCGGAATGTTGTAGTGTTGAAGGATCCTACATCAGGGGGGAATTTTCTTACATGCAACCAGATACATTGGGCCTTAAAAAGGACAATAACACCCGAACAGAACAGACCTAAGAAGTTTAATAAACTTCCTAGAAAGTCTTGAATTATTTTAAATACCATTTGCATTGACTCATTTACTTTCCGCTGTAATGAAGTCCAATCGTTTGCATGTTTCACTTTCCACTCGATGCTCTACAGTTCATAACTGTCAGTCAAAAGGATTATTTGGTTACAGCATCCACTGTAGATGGCTACAAAGCATCGATGTAGAGTGTATTTGATCAGATGTGAAGAGTTTGTTCTTAAAACATACTGCTCTTCCTCTCTTCATCCACCCATGTCAGTCCCATAGCCCTAGACTCTTATTTCGTAATCATCTTAAATGCACGGCAAGGCCAGGGTAATGGATTGGTAGCTTGGTGTATTATGAGAAGAAAATATTCTGAAAAACATCTAGTAGTTCACGACTCTGATGGAGGATCTAGAGGGGTTAACTTTTTAGGCATTGACAGAATGCTCTCGGCCTCCTCGTACATCTACAAACAAGCAAAAACAAGCAGCGTTACTGTTAAGACATGAATGTTTATTAAAGGTGAACTGCATAACTTTTTGAATGTTGAAATTCTTCTATACCAGTTTAATATGCAGAGACAACTATAAGCAAGTGATTTGTATGTTGATTCCCCCAAAGAGAATAAATACTGCGGCTTTGTGGTGCTATAAAACATTTTCTCTATTTGTTTGAGCATTCTGACCAGCCCGACACAGCAACATTGGCTTAAGTAATAGCGTGAGTTTGGGCAGGACTGTTTAAAAAAACAACAACATATTTTTGCAATTCCATTATGTGACTCAAGTGGCAGATAAATAACACACTTTTTCCTTTAACCAATTTATTTGGACACTAATTGTTAGTTCCAGAGAAAAGATTATTCCTGAGGGAAATCACTAGTATCTCCAATTTTACTGTATATTAGAAATGAACAATGTAAATCTCTTATGGAACTTGAGCCTAATAATTTGTAAAGTGTTCTTAGGTGTATAATTTCCCTAGCAATATATAACTATTGCAGTGTGTTCAGTACAATCTAGATTAGACTTGTTCTAACATGACAAAAATTCTCATGAACTTTACCGGAGTGAACTGAACATCTTGGAAGAGTTCCTGAATGAAGCGTCTTGAGGCCAGTCTGAACATGCAGTGAGCCAGCATGTAAGAAACTTCAGAATACAGACAGATGTCATCAAATGCATAGGGAAACTTTTCCTTGATTCTGTAAATAAAGCAAATTGAAATTTACGAGGGATTTTATTCCACCTTGTATCATAAAATCAAAACAATCTAAATAATAAAAATAAATCGAAATAAATTATTCTTTGGATACCAGAATTACATTCAAATGCTCTCCATTTTGGCAGCGTAAATTCAAGTCAGTGTGAATGAATTGTTGCCTTACGTGAGTAGTCCAGTTTCATTCCCTTTAGTCCCAACTGAGGAGCTAAGGTTAATGACCAGCCGAATCACTTCCTTCCTTAGGACAACCCTGCAAGCTGGGGCATCCTCTGGAATGTTTTTCACCCCTGGCAAAGAGAGACAACATTCACAGATGAACACTTAACTTCAAGCTATACAAAATTAAATGTATGTGACTGAATTTCAATTCTGACACTTGAAGCTTTAATTTTATTAGAATTTTCAACCAAGCCATACTTTAAAGCAATTCCTAGAGTTTCATTACCAAGAACTAGCTCAGTGCTGCGTGTGCTGCCAACAGAGCCCTGTGAGACAGCGTCACTGCAGCCAGACACTCCTGAGAACTTGGACTGGGTCATGACTTCCAGGTTGTGTATGGTCTGATTGCACCATTCTGAGTATGGAGCTTCAGGAAAGTCTGAAATGCATATAAAACCCTGATGTCAAATCATGAGTAATGGTTTATCGGTAAGAGTAGTTGTAGTGGTGTTGACCAGAAAGGCATCAGTAGACAATGCTCCATAAACAATTTACCCTTTTTTTCCTCTTTGCATATATATGTATATTGGGCAAACTTGCATACAAAGGAGAAAAAACAAACTGTAGTAGGGTTGCTAAAACCTTTGACCCTCCTCATGGAAGGCCCACTTCCGGACTGACTTCCGGACTGACTAAACAAAACAAAGTAACAAAACAAATCTTTGTTTGTTTTGTAACAAAACAAAGACACCACATTTTTAACCCAAGGATCAAACCATTTGAACCTCCCAGGGGAAACTGTATCCATGATTACTGTATAAAACAGGAAACAGAAATCCGCACACATTCTCTTAAAACCCACCCCTGGAACCATGCTGCAGACATGAACCCAGAGAGAGGTAAGAAGAAAATCAAACAAACTTCAAATTAATAAAACAAAAGAAAAACTCTTGTTGTATTTCTTTCTTGCCTAATGTGCACCCTTAGACAACAAAAAGACAAAAAGTGCATATAATATAAAACTTACAACTAAACAAAGATATAATGTGGGCCATGTAGGACTCACAGGCAACTCATTACATCACAGTAGTAGAACAACAAAGACAATTTTGCCAGTGCCCTTTGCTCAAAAACAAATAAGTCTGCTGCTTACCTGGGCGGCTTTGAGTGGAGGTGTTTGAATTGCAGCCGAGCACATATAACCCTGCACAATAAAGACAGTTCTCATCGCTGTGCTCCTGCAGGCCGGTCTCCTCTGAGCCCAGCAGCTGCTGCTGGTCTGTTCGACTCACCGCGATCAGCTCCGTAATACTCAGCTGAGACCTTAAAACAGAATGCCTGGAGCCTTCACTGGAACCTGAGAAAAGAACAGCCTTCAGACAATGAAATGGGGGAAGAGGGGCAGTAATGATATGGGGTAGAGGTGCAGATCAGTAAAGCTGACCAACACAGCATGTGCCTTTACCATCAGCATCTCCAGAGAAGAACTTTGCAGATCGGTCTTCAGATGGTGGGCTTGTTCTCTTCTGGAAGTATGGTATGTCTTTAATCTAGATAGCACCCATAAAGAAAGTCGGTATTAACATCCATCTTGATTGATTTGATCCCAAATGGACAGTACTACATTTGGGTGAAATGGGGTCAAACACAATATACTCAAACCACTTTCAGAGGGTGTATAATCCAACACTGCACTTGTAGTGGAAATGCAAATGCATCCTGATAGGTCCCTGACAAAAGCCAAGGTAAATACACTCAGGCAACACACAATTATTGCCAAAAAAAAAATATCAATGGTTTAAAATGATCAGGCTTGGTACAGCAAAAACAAATTAATAAATCAGATTGAAGAATTTGGATTTTGCTTCATGGAAATTCATATTTGGCATGCTTGATATCAACATGCCGTGATGAACAAAGTAAAGTGATGTACTGTATGTTATCACAAAATCAGAGATCCTTCTCTTGTTCTGATTCAAATACAAGTGGACATTGGGGAAATATTTGATTTGAAGGTGTAACTGACAGTCCGTTGACCACACAAGATCACCCAAGATGGATGTTAAGCAGTTAATACCTGGAACATGCTGTTGATATCCATTGGCAGAGCGATGCCAATGTAATCATCAGAGTTGCCATATGTGGCAATGGACACCATGGAACGTACTGAAGAAGAGCGCTGTAGGGAGGTTTGACTGATGGGGCTAAGAAGATCCTCTTTATCCAAAGAAGCAAAACTCAGGGCCTTGAGAAACCTGTGCTTGCAGAGTAAATTAAAGCATGTGAGAGATCAAGAGAGAATTGTTTGAAAGAAATAGAAAACTGGCAGAGGGAATAATAGGAGAAAGAGAAGGTATCATCTGAAGGCTGGTGTGTGAGCAGCTGTTTGTCATTGGCTGCATCATGCAAGTACTGTAAATCAAAATCCACTACATGCATCTTAGATCAAATGCAGGAATGTGTCTAGTGTGGTGAGGGAATTTCAACTGGTTTGCACGATCAGCAAACTACTTGGGGAATTCTGGGCCGACAGGGTTAGAAATCTCTTTAGAGCTACATACAATCAATGAGGAGAGTTTATTTTGTCCTACTATGAGCATTATTTTCAAGGACCTAGGAGGCATGGTTGAAGAGAATAAGGTTAAGGTATGAGCTGTGGGAGCGCTATTGAGAAATAAAAAAAATTTAATCAAATAAATGTCAAAGTACGGCAAAAAGGGAGTCGAGTAGGCCAGGGTCTTTCAATTATAAAAATGTACAGAAGTGGACGTTCAACTGAAAGAGGGGAGCGTTAGCCCAGGGGGTGGTCCACGCACCGTGGAAGTAGAGATCTGCGATGGGGCCTGCTTGAACCATGGCACAGACATCTGAAGCGCTTTTTAGTATACCTGAGAGGGACCATCACAAACATAGACCACATTATTTCCAGAGGGGAAAAAGGGATTTCAAATTGGCTTTTTTTGGGTGTAATTTCCCATCAAATATTATATGGGGATAAAACAACAATATTTATGGTCACTCAATGAGTGCTCAAGTCTTATAATCGGACTGCCTTTACACAGTTGCATATGGATAATAATAGAATCTTTAAAATTCTGATTAGGGCTGTTGCTGATAAAATAATATATTTATACACTTTGAGCACTTTATTAGGAACACATGTGCACCTACATACAATTATCTAATCAGCCAATTGTGTGGCAGCAGTGCAATGTTTAAAATCATGCTGATATAGGTCAGGAGCTTCAGTTAATGTTCACATCAACCATCAGAATGGGGAAAAATTGTATCTCCGTGATTTAGAGTGTGGCCTGATAGTTGGTGCCAAATGGGCTAGTTTGAGAAATTCTGTAACTGCTGATCTGCTGGGATTTTCACGCACAACAGTCTCTAGACTCCAGAATGGTGCCAAAAACAAAAAACATTTAGCAAGCACTGTTTCTGTTGTTGATGAGAGAGGTCAACGGAGAACGGCCAGACTGGTTCGAGCTGACAGAAAGGCTATGTTAACATAGGTAACTACTCCGTACAATTGTAGTGTGCAGAATTTAGTGAACTTTTGAGGCAGATGGGCTACAACAGCAGAAGACCACATCAGGCACTTTATTGGGACCACAGTGTAATTATTTTTCTTCACAATGTCAAGGTAAATTCAACCGCACAAAAGCGATTTGAAACTGATGCCGTAGATTCAGTCTCTTCGTGAATATGAGTCTTTGCAGGTTTGCCACACTATCAGTTATGCTAATGTGATGCAAAGCAATATATTGAATCGTGACTTATATAACGCTGTATATCGTATAGTGAGGTAGTTGGCAAACCCAGCCCTGAATTTGATCAGGCAGATATGCTGCACCACCACATCACAAAAAAGAAAACTATAAGGGAAATCTAAGTTAGAAAGAAGAGTTTTATCACACAGAACTTCCTCTTTAACAACTTGACTCTTTTGAGAACTGGGAAGTTAGTTTTATTCACAGTTTATTTAGAGTCAAGAAGATATATGGAAACCTTAAAAACATACATTAAACCTTAAGTTTGGTTCCAACCCTGCTCTTATAAACCTGCCTTTGATTAGCTGGTTCAGGTGAGTTTAAATAGGGTTGGCGTTAAACTCTGCAGGACAGTGGCTCTCCAGGAGTTGAGTTGAATAGCCTTGGTGTAATGTGTAAAAATGAAGATGCAAAAAGAATAGTGGCATAATGCCAGAGAAAGCAAAGCTTTTCACCAACTCCGGATCCATCTGCTTTTACCTGCGTGGCGTGAGTCTGGAGTCCAGGCTCCCAGTTTTCATGGTGATGGCATCAGTGAAGAGAACATCTTTGGCTGGAGAGGCAAGTGCCTCGCTATGGGAGAGAGAGGGGTGGATGCGCTGCTGTTGCAGCCGTTTGAGGGTAGCGTAGCCCAGTGCGTCCCGTGGGCTTGTGTACATAAAGCTGCAGTCTGTGAGGCTTGAGATGGTTGTGACAGATGGGGATTTAAGGGACTGAGCCCTTCGGGGCAGTGTGTGAGAGGAGCCAGGGGGCATCAAGAGCACAGAGTTAGATTTGGACAGGGGCAGGTGGTTGGATTGGGGTGTGAAAGTGTGAAGAGTTTTGATAGTTTGAGTGCTAATGACCGTATTGAGGCTAACGCAGTCCGTGTCGATGGTGGAAGAGTCTACACCACCCATTGTCTCTCGAGATGGACTGGAACTCATGGAGCTGATACCACTGGTGGTTGTGTCCGTGTTGAAACTTTGGCTGCGGCTTTTAAATTGACTCCCGCCCCCAGAAGTGGTGCCATCACCGGCCAACCTTTCTTGACTAGTATGCTCTCTGTAGGCATCTCCAACCTGATTCACAGCTCTCTGTAGACGTACATCTGGCTCTCCAATGCTGGATGTGCTGCCCTGGGTGTCCGAAGTCTTGCTGCCCACGAAAGAGGACTCCAGACTTACGCTTGGGCTTTTTGGCAGATGTCCATCAGTAAATACAGGACTGAAGACATCTGCCTGGCCAGGAAAGGATATAGAGGGCTCAGTGACAGTGCGAACCCTCCTGATGCCTCCTAATGTGGGCTCACCATGGAAGTTACTGCTGCTGCCAGTGCCTTTGGGGTCACTGGTGCTGCGGAGTTTCTTTCCAGAGAGCGAGATTAGGAAGCGGTTACGGACCAAGCGGCTGGAGGCCAGGATGGTAAATGGGCTGCGGTCCTTTAGAAGTTTGGGCCTGAAGTACAGTGGCTGGTCCTCAGAGAGCTCAGAGTTTTCCAACTTATCATCATTCAGGATGTACATGCCTGCAAGAAAGGCATTTTCAGAATTTCAGATAAAAACTGCAATTGTGCTATTTTTAGACTATTTTCTTTATTTTTATAAATAACTTTGGCACATCCCTATTTTCCTACGTCACACCTTTCTTCATTTATAAGACAAAGGGATATCTGATAATCATCTCAAAAACAATGACAGATAAAGGTGATAATTTTGTTGTAAATGCTGGATTTATGATTGGGGTAAGTAAGGGGTAACGATCAAAAAACAAATACAGAGCCCGTCTGAGGGTAAAAAAGGAAAGATTTTCTCTCTTCCAAAGCACTACAAAGCGGTCAAGATCAGTGCATCAATATAGGCCAAACTATCCCATTAAGTGAGAATAATAGTTATTTTTAGCTGTTAGAATCTGAAATCAGAGTTCTACTTTGTTGATTTAAAAAAATTTAAAATTTATAGTCAATCGTTGTCAAAAGATAATTTTTGGTGCAACATTGCAATTTTATAACTTTTCCTTATACAAACTTGAGGTATACAAGTTAAAACAAAAGTGGATCATGCACAATACAATGAAACCAAATACCAACAAATCACTCAATAAAATCTACAGAGAATAGCTCAAAGGGAGAATAATGAATGGGCAAAACAAAAATAAATAAATAAAAATGTTACAAATGTAATATTATATCCATAAAGTGTGGGGAAATTTTTTTTGTTATTCAATTATTGCATTTACTGTGTTTTGATGCAGTTTGACAAAAAACAGACTATATATTATATTTTTAAGTAGAAAACACTGTCTTCCTCCATCCAAAGTCATTATTTAGATATGGAGAGATATTCGGTTACGAATATCATCCACACAAGCTGCCAAACCCAGTAATTACATGTATTATTTTGCTTTATTTCCTATCAAATTTACTGAAAACGTTAACTGTGAAATTAAAAGATATTCCTATTAAAACAATCAATATTTGTTGATTTTTTATGTGGAAGTGTTGAAAGACACCATCTAATGGGGGAGTATTTTCTTTTACAGCACCTTACAGTCAGACAAAGATGATGTTATTGTACTAGGAAGATATAGGACCCATCAAGACCAACCTCCACCCTAAACCACAGTTTTGGAATAGTGACTATTAGTAGTCCTAATGGCTGCACTCACTAGGCTGAGTGGAGTCACTCTCACTGTTGTGTCTGGAGTTGGTGGACTCAGAGTTCAGGCTGAGGGTGCTGGGAGCTGAGGACAGCTGGATGAGGGGCTGCTGATGCTGTTGTTGCTGCTGCAGTTGCTGTAGGTTCTGCTGCTGCTCCACCTCATCTGGCACTACAGGCCAAAGCTGCCTGCGATTGTGCCTGACTGCATCCCAGCCATTCAGTTTTAGCAATTCACAACCCTGCTTCGTTTTCGAAATGAGTCCCAGAACATAAAGACACGTCCTGAGAAAGAAAGATAAAGAGAAACAGCGGGTTCACGGAAAAGCCATAAGGCAGAGATTAGAGTGTGTATAAAATGAAAGAATGAATGATTGCCAAACAGCATGGGAGGAAGAATGACACAATTCAAATGAAACAAACACAAAAAAACAAACCCTGCTGACATTTTCTGAGAAAGTCATTTTGAAACTAAGTCTTTGCAACAACAAGAGTATCTGGGGTTAACGCATGGTCAATGATTGGTCATTTTGTGTGTAGTCACTCTTCTATCCAGCTGTGCTGCAATAACTTCACTTTGTTGTATACTGCAACTACAAGTGGGCAGCCAGTAAGAGGAAATAGAAAAGAAAGTTGCAAAGCAAATTGCAGATAACTAAAACACCAAAGTTGCCATTATTCACTCAAAAAATAAACCCGTTCAATGTAATTAAAAGAAAACTTTTCTACAAAATGAACCTTTTCAGGGTTAATTTTGGGCTGCCACCTGCAAATTTTCAGACTCTAATTGAAAAGCTCACAATTTACACATACTGTGGACTAATTTCTAGGGCTGCCCCAACCAAAGATTTTCCTAGTCGACTAGTAGTCGTTAATTTAAGCTATTAGTTGACTAGTCGTCGCAGGTTTATGATATTAATTTAATTACTCAAAGGTGCTATATGTAATATTTTTAATGTACTAAATAATAAAATGTCCATATGTCATTAGAGAATTAGGAAACATACCAAGTTGAAATATTGGCTTCTACAACAACAATGCTACAGCCAGTATATTCTATTTTGAAGTTTCCATTTCGGGGTGGAATTTCTGTTTATGTTTTGGCCTGTGTGATTCCGCCCACAGCCCACTCAACAATAGTATTTTGACACCGCTGGTTTGCCAGATTTGAACAAGTTTGCAGGCAAACAACACTGCGTGCTGCAGCCGTGGAAGCCAGCAAACAAATTGGATCAGAGATAATAGATGCCCCCCCGACCAGGGCTGGACTTGTAATCTGGCATTTTCCCAGTGGGCCGACACACTCTGGGGCCGATCAGGGGCGGAATGGCCATCGATAGAACTGAGCAGTGGGACGGCTGTGAAACGTGCCGAATGGGCCACGATAAGCAAAAATGAGCCGCAGTGTTATGCAGAACGGACCACAAAATGGCGACCCTCCCCAACAACTTTTGGATAACAGCCCCTCCCTGCTCAACAGTTGGGCCAGTTGCCATGTAAAATCCCAGGACTTCTCTTCCCAGTCCACCCTGCCACCGACCTAAAAAGCCTTGCCAGCCATCTAAAAACCACCACGACCAGAGGCGTAGTAAAACAAGGATAAATATTGAGATAACTTTGGAAGATGGAGACACCTTAAAATCTAGAAATCCTTCAAAAAACAGATGCCGAGTTGGCTAATTTGCACGTCAACATTCTGGCTACTTGTAATGGCTACTTGATGTCATGAAAATGAAAAGTACGGAGCAGGATCTGATCTCGGGTTGCCTGCACACATGCAATCTTATGAAATTTCTCCATTTAAAACAATAATACAAATATTACCATATAATATCATTACGTTTAATACAGTAAAAAAATAAATAAAAAAAAGGCTTTTTACCAAACACATAAATGGCTAATATTATAGTTATTTATGGTGTTTTATATTGTAGTTTTTCTACAATAAGTAATAAATATATATATATATATTTTAACATGTCCATGATGTCTGTGTCACTCTGTATCTATACATTTGATTTTGGCCAACAAAAAGTAATCACATCATTTCAATAAATAAATAATTAAATAAATATGTCCATGTAAATTTTAATTGATCACATGTAAAAACGCTATCAATATTTGTGACAAAAGCTTAAAGTTGTGACTGACTTTTCCATATTGTGATGTATTTCGCAGTAAAACAGCTTATCAAACAAGACAAACAAGACTTAATTTTATCCATCTGTTGTTGATTGGATTGTGAAAAGTTTCCGTTGTATACCAGAATGGAAGCAGACCTGAATGCGAGTTATCACACAGACACACATACACCATTTCCACTGTGCCCCATTGATTTGAGAACCAAAAGACAACCTAAATGATAACATGAATCTATAACCAGACCACAAACGCACATTGCGGTCTTCGTGTACAACGAGACTGGAGCACAATGCAGATGAATGAGAAACAAGAAAGTAAAAGATCACTATATTTCAAGTTTTGAAGCACACTACACTAAATATAAAAAATAAAGAACACTTGAGCTGTACATCCCAAGATACCTGCATTAAAAAATATTAAGAAACTCCAGATGCATCCGACTCATGTTGTATTCAGTAGTGAGCCTCTCTGGAAGCTGACTAACCCTTGCATACATTAGAGAATAGTCGGTCATATCACCGGAAGAGCAAGTTATGACATTTTGATAAAATATTACAAGGTCACTTTTTTTTTTTTTTTTTTTTTTTTAAATAGCAAATATGCTTGGATGAATCGTTCACTCTAAGATCATTAACATGCATTACAAAATAAATAGGGTCAATTTCGATTTCATGCTGACTCATGTTGCATTCTAAATTTAATTAACTAAACTGAACAAAAAGCAAAAATACATTTTTGAGTGTTAGCCTAATATGGTCAGAAGCATATACAACATTTGCTTTAGCATGTATTAGCATTATAAGATCAGATCCTTTTAAACACTAGGTACAACTGAATGATATTACCTTACCTATGCACTTATCAGAGCACATGTACTATCTCCCAGAACACGTATTTGACCTGAATGCCACTTCTAAATTTTGGTATTATGGCCATATCAAATGAGCTCGATTTTGGTATCGACTACATACCCTCTAATAGACAGAACCTCACAGTCATGAGCAAGTGCGACAATGTCTGGAATCACATTCTCCTCCTGGAGGAGGTTCAGTCCCCAGTTCGAAGTGCCAATGTTTCCCTTGAGACAAACAGACAAGAAAAGTAGTTAAGAGTGAGGAGTTGACTAATGTAACTAACAAACAAAACAGTTATCAAAAAATCTGTTTCAACATGACTTATTCTCACAAGACAAATACCAAACACTCACTCACTCACTCACACACTCACTCTCACACACACACACACTCTCACACACACACACACACAAACTTTTACATTGCTGTCTAAATGAGGATATAACCAAAGACTTGCCATAGATTAAGATATTGTTTTTATATAAAGCTAATTTTAAGTACTACTGACCAGTGGCGATTTCTAAGGGCCAGCAAACCCTTCTCTGCTCGCCTAACATGCCAAATAAATAAATATTTTTCATTCTTAATCACCTTTTTGCCTATGTATTTTTAATCGCTTTACATTCTTAATCTACAAACAAATTGAGAAAAACAAAAAGTTTATCCAGTCAGAATTTATTCTTCGATGCTTTCAAGCAAAGTGTGACAACTCACATGCTTGAAGCAGTGCATGAGTCTGAGCTCCACCCCCCCAGGCCTTCAGAATTTCCATAGAATCCCTAAACAGTGCAAATGAATGAGCATCTAAAGTCTGATTGTCAGATTCATCAGCCAATTGGTCTTGTTGGGTGTGAACTTTAGGATATGGCGAGGCCTTCTAGCTGGCCTTGAATGACGCAATCATCTTTAAGTGATGTACGTAATTTGAAACCGAAGAGTGTGAGATCTTGCTGACGAGTCGGCTGTCATCACTGCTGGTATTGCCTTTGAGAAAGAGATCCTTATGGATATAAAATACCCGAGATGTTCAGCGTGATCGTGCAGTTAATTAATTAAACAGGAAAGGAGGGCTGATTTTCACCTTAAGTGAGAGGTAAGTGCTTTTTTTTATTGTTATAGCAACATCAGGCGTTTTCTAAAGTGTAAATTAGGCTGCTTGAGCATTCAGTGTCGGATCAAGTTTTGAAAAGTAGTGCTGCATTCTATTCAACTCGGAAAGTCGGATTTTACAACTTCATACTAGGAAAAGTGGAATGTATCTTGAAGTCAGAATTACAATTTGTAGGCTCGTGCAGAAATTCTCAACTCCGATTTGGCAGAGATGCAGGGGCATGATGTCACACAAACATGTCGACACTCAGGGAGATATACAAAGTAAGTGTTAAACATTCACTTTATTAAGTAATATCGATAAATGAGTTAATTTCCACTATACAGGGTATTGAAGCTTGTTTAACATACGCCTGCAGAAACAGGTGTATAAAACATTATAATCTCTTGATAATCGCACACCTGAAGTACAAGTGCTAGCGCTGCATCATTGTTTATCAGTTGGGTTGCTAGGAGACATCTCTAGTGAGAGTCAAACAACTGCTAAGCTAACGGGAGCGTTGCAGTTCCGAATATCGGGGAATGGAATGCATTTATGGTTGGAGATATCAAGCAGGAGTTGTGAAACTGTGTTTTCTTAATGGCATGAATCACACTGAAGGCCTAGACTTAAAATGCACGGCCTGCCACTGCTACTGACTGACTAACTAACCCAAAACCTACCCATCGTTTTTTCCAATTGAGGATGTCCCCAAAGAAAGGTTTAGTCAAATTTAACTCATTTCTGGGGACAAATTTGCACCAAAACTATACTTAAGTACACCCACACACTCAGTAGCTCACCAGGGCCCAAAGTGAAGCCTTAAGTTGTTTGATGCCCTCCCATTTGTCTAGCACTGGGCAGCGCACTGTGTAGCTCAAATCAGGAACCACATTCTGTTAGAAAAATAGAAATAAGGCATTAAATCGAAATGTGCGTCTAATCAAGCCACATCATACATTATATCAAAGCACATACCTGAGCTTCCAGTAAATGACAGCCTGTCTTATCATGTACAAGTTGTCCATACAAATGCACAGGAAGAAAAACATTTGGCCTTTGTAACCTGTAAGAAAAAAATTAAGAAGCTGAAGAAACTCCCCAATTAAAGGAATATTCTGGGTTCAATACAAGTTAAGCGCAATCGACAGCATTTGTGGCATAATGTTGATAACCAAAAAAAAAAATATTTCGGCTTATCCCTCATTTTCTTTAAAGAAAAGCAAATATTGAGGTTGCAGTGAGGCACTTACAATAGAAGTGAATGGGGCAAATGCAGAAATGTGAATCTTATAATTTTATAAAAGCACATACATTATGATTTATTTGAGCTGTAAAGTGGTTTAAATCATCCTTTTTACAGTCATTTTAGGGTTTGTTGATATTACACTGTCATGTCAATGAAGTAGTAAAATTGGCTTTAACTTTACACAGAAAAGGATAGTAAGTGATTTTCTAACACTAAAACCATGTTAACATGCATATTGCTTGTCTTGTGGCTATACTTTTGAAACAGTATTTTAACATTTACACATTGGCCCCCATTCACTTCCAATGCAAGTGCCTCACTGTATCCTCGATGTTTGCTTTTTTAAAGAAAAGTAGGGAGGAGTGCAAATTATTTTTTTTGTGGTAATTAATATTATACCACAAATTCTGCCAATTGAGCTTAACTTGTATTGAACCCGGAAAATTCCTTTAACACAAAAAGAAAAAAGCTTGTCAGAATCATTGCATTCCAAACACAACTGATTAAAAAAACAAAACAGATAAATTATGAAGAACCTTTGGTTGCTCCGTCGCACATAGTTATCTCCATCCACTGGTTTACGGTAAGTAGTGAGAGCTTCATTCAACTGTTCCTCTAGGAGGTCCACATACTTGAGGTTGTACTCCTACAAAGCAACAAAGGTGTATTTCATCATTAAAAATATTATCTAGATAGAATAGAGAGATTACTCTGAGCTGTATATAGCATACTTTAAGTAACCTAATGGAAGCTGTGGAAAAATTAGCATGGGGAACAGATGAAATTAGAAGCATGGGCAAAATCTAATTTATTGATGCTCAAAAATTGCTAAATAAGGTATATGTAGTCTTTTCACAGCTCAGGATAAATGGCAAATAAGTACCTTCTGCCACTTTTCGAGTTGTTTAGTGACATATCCCCTCTCATTTAGATAGGAGAATCCCTTTGGAATGGACAAGAACCTGAAACCACGAATGCCAGATGATCAGAAGAGAGGGAACAGTTAGTTTCTAAGACCCCTATGCAAACTTTATTCACATTATGCAGTGCACAATGTATTCATTATGCTTTAAAACATAAAAAAGGGACAGCACAATATCTATTTGCACTGACCAGGGCTGTTAATCTCAGAAAGTTAATAAAGTTCTGAAGCATTTCCTTAAACTTTACGACAGACAAGAGAATCTTTGCGAGTGTTCGATCAAAGGTGCATTAAATAATTATGATTTGCCGGCTTGTTTCCATGGTATTTTTCCATGGAATATTCTCTGGACAATGTTAAAAATGTAAAAATAGCAGTCCTCAAGAGGCGGCAACCCACATATAGACAGGGTTCCCACACTTTTTGACCAGTGGATTTCCATGATATTTCCAGTAATTCATGAAAAGTATTTCTAGCCAAATGTAATATTATTTGGTTTAGGAAAGCTAGAAAAATATGTACATTCATAATATACAAACATATATTCAAATTTCCACTACATTTTAAGATTTTACTAATTAAACCACATTTCCAGGCCTGTAAATCACACATTCCATACAGCTTTGTATGGTATATAATTGTTTTTTTCTGGAATCTCGTGAAAGTGTGCTTCATTTTATACAGACCTGTAGTACTCTTTTCATAAGTACTTCTTTAAAGCTGAGGTATGTCATTTCTGCGGCACTAGCGCCACCAAACAGAATTGCAATTTTTTTTTCCCGAATACACACCCCATCTGCCATTGGTCAAGAAATGTACCTCTGAATGGCTTACTTATAGTCGTAATAAGCTATTATAGAAGAAAGTATTTTAACACAGAAAATGTTACATCCTGCAGATTTAAATGTAAAACTTTTAAGTGAAAACTTTTTTTGTGGAAAAGTTACTTAGTGTACCTTTAAGGATAGACCTATGATTTAGTTGTTTAAAGTTTATTAACAGTTAAAGAAATATCTGAACTTTACCGTAGTAGCAAAAGCACACCCTTGTCTCCCAGGTGAGTTAGTGCTGGCTTCATCTGAATCAGAGCATGAAGATTTGCCTAAGAAGGCAATATCATGGTTATGAAAAGAGGCCTGTATTTACAAGTCACGACATAGACCAGTAAAAGAGGTACAATTACATATTGATGCAAAATGAAGACAGATATAAATCTGATTTCTATTATGACACAAAGACCATGCTTCTTATCTACAGTGGCAGTACATCTTAAAAATCACTCAATTGCATCCAACATCAACACACATTTCACAATTTCACCCTGATTCCACCCCTCAGATAAACATCAAACAACACCCTTAGTAGCTGATTTCTCTCACCTCATCTTCACAGGCCTCATCCAGTATGTCCAAAGCCTCCAATGAGACAGCCTTGTTGCAGTCGTGTAGCTGAGTCACCAGCAGTTCAATACCCCAGTTGCTGAAGAATTCCACATCAGCTCGGAGAAGCACCCTTAGATGCTTGGTGGCATACAGTCTGGAGTTCTGTGACAAAATAATGTTCCAAGAATTACAATTATGATGTAGCAGCATAGGAGAAAAGCATTTAATAGCATATATTGTATGCTATGCTAACCATGGCTAAATGGGTTTAACTGTTTGGCACTAAGGTACACATAGGGCCCAAACAAAGTAGATGTTTGTCTTACGTCAGTGGCAGCAGTGAGGATCTTTGAGAGAATAACTCGTGCTAAGCCATCACGGCTGTAGTCCAGTGTGGAAACAATCAGCTTTAGAAGATGGTCCTGATTCTTCAGGGAGCACAGGTTCAGCAGGCTGTCAAAATAAAGAGGCAAGAAACGAGAAGATATATAAAAGGATACTACAGCGTTTCCCATTAATTGACTAGATTCTGGCGGCTCGCCACAGTCTCATTTGCCCCACCACGGTCACATAATGAACCTAAAACATTTTTACACTTCTCAACTAAAATATTTTTGCACTACTCAGTCTCATAATAACATAAAAAAGTTGTGTTTTGAGCTCTGTCGTGCACCAGTCAGCTCCTCTCCCGCTGCTGTAAACTCACACGCATGCACGCATTGGAGTATCCCTGGATCCGTCCAACGTTATTTGATTAAGGAGGTAATCTTTTGCTCCCAATGGCAGGCTAGCACCTTGCATGTGGTGAATGAGTGTGTGTGTGAATGGGTGATTGGGACACAGTGTAAAGCCCTTTGGTAACCTCTAAGGATAAAAAAAGCACTATATAAGTGCAGACCTTTTACCATTTTTGAGGTAATTAACGTTAACTAACATTAAATGAATCCACTGCATTTATACACTACTCCACACACAATTTATCATCATCAGTGTACAAGAGCAAACAGATCATATTTCTGCCGAAGTTACAATCATGATGATTAACGTAAATTAACGTTAGTGTTACTAGGTTAGTTGGCATAATGTTACACTGCTTACTGCTTCACTAGCTAGCTATCTTGCGCACTCTAATGTAACATTAAAAGATAAAGGCTGAAACTGACATCCCTAACTTTTACCCTGCTTTTCAGAATGAGCATACAAAAATATTTTTAGAGGGGTTTCAAAAATATTTCAAACCCCAGATGAGGGAGAGAGATGGTGTCTAAGTTAAATGAGGCCCTGTGAGAGATTAGTTAGCACCACAGACTCTTAGCTCTGAGTGAAAATTGTGGGTTGGGTAGTGTCAATCCAGCTAATTTTAGCCAATCGATTTTGGCGAGGCACGCCTTGACTCTGTCAATTAAACCCTGGCTGGGGGTGAAGATGATTTATTTCAAAGTTGCATACTTCGGCTTTACGAGCACAGAATTGTTTACAAGAGCACAACACAAGCCTCTTTTTTTAATTTTGCTCTCACAGTGCACCAGATGGAAGTATTTAACTTTAAAATGTACAACATTTTCTTAAGGGGGAGCATGCCCCAGAACCTCCCTAGAGGACCGGTGGTCCACCCCACGTAGTCTCACAAAATCCTGTGGGAATCACTGATACTATTATAGCCAAGTTAGCACAGGGGACGATCGAAACTCAAAACAACGAATAATTCAGATGTCCGCGAACATGATCAGCTTGCCATCTTGTAGTTATGGTAATCTATGGCAGCACTCATAATGCAAAAAAATCGTCTTTGTTGTTGAAAACAGCAAAATATTTACCACTACATTGTAAATATTGCATCTAAAAAAATGAGAACGTCGTGGAAGTTTATAATTCGGTTTATTATTATAATTCTGTTAGCTTTATTATTTATTTTCAAAAGGGAGACTTTTTTTTAAAACAAATTTCCATTACAAAAAATGGTTACAAGTCTCAATGATAATAAAGCGTTTGTTCAACCAAAATAATAATAATTGTGTAATACCGTATACCGTGAAACCCTACTGTCAAGTCTCACACAAAATGACTCTAGTTTCACCGCGCTGCTCTCACGCAGTGTTTATTTACCTGCCAGTATTTGCTCTTGATCTTCTTCGATATCCGTTTAGTGCTTACCCTGCAGTTTCGCCTGTTACCTCTTCTTCAGCTCTGTGGACTTTAAACCCTGTGAATCCCTCTTCTTTAGTTTGTGAAGCTTCTCTTCTGTGTGATATCACCTGTACCATTGATCTCACTGTGTAAACCCTGTAAATCCCAGTAAATGCTCTCACACTTGGTTTCACTAACTACAACTTGTGTGGATTGAAATCCTGACAGTCATATAGCTTATATACTTCTGCTAATGAAAAAGCACAAGTAGATAATGTAATGGCATTGCTCCGAAATAAAGGATGGTTATTTACTGCAGTAATGTTTTTTTTAATATTATTATTATTATAAATTGTTTTGGACTGTTTTGGTTTGTGAATGGCGCTTGGTCTGTGGTCTGTGCAAGTTTCTCTTGTAAACAATGACGCACTTCCTGCCTCCTCCTCCACGTGACACGTGACCTTACCAACGAGCTTACGTCATCTCTCTCATAAGCTCATGTCACGGAGATCTACAGAAGTGAACAATTGTAGTTAAGTATGTAAGAATTGTTTTGTTTCTAAAAATAATCAATCGTTTGGGTTCAGAATAACTTTATTTGTCGACTTAAGTCGTGTGGACCGTCAAAAAAAGAATGGAGTAAATTCACTTGTATTGTTTAAAGGAGAAGGCCTGAAATGAAATCCTAAAAATCTTAAATTCTGTTTTGATGAAGAAATAAACTCAAAGATGGCCTGAGGGCGAGTAAATTATCAGAAAATGTTCTATATTTGGTGAACTATTCCTTTAACATCATATCTAGTTTAAAGTTTTCGGTTCCCAACGGACAGTATACAGTTGCATTCATCTACAAAAAAAATTATTCTCAAATTTATCTGAACATTTGGGAGAAGAATGAGAAGCTGTCTGTCTGCAAATTAAAGTTCAACAGAAGTTGGGTGATGCAACAGGACAATGAGCCAAAGACCAGGAAATAGTCCTGACAGAGTCCTGTCCACATTGAAATGCATTGGTTTGACCTCAAGAGAGTAATTCACACAATAATTCTTAAGAATGTTGCTGTACTGAGGTTTGTATATAGGAATTGTGTTGAGCATTACAGGAAACACTTGATGGAGGTTATTGCTGCCAAAAGGGGAGTACAAGTGTTCTTTAATCCAGTATTATATCACATATGTTTCCATTTTGCACTGCAAATGTTAACATAGTATGTTCAATAAAGACATACCATAATTACAAAATGTGTGTTCTTTAAGCAGACTGTTTTTGTCTATTGTTGCAAATTTGGAGATCAGCTTTATGAAGAATTTGTGCAAAAATCCAAGTATATCGTAGGGTTGACATTAGGGCTGGGATTTGATCAGAGGCTGTTGATACATCAACTCATATGGGTATTTTCAGTTATGATGTCCCCTTTTCTTACATGTGGAAAAAAAATATCTCCCAGCTAATGTTAATTATACAGAGGACCTTCTTACTAAGTACATTATGAAAGGTACATTTGTCAAATTTTAGCTTTTTAAAAATGAACAAATCCATGTAATGGATGCAATAAATATGATAATATATTGCATTTATAATTGATTTGTTCCTTGTTTAATTACATAATTAGTACTATTTACAGGTATTAACATTGATTTGTTGAACACGTGTTAAAACCAGTACTGTCTCTTTAAGAAAGCTGGCATTTCTGAAAATGCATCTGAAAGTGAGCATCTGAAAGTGAGCACATGCTAATGAGAGACTCATTACACACATTACACTGAACAACTCTTAATCTCAACATGCAGTGAAAGGATCTCACTGCTGAATACTCCACTACTATACTACACAATTACTGATGAGTGAAATCTGAACATTTACCAGCCAGTTGCCAAAATACATTTTAGTCGCATAGCATGAAATTTAGCTGCTAATGTGAGCAATTTCCTCTCATTGTAGAGGGTTGTGCATAGAGCAAAACATTGATCTTGGGATTTAAGAATCAATATAAATTAAACGAATGTCGTGGTGCATCAGAAAATCTATATTTTTACCCACCCCTAGTTGACATACTTCTCATACAACTGTATACTCAATGTGATATTTGTAAGGTCCCAGACTAACCATTGGAAGACACTGCACTTCTCAAGCATCTTTACACCGTGTGGGTGGGCTGAAAGAGTGCCCAGGAAGAGGAAGTAGTGCTGGCTGAGGGTGGTAAGGAGGCCATTGCTCTGGAGACTACGGTCTGGTTTGAGCCCAGAGGACGAGGCTAGCCACTGCACAATATCCTTCACTAAGTCTTCAAGATAAGCCTGCCCATCCTGAGGAGACAGCAAAGTGGACAATGACAATGAACTAGTGTTGTGGATAACTGTTCACAGTTTAAGGCTCAGTTCTTCTCTAACATTTTATTCTCACCTCATCTGATTCTATAAGGAATTCAATGAACTGACAGCCCACCACTGTTAACTGTTTTGCCTTGCTATGGTCCAGCTCCAGGCTGGCATACAGCTTACTGCTAGGCTTGTAGAAGAACAGCAGCCTTCGCACAAATCTACAAGAGAAAGTTCAGGTTTTTGGCAATAAAGGTTTAACGACAATGTCTGAGAAGGTTTCTTGGAAAAAGGCAACCCAACGTGCTTACTTGTGCATTTGTTCATCTTTGTTGTTCCGAAGGTTGACACTGGGCCACTGCAGCATTAGCACAAACAGCAAATTAGAAAAGAAAGCACATTTCACTACATTTTCAGAAGAAAATGAGAGTGTTGCTTGCCCCTGCTAAAGTCACTGCTACAATGCTTGGGTGTTTGCCAGGGTGTTGCTACTGTATGTGACTGCTAAGGTGTTCTGAGGCCAGTTTGATTTTGTAAATGGTTCAAATGCTGAACAATTTACTTTGGTATCCAAACTTTTTTGAAGAAGAATAATTCAGATTAAGATGCGACAAACTGTTATGGTTAAAAAAAACAATGGTTTGTTTAAGTTTAATACTTTCATGTCATTTTGTCACATTGGCCTTAGTGTAAACAAGTCTTCGTTCTGTTTTTGAATTAAAAAAAAAATCTAATAATTTAGTTTGCCCACCTTCAGTATGGTAATGATCAGGACCCAGTTCCAGTCCAAATTCTGTTTATGATTGAGAATTTGGCTGTCTCTGAGGATCATCATTAGGGCCTCCTCAGTGTCCTAAGAAAACAACAACAATACTAATCACATCCCAGTTGAAATTGATAAGACATTTCCTCCTACAGACACAAGCACGTACTTTAATGACAAAAATGTCTCTTTGGGGTCTGAAATGCTGGTCCCGACAGTAATTAGCAGCCAGGGATTTGCGAATAATGTGGTCCAAGTAAAGACTGTTAGGTTTGGGGCCTCGTTTCTTCTGCTCATGGAATCGTTTCAAGTAATTCACTGCAGCGCTTGCCCGTCTGTGAATCATAAGCAAATAAACTACGATGTCAGATGGAAATAATCACATAGCTCTGACACTGTGCAATTTGTACTACTAGTTGTGCACAACAAGACAAGCTAACTCACAGTCTTTTCTCCTGAGGAATATCAAAAGAAGCAGCCATGTTCATAAGAGTGGGTAGGCAGTGCAGGTGGTGACTGTGGGAGTGAGGGAGAATGGTGTTGGCCTGCAAATAAAATGGACATGGTAATTTGAGGTACGGTAAAAGATTAAGCTGTATTCACTGTTGCATTAATTAGGTTTATTCCAGTAAAAATACCATGTGCAGGAGTTCTCCTAAAAGGATGGTTGCGCAAACTGAAATGTTATCATCACTGCTGGTGATCACTTCAACCAGACCCTATAAAGAGATGTTAGAATGGTTTAAACACTTACAGATGGTTTTCTTACATTTTAATATAGTCATTTTAGCTAGACTTTAACAATCTCTTGTATTTCTCTGTAATTTTTAGAGATGCTTTGTAAAGCACTATTTTCTGTCTGTTTTTTATTTTCTGTGAAGTTGCTTTTGATTTTATGTTTTGTTATTGCTAAAAGGTGCTATAAATATAAAGGTATTATTTTATTATTATTATTTACAAGGCATAACTGTTCCAAACATACTCACCAAAACAAGCACAAAGTGCATCACAAAACTAAATCAAAAAGTTAAAAACTAAAATGCAAAGTAGTAAAAACAACTCCATACAAGTGAGTTTTTAAACCAGACTTACAGACAGAACTAAAGACGTGATAAAGCGCTATGATTTAAATATGAAAACAATTCATTACAATAATCAAGGCGAGATGAAGTAAAAGTGTGTAAGATTCTCTGTATCCTTAAAACTCAAATCCTGTCTCACCGTGGAAATTTTCATTAACTGATAAAAACATGACTGAACTACAGGGTTGCTGCAGGGTTGAGATTTTAAAATCAAATGCAAGACCTTTTTCATGACCTAAACAAATAAAATGACTACCATATCCCCCATACCAAAACAAACAAACACAATCTCAAAATAAATCATGAATCACATAATCTTACTTAAAACAGGCAGGGGCACACATTCAACATGGCCATAACATTGCTTATCCAGTAAAACAGGGTAGACTACATGCAAGTTTAAAATACTCAATACATGTTTTCCACATATGTCACATTAAAACTGGTTTATGTGCCATTATATAAATAAATACAAATTAGAGGTCGACCGATATTGGATTGTGCCGATTCGATAATGTGTTGAAAGCCAGTTAGTTTTTTTAAATTGGTAGCCTATATTAAATGTTCTTAGTCTTTCCTTCATGTGATGGGGAGGGTCAGACAGAGGCTAAAGAGTCCAATTTTAATGAAATTCCACATGCACTTTAGGCAACTTTGAAATACACCGGGAACTCTTATTTTGAAATGTTTGCGCTTCACTGCTTCCAGCTGCTCAATCAAACAAAAAAGGGATATAAAATGTGTTCTCCTAGTCTCCTAAAATAAATCGACAATATATTACAATATAAATAATTAAATATCAACATCAATACTACATCGTCATTATTAACAGTTGATCTTTAGTGATAGATTGTCATAAATTTCCGATATTGCTTAATGATTGTGAACTGCTCTGCAACAGCTGAAAACACTCAAATCACATAACTAAGAGACAACATATATAGAGAAAACAAGATTGGCCCTAACAGGCATCCTAGCAGAACACCACACTTTATTGTTGAAGAGGAGGAAATCTCACTACAATTCTTTTTTTTAGACAAATAGGAAACAAACCAGTCTAAATCCATCACAGATATTCCCACCCACCTCTTCAATGTATCAATTAAAACTAGATTTTTCTACACATGGTAAATTGAATTAATAAGCCTTTTTCTTCTGTTCATATTCACAAAAGTCACTCTAAAAATGAATCACTTGGATATTTTTTTGGTATAATACCTCCAAAAGTCCACTGTGAATGAATGCAGAAAGTAGCAAGGCGAGATAGTTATCCATTAAATCAGGCCTAGATGGACACACAGAACACAAACATGTTAACTCTTTTAAGGTTTATTATTATTGTTCAGATCTCTTTTACTTAAAGGTGAAGTGTGACATTTTTTCAATGGTAAAACTCTCTCATATTCCAGCATAATATACAGAGACAAGCACAGTACAAGTAAGCCTCATAGTAACCACAAAATTAAACATGGTAACTATATTAAAGCCAACACTTTTCAGGTTGATTTATCTGAAAAGTATTAATACTGGAGATCTTTGGCACTTAAAAACATTGTTTGAGCATCCCAATCAGTGCAACATTGGCTCAACGAATTGTGTTATTTTGGGAATGGAATCTGTATGGAAGACAGAGTGGGTTGAAAATCAGTTTGAAGACAACTCCTTTTGGTGCCTCAACTGGCACAGAAATTACACAATTCACCTCAATTTATTGTGCAATGTCAGGGTATATTAAGCTCATCAAACCACTTACCTTGACCGTGCTCTATGGGGAAGTATAATTTTTGCTTCGGAGGCTACAAAACCATCTGACAGTCTCCAACTGTCCTGAAACCTACTGGGATCTAGAAAGAGAATACATGACATTGTTCCAGTGAATATGACTTCACATCAAACACAGTAAATGTGTGAAAATGAATGGCTGTGTCTTGTTTCGAAGGCTGCATGCTAGGTAGGACGCATCCTTTGAAGGCTGCAGTATACTGAGCGTCCTCCTTTAAACAAAACTAGTTTAAAACGAGACAGCCTTCGTAGGACAAATGGAAACGGAATGTAACATGGTTGCTATGACAGAATGCCACTCTTTAACAAGTGCAAGCTTCTAAAGTCCCTTTAGAAGCCAATGTATGAGGTCAATTTATTCAGAGTTATGATATAAAGAGCAAAGAAAATAGATTTAACAGGTGTACCTTTAGTCCAATACTTTAGTTTAATTATATATTAATATAATTATACATATTATATACTCTGCACCAATCTAGTGAGGTACTTCAACTTGGGAATTTGCATTCCTTGCATTTGAACATAACATTTATGGGCAAATCGGTGTAATTTTTTTTAAACATTTCCATTGAAGCAAAGAATTGTGGGTTGCGAGTGCCCATGAAGGATACACCTAATGCGTCCTCCGAATTCCCATGAAAGAAGGTCACATTCGAAGGCTGCATTCAAGTGTCTTTCTTGCTTTTCTGAAACTAGACAGCCTCGATGAAGTATGCGGCTGGCAAATGCGACCCCCAGAGGACGCGGCCTTCCACACACGACACAGCCGATATATATGTTAACCAGCAGGAACAGAGAACGGTCACACTCACCCACACTGAGAAGAGCTTCTATAAAATCTTGTGTCACCACAGGAACGGGAAGCCTGAATATATCATACATCACCTCCAGCAGACCTTGCTGAGAAGAAATGGAAAGAAATGTACATTTTGTAGAATATATGGATATTTGACAAAGTATAACATTTCCTTGAACTGTTTTTTATTTAACATCAAGCTTATACCTTTAAAATTACATATATGTTGTAGGAAAAGTGTATGTCAAAGGTCCATTAACTGGTCACCATTTCTTTTAAGCTCACCATTTTTGTCTTCACGATTTCCATTTAAAAAAGTCCTGTACATTGGGATTGGTGCATTTCTTTGTAGGCTTTCAATTACTGCATGTGTAATATTATTATACATTCAGTATTACATAAATGCATGTTTTGTATTTTTTCAAAGCTGCTTTGAAATTTTCAGTTTGTTGAAATCTCAACCACACATTTACAGAAGTTACAAGACATGCACCATACCCAACAATTAGCTTTTAAATAAGAGGAACTAGTTATTTAATTTGCATACTGTGTGTAATGTAAGCATTCTAATTATATTTCATCATACCCTCACTTCCATATTTGGTATACACAGCAGACCAGTGAGAGACTGGATTCCAGAGTTGCCTGTCTTGCAGAGATTAATGATGCCTATGGGTACAGTGGGACAAAAAAATAGATTCAGTCTGTGACAGGATTGCCAAATATACAAACAACTACTGTAAATCAGGTGTACTCATCATGGAATTCCATGTAAAAGAAAAAACAGATCCCATCTGAAAAACAGATCTGAAAAACAGATCCCATTATTGTCTTAAGCCCTATGTGGGGTTCTTGAGTTATGTGTATCGTTATTTCATAGAATTGATAGCAGCAGATGTATCAATAACAAATCAGTCAACAAGTCTGTGCCCACAGAATTTCCACAGAAGTCAAAAGCCTATCTTTTAACAACCAATAAGTGTGCTGTACTACCTTTTCATTTATTTTTTTAAATTTTAAAATCTAATCCACAGAATTCTACAGTCAGGGCAGAAACTATGAAAGAGTTTGAATTGCATGTGGGCCTGGCTACAAAAGTACCAGTACTTCTGTACCAGGTCGATACTAAAATAAAAAGATTTAATGATGCCAGTGTTTCTACAGTACAGGTAGTACCGAGCACAGACTAAATTCGGTCCCTGTGCGCTGTTTGACTGACAGTTTACAATGCTAACAAATGCTCACACACTCATTTAAGCGCATATTCTGTGACTCCTTTACACTGAACTGGACAATTAATCAAATTAAAATTGTGACATGTGCTAGTGTTATTATGAAACCACAAACTGATACGATTCGGTTCAAATTTTATACAGTCTCCATACAGTCTGCAAAGTGATGCTGTGAAGCCACTCATACGTTCAAAACGGAGATAATGGAGTGCTCATTCAATGTGATGCACACAGCGCCAGCCTTTATATAATTAAATCGCAGCATTTTGCGCTTGTATAATCACACTGGTCCAACATCTTATCCAAACGTGTACAAATATAATTTACATTAAAATAAAAGATTGTTTCAAAATAAAAGCTTGATGCATGAAATTTAAGAAATTAAAACAGAAATAGATTACTAATGTTTAGTAAAACACATTATATTACTACATTGTTTAACCTATATCTCACAAGCAAGAGTGTTGTACTGAATATAAGTTTCATAAATGTTTTTATTTATAATGTGATGCTCTGTTGTGCAGCACTTTATTTGACAAAAATGAAACCAATTTCGTGCTTTAGATTATGCTGTGAATTTATGTTGTATTTTCATTTGATTAAAGTTTGGATTCATTTGATTAAACATGATGATGATATTGAATTAAACTTTTAAAAAAAAAATTAATTTGACGAAAAAAAAAAGAAAACTTGAAATTTGGGGGAAAATAAAAAGGAATTTAGAAAAAAATAAACCCGATTTTATAAGGTCCTACTTAAAATAATGTGAAGCAAGGTTTACTTAATTGAGAAACACTTGCAGAAACATGAAGTGCGTTCAACAGCATTTTATTTATTGTTGTGGTATCGAAATTGGTATTAAGAATCATGAAATTTTAAATACTACTGAAATTTTGGTATCATGACAAAACTAGTCAACTGTATCCTTGGCAGCACTTAATGCCGACTTCTTATTAGAATAAGTATTCTGATATAGCCTTACCTGACCAGGAGCGAAAGGAAGCAACAATTGACATCTTACTGGCCAGAAATCGAGCCTCCCGGTCTTCCCTGAAGAGTGAAAAACCATTCATCTATAAGTGAAGCCTATAACAGTTGCACGCTTGCTTTTCCGTGGTAAATTCTACTATGCCTATAAAGATTCTTAAATGTTGCAAACTCACTTAAGTTGACCCTCTGCTGTATCTGCATTGTGTCTGTAGTGAAAGTCTGTGTAAGGTGCCAGGATTTGCTGAAAAAAGGCAAATCATGGTTTTCAACTTAATTCATGAGAATTCTGACAGGTTTGTTATTGGATAGAGATCCATACCTCGAGTTCCACATCTGATCGAACGTATTGCCGTGTGTGTGGGTGGTTGAGCAGGTGCAGGATGGTGGTCATCAGAGCCTCATTGATGCGACTGAGCTGACAGTCAATTACATTCTTCAAGATGGTGCTGAGACCACCCCTCTTCGCCACAATCTCGGGGTTCTCTAGTGCTGCACGCACAAATGGACATGCATGAGGTTGACATCAGCGTTCTTGACTTGATACGTTACAGAATACTCTTTAAGCAGTGTATAAACCCACCAAGTTCACAAATAATGGCAATGCAGGCACGAACCATACGGTCCCGTTCCTGCAGACCGTCGTTGCCCACGGCCATGAGGGAGTTTGTGACTGAGCTTGGGAAGAGCAGGGCATTCACAGTGATCATCTGGAAAAGTTTGTGAGAGAAAAGGGAACTGTCAAATATTGGTAGTATCTTCAGAAACATTTATTTTGTTACACGGGCCAAACTAAAATATCAACCTAAGACTAATGGACAATGCTAAGGACACATCTTTTTGTATGGGTCTTGCTATATAAATGAGTTTGCTCATATAGGCCTACTATAATATAATCAACACTTTTATTATATAATCAATGTTAATGAAGAGAAGAAATGTTTCCTCCTCACCTTTCTCACCAGTCGGAGAGCTTGTGTGCGTTCCACCTCGTTACTCTGCTGGATGTCAATGCATCTACAGGTCAAAAAGACATAAGTTATCAACACAGTATATGTACTGCTTTATTAAAGAGGCCCTATTATGCTTTTTGGGATTTTACCTTTCCTTTAGTGTGTAACATAGCTCTTTGTGCTTTTAAACGGTCTGCAAATTTACAAAGCACAAAGTGCACACAAAAGGGAGTTATTCTCTCCCAACAACACTGCTCAAGAACTAAAAGAAATGGGCTGTTTGTAGTCCAGCCATTTCTTCCATAAACTATGTCACTATGTAACACATTTGCATAAAACGTAAACTTATCACTGTGAAACATCCTGCTCAAGTCGTGCTTGCAAAGTTCAGTTTGGGTCGATCAGCTTGTTCTTCCAAACTTTCATTATTTCATTCATTGTCGGACTCGGGCTAGAGCTGGTATGGCAAAAACTGACGCCATGGTTACCACAGTTACAATAGTGTTTACAGAACTACTCGACAAAGCCTCGGGAGCTGAAACTCGGTTATGGTTAGGGATGTTACATTTCCCACACACGCTCTACGTGGTCGACCAATTACAACAGACTAGGCCAGCTGACCAATCAGAGCAGACTGTGTATGAAAAAAAAGTATGGTATGAGAATCATTTTTTTTTAACATTAAACCATGTAAACCTATTCTAGCAGACCCAAAATTAAATTCCGAACCTGTAAATTAGCATAATATGGGCTCTTTAAAGGAATAGTTCACCCAAAAAATTATAATTGACAATTACAAAATATGAAAATGTACTGTATTTCTCAATATGTAACAGAATGCTTAAAAAGCATTTTCCAAACAAAGCCTTCCACTGTATAAAGATAGAACGGCACTAAAAAAAATAGCACAAATTTTAGTAACATTAAACATTTCACAAAATCTTAATTGGAGTTTTACAAACTGAAACAGCTAGTCCCCACATATAAATTTTTTTTTATTATTGCAATTGGCATTAAATCTCAAACACACATCCACAATTATTAATCAGCTGGCAGATTTTGGATATTCACTTTACTACAGCAATCGTGAAGCCATGTTCATGCAGGCTTTGATCTCCATTTGAAAAGTGGTGCAGACAATGTCTCATTCAGTTTTTTCGTGGTAGTAAAGACTTAACCTGCTTCTGTGGTACTTAAATTGCGTCTTACAGAGGCTGCAAAGTACTTGCTTTCTGTCAGAAGCCTGCTTTTGCACATTCAAATAGCATCATGTTTCCCATTGCTGTTGTGTGTGCATTGTGATGTGTGTCAGTGTCACATCGCAAAGGTTCAGCTACTACTCCGACCAGTGTTTATGCTGGTTTATACAGTAAACGTGTTAACTTTATTTATTTGCATGCGTTAACACCTTCATTTTGACAGCTCTAATTTTTATATCTCGAGGAAGTGTAATCAAGCCTCTCTCATGAACGTGCCAAGTAGACTGCAGATGTCAAGATTAATATTGAAAAATTAAGTTACATTTTGGTCTGTTTCCCACACAGAACTGATCATATCTCTTCAGAAAATATGGATTGCACTTTATGCTGCCCTTTATGCTGTTTCCAAATCATATATCCTACAAAAATCTTTGTTCTTATTCCGCAGCAGGAAGACATAAGTGTTTAAGACTATTCCTTTAATATTCCTATGCAAGGTCTAACTTGCTGGGTGTTCAGACAGGCAAGAGGGCAGAGAGAGAGAAAGATACTGCTGGCTTATTTCTGCACCTACAGCGGGATGCAGAAGTCGTCACATCCTTACCGTAACACTGTGCTGCAGATTGACTCTAACTAGACTTGACTAGCTCTTCACATAAACTCTAGTTCTCTCTCACACAGAGAATGAGATCTTAAAACGAAATGACTCAAAACTCACCAAGCATTAGCATCAAGCCTTGTTTCTGATGGAAGCAGTTAAGAGATTATTTCACTGTCCCCAAACAAATACTAGTTTAGACCAAAACACAACTTCCCAAGTGACTGGGCAGCATACATAGCTAGGAGAACATTTCATTCTGACCTGGCAATCAGGTAATCCACCTGGAGCCGCAGAACTTTCTGCAGTATACTGCTGTCTCTGATGAGGTAGCGGAGAGCACGCAGGCCAGCCGCCCGCACCTCCTTAGCCTCATTGAGGAGCGCCAACCTGAGGCTGGGAAAGAGCCAGATTTAAAGACAACATGAAATCCCATTCACAACACATTTAACTTGCATAGTATGCAAGGTTCCCTCACCTTTTCAACAATAGATTTTCATGAGTTTTCTAGTTGTCCATGAATACTGGATAAGTTTTTTTTTGTATTATTATTAATTTTGAAGAGAATATCCTCCCAAAAAGTCATTTCTAGCTTTTTGAAATATTTTAGAGCTAAGCATGCTAGAAAAAAAATATTATAAAGGCTTTTATAACTTTTCTTTGACTAAGATTTTATTTGAAGAATTTTTAAAATTTCATTAAAGCTGAAGGATATGCCATCGAATGGAATTGTAAAAATAAACAATGTTTTCAAAACAGCTTTCCGAATACAACCCTGTTGATCAAGCAGTCAGATATTCCCACCCGCAACTCACGCCATTGGTTGAGTAACAATGTTGGGGTGGGCCTAAAAACACAGGAATTTTTGTAGTGCCAGAGACACAGTCTTTACAGTTTTTGAGAAAATTAACCTATGAATGGCTTACTAATAGTTGTCTCTGCATATTAAGCTGGGATAGAAGAAAGTATTTTAACACTGTTAACAAAAAAGTTAACAAACTTCAGCTTTAATTTCCCTGACTTTTCCAGACCTGGAAATCGGGAACATTGGAAACCGACATGTGACACATTTCTGATGTCTGAACATTTAGTGAGAAATAATGAAGGGCAGTACTAGGTTTTATTTATGGACAATTGATTGGATCATGAAAACTGGTTAATCATGAATAAGGCTATTGGTTAATATTATCATTCCTCACCAACAAAGCTTTGGTTGTCAGTTGAAAATGTCACTACATTTAGATAATAAATTATGAAAACATTAATAAATTATGAAAAAGAATAATGTGCACTGATAAAATGTGCACAATAAGACAATTATATCTAAAAAAAAAAAAGGGATATAGGGTCAATTATAATTTCATGCTGTCAAATCATACTGTGACAACTGAAAAAGGCTTATGACATACACACATTTCTAAAACCAAATCATAAAAATATGCCATGACTATACTAAAAAAACCTTTAGGGTTGCACACCTTTACAAAGTTATTCAACCTTACAACTTAGACTCACCAGATGATAATTTCTTCATAGGTAAAGCCAAACTTTTCCTCTGAGTGCCCGACATTGCAGAGCAACTGTTTTAAAAACACAGACAAGCACTGATTATTTTTGACTTGGCTACAAGTAGAGACATTGATGACTCTTTTACATGACTCACTCAAAATTAAGTATTGTTGGAAAACTTCAGGGCATTTGACACATACTAATTTACAAAACATTGAGGGTAAATTTTTTTTCAGAGGCAGTTGTTTTTGTCTGACAGCATGGTTGGCTTGCTTAAACCTGTCAAACTAAAAGGGCACAGAGTCCACCTACGACACCAGCGTGCATGATCACCAGCCAAAATCTAACAATGCTGTATCAGCTTTGCTAACATTCTCTCTTTATGGTTAATTCAACTACTGAGTGTCATAATACTAAACAGATATACAAGATCGGACAGGATGCAATGACTGTCCTAGACATTCAGAGTAAGAAAATGTTCTGATTCTTGGGCCTTTGACACATACCTTTATCCCAGCATTTCCTGTTCCACTATAACACCTATTTGATCCTGTCATGTCAAACACAAACCTTGATGAAGTTGTTCAGGTGGCCTAGTTTACGCATGTTCGAGACTCCCTGCTGTTTGGCCACATTCTGGAGGATCTCTCGCATATTCTCAGATGGGTCTAGAAAAGGATATGATTGAAGATTTGTGAGAAAACACATATTGGCACAAGGCAAATGAGCTTTAATCATCTATCTAGGAGCACTGAAGCATGTCACATGGGACCTTAGTGTATCTGTGTTGACAAATGATGCTTAAACATAGTGGACCTTCCTGTTATCTCACAAATGAAGTAACAGGAAATGAATAAAACACTTTGCTCAGTTTTGTAAGGAACTCTTTCAGCATGCATCCAAAAAAGCATTCAAAGCAGATTACTACAAGTAATTTGGATACATGACTTTGTGTTTCTTTAACATTCTGAATCACTCACACAGAAACCAGAGGACCATTTTTAAGCAACACGCTACAAGAAACTGTAGGAAGTGAACAAACAGCAACTATGAGTCATGACAGCAGACATCAAAACAAGAACTCCAAATGTTATGGGAAAAGAACTCGCTCTTCGGGAGGAAAAGGATGGAACATAACCCCTTTAACTCTAGGGCATTGTTTGCTGCCACCTGCAATTTTATACACTCAAATTTAAAAGCTCACAATTCGCACATACTTTGGACTAATTGCCAAACAATTGGTCTCATATTTCAGAAAACCCTTTAAAAAAGACTCCAATTATTCATAAATAATATTGTATATGTTTCCAATCTTAAGATGAATAGAAGAAAAAAACATTTGTCCTAACTTTGTAAGCTAACTTCTGTTCACTTCATCTCCCTCCAAAAAGTCTTCTATTCTTCTTGTATTCCACTAGTTGGCGTAAGTACTAGAACATCACCTTCCACCACAAAATGCTGGATTGCATATTTTGTTCCGGACATCTAAATTTTGACATCGGATTATTTGCCCATGCAAGCTTACAGACAAGTACAGCTAATTTTATAGAAAAGAAAGAAAGAAAGAAGAAAAAAAAAAAAAAAGGTAATAGCAGATACTCTATATAGTTTTTAGCTATTTGGGGCATAAAGTAGCAGTGATTGCCACTTAAGAGACATTTTTATTTGATGTCTTACAGAAATCATATTATACATTATTTTGAAACTGTGATATTAGAGCAACAACAAACTACATTCGCATTCCTGAGAATGGGAGCTTTCATTTAATATAGGATTTCTACTTAAATGCTATTTATATCACATTACCTCTAGGTTGTGCTCCAGGCCTTGCTTTAGGCTTTTATTTTATGTAGCATAAATGCAGTATTGCTGGTTATCTATAAGAGGTTCAGAATCTAAGATTTCAAACAATACCACATAAGCCGGACTTATGTATCCAGGGACTTGGTGTTTTAAGTGTACATTTTTATCAGGACATGGGGCCCGTTTTTGGACCCACCGGCAGGTCCACAGAGTTGAAGGGAGTACAAACTATTTAGATACGTTTCAGATTATCAAGACAAGCAATCTGTTGAAATAGCTAGCGTACACATTGGTAGCCAAAAGTCTTTAATAATGTTCAGATTTTGCTCTTATGGAAATAAATTGGTATTTTTATTTACCAAAGTGGCATTCAACTGATCACAATGTATAGTCAGGACATTAATAACATGAAAAATTACTATTACAATTTGAAATGTTTTTTATTGATTTTTTATTAAACTACTTCAAAGATTTCTTATAAAAAATCCCCAACGTGCAGCAATGACAGCTTTGCAGATCATTAGCATTCTAGCTGTCATTTTGTCCAGATACTGCTGTAGCACTTGCCATAGATGTGGCTGTCTTGTCGGGCACATCTCACGCACCTTACAGTCTAGCTGATCCCACAAAAGCTCGATGGGGTTAAGATCCATAACACTCTTTTCCAATCATCTGTTGTCCTATGTCTGTGTTTCTTTGCCCACTCTAATCTTTTCTTTTTGTTTTTCTGTTTCAAGTGTCTTTTTCTTTGCAATTCTTCCCATAAGGTCTGCACCCGAGTCTTCTCTTAGCCAGTTGTTCTTTGTCTTTGAAGACTGTAGTGTATACCTTTGTAGGAAATATTCTGTTTTTTGGCAATTCCAAGCATTGTATAGCCTTAATTCCTCAAAACAATGATTAATTGATGAGTTCAGAGAAAGTGGTTTCTTTTTTGCCATTTTTTACCTAATATTGACCTTAAGAGCCAGTCTATTGCATCTGTGGCAACTCAAAAACAAACACAAAGACAATGTTAGGCTTCATTTAACGAACCAAATAGCTTTCGACTGTGTTTGATATAATGGCAAGTGATTTTCTAGTACCAAATTAGCAATTTAGCATAATTACTCAAGGATAAGGTGTTGGGGTGATGACTGCTGGAAAAGAGGCCTGTCTAGATTTGATAAAAAATTACTTTTTTCAAACAGAGATGGTGCTATTTTTTAAATCAGTAATGTTCTGACTATACTTTGTGATCAGTTGAATGCCACTTTGGTGAATTAAAGTACCCATTTCCTTCCGAATCTGTACAATATCCCACATTTTTGGCTGCCATTGTAGTTGAAAGTGTAAATAAAACATTGTGTATTCTGTATAGTCAGAGGTAAACTGTTTCTTGGCTAAATGAAATGGTTATTTAAAAAAATTAAAAATAAAAGGGATAAGCACGTTATACACAAGAAAGACTGTAAAGTGATGTAATTGATGGCCTTTCTTTCTACAGTAAGGGGGTCAAAGTTATCTTATGATAGCTCTACTACCTCAGCGCATTATTATTTAAGGCGGATTTACATGGGATGAGGTGGGCAGCAGGATTTCTTGCGATCTTGCCACTTCTCATTACAGGTGTTTTCCATTCACACGAGAAGTGATGAACTACTGCTCAGACACTGCATCTATGAGGCGATTACTGTAAATATTGTATTCGTTTTCATGTAAGTGATTGCACTTAAATAAAATGCCACTTTTTTCATAAAATGTTTTATAAATATAAATATTGTAATAAGCTTTTTTTTGTATTAAATGTCAAATAATAGTTTCATGTCTCCACATTTGATGAGTTCCGCATTTTTTATTAATGACTAAAGAAACAGACTGCATGTTACTTCATTATTTATTTGCAAATTGGTATAGTATAAATAACACAATAATAAAGATAATGGGAGGGCTACAAATGAACATTCAAAATTCACAAATAACCCGCCTGGGCAATTGTAATTTCTGTTCATCTAAAGTTGATGTTTCAGACACCTGTTGTAGAAGAGAAAATTATAGTATATGGTTCATGGCTCTTTTGTATACTGTAATGGGGTACGGGATGGGCAAGGAGGCAGGAACAGGATGAACAGTGAACGTAAAGTTTAAAGATATATATTAACTTAAAACAACAAAACAAAGATACAGACACACAACGCCCCGCATGCGTCTCTTTATCGAACTGGCACCTCCAGCTCGTCTTCATCCCCCTCCCAGCTGATTAGCCCAATTCCTCATCACACTCCTCCATCACCCAACTCCCTGAGTCGGGAAAACCCCAAGCATGATGCACTCTCCTCCCCTCCCTTCCTGCCAGCATGACATTCCCACCTTTCTGGAACCCTAGGAGAGACGAGGTGAAGGAATGGTGAGAGGGAAAGAGCGAGGCAGATTGACAGAAGAGAGAAAAACTTGCTCGCTGGTTCGCGGACATGCTGTCGCCCCGTCCTCACCCACTCATCCAACCTCTGGCAGATGCTGGCTCGCTCCTCCCCCCAGCAGCAAGTCCTGCGGCCCCTGGCGACCTAACTGCTCCTCCCCTACTTTGGTGGATGGCAGCGTTTCCTCCATCCCCAGGCAGACGGCCGCAGCTGCTCCTTTGGTGGACAGCAGCGGCGAGGACTCTGTGACAGCACATCCCTTCTCCTTCCCATGTTTTGGCACCAATGTAATGGGTATGGGATGGGCAAGGAGGAGACAGGAACCGGCTGACCACTTAAACGTAAAGTTTAATGATATAAATGAACTTAAAATAACATTAAATAAAGACACACACAACGTGGCCATGTGCATCTCTCTCTCTTGAACTGGCACCTCCAGCTCGTCTTTATCCCCCTCCTGGTTGATTTGCCCAATTCAGGGCCTGCCGTGTGTCCTCGCGCCCTGGCCCTCCTCCTCGTCACATATACATTGCACAATCGACTATTTTCCTAACATAAGCTATACTTGTTTCCGTAGTCTATTTTCACCTGGTACACCGATTTGTCCACTCACAGCTTTCCATGAGGCTGTTTTCCTGTTTATGTCTCAATAAACACTCAAAGAAGCATTATATGTCAGTAGGAAATTCAGCAAAAGCGAGCATATTCGGCTCCATGTTGTTTTTGACTACAGAAAAGCTGTGTCGTTTGGTTGGTTGTAAAAAATGTTGGCTTTGATTTGTCAGTGACAAGCAGCAGCCAGGGAAAGAAAAAATATTTTTATCTTGCGCGGTGTGCAGTGCAGTGGAAGCAGTAGTGCACAAAAAAGTGTCAGGTTTCTCGTAAACTAGCTTGGATAGCAGCGCCATTCGATTGGTGCATTAGCTTTGCTGCCTGCCCACTTGCTCTCATTGAAAATGAATAGGGAAAGCTTGGTGACGTGTCCCGCGTAAAACCACCTTTAGACATTCACAGAGACTTTTTACCAGTGTTTGATTTTCACTCAATTTATGAAAGACATGCTGTAGTCTAAATCTAACCTTGATCAACAGTGAGTTTTCATTGTGTGAAACTGGTTTACATAAAACACACACGCACGCTCCAAAACACTAGTTCACATAGCACTCTTTACAACTTATTTCCCACAATAGTTAGCCTACACAGAAGTATGCTCATATACCTATACTTTAAAAGGTTGACATAATATGAAGTCACAATGGAATCAAACACCAAGTGTCACAGTCCAGTGTTGCTAGAACACAACTACAAGATGCAAGTCAAAGCAGATAATTTGCACAAACTGACCTACAAGGAAATTTAGTAATACAGACTTAAGACTTTTGCACCAGAAAAAGGGACTTTATCCAGAAAAGGCCATCTAAGTAGAGGTCATTTTGTAAACACCCTCAAGGTTAATCTATCTGCAAAAACAGTACACAACCATGACCCTGTTAGTCAACATAATATTCTTGTCTATTAATGCATTTTTTTGCCATAACAATCTAGATTGTGTAAATCCTCTACTTGAATTTTGTTTTGGTAATACTACTTGATGAGAGGCATACAAAACAACCGCGATATCAAAATATCCCAAAAAAGCTTCTGCAAGCAATACCCCTAGAGTAGTTTTGATCACAGCTGGTAAAAACAGTAAGAATTATACTGTTTATACCAACATTTTGTGTACAGTCCAGGAGAAAACAGACAGACAACTTTAAGAGCCTTCTAACAAAACAAGCACTGTAGTATAGTACTGAATAGTATACTGTAGTAAAATATTCAGCAGAATTTTTTTGCAAATAAATGAAAACTAAATATTATTAATCACTCAACTTTCAAAAAACGGCAATTTTTTTTTTTGCAGAACGTAACTGAAAATGGGAACGAAGTCTCTTTCATTTGTTCCGGAGTGAAAACGTTATTTCTAAATGGTGGTAACCGGTTAATTTCATCCCGTTTCTTACAATACATTTTTAGAATTACATCACTTATTTTTTGATGAACATGATAAGCATGTGCTTTGATTCTGATAAAAACTGCTACATCACACATTTCTTTGCCTTAATGCATGTTGTGGATGTATCCTTTCGTAACATGCTGAAGACCTTTTAGACAACTATAACACTCACTGAGCACTTTACTAGGAAGACTTGTGCGACTACTTATTTATGCAATTATCTCATCAGCCAATCATGTGGAAGTGCATAAAATCTTGCAGATACAGATCAGGAGCTTCAGTTAATGTTCACATCAACCATTAGAATAGGGGGAAAATGTGATATCATTAAATTTGACGTGGCATGATTGTTGGTTCCAGATGGGCTAAGTATTTCTGTAACTGTTGATCTCCTGGGATTTTCAAGCACAACAGTCTGTAGAGTTTATTCAGAATGGTGCCTAAACCAAAAAACATCCAGTGAGTGGCAGTTCTGCGGACGGAAATGCCTTTCTGATGAGAGAGGTCAATAAAGAATGGCTTGAGCTGACAGAAAGGCTATGGTAACTCAGATAACCACTCTACAATTGTAGTGAACAGAATAGCATCTCAGCATGCACAACACGTCGAACCTTGAAGCAGAAGGGCTACAACAATAGAAGACCACGTCGGGAACTTTTATGGACCATAGTGTTACAAATAAAGTGCTCAGTGAGTGTATAATTACTATGCATACATACACAGTTAATCCAGATGCAAGGAAAAATAGAGGTAATAAGTGCATTGCTCAGTTATTTTCTTCACTAAATTATTGTTAGATATGATGCATTCATACAGGTATGATGTTGCCAGGTATTGACACAAGATCTGTAATAAAAACAAATAATTAAAAGATAATTCCATAATTATAAAATAATTATTACATATTTAAAATAAGGTTGCGTGGTGCCATGCGAGGGTCGAACGTGTGAATGGCGAGCTCTACGCACTATGCTAGTTTTTAATACTTTTTAAGTCAAACCGGTGAGATTCGATACACCCTGATTCATGACTGTTTTAAGAAGACAATATGCAAAAGTATTCAAAATTGTCTGGCTCTGGAGACATTAAAAGACACTTGCGTGTTCAAGCTGATACCCCAGACAGTGCCGCATACCAGGGAATCAGTTTGGACAGTGCGGTGGGAGAGATCCAGCATCAACTTCCAGCATTTCGGCAATGCTGGCGAAGGTTGTTGCAGACTTGGAGGTTCTAACTGTAAAATGTCGATTGATCACTGCCATAGAGACGAAATTCTCTAAGGTGGTTACAAGAGTGTCAGACACTGAGAAACGGATTGATGATCAGGAGTCACCGCAGAGAGAATTATCTGCTAATCCGCTAGCAACCAAGATAGGCTTGGAACACGTTTGGGAAAAGTTGGAAGACTTGTAAGAGAATTGTAGCTGGAAAAACAATGTCCGTATTGTTGGAATTCCTGAGAATGAAGACGGCCAGGATATGGGGAAATCCCTAGACGAACTCTTCCCGAGTCTGCTCGAAATAACAGGCCATAAAATGAAAATCGAGCGAGCTCACGTAATTCCGGCTCCGAGATTCGCTGATTCTGGCCAAATTTATGAGATCATCCGATAAATACCTTGTGTAACATGAGGTGAGGAGGAAAGGAATGCTTTCTTGGAAGAACCACAGTATTTTCTTGTTCCCAGATTTTGCGAATTCAACGAGAGAGAAATGTGATTGATTCAAGGAATGCAAGAAACTCTTACATCAATGGAAGGTCTCTTTTGCACTGGTGTTCCCGGCCAAATTAAGAATAGATACTAAGGATGGCCACAAAATATTTACATGCCCTCAGCAAGTTATTTCCTTCATAAAGTCAATGGAATGAGCAAGTTATTGAGTGACACTGTCTATGCAGCCGAGTGGACATGACTCAATGAACATTCATTTGACCGTTCGAGGAACAGAGCGCCTTCTTTTGTTTCTTTTTGTGCTGTTTCGCCTAGTGGCTGGAGAATGTTTTGTGGAGCAATGCTCCTTGGGGACAGTTTGTGGATGAATCTGTATGTTATTTGTGCTTATGATGCCTATTGGTTGGAGTTTGTTTTGTGGAATATTTCTTGCAAAGCATTGGAGTGATTAGGGCTTTTTTTTGTTTTTGCCCTCATGTAACAGCCGAGTGGAACTGACTCAGTGAACATTCACTTGACTGTCCGAGGAAACTGGGCACAAAAGAAACTTTTGTTTCTTTTTGTGCTGGTTCCACCTAGCGGCTGGAGTTTGTTTTGTAGAAGAACAAATCTTCGGAACAGTTATGTGGATGAATCTGCACGTTTTTGTGTTTATCCCACCTATTGGCTGGAGTTTGTTTTATAGATTATTTTCTGTGGTGTAATTCTGTCTCACAAAATCTGTACAGAAGCACCAGACATGAGCAAACTGACAGCAAAGTTGTTGCGTGTGCTCTCGTAGGCGTACATGGACTGTTTGAATTTGGAGGGATGGACGTCTTTTGGTGCTGTCGTGCGCAGGGTTAATGAGCACGTTTGGGGGGGAAGTTGGGGTTAGATTGTTGCACTAATGTTAGAATGTGGTCATTATAAATTTATTTTTGACACAATCTATTTTTCTAATATGTCAAAATGAAAAAATATTAATATGAGTGGATTGTCTCTCTCCACATGGAATGTGAATGGATTGGGGCACCCCATAAATAGAAGAAATTTAGTTTCTCTTCATAAACTTATGAAATATTGAGTTTCTTCAAGAAATACATCTTTCCCTGCAGAAAGCTGAAAAATTTGGGAAGATATGGGGGTGGACATATTTTCTTTAGTGCTGGCTCAAGTTAGAGCAGAGGAATCATTATATTGAGAAGTAAACATCTACAACTCAAATATCTCAAACAGATTAATGATACATCAGGTAGAGTCATTATTGTTTTAGCAGAAATTCAGGGGCAAAGGTTGATTTTGGCTAATATTTACACACCTAACGTTGATGATCAGGGCTTTATTCAGGCTTTTGCAAAATCCTGAATTCCAACAAATGTTAAAGACTGCAATCAATGTTTATATGGTGACTAACTGGTCCTCTGTATCCTCTGTGGGTGTGGCTTGAGAGGCACTTATGATGGTTCTTAGGGGTCGGATCATACAGTATGCCTCATTCATCAAAAAATACAAACCACGAGAACTTGTGGAGTTGGAAGGGAATATTAAAAATTCTGAGGCAGAGCTGAAGTGCCGAATGTCATCTGATGGCCTCTGAGAATTGACCTGACTGAAATACAGATATTATACTATTTTGTGTGGAAAATTGAGTTTTGGCTGTTCAGGGCAAGACAGTCTTACTTTGTGTCGGGGAATAAAGCAGGGAAGCTTTTGGCTAGATTTATAAAGGAGAGAGAGTCTTTTTCTACCAATCCCTCAGTGAAAACTGTTGGTGGTGAAATATTTACATTGGCCATTGACATTAATAATGCTTTTAAAGAATTCTATCTTGATCTTTATAGTTCCACATCTTCGTCTACTGATGAAGATATTAGAAACTTTGAGGAACCATTATCTCTCCTTAAACTGACGACTGAGCAACAAAAAAAGATTCTCTTGATTCTGAGATAAACCTGGAGGTGCTTGACGAGGTTATTAAGGCCTTAACTACAGGCAAGGCTTTGGGTCCAGATGGCTTTACCGCTGATTTTTTTAGATCTTATGCTACAGAACTGGCTCCACTTTTGATAGACGTTTATACGGAATCATTAAAGAATGGAAAGCTTCCGCCAACAATGACACAAGCAGTGTCATTAAGAATAAGTCTGATTCTTAAAAAGGACAAAGATACTAGCGTGTAAGAGTTACCGTCCAATTTTCCTGATTCAGCTAGTTGTTGAAATTTTGTCAAAACTTTTGGATAACCGATTATTTTATGACATCCCTTATACATATAGATCAGGTGGGGTTTATCCGGGGCCATAGCTTTTCTGATAACATTAAGCATTTAATCAATATCATGTTGTCAGTGGCGAATGATCAGACTCCAGTCGCTGCCATCTCACTAGATGCTGGAAAGGTGTTTGATATGTTTATCTTCTTAAGGTTTTGGAAATATACGGGTTCAGAAATACTTTTACTGAATAGATTAAGTTACAAACAAATGGATTAATTTCAGATTATTTTACTCTGGATAGGGGCACCCGACAGGGTCGCCCTCTTTCCCCATTACTGTTCTGCCTTGCCCTGGAGCCATTAGCAGCCACGATAAGAAAGGAGCATGATTTTCTAGGGGTAATGGAGGGAGGTGTGGTGCATAAGATTTTGCTTTACGCAGATTATATTTTGTTATTAGTCTCCGACCCCACTAGATCTATGCTTTGCCTCCACAGGATTATTAATTCCTTCTCTAAATTCTCAGGATACAGAGTCAATTGGTCTAAATCCAAAGTTTTGGCTCTCATTGGTCACTTCCATCTGAGAGAAAGCCTCTCCCTGGTTTTGTATTGAACAGGAAATCCTTGCCCCTATTTCGCCATGGCAAAGCCTTTCTATTAAACTAACCTGGAGAAGTCACATCCAGTTATCTCAGATTTGCATGTGGTTTGGACAAAAGTGTCCAGAGTGTTTAATTCAGACATTTATTTAAAAGTAGCATCGAGCATATGGCTAAACCCAAAATTCCGTATTAAGAATTCCCCTTTCTGTAGGTCAGAGTGGATTGTGAAGGGTGTTACAACACTTGGTGACCTACATGAGAGTGGAGTGTTGAGATCTTTTGAAAATTTGGTTCAACATTTTAAGATTCCTAGATCTCAGTTCTCTGGTATTATAGCTGCAGCTGTTCTGTACTATATTTTTTAGTAGTATACACCCCCGTAAAGCAGCGGATACATTATTACTCCCTGTTAATTCAGAGTCTGGGGGACGGAGCTTAGACTTCTCAAGAGATTATGGGAGAAAGATTTAAATTTGGTATTGGAGAAGGGAGTGCAGGCTTGGAGTCTAAGATGTAGGCTAAGTCTACATCTAGAGATGCAAGGGTCCATCTGATGCAATTTAAGATTTTTCATTGATTCCATTGAATTCAGACCCCCTCTAGATTGTATAGGCTATATAGACCCACCTGCTGGAAGTGCCAATCAGAAGACAGGGACACAAGACATGCTTTTTGGGGATGTGTTAAGATCCAAGAATTTTGGTTGAGGGTTCAGAGAATTACGTACGAGTTACTGGACCCTCAATTTTCATTTTGTCCCAGACTCCGTATTCTGGGTGATGGGATGGTTTTTAACATTGGGGATGGATATTTAAAATGTTGGGTCCTCAGAATCATGATTGGCAGAAGAGTAATCCACAGGAGATGGAAGTCGGCTCTGGCACCCTCGTTTAGAGAGTGGTGAGGCGAGATGGGAGGGTGCCGGCATTTGAGGAGGTGATTTTTAGAAGGCTGGGGAAATGGGATTTATTTGTCAGGAAATGGGGGGGTTATCTGGCTTTTTTGAAGGGTTCTCTTTTTTGAAGGGATTTGTAGTATAGTTGGGGATGTGTATTATTGATGTTATTTGAAAGTATACATATATTTTTTATTTTTTTTAATGTACTACCATAGTTGTTGGTGACCAAAGTAGTGCATGTTTGTCAGGTTGGGGGAATGTTCGGGGGAGATTTAGAGAGATTTAGCTATTAATTGATATTAGATGACCGGATGTATTTTTGAAATATTTTTGAGGGGCAAATTTAATATTAGGGTGTACATTGATTGAAACTACATTATTTTATATATTACTTTATACCTTGCTTGATTTTATTTCTATGCTGATAATTCCACCACATGGAGAAAAAAAAATATAATTGCTTATTTTCACTTATTTTGGTTGAGGCATGTCCCTTATTTAGAGCAGACCAAGTCCCTTGTTTCTCTTGTGAGATCTGGTAACACTGCAAATGGCACATCATGCCCTCTTAGCGAAGATAACGTTATTAACCCTTCTTTCATTTTGTTTTAAACATTACCAATAGGAAAAGAGGCTGTGGAATGCTGGAATCGGAATACAAAAATACAGTTTCTCTTCAAAACTAACCGAAAACAGTTTGTTTTTTATTCTGTGGTTTGGAGAACTAAACTGTGAAAAAACAGAAGAAACATCCACACAGTGACATTAAGTGCAACCAGCTGTTAACAGATGCTGAATTCTATGTCAATCATGTATGATTGAAAGCTGAATTGCTAGATGACCTCCCAATAGGCTCAGTGCCATCAGTCGATGACTGTAAATCAATGATTCAAACAATAAAACTGAAATTTAGCCACAGCCACCATGATGAAATGTTATTTTTTAGTAAATTTAAAATGACATATGATATAAAAGGGAGTTTTGCATGCTTTCTGATGTGAGCAGGCTGTTGTTTTGGTATAGACTAGAGGAGGACCCTACAGTCCAGCGATGTTGAACACGGTTCAACACGGTTGAACAACAAGTACCGGTGATGCACATATTTAACACCCATCCACTGTAAATAATACAATGCACTCGACTTTTTCTAACACCAATTGTTTCCCCTTGTCTTTAAGTCATTTTTTCTCATCTAAAAGAGTGATTTGTGAATGATTCATGTGTTACTTGATGATAAATATTTGTCTTATGCTAGAACTGTGCCTCAAAACCAAGTGAATTACATAACTAGACAGCAATGTCGGGCACCATATGCGCATTCGAAACGTTCGATTCGAATATTCCAAAACAAGCCCATGAAGCCCAAAATGCTGTCTAGGTGTGCAGTATCACAAGGTTCATCATCTGACTTACCTCTCGTGAGATCGAGTGGTACATTTTCCTCCCCACTGTCATTTCGGCCTGTTCATGCAAGGACAAAGGTACACAGTGAGAAAAGGACACATGGTTCAGGTGTATCTGATAAAAGTGGCATCATGTTTCCCAGACGAATCCAAAGAGAGTGGACATAATCTTACCTCGCATCCGTATACTTCGGATAGGACGGCCTCGGATGCTGAGCGCCATCTTTCCCAGACACATTCACAACACCGGAAACATCGAGGAATATCGCGAGAAGTTGGCCTGGGTGCAGACTGTTGTGTCTGTTTTTGTTTTTGTACGCAAGCAATCCGACTGTCTGGTCCATAGATATAACAATCCAAAAAAACATTATTACTTTATTACCATTATTACAGTTGCTACAAAAATCAGTGTCAGTTATTTTAAAATCTCTTTTAAACTTTTTAATACGCTCGCAGAACCATTCTTGTTTGTCTTTTTTATTGTGTGTTTTATTGTAAAAACAGTAGCTGTTGTAACGGTTTAAAGAGGATTATTTTTAGTAGGCTACTGTTAAAAGGAATAATAACATAAGTAAAAACCAGGATATAATAATACAATGCGATAGACAGACAGACAGACAGACAGGTCATGGAAGAGATATTACTGTGTTTCAGAAGGGGCAAATTACTGACCTGCATCAAGCAAAGAAAACAACTAAGGAGATTGCTGAAATCACTGGAATTAGGTTAAGAACTGTCCAAGGCATTGTTAAAACCTGGAAGGACAGCAGTGAACTGTCAGCTTTGCAAAATAAATTTGGTTGGAAAAAAATCTTGAATGATCGTGATCGGAGATCACTGAAGTGCGTGAAGTCACATCGTAGAAAAATCGACAGTAGAACTCACAGGCTGTGTTTAATTTATGAAAGTATGAGCATTTACACATGCACAATGCAACGAGAACGATTAAACATCTGTGTAGCCACTTGTTAGCAGAGGTGTTGTCAAGACCAGACCATCCCAGACCAAGACTAGACCCCACTAGACCCTTCAAGACCCAGATCCAGACAAAGACCTATCCCCAAGACCAAAATGCAGAACAAGACACACGCCGGTTCAAAAACTAGGTACATTTTAATGAACCAAGATGTTGAATTTATATTTGAAGAATCTTCTTCAAAGTTTTCAAATGCAAATTTTACCACTGCAAGCTCTGACATTTTCCAGAGACAGCTGTATGGAAAAAAAACAGTCCCATTTTACAAGATGCCTTCGTAACCCAAATGCCAATCAGGTCACAAAGCAGTTTATTCTTCTACCGTAATAAAAGTGACATATATGGCTCTGTATTGCAGGCATCATTTTTTAAAAAGAACAAAAAAAAAAATCCTAGAGGAATGCTAATGAAATAATAAAATAAAGAAAACTCTATGGCACTATGGAGTTTGTCCTCGAGGTCTCAAATTTGCTATGGGGACTATTCATGACCATGGCTATGAGTGCAGCAAATTTGATAATTTTCCTATGAATGGTTCTATGGGCTGCCATAGACTCACTTTGGGAGGAGGAAGAAGTAGAAGAAGAATAAATCCAGATACAAGCAGCACTTGTGGGGCCAAACACCAGCATGGCAACCACTACACAACCCAAAGAGCACATGATATACAGAAAAAGCAAACACCACAGAACAAGTCATCCCCAGGACAGATACAAACCTTGGACATTCTGGTCCACAGTTCAAAGAACAAGCCACTGGAACAGTCTGCTACACCATAAAGGCACAAATTTGTCAGTCACCAAAGGCCCATACCAAGCTTAGAGCAACACAGCCAAGCAAAGCACTCATCATAATCAACTTTGTTTTCATGTAACTTTTCTACAATTAAATTTTTTCTTTGATAAGCACCAACATGGAAACAACTTCACAAATAAAAGAGCACATATGAATCACAGAGCAAACACACACAACATTTAAAATAATCTCAAGATAGATCTTATGCCTTTCCATTACAGAAGTCACAGCTCTATCCACTGCACCACAAGATTAATGTTAATCAAATGGACATATCAAGCAGAGAATGAATCAGTCACCAGTCACCATGATCACATTTTTATTCTTATAATTTTCAACAGAGATCAAAGTCAGAATTTGATTATGGAAAACACCAGCAGCTCAGTAAGCACAACACAAAATCACCAAAACCACAGAAATTTCAAATGCATGACTTGTAATAGTAGTCAAGCGATTAACACACTACACCACCTGGTTGTCATGGCTCAACTTTAGCAAAGAGTCATCCAGAGTTTAGTTTCGGCACACAAGTGTATAGTTCTGTTATCTTCAGGACATAATGTCAATAATGCATACCACATTTATTTTAAATCTGACAATGCTGGACATGTCACATGTCACCTTTTTAATAAAATTCACTTTGGGCTCAGGGACAGTATGGTTGATATGAGAAATTTGGTATTGCTGAAATCCTCATGACCCACAGAATCCATAGACACCAACCTCATGATTTTAGGACATATGGTTCAAACATTATGGGCAAAAATTCCACTTTTTTCCCCATAGATGGTGCTGTCTCCAAACTTTACATGTATCTTCAGGTCATGGTCTCAGGTCCTGATAAAGCATACCAAGTTTTGTTTTGATATGACAAACTATTGTCAAAATATAGCCTTACATCAATTTTTACTTCGACCTCGTTAACTTTGTATTAATGTCAATTTAGGTGAAAATCAAAATTCTGTATTATTCAATCTGTGCATCTTGATCTGGAGATTATTTTGAGCCATTGTTTGGGCAAATCAGATGGAATTTCAAGGAAGAGTAGTGAAACTACAGAATTCAATATTTGTAATGGGCAGAGTTTTAATGTATGGGCTTAATTGGAATCATGATGAGGAGTGTAATTAGATGCAAAATTAATTGTATTTGTAGGACAAATTCTTCACAATATATGTACTAAAGAAAATATTTTTTTTGACACAGTGGTGCTATTGAGTCTGTCAAAGAGACCCCATATTTGGTATGGGGCTATTCATGACCACCTCCATTTGACCACCTCCATTCACCTCTAATTTTCCTATGTATGATTCATAAGGCTGCCATTGTACCAGACAGACTGTTAATAATACTTACAGGGAATCTGGGTAGCTCAGCGAGTAACGACACTGACTACCACCCCTGGAGTCACAAGTGCCAATCCAGGGTGTGCTAAATTGCTCCAGCCAAGTCTCTTAAGCAACCAAATTGGCCCACTTGCTAGGGTAGCTCAGCGAGTAACGACACTGACTACCACCCCTGGAGTCACAAGTGCCAATCCAGGGTGTGCTAAGTTGCTCCAGCCATGTCTCCGAAGCAACCAAATTGGCCCATTTGCTAGGGAGGGTAGAGTCACATGGGGTAACCTCCTCATAGTCACTATAATGTGGTTCTCACTCTCAGTGGGGCACGTGGTGAGTTGGTGCATGGGTGTACAAGAATACATGTCACAAGCTGATTGGGTCCTGTGGATCGCTTTGTAGTTCCCTGCCCTCATTATGCACTATAATTGATTTTCATAGTTTGATCATTTAATATATTTATTCATAAAGATAATATTACATTAATGTTAAATTGTATTATATAAAATTTTAAATAATAGTTTTATTTAATATAGTGTTATTGTATTACGTCATTTTTTTTTTTTTTTTTAAGTTCCTTTCAAGGCAAGTCAGTTCACTCGGCGGCCATCTTTGAAACGCTCTCGGGAAGGCTTGGCAGCTATGATCTATGTAAACAAGCTGCATAAAAGTACAGCTCATATCTATTTAAATGGAGAAATACCAAAATATGCAAAAAAAATTGGTCAAGATTACGATCAAAGAACATATTTTTAAATCAGCAGTAAAATCTTAAAACAGTGTTTCTTTGATTGTGTCTCGTTTGGAACGTTGTGTACTCCGGAGGTCGCGTTTGTCGGCCGTTTGTCGTTACGTCATCGAGGCTGTCTCATTTCATTATTTATTTATTTTTTTTGTGTGTGTCTTTCTTTTTCTTATGTTTTATCTATTGTCAATGCCTTTTATGAATATGCACTTACATTTATACAATTGGTAACCTTTTTTGCCTCCCCCCTTTAAGAATATAGAAGGTACTGTTTTATAATAATAATAATAATAATAATAATAATAATAACCAACATTATTTGTGTTGGAAAAGAACAGTGGGTGGCGATGTGCTCTCCTGCTCGTCTGTCTGCAACCTTGTACGAAGAAGACGTGTCACGTTGCAGGGAAAACATTGACAGCACTCGGGTAACACTTATTCAGATTACTTTAGTCCTATGTATGTACATTTCATGAAATTACAATTTCTTACACGTCCATAATTGTTTAATGAACATGGTATTATAGGCATTTCGCTACGTTAAAAAAGCAAATTTCATAGCTGCCACAGCCAAAGCTGACACACTGGTTCTCTCGATAGCTTCTCTGTAAACTATCAAGACACAAGTTTGTTCTGCTGTGTGGTGACTAATGTCCATACTGTCAAAGTGGAGTGATTTAAAATTGAATTTGCTGTTTTCCGTGTAAATTAAGTCATTATATGTCTACAGATTAAGTGTATCGAGTCTTAAGGGACACAATGGGTCGCTCTTCTAAAGACAAACGAGACATTTACTACAGACTGGCGAAAGAGGAGGGCTGGAGAGCGAGGAGTGCCTTCAAACTTCTCCAACTGGACGAGGAGTTCAATCTTTTTAAAGGTAAGATAAACATTTAGCTAAGATCTGAATGGGTTATTGGATGAGTCATAGGCTGTATTTGAAACCTTGTGAGCTGACTAGTTCAGTAATTAGATTGTTTATATATTGGGGTGAGCCTAGAATATTACGTATAGGATTTGAAAAAAGAAATAGATTTGTAATGTATAATCAAAACAGGCTGTTGTTTTGATATTACTGCGGATGGTCTGTCTGCAGGTGTGAGTCGTGCTGTGGACCTGTGTGCAGCACCTGGCAGCTGGAGCCAAGTCCTAAGCCGTAAACTGCGGTGAGTTACTTGTCTCCTCTCAGGTGCCAGAAGTGATATGATATGCTATGCCACTTTTCATGTGCTCCGAGTGCAAAATGTACCTGAGCTGTACTGTAATATAATAAATAAACAGTACGAGGCATTAGAAACCAATCAGTGGCATATTATATAGATTTTAATGGAAACTCTCTTTGTTAGTGGAAATACTCAGGCCTTAATGTGTGTCTATTGTGTTGCAGTGGAAAGGATAAAACTGAGGAGGTGAAGATTGTCGCAGTGGATCTACAAGCCATGGCCCCTTTGCCAGGTGTCACGCAGATTCAGGGAGACATTACTAAGGTATAGGATTATTTTTGGTTTTGGAATTGTCGAAATCAAGTCGTCCAGCTGCTTCGTTGGCATGTTAAACTTATTAGAATTTGCATATGGACATTAAAGGGATAGTTCACCAATAATTAAAATTCTCTTATCAGTTACTTGTCCTCATGCCTTCCAAGAATAGACCAAAATATAACTCCTTTTTCACTGTATATCTTGCCATTGCAGTCTCTAGGCACAGTCATGATTATAAGATCAATTACACTTCCTCGTGCTTGACTCATGCACATAGTGCTATAGGAATTGTAATTGAGCTTGAAATCATGATCGTTAGGGAGACTGCTAATGTCAAGATTTGTTGTAAAAAAAAAAAAAAAGTAACATTTTGATCTGTTCTCATCCAGAACCAATTGGATCGCTTCAGAAGACATGGATTAAACCACTGGAGTCATATGGCTTATGTTTATGCTGCCTTTATGTGCTTTATGGAGCTTTAGAATTTGGTTCACAATTCGCTTGCATTGTATTGACCTACAGAGCTGAAATATTCCTCCAAAATGCCAAAATTGCATGGTTGAACTATCCATGCTGTAAGAAAACAGTTTTTCCGTGAACTGACTACATATGTTTGTGTTGCAGATTTCTACAGCACAAGAGATTATCCGACACTTTGAAGGGCAGTCGGCAGACTTGGTTGTGTGTGATGGCGCCCCTGATGGTCAGATATAAACAAATTTTTGATATGTTTAACATGAAGGGCCCTATCTGTGATTTGAGTCTTTTTTTTTAAAGTCTTGAACTGAAAATATTTTAGTTTGTTTCTCATAGAGAAACAAAAAAAAAACTGCTGTTTTTTATTTTCATAGTTACAGGGCTTCATGATGTAGATGAGTACATTCAGGCACAGCTCCTGCTAGCGGTATGTATCACCTATTTAAAGTATGATTACGGTAATAGTTGACTCCCTTAATTTACTCTCCGTTATAAACTCAAATGACATTCTGTCTTCTGTGAAACTCAAAGATTTTTTATTTGTATTTTTTTTTTTTTATCACAATATGGAATGTCCAATTCCCACTACTTACTAGGTCCTCGTGGTGGCACGGTTACTTACCTCAATCCTGGTGGCGGAGGACAAGTCTCGGTTGCCTCCGCTTCTGAGACCTTCAGTCCGCACATCTTATCGCGTGGCTCTTTGTGCACGACAACTTTTTTCACTATAAATCTTGACATTTGCAGTCTCCTATCACGATGAGAGAAGCTTGATAACACTTCCTAGTGCTTGACACACTTAAAGTTTTGGACCCCATTGACTTATTGACATATAAACGCATCATACACCTATCAATATATGTTCATTTGTGTTCTGCAGAAGAGAGAAAGTCAAAAGAGTCATTTTTGGGTGAACTATTCCTTTAATTTGTTTACTGTTATTATTGTTTTTTTTTAGTTACTTTTCCAGTATTTGCAGTAAGATTTTGGTTTACTATATAACTGCTAACCTTTTGATCTCGGTAGACTAGTAAAGTTTGTAAGGTTCTGTTTTCATATTCACAGGCTCTCAATATTACCACACATGTTCTCAAACCAGGAGGAAACTTTATTGCAAAAGTAAGCCATCCCATTATCATTAATTAAATTGTTACAAGGCTTTCTTGACATTGACATTGACATTGTTGACTATGACTATGACATACCAAGAGATCTCTTAAGCTTCCGACAATAATGAATGTTTACTTCAAACTTGACTGAACTTCCATGTCTTGCTTTGCTTCTGTATAGATCTTTAGGGGAAAAGATGTGACCCTGCTGTACTCCCAGCTTAAGATCTTCTTCAGTACTGTTACTTGTGCCAAACCACGCAGCAGTCGCAATTCAAGCATAGGTGTGTGCACGGACCACAAAACAATTCCAGCTTTTGATTTATTTGTTGTTAAACTTCAGTGAGCAAAAGCTAATATAAACCTGTCCTGTATCCCACTTGAATTTGTGGTGTTGTGTGTTTCTGTCCTGCAGAGGCTTTTGTAGTGTGTCAGAATTACTCTCCACCTGAGGGTTATGTCCCCAACATGTCTAACCCATTACTGGATCACTCTTACGGTAATTTGCAAAATGTGTTGTGCGGAGCAATTTTTTTTTTTGTGTCTGTTGGATTTATTTATTGCTGTGAAAGATGCACAGTTTATCCTCTAATGTACCCTGTACCTGTTTAACTCATTAATCTCTTTTGAGAACTTTAGAACGTTATAAATTGCTACAATATGCATTATTTTCTGTATTTTTCCTCCCAGATGTAGACTTTAACCAGTTAGAGGGACCAAACAGGATAATCGTTCCCTTCCTTGCTTGTGGAGATCTCAGTGCATTTGATTCAGACAGGACCTACCCACTTCAGGTGCTGATCTGCTTCTTTAAAGTCATCAGACATGTGTGTCCAGGAATTTTATCATTTAACCTTAGTGTAATGTCAGCCTTGTGTATGTTTTTGTTTCATTCTCAAACAGCTTGATTCCAGTAAAGAGTATCAGTACTTACCACCCACCCAACCTCCGATTCGGCCCCCCTACCAACAAGCCTGTCAGCTCCGCAAAAATAACCTATTAGCCAAAGAGGACTCAGCCTCTGGCACGCTAGATGATGCCCTGTCTAACTTAGACCTCAACACCAGTCAAGACAAGAACTGATGGACATTTCTGATGTGTACAGCTTTAATGCTTTTATGTTTAAATATATCCATTGTTTTATTGTGATTGGCCAATGTTTATTTTTAGAGTTTTACCAGGTTGCTTGTAATTAATGAACCTTTTATGTATTTAATAAATCATTGAACCCTTTGTTTTTGTGATTTTTTTTTTTTTTTTTTTTTTTTTTTTTTTTTTACTTTTGGACACATTACACTAATTAGAATTCACAAAGATTCTCCTTTGTGAATGTTTCTTAGTAAGATGATCTCAAATAAATAAAAAATTATCCTCAGTTCGTGTTACAGTAACTATGAGGTCAGTTTCTGCAAGAATCCTGAATGTGCCTGTGGATGGCACAAAATGTTCCTATTCACGTCACTGCTGAATGTCGGGGCTGTTTAATAAAGTTAGTTTCATAGGCCTATAGCCTACACAATGTGATTTAACCAAGCTTCAGCATGGAGCCTTGTCCATACAGGGCTGCACGTGTATAGGCTAGTAGATAAGTCTATGTTGAATTTAAATGGTTTCCGCGACTCGCTCTGGGTTTACTACTGGACAGATAGGCGCGAGCGTCGAGCAGGTCCGTCAGCGCTGCTCACGTGAGAGAGGCCGCTCCCGTTCTGCTCTCGCGCCAGTGGAATATTCTTTACGGTTCTAATTGGGTGGCGCGATTTCGTCCGGCCGATCCACTACTCGTCCGGTCCACCAGAAAATGCTCCAGGTGCACCTGATGGTGAGTCCATCTCTGGGTGTGGCAATGTAAGTTAATGAAGAAGATTACAAGCCTATGTAACAATGAACTCTTTCAGGTGAAAGCTCGTTTCGTGGAGGCCTGCCCTGACAGAATGGGAACATATTTAGACTGTTATTAGTGGACGGACATCTAAAGAGCACATTAAGTGTTATTATTGCAGTTGTTGGCCGTTAAAAAAAGGGGGAGTATGTTTTGCCCAAAGTGGCATTTGGATACACACCGTGTCCTGAAAATATATCCTCATCATGTGCTACCAATGCTACATTCCTATAGTTTTAGGTAGGGGTTAGGGCTTAGTACAGCCACACACCATATCACACTGATAGTTATGCTGGTAGCACATCATGATAGGTTTTTAACACATTTCATGCTGTTGTAGACTACATACCGACAAGTTCTCCCATGCCTCCTGACATACCCATGTTTTAACTTTGTATATCACTGTTTCATTTCATCAAAGGATGCCCTCATATGCAACCACAGAGGTCTGGGCTAAGCCCTGACTATCCAGAGACATTAGAACCACCCCTGTTCAGGCCTTTCACGTTCTTGCTATAGAATAAATCTGGGTGCAACTGGAGCACAACAAATGGAACAATAAAACCAAATTAAATCTCAACTTTTCCCCCAAAAAATTAACCCCCCACCTGACACAAACAAGCACCACAGTGGACAAAAGCCATCTGACAAAGACACACAAATAGACAATAAAACAGCAAAATATTCTTAGAAACAAAATTAAAAGAACATAAAAATGATACTTTCAAAAACAAAAAGATTGCAACCCACACATCCAAAACACCAGTCTCTCTCCACTGCCCCTCCCTGAGAGCTTTCAAAAAGGGCTATATAGCTGCCCCATTTGCTGATGAACAAATCCAGGTTGCCTAGCCTTCTACATGCCATCTCCTCAAATGCCGCTACCCTGCCCATCTCCTTGTACCACTCCTTAAATGAGGGTGTTCCAGCCGACTTCCATCGCCTCAGAATGATCTGTCTGCCAATCATAACACTGGCTAGGACCCCTATATTGATGACTGCATAAATTACAGAGTCTGGGGCAAAATAAAATTTGAGTTCCCAATACATCACACATAAAACTCTGACTCGCAACCAAAATTCTTGATCTTAACACACCACCAAAAAACATGGGTTGTGTCTCCATCTTCTGTTTGGCATTGCCAGCAGGTGGGTATGTCTTTAAGACCAAGCCTATACAATCTAGAGAGGGTCCAATAGAATCAATGGAAAATCTGAAATTGCATAAGGCACACCCTTGCATCTCTATATGTAGACTTGATGGTTTTTTAATCTTAGCCCACAGTCACTCCTCCAATACTAAGTTTGAATCTTCATCCCATAATCTTTTTGAGAGAAGTTGAAGCTCTGTACCCCAGACTCTGAATTAGCAGGGAGCAATAATGCCTCATGACCTTTTCCAAAAGCAGTAATCACCACTTTCTGAGTCTCTGCCACTTTGTATAGGGGGGTGTATGCTACTCCCAAATATAGTACAAAGCAGGTGGTGCAGCTGTATATACCTACAGATTTGAAACCTGGGGATCCCAAAATGTTAAACCATATTTTAAAATTTCTCAACTAGGGATGCACCGATACCACTTTTTCTCTTCCGATCCGATTCCGATAACGTAAATCACAGTATCTGCTGATACTGATCCTAATCCAATACCAGTGTTGTTTTTTTGCATAATCAGTTTAGAATATCTTTACATTATTGTGTGGACCTAATTGGGAGTACTCTTTAATAAATATAGAAACACAAACCTCTAACTACACATTATTGCAATATAAATGTATAGCTTATTAAGAAACATTTTATTATTAACTAGTATACTGGATAATGTAGCAGCAAAATTAACAGTAATTCCAGTCTTCAAGTCTTCAGTAGAAAAGAAACCAGCATTTTATTTTTGCCTTTTATCTTTCTTTTTTTTTTCTCCCAAAATTTTCAACTTACATCTGGACTTTAAAGGATTCAGATCTCTTTTTTTGTTCAGTTTAGTTGTAAGACATCAGTCCACTTTTCATTCACACAGTTATTTTGTGAACCCATTCAATTTAAATGTTGTTATAAATTGTAAACAAATACTAATGATGACAATAATAAAATAATAAATAGTTATTAATATTATTATTATTGACTTTTAATTTTAATTTTAAATACAACAGTAATATATTTAAGTCGTGCACTTTTTAAACCCTCACACTTTTATTTTGACATTCTGAACTCTCCAGGAAGTCCTGTAAGTGTGTCTGTTTGTATCAAGTTCACAGTAGTTTAATTAGCTTCTTATTCAAATTCTGGTCAAATGCACCTCCGGTGATGTTATTAATGCATATTATAAGTGATCCGAACTATTGAGCATCTACATCTGAGATGTTGTTCGTGAGTAGCGCTCAAATGTTGCGTAACGCGTGAAGGCTAAAAATAGTTGCGAGTGTGTGTGTGTAAACAGAGCATGCTCCACTCACTAACGCGCAGGCGCTGCGCATACTATATAGTTACTTATTAAACACAGCCTTTTGTGATTCACAGAGCTATTTCACATCTTCATGTGGCTTTGAATAACATGCATGAGTCATATGGACTGCTTTAATGATGTTTTAATAGTTCTTTTATGTCATTTTTGGAGCTTGACAGTAACGAACATGACCAATACACAGTATTGGATTTGGATCGGGCTCGTTGGAACAATACATAATCCGTCTAAAAGCTACAGTATCGGAGCCGATACCGATCCAGGTCCAATCCATTCTGTCCTGCAGAAAGGGAGATAAAGGGTTGTAACTTAACTTCTTCGGTTATTTTTATAGAAAGGCTTTGCAATGGCAAGATAGGGGCAAGAACTTCCTGTTCAATGCAAAACCAGGGAGGGGATCTCTCATGTGGAAATGACCAATTAGCCAAATATCTGAGACTGAATGCATAATAATAAAGTAAAATCTTGGGTAGGCCTTGCCCACCTTTGTCAATCGGCCTATGCAACTTACTGAAATGTAATCTGGGGCGTTTACCACTCCAAATGAAGGACTTCGCTATGCTATCAAATTGCTTGAAAAAGAGAGGGGGATATCTACCGGGAGAGATTGTAGCAGGTAGTTGAATTTTGGAATACAATTCATTTTAATAACATTAACCTTCCCAATCATAGATAAATGTAATGAAGCCCACCTACCCACATCGCAATAATTTTTTTTATTAAAAGGTCAAAATTAACTCACAAATTAACACATTTGTTGGGAATAAAATACCCAAATACTTGTAATTAAAATAATGCCTTGTTTGGGCCACTAGAAGGCTCCCTGCTGAAAAGCCGTTACCAGGCAGTATGCTGTCAGAGACAAAGCTTCGGATTTAGACCAATTAACTGTGTATTCTGAGAATTTAGAAAAGGAATTAATAATTCTGTGGAGGCAAGGCGTAGATCTAGTAGGGTTGGAGACGAATAATAAAATATCATCTGCGTAAAGAAAAAGCTTATGTGCCATACCTCCCGCCATTACCCCATGAAAAACGTCATCCTTTCTTATCACGGCTGCTAATGGTTTCAGGGTAAGACAGAACAATAGTGTGGAAAGAGGGCAACCCTGCCAGTAAAATAATCTGAAATGAATCCATTTGTTTGTACCGCCTCTACCGGGTGTCTACAAAGTAACTTAATCCATTCAATAAAAGTATTCCCGAACCCATACATTTCCAAGATCTTTAAAAGATAATCCTATTCTACCAAGTGAGATGGCAGTGACCGGAGTCTGATCATTTGCCCCTGACCACATGATATTGATGAAACGCCTAATGCTACAAGAAGAGTTAAAGCACAGAATAAACCCCACCTTATCTATATGTATAAGAGATTTCATAACTTTATTTTATCGGTTAGCCCAAATGTTTGGCAATATTTTTACATCTAGCTGTATCAGGGAAATTGGACAGTAACACTTACACTCGATTAGATCTTTGTCCTTTTAAAGAATCAGACTGATTGTGTCATGGTTGGCGGAAGCTTTTCATTCTTTAATGATTCCGTATGAACTTCTGGCAAAAGTGGAGCCAGTTCTGTAGCATAAGATCTAAAAAATTCAGTTGCAAAGCCATTTTGGCCTGGAGCCTTGCCTATAGGCAAAGCCTTAATTAACTCACCAAGCTCCTCCAAGGTTATCTCAGAATCAAAATATATTTTTTTGCTCAGTCATCAGTTTAGAATGTTCTAATGGTTCCACAATGTTTCTAATATCTTCATCAGTAGACAAAGACATGGAACTATAGGGATCAAGATAGAATTCTTTAAAAGCATTATTAATTTCACTGAGGGAACAGTATCAAAAGACTCTCTCTGTTTTATATATCTAGCCAGATGTTTCCCTGCCTTGTCCCCCTACTCAAAGTATGACTGTCTTGCCCTGAATTGCCAAAACTCCACTTTCCGTGACAAAATAGTATTTTATCTGTATTTCAATTCCCTGAGGCCATTAGATGACATTCAGCACTTCAGCTCTGACTCAGCACTTTTAATTTTCCCTTCCAATTCCACGAGTTCTTGTGCTTTGTATATTTTGGTAAATGAGGCATGTATGATCTGGCCCCTAAGAACCACCTTATTGCCTCCCAAGCCACACCCACAAAGGATACTGAGGACCAGTTGGTCTCCATATAGACATTGATTTCAGCCTTTAGCATTTTTTGGTATTCAGGATTTTGCAAAAGGGATACATTAAAGCACCAACTATATGATTTCCTTTTCTCCATATTTGGCAACACCTTTAAACACAGCAGGGTGTGAACTGAGACTATAATGTTTTCAATTGAGCAATCAAAAACAGATGAAATGAGGGACTAAGATATTAAAAAAATCTATTCTAGAGTAAATCTTATGGACTGATGAAAAAATATCTTCCCAAATTCCCAAACACTTTATCATATTTCTTATGCTTAAGAAGATAATAACCTTCCTTCTTTTTATAGGGTGCCCCAACCCATTCAATCCACTCAAATTAACATTTGACATTTTTGAAAGCCTTGCCACTGAATTGCTCAAGTCTTCACCAGTGGGTCAATGTGGGTCTCGCACTTCAGGTCCAGTGAGATGGTAGTGCCCAGGAACCTGAATGATCCCACAGCTGCCACGGTGCTGTTTAGAATTTTGAGGGGATCAATGTTGGAGAGTTCCTCCTAAGGTCCACAATCATCTGCACCGTTTTGAGCGTGTTCAGCTCCAGGTTGTTTTGACTACACCAGTGAGCCAGCCGTTCAACCTCCCTTCTGTATACAGACTCATCGTCATCTTGGATGAGGCCAATGACAGTAGTGTTGTCTGCAAACTTCAGGAGCTTGACAGAGGGGTCCTTGGCATTGCAGTCATTTTTATACAGGGAGAAGAGTAGTGGGTAGAGCACAAATCCCTGGGGGGCACCAGTGCTTATTGTACATGTGCTGGAAGTGAATTTTCCCTGTCTCACTAGCTGCTGCCTGTCCATCAGAAAGCTGGTGATCCACTGACAAATAGACGTGGGAACAGAGAGTTTGTGTAATTTAGTCTAGAGAATAGCTGGGATGATGGTTTTGAAAGCCGAACTGAAATCCACAAAAAGGATTGTTGCATATATCCCTGGTCTGTCCAGATGTTGCAGGATATGCAACATGTTGACTGCATCCTCCACAGACCTGTTTGCTCGATAAGCAAATTGAAGGGGATCTAAAAAGGGTCCAGTGATGTCCTTCAGGTGGGCCAACATCAGTCTCTCAAATGATTTCATGACCACAGACGTAAGAGCGTAAGTCCTGGTTGAGCAGAAGTAAGGGGAGGAGGGATGTTGCGGGAGGTCTTGATGTTTGTGTGAATTGAAGGTCAGAGCGGGTGTGGGGTGTGAGATTGGGCCTTTCAAATCTACAGTAGAACACATTCAGGTCATCAGCCAGTTGTTGGTCCACCACAGTGTTGGGGGTAGGAGTCCTGTAGTTAATAAATTGTTTCAGGCCACTCCACACTGATTCAGGGTTGTTAGCTGAAACTTGTTTTTCAGCTGATCAGAATAGCTTCTTTTAGCCACTCTGATTTCCTTATTCAGTGTGTTCCTGGCCTGATTGTGCACAATTTTATTCCCACCTCTGTAAGCATCCTCTTCTGATGTAGATGCCTGAATTCTTCCGTAAACCACGGTTTGTCATTATTGTATGTGAAATAAGTCCTTGTAGGAATGGATATATTCTCACAGAAATGTATATATGATGTCACAGTATCTGTGAGCTTGAATCGAACACTCCAATCAGTGTAGTCAAAGCAGGATTGTAGTTACAGCTCTGCTTTATTGGTCCATATATTTATAGTCTTTACTACAGGTTTAGCTGATTTTAGTTTCTGCCTGTAGGTTGAAAGAAGATGAACCAGACAGTGATCAGAGAGTCCCAAAGCTGCTCTTGGGACAGAGTGATATGCATCCTTTATTGTTGTTTAGCAATGATCCAATATATTATTGTCTCTGGTGGGGAATGTAATGTGCTGTTTGTTTTTGGGCAATTCACATGTGAGGTTTGATTTGTTAAAATCCCCAAGAATAACAATGAGTGAGCTCGGGTATTGTTGCTCTGTGTCTATGATCTGATGAACCAGCTGTTGCAGTGCTACGTTCACGCATGCGTGTGGCAGGAAATAAACACTCACCAGAATAAAATAGGAAAACCGCTGCGAGTAGAAAGGCTTACAGTTAATAAAGAGCACTTCCAAATTAGGACTACTTTTCTTTTGTGTGATTATTTATTATAGTGTTTTCTCTTAAAACATAAATGTGTGTCATGTTTGCATTGGTTCTATAGATTATCTAAAGCTTCACAGTTTAGCGATGATATTAGCTTACTGAATGTTGAGACACAAGTCCATATTATTTCACCTTGTTTAATAGCCGAATTTATTTTTTTTTGTTGCCATCACTACCTGCGATACTGAAGAGAAAGATTCACCATTGGTGGCAATCATGTCCATCATGGCAAAAAAACATTAAAAAATAAATAGCAGCCCTATGAAACACTTGAATGACATAATCGAGCTGGTCTCTCTTTGTTTCTCAAACTACTTATATCTAAATACTTTGCAATAAGTGTAAAATATATATATTTTTTATTTTCAATTAACTACTGTAATTCATTTACTTTTACTTTTTTGCTTTAAACCAAAGTTTGCAATGTTGTGATTTACCTAGGAGCTGGTTGGTTTGGTTCATGTCTTAAAAATCTTTAACCCTGAGAGACTCAGCGTTGCAGAATTGCAATGTTTGTTTACATCAGTTAAACAACATTTTTTAATTCAAAATGGTAAAAGAAAATAATACAAAAAATACACAAAAATGCATATTGAATGTCACAACTTGCTAATGTCACAAAATATTCACATCAAAGCAAAATGTGCTTAAAAATCAAGATTTTCCTCTAGACTGCCTTTTTTCATGAAGTCACACAGAATTCACCAAGATATGCCTTAAAATAAAGATTGTTATAATCCTAAAAACATGTTAACGTAGATAAAAAGTAAATATATCATCAATCTCTATGCTTGGATCTTGGGCTTACAAAAAATAAAGAAACATTTGTTTTATAAACAAAGACAGTCTTAAATGTATTGTCTAATGGAATGTTGTTTTGTAAAAGTCTAAAAGTGTTTTAATTTTTTATTTTCTGATTTTAATCAATGGATCATTTTGATTCAGAGGAAGGGAACATTCAGTCAGGATAGGGATAATGTACAGCCCAGAGTCATGACAAGCATAAATATATATGACAGATCCATCTAAGGTGGCATGACTCACCGCCTACATTTCACCTCAGATGGGCTCTGAATTGTAATGCGCTGATGGTTCCTTCTACAATCAAGCATAAGCAATATGGACAGTATTGTAAAGTAAGAAAAAATAAATAAAACAGAAATAAATAGCAGGCTGCATCCCACCTGTTAGTCTGTTATGGGTTACAAAATATTTAAAGTGGATGTGCCCTGTAAACACAAGCAAATAACAGCCTATTAGCTTTGGGAAGCATCTAGGTTTTTCCATAGGGCTTCCCCTGGCAGTGACAGAGAGCAACAGATACGCATGTCAATACGATAAGCAGGTGACAATGCAGCCTCTCTCTCCCTTTATAATATACACACCCCTCACATTCTCTCTCTTGTTCTCTGCAGGGTTAATGCATAAACAACAATACACAAGCCCCTTCTCCCTAAAAACCACATCCCACAGTCTGGCGAGAGAGAGAGAGAGAGAGAGAGAGAGAGAGAGAGAGAGAGAGAGAAAGAAAGAGAGAGCATACATGCAGTTTTTATTAGGTTAGCTGTTATGGCTGTAAACCTCTTTCACTGTAACTTCAATTAGAACCTAAAAATGAGTCCAACTGAATACATCACTCTAAAGTAAGCTACAGAAACTGCCTCAGAATGTGTTACGCCTCTCCTACTGGACAAATATAAATGATACAAAAAAATTGGGATTTCTCTCTCTGCCAATCGCCTAAAAAAACCTTCCTCCTCTCAACCTCTATGGAGGAAAACGGAGCCCTGCAAAATCAAGTGAATTCGAGACAAGGACAGTGATACCAATATAGATGTGAAAAGCAGTAGGCAATAGCTCAGCATAGAAAAATGGAGACAGTGAGTGAGAAAGAAAGAGATCGAGGGAGAAAAGGAAGAGCTGCTGCAGTATCCCTACAGTGCTGAGCTTTGGACTGTGTGACTGACTGGTGTGTAGAAAGAGAGAGAGAGAGAGAGAGGGAGGGGGGATGGGAAGCTCTTGCTTGGGTGAGGAGCAGGCAGGCAGCAGCATCTCTTTTGTGGCATGCTGCTGAGGGAACTGGCTGCCTAGAGCAGTGCAGGGCACTCACTCCTCACAGGCGCGCATAGCGCCACCGCCTCTACCGCACTGGCCACCGCAGGGACAGGGACAGGCTCCATCACAGGCACAGCACTGCTCAGAGCAGCAGCGGCACCATGGCGCAAGCCGCTAAGCAGATCCGCAAGAACAAGGACCTACAGGAGCTCGCAGCCCAGGAGCTGCGAGAGAAAGAGGAGGAGAAGATCAAAAAGAGGAACCGATCGAGAGACCGCAGACGCAAGGTATGGCTGCTGCTGCCTCCTCCCACTTCCTTGCTCTCCTTTTTTCATTTCTAAGATCTTTCTCCATATCTTTCTACACCTCAGAGGGATATGACAGACTGAATGCAGACACACACATATGCACACACCTTTACACATATCACAATGTCTCATTGTGTTAACCAGTCATGTATAGCTGGTTGTTCAGAGATTAGGTTTGAGCACACGCTTGTCTGGTGGGGCGGAGGGGAGTGGGGTGTCATGACTGAGATGACTGGTTAAGTAGCCCCTCTGTCCTCGGTGATCATCCTGCTTGATTCTGTGCTTGATCGATTTAGATGCAAACATTGTTTATTACTGATGCTTGATCAAGAAGAGAGTATTTCACCTTTCCACTTTGCCTGATTGCTTTATGTATTCAGCTGCCGTTGTAATGGTCTCCTCTGTATGCCGTCCGCTGCAGGCTCCATTGTTCTGCAAGGTTTGTTGCATTCCCTGTGCTTGTCAACTGAGATGGCGTACACCACCTTGCTGAATGCATACATCAGTGGCGTATGTGTGAACTTTGACAGAACGTGAACGGAATGTCTGCACCTGCCACTACAGCCCATGTCTTGAGCCCTTCTCGTTACAGTCTGACTGATGGAATCAATGTCTATCCAGATACAGCACAGATATAGCTTCATTCTTACTTTGAAGTGCTCTCAGCTGATGTGCTTTAATGTATTTGCAATACAATGGTTTCAAATAGAGATATCCAAATAGGGGTAAATGCATCCCAGGGGATAGTTCACCCAAAAATGAAAATTCTGTCATCATTCACTCACCTCTGTGTTGTTCCAAACTTTCTTTATTCTGTTGAACACAAAAGGAGATGTTAAGGCGCGGTCACATTTACCTTCGCACAGAGAAATTCCGTGGGTCACGGAATACAGTCATGTCAATGGGAATCCGTATGATCATGAATTTTGCACGATGGACTTCCGGAGGTGAATAATTTCTCCTTGCGGATTTCTCGTGGAATCCAAGTTTGGTAAACTTTGACAGGAAAATACGCCGTGTTGACCAATAGGACGTTGCTTGATTTGGCAGTGACGTTTTTGTGGGTGGTGCTTTGTACACAGCTACACTGAATATTCACAATGGAAAAGGAGATCATTTTAATGTCACTCTCCAAGAGTATAAAGCGCAGCATTAAAAAGAGGCTGCTTGGCAATTCGTTTTTTGCTGGTATCACATGCGTTCAACGTCCGCCAACGCCTTCTTCACCATCAGAATTTCACCATGCAAAAGTAAATGTGACAACGCCTTTAGGTAAATTATCTCAATTCACTTGCTTATTTTTTCCATAAATAAAAGTGAATGGTGACTGATGCTAACATTCTGACAAACATCTCCTCTTGTGTTCCACGGAAGAGAGAATGTCGCGTAGGTTTGGGGCAACACTGGTGCTGCCGATCCATAAACGTTAAAATACTCACTGTTTCAAATGTATAGCCAGAAGACATAAACAATATGCATGTGTTAACATTATTTTAATGTGATTAAAAGCAGTTACTAACATTTTTTATGTAAAGTTAAAGCCAATTTTACAACTTTGTTGCCATGATGATGTAATGTCAACAAACCTTAAAACAACGGTTAAAGTGATGATTTAAACATTTTTACAGCTCAAATAATACATGTGTTTTAACAGAAAAATTAATGTAAGGGATTTTATGAAATTATAAGCTTCACATTTTTACCTTTATCCCCTTCAAAAATGGACCCCAATTTAAAGCCCCTCACTGTAACCCAGATTTTTGCTTTTGTAAAGAAAAGGACGGACGAGTCAAAATAATTTTTTGTGGTTTATTTTTTTGCAACATTATGCTGCAAATGCAAGCTTAACATGTAGGGCCAGTGGTAGCTCAGCGTTTAAGGCTCTGGGTTACTGACCGAAAGGTTCAAGCCCCAGCACCGTCAAGATACCACTGTTGGGCCCTTGAGCAAGGCCCTTGACCCTATCTGCTCCAGGGGCGCAGTTTCATGGCTGAGCCTGCGCTCTGACCCCAACTTAGTTGGGATATGTGAAAAACTGCATTTCATTGGCTCTGTACTCTGCACAATGACAATAAAGTTGAAGCTTAATCTTATTGAGCCCGAAATAATACTTTAAGTCAAGTATTTATATAGCACGTTAAAAATAAAGAAGAGTTCTTTCAAAGTTGAAAGTAGAGTTGAAACAGGAACTCTCTCTCTCTCTCTCTCTCTCTCTCTCTTTATATATATATATAAAACAATAAAACAGATAAAACAATGAATAAGCATAAATTAAATCAGACTTGAAAGACAGATAAAAAAACATGGCAGTAAGACAAATGAGACAAATGAATTAAATTAATGAAATACAATTTTGATTGACAGCTAAATGCTTGGCAAAATAAAGCTCTATCATAATCTAGCTTTCTGAAAAATTATAGCACACATATGAGTGAGATTTTACTGCTGCATCATTTACCAGAAAACATGAAACAAGAATCCATTAATATTTATCTAAAGGTGCAACCTTTGGACTAAAAGATGTAATGGATGTTGTTTATTAAAGCATTGGCCTGACATTCAGCATAACTTTCATGACTGAACAAGTATGTGCTTCTTTATTACATTCTAAAATACATGTGTGATATTTTTATTTTATGACAGTCAACATGATGACAGAATTTTAATTTTTGGGTGAACTATCCCTTTAAGCGGATTCCAAAATGTATTTATTAAACCTAGAAAATTATGATTTAAAATAAAAATATATGGACTCTCAATAGATTATTTGTAACACAATATATCTAAGTTATGTCAATGTGTGTGGATGATACATGTTATTTATGGAATGTAAAGGCTAGTTTGTGAATTTGCAGATACATCTATAGCTATATATAAATACACAGAACAGATGTAGATTTCTGCAACAGTCTCACTCACAGTTCCCTCATTTGCCTCTCATCACATGGCTTAAAGCACAAAAAAGAAAAATGAAGCTAAATGTAGGTTATAAAATGACAAAGACGTATTTTATATTTATCAGATCGTATCAAAATGGTCAGGAAATGCAAATTCAGAACTCAAATCGTGCAAATCAGTTTTCCCCCACACTGTAGTCTTAATCTTATATGTAACTAATAGACATTGTAGCTGACACATTTCTGGTTTGAGGTCGATGAAAGGGCACTTAAGCCTTTCTGATGAAGTTGTGGGGGTACATCAGATTAAAATGGTTGGGAAATACTGCCTTAGAAGTATTGCATGCATACAGATTTCTCTGAATGGAAAAGAATGAAGCTGCGTGTGAAAGATCTTTTGTGCTGTGTTTTGGTTCTGCTGAGATGAGGACGTGTAAATTGGCTGCTGAGAGCAGGGGGAGCCCAGAGGTTCACTTGACTCAGTTTGCAGCTGAAGAAACCGAGATCAGCATAGGGTGATGACTCCACTCCCATCAGCTTAGCATTTATCAGTGTTCTCACATAACTACACAATCGGCCAGAGATATGTGGCTGGGGGTGGGAGAATGTCAGTGTAGTACCAATTAACAGAATCGAGATGCTGACACATACACGCACACTTACAGTGACACTGAGAGCGACAAAAGACGTTCTAAGGGCTGTCCTTGAGGGTTGGCTTTTTAATCTTCGGTGGGATGTTTGATGAAGCATTTGTCAGGACAGTCAGTCACATCTTGAGATTACACACGGTCCTGGAATTGGAGTCAGGAAGTGTTTGATGATACTGGTGCTTTTTTTTTTTAATCTCAAAATGTTTAGTAAGCAATGCTTACTCAGCTTTTTCTCAAAAGCTTCAAATCTAACCTTGAACTTTTCATTAACAAGTACAGATGGATTACATTTTGTGATGTATGGGTGATGAAAGCAATAGTTGCCTCCTTTTTTAAATGTAAATAATTTATATACCTTATAAAAATATGGAGTTTTGTGGTTTATTATATCTATTACCTTTGAGGCCATATTCTGGTGCACTCCTAAAAGTTGACAAAATTAACTTTTAGAAGGTATGCACATTTAAACTTTATTGTCTTTCTCTTCTGGTAAAACAGACCAAAGATTTTGATGACTCATATCAGGGGCACATCCAAATGTCCCTCCCAGTAAAACTACCTGTCAAAGACTGGTATCAGCAAGTAGCAAATCATGTTTCATGGCTGTGACCTAAACAAAAATGCATTGGTCTTTTTCAATGTGGGTTATTTTATGTTTTTACGCCCCCATGGATTTTTGACGTCATCATCTACTGCCAAAGTTCAGTTCCAATTCTCAAGAACGCAAGTACTAAAACTACATAAAATTACACGGATGTGTTCTCGATCAGGCTGAATATTGAGGATGCATCGGAGCAAGTGAGCAAGAACCCGGTACTACAGTGGCAGATGAAGGACATTTATCATTGTGTTTTCCCTCAAGAGTTTCCCTCTATAAGCTCGCAAAAGACTTGATGGCTCGTGAGAGTCATTATACTTAATATTTGTTGTTTTATTGGGTATGTTTTTAATATAGTAATGGAGAAAACAAGTGATTACAGACTTTATTCCTTTAATGTGACACTAGTCCTGCAAAACCTGCAGGTTTTGGTTTGATGATAATAATGCTGTCACTGGTGTTATAATTGTAAGTAGTTATCTAACTGGCTTTAAATTTGCAGTGACGGTTAATTGCGCAGAAGGAAGTACACAGCACATCTTCATTCTTCCAAGGTGGCTTTGCAAAACTGGTCTTCATAAGAACGCAGCTCTGTTCTCTGTATTCTTTGCATTGAGAAACAGCCATTGGCTTTTAAAAAAATTCATTCGATATGTCCCGAACAAACTTTCTATTTAGGAAACTTCCCATAAGGAAATATTTCAACAAAGGAAATTGGGTCTTTAGTGTCAAAATATGCCCAGTTCATATTTGTTTCCTAAGGCAATCGAGGTTTCAGAATCTTTTGGACATTCTGTGGCCTTGTGAGTTCTCGGCTATTGGTGGACTAACAGTTGTGTTGTGATTTTTACACCTCCCTGAGGTAGAAGTCCATAGCAAAATGTTGTCAAGTGCCTTGAGCATGAGACACAGAGAAATTGACTATGTTTGAATTGGAATACTAACAAATTTCTAACTGTAAATCGTGCAGTATACACTGAAAACACGTTTTTTTTTAATAAACAGAACATATGATGCAACACATAACATTTCAAACAGTAGTATGCTACGTAGACCTCATTACATGCATTCAGAATTCAGCGAAAGGCGTCTAGTTATCATTTCAGAAATAAAAAACTATTACTTATAATTTTTTTCAGTTTTGTGTGAAAAATGGCATAACTCTTGTCAGGCTGATTAGCAAAATTTTGCTAAAACTCGAGGCTGATAATACTTCCTGTTCATTCATCACACAGGAAATGGAATGTCAAGTTGAGCACATTGTTTTGTGGGATACAGAATGAGTAAACTAAGGATGTGCATCATTGTTCGACTAATCGACTAGTTGTTCAACAACAGACTGGTTGATTAGTGGGGTCTACTACTTCCATAAATATTTCTAGTTATGGTGGTTTTAATGGGAGACACAATTCTCAAAGTAATTGGGAGATGCAACGTCTTAGAGAGCGTTTTTGTGTGTTTATAACTTGCTGTGCTGAAAAGTGAATAATAGTCAGCACAGTAAAACAATCTGCAAGTAGTTTCATCTCTTTAATGCTAGATATAGTCAATTTATGTGCCGCATCAGGAATACATTATAAGATGATCACTGTTGGGTCACATTAGTCATGTTCCCTTATTTGTGAGTTGCTATGGAGAGATTAAAGTCTTTTGCTGATTCTGTCTGATGCTGCTTAAATAAATAGTTGCAGTTAGAAAGGTTAAACTGGTCTATGTCCTAAACTAGATGTGTCAATGCTTCATTATCTTGCAGTTCTGCGCTTTTGAATGCGTAGCGAGGATGACCCTGAGACTCCCAAGCTCTCTGCTTACATTGAAGCATGTCATTTTGTTTTCAGGATGTGCATAAGAGGTTTTGAGCCATTCTTCACTGGAGCCTTTCTTATTCCTTCTCTTACTTTGATTGTTTTGTGCAATAAGATGTTTTTTATTTGTTGAATATTTGTTAGTTACCAGTACTGCTCTTAGTGTCCATATTTCCCTCTGAAATGTGTGTGATTGGTGTCAAGTGAACATAACGGAGCCTAATAATACATAATTATCCTTAAAACACGAACATATCCATTGAGATAGAGATAGAGAGGGAGCATTTGAAAACCACGAAAGGGTAAAGTTTGTTGGTAAAAGGCTTATATTATAATATTTAACTGTTGGAAATTGGCTGTAGTGTATATTTAGTGACTACATTGGCGCTTTGTGTGCTTTTTACTTATAGAAAATGGTATCTGCAGTAGTGCTGTGCTCAACACAGTTTTACCTCAGAATACTTTAATGTCTCTAAGCTGCTCATAGTCTTCCTATGTCATCAAATCATATGGCTTACATCTTGGCCCAGATTCCTATACAGCAGAGAATGTGCGGTTGTCTTGTTATCTAATGGCAAAGGCAGGATAAGGTGAGGTCACACGTATTGGTAAGGACAGGCTATATTTATTCTGTGTCTGAGTCGCTACCAATCTGTCAGTGATTCTGCCAACTTGAAGGGATGCATTGCTGAGCATTCTGGAAGGTTCGGTTGTGATCTATGAAGATGTTCTATGTTGTGATGCTGTAATTGCACCACTAGAAGCAGCAGACTAGGAGAGCGAGGTCCACAGAGAATGGTAGGAATGGGTGAAAGATGGCATCATAATGTCAGAGATCAGTGCATTATAATTAAGTAACCTACCTATTGTGGCCATAAGAGGATATGACCACATTGCCATTAAAGCCTCACTGCTTAACTTTAATATTTCTGTCACTAATAAAGACTTACAAGTGCCTCTTGGTGCCTGTCTGGACAACAAAATATGGAATAGCATGACAAACACCTACATGCCTGTGTGTATTGTTTATAACCAGGCCACAGGGAAGGATGCAGTACTTGACCACATTGTAACTGTATGAAACAATAGGAGTCGAATTTCTTTAGCCTTGACTTATTAAATTTAATAGAATGCTGTTTTGAGGAAAAGTTCTATCACACACACACACACACACACACACACACACACACACACACACACACACACACACACACACATGTGCACACAAAATATATTTCAATGATGAATACCTAGAGAATATTTGACATATAGACAATCTGCATTATTTGCAAATTGGAGAATTGTTCATATTTATGATAACAATAACTCTCGTCTATCATCGAATATAAACCCGTAAGAAGGAAATACCACAAAAAATAAAAAGAAATCCATACATATTACCCTTAATTGTAAGAAATAAAAGTTGATTTGTGGTATAATTTCCTTTTCATCATGTGCAATTCTGTGAAGATTTTTTAGTGTAACATGTAACATGGATTTTCAAATGCAAAAGCACAAAAGATAATACACTATTAGGAACTCTATGGATCATCTGCCTAAAGTCTGCCGTGAGCCCCTGGATGTGTTGCGAGAAATGTGAAGAATGTGAGCTGCTCTCTGAAGGCAGTGTATTTGGACACAGGCAGCAGGGCTGGACTGGCAATCTGGAATACCGGGCATTTTCCCTGAGCGGACCGGTGGTTCGGCCACAAAACGTGACGAATGGGCCGCGCTAATCAAAATGAGCCGCCGCGTTATGCAGAACGGATCACAAAACGGTGCCGTGATATGTAGAAAAAGACCAACCTCCCACTCAACAACTTTTGGGCCAGTTGCCATGTAAAATCCAGGGCTGATTTCTCTTCCTCATTCCAGCCCTGACAGGCAGGTATGAGAAATGCATTATACCATAATAATTGGAATCACGAGCATGCAGAGATGTGAATTATACATCGTCACAAGTGGTTCACTTCCGCGATTTGGTGCGATTGTGTTCATATCAGCAGCGAACTGTACCAGAGTTCACATGAACCAGACCAACTTTTCAAGTGGACCAAGTGCAGTTAACAGCGTTCACGTTATTCAAATGAACAGAACTTTGACATAATTCGATTACATTTTGAAAAACATTTTCAGAACTTCTTAAACTACATCAAAGTGTTCATCAAAAAAATGCTCCACATGCAGCAATGACAGCTTTGCAGATCCTTGGCATTCTAGCTGTCAGTTTGTCCAGATACTCGGGTGACATTTCACCCCACGCTTCCTGTAGCACTTGCCATAGATGTGGCTGTCTTGTCTGGCACTTCTCACGCACCTTACAGTCTAGCTGATCCCACAAAAGCTCAATGGGGTTAAGATCCATAACACTCTTTTCCAATTATCTGTTGTCCAATGTCTGTGTTTTTTTGCCCACTCTAACCTTTTTCTTTCTGTTTTTCTGTTTCAAAAGTGGGGTGTGGCACGGTGGAGGGCGGGACCGGCGCGTGATTGCGCACGCCCGGTCCCGTATCAGGCTAATTGAGCCGTCAAGAGGGATAAAGGCCACTCGCAGACGGTGATCGGGAGAGAGAGCTTAATCAGCAGACATGTCTGCTGTCCTAAATGTTTGTTTTAAGTTCTTCATTAAATTATTATTTATGTTGACAAGCCGGTTTCTCGCCTCTTCCTTGCCCGTAATGTGAACTGTGTTACATTGGTGCCGAAACCCCGGGAAGGAAGAGGGATGCGCCGTAGCGGAGTTCTCGCCACTTCTCAATGGAGCAGCCGCGGCCATCTGCCGGGGGACGGAGGAGCCCAGCCGCCTGGACGCGGAGGAACGGCCGCCGACCGCGAGGGGAGGAGGGGCTCCTGGCTGACCGCCTGGAGCAGTTAGGGCCGCTGCCAGGGGCGGGGGAGTTCCCTACTGGCCGCTGGAACGCGGCGGGGTTGGAGACTGCTGACCGCGTGCGGGGAGGGGCTCGCCGCCGACCGCCTGGAGCGGGAGAACCGCTGCCAGGGGCGGGGGGAGGCCCCTTCGACACCCCGGGAACGCGGCGGGGCGTTCCGTCCGCCAGGGGCTGAGGACTGCCTCCGATCTGCCCGGAGAGGCGCGGCTGTTGTCCTGTAGAGGGTGGAGAAGTGGCTGAGGAACGAGCTACGGCGTATCAGAGAACCGGCGAGTACGTTTTTTTTTTCTTTCTTTCCTTTAATCTCTCTCTCCTCTCTCTCTCTCGATACCGCTCTGCGTTGGCCTTTTCCCTCTTTTTTAAATTATGGTGTTTGTGGGAGGGGAGGTACTGCCCAGTGCAGGAACCCCCCCCCCCCCCCCTATTTTTAATTGTTGTTTCCCTCCCCTTGCCCCCTCCCTCGTCCAGGCTGATGGGGATGACCGCCGGCAGACCGTGCGGGAGGCGCCCCCCCCCCCAGGGGATGTACGTCAGGCCGGGGGTCCCCAGCCTGAGAGAACGGGGGAGGAATGTGGCACGGTGGAGGGCGGGACCGGCGCGTGATTGCGCACGCCCGGTCCCGTATCAGGCTAATTGAGCCGTCAAGAGGGATAAAGGCCACTCGCAGACGGTGATCGGGAGAGAGAGCTTAATCAGCAGACATGTCTGCTGTCCTAAATGTTTGTTTTAAGTTCTTCATTAAATTATTATTTATGTTGACAAGCCGGTTTCTCGCCTCTTCCTTGCCCGTAATGTGAACTGTGTTACATGGGGATATCTTCTTAATTCTTCACATAAGGCCTACACCTCTGATCCTTCTCTTAACATGAAACTGGCGTTGAGCGGGTATAATTTAATGAAGCTGTCAGCTGAGGACATGTGAGGTGTCTATTTCTGAAACTAGAGACTCTGAGGTACTTATCCTCTTGTGTAGTTGTACATCTGGTCCTTCCACATCTCTTTCTATCCTTGTTAGAGCCAGTTGTCCTTTGTCTTTAAAGACTGTGGTGAACACCTTTGTATGAAATTGTATTGGGAATTTCAAGCACTGTAGCCTTCTTTCCTCAAAACAATGATTAATTGATGAGTTTCTAGAGAATGCTGTTTCTTTTTTGCCATTTTTGGCACAGAGGAATCCATCAACAATTGCAGAGAAAACCTTTATCAACCTTAAAATTAATAACATTAACTTATACTAACATTTAGGCCTTCGTCAGGGTTAAGATAAAAACTGGGGCTGTTGATTTAACGTGTTAATTCAGTGCAATTTATTTTATTAAAAATAACGTGTAAAAACAATTAACGCAATTAATTGCAATGACCCCGGATTGTAATAAGGTAGATTCCTTATTACAATCCTTATTCCTTATTACTGACCTAAAGATTTTATGTTTATGATGCAACGCACCCGAGACGCTGCACAAGCATGTCTGACACTTGTTGAAATTGACAGGTCCTTAAACAAGCCCTCATAATAATTTGCGAACTGTAAGACAATGATTGACTTATGTTCAGTAATATGGTAGTAAACAATACATTGTATTCTAAAGCCGTTTTTTTTGTATTGTCTTTTCAATGATTAACTGTTCTGCCACAAGAATGTAATGCATTTTAATTATCTGAATATATATATATATATATATATATATATATATATATATATATATATATATATATATATATATATATAAAGATAACTATGTATAATTATTTAATCATTATATACTGAATTATTGTGATATGAGGGGCTTTCTCAGCAAATATTTGTATATGCGATTAAATGCGATTAATCACGATTAATTAATCGGGACATCATGCAATTAATTTGATTAAAAATGGACAGCCCTAATAAAAACACATAACATATTTAAAAATGCTTAAATGAAACATTTAAACATTTAAAACAACTCTGGCCAATGAAAGCACACATAAAAAAACAATCATATTGGGCTCTAGAATTAAATCCCTGCTAATTATTAGGTTAATTATAGGTGATGCATTACCTCAATCATTCAATCAGTCAAGACATTTGTTGGGCCTCGTGTGCTCAGTTTGGAGACAAAGGCAGGCCTACACACCATCATAAATCCTGACTGCGGCCTGTAGGAACTATCAAAGCCTGATAACACGAAAACAGCCGCAAAATCAAACAAAGACAGTACAAACAGACTACAGATCCCATCAATCCTTGCTCATTTTACACCTAGGTGTGAAATTCAGATGCATCGAACTCTCAACTCCTATTGGATGATACACATGACAGAACGTGTCCCTCAACAATGATGTCATCGAGGTTCACAAGAGGCAGAGTGGACCACCAGCTGACAAAATGGCCATAAGGTCCAGAGATGGGTGGGAGTTGGTCAGACTGGTGGCACCCCGGAATTGGGCAGTGGAGGAGTGTGACGAGGAGGAAGATGTGGCCAGAACGTGATGATGCACAGCCAGCACAAAATCAGCTGATCAGCGGGAGAGCAAGATAAAGGGAAGCCAGAGGCGCCAGTTCGAGAGAGAGAGAGAGACATGCGGCCGCGTTACATGTGCGTCTGCGTCTGTGTTTGTTTATGTTTGTTTTATGTTGAGTGTCTTATTGAGCTTTATGTTTACTGTTCAGTCGGTTCCTGTCTCCACCTTGCCCGTCCTTTTATCTGTTTATCACACTCAAACCAGCCCCCAGAATGGCCGATTAGATAACCGCATGTATAAGTATGTGTACAGATGTTCCTAGTCAAGTCATTTTTATTTGTATAGCGCCTTTCACAACACACATCGTTTCAAAGCAGCTTTACAGAAGATCAGGCATTAACAGAAGATAAAACTTTAATGTCTATAATGTCTATGAGTCATCATTGTGTAATTAGTTAAAATACGATTGTGAATTGTGTTTAAAAATAAGTAATTAAATAATAATTGTATTTATAACCCCAGTTAGCAAGCTGAAGGTGACTGTGGCAAGGAACACAAAACTCCATAAGATGTTGGTTAATGGGAGAAAAATAACCTTGGGAGAAACCAGACTCATTGTAGGGGCCAGTTCCCCTCTGGCTAACATCATGAATATAATGCCAAAATTACTTATGTATAGTGCAAGTCATTGTTTAAAATGATTAAACTAAGTGTTAAGGGACTGTGTTTAAACATAGATTAGGTATGAACTGTAAGATAAATGACCAATGTCTTTGAAGTCCATCCTGTATTAAGTGCAGAAGTTCATATAGATGCATTGTCCTTGTTAATTGGCTGATGAAGCCATTTGTTGGCAATTGATTGTCTATGTATTCCATTTCAAGAGTGTAGTCCATCAATTGACTGTGGTGATGCAGGCAGAGATCAGTGAGGTGCATCGCAGTTCAACCTGGCCGGTAATTTCGGTGAGGTTCGGTGAGGTCCATCCTAAGTCCAAGGTTCAGGCAGTGGCATATGATGTATCCCATGTCGTATGGTTATAGATGGTTTCAGTTCATCCTCTGAAGTCCATCATAGTGGACTGACGTGATGTTTGGCTGCATTTAGTCATCACAGCGACACGTAGTAGTGGAGTCCGACACCAAGCAGAAAAGGAGCTGGATCCAGGTGGTTCTGGTGACCTCAGGATAGGAGTCCCGAGGTTGAGACAGGGAAAAGTATGCTTGACGTTTTGTTAGCTCTCCATGACCTATGAATGTATGAGACACTGTTTTCTGAGGTGCTCTGACATTTGATTGCATAATTCCAATTTTATTTCTGATTATTTCAATTTTATCTGTAAAGAAATTCATGAAGTCATTACTCTTGTGCTGCGACGTAATATATGCTTCTGTTGAGGCTTTATTCCTAACCAATTTAGCCACAGTATTGAATAAACACCTAGGATTGTTGTGGTTATTTTTTATGAGTTTACTAAAATATTCTGACCTGGCAGCTTTTACTGCCTGTCTGTAGTTACAGACACTATCCTTCCATGCACCACAAAATATTTCTAATTTTGTATTCTTCCACTTGCGCTCCATTTTCCGAGCTGCTCTCTTGTGAGCATGAGTGTGATCATTGTACCATGGTGCAGGGCTTATTTTTAATTTTATTTAATCGATGGGGGGCAGCACTATCAAGAGTGCTAGAGAAGACTGCATTTATATTTTTTGTTATTTCATCAAGTTCTTCTAGGTTTTGGGGTTTACTGAATGTATGAGATAGATCTGGAAGATTATTAGCGAAGCTATCTTTAGTGGTCGAAAGAATAGTTCTACCTGAACGATAGCGTGGTGTAGATTGAGTAACATTAGCTAATCACAGCAAACAAGAGATGAGGTAATGATCCGAGATGTCATCGCTCTGCTACAGATTTTCTATATTATCAACATCAACTCCATATGACAGAATTAAATCTAGTGTATAATTATGGTGATGAGTTGGTCCTGTTACATTTTGTCTGACTGTAAGAGTGTTGAGAATATCGATAAATGCTGATCCCAATGTTCCATTTGCATTATCGATGTGCATGTTGAAGTCACCAACAATTAAAGCTCTATCTACAGTAACTACAAGATCTGATAAAAAAAATTGTAAATTCACCAAGGAAATCAGAATAAGGCCCGGGTGATCTACACACTGTAGCAAGGGTAAAAGACGACATCATTTTTTTAATTGATATCTGACGGTGTCACATTAAGCATTATTAGTTCAAAAGATTTATATTTATATCCTGTTCTCTGAGTAACCCCAAAAACGTCCCTGTAAATTGTAGCAACACCTCCTCCTCGACCCTTCAGACAAGGCTCATGTTTATAACAATAACCTGGGGGAGTAGATTCATTTAAATTACTATATTCATCCGGTTTAAGCCAAGTTTCAGACAAACAGAGTGCATCCAATCTATGGATTTGGTAGAAAGAAATCTAATGTTTAGTAGCCCTATTTTTATATGATGTTTATCTTTAATTTGTTTGTTTTGTTCATGTTTGACCTTAATAAAAAAATTCTAAATGATTTAGTGAGGGGTTTGTGTTTGGTAGTTCAGGGAACAGACACAGTCTCTATGAGATATCTAGGTGCTCTGTGAGTGTATATCACAAAGGCAATACAAAGTTCACACTTAAATATTATATTACAACCTTTTATTTTTTACTTTATGTAGATATTTGACAAAAAATTACTTTCTAATTATGTAGAGGACAAATTATTGCTCTATAAAGCACATTTTCAATCATACTCATATGATTAGCTATAGTCAAAGCACTCAATTGGTTTATGGCTTTACCTCTTAAGGCTTCAAGAATATTTTTGCTGCAGGCATAATTGCTTTGAAATACTTTAGATATCCTCAACAATTAAATATTAAAGCTAGAGCTAAATATTTTTTGTCCTGCCTTTTAATGGCTGTATTTTCCAATTTTCTGTGTTTCGTGCTTGTTTCAGTGACATCTGAAAGGCAAAACTGTTTAAATGTTTCTTTTTTTTTGCCTGCGGTAAAATCTTTGTTTCAAACCTAGAGTACCATTGTCTTCTATTAACATAAACGTACATGCATACATTTTGATGAGATTGGGTCTATATGATCTTGTTAGCATTACTTGCATTTTCCCTTGAATGTAGTAAGGACTGCAATCCATTCATATGATGTACACTGTACATTCATTCTAGAAATGTACATGCATATGATATGTTTTTTTTTATTTTTTATTATTATTAAATGAAAGAACATTCTTTAATGTCTTAATATTTTCTGGTTGATAATTCATAAAGACGAATGTATATATTTTTATCTCATTTCACACAGTAAGTAAGATACAAGATATGTAATTACACATATAAGGGGGGCAGGGTTACATAGTGCAGATAAGATTGAGGCCTCCTGGGATCCTGTATCAAAAGGCCTAGAGTTATGCTTATTTCGAAAATGAGTGTATAAAGGAAATATGTTTTGTCATTTGCATGCTGTGTGCCCAAAATTATATCTTAAACAATAAGACAGACTCATATTCTTTAAGATCTGAGTCCATGTGCGTCCATTTGAGTCCAAGTGTTTTATGTCTTGACACACACAGAAATCTCCAGGGTTACATCTTTTACTCTCTCAGTGGTTGTGTGTGGGTATATTTGCTTTTATGTGTATATTATATAATGTGATTCTTGCTCCATTAACTATACTGAGGTAATTGGATTTCTATATAACTCAAAGGCACCAACTGTTAATACTGCATTGCTTCAACACACGTACTTTAGACCAGTGTACCTGGAGGAAGCTTCTTACCTTTTATTGGACCACTATGTGTTACACATTCATTTAAAATTTATTTTGATGTAATGTATGAGAAATCAGCTCACTTTTTCCCCTCATTGTAAACCTTTATTGTACAACAGTTCCAGTTCTTTAATCTGATAGGACAAGTGGTGTTCCAAGAGTACTGATATTCATTATAACACCACATGGACGCTTCACTGTTTGTATCACTACGAGTCTGCGTTAGCTATGTTCCAGACTGGTGGTCAGTCTGTATATTGCTCTGTTTCATTTTTATTTGGAACTATTGGCAAAGAAAAAATAGAAAAAAGTAAATAGGTAAAGTATGTCAAGACAAACTTTGTTTGCTTGACAAAGGCTTGTCTGAGAGTTTAAACTAGTATTAGAAGTTTGAAAATGTCCGCAGGCTAAGGTCAGATCCTTTGTTTAGCCAATCAGAAGACGTTGCCAATCAGAAGACGTTCTGCATGTCAGTCATTGTGCGGGCTCACAGGACAGCCCCTATATGCTTACATAAGTGCTGATATGGTGTCCTGCTCCTGTGAAACGCTCAGGGTCAGATGGCAAAATGCTCAGGGGTCTCCAGTGTGTTTGTGCACGTGTTTTTGTAGTGCAGGATACTGGAAAGAGGGGTCGTGGCGAATTCAACAGCTGGTGGAAGATCCAGAATGGCTAAAATTGCTCAGATTAAAGGTCTTTTGGGGTTTGTTAACATTTCAATTTTTTGACAGTTGGAATTTTAATTGCAGAGTGTTCTGTTGGCCTGTTTAAACATTCCTTCATTGTTATCTATGGAATTCTTCAGATTTTCTATCATTTACTGTGTGAAATCTGTAGGGCCAATCAGTTAGAAAAGATGTAGCACTCTATTCCAGAACACTCTAAACACTCTTTGGTGGATGCAGCTTGAAAGCTTTTGAGTTAGCTAGAAATGTCGATATGAACTTCTTTTTAAATAACTGTTGTATGAAAGCAATATCTCACAATTAGGCTGTTGTACTGAATATCAGCATGGCGGGATTACCTGCGGTGGAAATACAGAAGTGTTTAATGCACTCTTGCTTTGTGTGATATTGCTTAATTTAGTTAATTATTATTTATAGTGTGTGTATGTAGTATCCTTTAGGGCTGCCCCCTGATAGTCGATCAAAGGTTAGTCGATGAGAAGAGTCTTGGTCGACCAAGTTTTGAATGGTCGGTTGGTCGCAGAAAAAACTCATAAAAATTACGAACTCCGGTTTTACTGTTTGTTGGACGCTAGGTGGTACTATGGGGTAATTTTCATTAAGCAGGGTTAGGATTAAGCCTACACAATAAAGCAAGACACCTTCAAAATTCCAACTTTATTTTTTATTTATTTTAACAAAAAATTCAAATGAAACTGGAAAAAAAATAAGTGCAATTAAAATGTGTGTTCAACTTTATGAAAGATGGCTTTACAACAGTTGTCAACATCTCTCTGGCAAAGGAGCTACTTCATCTTTGCACTCTTTACCCATCAGTTATTTAGTTATCTGGGAAAATACATCATGTGTGTGAATAAATAAATTTTGTTCCCTCCTTCACGATATATATATATATATATATTGCAATATCCAATTACATCGGCAACCCCTGGGCTGAGTGATCTGTGAATATTCTTGCTTTAGTGATTTTGCATTGAAAATTACTTAAACAAATGAAGACATAAAATCAACTGTAAATGTAAAAATTATAATGTTGATAATAATCACTGAAATATAAATCATTGTTCAAGGTGAAAGTGTTTTTGTATTGTTTTATTTTTTAATTATGAGTTGTGGTCAGGGCTGGACTGGTAATCTGGCATATCGGGCATTTTCCCAGTGGGCCGCCGCCCTTTGGGGCCGATCAGGGGCAGAATAGCCATCGGTATACCGGTGAGTCGACCGCGAAATGGGCCGAATGTGCCGCGATAAGCAAAAATGAGCCGCCACGTTATGCAGAACGGACCACAAAACGGCGCCGCGATATGCAAAATATGACGGCGAATGTGTATTTCTCTCTATAAATTAACAAAATGTTCAGACAGTCTATTTGCTGGTTGATCTGACACATTCAGAATCATTACCGCTTTTGCTGGTGTTGCTGCGGCTCGCTTAATTTGCTCTTGTAAAATTTATATTTTAAAGGCTCATTATTACAGTTTAGTATTTCTCTGTAATGTAGAACAGTGTTAGCAATGTTACTTATAAAAAAAATTCTCAGCCCTTGAACTCAAACCATTTAATGATGCTAAATATAAATTTAAATACAAATTTAAGTAATAAAATTAACATCATAAACGTGCGACCAGTTGACTAATGGCTTATATTAACACCTATTAGTCGACTAGGAAAATCTTTGGTCAGAATACTTTCATCAGTTACATTTATCATCAACAAAAGTGTATTTTCTGTAAATTATTTCTGAGTGAGTGTGAAGTTTTATCTGACCCCAGGCTCAAGTACCAGGCAGCACCATGACTGATCTTACCATGGTGATATTATCATGTCATAAACTTGATGCTACTGTCCGTGAAATGGAGAGTGACTAATACGGATTACATGACCACCATTTGCATTAAAACTTTAAAACCCAAGAACCAATTGTACTTCCTACAAAATTTTATATTCATTTCATTGCATGACTGCTGGTACATTATAAAATCAATAACAGACTACTTGCTTTTTGTCTATAGCTTTCCATGCTCTAATTCTTGATTTTTACTAGTCTAAGCACAATTTCAGTCATATTGCTCAGAAATATTGCAGTTCATTGCACATGACAGAGCAACATCCATTAGATTCAAAGTGCTTTGTCTCACACATTAGGCAAGGAGCCCATAAGCTATATGATATGATTACACAACCCTGATTACATTGACACAAGTTCTGGATAGATGTTGGTATCTATAATGCTCTATAAGGTGGAAGATCTCACAAATAATGTCTTGCAGGGACAATGGTGGGGAGGAGAGCATGAGATGTGTTCCCTACACGTGCTGCCAGCCTGTACACAAGCATATTCTGCACCTGGGCTTTTTAGCAGTGTTTTTGACACATGTGGATGGGACAACTTTCTTCTGGATTTAAGGTGATCAGTGTTGCCCCACTTTCCCAATAAAACCAAGCAAAGATTAAACAAATCAGACAGCTCCATTACTCTGATCCTAACCTATTTATCATGCTTAGAGTCTCCCCAGCTATGGTATCCTTTTTCCCTTTATACATGTTCTCCCCTGTTAGATCAGTATGTTGTTCTTTCTTTCTTTCTTTCTTTCTTTCTTTCTTTCTTTCATCTAAATGGTACAAACTTGTAATCTGTGATGCTACAGTTGATCCTCAAGGTTTCAAGAGAATTGTTTATAATGTTCAAGATATGCCTCTCACTATTCACCAAAAATGAAAATTCTCTCATCATTTACTCACTCGCACGCAATCACAGATGGGTATGACTTTCAAAAATTAAGATTTTTAGAAGAATATTTCAACTCTGTAGGTCCATACAATGCAAGTGAATGGTGGCCAAAATTTTGACGATCCAAATAACACATAAAGGCAGCATAAATGTAATGCATACAACTCCAGTGGGGGCATGTGCATGTAGAATGTGAATCACCAAAAACACAAAAAGAATAATGTGAAAGTGAAAGTTAAAGTGGAGATTGACTGAGCAGGGAGGAGAAATTGTAGTGAAAATTTACTAAATATTGATCTGTTTCTCACCCACACCTATCAAATCGCTTCTGAAGACATGGATTTAAACACTGGAGTCACGTGGATTACTTTTATGGTGACCTATGTGATTTTTGGAGCATCAAAATTTTGGCACCCTTTCACTTGCTTTGTATGGACCAAAAGAGCTGAGAAATTATTTTAAAAATGTAATTTGTGTTCTGCTGAAGAAAGAAAGTCAAACACGTCCGGGATGTCATAAGGGTGACTAAATGATGAGAGATTTTTCATTTTTGGGTAAATTATTTCTTTAAATCAGCTAAGCATATATTCCAGCAATAATTTAAAGAGGAGTAATGAATAAAAATGAATTGCAATAAGAGGAGTGATGGATGACATTCTTTATTAGATTACAATAATAATTTCCATTATAGACATTTCTGCTGTCACGCTCACAGTATTAGTGTTCATGAGGCAAGCTATTTTTGTTAATCTTTGAGCAACTTTTAATTTGTAACTTATAGATAACTTTTCAAACCCCAAATCTTTTAGCTAATTCTCACATTCATGATTATCTGCAAATTAGTGTACAAGTAAGTCAGTGTAGTATGCGTACACATTCTACATAGTTGAATAACAACTTACTAGCCTAATTCTTACTAATTCCATGTAGTATGGATATTAAGTCAATGGCTATGCTCAGAATGGAATACTACTGTAGCTTATTACTTACTGAAAACTGCTTTTTTTAAATAGTAGTGAAACAGTAAGTGTTATTCCACAATAAATGTTTAACTGTAGTATGTTTTATCACATGTGTATTTTTATTTATAACAGCAATAATTTATATAAATAAATTCTTTGCTACTAGGCTTGCCAAGGACATGTGAGTCTTGAAATGATGTTGATCACTGATTGGTAACAATGACTGTGATGAGGAGGAGAGTGGGGCCGGGCCTTGAGTGCACATGCCCGGCCCCAAATCGGGCTAATCAGCCGAGGAGAGGGATAAAGATGCGTCGGATGTGGCAGTTCGGGAGAGAGAGAGACACTTGCAGCTGCTGTGTGTGTTTTATGTTTGTGTGTTTTTAAGATTTCATCAAATATTACTTTGATGGTTCCCACCCCCTCCTTTCACATTTTATCTCCCCCTGTTGCAATGGCAATCTATAAATTGACGTAATCAAGTCATTGTCTCTTCACCCTTAAACTACTTTTCTATTTGTACATATTGGAATATTTTTCAAAAAAAGTACGATATATTGTTTCTATACTTATAATCAGCAACCTAAACTCAATAGTTTTTTATATTCCCATTGTTTTTTATTCAGTGACATCATTTGCAGTGCTTCATGGGATTGTAGTCTATGTCCTTATGAAAGGTGGTAAGTATACAGTGCTTTGGATGCATTAAGTATGCATTAAGTTTGCAAAAATAGCAAACTGTGCTTTGGATATATCATATTTACCATAAATGCTCCCTTTTGACATCTCGGAGGCTTGGTCATAATCCACACAATTTAGTTTTCTTTATAAATTCTCAGATTAATGTCATATGTCTTGCAGAATTATATTAATGGCTGCCGGCATGTCTAGATAATTTAGATACAGCATGACCTTTTTCTTTGCGGCTCACATCTTATTGTAAGCTGAATGACCTTGATCTTTTCCTTGACACACACTGTCATCCTCAAAACAGATGATGTATGAAACAGTGTCGCTAAGCTCAGACAGAGAGTAAACATAACATTTCCGGCTGCTATTTATGGCCAGGATGCTCCTCTGTGTGATACAATGGCTTGTGCACCCACTGTCCTATTGTTGTTTCATTATAAAGCCTAGGAGTGTCTTGCGTGTGTCTGTGTGCTTGTCTGGTGTGTATGTATATGTGTAAGTGAGTGTGTTCTCCATTATCAAACTCTGTATTTGTGCATGAGTGTGCACATATGTATGTGAAAAGAGAGAGAGATGGAGAAATTGAGAGTAAAAAAGAGGAAGAGGGCAATAACTAATGTCGAGTTTCAAGGAGCAGTCTTTTTTGCTTTCTTTCCATCCATGGTTTAAAATTGAATCAGTGATGAAGTATTTATATGAGCACAGTGCGAGTTTTCCAGTCCAGTGCCTCAGCAGAGTGCAAAGAGATGGAGAGAGAGAAGGAAAGATATGTAATATTGGCAGTGAATTGCTGTTGTCTTCCCGATATGCCCCTGTGTTTATGGGCTACAGATGCAATAACAAGTGCAGAGCCTGACAGTAGTTGACTATGAGCAATAAGCAGTTCTGGTGGGAGAGATGGAAGGGCCATCATGTCTTTCTAGGTCTCTAATGATGAATTTGTCTTCATTCCCTGTAATGAAGTCCTCTCAGTTCTGACCTGTGAAGTTATGATTTTAGCTACTCTTTTTGTGTATATTTAACACTTGTATTTTCAGCCATATCAAAGTACCTTTACCAGTATTTTGCCTAGTAGGGCATGTTCCTGGATCAAAATTTTTGTTGGTCCTTGAACAACATTCTTATTGTCAGAAGGGTCCAAGTATTAGCTGGTTAGTATAGGTTGATAAGATTTTTGTTCAAGGTGCAACCTCAGCCCCAATGCTATCCCTATTCCTTAATCCAACCCTAAAATCTGATTGGTGGTTGAATGTTGCTCCAGGACCAACAAGGATGATAACTCGGCGACTCGCATTAGGCATAAGTAGATACCTTGTGCCACATTGGCTGCAAAATCTAGAATGTGTTTTTGCATAGTGTCATGTAGTTATTTATACTCTTTTGTGTTTGCATCTGAAGACTCTTCTGCATCTTGCAGTTTGCCATGAGATAGATGATAGTATGGTGTTATTGAGCATTTACAGTGTGTGTGCCTAATGTAGCAAAGAGTGTGTATGATGAATACAGATTAAATCTCTGCACATTATCAGCTTTAAAAATGTCAATACTATGAGTGTAGCAATGTATTCCAGACCAGTTTCACATACAACAGTAAAGAGGAGACTCAGGAGTACAGGCCTTATGGGAAGAATTGCAAAGAAAAATACATTTTTAAACAGAAAAACAAAAAGAAATGTTTAGAGTGGGCAAAGAAACACAGACATTGGACAACTGATAATTGGAAAAGAGTGTTATGGATCTTAACACCATTGAGCTTTTGTGGGATTAGCTAGACTGTAAGGTGCATGAGAAGTGTTCATTGTCTCAAAAAGAGAGTCACATCTATGCCAAGCGTGGGGTGAAATGTCACCTGAGTATCTGGACAAATTGACAGCTAGAAGCCAAAGATCTGCAAAGCTGTCATTGCTGCACGTAGAGGATTTTTTGATGAGAACTCTTTGAAGTAGTTTAATTTTTTTTTCAAATTGTAATCGTACATTTTCATGTATTAATTCCCTGACTATACATTGTAATCAGTTGATAAACACTTTGGTGAATAAAAGTACCAATTTATTTCTATAATAGTAAAATCTTTTCAAACTTTATATACACTGCCTTGTCAAAAAAAGTTGCATACTCATATATTTCGTTGGACTGCCTTTAGCTTTGATTACAGTGCGCATTCGTCATGGCATAGTTTCAACAAACTTATTCACCGTAACAACATTTATTTCCGTCCAGAGTTACATTCAATTTTGGCAGAGATTGTTCTTGCAATGATGATGAAAGACCCCAGCACATCCCAAAGACTTTTAAGTGAGGTTAAGGTCAATACTCTGTGGTAGCCAATTCATGTGTGAAAATGATTCCTCATGCTCCCTGAACTCTTTCACATTTTGAGCCCAATGAATCTTGGCATTGTCATCCTGGAATATGCCCGAGCCGTCAGGGAAGAAAAAATCCATTGATGGGATAACCTGGTCATTCAGTATATTCAGGTAGTCAGCTGAATTAATTTTATTGACACATAATGTTGCTGAGCCTAGACCTGACCAATCAAAGAAATCCAGTTCACAACACTGCCTACAGTGGGCACTATGCATGACAGGTGCATAGTTTAATTTTTACCCTGACGTGCTTGTTGCTTTGGAATAGGGTAAATGTGGACTCGTCAGACCACATTACCTTTTTCCATTGCTCCACAGTCCAATCTTTATGCTCCTTAGCAATTTGAAATAATTTTTTCCAATTAGCCTCACTAACATGTGGCTTTCTTGTGGCCACACAGCTGTTTAGTCCCAATCCTGTAAATTCTCGTCACATTGTGTGTGTGGAAATGCTCTTTCTTTCACTTTTAAAATAGCTGTGAGTTCTACTGTCGATTTTTAACGATGTTACTTAACCAAGTGTTGATCATGATCATGATCATTCAAGATTTTTTGCCGACCTCATATCTTCCACAAAGCTGATGGTGCACCACTATTCTTCCAGGTTTTATACTTTTATTTTATCCCAGCTTAAAGGAATATTCCAGGCTCAAAACAAGTTAAGTTTAATCAACAGCATTTGTGGCACAATGTTGATTACTATAAAAAAATTATTTTGACTCGTCCCTCCATTCCTTTTCTCCCAATTTGGAATGCCCAATTCCCATACTTAGTAGATCCTCGTGGTGGCGTGGTTACTCACCTTAATCTAGGCGGCGGAAGACAAGTCTCAGTTGCCTCTGCTACTGAGATTGTCAATCCGCGCATCTTATCATGTGGCTCATTGAACTTGACACCGTGGAGACTCCCAGCATGTGGAGGCTGATGCTACTCTCCGTGATCCACGCACAACTTACCACATGCCCCCATTGAGAGCGAGAACCACTAATCGCGACCACGAGGAGGTGACCTGTCTGGAGTCACTCAGCACACCCTGGATTCGAACTCATGACTCTTACAGTGTGGCACTTACAATGAAAATGAATGTTGCCAATTTTTTGAGAGTTTAAAGGCAGAAATATGAAGCTTATTTAATAAAAGTATTTATGTTAATGCTTCTGTTTAGACATTTTAGCATTTTAGGGTGTGTAGACATTACATCGTCATGGCAACAAAGTTGTAAAATTGGCTATAAATTTACACAGAAAAGGTTAGTTAGCGATTTTATAACACTAAAATCATGTTAACATGCATATTGTTTGTCTTGTGGCTATTCTTTTAAAACTGAGAATTTTATTGTTTATAGATTGGCCCCCATTCAGTTCCATTGTAAGTGCTTCACTGTAGCCCAGATATTTGCTTTTTTTAAGAAAAGAAGGGAAGAGTCGAAAGTAATTTTTGTGTTAATCATCATTATGACACAAATGCTGTCAGTTAAGCTGAACTTGTATTGAACCTGGAATATTCATTTAATATGCAGAGACAAGTATAAGTGAGCCATTCATAGATAAATTTTTTTGAAAACTGTAAACACTGTCTGTGTCACAGTCACTTGGTAGCAAATAATTCTACACACACATGTATGTATTAGCAGAATATTTAGTCTCTGTAAATATTAATTATTGAACATTTAATGCACACCCAAGTTGGTAATGTGGCCTCGATGTGCAGCACTTAGTAATTCAATGGTCCATTTTCAATTATACCTTACATAATGGAATCTTAAAGTTACATAAGGAATATAGTTTAAGAAAAACACTAAGAACATTGATTTCGGAAACATTTATCTGGCGATCTTTTATGTTTGTGGTTTCTGCTCTCGAGATTGGCATCTCTTACTCTTAATAACCTTCTGTGGCATCTGCATCATGCAGTGACTTACAGAGCTCATTGATGCCATCAAGCCCAAAGCTTCCGACTCAAAGATGTGGCACAGAGCTGCAGACAAATACAGTGGCACCAGTCTGCCCCCAGTAGCATAATTTATGGTATAACATTAGAGATGTGCAAAACTAGATATTTTTACAATAAACTAGTCAGTGAGTTGTCTGAACAATGCCTCAGCTAGTCAATCTTAAAGGTATAGTGCACCCAAAAAATAAAAATGTATTCATCATATTGTTCTGAATCTGTTTGACTTTCTTTCCTCTGTGGATCACAAAAAGAGATGTTGGGTAGAATGTTAGCCTCAGTCACAATTAATTTTAATTATATAGAAAAAATAAGCAATGAAAGTGAATGGTGACAGACTCAAATACTACCTAACATCTCCTTTTGTGTTCCACAGAGGAAAGAAAGTCAGACTGGCTTATAGAAACATGAGGGTGTGTAATGATAACATAATTTTCATTTTTGTGTGAACTATCCCTTTAAAGCTAAAACAAAAATCTAGATTAAGTAGATGACTTCACTAATCGACTATTCAGTAGTCGGATGTCTAGTCAACCATCCTGACCAATCCCTAAAACACATACTTTATACACATAGCCGTATAAACACAAAACGCACACATGGATGCACGCACATGCTGACGCAATCCATCCTTGCCTTTCTGATTCAGCTGTTTTTGGCAGTAAGGGCATTCCAGCAGGTACAGTGAGCCCTTGAGGAAAACAGGAAGGTGAAAGTGACAAACACGGCCCTCTGCTGTTTCAACCCTTCTGCACCTCCCATCACTTCAGGCAACAGCAGCAGTGCTACTCCCTCTCTCAGGTTTACAGGAGGAAACACATTGTCAGTGTTTGAAAAGAATGAGGGACAAGTATCTGCTGAAAAAAGGACAGGTCTCGAAGTGTACTGTTGAGAGACTGCCTTTTATCATTGGATAAAGAATAGAGTGTTGTTGTGGAGCTGTGATGCTGCGAACCAAAGCTGAGAACTTTTCCAAGACATTTTGACAGACTGTTTCGGTGTCTGGATTTGCACTGAGCTGGTCTGTTTTTGTTGTGTCTAGCAGGGCAAAGAACGAAAAAAGAAATAAAATAATATAGGCCTAAATGCTCAAGCACTCACATTCATTCTGATTGTCTGCTCAGACTAACAGCCTTACCTGTTGTTCCTGTCAATCAGAGACGCCAGTGTCTGTATGAACCAAAGATGCTTGAGGGAGGGCGGAGCCAACTTATTATGTTGTTCAGATTGTATTCGTTTTGAATTGTCACATTTATATGCACATTGTTTATATACATTAAAAAAAGTTAAACTTTAAATGCACATGTGAAATAGCATCCTTCTTTTTAACATTTATTTCAATTTGTGTGATGCTACAGTTTTGCAAATTGTTATTTATTTTTCTTTGATATGGTGCAATAATATTCTATTATGATGTTCAGATTGTATTAGTTTTGAATGGTTAGATTTATATGCACTTTGTTTATATAAAATAAAAAATGGTACTTTTAAATGCAAATGTTTTCATAACAACCCAATGCATTTTTAAATATAATAATAATAATACATTGTGGTTAAGGTAGAGTATGATTTAATCAGATTTTTTTTTAACACCAGTTATAGTCAAACTATCGCAAACTGTTTGACTTGAAAAAATACAAAACATATTTTTTGCCTTGAAAGCCATTCACACATCTGCCCATAGTAAGATATGCCTATCACCATTCTTTTGTCTTTATTCTGCACATTAACATTTTTAATCACTAATTTTTGCAATAGTATCAGTGCCATCTGCACATATTATGGCCACGGATAGCGTGTTAGTGCATTAGCGTCATGGATTCAGAATGTATAAGACAAATTATATATATCACTTTAAATCATCATTGAGTGGTTATAACAACTTTTTTACTGACCTCGTGTGAATTCAACTCAAAGAATGAGTCATAATGTCATTGATAGCACATTTTAATGTCAAATTTGTTTAAGTTTTACATGTAGCGTCCTCATATTTAAATGTACTTCTAAACTGCTCCCACAGTGGGGTGGCGGTGTCTGCATGTTCACAAACAGTAAACTATTGCTCAATTGTGTAGAACTTATTTTTACTATCGAACGAAGAAGAATTTCTGTGGAAGTACATTGGGGTATATATATGCATGCATTGCCACCACAGTATGTAGCACGACCTCCCTTAGTGGACCTGTCTCATTTTAGTGTCGCAATAAACTCTGTCAGAGTCCTCATTCCCATGCGCTGCTGGTATTGTGTCCGTGGCTGGCAGAATTGGCCTGGGGTGTTTGGCAGTTTTTGTTTGTCCTACTGTAGTATAATGATTGTGAATCTGGCTCAGATCTCACTCAGCATTGCACTCCCTTTCTGATTTACCTAAAGCTTCACTGCACACAGTGCAAGGCCAGTGGCCTTGTGAGAGCTACCAGCCTTCAGCGAGCCAGTAATTGTAACTCGTTTAACCCTTGATCATGTCAGCCTGGAAAGAAACTTCCCCCCGAGAAGAGAGTGTAATAAATGAAATTAGAGTGGCCAAAGGGGTTGACTCATCATAGCACCAGGCCTGAAGGAGTGAAGTATTGCAGAGGACTGGAGATGAGACTTTAATATGGTCTTGATAGTGTGTGTGTGGGTCAGATTATGACCATGTGATCTGTATGCTTTTATTCAAGCAACATGACTTGGTTGCTGTGAGTATTACATTATTACTTGCTTATATAAACACTGCAGTATACTCTTACCTGCATATTTGGTTGAATCTTATTGCATTATTTTAATGTTAGCACTCATTTATTAAAGATATGTTTGATCTGCTAATTTCTTATACCCTGTTCCTTTAGAATCAGTTCTTATAATGATTGGCAAAGCATTTGTAACGGATGTAACTCAATCAAAACCATAGTGATAAAGTACAGTTTTTAACAAAATAAATAATTTTACTTTACTAATGACTGAATCGGTGAAATGGACCATCACAATGAACTGTTTTGCTCAAACTTATTGAACTTTCTGACACTATTTTGGTTCTTAGTACAATTTTTGATCTGTAAACTCTTAAAAATGTCAATAAGTCATAATAAAGGTTGTGTATTTGACCTGCACCGTGTGACCCCTGACTGGGGTGACATGAGCTCCTATGAGGAAAAGCAGAACCCCACTGTGGTTTTAGTGATGACCTGCTGGCATTACCTTATACACAAACCGTGGGAGACCCTGTGATTCTCCACTAGTCCTCTCCTTTTATCACACACTTTACAATGCAGACATCAGATATCTTGCCTTATGCTTGACACCTGCATCATGACTTTTGCATCAAGCAGCTGCTATTTTAAAACCATACATATCTACATAACCGGTACATTTTTTAAAAATGTTGTCAAGAAATATTTTTGCCTATCACAGTTTATTGTGCAGTGACAAAAATAAGTAAGCCATTCGTAGGTTGACTTCCCAAAGAGTTTAATTTCTGTGGTTCTGTGGCACCTTCAGAATGTTGCTTTGAGCATTCAACCATGCCAACTTCTGGCTCAATCAGTGGCATGAGTTTGGGTCAGGTCTACCTGTTTGTGTTTTCCAATGGTAGATGGGGCACAAGGAGTGTTTGGAAATCCAGGCAACCTCATAGCAATGCTCTAACAACCACTCAGAACACCCTAGCAACTGTATTCTGTTCCAATGCCCACATTCTTGAAATTTTCAAAATCTAGTGTTTGTTTGCAATTCTCTTCAGCAGAAATTAAACGCTTTACCTTTACGCATCCATGCCATAGTCAATAATGACATTCTTTTCTTTCCAAACAATTCATCCGACCTTTAGCTATTGCTACTTCATCATCTTCCTAATTCTCTCTCACTGTTTCCCTCATCTCTGTCTTGATGTTCTACACCGTATCCCTGCTGTGACCCATTCATCAGGCCAAGCTGCCCCTTCATCCTCCCTTCATCTAGTGCTAGCTCGTTTCTACAGGCACTATAAAACAAAAATATCGTTAATCAAACAGAGGCTTACAAGGACCACGCAAGAAAAATATGTGGCACAGACCTATCTACCCTGCTGATTGACCAGCATATGTTGTGTTTTGGGTGCTGGTGTGCTGGTTGACCAGCATATGTTTTGTTTTGGGTGCTGGATTGCTGGTTGACCAGCATATGTTTTAGGGTGCTGGTTGACCAGCATACATTGTGTTTTGGGTGGTGTTTTGCTCATTGACCAGCATATGTTGTAGGGTGCTGGTTTGCTGATAAACCAGCATATGGTTTGTTTTGGGTGCTGGTTTGCTGGTTGACCAGCATATGTTTTAGGGTGCTGGTTGACCAGCATACATTGTGTTTTGAGTGGTGTTTTGCTCGTTGACCAGCATATGTTTTAGGGTGCTGGTTGACCAGAATACATTGTGTTTTGGGTGGTGTTTTGCTCGTTGACCAGCATATGTTGTAGGGTGCTGGTTTGCTGATAAACCAGCATATGTTTTATTTTGGGTGCTGGTTTGCTGGTTGACAAGCATATGTTTTAGGGTGCTGGTTGACCAGCATACATTGTGTTTTGGGTGATGTTTTTCTCATTGACCAGCATATGTTGTAGGGTGCTGGTTTGCTGATAAACCAGCATATGTTTTGTTTTGGGTGCTGGTTTGTTGGTTGACCAGCATATGTTTTAGGGTGCTGGGGTGCTGGTGGACCAGTATATATTGGGTTTTAGATGCTGTTTTGCTTGTGACCAGCATATGTTGGGTTTAGATGCTGTTTTTTTGGTTGATCAGCATATATTGGGTTCCCTATCTGTCTCTCACTCGACATTGTGTCGATGTAGTGACACTAAGGGTCACTGTTGTCTACACACATGCAGGGAAAAGAGGCAACGTGTGCGGAGCAGGACAGGGCAGAAATTATGCATGCTTGGTATTATAGAACAATATTCAAGATTACAGCTCAGAAAGATCAAAGCTGATGTCCACATCACTGTTGTTCTGTCGCGCTCTTCACTAGAGACAATGAGAGGGCGCAACCGTTGTCAGGAAGTCTTGATGTGCGGATGGAATCAATCCGGTGTCCGACGTAACCTAATTGTTAGCAAGGCAGCTAGCATTATCAAGTTCAACCAGTCTGACCCTACGTTACCACTGGCGCGTTGTGAGCGATGCTGAGAGAGTTTCAATTAATTCCTATGAAAGCCGAGCGTCATGCTCGCAAGGTAGATCGTAGGATTGGCAGCGGTGCGGAGCAAGCTCTCTCCTAGCGCTGTGAGCGCCTTTTGAGCGTATTTCGTCTACCCCAGTGGAAACGCAGCCTAAGAAAGTCGAACTGCTTGTGTTTTAGCAACACGCAGTAAATATTGAAAATTCCTCAAAAGCTTATTGTGGATTTTCTTTATCATGATATATATCGATATCGTTTTATCGCCCAGCCCTACCACTCCCTGAACATACGGATATAATGGTGGGGCATGCATACCGCTCATTCAGATTTTCTCTCCGGAGCCGAGTGGTCTGGTTCAGCGAGCTGAATTTCCCACAGCTTCCATTTCACCTCTGCTGGATCCTTACTGTAACGTTTAGGAAGAAGTCAAGAGAGCTGGATCAAGGTGCACAAAGGACTTTTAATGAAAACAAACACAAATAACTGGGAGACACAGGAACAAAATAAAACATCCACAATGGGAAAAACATAGACAGGAGAAAACATACACGAAGGGCAAAACACTGTAGGTCTGGAATCATTCAAATATATTCAACAACAGACAACTGGTGAGCAAACAAACAGGACTTTAAATACACAAGGACAATTAAACACAGGTGAGAACAATAGGGGACAGCTGGCAGTGATGAGGGCAGGGAATTATGGGAAGTGTAGTTCATGGGGAACAGATGCCAGGGGAAAACACAGGGCAGACAACAGTGAATCGTAACACTTATGCTGCATTACAGTGGCTTTCTCCCCTCTCTGCAGGGATGCACTGCAGAGATTGCGATGACATGACCATGGCAACATTGCGGTCGCGGCTTGCTTTCATAAGAAAGCAAGCCACCCCAGCGGGTCCCTGCCTTGGTCCTTCTACCCACGGGTATGAGGCCAGCGCGGCTAGCACTGGGGGCGATTTGGGGACCACAATGGGACCACCTCCACCAGGTAAATCCCCACAGACCTCCCATTCCCCAGCACGCTCGTTTGCCCAGTCACTGGAACTCTCTGCTCTCCCCTGAACCCTCGTGGCTCGACGATTGGTATCTGTGCTCGCAGCGTCACTCACAGCCATACCCCGCCCCATTGCCTTTCTTCCTAGAGTTGCATGAGGAGCTGACAAGATCGTGGGAGGCACCTTTAACTGCCTGGTCCCGATCTTTCGGCTCCCCCGCTCTCACTACCCTCGATGGTGCGGCGGCTAGGGGTTATTCGGCCATCTCCCAGGCCGGCCTATTCAGCGACACCATCTGAGACTTTGCCCAGCAGTTCTCGGAGGTGAAGCAGCAGACAGAGGCCATCCAACACATCCTGCCCCGGCATGGGTCAAGATCCCGCACCCCATCTGCATGTCACCAAGGGCGCCCCCCCGCGGTGGCTGCACCAGTTCCGTCAGGGAGGACGAGGAGCAGGTTGTCTCTAAGAAAAAGTCTGTCCCTATCCATTGTGCTGTCAACTTGTCCCCAAAGGGCTGTTCGACACTCATACTAGTGTCAGGGGAGGTTACGTGCCGGCCCGGTGTGCTGGCTACGCAGCACACAGTAGTCTGCTCGTCTTGCACCGCTGATCCACATAACACAGTTCAGCTAGTTGTGGCATTTTGTAGGGGACCCCTAATGTCAATACATTGACACAATGTCGAGTGAGTGACAGATAGGGAACGTCCTGGTTACTTCCGTAACCTCCATTCCCTGATGGAGGGAACAAGACTTTGTGTCCCTCCTGCCACAATGCTGAACTACCCGGTGATATGGCCAGGACCTTTTTCTCGGCTCCTTAGCACAAAACCTGAATGAGTGGTATGCATGCTTCCTTTATACCCGTATGTTCGGGGGAGTGGCATGCAAATACCACTCGCCAATTTCCATAGGCCTTTCATCAAATATCCCAGGAGTGACCCTAGTGTCACTACATCAACAGAACATCTTATTCCCTCCATCAGGGAACGGAGGTTACGGAAGTAACCAGGACGTTTTGGATGCTGGTTTGCTGGGTTGACCAGCATATGTTGGATTTTGGGTACTGGTTTGCTGGTTGACAAGCACATGTTGGATTTGGGTGCTGGTTTGCTGGTTGACAAGCATATGTTTGAGGGTGACCGTTTGCAACATGTTGTATTCTGAGATGTATATGTTTGAATGAGAAATTACAGTGCCATTATGGAGTGCATCAGGAGAAGATTTACAGCGATTAATAATTAAAATTCTACTCTCCACCTCGTAGATGCACTCCTGTTGCTGTCATTTCTCATTCAAACACATCGCAATGGCAAACGATCCCGAGACACACGAGAGCCAATGAGCATTCAACATAACCGCCATAAAACTGTTGGTCATAATGCTCGAGGCTGCAATTTTGGAATTTTTAAAACGAAACTAATGCACGTTGACAGTTACAGCAGGCATTATAGAGCTGCAGTGGATGAGACGGAGACCTTAGAATAAAAGGCTGAAAATTTGGGCTGTTCTTAACAGAAAGCAGATTCTGAAAACACCTTTTGTGTCTCATGGCAAACAAAAATTTAACTAAATGCTTAATAAATGATTAAAGGATTACAGAGTTTTTATTCATTTAAATTTGTTAAAGTTTAGTCTTGGTTAAAGTGATATAATCCTTTAAAACACTGTATAGGGCAGCAGAAATCACACAAGAATTGAATGAAACTATTAAAATGTCATATTATGTCAACTGCATTAAATAAATGTGATGGCATTTAACTAATCTCATTGATTATAAATTAAATGTATTTATATGATTAATTTAATTAATTATTCAATATTAATCCATTCAAACAGTACACACAAACATATGTTCGTTTCTATAGGTGTTAATATGAAAAATGATTTTATTCAGATGCCTTTACATGCTGTGAATATGTCAATATGTTTCGGTGTCTATCCAAATGTAAGAGAATGTACGTTTGCTAGAACCAAACTTTAAAGTACATAGAGTACAACACTAGTCAAGGGTACATACGAGTTCTCATGAGTTCACGATGGTCAGCTTAATAGAGCTTCTAAAGTACTGATTCGTGACAGGACACATTTAGGAGTCAGTCATTCAATGTCAAGACAGAGCAGGACAGGAAATTTTATTCTTCTCCTAAACAAGCCTCCCTCATAGTCCCATGGCATTACAAATTATCCTACTATATTTTAACTAATATTCCTCTCTTACAATACTCTAGAATCTCTGTCTAGTTTTCACACTGTCAACTTATACAAGCATCAGTTGACCTAAATCTCATGTTACTCTAATACGCAAGACAAGAAGCTTTCATCCTGAATGCTCAATTTCAGCATTGCATTGTTGTGCCACACTATGCATTGAAACTTCCGGTATATAGGTTTGCAGGCAGGGAAATTAGATCAAGACATTCAGGATGTGTTAAATATCATTTAAAGTGAAATATTGAACACTTTGTTTGCATGTATTAATTTTTCCCCTAGGGCACTTAGCTAGTCAAGATTTCTAGTTTAGTTTTGCCATTTTCCACACTCTCTCTGACCATTTGAATTAAACAGTCTGTTTTTGTCTTTATCCAGCTTTTGCCATGACAAGGTCACTTAAGAGGATTAAAAGTTGTGGTTGGGGATTGTAAAAGGAAACTGAAATAGAATTGTAAAACAATGTAATACATGACAATGTAGTGGATTTTTTTGGTATGAATGGGAAAACTACTGTACAGATGCTTTATTCAATCTTCCATTATTGGTGCATATGTGTGATGATAAGCTTAAAACAAGTTTGTAGAAATGACCAGCACAAAAGAAAATGTATAAAACTGCCTTAAGATGTTGCTGGCATTAGATATGTGTCCTAGAAAGGCCCATATGCCCTCTGGATATTTAAATTTTCCTGAATGCATGCACTCAGAGCCTCTCTGTTTGGCCTTTCTGGGCCAAAAAGGAGCTTCATAATATCACACAGAGTAACAAAAAGGCAAAAACATCATGCTTTGAAACTGACAAATTGTTCGCAACTGAGCCAGTTAAGTGCTTTAAACAAAGGTTTTTTTTACAAAAAATGTGCAATGGTCTACCGATCAAAAAAAAAAAAATTAATATATATATATATATATATATATATAATTCGATTTTTAAGTGATCCAAAAATTATTTTCTGGATAATTATTGGATAGAGACATTTATCCTTTTTTTTTCTCATTTTTGATTGTCTAGTCAATTGATATATGAATATATTTTTAACATATTTTCTTGTATCATAAAACTGTGTTTCTAAACTAGTTTTGCTTCAGGACCCAGATTTTATTTCATTGGACATCAAGTGTCGATCCAACACAGTACCAATAGTTTATCATACAAAAGTGAACAAAATGTCCTTTAAAATTAAACATTGAAATTGCCATGAACTGCATAGGCCCAAAATACCATGAAATGGCAATTTCGGACAAGCACAAACAACAGCAGAAGAGTGATTTACCATCCCAAAACATGGAAAAACCCTGGGCCAAATATTGTTATCGGCTATAGTATTTTACCAATTGACAGATTAATTTCTGGGTTGCAACCCACCGTAATATTCATAATAGTTTGCATAGTACTGTAGTTCATAATGATTTCAAAATATAAACCTGATGCTATGAGAAAATGTGTGTGTTACTGAGCCATGTTATTAATGTGTGTGTGTGTGTGTGTGTGTGTGTGTGTGTGTGTGTGTGTGTTGTGCCATCTGATGGTAGCTTGCAGACTACCACCTTGCAGACTGTCACTGCATTCTTAGTCCTGAGGAGAGGGATTGGCCCCATGGGAGGAGGCGGAGTCAGTGGCCATGTGCAGGAGAGAGCTCTGCAAATGCCTTACATGGATCTTGCTGACTCCGATTTCTGGGTTTGCCTCTCTCCTTCTGTCTCTTACTCACTCTTTCTCCCTGGAAGTCTTTCTGAAACCAGTTTCCTGAGAAGGCACCTCAATACAAAACCACTCTCTTGACAACAAAGCAGCTGCCTTATGTTCCAAACACAGCCACTACTTGAGTAAGGATTTTTGTGTGAGAGCTGAAATGTACGAACTAACAGGACTAATATTCCGGAATGAAATCGAGGTGGATGTCAGCATATACCGATGATGTAATTAGGAGACTCTTAGGGACTTTACCCAGCATTCTTTGCTACTAGGCCTTCTGCAGTCCTCATGAATATTGAAGAGACAGAACTAAGTGCTGCAATGTGATGTGACTGAGAAGAGCTACAGCTCATGTAAGAGGACACAGAGAAGGAGAGAATGAAATAGGAGATACATAACAGTAGATGAATGCTCGTAGTGTTGAGCAAGATAGAAATAAAAGGTGGAGAGAGGGGTCTTTTGAATGAACCGATGGGATCTGAACATAATTATTAAATTTAATCTCTTATTTTAAAATGGACAGAACTAGTGGTCAACCAATATGGGTTTTTCAATGGCCAATGGCATTAAATAATATGTGGTATCTAAGAGAGCAGCATTGCTGATATAATACTACACATAATACAATTTAAAAGAATAGCTCACATAAAAAATTGTCTCATCATTTACTCACTCTCATGCCATCCCAGATGTTTATGACATCATTGTTGTATATTCTGCAGAACAAAAATAAACATTTTGGAAGAATATCTCAGCTATGTAGGTCCATACAATGCAAGTGAATAGTGACCAAAACTTTGAAGCTCCAAAAGCACATAAATGCAGCATAAAAATAATCCATAAAACTCCATTGGTTTAATCCATGTCTTTTGAAGTGATCCAGTTGATTTTGGGTGAGAACAGACCAAATTGTAACCCCTTTTTTCACTATACATCTTGTCATTGCAATCTCTTGGCACGATCATGATTACAAACTCGATTACACATCCTAGTCCTTGACACATGCGCAGAGCACTAGATGGTGCTAGGAAGTGTAATCAAGCTTGAAATCATGATCGCCAAGGAGACTGCAGATGTCAAGATTTATAGCAAAAAGTGAGTTACATTTTGGTCTGTTCTCACCCAAAACCCAATGGATCGCTTCATAAGACATGGATTAAATATCTGGAGTCATATAGATTACCTTTATGTGCTTTTTGGAACTTCAAATCGTTGGTCACCATTCACTTGCATTGTATGGACCGACAGCTGAGATATTCTTCAAAAAATCTTTGTGAAGAAAGAAAGTCATGCATATCTGGGATGGCATGAGAGTGAGGAAATTATTAGAGAATTTTAATTTTTTGGTGAATTATCTCTAAAATTTAATTGATATTTATTTAATGATGATTCTAAATGCAGCTGGACTGTTTTCTGGTTCCGATCTTTATTAAAAGCAATGTAAAAACTACAAAAATGAGCATTTTCTGACAGTTTCATAGCTTCATGTCATCCACCGACTCCTTAAAATGTGACAGGTGACAGTTAAATCTCGACTCTCTAAAGTATTGACGCACTGGAGCCACAAGCTTTTTGACAATTTGCACAACTGTAATACTCGTAACAAAATATCATCAGTTAGGAACATAGAAATGTATTGCTTTAGTAAAAGTAAAATTTGGGACTTGGGTCTGACCATTAACTTTATTTGGATGTCTGTTTGTTTTCACTGAACTCAGAAATTGACATCCAGATCATCTTTCAATGTGAGTCGTTACCTGCAGTTGAGGTTTGTGTTTTTTGTGTCTGTGCTTGTGTGTGCATGCTTGTCTCTATCTCTGTGTTTTAGTGTTTTAGGAAGAGACCAAGACTATGGATAAAACTAAGATAAAATCTGCTTTATTTCTAATGGATAGTAGACACAGTGCCCTGACACACACCATCAATATTTCAGTGGTTACGTTTTAGCACCAGGGAAAAAAGGAAACAACAGGAAGTGGCTTGTAATGACGTAGGTCATTCATTAATTACTAAAAGTTTAATTTGTATTACATACTGAGTGAGAGTTTAGAGCATCCAAAAGGAAAGTAGGCATGTGACAGTATACAATTTTCACATGATTATTAATTATTAATATAGAATTATTTACAGTATTTTGAAGTGCCCATGGTAACAATATTGAGCATAGTTCACCCAAAAATTAATGATGACACTCGATGTCAAAAAGATTGCCGAACCGTGTTCTAAACAAACAATCAGAATTCCAGTATTTGTCCAGTATATATATATATATATATATATATATATATATATATATAATTATTCAAATTATGTCATAATGACACATTTACTGCAAGTTATTTCTGCATTGTATTGATACAGGAGAAACATGTACATTGGACAATATTCGGATTGCTTGTTTATCACAACACAGCTCTATGCATAACCATGGCTGTGCTCCTTGTTTTTATATTTTTCGGAGAAAGCAATTTCCCTGAAAACATTGGCAGCTGAACAGATCTGAGCTAGACCTAGAGAATGCAAAATCAATAAACGGACCAAAGGATACTCTTAAGTGGGAGTTGATCAAATATTGATAAATAGGGTTCATAACTGTGTATGTGTGAATGTGCGTGTGATGTTGTTTTGTGTGCTTGTATTTCTTGGAACACCACACTCTTATGCACCCTTAGCATCTTGTATAAATTGCTGCACTGAGAGCTGCTTTAAAGTCTATTACCAGATAATTTGTGGATTCATTTGACAAATTAACCTAAATCAATAACAATGTCTGGAGCATTTTGACAGTATCGGGTAATGTGTGGAATATTTCAACCAAAAAATATATACTTTCCTTTATGCATGTGACGGTATTCCGAAATATGGTAAATCACAGTGTCATTTAATCCATCCAGATGTGTATGACTGTCTTCAATGTTGATCTACTTTTTATGTTAAACATATATATATATATATATATATATATATATATATATATATATATATATATATATATATATATATATATATATATACACACACAATATCAAATCAGTTACTTTTTATGTTACCACAGGAATGACATTTTCGTGGTAAATCTTTGTCAATGTATGTATATTTCTATTAGTCTATTAATTATATATCTATATTTATTCTATCCATATTTTGCATTTTTGGGATGGGATTAGGGTGAGTAAATGATGCAAGATTTTTAAATTTTGGAAACATTATTCCTATAAGGAGATGTTAGACAGAATGTTAACCTTAATAATCATTTACTTTCACTGCATGTTATTCCCCCTTTCATATTTTGAAAGGGAAAGGTGACTGAGACTGTCAGTCTCTAACATTCTGTCTAACATCTTTTGGGTTCCACAGAATACACGTTTCACGGGGTTGGAAGAACAATAATTAGATAATATTAATGAATGGCTGAACTATCACTTTAAGGATGCTTCTCAGATTTGGGTGAATCTGTCTGTTAGAAGAAAAGTTTGGAAACCATTTCTAGTAATGATTTCCTTGAAAAACGTGAACCCCTGGTTTAGAATATGTTCTGTTTGGTCCGTTATGGACCTCTAGCTCTTAGACATATAGTAGATAATAACAGTGGAAGGTAATTATAGAGATTTATTTATTGATCTGCAGAATGCCATGACCTTCTCAGGATTGTTTTTCTAAGCTCTATATTTCTGTTTCCTGTTATTGCATGGATATAGTGGCTGTGTCATTGGCACTATGCCTGGCCATTCAACTAAACTGAAGATGTTGAGCTCTGGCATTGTTTAGCCAGGCATGAAGATTTATATGTGTTTATTTAAGATTGCATGAGAGACACTGTTGTGTGCATGTGAGATCTCGCCTACATTGTGTGAACCAAATATCCCCTCAAGGATATTAATACCTAAAATCACCTACAATGTGAAGACTAGCCAATAGTCCCTGATGAGGATAACAGCTTAATAAACATACTAAATTATGTCTTAGTGAAAATCTACAAATGCAGAAAGGTTTGTGCGAGGGTTAGGTAGGGAATGAAAATATCATTAGCTAAATATACTGTATAAACGAATTCAATGGGAAGTCCCCACCACGATAGAAAGGCAAAAGTATGTGTGTGTTTGCTGCAAAAAACAGCTAAATGAACAAATATATGATTCTTTCCCAAATCAGATAAGGCTTTTCTATCAGTTTTGTTTTTTAAAATTCCCAAAAATCCAATCAGAGCAGAGTCATCCTGAACCATACACTGTGTATACAGTAAATAGTGTTAGTGAAAAGTTTGAATAGACTTATCTAAAACCATGATTTTTGGAATTAACTGTTGAACTTTTGAAATATTTCATTGTAATTATTTCATTATATTATAACTGCATATTATTTCATCAGTTATGTTATTCCTGCTTATAGTACATTGAAACAGTACATTTTTAAATTACAATAAAATGGTCACCCAGATCATGGGAATCGTGCGTGTGTTATATATGGGTATCCTAGCAGCACTATATGTAGGTTCCTCTGTGTAGAACTGGGTCTCAAACTAAACCCAAGAGGGTTCATTACTGCGATTCATCATTCTCGGCCTACTGGTGCCGTGCTCTCAATGACGTCTTTGTCACTATTTTTAGTGTGTGTGAGAATGTAATGGTGTGTGTGGATATGAGATTGTAAAAGCCAGACAAGTTGTAGAATGTGGCTGTGACCTTTGTCTAGTCACTCTTTGGACTGGTATTATATCCCTGATACATATACCGGCAGATGATGTCATGACTTACAATCCTTGAACATGTTAATCTGTATCTGTACTCCAAATACATGAGGGATTAAGCAAAATTAATTAATTGACTGCTCTTGCACTTCACATAGATGAGAAACATGACATTACACTGACAGTTGCCAGCAGGAACTGAATCCCTCGATGTGCTCTGTCGTCGTGTCGTGTTGTGTCTGGGTTGTGCTAACTTCTCTCTCAGTAGAGATAAATATATACGGTATGTACAGTCTGAATGTCCTACTTGGAGTTTTTAACTAAGGCCTAACACTTAATTACTTTATGTCATTATAGGGTACACTGATATCTGCCTACTCAGTGTCTCACTAATGTGTTGTGTCATCTTACAGTAACATATACAGCAGCATATCACAGAACTAGGGTTGATAATATTGCTAGATGTTGCTTATGTTCAAAACAATGCAAAGAATTCAAAAACCATTAGAAAATGCTGAAAAAGACTTACATGGCATGTCACGTCCCACACACTAAAGGGGGTATAGAGTATTAATTTAGAGTAGAATTCAAATCATAGCACATCTAAATTCTGGGTCTTTAAAAACCATATTGAACATAGCAATTAGGAAGTAGTCCTTCGTCCAAATCCAAGAGTGGACAGTATACAAGCATTACCTTAGTCTGAAGTGAGTCAAACACTTGAAAATTGAAATGGTAAAGATAAACATCAGTGTGTGTGTGTGTGTGTGTGTGTGTGTGTGTGTGTGTGTGTGTTTGGACTCCATTATCATTCTATTTCTGTAAAAATAAAATATGTGGTTGAAATTAATGCTTGAGCAGTCTCTCTCTCTGTGTCTGCAGCTTTGTACAAAAGCATATTTTAAATCCGGGAGCTTGTGATTTCACTGTCAATTGCAAAGGCACAAATTTGTGACTCTCTGCTGCTGGGCACTTCATTAACTGCCACAGTATGCTACGTATGAAGCGGTTAACCTCACCTAATGCGCTGATTTAGGCAGAGATAGCTAGCTAATGCTAACCTCCCCTAATGCGCTGATGTAGTCAGAAATAGCTAGCTAATGCTAATTTAATTGCAGTGCCATTACAGTATATTGATGACTAATACTGACTACCTTACACATCAACCCAATATTAATAGTGCTAGCTAATTTACAGGTTACATTATTCACCTTATGAGTCAAATAAACTAGCGCACAGCCATCTTGAAAATGTTGCCTTTGAACTTCAGGTTTAGCATTTTCTATATAGATAACCATAGTGGTTAAACATAGTGGGATAGCCATTCTTTATCTTCATTGCAAAAACCCTTTCAGGTGTGGCTATCCAGGTGGTGTTCTACTGCTTCAGGCAACCTCCACCTTACTCCCCACCATCTCCATGATTAATAGCAGTTGGCGCCAGGTTTATTGCTGTCATTGAATATTTCTATGTGTGATTTGATTTGATGGAAGTCCAAAACTGATTTGTCTCTCCCTAGCCAATCACGTTGATGGACAAAAAAATAAATACATTCGGTACAGGGATGTAGCGAACACAGACCATGGGAAAATAGTGGAGTAAAAGTACAGCACTCAATGTACTCGTTAAGTACAATTCATTAAAAAATAAAATAAAAATTACAGTGACGAAAGTATGTGTAATACATTACTTTACACATCAATGTTTTAATACTCCACAATGTGTTTTTGAGTCATGGATGTGCACAGGTTGTTGATGAAGGCAAAAAAAATAGTGGAGGGTTGTGACATTTTTTTGTTGTTAGCCATCTAATTGTGTACAGTTTGGATAGGCTATATGCTTATCAACTTTAAAAAGAGAGGAGAAAAATCTTCCCGTATATTTTGTCATACCCTCATCCTTGAAAACCATGATAATAAATATAGGTTCACCTGCACTGAGGATAAACAAGGTGCTGAGCATTGCTAGTTTTGTGCAATGAGTTATTGGCATAAAACCACTGAAATTCCAGAGAGATTTAGAAACCAATAATAAACCAATTAATACATATCAAAGTTTGATTATAGAGACATTTAGGTAATGTACTGTGTTAGGTTGCAACTTAATGTTCAATATAAAGTCTGTGCCCTGAACAAAAACCAGTTGAGAACCACTGTCCTAGAACATTTATATTAAGTATACTTGATTATACTTTTCCAGTGTTGAGTAGTCTTATTCAGTAGAGCCTATATCAGATTGTACAGAATTTATTCATTCATTCAAGATGTTTAATACATTTTATTTTTGTCTTTCTCATACTTTTTTATTATTATTCTGTTGACTGAATCAGAGATGATGAGAGCTAATTATGGAACGGACAAAACTGTCTGACCGACTGATTCAAAGTGCAGTCATTCAAATGATAAATGGTGCTGCTGCTCAAGTGATCAACCCACTTTATTATAAATTAAGAAATTAAAGTCAGCTCAGCTTAATGTAGGGACTTTTGTGATATTTATACCTCTTCTTGCTTGGAAATAAAAACAAAGCTATATATTTGACTTCACATAAAGGACATTAGTGCTTCTGCAAGAACCAGGGTTTGAATCCAGACCATGTTGTTTCTTCTAAACATATTTGGCATGTGGATTCTTCCGTAATGAACAGCATTATTTTGTTGTTAAGTTTATGCGATTAGAAGACGCTCTGCAGATTCAGCATATTGGGTATTATGCATGAAGAGTATTCTGAGTACAAAATCAGAATATTGCCATTTTTAGACTTTACCGAGGTTTCATTGCTTGGCCTTTTGTAATATTTTAAATACTTCAGTGTGTTCCACCGAAATGCATTTTTATAAGATTTCTGGGCTGGGATTTCCAACCAGGCAGCACACATTTCCAATATGTCACTCCAATTTTGTGGGTTTATGTATATACAGAAAAATGGAACAATCTAGGTCAAGGAATTTGTTCAGCTCTCTGTGTCTTCATATGTTTTGAGTCAGCGTGGTCCCTGCATGTATAGATGCAACACTTGTAGGCTTTTGTGAATTTTGAAAATGATGTAATTGCTCTCCTAGCAACTGCTTAGAAACCAGTGTTGGAGAGAGCACAGAGCTGGAATCCCTTTAATGTGAGTGGGTTTCTCAATTAACTCTCCTCATTAAAAAAAAAAGAAAAAAGTGTGACGTTGCCATGTCATTTTCCCTCTAATATTCTAATACTCTAATATTCTAAAGGTCAGGAGCAATGAATCTGCAATACACATTAATGAATCACAGCAATGAATCCGAATACACATTAAGCTCAATTGACAGCATTTGTGGCATTATGTTGATTAGGCTACCATGAAAAAAAATAAAAATAAAAATAAAAATCTGGATTATGGTAAGGCATACTCTGCGCTACATTGGGGTTAATGGGGCCAATTCATAAACTATAACATACTCACTGTTTCAAAAGTATAGCCAAAATACATATGCATTTTTTTAGTCTGATAAAATAGCTTACTAATATTTTATGTGTAAAGTTATATCCAATTTTACACCTTTGTTGCCATGGCAACATAAATCTGTAACCCTTAAAATGACCGTAAAAACTATTTAAACATCTTTACAGCTCAAATATGACACTAGTTTTAACAGAATATTTAATGTTAGTTCATTTACAAAATCATAATCTGCACTTTTCTGCTATTAAACTCTCTAAAAATTGGCCCCATTCACTTTCATTGTAAGTCCCTCACTGTAACCGCAATTTTTTCTTTTTTTTTTTTCTCCTTTTTTTTTTTTTTTTAAAGAAAAGGCTATAGATTGGGCTTAATTTATATTAAACTGGAATATTCCTTTAAGTCTAAAGGCCATGCCAACACTAATATGGTTTTGCTTGAAATCACATTGATTTCGTTATTTTCACGCCTCTCATCCACACTGCACTGCGTTGTCCTCTGCCTAAAACGAAGCATCTGGATTTGGACTAAGTCCACGTTATCCATTTTTGTTTGAAAACACTATTTTGCTATGTTTGCTCCTCTTATGCACACTGGAATGCTGTTTTACTTCACTGAAAAGGAACAAGAAGTTTCGATAATCCTCTACATAATTGCATACTTTGGAAAAATACAACATTAAGAAACTGGAAACAGAAGTTGTTAATTAATGTTGTTGGGGCCTACGAAGACTGTCATATCAGCCAGTGCAACATAAAAAATGATTGACTTCACCTTTAATAGTACACATTTCTCAAGCCTATTTGTGTTACTGCACCCTCAAAATTGTAGTTTCAGTGATTTCTGTATGATTGGTTATTCTGTGGGGTTTGTCTTTCGCCTAGATGCTGGTATGTGTTCATGTCTTCGTGTAGCTATGTGTGTTTCTGTGTGTGTATTAACATGCTCTGTCTCTGTGTGGTATTGGTGTCTTCTAGGCTCATGTGGTTCAGCGCTGGCTTGTGCATCAGGACAGTAGTTTGAGTGCAGAGGGTTCGCCGGAGACTCAAGGTGGAAAATGGCACTTTGATGGAAGAGTAAATATCTTAGTACTCCTTGCTGTATTGCCACTCAACACTTTACTTCTCTCTTTGTTGGCAAGTTATGTGTGTGTTGGTGTGGCTTCCTAATCATTTCTGTGTGTGCAACTGGTTGCAAGCTGGTTGATGTGTAGCTTGTGTTTTGAATGTTGTGATGTGGCTATTAACTTCAGTCAGCCCCGCTGGTGTTCCTATAGTGTTTCTTTACCTTACACTAAATCGAAATGGCTCTTATTGTGTTCTATGTCACTCTGTCCATATTCCTTACATGAGATTCTGTGTGTTTAAGTGCGTGTAATGTTAGTTGATTAATGTGTATGTTTGTATCTCTCAGGGATATTCTAATAGCTAATATCTATCAGATTCTTTCTGCATTATTTAAAACTCTATTTTCAAGGAACTATCAGCAAATTTTGGATAGAGATTAAACAGATGTGTACGTAAGTCAACATAAACAAATACTATCACACAAATACCACACATACAGTATACACAATGTGAAAAGCAGCTAGATGTACAAATATTAGGTTCTTTCATCATGTTATATTGAATAATATTTAACCACCTTTCATGTAATTCCATCTAATAAACTGAAGTACATTACTTTAAAAACAATTGCATTTAAAATGACAGTGAAATGGTCACACAGGTAATGGAAATTACAATCTGAATCCCAAGTTAGGTACAAATATTTAAGAAATCACAGATGTTTAAACACAATTTACCATTTTCACTAGTTATTTTTCACTAGTAATGGTCTACATATGTCAGGCTTGAATAAAGCTGTGTCATTTAATGCTGGTGACAGTTTGTTGCCAAGTTCATAATTAGATAAACCAGCGTGTCCATTGCAGAATACTTCAAGAGTCAAGTCAGAATTATGTTGAGGTGGTTATTTATTTTTCAGAAAGGTTATTGACTCAAAACATCGGAGTTGTTCAAGAAATAACAAAGAAGGAGTGTCAAGGACAACTTGGCCTAAGGATAGTCTGCAGACTTTACTACCATAGAACATTGTTTATATATTTCAGATCATGCCTATATCTGTAAAAAGTAAAGGTTTAAATCTGTATTTGAGTGAAGGGAGAAAACATCTTGACTAAGACAGTGATGAGCGTCGATCTGTATTGGTATGGAAATTTTGGGGAGGAAATCACAATGTTTGGCCTCTGGATAATAAATGTCAATATTGAGTGTTTTTTTTAATGAAAACTGATTGCTAATGAATGGTTAAAAACCCCATGAGCTGATTTTCTGGTCGAAGATGGTCTAGTTGGTCTCCCAGCCTGGCCAGATGACAAGTACCCAAAACCCCTCAAATGTTTTAGCAAAATAGATTTGAGTTAAAAAAATATATTGAAATAAATGTGATTCCATTAAAAATATGATACTGTGACACAGTTCCATTAAGGTCTGGTACACACTCGCACAATTACTGTACAGTCATAATGACGGATGCATTTTGCCATGCTGTCACCAGAAGATTCAGCAATTGATGGTTCAAAATTACTTCTTCCTCGCCACTCAATATCATCCACATCTTCCATTCAAGGGGAGACCAGCTTGTCAATCACCCCCTGCAACTTCCCATAGAATAATAAGGCTGATGAGAGTGGAGATATTCGGAAATTTCTAGACAGTAGGATCTGACAAATCAATTCAAGGACTCAATATAACTGTGACAACATCAAAGCAAATTACATTTACGATCACACTGAAAGCCACAAAATATCAGTCATGGATTTTTATAGAGGGCAGTGAAATGATCAATTCTGTTAAGTGAGGCGGAAGCACAAAATGAACAGGGCATACTGAAATATTGCAATGCATTTGGGAATCTGAAATCTCTCTTTAGCCATGCCCCCTTTCCAAAAACCTGCACTTCAAAGATGCCAAATGAGCTTTATTGAGACCGATATTGAGCTGAAATGGTTGTCGAAAACAACAGCAGCAAAACAGAGCCCTCAACGGACAACTATTTTGAGCAACATGGCATAAAAATGGAATTAAGCCTCAATAATTCTCTGCAAATACAATACTATAAGAATGCGCAAAAGGTTTGACAGACATAAAGCGTCAGAGCTCGTGGCCCATGGACACATTTTTGTGTCTAGAGCTGTCACAGAGACCAGTGAGATATCTCACGACACTTGTTTCATTAATATCTTTCAGGGAGTAGAAATTTTTATTTTGCATACATTTCCATTAAAAAAAATCGCTTACAGCACCTTTAAGATGCCATACTTTGAATAAACACACATAAATAAATTCAGGCACACAAGATTATGAGTGTTGCCTTTAACCACATTGCTCTTTCATTGGGCATGCTCAGTAGCAGATATAATGGTAAGAAGTTAATTATGCTTTGGCTAAGCATCTCTTTTGAGACATGCATTTTCAGGACCTTTCTATAATTTAAGGGTTAGTTGTAATAAATGTTTATAACTACTGGATTGAATCCTTAAAAATAAGAGTTGAAATCACAATCTTAAATTGGCTAATATTTCCTAATTTGGGAGGCCTGGCTGTAATAGACATACAACAGTAAATTGAAGTTTCTACTTTACACTGATGAGCCAAAACATTATGTCCACTTGTCTTATATGCTGTTGGTCCTCCGCGTGGCAGCAAAACAGTGCTGACCAGCTGAGGCATTTACTCTACAAGACCCCTGAAGGTGTCCTGTGGATCGGACTTGTTGGTCCAGCACATCCCACTGATGCTCAATCGGACTGAGATCTGGGGAATTTGGAGGCCAGGGTAACACCTTGAACTTATCATTATGTTCCTCAAACAATGTGTGCAGTGTGGCAGGGCACATTATCCTGCTGAAAGAAGCCACTGACAACAGGGAATACTATTGCGATGAAGGGGTGTACCTGGTCTGCAATGATGTTTAGGTTGGTGACACCTGTCAAATTGACATCTGCATGAATGGCCGGACCCAGAGTTTCCCAGCAGAACATTGCCCAGAGCATCACACTTCCTCCTCTGTCTTGACATCTTTCCACAGTGCATCCTGGTGCCTTCACTTCCCCAGGTTAACGGTGCACACACACACACGGCTGTCCACGTGATGTAAAAGAAAATGGCGACTCATCAGACCAGGCGATCTTCTTCCACGCTCCAAGGTTAAATTCAGATGCTCGCCTGCCAATCATGGGCACCCTGACCAATCTGCGGCTACGCAGCCCTATATGCAGCAGGGTCCTTCTGTAAACATCATACAAATTTTCTGTGAGTTGTGTCACAGAAGACCTTTTGTCTGTTTGGACCAGATGGGATAGCCTTCATTGCCATCGCGTATTGATGAGACTTGGGCGCCCATCACCCTGTCGCCGGTTTGTGGTTTGCCCCTCCTTGGTCCACTGTTGGTAGGTACTCACCACTGCTGATTGGGAGCACCCCACAAGCCTTGCATTTCAGAGATGCTATGGCCATTACAATTTGGCTATTGTCAAAGTCGCTCAGGTCTTTTATTCCTGCCCATTTCTCCAGTACTCAACATGTTGACTACAAGAACTGATTGTTCACTTACCATCTAATCTACCCAGACCATGACATGTGGCTTTGTTAGGGAGTGATCAGCGTTATTTACTACACCTGTGAGCGGTCATAAAGTTTTGGCTCATCAGTGTACAGAAGTACACAATGTTGCCAGAGCAAATCCACTAAATGGACAATCCTATGCAGTTATTTTGCCAAAACATCAATATTTACTTCTTTTTTATTTATTACCAAAAATACATGGTGAATACATGAATTATGTGAATTATTCTGCCATGAATTTCTTAGGGCTCAGCATCAGTGATCAAACTGAGCATGCTCAAAAGCCTGTAAGTTCTACCTTCAAGACCAAACTTGATATTTGTACGTGCTCACTGTTTAAAAGTTCAAGTTGCTCTTAATAAAATGGCATAATATATTTACTTAATCGATTGTTTTAAGTAATCTCAACTTTTTCTACATTAGATAGTTTAATCAACTTTTAAAAGAGATTTTACCTGACAAAATTAAACTTTTTTTACAGTTACTAAAAATTATGAAAAATAATTAAAAATATGTTTTTTTGTTTGTCGTGTTAAGCACTTTTTTATGTCCTAAATCATATTTTAAAAAATTAAAGAAAGGTTGGTTTTCACAGATTCCACATTGAAATTCTGAGATTTAAGTAACTTAAAACTGGAAATAAACTACGTTTCAGGATTTTGAAAAATGACAACATTTTGAACAAAACAACATTTTTTTTAAAAGAATGTTTTACTATTCTGCATGATTTCGAGGTCACTAATCAAATAAGAAAATGTGTGACATTGACCGTGGTAACTGCTTTTTTCTATTGAAGTTCAAGATGATCTTTGCAACTTCATCAAATAATAATGGTTTAACATGGATCCTTCGGTTTTGCACAAACTTGTGTAGTCCATACCAGCTGAAGAGCAGACTGTCATTAAAGCAAAATGTAAAAATGCATTTACTGTTATTTGGCCCTTGAGCCATTTGAAACAAGAAACGAATCTTCTCTGTGGAAATGCACTACACAGGGTAAATTCATAATGAGTGCTGTGAGTCAGATTGTATAACTGATACTTTATAAAGTGCTAAATATTCAGACTTTTTCAGTGGGCACAATTTTTTAATTTTTTATTAAACAATCATATTTCCTGTTAATTCATTGTTTTCTTTTCCCTTTATTCTTTCTTTCTCTGTCCCTATCCTTCTCTCTCTTACTTAGGCAGACACAACGACCAGTTTTCTTCGAGCTGCACGCTCGGGTAATCTGGAAAAGGCTCTGGACCACATCAAAAATGGAATAAACATCAACATAGCCAATCAGGTGAGACAAAAATACATCCTGCAATAGACCTTATTCGGAGTAGTGCCATATAATTTTTTTTTAAATCCGTTTGTTAAAACCTCCTTAGCCTCATGTTCATAACTTTTGCATCCAAGGTAACTTTGAAGTCTATTAATAGCACTACCTAAATTTAAAAAAAAATGTTATTTAGAGCTGTGAATTTATCATCTTATAGATTAGGTTTAACATCAGTGCATGCCTGCATCATTATTAACACCTCGGTGCTCCTGTGGTCATACAGTACAGCTGTGTTTACAGTGTCAATACAGAGATGTGTTCTAATTAATCACGCCAACATGTCTTCCCACTTTTGCACCCAGTTGCATCATCGAACTGTGTGCTACGTAGAATAGCACATTCTGATTTTTGCAGAGGAGCTATGTTTGGTTCTCAGAGATGGGTTAGTGAATGGACCGGAACAGCTGGCTGGCTGCCCACATTTAAAAGCTCTGAAAATGAACATGCACTCTGTGTGCCTGCAGCCTGAACACACACACACACACACACACACACACACGTTGGGTTTCCATGTTTTATAGGGACTCTCCATACACATAATGTTTTTTATACTGTACAATTTATATATTCTATCGCCTAACCCTCACACAACCCCTAAACCTTACAACAAAAAAAAAAAATCAGCATTTTTACATTTTCAATAAAACTAAATTTCGATGCCTCTTGCATCTTGGTGGTTTTAAAAGTTAACATGCTAGTTCACCTGAAAAGGGTTTACTCACCTTTATGTTGTTCCAAATCTGTATGACTTTCTTTCTTCAGTGGAACACGAATAGTTGATTTTTGAAGAATTTTCTTGCCATTCTTTTCAGTATTATGAAAGTGAATGAGGACTGGGGCTAACAAGCTCCAAAATGACTAAAAAAGCACCAATAAAGTTACATACAAGTTCCAAAAGATGTCCAGATGACTTATATTCCAATAAATTTTTAGCATATGATACCTTTCTGTTAATAACAGACCTTAAAGGGATAGTTCACCCAAAAAAGAAAATTCTCTCATTTTCTCACCCTCATACCATCCCAGATGTCTTTCTTTCTTCTGCTGAACATAAACAATATTTTTCGAAGAATTTTTCAGCTCTGCAGGTCCATATGATACAAGTGAATGGTGACCAACATTTTTAAGCTCCAAAATGTACATAAAGGCAGCATAAAAGTAATCTTTAAAACTCCAGTGTTTAATCTATGACTGAAGTGATATGATAAGTGTGGGTGAGAAACAGATTAATATTTAAGTCAGTTGTTACCATAAATTCTCCTCTTGATCAGCAGATGGCAATATGCACGAAGAATGCAAATCACCAAATACAAAAGACAAAGAATGTAAAAGTGGAGATTGAAAGTGCAAAAGGACTTAAATATTGTTCTTACCCACACCTATCACTTAACTTTAATTTTAAACAACATAAATTGTTAATTATACAGTATTAAGAAGATAGCAACATATGTGCCGCAGTGATGTTCTCGAGGAATCGAGAATGGGCGGCGAGCGCTCCTAGTTGCTGCGCGTTTTGCAGCTTGCGCCCTTTTCCAGTCGAATCCCATAGAAAAATGTAAACAAATGTGTCCCCATTCAAGATATACATCCACTAAGGTGCAGATGCAATCTTTGTTAATTAAAATATAAAGTTGCATTTGGGCAGATTAGCACCCTAAGCATCTTATGCATGGGGCGAATTAGTTACCACTAGACCACCCAGCCAGACTCCTACTACTGGCGCTGATTGATGCACTTCTAAACTGACTTACAATATCTCATGACCGACAGTAGCACACATAGAGATGAAGTTATCAAATGTATTATGTGAAATATTTATTTTAGAGCTTGAATTGATTATCAAGAATGACTATTCATCAAAAAAGACCATTTAAAATAATCTTTTACTGGTGCAACACTCGCGGTAAAACCAGGCTTGAATCGCACGTGTTTCAGATGAGGAAGCATATTTAGCATGTAGAAAGTACCAAATGGTAGATGAATATAATTAAATCAGCAGAAAAAAAACGCTGCAGTAACCAACACTTAATTAACTCCAGCTTCAGTTCCACTTAAACACCTGCAATTCCGAACAAAAACATTTGGGGCTCAAGCCAAGCAACATCATGTCACCGAGCTCATCACATTGCATTCTGGGATCGCCCACCTTGGGAAGGATACATATTATGACACATTTTAATTTGGCCAAAATGAGATATCTTAGGAGGCAGCATAATTAATATACCTACCTTTTGGAACAGCTTTCTTGTCAGGAGTGCACCTATTATGTCTTACTAGGTTTTGGAACAGACCCTTATGGTGCTTCTTTGTAATTTTTTAGCTTGGTAGCCCAGGTCCTCATTCAATTGCATGAAATAAAAAAGAGTGGCAATGATATTCATAAAAAAAAAAAAAAAAAAAAAAAAAAAAAAAAAACACCCTTACAGTATGTTCTATGGAAAAAATACAGTTTTGGAATGAGTGAATGATGACAAAATTTTTCATTTATGGGTAAACTATTCCTTTAAATAAACTGAAGGTACAGTATCTTTCCTTTGAGTAATGGTGATATCACAGTGCATGTCTTTGTGCTGTCGCAACACATTTTGTGAGGGGCTTAGACTGGCTTGAGAGACGTATTAAGCCCTCAGCCCAAATGCTTTGTGACTAGAGTAAATACAGGAATCAGCAAACCTTATTTTTAAGCTCTGGCCATGTCATAACTTCCCTCCTTACAATTAATAATCTTGTCCTAGAGTGTAATTTGTCTTTATTTTTAAGGGTGTATATCTAATGGCTATAAGAAGCTCTAATGTTATAAAGCCAGCATATTTTTTTTTGTTGACAGCTATGTTGACAATATAACTACAAATAATGTCAAATCTGCTAAAATTGTTAATTTGGACCAAATATTTTTTTTTTTCTTTTTAAAAGTTCATTTGTATTCCTGATTAGCATCAAAGATCCGAGGGCGAATTCACTAATATTTGTGCCACTATTATGTGCAGTGTTTCAGGGCTAAAACCTGCACCTTATTCACTAGTACTGGGTAAAAATATAGATTTTCCGATGCAGCGTGATCTTAATTTGAAAGATCTTGATATCAATTCTTAAATCCCAAGATCGATGTTTTTCTTGAGGTGGCAAGTACGTAAGTAAATTGATTAAAAACAACAAAAAAGTCATACAAATGAACATTAAATTCTAATCACACATGGATGTGCTAAAGAAACCATCCACATCCCCTCTCGTTATAAACGCTTACTGGCTGATGCCGATGGTTATAAAGAGACATTACTGATTTAGCATGTGTTCTACAGATCAAAGTAAATAAAGATGTAACAAAAAAAAAAAAAAAAAAAAAAAAAAAAATATATATATATATATATATATATATATATATATATATATATATATATATATATATATATATATATATATATAATGCAATTTCAGACAATTATTGATGGAATAGACTGAATTTGACAATTTTTAAAAACCAGAAAGTGACCAATAAGATGAAAAACGTTTAGGTTACTGATGAAACCTCTGTTCCCTGATGGAGGGAATGAGATGTGTGTCAAAGAAGCGACGCTAGTGGTCTCTCTTGAGAGCCTCCCGCATCTCTGAACTTGAGAAAAGGCCAATGAGAAATTGACAGACAGAATTTGCATGTCCCGCCCCCGGACATACGGGTATAAAGGGAGGGAAATGCATCTGTTCATTCAGGAATTTGCCTGAGGAGCCGACAATGAGGTTCGGTCGTATCAGTGGCTCGGTTCAGCGACGTTGCCGGGAGGACACAACATCTCCTTCCCTCCATCATGGAATAGAGGTTACAACAGTAACCTAGACGTTCCCCGTCTGTCGCTCACTTCGACGTTGTGTCGAAGAAACGACACTAGGTGTCCAAATTTAATCACACCATGCGCTGAACCGTGTATGTGCGCTGCTGACACAGGTGAGGGCAGGCAGTTGCGTGCCAAAACGACAGGCCGTGTCAGACTGTATGTACCCTTCCCTAACGCCCCATAAGATAACCTTCATAACCTTCTGGTTCCCTACACCCTGATATGGGGGGAACAAGGCGACGTGCCAAGCACGTTTTCTCTCTCTATGTTTCTCGCATAGAGTTAAAGCGGCTGGGGCCATCTTAACGCTATCACACGCCTCTGGGAAGGTGTTCTTTCCCAATTCCTATTCTTTCAGGGGGTAAAGACCCTGCGGAGACCACATCTGCCCAGGCTGGGGGAGGTAAAGAGTGGTGGAATACATCGCAGAGTAATTTGAGTACTCGTAGTGGGTCTGGTCGTGGAATTCCTCCGCTGAATTCGCGGACCAGAGGGCTAGGGAGGAGTCATCCAGGGAGCCGAGTTAGAGGGATCTCCTGGGATAAGAGTGCACGATATTACCTCAGTGGAGGGAAAGGGAGCAACGTGCAATCGGTACAACCGGTCACTTGTTACCACGTTACCGAGTTCTACCAGCTCGGACCTGAGAAATCATGGGATGAAACCGACTCAATCCTGAGATTGTGGGGGGGCGGCTGGAGTGGCGTTCCTTTTTAGGAAGGAAAGCAGCGACCGCAACATTGCCATGGTAAGGTTCTCGCGGTGAGAACTCGAACCATCCCCAAATGCTGCCTCGGTGTAATCACGGCCCAGACACACGAGGCAGCACCTGTGACCATCAGGAGTGGAGAGAACTCGAACGCATCCAGGAACTACACAGGGGTGGAAGGGCATCTTTATAAAGATGTGTCCTGAAAAGGACGTTCAAGGCCGCGTGTATTGCTCTTTTAGAGAATCAAACTCTTTTACAATATTCTCGTTTAGAGAGCGCTGTCGAAGCTCCCAGGGGCAAAGCTGCACTGCCGTGCAGAGGAGAAAGCCGCTGATATGCGCCGTAGATCCAACAGCATATGATCTTAGAGATAAGGTGAACAGTTTTGTGAATCGCAGCTTGCTGCTCACACCAAAAAATTCTGAATGAACAGACTCATTTCCCTCCCTTTATACCCATATGTCTGGGGGCGGGACATGCAAATTCTGTCTGCCAATTTCTCATTGGCCTTTTCTCAAGTTCAGAGATGCACGAGGCTCTCAAGAGAGACCCCTTGTGTCGCTTCTTCGACACAACGTCGAAGTGAGCAACAGATGGGGAACTAATGATAAATCCATCCATCCATCCATCGTCAACCACTTATCCTGTACAGGGTCGCGGGGGGCTGGAGCCTATCCCAGCTAACATTGGGCGAAAGGCGGGGTACACCCTGGACATGTCGCCAGTCCATCGCAGGGCCACTAATGATAAATATATATATATATACACTACCGTTCAAAAGTTTGGGGTCACTTACTCATTCTTTATTTATTTATTTATTTCACATTTTAGAATAATAGTAGTCAGCAAAACTATGGAATAATAGAAATGGAAATATGGGAATTATTTTGTGACCAAAAAATCCAAAATAAATCCAAAACTATGTAATATTTTAGCATCTTCAAAGTAGTCACCCTTTGCCTAGATTTTGCAGACATGTACTCGTGACATTTTCTCAACCAACTTCTTGAGGAATCACCCCGGGATGCTTTTTAAACAGTATTGAAGGAGTTCCCATCTATGTTGGGCACTTATTGGCTTCTTTTCTTCATATTTTGATCCAAGTCATCCATTTCAAAAACTTTTTTTTTTTTTAGGAAATTTTAGATTTGTAATTAAATAAATGTATATGTTTTGGCAGAATAATATTTTGTCTACAAAGTTAATTTCAAACTTTTAAGCATATACCTTCAGATCAAAAGATTTTTAAGATCATGAGAAACATTTCAGACAAGTGACCCCAAACTTTTGAACGGTAGTGTATATATACAGTATATATATATATATATATTTTTTTTTTATTGTACATAAAAGGTTTACTTAGAAGGTTAGAAAGTCCCTTTACCATTAAGAGCATTAACAAAATTTCTTTCATATGTAAGCAACATGGACACGGATCAAATCCAATCAAATCAAGTGGTTGTGGTCAGATTTTAATAGAATCAGGAAATCTGTTTTAATACCCAGCCCTATTATTCACTAGACAGTAGGAACTCATAATTCAGTTTAACCAGGTGCTACCTGCCTAAAAAATAGATGCTTTTGTACATTTTCCTATGGATCATGGGAGCTGTAATACATCAAATGATGATCAGATGAAGGAGACGAGTGTTATAACCAGCATGTACTACGCGCTGACATGTTGTCTAGTGCACCTTCCGCATTTCAAAGAGATGATTCAGGTGCCTGGATTGCATTGGTGGAGGGAAGCTTTACAATCCCAGTTAAATCTGGCAGATCACAGTAGTTTACTGCATCTTCCACAACTTAGCACTCAGAATGTTTCAGCAAACTGGAGAATTGCACCATGAAAATTTCATTTAGCACAGATTTATTAAATTTTTTTGGCACTGTTATTTGCATCATACCTATAGGGAATAGTGTGCTCAAACACCACAAGACAACATGTGCAAATAATCAATGTTATGACCATGCTAATTTTATTTCCCCCAATGTCATTGTGTGATACGTGCAAAAACACAGAACATAGATGTTAATACTGCATGATATTCGTCAAAAACGTATAACGTACGTCCAGAGAATATTAATGCCAAGTGGACACGTGTGCCTGTTTTCATCAATGCTCCTCCCCACCGTCTGCAAGTACCTCTCCATCTCCATTCTCTTTCTCTCTGTCCTCTTCTCCCACCCTCCTTCTCTGTGCATGGACTGTACAGTTGCAGTATGGAACTCATTAGAGATGAGTGACACTGCAGTATCAAGGGGATTCCAGACAGGCAAGCAGTACAGCCCCCCTACGGCAGCCATGAGCTGCGCACTGAGCTCTCCACAAAAAAGCATATACTGTACCATGTGGGTGCACCATTTTCCAATCAGCCTGTACCTCCCCCAGGCACCGTCTGCCACAAAAAAATCTGTTTGTCAAGTCACTGTGGCACCAATACTCTATTTCCACACCCTTTTTAATGAGAGTCCCACAGATCTGTAGACATCTTAGTGCTTCACTGTTATTTTTAGGCTGCCATCCTTTCAGTGAGTCACTTGACAAGTAGACAGCAAGAGATGTTCTTCAAATGTGTCAGGTTATTTAAAACAGAGTTTTTCAGCAGATCTTGTTTTCACAGAATGGACTTAATGGGTTGCACTTGGCTTCCAAGGAAGGCCACGTTAAGATGGTGCTTGAGCTGCTGCACAACGGCATTGATCTGGAGACTACTACAAAGGTAAAATTACCCCGTTAAATCACTTAGGAATCCAGCAGGCCAAATCTGATTGGATGAGTTGTATTCAAAGCTGTTATAAGAGGCAACATACACAATCTTATTATATTTTAATGCGGCAATGTTGCTTGGGAACTGAAACCATCTTACTTGGTAGACAAATTGGGTATTCTAAATATTACTATTAATACATTAACTGTTAATTGGATATTTGTGTATTTTAGTATTACTGTTTCCCCTGTTTTACAGAAGCCATTTTATAACTCAGCTTTGTGTCATACCTGAAAAAAAAAAATCTAAATCTAAATCCTTTCATGGCTTATTGCTTTTTTATACAATCACTAAGCACTTTATTAGGAACACTATGGTCCAAAAAGTGCCCAATGTGGTGTTCTTGCCACCTCAAGGTTTGACGTTAGAGTGGTTCTCCAAGTTACCGTTGCCATTCTGTCAGCTCAAACCAGTGTGGCCATTTTCCTCTGAACTTTCTCATTAACAAGTCGTTTCCATCCGCAGAACTGCTGCTCACTAGATGTTTTTCATTTTTAGCACCATTCTTAGTAAATGCTAGAGTCTCAGTAGATCAGCAGTTACAGAAATACTCAAACCAGCCCATCTTGCACCAGCAAGTATGCCATGGTCGAAATCACTGAGATCAAATTTTTTTTCCCTGTTCTGATGGTTGATGTGAACAGTAACTGAAGCTCCTGACCCGTATCTGCATAATTGTATGCATTGCACTGCTGCCACATGATTGGCTAATTAGATAATCACATAAATAAGTAGGTGTTCAAGTGTTCCTAATAAAGTGCTCAGTGATTGTATACTGTTGGAGTGGGAAAAGGGTCCCTCTCTCTCTCTTTGTTTGATTATGTCATGGCATTAATTTTCCTCTTGGGCAGAAAGGGAATACCGCCCTTCATATTGCTGCTCTGGCCGGTCAAGAGAAAGTGGTCGCTGAACTGATCAATTATGGTGCCAACGTCAATGCGCAGTCTCAGGTTAGTCTGAACCTCAGGACGTTTAAAAAAAAAAACTTACCCCTGCATTGATTAGTTTTATGCATTTATTTTTTGGTGTTGTTGTGTATGGTGTCTGTAGAAAGGTTTTAGTCCCCTGTACATGGCAGCACAGGAAAACCACTTGGAAGTGGTGAAATATCTACTTGAACATGGAGCCAGTCAGAGCCTTCCAACTGAGGTGAGTGACATGTCATTCTACCAATCAATAAGAGAACTGGGGGCTTTCATTCCACAAATCCAAATAATCTAACACTACTAATTGAAATGTATAAACACGGGTATTCGTTCTTTACTATGACCGTTTTTTTAAAACTTTTTTTAAATAACAGTGAAGTCATCAAAATAATAAAATAACACAAATCAACACATGGGAATTATGTAGTAACCAAAAATGTTAAACAAATCATAACTTTCTTACATTATTGCCTCTTCAAAGTAGCCCTACATTGTCTTGCCCTAGATTACAAATCTGCACACTCATTCTCTTATCCAACTTCTTGAAGGGCCACTTGTGATGCTTTTTAAATTGTCTTAAAGTACATTTGCTGGACTTTTGTTAGCTACTTTCTCATCCAAGTTTTTTTTATTAAAATAGCCCTGTAAAGAAATGAATGTGTAGAGACAATTTATATTTGTCTTAAAAACGAATTACAAGCATTTAAATATAAGTTTTTTTATCAAAAGGTTTGAGAAACATGAATTCAGTCACGTGTGTTCAAACTTTTGACTGATAGTGCATCCCACATAACTCATTTTCTTGATTTTGCCCCAGGATGGTTTTACTCCTTTGGCAGTAGCACTTCAGCAGGGCCATGAGAACGTGGTGGCCCTTCTGATAAACTATGGCACTAAGGGAAAAGTGCGTCTTCCAGCCCTACACATCGCAGCACGCAATGATGATACACGCACTGCTGCTGTACTGCTGCAGAACGACCCCAATCCAGATGTCCTGAGCAAGGTATTTAGTGTGTATGTGTGTGTTTGTGCTTGTCTGAAAGACTGTATCTCACCAAGAGCAAGATTACACATCATGACTCACTAAGCTCACATTGCAGCCACTCGTAATTGCAGTGATAGCAATGTGTTGTGATAAATAGGTCTGAAAAAGAAACAGAACATACTTTGTTAGAGATCAGTTAGCGTAATTGTTCCTGTTTTGTACAAATACTGAATCAATGAAATGTCATACTGCCTCTCCATTACTTACTCCATGTGTTTTTCTCCATACAGACTGGATTTACTCCCCTCCACATCGCAGCGCATTACGAGAATCTCAGTGTTGCACAGCTTTTGTTAAACAGAGGAGCCAATGTGAACTTTACGCCTAAGGTCAGTTCAACTCTAGTCTCACATAGCTAGACTTTTGAATCGCAGCATAAAGTCTGGTCCTCATTGCAGCTTATTCTGGTCAAGAAATGCCCAATTAGAAAGGAAAATACTTTTTATATGCCCAGCCACAGTGTGTTTTGTTTTTATGTGCTGTTTAGGAGCGGGGTTATCTGAAATAGATTATATCAAAACTTTATTCTCTTCTCTTCTCTTAAAGAATGGCATTACTCCATTGCATATCGCTTCCAGGAGAGGGAATGTGATTATGGTGCGACTTCTATTGGACAGAGGAGCTCAGATAGATGCTAAGACTAAGGTACAGTATTCATTCAAACACACCGTTTCACAGCAACTCTATTTGCTGTGTAAAGTAGGATGAAAAAATGTACTGCTGAACATAACTTATTTAAGTCTAGCTCATGGAGGATGACCCATTTTACGTTCTCTTGGGAGAATCAGGTATTTTCTCTTTGTGACAACATTCTGCTTTAATGGTGTGCTTTGATTATGAAAATATAAAAGAAAATGCAGTGTGCTAAAGGGATAGTTCACCCAAAAAATGACTGACCATCATGTTGTTCCAAACCTGATAAACAAACTGTACAAAGTGATTCGTGACCAGACCTTTGAAGTGCCAAAAATCACATAAAGGCACATCTGGGATGGTATACGGGTAGGTAAATGATGAGAGAATTGTTTTTTTGGGTCAACTATCCCTTTAAGGATGCATTGAAACCACTGACATTACCAGAATGAATAATTGCCATTCACAGTACTGTTTCCGTCCTCTGCAGGATGAGTTGACACCGCTGCATTGTGCAGCCAGAAACGGCCATGTACGTGTTGTGGAGATCCTGCTAGACCAGGGCGCTCCCCTTCAGGCCAAGACCAAGGTGACCTAATCATATTCCTTAGACAAGTCCATACTGTAATGAATTTTTAGCTTCCTATTAACATCTCTGCTTTATAGATACCGTAATCATGCTGATCAGTTAAGAATGATATGCCCCCCTCTTGCAGAACGGTCTGTCTCCCATCCACATGGCAGCGCAGGGCGATCATATGGACTGTGTGAGACAGCTGCTGCAATACAATGCAGAGATTGATGACATCACACTAGATCACCTGACCCCGTTGCATGTGGCAGCACACTGTGGGCACCACCGCATGGTCAAAGTGCTGCTCGACAAGGGGGCAAAAGCGAATGCCCGGGCTCTGGTTAGTGCACCTGTGTCTCTTTCTCCTCTCTGTTTTTGCTGACTTGAATCTCTCTCATTTCTCTGCTATGCCTTAAAGAGATAGTTCACCCAAAAAGTTCAATTATGGGTATTCATGGTAATCATTTACTTACCCTCATGTTGTTCTAAAACCCTATGATTTTCTTTCTTCCGTTGCACACAAAAGAAGATGGATTTCAAACAAGGAAGTGTTATTTACTCTGGATGAGTAAATAATGAACTATACCTTTAAATCATTAGTTCATCCAGACATGATTTACCCTCATGTTGTTCCAAACATGGAACGACGTGAGGGTGAGTTTGCATTTTTGGGCGAACTGTCCCTTTGTTTTACTGTACCTGATACCAATGTTACTATTCTACAATGGTATATACCTTAGTAATCATTTAGGCAGTTGCCTGAGATATCTGAGATAGCGGTGTGCCTGGTACATTATAATAATGAAATTACTATAATGAAAAACTGTAGTACTGTATTCAATGGCTCAATCTGTAAAACTGTAAACTGTGTAAAATACAACTATTTGTTGTATCTTTCAGAATGGGTTCACCCCTTTGCACATTGCCTGTAAGAAGAACCACATGCGGTCCATGGACCTTCTTCTCAAGCACTCAGCATCTCTGGAGGCTGTGACTGAGGTCAGATTACTCTCCACCTGTCACTTTGATGGATAACCTTCATTCTCATTGCACCATCTATGCCTATAGCTTGACTCTTTTAGAAAACAGAAATGCTAGATACATGTTCATTATTACATTGTGTAAAGTAGTATTATATTATATTATATTATATTATATTATATTATATTTCCATTTTAGAGAGCATTTAATTCGGCCAAGATCTGTGTTGTGGAAGATGAGTCATCAATATATTTGGTCCGTTGTCCTGGAAAAGAAAGACTGTGGATTTAAAATGCCTATATTTGCTAAATGTAAATTTTGACAATGTTACAGAGTACACTAGCCTCAAAGCAAATAGACTGCCTCAAAGCTAACAGACATAGGCTAAAAACCACAAAACTCTATGCTTTTTATGGGTCTATTAGTGCATTTAAGACAAAGCCATTAAACACACACTGTTTAATTGCATGTATACTTTTATCTTTTAGTCTGGTCTAACCCCACTTCATGTGGCTGCTTTCATGGGGCATCTTAACATAGTGAAGAGTCTGCTTCAGAGAGGAGCTTCACCCAATGCATCTAATGTGGTAAGAACTGTGTAATCCATTCAGCACCTCAGAGATACCAAACAATCATCTCCCCAAGGCACAGCTATTCTGCCATACATGCTAACTAATGTCTTTAGCAACGATTATAGTGATCATGCCAGAATCACTATTTCTTTCGAGAACTGGATTTTTATGGTGTCTGTATTTAAATGTGCTAATACAGAAAGTGGAGACCCCATTGCACATGGCTGCCAGGGCAGGACACTGTGAGGTGGCTCAGTTTCTGCTACAGAACAACGCGCAGGTGGATGCTAAAGCAAAGGTATGACAGGAATACAACCTTTTTTGAATTTTTTATTTATCTGCTTTTATCTCAACTCATGTTTTCTCTTTGTCTCTGTTTCCTTTCACAGGATGATCAGACACCCTTGCACTGTGCTTCTCGAATGGGACATAAGGAGTTGGTGAAGCTGCTCATGGAGCATAAGGCCAATCCAGACTCGGCCACCACAGCAGGACACACTCCATTGCACATCACTGCCCGTGAGGGACACGGCCAGACAACGCGCATCCTGCTTGACGGGAATGCACAGCAAACCAAAATGACCAAGGTTCCTCTTCTCTAATTACCCAAAAAGTTACGCTAATTCTGTGTGCTGTAATTCAGCGCAAAAACCTGCATCTTAACCACCCATGCTAAAACAATGCAGTGAACTCCCGCATTTGTGTGTATATATTTATTGTGTTACAGAAAGGATTTACCCCTCTTCATGTAGCATGTAAATATGGTAAAGTGGATGTGGCAGAGCTACTTTTGGAAAGGGGGGCCAATCCTAACGCAGCTGGAAAGGTAATAAATTAAGACAAAAATCTGCTTCTGCTTATATCAGTTGGCAGACAGCGGTGACTTACTGATGCCATGTGTCTCTCTTCTCCTATTTTAGAATGGATTGACCCCACTGCACGTGGCCGTCCATCACAACAACCTTGATGTAGTTAAGCTGCTGGTCAGCAAGGGCGGCTCTCCGCACAGCACTGCAAGAGTAAGACACACAAACATCTGTATCAAAAATACACTAAAACAACATAAATATCAGAGGCAGCAGCCGTTATAGAGCCAATCTACATTCTCCTTTCTCTCTTAAAGGCTGGTGTGGTGATGTTGTTAAATAACTAGCCAGGTAACCAATAGATTGTAGGTTCGATCATCACAAGAAGTGACCCATGAGCTATCACCACTGTGGCCTTGGTTTTCTTGTAACCAGAACTTTGACTAAACCGCAAAAAGTTCTGGTCCACATCAAAAATTGTTCTGGTCAAGAACTGCCCACTTAAAAAGGCACCTTCTGACCAGTGAAGCTAACAACCACAGTTTGTTTTGTTTCATGTGCTGTTTAGGGGCATATTCTATTCTATTCTATTCTAGCCATTCAAAAGTATAGTAATAAGTACAGACTATTTCTCAGACTTATCTCAGAAAGCAAAGTATAATTTACAGTACTGCTTGTGGATGTCTAGTTTACTTGCTGCTTCGATTTATGCAACACATTATTTACATTTATTTCAATTGACTGATCTCAGTTCAGAAGACTCAATAAAGGGTTAAACTTTTGACACACGGAGTCATGTGACAAAACAACATGGTGCTGATCACAGAGGAGTTTGTCTTTGGGAGAAATGCCAACAAAACTACATTTGGTAAGAAACCTAATTAAGTTTTTACATTGAAACCTATTTGAGTCAAAAGATTAGAGTCTCAGGTTTCATTCGATAAGCCAGTTTTAAAATTTGAGCGATTGTTTGCAAAATGCCACACTGATAAATACAATTGTACACTAATGTGTACTTTAGCACATCTTTTCCTTAGAAATGCTATATTTACTGTGCATTATCACATTATGAATCAATGGTTTTATCCAAAAGCTGCAAAAAGTTGCATTCAGATTCTTTATATGGAGTTGGGATGAAAATAAGGTGCATTTCGAACTGTTCTGAGACCAGTGTAGACAGATAGCACATTGGTGGTTAAGTCATTCACTTAATAGGGAGCAAGGGAGCATCCTATAGCTCTCTATGCAGCTAAGAACATTCAATCCAAACTTACTTCACTCAACATGATTGTCAGACATGGAAAAATGGTAATCAGTACATAGATTCAGAATTTATAATGTATAATTTTATTTTAACATGGTTGGCATTGATTGGATAATGTTGGCCAGTGGATAATGTTGGCCATTGCTTATTTCTGTTGTAATGTTAATAATGTCTCAAAACATGAATAAACAACACTTCTGGAAACATAATAAACAATTTGATTAAAAAAATCTGAACTTTCTATAGCTTGGTATTAAAAGTTTCACAACTTAGTCCCACTTTCCACATATGTGGACATACATTTTTCAGAACATTTTTCTCTAGAATTTGTATTTCTACATGTTTAATAAGTGCTACGTGTTACAAATCAAAAAGGAAAAAAGAAAATGCACATAGCAGTCATGCTTGGGTCTCAGAAGGTTAAACATAATCATGAATATCGGTCAAAGATTTGATGCCAAAGATTTTATTTATTTAATTCTCAAAAGCATCATTGTTTCAACCTGGTTCCTTGTGAACATGGCTTTCCAGGCAGACTGCACTTTTACTCCGGAACTTGCTTAAATCAGACAATCAGATTAGAGCTTGCCAGATCAAGAAAGTTCTTTCCAGTTTTGTGTGCTATATGCAACAGACGGTTAGTGAACAGACTGGGAACCGACTTTCGTGCCCTTGACCAAGTGACTTTCTGTATTTGCTGCTTTTTGACAGAATGGCTACACTGCCCTGCATATCGCAGCCAAGCAGAACCAACTAGAGGTGGCGAGCAGCCTACTGCAGTACGGAGCTAATGCCAACTCAGAGTCACTGCAGGGCATCACCCCACTTCACCTGGCCTCACAGGAGGGACAACCTGACATGGTGGCTCTGCTCATCTCCAAACAGGCCAATGTTAACCTGGGCAACAAGGTGACACAGTGTTTAGGCTTGGATTATTTAGACATTAGACATTTGAATATATCTGAATTATTGCATATATGAGTATAAAGGCTATATAAGCATTTATACTGTGCCTATCTTCTTTTTGTGTGTGTGTGTGTGTGTGTGTGTGTGTGTGTGTGTACAGAATGGGCTGACACCTCTGCACCTGGTCGCTCAGGAAGGGCACGTGGGTATTGCAGACATGCTGGTGAAGCAGGGTGCCTCAGTCTATGCCGCCTCTAGGGTAAGACATTTGAATTCACACGCATACACACAAACACTCAACAATACCATCTGTGGAATGTCCTAGAATTTAGACCCAAGAAATCTGTGCCATCAGAAAATGATAGTTGTAAAGAAACACATCTAGATTGTTTCACGAATGTAGACCTGAAGGGCGCGTATATCTACGTCTCGATTTCACCTCGACGCAGACCCTTCCTGCCGTTTGTGCTCGAGGGTCTGGCGTACCAGTACATGGTTGTGGCACGGTGGAGGGCGGGACCGGCGCGTGATTACGCACGCCCGTCAAGAGGGATAAAGGCCACTCGCAGACGGTGATCGAGAGAGAGAGCTTAATCAGCAGACATGTCTGTTGTCCTATGTGTTTGTTTTAAGTTCTTCATTAAAATATTATTTATATTGACAAGCCGGTTTCTCGCCTCTTCTTTGCCCATGAAAATGATCTTCTTTACATTGGTGCCGAAACCCGGGAAGGAAGAGGGATACGCCGTAGCGGAGTTCTCGCCACTTCTCAATAGAGCAGCCGCGGCCATCTGCCGGTGGACGGAGGAGCCCAGCCACCTGGACGCGGAGGAACGGCCGCCGACCGCGAGGGGAGGAGGGGCTCCTGGCCGACCGCCTGGAGCGGTTAGGGCCGCTGCCAGGGGCGGGGGAGTCCCCTACTAGCCGCTGGAACGCGGCGGGGTTGGAGACTGCCGACCGCGTGCGGGGAGGGGCTCGCCACCGACCGCCTGGAGCGGGAGAACCGCTGCCAGGGGTGGGGGGAGGCCCCTTCGACACCCCGGGAACACGGCGGGGCGTTCCGTCCGCCAGGGGCTGAGGACTGCCTCCGATCTGCCCGGAGAGGCGCGGCTGTTGTCCTGAAGAGGGTGGAGAAGTGGCTGAGGAACGAGCTACGGCGTATCAGAGAACCCGGCGAGTAAGTTTTTTTTTTTTTCTCCTTTAAATCTCTCTCTCCTCTTTCTCTCGATACCGCTCTGCGTTGGCCTTTTCCCTCTTTTTTAAATTATGGTGTTCGTGGGAGGGGAGGTACCGCCCAGTGCAGGAACCTCCCCCCCCCCCCCCCCCTATTTTTAATTGTTGTTTCCCTCCCCTTGCCCCTCCCTCGTCCAGGTTGATGGGGATGACCCGCCGGCAGACCGCGCGGGAGGCGCCCCCCCCCCCCCCCCCAGGGGATGTACGTCAGGCCGGGGGTCCCCAGCCTGAGAGAACGGGGGAGGAGTGTGGCACGGTGGAGGGCGGGACCGGCGCGTGATTACGCACGCCCGGTCCCGTATCAGGCTAATTGAGCCGTCAAGAGGGATAAAGGCCACTCGCAGACGGTGATCGAGAGAGAGAGCTTAATCAGCAGACATGTCTGTTGTCCTATGTGTTTGTTTTAAGTTCTTCATTAAAATATTATTTATATTGACAAGCCGGTTTCTCGCCTCTTCCTTGCCCATGAAAATGATCTTCTTTACAATGGTCCTCCCTGTCTTTGCTCCTGGACAGCGGAAAGGAAGCGCTGTCTCCAAGCAGAGGGATCATTGGATCACTGGATCGTTGAAGTCATAGCTATGGAATATCATGCCCAGCACGTCTTCAAGAAGGCCGCAGAGGCAGCTCTTGCTCTGTTAAGGGAAGTGGGCATTCGCAACTATCTTGATGACTGCCTAATCCTAGCTCACTTTTGGGATGTGTTGTGTGTGCACAGGGACCTGGTGCTCACGCACCTCAGCCGGCTAGGGCTTCGGATTTCAGAGCATCTTTTTTCTCGGCTTGGAGTTGGACTCAGTCTTGATGATGGTGCGCTTCACGAACTGGCGTGCATAGTCAGTGCTGACCGGTTTGAAATCGTTCAGACAGAAAACAGCGGTTCCACTGAAACTGTTTCAGAGGCTCCTGGGGCATATGGCATCCTCAGTGGTGGCCACAACTGCAGCTCATGGGACCTCTCTGTAGTCCTTCAGGGTCTACGGGGAGCCCCCTTTGAGCCTTTGGAGTCAGCTGAGCTTAAGGCACTCTCTTTAAAGACTGCCCTCCTGACTGCCCTCACTTCCATAAAGAGGGTAGGTGACCTGCAATCATTCTCTGTCAGCGAAACATGCCTGGAGTTTGGTCCGGCTACTCTCCCGTGATCTTGAGACCCCGACTGGGCTATGTGCCAAAGGTTCCCACGACCCCATTCAGGGATCAGGTGGTGAACTTGCAAGCACTGCACCAGGAGGAGGCAGACTCAGCCTTGATGTTGCTGTGTCCGGTGCACGCTTTACGCATCTATTTGGATAGCACACAGAGCTTAAGAGTCTCTGAGCAGCTCTTCGTCTGCTTTGGTGGACAGCGGAAAGGAAGCACTGTCTTCAAGCAGAATGTCACCTACTGGTTCATCGACACCATAGCTATGGCATATCACGCCCAGCACATGCTACCTCCGCAGGGCTACAAGTCCATTCTGCCAGAAGTGTGGCAGCCTCCTGGGCCCTGACCAGTGGCACCTCTCTAACAGACATTTGCAGAGCAGAGGGCTGGGCAACACCCAACACCTTTGCAAGTTTCTACAATCTCCGGGTTGAGCCGTTTTATCACTTGTGCATAGCGCCAATCACCTCCACTGAGCTGAAGACATGTGCTGTTGAATCCCAGTAGTGTTCACAAAATGTGTTCCCTGGATGACTTCCTCCTAGCCCTGTGGCAGACGAGTTTGCAGAGAAAATCGTTGCCAGCTCAGTTGCTAACTAAGCCCTGTACTGGGGTAGGTGCTCCGCATGTGCTGGTTCCCCGTAGGTAACCCCATGCAACGTATATCTTCCGCTAAATTGTTTCCCTGTTGGTAAACTGCGTCTTTCTTGGTCAGAGGCCCCTCTGCCCCAGTCACCATGTTTGTAGAAACTCCTCCCCGGATTGGTAGGACTACCATGGGACTTCTCCAAATGTCATACTTCCAACTGAATTTTTTTCTTTAAAAAGTCGTCAAGACCTTGTGACATATTTCCACTCAAAATCACCCCCCCTCCCCCCTTTTCTGGGCAGGGTGTGATCTTCACGTGGACACTGGTGGTCCCAGTCGATTGACAAATTTTCACTCTTTTTGGGGACAAAATGAAAAAGGAGGGAAAAAGGCATGACTGGCATAATCACGTACAATAAATTGGCTTTCAAGAATGTGTACAGTGTCGTCATGATTAACACAGACAAACGATTGGGGTAAATTCTGTCATGTGACACTCTATTTTTGCGTTAATGACAATTTTCTCAACAAAAAGTGTTTCCAAACCAGTTTTTCACGACATTTGAAGTTTCGACATACAGTTTATGCACTATAGTTATAGTTTTGCCATAATATGTGTTTCCATCATCTTTATTTTGATGCTGTAAAACATTTTCGCAAAAAATCCTTGGATGAAAAAGTAGTTATTGATCATCTATGACCATTGGAACCCTCCTGAGAGTGATGCTCATTTAGTTGTTCCTTAACTCTCTTTTTTCTCTTTTTAAACTCTCGCTTTCATAGATGGGCTACACACCCTTACATGTGGCTTGTCACTATGGCAACATAAAGATGGTGAAGTTCTTACTCCAGCAGCAAGCCCACGTTAACAGCACGACCAGAGTAAGTCCAACAGTTCTTGATCAATTCAGGATGCACACTAGCCACTTTTCATACACTTTCAGTGTTAGATTGTAGTATAACATTTTGCATTCTTCTAATTCCGTTTTAATGTAAGGATCACAATTGTTGATAAGGAGGTTTTGTTGAAGCAAATATATCATAAGTCCATTCTTTTTTTCTGTGCCCATTTTTCCCTTTTTCAGACGGGATATACACCTTTACATCAAGCTGCTCAGCAGGGTCATACAGACATTGTCACCCTGCTGTTGAAACATGGAGCCCAACCCAATGAAATCACCACAGTAAGCATCCGACACCCCCCCCCCCCCCCCTCCCCCAGCTTGAAATAAAAAAAAATTATACACTCCTTGAAAATCTGATGGAGAACAGCATTTGGTGTGGGTAATTTCTACTGTCATGCTGCCAGTCCTGTGCAATAAGCTGCTATTTAATAATTACCCAGCTGAAAAGAGCTGCATGGCTGGTTGCAGCATACAGTGGCCTCAAAATTATTTGGACACATAAATCTTTGAATGTGAAAGTAATTGATAACAAAATTTAAAACCAAGTGGCTTATGCAAACTAATGGTGCTAGACCTTTTCTCAGAATTAACACAGCATGTTTCTGAAGTATTTTTGCAATGATTTTTAACTGACTGTTCCCCGGAAGTTCACACTAATGTCCTACAAGAGGAACCACAGGTATAGTTTATTAAATAAATTATATTCCACTAAGTTTGACAACCACAAAGTGTCCAAATACTGTTAATTTACTGTTAAATAATGTTGTCAATATCTATAGGTCTAGATGTGTTGCTTTTATCATTTAAAATCTAACAAACTTGCTAAATGTTTTGCTTGAAAAGTGTGCTTGTGATAGCTTTCTTTAAAATAAATGTCATTTAATGCCAGAAGGCTTTATATTTTGTTATCTTATTGAAAATCATACAATAAGCATTTCTTAAAGAGTTCACCCAAAAATGAAAATTCTCTGTGCGGAACACAATCAAAGATATTTAGAAGAATATTTTATTTCTGTAGGTCCATACAATGCAAGTGAATGGGTACATACAATTTTAAGCTCCAAAAGGACATAAATGCAGCATAAAAGTAACCCATAAGACAGTGGTTAAGTCTATATCTTCTGAAGTGATATGATAGGTGCAGGTGAGAAACAAATCAATATTTAATTCATTTTTTTACTATCAATCTCTATTTTCACTTTCACATTCTTCTGCTTTTGTTTATGGTGATTTGCATTGAGCAAATGCGCACGTGCGCATACGCATCAAACTGATTGCAATGGAGAAAAGGAGCGCAGTCACTTTGATTAAACTGGTGGAAAAACATACATCGCTTTCAGGTTCAATGTAATCAATTGTGCAGCTTTCATGGATGTCATGGTCATGTGTGAGGGTTTTTTAAGTGTTTTAGATCGTTTCTCATCATGTAATAGACTGTGCACCAGGTTGAGACGTTTCAGCATGAGAGTAAATCTGCCCTGCATTTACAGATGATTGTACTGTATTAAACTGTATATAATACTGAATATAGTGTACAATAATGCTAAGGGTTCTGATATTTGATAGTCCTGATAGTGCCAAATATAATGTCTGATTTCACCTGTGAATTTATACTATGGCAAATATTTTACTGGAAATGCATGCACTACCCTTAAAAATTACGTTTTGAAAAGAATACTTAAGAAACATGTAATCAGTGACATTATGTTTTAAAAAATAGAACATTCATTTAAAAATACATCAAATGTATGTACAATCAGTGACAGTGTACAAGCTTATGCATCAAACATAATTCTGTATTTTTCCACTGGGCCAAATTATTAATATTTATATTCTGATGTCACCATTGCCCTCTGCTGGGCTGATTTTTTGGCCCACGCCATCCCCAATGGATAATTTTACTCTTTAATTAACAGTATGTTAAGTTTTACAAGTGAAGGATAGAAACTATTTTGCATATGTACTGAAAATAATAATATAAAAATCAAACACAACTATTCATGGCTTTGTTCATAATTTTGAGAGTGTATAGAGCCATTCAGTACTGTAAACCAAACCAAATCCTTACGCCCTTTATCATTTCTGTTTCTTAAAAAATATAATTTTAATAAAATACTGGAAATTTCGCTATTTATCCGATTAATCAATTAAATAATCGATGATTAAACAATTATCAAAATAATTGTTATTTGCAGCCCTAGATCTGTTTCCAACCCACATCTATCATATCACTCCTGAAGATATAGATTAAATCACTACAATCTTATGGATTACTTTTATGTTGTGTTTATGTGAATTTTGGAGCTTCTACATTTTGGTACCCATTCACTTGTATTGTATGACAATTGTAAAAACATGGTTCCCCGTCTGTCGCTCACTTCGACGTTGTGTCAAAGAAGCGAAACTAGGAGTCTCTCTTGAGTGCCAAATATGCCTCTGATCTATCAGGCCAATGAGAAGTTGGCAGATAGTATTTGCATACCCCGCCCCAGGACATATGCGTATAAAAGCAGGGAAATACGTCGACAGGTGCTGTGCAAGGTCAGGGAGGATGAGGAACAAGTCACCGTAGTGGCTCCCTACTGGCCCACCCGGGCCTGGTTCTCCTCGCGACAGCCCCTCCTTGGCGAATTCCACTGAGGCAAGACCTTCTTTCTCAGGGACAGGGCATGCTCTGGCATCCGCACCCAGACCTCTGGAACATCCACGTCTGGCTCCTGGATGGGACGTGAAAGATCTAGCTGGTCTACCACCTGCCGTTGTAGACACGATCAACCAAGCCAGAGGCCCCTCTACCAGAAAACTTTACGCCCTGAAGTGGCGCTTGTTCGCAAATTGGTGCTCATCCCGGGCTGAAGACCCACAGAGGAGCACAGTTAAGTCAGTGCTCTTATTTCTGCAGGAGAGGCTGGAGGGGAGGCTGTCCCCTTCCACCTTGAAGGTGTATGTTGCTGCTATCGCGGCCCACCACGACGCAGTAGACGGCAAGTCTTTGGGTAAGCACGACTTAATCATCAGGTTCCTAAGAGGCACCCGGAGGTTAAATATTTCCCGGCCAGGCCTGTTCCCCTCCTGGGATCTCTCGGTTGTCCTCGCGGACCTTCAGAGACCCCCCTTCGAGCCGCTAGAATCAGTTGGACTTAGGGCCTTCTTCTCTCCATCAAGAGGGTCGGGGACCTGCAATCGTTCTCTGTTAGCGTCAATTGCCTGGAGTTCGGTCTGGCAGACACATATGTGATCCTAAGACCGCGACCGGGCTACGTGCCCAAGGTTACTAACACACCCTTGAGAGACCAGGTAGTGAACCTTCGTTGCTCTGTCCGGTACCTACTTGGACCACACGCAGAGCTTTAGACATTCTGAGCAGCTCTTTGTCTGCTTTGGCGGACAGCGGAAAGAAAACGCTGTCTCCAAACAGAGGCTTTCCCACTGGGTGGTGGACGCAATTTCATTGGCCTATCACACCCAGGCCGTGCCCCCCCCTTGCGGGTCCGAGCACACTCAACAAGGAGTATTGCGTCCTCGTGGGCACTGGCCAGAGGCACCTCCCTGGCAGACATATGTAGAGCAGCGGGTTGGGCAACACCTAATACATTTGCGAGATTCTACAATCAGTTAGTATCGTCCCGTGTTTTCTCAGGTCCGAGCCAGTAGAACTCGGTACACGCTGATGGACTGACCGGGTGGATCGCTTGCACCTAGCACCCTTTCCCTCGGCCAAGGTAAAACAGTGTGCATTCTCTCCCACTCATTTATGCATTTGGCAGACGCTTTTATCCAAACCCTTATCAGAGCCCTTATTACAGGGACAATCCCCCCAGAGCAACCTAGAGTTAAGTGCCTTGCTCAAGGGCACAATGGTGGTGGAAGGGGGGTTTGAACCACCGACCTTCTGATTGGCAGTCCTGTGCTCTAGCCACTACGCCACCACCACTCCAACTTCTCATTGGCCTTTTTTGCACTCAAGAGAGACCCCTAGGGTCGCTTCTTCGACACAGCGTCTCATTCCCTTCATCAGGGAATGGAGGTTACATACGTAACCTAGACGATTTTCATTCACCTACCTGATTTTTATAAATCAAATCAAATCAATCAAATCACTTTATTGTCACACTACTGTGTACACGAGTGCAACAGCAGGTGAAATTCTTGTGTGCAGTTCCGTGCAACAATGCAGTAATGACAGTGACAATAACAACATATTTACACAAAACAATTTACATAACAAATGTACACATACCTACACAACAATTTACATAACAAATGTACACAATACACACAATGTAGAATACACATACACTAGATACAGGTATAAATATATATAAACACTAATTGAATGGGAGAATATATTGACAGAATGAGGATTAATAAAGTGCAGTGCTGATTGTTGATCATGAGGGATCATGTGTTCAAAAGTCTTATTGCTTGTGGGAAGAAGCTGTTATGTAGTCGGGTGGTGCGGGTCCTGATGCTGCGATACCGCCTGCCTGATGGAAGCAGTGAGAGCAGCCCATGACTCGGGTGGCTGGAGTCTTTGATAATCCTCCGAGCTTTCTTCACACACCGTCTGTTATATATATCCTGGAGGGAGGGAAGCTCACCTCCGATGATATTTCTGGCCGTTCGCACCACCCTTTGCAGGTCTTTGCGGTTGTGGGCGGTGCTATTGCCGTACCAGGCGGTGATGCAGCCAGTCAGGATGCTCTCTACGGTGCTGGTGTAGAACCGTGTGAGGATGTGGTGGTTCATTCCAAACTTCCTCAGCCATCTCAGGAAGAAGAGGCGCTGGTGAGCCTTCTTCACAACGGCCTCAGTGTGGACGGACCATGTGAGTTCCTCAGTAATGTGGACACCGAGGAACTTGAAGCTGCTGACTCTCTCCACCGGTGCTCCATTAATGGTGATGGGGCTGTGTTCTCTGTCTTTCTTCCTGAAGTCCACCACAAGCTCCTTGGTTTTACTGACGTTGAGGGAGAGGTTGTGCTCCTGACACCAGCGTGTCAGAGTGTGCACCTCCTCTCTGTAGGCTGTTTCATCATTGTCAGTGATCAGACCTACAACCGTCGTATCGTCAGCAAACTTAATGATGGCATTGGAGCTATGTGTCGCCACACAGTCATGTGTGTAAAGGGAATACAGGAGTGGGCTGAGAACACAGCCCTGCGGGGCTCCAGTGTTGAGGGTCAGTGATGAGGAGATGTTGCTGCCCATTCTAACCACCTGACGTCTGCCTGACAGGAAATCCAGGATCCAGCTGCACAGCGAGCTGTTTAAGCCCAGAGCCCGGAGTTTCTCATCAAGCTTGGAGGGCACTATGGTGTTAAATGCTGAGCTGTAGTCTACAAACAGCATTCTCACATATGTGTTCCTTTTTTCCAGGTGGGAAAGAGCAGTGTGTATTGTAGATGCAATGGCATCATCAGTGGAGCGGTTTTTACGGTAGGCAAACTGCAATGGGTCCAAAGAGGTGGGCAGAACAGAGCAGATGTGATCTCTGATCAACCTCTCAAAGCATTTGCTGATGATGGGGGTGAGGGCAACAGGACGCCAGTCATTTAAGCAGGTGATTTTGGCTTGCTTCGGTACAGGCACAATGGTTGATGTTTTGAAGCATGTGGGGACTACAGACAGGGAGAGGGACAGGTTGAAAATGTCCGTAAAAACACCAGCCAGTTGGTTCGCGCATGCTCTGATGACGCGGCCCGGAATGCCGTCTGGACCCGCGGCTTTACGGATGTTCATCCGTCGAAAGGATCGGGTTACATCCGCAACAGAGACGGAGAGTGAACCATCATCTGTAGTATCGGCCGCGAGTGCTCTCTCTGTGAGGGCGGTGTTGTTGTTGTCCTCGAAACGAGCATAAAATGTATTAAGCTCGTCCGGGAGAGAGGCAGCGGTGATCATGGCGGAGTTTTTATTCTGTTTATAGTCCGTAATGATGTTAATTCCCTTCCACATACTTCTGGAGTCAGTGGTGTTGAACTGACCTTCAATTTTGTGCCTGTACTGGCGTTTGGCTGTGCTGATGGATTTACGGAGGGCATAACTGGCTTGTTTACGCTCCTCCGCGTTCCCGGAATTAAAAGCGGTGGTCCGCGCTGTAAGTGCCGCGCGAACATCGCCGTTAACCCAGGGTTTCTGGTTGGGGAAGATCCGTATTGTTTTGGTTGGAACAACATCCTCTGCACACTTCCTGATGAAACACGTTACGCTATCAGCGTAAACCTCGATGTCGTCATCGGAGGCAGACCGGAACATCTCCCAGTCCGCGTGATCAAAACAGTCCTGTAGCGCAGAGTCTGATTGGTCCGACCAGCACTGGATCATTCTGAGGGCGGGTGATTCCCGTTTCAGTTTCTGCCTGTAAGCGGGCAGAAGCAGAATGGAAGAGTGGTCAGATTTGCCAAATGGTGGGCGGGGGAGGGATTTGTAGCCATCCCGGAAAGGAGAATAGCAATGATCCAAAACCCGGTCCCCTCGTGTGTTGAAGTTGATGTGTTGGTGGAATTTTGGAGCTATTGTTTTAAAATTGGCTTTGTTGAAGTCCCCGGTAACAATGAACGCGGCCTCAGGGTGCGCGGTTTCCTGCTCACTTATACTGCCATACAGTTCCCTGAGTGCCCGGTCTGTGTCGGCTTGTGGGGGGATGTACACAGCTGTGATGATGACCGCTGTGAATTCCCTCGGTAGCCAAAATGGTCGACACAGAAGCATGAGAAATTCCAGATCAGGAGAGCAGAAAGACCTGATAAAATGTACATTCCTCTGATCACACCATGATTTGTTGATCATAAAACATACACCACCTCCTCTGCTTTTACCTGAGAGGTCTTTCGCTCTGTCCGCTCGGTGCACGGAGAAACCCGTGGGTTCGATGGCCGAGTCTGGAATCTCCGCGGACAACCAGGTTTCCGTAAAACAGATAACACAGCATTCTCTCGTCTCTCGTTGGAAAGAGATCCGCGCTCTCAGCTCGCATAGCTTGTTGTCCAGAGACTGAACATTTGCGAGTAGTATACTGGGTAGCGGGGGGCGATTTGCGCGACGTCTTACTCTGATGAGAACGCCGGCTCTTTTTCCTCTTTTCCGTCTGCGTCTCCGCGGCCGGGCAGCCCAAACAAAGGGCTCCGCTGGCGTGTTTGTAAACCGCGGGTCGGCGTTGAGGAATGTGAAGTCCGGTTTTCGGTGTGTGATTGCCGAACCAATGTCCAAAAGCGTTTGTCTGTCGTACACAATAAGGCAGACAGCATCCAAGACAAAAAAACACAGAACTGTAAACAAAACAAACAATAAACTGCAGTGTTTTGACGGAGCTCGCGACGCAGCAGCCATACTCGGCGCCATCTTGAGATCATCATCATAAATCACATTCCTCACTACTCTTGAATATTTTGTTGTGATATTTTTGTTGGCAGTGTTTTGGTGTCTTATCAGAGATTGTTCACCTGTCAAGTCAGTGATTGTGAGTCAGTGTGTTCTCTGTGGCAGAATGGGACGTCACCTCTGGGGATCGCTAAGCGGCTAGGCTACATCTCTGTTATTGATGTGCTCAAACTGGTGACTGAAGAATCAGTATCTATGGTGAGAGTCGGTTGCATCTTATGAATTGTATCTGATCAGAATTTAAGATTGCAATCTTCAAGGCTTTCATCCAAAAGCAGGTTGATTTATTGCTTTTATGCTGTCATCTCTTATCTGTAGTAAATCTGGTCCTCTTTGATTTATTCAATATTTTTTTCCCTATACAGAGCTGTTCAGTTTACAGACTTAAAACCCAAAAGCAAATTAGCATTTTCAAGCCATGGGTTCACTTGAGAATTTCCAACGGTTTTTAGAACAGTGGTTTTCCAATTATGGATAAAATGGGGTTAGCATTACTTGAAGAAACTTTCACATTTTGTTTTAAAATGTGAACGTTTCTGCAAGTAATGCTAACTGCATAAATTATTTTACTTGAAAATTAAAATAAAAATCCACTAGAAATTTCCAAGGGAACCCATGGCAAAATAGACTTACAGCTGACATAATGACTAAACAAGTTTATAGCTTTGTTCATATATTCCTATCCTGTCCCTCAGATCACCACTGAGAAGCATCGCATGAGTTTCCCAGAGACGGTGGATGAAATACTTGATGTGTCAGAGGATGAAGGTGGGTATTTGCTGGCTCTAATTGGCCTTAGCCTGAAGGATAATACTGCACTTAATGGCATATTAAAGATCTGAATCTTACCCGCTCTGACACTCTCAGTGGCATGAGGTTGGTGCTAGACTCTAAATTAAAAACATGGGTCAGAAAGCAAATGGCTGGTGGGTCAAATCCCAAAAGTGCCATAAGAGTTAAACTAGCAATTAAAGTTATCACAATACACATAGTCCTCTGACACAATTTAGAGAAGTAGGAACCTTTTTGTGCTGGAGCAACATTCCTATCAACATATCATAGCATTTGCCTTAATCCTAAGCAAAGATTGCTTGATAGGCAGTAATGTCATTCCACGAAAATATCCTACTTTTTAAAATCACATTGATTCCTTGTTTCTAATCGTTAGATGTTTTTGTTTCTTAAATTAACATCTATTTAGGAATGGAATCACTAACTCTAGTTCAGGTTTCACTCCCTCGGTCATGGAAAACCTGGTAATTAAATTAAATTTAAAATAGGGATTCCAGGCCTGGATAAGTAATGAAATGTATGGAAGCCCATTTCTGCCACATACAAAAAAATAAATAATAATAATTACATTTTGCTTTGGTAAATCAAAATTATGAGATACTAAATTGCAATTATGAGATGCTAAATCATAATTATTAGATGATAAATCATAATTATTAGATGCTAAGTCATAATTATGAGATACTAAATAATAATTATGAAATTATTTTGTATCTCATAATCATAGCTTTTTATCTGGTAATTATCTCAACATTTTGACTTTTATTTCATAATTATGTATAATTATGTACCTAGTATCTCAAAATTATGACTTAGCATACCATCATTTTGATTTATAATCTCATAAATATGACATTATTTATCTCAAATGTTTGACTTTTTAATCCAATATTTATGACTTGGCATCTTATAATTATGATTTAGTATCTCATAATTATGATTTAGCATTTCATAATTTCGATTTATCATTTTATATTTATGACTTCATCTCATAATTTTGAATTCATCTCATAATTTGGATTTAGTATCTCATAATTATGATTTAGCATCTCATAATTTCGATTTATCATCTTATATTTATGACTTCATCTCATAATTTTGAATTCATCTCATAATTTGGATTTAGTATCTCATAATTATGATTTAGCATCTCATAATTTCGATTTATCATCTTATATTTATGACTTCATCTCATAATTTTGAATTCATCTCATAATTTGGATTTAGTATCTCATAATTATGATTTAGCATCTCATTTCTTTTTTTTGTGGTGGTAATGGGCTTCCATAGAAATGAGTTAAATCTTCAGAAGTCATGGACAAATCATGGACATTTCTATAGTGAATAATAATTTCTATCTGCTAATGCTTTGCTCTAAAATATTGAATTTTCTCTTTGTAAATGCAATCTCTATAAAATATATATTTTTAAATCCTTATCAAATAATCTTGACAATTGGAAAAATTATAGAAAAGTCATGTAAATTCTCTGTTGTGTAGACAAAAATTTTTTTGCAAGCCAACATGAGAACATTGCCAACAGTCTGTTGGTTAATGGAAGTTTATCGCTTAAATTTATTAATTCAAAAGATTAGTACCTGACATACAGATAGAAATCTTTATAAAATTATTTCTGAAAAATACTTATCCAGTAATCATGAATGTCTGGAAAGGTCGTGGAAATTATGTTTGGACTGAAAAAATAATAAGCAAGTATTTCATGATTTTCTAAAGCTATTGTAAATCTATGGTAGCATCACCAGCCTTGTTCCTTCTTCCTCCCTGCTGTAGGAGTTGCTCAGCTAACATTAGGTAGGAGCGTCTCCCTCTCTCTGGCTTGGTTGTCCAGTTTTCAGTGGTTTGTGAAACTGTGCCTGCATTTCAAGCACTTTCATCTTTGTCTGACTCTGGAGTCTCTCTAACTACTCCACCCTGTTTTTTAACCTGTCGATTTGTGTTACAATGGCGTCGGTTTCTCATCATCATGTGGTCATGTTATTCTTTTTCTTTATCAACAGTAACACGTGTCTGTGGATCCACCAATAACGAACTGCATTCGAAATGACTTCTCAATACAATGTTTGTGTAAATGAGGCTCTCTTTATTCAAACACTCTGGGAGTCACACTGGGAGTGGATTATTTTACTAATTGACTACTGATGATTATTTGACATGGCATAGGGGTCCAAAATGAACTGACGCAGTGGCTGTTGTACACGTCTGTGAATACCTGTGATAAATTCCCCTAAAATAACACCAAATAGATCTCTCCCATGCAGATTAAGTGTGATATTCTACTGGGCATGCCATGCGGTTTTATATAGTGTCTTGATTTCTTCATGTTTTCCATTGGCTCTGTGTTTATGACTTCATTGCTTGGACTTGGTGAAAGAGTAAAGGTTCTTCAGGGCTCAACACTAAGGACTTTTTTCCCAGTTTTACTTGACCTGCCAGTACCTTTACTGGCCCTACCACAAAAAAAATGGTCATGTAGGTGCATTTTACAGAAGCCCTGAACTGCACTGTGAAAAGAAAATCACAGGGTGATTTTTTTTAGGTGTCTTAGTGCCTTCTTGAGCACATAATTAGTTTTTTCTATATGACATTTTTTCTCTGAAATGTAAAAAATTAATAAATAATTTTTTTGAAGGCGACACATGAGGATAGTTCATGTGTTCCTGAGCAACACTCAGGAGGCAACACATGAGAATATTTTTTTCTTGCTAGCTAACAATTAGCATGTAGTACCAACATTGGCCATCAGGTGCCACTATCAGCAAGCATGAAATATTATGCTTACAAGGTGACAGAATGTCTGGGTTTTATCTTTTATATAAAAACATTTTACAGAGAGAAAGAGAAAAAGATCTTCAGAGGAAAAAAAATGATTTTGCAAGATTAACCTGTGACAGAGTTTGTAAAAAATTAATCTAAAAACGATTTCACACTTGTACATTAAGCAGCGCTGTTGCAGTGCTGTCTCCTGTCTGCACCCTTCAGCTGTTAGAGATTAATCTAATAAATGCTGTTAAAGCATTTATTTTCCTACTTTGTCATAAATATTTAATTATGTTATTTCCATGATGTTGATGCATTTCGAGGAGTATATTATTTGTTTCTTAGGTATTTTGCTGCAAGTAGGTCTATATTCCAGACTCACGAACTCAACTTCTCTTTTTATAATGCCTGGATTAATGCCTGGATAATATAACACAATTTACAGTGATAGAAATACATGTGGAATAATGTACAATGAGAATAACAGTATAGTATAAAATATAATGCATATATTAGAAATAATATTTAAAAAAAAACTGTTCACATTCTTTTCTTTATTTAAATTATTGCATACATTGATATATTGTCCTTGCAATAAAAATAGTAATGTGGTGCTGCTATGTGGTGCAATTTGCAAAATGGATCCGAGGGCCTGGGAGGCAGTCACAGAGCAGGGACTGGGTCAGGAGGCCTGGTAGGGAGCCACAGGGTAAGGACTGGGTCAGGAGGTGAAACCGCTGGAGTAGGAGACTCTGGGGAAGTGGGTGAAGTGTGGACGATTGTGGGCAAACGGGTGGGAATGGAATCTTGGACAATAAGCTCTGTGAAAGCAGGCTCTGGGAGATATGGTGCTACAGGTACTGGCTCTGGGATGGTCAAGGCTACAGGCTCTAGGACGGTCAAGGCTACAGGCTCTGGGACGGTCGAGGCTACAGGCTCTGGCGCTGGCTTGTTGACCGTGGCAGGCGTGTGCGCTGGCTCGTTGACTGTGGCAAGCGCAGGTGCTGGTTGCGACCCGGGGTTCCCACCATAATTCACAGAGTAAGGGAGATCTACCACCAGGACTTGGTGAGGGTCTTGCTTGTGGGTCGGTAGAGGTGAGAGGTGATGTAGGGACAGTGTGGCTCGGACATATTCTAAAAAGGGAAGATTCTCCACTTGTGGAAGTGCTGAGGGATGATGGAAGTTTAAGCCCATTCCATAAATGACACAGATGTAGGGGTCCAAGACAGTGGTTGAAGAGATGAGTTGGCAGAACTTGGTGTAATCCAGTAGAGGAAGTTCTTGAATAAATTAATTCATAAGTGAACCGGTCAGTTCCATGACTCTTGTCAAGTTTGTTCATGTAGGAGAGGAGGATTAGATGAATTACTGGAGTCAAAGGAGGAGTGGAATTGTGTAGAGTCTGTATTCTTTGTTTGGTCAGTCCTTCTATAACGCTTCAAGGACTGACAAAGTAATGGGCAAAACTAGAGGATATTTATACAAAAAAATGAGGGAATGGAAGACAGGTAAGGATGGTTAGGAACAGATGGAAGTGATGAGGACAGTGAAATATGGGAGATGTAGTCCGGGGGAAGATTTATAAAAGAGTCCTAGGAAGACATGAGGGGAATGACTGCGACACTAAGACACCTGAAACAAAATTTTCACCCAGTAAAAAAACTATTTCACAGTTCGGTTTAGGGCTTCCTTAACATTTTGGCATACAATTACAGATTGGCTTGTAATTTTCAACCCATTCTTACTGATGCATCAAAGACTATCACAAGTCATTCTCGCAATTTCAGCAATACCTGATCTATGTCAGCCAGCTATATTATGTTACCTTTGAGACAAGTTTAATTAAGCAGAATTCACAACAACAATGTCCGATACATTACAGAAAACCAAATGTTTATGTTAAAGGCATAAAAACTCATGAACAAGATAAACAAATGCAAGATTTAGTGTCAACACAGCACTGGGCTGATTAGGTAAATTACAATTACTTCAACTGGCCCTAAACTCTCTCATACTGGTCCCAGGCCAGTGGACCATGCTTATTGTTGAGCCCTGTTTTTGTATGTGCTTGACTGGGAATAATGATGGACTGTGATCGCTGAAATAACTTCTTAGCTTTCCTTCCATTCTCTTAATCCTCCTTTCTGCTTCGCTGAAAGCCTCCTGCTGTACACATCTGTATTTCTGACATATGCTGTGCTGTATGTAGGCGATGAACTTCTAGGGATGGATGGGGCTCGCTACTTGAAGCTGGATGACTTGAAAGACCAGGATGATGATTTTCTCTCCCCCAAGAAAACCCTCAGAGACTTTGAGAGTGGGATGGGCACAACGTAGGTCAAATTCAAGAGCACAGTGCAACATACTGTAGATGTCTGGTAATAATGTACACATTTTCACCGTTCTTAAAGACAGATTACAACTGTCTCCTTCATTCTCTCCAGACCTTACTCGCCTGCAATTCCCAGAATACCATGCGTGTCTCCTGAAACTGTCATGCTAGACCAGGTATTGTTCTTTTTTGCTTCATTAAATTAAATAAAAAAAATATTCCTTGCTGATGCCGCTAAAACCAGATGGTTTTGCATGGTTTCAAGCTGTATGAAGCTTGTCATTAGCTAATCCAAAGATGTTTAGATGGTGATCAACTGGTGGGGCCAAACTCGACCTGCTAGACCATCTTGTTCAACCTGGTTAGATCTGGTAGACTGCATTGGCTAAGCTGATGGGGAACTGGTTTAGCAGGTTAACCAAATTCCAGATCATAGCACAGTTTAACTGGAACACAGAAACACTTTAAACTAATATGGCCTGTTTTTCAAAGCAGGGTAGACACTTGCGCTCTCTATCTCTTATTCTCTAACTCATAAAGCTTTCACCCTATCTGTGTTTGTTTGTCTATGTGTGTGTGTGATCTGTGCTACTCCTGTATGTCTGCAGCACACACCTGTCCCTTTGCCAAAGGATTATGACGAGGACTCTCTAATCCCCAGTAGTCCAGCCACAGAGACCTCAGACAACGTTAGCCCAGTGGCCAGCCCCATCCACACTGGGTCAGTGCACTCACTTCACATTTAGCCAAAACAAATTCCACAGACATATACCAAAGTATTAGCCTGTAATAAAATCACTTCTCTTGCTAATGGCTTTGCACTTGTGTTATCTATGTATTTATCTGTTGGTCATAAATGCTTATTTTGATACCTTTCTCCACTGTCATTCTTTTTAAGATTAGGTTTTAGTGTTATATTGGGGTTCACGTTATTCTGAATCGTTTTAGAATGATCAGTTTACCATTGGTGCTGTTGACAACAAAGTAAAAACAATATCAGTTGCTTCAGTATATAACTGATATGGACTCCACAAGTTTGTACAAAACCTGAAAGCATAATTTGAGTATGTTCCAAAGCATGTTGTGCACTTCAGTGAAACAAGGAGATTTGACCTTTCGTACAATGCAGCTAACATAGTCAATTTCACAAAGTTGCTCACATTTGATTAGTGACCTAGAAATAGTATAGTACAGAATATACATAATATATATAAATAGTATATGTACAGAAATGTTTTTATTTCCATGTTTAAATGAAAAAAAAAATCCTGATTTTCAGTTATTCATCAGGTAGTCCCAAAATGTTGGACCCTTATGTAAACTAAATAAGCAGCGTTTGTCAAGACAGTCTTTGATGTTGGCTTGACAAAGCCTTGTCTAAATTTTCAAACTAGTTTAAAAAGTTTTAAGTTTGATGGTAATACAGATACTACAGTAAAACAACCAGCTAGCCAGACAGTCAGACAGACAGACAGTCATTTGCATAGACAGATAAACTGTCAGATAAAGAGCAACTTAAAGCAGATCAAAGGACTTTTGTTGGTTTGTTTACATTTACATTTTTTGACAGTTGGATTTGAATTAACAAGCATTCCCTTGGCCCATTTGAACATTCTATTCCATCAAGTCTGAGTTTTTTTTCAGATTTTTGATCATGCGCTGTGCGAAAACCATTAAAACTGATAAGTTACAGTAGAAAAAAGTTAGCATATTATTTCAGAACTGTCTGAAGGTCTAAACCAGAGCCTAATTAGCAGAGATGGGCCGGTTCTATTAAAATGAATGGGAGAAATGGGAATGCCCATGGTCAATAGATGTAGAAAGTCTGGTCATTCAACTCAAGAACGCGCATGCTCATTAGCTATACAAGCTGGGAAAATTGTGTTTTTAGCATAATCTGATGTAAAGAGACAATGTATGATACCAGTGTTGTCAGATTTTACTACTGATTTGAAATATGTTCTTTGATCGTAATCTTGATCAGCTGTTTTGGAGATTTCTGTCTTCCCCATTCAAGTAGATAGAAGCTGCACTAGTATGCCGGTTTTTTACATAGAAATATAGCTGCCCAAAAGCATTTCAAAGATGGCTGCCAGTGGAAAGACTTGCTAAAAAGACTTTGAAGCAGATCATAGGACTGTGGGGTTTTTCCGATTTTTCTTTTATCATGCGTTGTGCGAAAACCATTAAAACTGATCAGGTACTGTAGAAAAACAGTAGTTACACAACAGTCTGAAGGTTTATACAGAGTTTGGTGGATATAGGTTGAAAGCTCTAAGAGTTACAGTCAAAAAAAAGGATCTTTGTTTAGGGATTAAAAAAAATAAATAATAAATAAAAATGTGAGCCAAGATACTAAAATTACATTTGATCTGGTTTGTTCACTGGCTGGTTGTGGTTGTTTTTTGGCAGGTTTCTGGTCAGCTTCATGGTGGATGCCAGAGGCGGGTCAATGCGTGGCAGCAGACATAATGGTCTGCGTGTGATCGTTCCACCACGCACCTGTACCGCGCCCACACGCATCACCTGTCGTCTTGTTAAACCACAGAAACTCACCACCCCACCCCCTCTGGTGGAGGGAGAGGGGCTTGCATCTCGTATTATCTCACTGGGGCCTTCCAGTATGCAGTTCCTGGGGTGAGAGCCTGTGTGTGTGTGTGTGTGTGTGTGTGTGTGTGTGTGTGTGTGTGTGTTAGTGTTAGTCTGTACAGAGTGATGACCAAGCCACATAATTGGAGTGTATTCATTTGTATTGTAGGCATCAGATCATGGCTAGTCCCTTCACTATGTTATTCTCTACACTACCAGGGAAAAGTTTATATACAACTACTAATTCTTTATTATTACTATATTACACTTACAGTATTACAATGATAGTAAGGGCATTCTCTCAACAAACTTTATGATGTATCCACCTGGGATGTTTTAAAAAGTATTGAAGAAGTTTGCTGAGCACTTGTTGGCTGCTTTTCCTTCACTACACAGCTCTGATCCAACTCCTGATTAAATTTGTGTAAATTGTAAAGAAATAAATATGTAGGCACAATTGAGAAACATAAATTATTTCAAGTGTGTCCAAACTTTTGACGGATAGTGTATTTTATTTTCTTGTTTAGGCCAGTGATAGTGGAGATCCCTCATTTTGCGTCTCTGAGCCGAGGCGATCGGGAACTTGTAGTTCTGCGAAGTGAGAATGGCTCCGTCTGGAAAGAGCATCGTAATCGCTATGCCGATGACGTGCTGGACACCATCCTTAATGGCATGGATGAAGGTAGTTCTCATGTTTCACAGAAAGGAAGTTCAAATTTGCAGGACACAGTGCTTGTCACTGGTACTAACAGATAAATTACAGATCGCTTTGTGTCAGAGTTTCTGTATGACTGACCTTAGGACCTTTGTGTTATCTGTGCCTTCCTCAGACCTTGAAAGCCAGGAGGAGCTGGAGAAGAAAAGAATCCGCCGGATCATTTCCACAGACTTCCCTCTCTACTTTGCTGTTGTTTCACGTGTCCAGCAGGAGAGTGACCTTATTGGCCCAGAGGGAAGTCAGTTGATGAGTAAGCTGGTGCCCCAGGTCCAGGCAATTTTCCCTGAGACGGCCGTCACCAAGAGGGTTCGACTTGGTCTTCAGGTGAGATGGAGGGATCAGGATTCGAAGAGAGAATGACAGTGAGGCAACATCATCCCATTTATTTTGTAACATTTCACACAAAATGAATTACAATACATGTAAATGGATAATAACTATAATAACTAAAGTCTAGTAATAAAGTAATATTATTGAAAAATATGTATATACAAATCTGAATTACAAATCACTGTTAGATATTATACTTATTTTGCTGTCATTTTTTCAATTTATTAAAAACATTTTTTTTCTTAAAACTGTTTAGTTATTTTTTATGCAGGGAGAGCTGAATAAATGGTCATAATTCAACACTGCTTGTTTTCTTTTCCCAGGCCCAACCAATCCCAGATCAGCTGCTGACTCGGCAATTAGGAAACCAGGCCACATTCAGCCCCGTTGTGACAGTAGAGCCTCGTCGACGAAAATTCCACAGGCCAATTGGGCTTCGTATCCCTTTACCGCCATCCTGGAGGGAGAGTTCGCGCGATGCTGGCGAGGGAGACACCACAAGCCTGCGCCTCCTCTGCAGTGTTATTGGTATGGTCTAATTCTGATCTATTGCAAAGCAAATGATGTCTGAAAGTGATGTTTTGTTTTGAGAAAGGAAGCCTATCTTGAACGCCAGTCTTTTTCAGCCTGATTTGATGTAGCTGCCCTGCCAAATTGCTTGGAAAAGGCTGAAACAGACTGGTGTCCTGCCTGGAGATAGACACAGGGATAAAGATAGACTCAGCAAGTTGATTCCAGATGGTGTTACTAAAAAAAGAATTTTCTAAAAAGCTGTAAACCTCCTGCAGGTGGCACCGCCCCCGCTCAGTGGGAAGACATCACTGGCACTACCAAACTCATGTATTCCCACAACTGTGCCAACTTCACCACCAATGTGTCTGCAAGGTGAGCTACAAAGGCACAAACAAATACACCCAGGGGCATAAACATTTGCGGCACTTTTGCTTGTGGTATTTCAGCACAAAAACCTGTTTCTTCTTCACTAACCCGCCACAATACATTGTAACCAGGCACTAAATAGTGCTGCATCGTGAGTATTTGTATTGAATTTATGTTTTTTTTTTGTCTAATTTTCCGGTGTTTTTACATTATGCGAGCACTCCAAATGAACTCTGACCATCTCATTGACCCATGCCGCAGACCACATTTAAAGCGTGTAAAAATGAACAACTTCTGAAGTGCTGTGACACACACTCCATCTGCTGAGGTTCGCGCCAAACTCCCATGAAAATATAAGAGAGGATTTTGATAGTGAATGCAAAGCCCTCCAGTTTCACTTTTATTTACCGGTTCCAAAATGGCGAATGTTGTTGGTCATTGCTGGTCCATACACACAGTCGTTAATGATACGGAGTGACAAAGAGGTGGAGAGGCCTGCTTACTCTGTTTCTGTGGAGATTATAGAATAGACCATTTCAAAGGGTATTTGTCAGTTCAAGTAATTTAATTCTTTGACCCTTGAACATTTCTAGCTAGTTGTCAAACTCATTCAAAACAATAGCGGGAATTGCTTCTTTCCTAGTGACTTTAATGCGATTAACTTTAATAACATAGTAACATAAATATAAATATGTAACATAAATATCTTGTTTGTTCTGTTTTAGCTAGACTCTAAATCTAAAAGTATGCGCTAGTCATTTTATTTTGACAGTTCTGAATTATAAAAATGCCGCTACCGGAAATGCTTCGGTGCTAGACATCTGCAATAGGGTTCTAGTTCCTTTGTTATTGTTTACATCCTTGAAATGATCTATAAAGAAATATATTTTCAAATACACACAGAATCTCAAAGGTCTTCCTTCATGCGAAATAAGGGCTTGTGGGTTTAATCGGAGACCTATTATGCCCCTTTTTACAAGATGTAATGTAAGTCTCATGTGTCTCCAGAATGTGTCTGTGAAGTTTCAGCTCAAAATACCCCATGGATCATTTGTTATACTATGTTATAAATGCCTCTTTTTGGGTGGAATCAAAAACATGCTGATTTTGTGTGTGTCTCTTTAAAATCAAATGAGCTGCGGCTCCCCGCCCCCTTTCTGGAAGAGGGCTGTGCCTTTACAGCTCATGCTTCGTTTTGCAGAAATGAAAACTATTAATTTTGACACACTGTTTTTGATTAATAGAAATATAAGAAGGAGTGGGTGGACTTTTAACATTGTAGGGTGGTTGTGTACACACCCTGCCAACTGACATTTATGTACAAACACAATGTGAATGTGAATTTTGCATAATAGGTCCCATTTAAAGCTGAAGTATATAATTTCTGCGACACTAGTGCCACCAAATGTAATTTCTGCGACACTAGCTCCACCACGTGCACAGTTTGTGAATTCCCCCTCATGATCATGATAGCAGCCATGTCTGTTGCAGTACATTTACATGCATTTATGAGTAAACATTGTATCTTATAGCCTCTTTTTTTGTTCTACTTTCTATGTGTGTCTGTAATCTGTTTCGCCTCAGGTTCTGGTTGGCAGACTGTCCACGAACAGCTGAGGCTGTGACCTTTGCCAACCTGCTGTACCGTGAGCTGATGTCAGTGCCGTACATGGCCAAATTTGTGGTATTTGCAAAGATGAACGATGCCAGAGAGGGCCGTCTGCGCTGTTACTGCATGACTGATGACAAAATAGACAAAACCCTCGAGCTGCACGAGAACTTCACAGAGGTGGCACGTAGCAGGGATATAGAGGTAATGGGAGGCGAGGAGGAAGGGGCAGTAGGAGTCTTTTAGAAACCTGTTTGGAAACAGGTCATTATTTATGCAATTCTATTTGGTATTGCAACATTTCACCTTTAAAGGCAAAGTGAAACAGCATTTGTACCTAATTTAAATTCTTTAATGTGACCTGCGGTTTAAGTGTTTGTAATAGTTGATTTCAGCAATTGCAAAAGGCTGCATACATAATGAAATGCATATTATGCACCTGCATACTATGTGCGTGTTTGTGCACAATAAAGTTGACTGTGCATTTAAGGGGTACTAATTTTTTTTAGTCATTACTCTGGTGAAAGCATTGCCCTCTTAAAGAAATTATTTGTCATTTTTAAACATACATGTATAATCATAACCACTCACGTGAGATGAGGACTCCAGTCATATCAGTTACCTTATGAAAGCTGTTTTATTCTACATGGAGAGGGTCTCCTCAAGGGGGCTGCCTAGTTAGAATCACATGACCACCCGAATACTACTCGCTAAATCTCCGTAACCACCCTTTTATTGGACATGTTCACTAATGGATTAAAGTAATCATGGCTGACTTTGAATGGTACAGTCAATGTCATACCAATGACATCTGAAATTTAACTATTGATTTGGAATGATGCTGAATCTCATTGCTAGGTGTCAGTTTAAGTCCAAAATGCACAAACATAAAAGTTACTGAGTGCACCTCTAATTCTTTATCTTTGACTCATTCTGACTCATTGTTCTTTCCTCCCACAGGTGATGGAGGGGATGCCACTGCACTTAGAATGTTCCGGAAACCTGGTGCCAGTGAGAAAAGCCACCCAGCAGCCTCGTAGCTTCAGTTTCCAGGCCTTCAGAGACAACCGGCTACCAGTCTCTGTTAAGGTCTGTCCATCTGTCTTTCTTTATCAACCTGTCTGTCTCTGTGTGTGTCTGATAAAAATTTAGGCTGAAAAGTACATGACTACTTCCTCTGTCTCAATACTTTGTCTTATCAGTCAACCTACACCTGTTTGTATATATTATTCTGTGTGTTCTTGTGTGTGAGGGTGTTTGTGTGTGTGTGTGTGTGTGTTTGTTGACATTCTTAAAATGATAGTTCACCCAAAATGAAATTTCTGTCATTATGTCATTCTAAACCAATGTGACATATTTTTTACGTGGAACACAAATGGAGAAATTTTGAAGAATGTACTGGACACTCGTGAATGACTTGTTCTTTTGAGTCAAATCTTTTAAATGAATCAGATTATTATTCACAAACAGCATATCGCAACTTCGCTAATGAACTGTGGACATACCAAGGAGAGCTAGGTCAGATAGATTTTCAGTGAATTACGACTTAAATTTTGAGCTGTTTCTGAGCCAAAGCTATTTTATGACTTTTTGAGTCATATGGACTATTTTTATTGTGCTTTTTGTCTTTTTTGAAGCTTGAAAGCTCCAGTCCTCATTCTTTGTAATTGCACATAAAAGAGTGACTAGTACATTCTTCAAAACTTCTCCTTTTGTGTTCCATGTAAGAAGTAAAGTCATACAGGTTTGGAACTTAATGATAAATAATTGAAAACAGTATTTTCATTTTGCGGTTAATTAGCCTTTAATCACTTTGTCACTTTGACCATCCTGTCAACTTATTGTACATCCTTCTTAATGTATTCAGTGTATATAATTTTTAGTCCACATGTCCTCCTCGTGCTGTCTTTCTCTCTCCACTTGTCTCACTCCCTTAATTTTTGTGTCTTCATATCTGTCTGTCATTGTGGCTTACACTCTGCACCTCTTTCTGTGATTGGTCAGTCTCAGACGAGCTTCTGTGTGTTGTATTTTGGCCTCCGTGGTGTAGTGACTCACCTTGTAAATATGGTTTTAGTCTCATGAGCATGCCCTTAACTCTTTCACCCTCTAGCCTGCTCGCCAGTCTTTCTGCCTGCCTGTCTGTATGTCTGTCTCACTGTCTCTCTCTCTCTCTCTCACGGTCACTCTCTTACTGTCTGATCTCACAGACGCCCAGGTAAAAGTAAAGGTAAATCTCACTCTCTCGCCTGCCTTTGGACTGCCTCCATCCCCTCCCCCACCCTGTATGAGTCACAGCTGAGCAGCTGCTCTGTCTAAAAGTCTTTAATCTTTGTCTTTCTGTACCTCTCTCTCACCCTTTATTCATCTTCCCTTTTTGTTCTGACTTGACCCTTCATCTCATGTTCACCCCTCTCTTTTATCCTCCTTTCTACCTGTTCTCTTCTCTCCATCTGTTCCTCCCTCCCTCTCCATTTCCCCTGGCTCATCAGGTGAGAGACGGCAATAAGGAAGCCACTGGGTTCCTGTCCTTCCTGCGCAAATCCACCAAATACGAGGACGTGCAGCACGTGCTGTGTAACCTCAACATCACCATGCCGGCCTGTGTCAAGGTGCTTTACTGAGTAATTTTACTGTAGTTGTGAGTAGTGTGTAGCTTGAGAAGCTACAGTTTAATGCTGTACCTTCAAGCTATTTTTACATATAACTTAAATTACTGTATGAAAGACAAAACTGCCATACTACTGTGTGTACTCCCAATTTGTTTACTCTTAGGTGGGGGGTAGTGATGAACGTCGGAGAACTTTGACCCCTCTCGCCCTTAGGGAGAGGTACAGCACCCTGAATGAGTCTGGCCTAGGTAAGACATAGTGGCACCATGACAATGTCCTCAAGAGGAGGGGGTCTTTTGAATGCTGTGCCCAAATCCTTGCTTCTAAACCTGCCCACTCTCTCATGCATGGCTCTGACTGGGCATTGGATGCTGAGCACTGCCCTTTATAGGGTGATGCTTGGATTGCGCTCAAAGGGGCAACCATTAACACAAGCAGTTTTGAGAAGTCGGGTGCCCCTGATATCCACTGAGTGAATTAGCAGTAATAAACGCATGGTGCTGGTTTGAATCCAGTATAAATACTATTGGCATGGCAAGCTCCAGCTTTGAGAATGAGCTTTGAGGAAAAGGACTGCAAAAAATGTGCCTGTTTAGAGATGTTGACGCTGGTAAGACGATGTAAAGAGGGTCTAGGAGGTTTGAGGTTGCTTAGCCGTCCAGAACACATCACAGTCTTCAATGTACTTGAAGCAGATGAAGCCAACTATTGTATGTAGAGTGCAGATTTTGGCCAGTTTTAGGTAAGTGTTGATCAATGTTACAGTTTCAGGTTTTGTCTAGTTCTAGTATGTCTGGTTTTCAGATAAATCAAATACAATTTAGTGAAGTTTATACTTAACAATAATGGGGTAAGAACAACTGATTAATTCAAAGTTTAGGGATGTTTTTTTTTTTTCCTTTACTGGCAAATAAGACAAAAATGCTTACTAAGAATTTTTTGTTTTGTTTTTTGAAAGCAGTCATTACTAATATTGTTCATGTAACAGTTATCCAATTATCCCTGAGTATTTTGTACAGTAAACTTTTTTCTTTTCTTGTTTTTAAATATTATATATATATATATATATATAGCAGCTGTAATATGTCGACTTAAGCCTTTCAAGCAGAGGATATTTCTATTAAAGTTACAATGATTCACTGCAGCTAATGCTAATGTGAGAGACATTACACAAAAATCTTTATTGAACATAATCATTACTTAAATGTTCAGTTGTTTATCTGCGACAAAAATGACTTCAGCTAACCCAAAGTACTGTATATGTTGACATTGTAATTTAATTATATATATATATATATATATATATATATATATATATATATATATATATATATATAGTGTGTATTTATGTTGTATTTTACTTAATTTCAGGTCTTCCAAAGTTTTTCATAACAGCTTCAATGCTGTAAAAAGTGATATTTATATATCCTTGTTATAACTACCATAAAGTATTAAGCTTACTGGATATGTTATTGAAGTGTGTTTCTGCATTGGGAACTGCTGTGGAAATGCTTTAATTTGTCTTTGATTCAGCTACAGTGAATGCCATGGAGAGAACCGAGCTTAAGATCGCATTAATATCAGAACAGCTTGGACTGAGCTGGACTGGTAAGAGCTTTGCTCTAAAAAATCGTTTTTATTACCTATTTTACTTATGGTTCAGTTATTCTCACCTCACATGGAACAAGTTATTTTGTCTGTTTTAATTTATAGAGCTGGCAAGGGAGCTGCAGTTTAGCATGGATGACATAATCCGGATCAGAGTAGAGAACCCAAACTCCCTCCTGGACCAGAGTTCAGCTCTGCTCAACCTTTGGGTCAGTAGAGAAGGAAAGAAGGCCAAGAGTGAGTATCTTTAATTGAAGTTCTACTCTCTGTGGTGTTTCACATTATCCTGCTGAAAAAACGGTATTGCTGGTCACCAGCTAATAGTATGTTTTGTTTACAGCTTACAACATTCAAGCTGTACAACATACATTCTTCAGTATGTTGTTTCATGGAATGCTGGTGTCCCCACCAGGCTTTTAAAATAGCTTAATTAGAAAGACAATGCTGGTCATCCAGCTCCACCAGTTCATGGCTATGCTGCTCCACCAGCTAGACCAGCACCAAACCAGCGCTACCCAGAATAAACCAGACTAGACCAGCTTGGGATTTGCATGCTGGTTAAGATGTTTTTTTCAGTTGGGTCAACAGGGTTGAGACATCAGGTTTCTTTTGATCTTTTGAGATGAAAGACCTCCAAGAAAGATTTGTAACATCACACGGATGAACATATGACCAAAATATGATATGACCAACATCCACTTTTGACAGTCCATGTTTACACATCAATGGGTGATCATAAACTTTACATGCCCAGTCATAGTGAGGTTATAAGGAGAAAGCAGGATAGATGATTCAATCCTAATCACCAGAAAACTAAGAATTAGAGTAAAAGAGTGAAAGTTTGTCAAAACTTGTGCTATTTTTCGCTGTGTGTTTCACCTTACACTCTGTATATCCATCTGAAGGAACCCACTGTTAGAAACAAGCAGCTTAAGTTTATGTTTTAACAAGATTCCTGATCATTTCAGTCTGATTTTAACTGTTTGTTCCCCGTCTGTCACTCAAGAAGTGACACTAGGGGTCTCTCTTGAGCGCCGAATATACCTCTGATCTATGAAAAAAGGCCAATGAGAAGTTGGCGGACAGAATTTGCATGTCCCGCCCCTGGACATACGGGTATAAAAGCGGGGAAATGCGTCTGTTTCATTCAGAAATTTTCTTCGGGGCAGATGGTCATGCATGCAGCAAGCTGCGAGTCACACACACCTGTTCCTCTTACCTCTGGTCGATCTGCTGTTGGATCTACGGCGCACATCAGCGGCTTTCTCCTTCTCTGCACAGCAGTGCAGTTTGCCCCTGGGCACTTCGACAGCGCAAAATTAAAAGAGTTTAAAAGAGTGATTTTCTCTAAAAGAGTATTGTCCTCTAAGAGCAATACACAGCGGCGTTGAACGTCCTTTTCAGGACGCGTCTTTATAAAGATTCCCTTCCACCCCTGTGTAGTTCCTGGATGTGTTAGAGTGCTCTCCACTTCAAACGGTCACAGTCGCTGTCTCGTGTGTCTGGGCTGCGATCACACCAAGGCAGTGTTTCTGGATGGTTCATGTTCTCAATGCGAGAACATGACCATGGCAACTTTGCGGTCGCGGCTTTCCTTCAACGGAAGGAACACCACTCCATCCTCCGTCCTCCCCACAGCCGTCGTGACTGGATTATTTGTTCATGGGGTCTACGCCACCCCCCCCCCCCCCCCCCCCCGGTCCCTTTTTACCCGGAGGTGCATGATGAGCTGACGACTGCATGGAGAACACCCCTCTCTGCTCGTCACAAAGCCCCGCCCCCTGCCGGGTGTGCAGAGCAAGGTAAGTGCTTCGAGTCTTTTCTCAGCACCAGAGCCTCGGGACGCACTTTCGCCTCCTGATGCCGTACTACCTGCTCCGCCCCGCTGCAAAGCCCCACCGGATACATAAAAAATAATCGTCCCTTTAGTGCCCCTAGCACGGAGCTTGGATACATGGCTTTCAATTCCCAACCCATCTCACTAGCTGGCTAGGACCATCTGACTCGGTTACGCAATTCAGTTTGCCAGGACCCCGCCCCCCCCTTCGCAGGCGTCCGCTATTCCGCAATACACAGCGAACATGCCAAGTCCCTGCGTGTGGAAATCGCAACACTTTTGCTGAAAGACGTGATAGAGCCTATCCCTCCAACCGAGATGAAGAAGGGTCTCTACAGCCCTACGTACCCAAGAAAGGCGGCAGCTTACGACCGATCTTGGACTTGCGAGTTTTCAACTGGGCCTTACACAAACTCCCGTTCAAAATTCTCACGCAGAAACATATTCTAACTTACGTCCGGCATCTAAATTGGTTCGCAGCAGTAGACCTGAAGGACGCGTACTTCCACGTCTCAATACTCCCTCGACATCGACCCTTTTTATGGTTCGCGTTCGACGACCAGGCGTATTGATACAAGGTCCTCCCATTCGGCTTGTCCCTGTCCCCTCGCGTCTTTATGAAGGTCGCATAGGCAGCCCTTGCCCCGCTCCAAGAAGCCAGCATTCACATACTCAACTACCTCGACGACTGGCTCATCTTGGCCCACTCCCAAGAGTTACTATGCGCCCACAGGGACCAGGTGCTCAGGCACCTCAGCCGTTTAGGGCTTCAGGTCAACTGGGAAAAGAGCAAGCTCGCCCCGGTTCAGAGCAGTGGAGTTAGACAGTTTCAATGTCAGCATGCTTCACCAATGAGCGCACGCAGTCAGTGCTGAAATGCCTCGCCACCTTCAGGTCAGGCACAACGGTCCCTTTAAAACTTTTCCAGAAGCTCCTGGGGCATATGGCATCCTCCACGGCGGTAGCGCCGCTGGGGTTGATGCATATGAGACCGCTTCAGCACTGGCTACAGACTTGAGTCCCGAGACGAGCATGGCGCCGCGGCACGCACCGTGTGACGGTCACGCCCACCTGCCGCCAAACATTCAAACCCTGGACAGACCTCTGCTTTCTGCTCGTGGGCACTGGCCAGGGGCACCTCCCTTGCAGGAATTGGGGAAGGGTACGTGCAGTCTGATACAGCTGGTCGTTTTGGCACGTCAAGTACCTGCCCGCTCCTGTATCAGCATTACACATATACGGCTCAGCACATGGCGTGATTTAAATTGGACCCCTAGTGCCGCACAACACAACGTCGAAGTGAGCGACAGACGGGGAACATCTAGGTTACGGATTTCCGGGTCCTCCGAAAAATCCTGAATGAAACAGACACATTTCCCCGTCTTTATACCCGTATGTCTGGGGGCGGGACGTGCAAATTCTGTCTGCCAACTTCTCATTGCCATTTTTTCATAGATCAGAGGTATATTCGGCACTCAAGAGAGACCCCTAGTGTCGCTTCTTTGACACAACATCTCGTTCCCTCCATCAGGGAATGGAGGTTACATACATAACCTAGACGTTTGGTGCAAAAGATTGTTTTATGGATCTATTCATGATGTACTGCAGAATTTACAATGAGGCTGTTCTGGAAGGATGGGGCAGTTAAAATTATTTTTGACATTTTGTGAAGGCGCAGCAGCCTTCACACTACAAAAAATAAAAACCTTTTACTAAAATTATTAGAAAATTATTTTAAAAAAATATTTTACTAAATTTAAAGGTATTTCTAGTTCTTTTGTTTTCTTTTTCTTTTTTTATTTTGCTGACACAAAGTCCAGAATCAGTTTTAGAGTTTTTTTTATTAATTTTTTAAAATATATAACTTGGGAAATTAAAAATATTTTTAACCTGGATTTCGCCATGAAATTAGTAATAGAAGCTGGCATGGTGTTAGAAAAGCTAACAAACAAACCAATTTCACAACTGTTCCCGGTCTCCAAGTGCAACCATAACATTTCCTCTTTCATCATATCTTATTCAGTGGAGAACTTGCATGGAGCTTTAAAGAACATTGATCGGTCAGACATTGTGAAGTCTTTGGAAGCCCAGGCTCCTCAGGCAGTTCCCGGGGTGGTGGAGGAAGGAGCCTGCAGACTGGCTGATTGCGACTCCAGCCTGCTTTCCCCTAGTGTCATCAACGGTAAGAACTGACTGCAACTTGCACTGATCTTATAATCCTCTGAACTTATCAACTGCTACATCTTTGAACTGATATTAGACATCAAGTAATCCAAAGCTTGTTGGAAATGTTGGAAATTGCATGAGTTGGCTACTAATTGCATATTAGCTCTAGTCTTCCAAAATCCAGAGCATGAAATCTGGGATGAAAGAACGTCTATGACAGGAATGTAATGAGACCTACTTTTTCCCCTCTAGTTTTCCTTTTTTTTTTGATCAGACATGTCATGGCAATGCCACCATTTTCACTCAGAAGGACCATTATTGAACAAATATGAGAGTTGATCTTCGCCAATGTAACAGGTACTTTCTTAAGTAGGGATGTGCAAAACTACATTTCCCTTTCAAGTTGGTCAATTTGACGCTGTGTCAGTAGCTGAAGCTGTGGGAACTCCTACTGGGGCGTTGACTTTGAAACCCTATACCATTACGCCAATTTCATTAGCTGGTGACTCTTGGCACTCCACACTTTGCTTGCATGTTCATGGCCATATAAGCCGGAATCCGGCACCACATCATCAAAATGTTCCTCTTTCAGGGTGGTGTAGACATCTCTCGTCCTATGGAACCGTAAACCAATGCTTCAATGTTCTAATCTGCACCCGGTCGGAGAATTTTCTACTTAGGAATAGTGTTGTCACGAGACCAAGTTGCCGGTACCGATTCCAGCTAAGGTTCACAGTTCTCAATACCAATTTCGATACCATAGCAAAAATATGCTAATATGGTAATGTGCTATTGAATACACTCCTTTAGCCTATTTAAAGTTATATTTCAATGTAAACATTAAATTAAAAGAAATGCATCATTTCTTTCAAGTGTTTCTCAATTAAGAATGCTTAAGATTTAAGAAAGTGTTTTTATGTAGGTCCCTACAGTTAGCTGTTTTATTTTTTCCCATATCCTTTTTTCCTTTTTTGGGGGGGGTAAATTTTGTAGAATTCCTTGTTTTAAAGTTTAATTTAATAATCATCATCCAAATGGTGTCTAATCAAATTCTTAAAACTTTTTACAAGTAAAAAATAAAACACAATTTTTCAACACAATTTTACTCAGTAAAATAGCACTCTTGTTTGTAATATATTGCTTAATTATTATTATTATTATCATCATTATTATTATTTGTTATTATTATTAATATTACTACAATGAGTATTACATTTTACTATACAGTATTCTGTTTCAATTTCTTCAATTTCAGGCATCGAGCTTTACTTATTTTGATAGATAAACAGTTCCCTACATGGCCCAGTGCGATTGTAAAAGTGCAAATGCTGTAATTTTACTATATACATATATAGTCTACGTGTGCTTCACATTTTACTAGTGCGCTGTTTTTTTCATACAACGCGAATGATTCTCAATGTCAGTGGAGTTCCAGTTATTGTACGAGTGGTCTGCTTCATACATTCATTTAAAGCTTGAATGCAGACTAAGATTGCAGCATTTCGCTGTTTAATAATCACACTAGGACATAAGACGGTTTTAAATAGATTCATTGTGCATTTCGGTGCAAAAGGAGTGTCAGAGCTCATGCTCAAATAAGCATGTGAGGATTTAAAAGCAGCCTTGTGTCAGTCTGTCAGTGCACTGAGACCGAAGTAAGTCGGTGCTCGGTTCTACCGGTACTGCACAAACACTGATATCGTGACATTTTTTTTTATTTTAGTACCGACTTGGTACCAAAGTATCTGTACTTTTGATAACACTACTTAGGAATGAAACTCGACTAGGTAACCATATCGATACACCTGACCGTTGAATGGTTCAAGCCAGGGAGAACCCTACCATTGCATCAGTTTCAGCAAGTGCCGGGTTTAATGGCTGCTGCAGTCACTGTCACCCCGCTAGGCTTACCACAGAACAGACCTCTCCAGTGCTTGCTCAAATCGCGGGTCCCTCATCAAGTTTGGCAACATGGTCACTTTCGCCTCCTAGTGACATACCATTCCTGGAGGTGGTAGAGCTGTTGGATGCTCAATTCTTTTGAGGGCGGATCTGCTCTCGTAAGTTTGTGTTACGATCTTGCATCCTCAGCCTGAGATGTGGAGACTTCATGGATGGCACCTGACCTTGACTCAATAGGGCTGTCTCAAACAGTGCTAGGTGCATTGCTACAGGCCAGGGCCTCCTCAACAAGGTTGCTGTATGCCTTAAAAAATTTCTGATTGGTGTTCCTCTTAGGGTGAAGACCCAATGCATTGTGCTGTGCACATGATATTCTGATTTCTATAAGAGCGTTTGGATGCAGGACTCACTCTATCCACACTCAAAAATACACGTTACCGCCATAGTAACTTATGACACTTATGACCTCTGAGGGCTTGTCTCAGTGTTAATTTCGTCAGACGAGACGAGACTAAATATGTTCGTCAACGACCTTTTTTTCCATGACTAAGACGAGACGATGACAAGACTGCACCAATGTCCAAAAACGCGGACTAAGACTAAATTAACATGCATTATTGTTGACGAAAAAAGACGAGACTAAAATGTTTTGCATAAAATAAAAACTAAGATAAAATCTCTCTTCATTTTCGTATACAATCGTCTCTACTTTTTCATCATGAGATAGAATATTCAGCTGTTACGCCTTCAAAATATTCCGAATGAGTTCGCGCTGTTGCTCAAGTAATGGTTACAGGTCTCATACTCCTGTTGCTACAACACGAAACTACATGGAGCAAGAACACAACAACCACAGACAGTGGTGAACACGCAACGAGCGCCGACGACATGCTAGGTAGAAGGAGGCTCGATATTTGGTTGCATTTTAGGTACAATGATATTGACAAAAAGTCAGAATGTGTCATTATAACTGACTGGAAGCACTGCGGACAAAAAATATCGGGAAAAAACACCACCAACCTTAAGCGACATCTAAAGGCTAACCACCCACACATTCAGGTAAGTTAACTTAAATTAACGTCTCATAAGCTAATGCTGATTTTAGGCATCTACGCTGTAAATTAACCAGTTAGCTATGGTGTTGTGGCACATACATTATGCAGGTTATATATATTTTATGTAACTTATTTGCTTAATAAAATACTCTTCAGAACAAGTTCATCATTTGTGAATGTGTCTCTTAAATCAGAAAACCAGACACGTTTAACAAAGTGAATTCAACAAATCATTCATCAAGTGTATTTTGTCAGGTAATTATGACATTTAACCAATATTTGAGATGTGTGAAACATTATTTGACTGAAATGGTTATCTCAGAATTAATCTCAGAAATAATTTATTTAAAAAAATACTAAAATGTTTTGACTTAAACTTGACTAAAATGATGAGACTTTTAGTTGACTAAAACTTGACTAAGATACCTTAAATTCTCTTTTGACTAAAACTAGACTAAAATGACGAGACTTTTAGTCGACTAAAACTTGACTAACAAAAAAAGATATGTGAATGACTAAATATGACTAAAGCTAACAAGGACATTTGGCACAAGACTAAGACCAAATTAAAAATAGGTGACAAAATTAACACTAGCTTGTCTGTAGGCATACAGCCTCTGGTCAGCAATTTTTTGTGTGGTGCAAGACAGCTAAGCTTTTGCCCCATTACCATCCTGGTTTGGATTAATGGGCTAATGGATTCCCTGTTTAAACCGTTAGAGTCAGTAAGCTTACGCATACTCTCTCTTTGAAGGCTTTGCTGCTACTCGGTTTGGTAACAGGCAAACGTGTTAGGGACATTCAGACCTTTTCTGATAGCAACTCCTTTTTAGAGTTCAGACCAGGCCTGTCAAAACCAGGCCTGTCAAAGGCCATTCTCCAGCCCAGAATGGGATTAGGGACTCAAAGTGCTGGCAACCACTTTAGTGCTCAGGTTGTTACCCTGCAAACATTCTATCCTCTTCCCATGAGTTGGACAACGCTAAGAGATTACACATGCTCTGCCCTGAGAGGGAATTGCGCATGTACATTGACCGAATGAGTAAATTTGGATGTCTAAACAACTCTTTAGTTTGCTTTGGAGGCCATTCACAGGTTTTGGCCATCTCCAAGAGAACAATTCCAACTTGGTCGTTGATGCCATTGCACTCGCTTACGATTCGCAAGGCATACAGTTGACCCATGGGTATCAAGGCACATTTCACCAGGAGTTTGGCCTCCTCAGAAGTGTCTTTGTGTTGGGTGTTAGGTCAAAATCTGGTGTCTCTCTAATCCAACTGTTGTGATTGAGAGTATGCAAGCAATGTTTCACCACCCTGTTAGCTAGTGTCATTGTATCAAAGCCATTGGCAGGGTGCTTGAACATCCTTCTTCCCTAATTCCTACTAATTGAGAAGATCTGTTAAGAAATTGGACAACTACCCGGCATGGCTAGTGCCTATGTCTTAGTATCGAGCTGTATGGTTTATTTTTCTCTCCATGTTCCTTCCTATTTTTCAATTTAAGTGTGGTCATAGCAATGCCTTTTTACTATCCTATTGGCTAGTTGGCATTGCCCTATGAGAATCATGGCATTATGGTGTACTGCTCCCACAGCATCAGCTACTGACACAGCATCAACGTGACCTACTTGAAAGGGAACATCTCGGCTACTGTTGTAACACTGGTTCCCTGAAAGGAGGGAACGAGATGCTGCTAAGCTGTGCCGCACTACTGATTGTTTGTTGTTAAAGGACAGATAGATGCACTTTCCTCCATTAATTCGGGCAATTCTGATGGTGTGAGCGCCAAGCGTCACTAGCCAGTCAAAATGGCTCTATTGTGCATGGAGTGTCACTAGGAGGTGCTCCCACAGTGACAGCTACTGATGCAGTGTCTCATTCCCTCCTTTCAGGCAACCAAGGTTACTCCAGTATCCAAAACCCTGATCAAATTAGGCTAGTTTCATATTCACATGAACGGATGCATTTCCTAGGGTGCAGAATGGAACAGAATACAGGCATTTTTGAGATGCAGATTTTCAATTTTGGAAAAATTATTATTTGACATACAGTCATAAAAAAACAAAGCTTATGGCTGGATGTTCAAAAAATAGCACGGACATGATGCAACAGCCAAAGATGTCTATCTGCATGTGTATTCTATAGCGGCGGTTAAAGTTAAAGATGTGACTTGTCTGAAATGGTGCTGCCATCCAGCTGAACAAGAGCACACTATCCGCATGCACATAAAGAATCACCGATAAAAAAATATAAAAAATACTAAAAATCAAAACAAAAAAAATGTTTAAGAAAAATCTTGATGAACTAGACAGCCTCTGTTTTATTTGCAACTAATTGACTTGTCGACCATTGTGACATATCCGTAATAATGATACAGAAAAAAAATATAGTATGTATTTGGGTACCGGGGTATTTGTTTTTAAATATGACCATGAAGAGAAGAGAGGAGCATTTAGGCTTAAATGGATGAGTACTACAAGGGAAGACTTTCCCCTCTCAAATGACATTAAGCTTCCATACTTGTGTCTACTTCGCTCTCTCTCTCTCTCTCTCTCTCTCCCTTTTCCTCCCTATCTCTTTCTCAAACATGTCATCTGCAGCCCAGCCGCCCTACTCTTCCTCCTCACAGCTCTCCTCTTCGACCTCTGACCTCATAATGACCTCCTCTGGGCCTCCTCTTTTCCTCTCATTCTAGTTTTTTATTTGTTTTGATCTCTTGTTCCCATTGTGTGGGAGCTGTGCTATGTCTGTATGCATGTGCATGCTGCTTGACGTGCTCTATTTTTGTCTTTTCTGGAGAAAAAAAAAATGTATTGTGAGGCTTTAAATAAAAAGAGGTCTTCATTTTTGTTGTTCTGTAACAAACTTGTGTATGCATGGCATGCTTTAAAGGTATGAATTTCTTCTTGTGTATATTTCACTAATTGTTTTCCTGAGTGATGCTTTAACTCCTGAATTTCAGTAACTTCAGTTACTCTTCTCATCTTTGATGAACATATTGACGTTGTTCCTTTAAGCCCTGCTGTTCTCTTGGCAACAGTTTGCATGTTTTGGAAAATGGATCTGTAACCCTATCATGTTGCAGAAGCATTTTTAGAGCGTTATGTGACAACTGATATATTGCTGTTGGTGTTTATCGATGGCGTGTTTATGTGTGTTGGTGACACCATTTGAAACCGCAGGGCTTTGTGTTGTTGATGATGTAATGGGCTGTATTCACAAAGTAAAACTTGTAGCTGTTAGGGACATCTAGTGACTAAACCCATAAATATTTAACATCATTGTCTTTGTAGAGTTTTAATTTAGTGTTGTGAAGTGTGGCAGAAAATTAGTCACTAACAAAATAGATTTGCAAAAATAATGTCTATTTTGAGACATTTTTGCCAAACACTCCACCTTCTTTCATTGGTTGGACAAACAGATAGTCCTGTTCCAAATTCATGCCATTTTTTAAGCAAATGTTGCCTTGTCAGGGTGGTTGGGATGCTCAAACAGAACAATGTTTTGAAACTGCAACAGAGATACAGTGTAACTGTTTTCAGATAAATCAATCTACGAATGGCTTATTTAAATAATTTTTTTGTATGTTAACATTGACAAAATTTACACTTCAACTTTATGCAGAAAATAAAAATATTCAGAATTATAATTTGAACATACAGAAGGTCTATACACTTGTGAATGCAGTCCTAATGTGTGTTTGTGTGTGTGTGCATATGAAGAAGAAACATTTAATCCCCCTGTCAGTCCATATAATCTTATCAGATCATTCAGAACAATGTGTGATTTCAAGATGTTCTGGGCCCATAATTTTGTGTTGTGTGAAATATTGTGTTTTGTGCTGTATTATGTTATGTGCTGTGTATTGGACAGTTTGAGTGGGATTGTTACATTTATTTGCACATGTGTATATGTTGTTGTGTGTTATTAGATGTGTGTGTCTTCATTTGTGTCTTTTTTTACATAACAATCAAAAAGTCATAGTTACGTGCATTCCAGTAAATCCTTTTCAGCACATTTTAACACATTTGCCCCATGTTGTGTTGTTTTTGTTGAGTATTTGTATTTGTGTGACAGTAGATATTTTGTTCCTCACTGTGTGTGTCGAACTCACATGTGTGTATTCTCATTACTGGGGGGCACAGTGAAGGTCTCCACTAATTCATTTTCATGTTTCTTCTTTTCATTATCTTACCATCCATCATTACCATAACCGTTCATTCATTCATCCATCCATCTACTTATCCACCTACATTTGCACTAGCTAAAATATCTGCTAAAATGGCGCCATTTGTTTGATAAATAAATTAACCATTTAATAAAAGTAGTTTAATGTAGAGTTTCAATTTGCATACATAAATAACACTGTAAGTTTAAACTCTTAAAGTTTATAAGAAAACTTGCCTTCTTGCAAAGAAATATAAAATAGAACAGTTCAATTGTCTTCAGAGGATTGTATATGAAAAGTAATTGGGTGTGAAGCATAAAAACAAGTTAAAAAAAAATCAGTAACAGTTTAAATACTTCATTTTAAAAAGTATTACATGTTAGTATAATGAAAGACAATATTTTACTCATGTAAGGACATTAACAGGGACAGTGTAATTTAAGGTGTGAACAATCCTTGTTAATGGTTTATCCCATGAGGAGCGCAGGTATAATGATTTTGATTTTGTTTTGTTTTGGACCATACATTGGAAAGAGGCTATACAAATCCCATATTTATTATATTGTGTCATTATTTAATATTAGCTGATCCCCAGTTAATTAAACCAAATAAAGCACATGTGAATGCTGCAGTTTTAGTCACCTCTTTTATTTTCTGAATATGTATAATAATATATTGTATATTGCTGTCAGAATGAAATAGTTGGCCAAAAACATGCATGCAATTACACGCATGGTATATAAAAAACAAATAAGTTAAATACAGTGGCATGCAAAAGTCTGGGCACCCCTGATCAAAATTTCTGTTGCTGTGAATAGCTAAGCGAGCAAAAGATGGTCTGATTTCCAAAAGGCTTAAAGTTAAAGATGACACATTTCTTCAATATTTTATGAAATGTCATTTTTTTATATTCATCTTTTACAGTTTCAAAATAACAAAAAAGGAAAAAGGCCCGAAGCAAAAGTTTGGGCACCCTGCATCGTACTTAGTAATAGAGGTCGACCAATACAGGATTTTGGCGATACCAATAACTATGTTGGGAAGACAAGCCGATAACAGATTAATTGGCCGATAGTCTTTAAAACTGATACTGAATGAAAAAACAACATTTAAAGTAGGGATGTACCGATACCACTTTTTATCTTCCGATCTGATACCGGATATCTCAGTATCAATACCTATCCCAATCCTATACCAGTGTTGTTTTTTGCATAAACAGTTTAGAATATCTTTACATTATTGTGTGGAACTAATCGGGAGTTCTTTTTAATATGTATAGAAACACAAATCTCTAACTACACATTATTTCAATATAAATGTATAGCTTATTAAGAAACACTTTATTGTTAACTAGTATACTGGATAATGTAGCAGCAAAATGAACATATAATCCAGTATATAGACATTAGTAGAAAAGAAACCAGTGTTTTATTTTTGTCTTTCTTTTCTTTTTTTCCAAAGATGTTTCAACTTACAGATAGACTTTAAAGGATTCAGATTTATTTTTTTTTTCAATATAGTTGTAAGACATCAGTCCACTTTTCATTCAAACATTCATTATTTTTTGGAACACATTCAATTTAAATATTGTTATTAATTGTAAACAAATACTAATGGTGACAATAATAATAATAATAAATATAAAAACATTTTAAGTACAATTTAAGTCATACACTTTTTAAACCCTCACTCTTTTATTTTGACATTCTGAACTCTCCAGGAAGTCCTGTATGTGTCTGTTTGTAGACAAGTTCACAGTAGTTTTATTTGCTTCTTAATCAAATTCTTGTCAAATGCACCTCCGGTGCTATTCAAAATGCATATTGTAAGTGAACTGAACTTTTGAACATCTACATCTGAGATGTTGTTCGCGGAGTAGCGCTCAAATATTGTGCACCGCCGTGAAGGCTAAAAATAGCCACAAGTGTATGTGTAAACAGAGCAGCACCATTCACTGACGCTCTGGCGCTGTGCATGCATTTTATATATTTACTTATTAAACACAGTCTTTTGTGATTCGCAGAGCTATTGCACATTTTCAAGTGGCTAATCACTTCACTTCTGGTGAGGGGTCTTTAATGTGAAACTAGGGCAAACTAGTGAATTGCAATGTCTTGTGTTTTTTTAACGCTTTTATAAGATTCAGTGATATTGTTTTTTGTATTTTGCGCTGTTGCGCTCGTTTAAATTTTCCAAGAAATTCGTCACACACACACACAACAATGATTATCTAATAAAATTACAAAAAATACGTATTACTTCTTCCTTGCAAAAGGCTTCTAGTTCTGTGAGATTCTTGGATCGTCTTGCATGCACTGCTCTTTTGAGGTCTATCCACAGGTTTTCGATAATGTTTAGGTTGGGGGACTGTGAGGGCCATGGCAAAACCTTCAGCTTGCACCTCTTGAGGTAGTCCATTGTGGATATTGAGGTGTGTTTAGGATCATTATCCTGTTGTAGAAGCAATCCTCTTTTCTTCAGCTTTTTTTTACAGATGGTGTGATGTTTGCTCCAGAATTTGCTGGTATTTAATTTAATCCATTCTTTCCTCTACCAGCGAAATGTTCCCCTGTGCCGTTATCTGCAACACAAGCCCAAAGCATGATCGATCCACCCCCATGCTTAACAATTGGAGAGGTGTTCTTTTCATTAAATTCTGCACCCTATTTTATTGCCTGGCCACGGATCCAAAATTTCAATGTAATGATCTCCGAGCCACTTCATCATCACTCTTGCCTTGTGACATGTTGCTCCATCATGCTGGAAGATGCACGGATCATCACCAAATTGCTCCTGGATCGTTGGGAGAAGTTGCTCTTGCAGGACGTTTTGATACAATTCTTTATTCATGGCAGTGTTTTTGTGCAGAAATGTGAGAGAGGCAACTCCCTTGGATGAAAAGCAACCCCACACATTGATGGTCTCATGATGCTTCACTGTTGGCTCGACAAAGGACTCATGGTAGCGTTCACCTTTTCTTCTCCAGACTATCGATTTTCCAGATGTCACAAACTGTCGGAAGGGGGCTTCATTATAGAAAATATCTTTGCACCAGTCTTGTACTTCCTGAAGAATTTCAGTCTGTCCTTGATGTTTTTCTTGGAGAGAAGTGGCTTCTTTGCTGCCCTTCTTAACACCAGGCCATTGTCCAAAAGTCTTCGCCTCACTGTGTGTTCAGATGCAATCACACCAAACTGCTGCCAATATTGAGCAATTTCTGCACTTGTGGTGACACGATTCCATAGTTGACTCCTCAGGAGGAAACGGTCCTGGTGCTTGCTGGACACTCTGGGACATCCTGATGATGGCTGCATGTCATTCTTTAGAGGTAACCATTGCTAACAAGAAAACAATGATTGGAAGTACTTTTTCCCTCCTTTTATAGCAAACAGTCTGCTCTTATAATCCAATCAGAATGATAGAGTGATTTCACCTGACTGATACTCGTTCACACTTTCCCAGTTGCTGCTGATGTGATTAGTGTAATTATGTTGGCTGGTCATTTTGTGCCAGGACCAAAAAAATAGTGACATTTGTTTTTTTTTGTGATAAAGATAACATTTATTTAAAATGCATCTGAGCACTCTGCACAATAATCTAGAAACAATGTGAATCAACACCAGAACAACTGAAGCAGAAAAATTTGTGAAACACCAAATTTATGTCACTGCCAATACTTTTGGACACGGTTGTACATTACGAACTGAGGGAACGACAACCTGAAAATGCTTTGTTATCCTCTTATAGCCTTCTCCTGCTTTGTGGGCATCAATTATTTTAATGTTCAGAGTGCTAGGCAGCTGTTTAGAGGAGCCCTTGGCTGCTGACTGTTGGGACAAGATCTGAGAAGTCAGAGTAAGTATAAAGCTTTGAAATTTCCATCATTTGGCCTTTGCAAACGATGATTGTGAACAAGCCATAGCCCTAACAGGCTAATTAAGGTCAGAGACCTTGGTAAAAGTTATCTGTGGGCTCAAATCTCTTGGGCTGAACAAACTTTTGCATGGTGCTCCTTTCCTTTTTTTTCACTCTAAAATTGTACAAAATAAAAATAATACATTATTATTGCTTAAAATGTTGAAAGAATGTTTTATCTTTAACTTTATGCCTTTTGGAGATCAGTTCATCTTCTACTCACTTAACTATTCACAGCAGCAAAAATTTTGACTAGGGGTGCCAAAACATTTGCATGCCACTGTATTGCAACTTCATATCCATTTGAACAATTCTAGGTAGGAATGTGAATCAGAGATTATAACCATACACAAGAGAAAAGCCATTGTTGCATGCTCATTAAACTGAAAGTATTGCTTGTTCATGTACACAACTTTCATACACATGAGAAAGAATGATCTGGCATGAGACAGTTTTGGCTCGCTGAGCACAACAGTATTTATGTGGGTGGGGGAGAGTATGTTAACGGGATATTCTGTGTTCTCTTCAACATAATGTCTAGTTTCTGTATCTGTGGCATGCTTTCAATTACCACAGACATGAATTTAGTCTTGTGCCTCATTGTGTATAAATGAACAGACAACACATGGTATAGTAAATAAACAGAAAAATGGACAGCACTGCGAATAAACATTTAAAACACACCGTGAAAATGGTGTGATAGAATTGCTTTCCTGCCTGTGCAAAGTTATATTAAATCTTTGAACTCATGTCATGAACAGCTACAAAAGGGATGTGTTGTACAGTAACTGGATATATGACCTTTGATGGTGTTCTACATCCACAGAAATTATGTCCTTAAGACATAACCAGAACTTTTTCCACCCAGTCCCACTTCAAAAGGATTATTTAGATATAATGATAATAATAAAAAATCCATGATTTTCATTTATTTATTTATTTTTATGGGAAATTAGAAAATTGTTTGGGAAGATTTTTGGGGGGATATAATGGTGTACTTATGATTAAACTAATATATGATAACTATCTTTTATCCCTATTTTTGCCCCCAACCTCCAAGCAAAATAGTTAAATTCTGTTGAAATTCACTTCAATTGAACCTTTCGAAATGATTGTCTTTAATAATCAACAGAAAACCACAGATGCGGTAAATAGACATTAGGTTGAGAAAAAAATAACAGAATACTCCTTTAACAATGGATTGCTTGCTGTGAGTGATTTAAATGCCCTATCTCAATCTACAAAATGACAATCCTGTGACCGTGCATTTACTGTTATAAACGTAAATGTTAATCCTCACACTAACCTCAGAAACATTTGCTTTAACCCTTAAATTAATGGGAATTTCACCAAACACTCTTACATATTCGGGTGTTTAGAGACCCGACACTTATATCTATCACAAATGGATCTACAGGATCAAACTGCCCAGTTTGTAAGACAATTCGAAAATAATAGAATAAAATATATATTTATAATAATATATAATTTTTATATAATATTTTATAGTAATATCAGCATCTGGTAAGATACTCAACTTAATTTCTCCGCTCAGTTACGTAATGTTATAATTATATTTATTATATCAATGGGTTTATTATCAGCAGCCAATTCTATAAACTCATGCAAATTTATAATGTATAATTAAAAAATTACAATTAAATTAAATCAATAAAATAATTAATTATTTTAAATTATTTTTTATAGTGATAAAATCATTTAAAATTTAAACTGATAACGTTTAAAAGACATGCTAATTTTATCACCTAAACTATGTGTTTAAACTTCTGTAAAACAGGCACTCCTACCTCTGTAATAAACATGGAGATCTTTAGTCCTATCTGAATCAGTTAAATCTCAGACGTCAGGTGATAATAATTGTAACTCAAATGTACTTTAGAAAACGAATCCCTTGCGAATAGGGTTTGGTTAAGATACACATAAGCTACATATTTATATTCTCAGGCACTTTTTGAGTATAAATAGATGCACAACCTACTTAATTTCAGTAGTAGACCAAATAACAACAGCCAAATCATACTGTTCATGTGTTACACTTGCTATAGTTTACTTCCATGTTCATTCTTTGTTAAGTAGCAATGCCAAATGTAAATCAAATCAATCACTGACACATCAGCATCACCTTGAGGAAGAAATAGCTGAAAAAATGTGTGTGTGTGTGTGTGTGTGTGTGTGTTACAATATTTCTAAGAAAAAAATTGAGGAATGCTAAAGAGGTGTGCTCACTTATATACTGTATTTACGGACACTGACCGCACACACAGCACTGTGTGCTGCATGCCCTTTCAGTAAGTGTCAGGCACCCCCATCTACCCCCACTGTGTCTGAATGGTGTTAGCGTTGCCTTTTTTGTCTGGCCATCTCTCAGGTTATGGGCTGGTGCAGGAGGAGCTGCTCTCCCCCGCTTCTATGCAGTATAGCCTGCCCTCCCCACTGGGCGGTGAGCCCTACTGGCAGGAGGTGTCCAGCCTGGAGTGTGCCCCCATTGCCACCACCGAGGAGGACACTATGATGGAGATGTCAGATGTGCAGGTGTGGCCGGCAGGGGTCAGTCCATCCCTGGTAACTGTTGAGGACTCGTCCCTGGACTGTAGCAGCCGTGCAGATGACTCTGAGGGTAACACGTTGAGCCTGCCCTGCAGTAGCTTGGGTAGACCCAGCAGTGGAGCCAGCGGGGCCAGTGGCTCTATCATGGAACTGGAGGAGGAGGAAGAAGAGGAGGTTGATGAAGATGACATACAGCATGAGCCGGTGTCCAGGATTGTAGAAAAAGCGTGGGCCAGTGGCGCTGTTCCAAAGGCCAACTACAATGGTCAGGCTGGAGGTCAGAGGTCGGAGGGCAAGAGGACAGAGGTGGTGGCAGGTGGCAGTATGACTGGTATAGCTAGAGGAGGAGGAAAGGGTGGAAAAGGGGCAAGCTCAGAGGAAACGTTTTCTGTTCTTACAGGGCAGCAGATATATGCTCAGTTGTGTGAGAGAACGGGACTGACTCGAGCACTAGAACACAATGGAGACAGGTAGGGATTACTTTGGAACCTAACATTATACTGCCTACATCTGTTTCACACATCTTATGTCTGCAGGCAGGCTCGTGTTGTACTTTCACACTGACAGCATGTCTGCTGTATAACAGAGTTAAGTGCAATTGACCACATTTGTGGCAGAACGTTGATTTCCACCAAAATCAATAAAAATGTAACTTGTCCCTTGTTTATTTAAAAGAGCAAATATTGTGGTTACAGTGAGGCACTTACAATGTAAGTAAATGGGCCAAGTCATAAACATTAAAATGCACACTGTTTCAAAAGTATAGACACAAGACATAAACATTATATGTCTAAACATGATTCCAGTGTGATCAAATTGTTTACTAACCATGTCTATGTACATATATATTGAATATTACAACTTGGTGGTCACGCACAATGCTGGTAAACCCTGTGATCTGGTAAACGTGGAAAATCTGTAAAATGTTCATGTCTTGGGGCTATATTTTTGAAAAAGTGTGCATTTTAATGTTAGGGACTGGCTCCTTTTCTCTTCCATTGTCAGTGCCTTACTCTAACTGCAATTTTTGCTTTTTTATTTGTATAAATAAGGAAGGGATGAGTCAGTTATTTTCTGTGGCAATCAACATTATGCCACAAATACTGTCAGTTAAGCTTGACTCGTGTTGCTTTGAAATAGTACTTTAATAAGAGCCAGATATTCTAAAACAGTATTGGGTAGTATGCTATTGAGAATTACTACAAATTTGATTATCATGAAATCTAATTTACATAAGGGGCTTAACATAAATATGAATTATTCTACACAGAATGGACAAAGTGCAGACTAAATGTAATAAATCATCTGAATTAAGCCTCATAAAAGCCTGCATTGCAAAATATTTTGTTGATAAATAGGTTTACAGTGCATATTCAACATATTTTCTTTCAGAGTTTGCAGTGTGATGTGTGACAAAATTAGACATGGTGCAGAAACTCTACTACACAGCACCATGCTGCTCACATGGACACTGATATTTGCAGGAATAAATATGTGTCGCTCTCGCATCACAGATGCAGGATTTGTGAAACAGGCATTAGAAAAACAAGCAACGTTTACATAATCTTTGTGCATCCAAACTTTGCAGGCTTGGTGGGGGTGCCTTCCAGCCTTACTCCCAGGAGAAAGAAAGCTTTGCTGACTCCCTCCACAGCTGGTCCCAACCCAAAGCAAGACAGACCATGGAGGTCATGATGTCATCATCCCAGGACCACAATCAGTCACGTGTAGCACAGGAGGCCCTGCTTACACCGGTATGTGTTACAGGCCATACGGAGGTCCTGCGTGGGCGTCTGCTGGGCACTCAGCCCTTTGAGAAAGGGCTGGGCTTCTCCCCTCAGGAGGGGGAATTACGGGCATGGGACAAGGACAGACGGAAGGCACAGGTGTGTCCTCTGGCCTGTCCAGTCTGAGCAAAGAGCATGTTTTTGGGCAAGGAGCTAATGTTTAATAATTCACTTATTACAAACTTGAAACATATCTGTTATTTTACACCTTGCAGAAAGATGATCCTATAGACCTCACTGGTGATCGTCTACATGAAGAGCAGTTTACCGATGAGCATGGGAATGTTGTAAGCAAGGTGAGTGCCTCCTTTAATTTCAGGTTTATTATGGTGACTAGCACAATTATATAATGATCCTTTGCAGTGTAAAGACTAAAGTATACTTCGGTTTTCACATGCTGCCATGTCTATTTGAGTATGATTTAAGATATAGTCAGCTGGTTGATATCACCCATAAAAACAGGGTTTGCTGGTTTGCAACAATTTTGTTGGTTTATTTAGTGAAAATGACCATCTGATTCCTCATTATCGAGCTTATTACAAGACTACTTGCCAAATAAATAAATAAATAAATAAAATGATTAAATTATGTGAGTAGATAGAAATCGCTGAACAGCTGAATTCCACCTCTGGTTTATGTCTGAGTTCTGTTTGTGTTATTTTGTAAATAATGACCATCTGCCTGCTCATTAACCATCTTATTATAAGGCTACTTGCTAAAAAAGGTAAAAATAAATGGACTTTGATATGAGTTGAAATTATTTTATTATCTCACTTGTAGAGATCGCACGGTGATCAGAGAAGTAGGAAAGATGGCTCGGATAACCGGTCTGTTATGACTTAATCCCCTGATGTGCGGTTGTTCTTCGGAAATATCAGACTGCTAGATTGCGCTATTGACCAATCAGAACCAAGTATTCCAGAGCCCTGTGTAAAAACATTTTTTTTTAGCAGTGTCCACATGCATTGTCCGCGTGCAGCCAAGATTTTCTGTGGCCATCATCTGCGCATGCGCCTTAAATTGACTTTACTAACACGTCCATACAGGTTTGTGGTCATAAACGTGTACTTTGAAAGGCTAGAGCGTTGAACTGTGTGACGTAATGGCACGTGGAAAAACAAAGTATTAAGGCCGAAACTACTCTACGTGAGTAAATGTAAACACTTCTAGCTATGCATGTTGCATTCTCAGTGTTGCGACGAGAGCCTTCTTCCACAGTCAGTTTTCTTTTTCAATTACTATCATGGTGAAGCAACAGTCTGAAGAGAGTCTTACTGAGCAAGTTGGTTAAAGTCAACATAAAATGCCATATGTGTTTTAAGAGAAATTAATAATAAAAATAATAATAATAATTAAATGTAGACCCCCAGTGTGCAAGCTAAATGTGAATATGGCAAGGAACACAAAACTCCATAACATGTTGGCTAATGGAGAAACAGAACTTTGGGTGAAACCAGACTCACTGTGTGGGCCAGTTCCCCTCTGGCTAAACAGCATGAATATAATGCCAATATTAGTTATTTATGTGCAGTGCAAGTCATGGTTTGAAATTAGTCAACTAAATAAGTGTTAAGGGCCAATGTTTAAACAAAAAGTTTTTGTATTAACTGTAAGAGTAATTACTAATGTCTTTGAAGTCCATCCTGGATTATCTGCGGAATCTCACATAGATCCACTGTCCTTTGTAATATGATATATTTCTGAATTAAATGAGATATCCAACAAGACAAATGTAAAGTGGGACTTTATCCATTTGGAATTGATTACATTATGTAAACTAGGTGTTCCATATCAGAACGGAGCCAGACAGAATTATAGTTTGCTAAAACAATGCCTAAATAGCTATTTGACAATCGGTTTATGAGGCCCTATTATGCTTTTTGGGATTTTACCTTTCCTTTATTGTGTAACATAGATCTTTGTGCATGTAAAAGTTCTGCAAAGTTACAAAGCACAAAGTCCACGCAAAAGGGAGTTATTCTCTCCCAACAACACTGCTCAAGAACTAAAAGAAAAGGGCTGTTTGTAGTCCAGCCATTTCTTCCATAAAGTTTCTACGTCACTATGTAACATATTCGCATAACTTTGGCCCACCCTCAAACAAACGTAGTTATAGCTGAAGCCAGGATGAGTTGAGTTATTGTCGCCATGTTGAGATGATGCCGTTTTCTTCACTGCAAAAGCAAAACCTCTTTGTTTGGACTTTCAAAGACAGACAAACTGAAGTATCAGTGGTTAAAATTTATTTTAATTATTTATCAGTACAACCACAACAAATGCCGGATTTTCAAGTCGGTTACTCCTGAAAGATGGTGCAGTTCCCACATTGCTGGGACAATCTGGCGCTTAAGGATCACAATCTGTAAGTATGCTTATTATTTGTGGATTTATCTGCTACTGAGATTTCAAATGCAGAGTTTTGTGTTGTAGCTACGGTGTACACCCAGTGCACAGCTGTAGGCCTCTGCTAACCTGCTAGCTAATGTTATTGTGTTGAAATAGATTTGCTAATCTGCTGCTGGTCCACTTTTACCTAGAATTGTGTAGAATTATGCAGATTGCTTGTCATTCTTACTACCAGAATCAGAATCAGCTTTATTGCCAAGTATTCTTACACATACAAGGAATTTGTCTTGGTAACAGTGCACAACAATACAAAAAACAATACAAAAACAGCAGCAAGCTATAGAAAATAATAAAAAAATATTTAGACATATACGTACATACACACAGACACACACCTTCATACATGCACACATACACATACGTAGTGCAAGTCTAATACAAATCAGTTATATAAAGTACAAAAATACAGTATGTTATGTACAGTGCAATGTATGTAATGCCAGAAGAGGATATGTTGGATAATATAAATAGACTAAACTGTATATTGCACATAATTATTGCTCAATGGGGCGGCTTTAACTGTTCATGAGATGGATAGCCTGAGGGAAAAAACTGTTCCTGTGCCTGACGGTTCTGGTGCTCAGAGTTGAAGCGTTGGCCAGAAGGCAACAGTTCAAAAAGGTAGTGGGCTGGGTGAGTGGGATCCAGAGTGATTTTTTAAGCCTTTTTCCTCACTCTGGAAGAGTATAGTTCTTGAAGGGGGGGCAGGGGGCAACCAATAATCCTCTCAGCAGTCCAAACTGACCTCTGTAGTCTTCTGATGTCTGATTTCATAGCTGCACTATCAGTGATATGCATCCTTTGTTGTTGTGTAGCAGTGATCCAATATATTTCTGTCCAACCCGATATCACGCCGAGGCGTGAAATAGACACGCCGGTCCACTCGCGGATGCGTGTCGGTGTCACGCTTTGCCTCCTCCAGGCGTGTACATGACACGCGCGCGTCTACGTAGAATACCGGCAGGGGGCGATCGTTTCCTCAACGCCAACAACTCTCCGCGCACCAAAGAGGAAGCGATACCGTTGTCGTCGCGTTGCACGTTCGTGCGGGCGGGATGCCGGCCAATTTCGCCGGTTACTTTCACTTGTGACCATATGTGACAAATAAAGGTTCATTATAGTGCTGCTTTCATGAAGAAATCCTAACGTTGCTGTAGCCTAACGTTGTTATATGTGTGTGTGTGTGTGTGTGTGTGTGTGTGGGCTGTCGAGTATCTTGTGCTGATGTAAATAAATAAATAAATATATATATATATATATATATATATATATATATATATATATATTTATTTAAAAAGTGTATTTATATACAAAAATATATATCCTGCTAACCGGAACTGGAGAACGCGATATATCGCTTCCTCTTTGGTGCGCGGACAGTTGTTGGCGTTGAGGAAACGATCGCCCCCTGCCGGTATTCTACGTAGACGCGCGCGTGTCATGTACACGCCTGGAGGAGGCAAAGCGTGAAATAGACACGCATCCGCGAGTGGACCGGCGTGTCTATTTCACGCCTCGGCGTGATACCGGGTTGTTCTGTCTCTGGTTGGGCATGTAATGAGCTGTTTGTATTTGGACAGTTCACGTGTGAGATTTGCTTTGTTAAAATCCCCAAGAATAATAATAACTGAGTCTGGGTATTGTTGTTCTGTGTCTGTGAATTGATCAGCCAGCTGTTGCAGCGTTATGTTCCCACATGCGTTTGGAGGAATGTAAACACACACCAGAATAAACAAACTTGACAAAGAAGCACAAACAAGAATTGGAGAGCTCCACACTGAGGCGGCCATCTTGGCACCATCATTGTTATATTACATGAATAATGAATTGGAGATGGATTTATTTTTACAAACGGTCATTTTACATCTGCAACTCACGGTAGTGCTCAGCTAACTTGCTATGTAATGTTATTGCTTTGGTAAGGGTTTACTATTCAGCTGTGGGCCGGCTTTCACCTAAAACTGTGGAACAAAATGGTCGATCTCAAGAGTCTTATTAATTATATAATTACTAGCTGTAATGTTATGGCCGCTATCCACGGTAGTGCACGGCTAACTTGCTCACTAACTCTTTAATATACCCGGTAATGTCCAACTGGGAGTAAGCCTCTGTTCTCCGTTCATTGCTCTGGCGAAAAAAGTTCAGCTGCACCCAATCTAGCAAAAGATGATTACTTAGACGCACTATGTATCTTTTACTTGAAGCTTTGTTAGGTTCACAATAATCAACAGTGTACTTATCAGAAAGCTAGAAAAAAAAGTAACCACTGTGAAACGTCCTGCTCAAGTCATGCTTGTGAAGGTTGTTCGTGTCGATCAGCTTGTTCTTCCAAACTTTCAATTTCGGACTCAAAATGTTATGGCAAAAACTGATGCAACTGTTACCATAGTTACAATAGTGTTTACAGCTTTTAAGGAAGCCTGAGCCTGTGTCTCATTTGGAAGGCTGCATGCTAGGTAGGATGCATCCTTAAAAGGCTGCAGTATACCGAATGTCCTCCTTTAAACAAGCCTCATTTAAATGAGACGATCTTTGTAGGACAAACGGAAACAGAAAGTATCGTGTTAGCTATGACAGCACGCCACTCTTTAACAAGCGCGAGTGCTTTGAGTGAGAAGGGAACAAAGTCCCTCTGGAAGGGAATGTATGAGGTACATTTTAGGAGAGTTATAATGCTGTAAAGAGAAAGGAAAATAGATTTAACAGGTGTACTTTTAGTCTAATGCTTTATTTGAATTATTTATGAATATAATTATACATATTATATACTCTGGACCCATCTACTGAGGTACTCAGTAGTAACTTTCATTTACTTTTGTTTGAACATCATATTTACGGGCAAATTGGCATAATTTTTTTAGACATTTCCATTGAAGTAAAGAATTGTGGGTTGTCATGCATCCTCAGAATTCCTGTGAAAGAAGGTTGCATTTGATGGCTGTGTCCTACTCACTTTTCTGAAACAAGACAGCCTCGATGACATATGCAGCCGACAAATGCAACCTCTGGATGATGCATCCTTCCAAACCAAACACAGCCTTAAACTCAGTTATGGTAAGGGCCTTTACATTTCTGACACACGCTCTACATGGTTGACCAATCACAGCAGACTAGGCCAGCTGACCAATCAGAGCAGACTGGGCTTTTCGGAAAGGGGGGCTTTAAAGAGACAGGACCTAAATTAGAGCGTTTGAGCCAGAGGTTGAAAATGGGTTTAGCAGAAATGTACAGCATGACAAAAATAATGTATTTTTTGAACATTAAAGCATGTAAACCTATTCTAATAGACCCCCAAAAGAAAACCACAAACCTGTAAATTAGCATAATATGGGCTCTTTAACATTATCCAATCACCTGCACAGCCTAAGTTACGTGAGTGGAAAGTAATTTCAGAGTAAGAGTGATTTATAAAATTTTGATTGAAGATTACAAAGACAAATGTTTTTTTCTTTGGAATTGCATGCACAGATTATAAGCTTACAAAAAGCCTCAGAATGCTCCCTAATAAAGTAAATAGGATAGATTTTGATTTCATGTTGACTTTAAATTAAAATGTTGACATGTTTATGGCTAGCTACCAGAATAAAAACATATAGTTTAATGGCTCAAACATTTGAAGCTAACTCTATCATTGTCTTGGCGAAGCATTCATGTCTGTGTTTGTGTATTTGAGTGAAGTATTGTTTCTGGCCTAAGATTCGATGCAAATTTGTCAAATCTATTCTGAGCTCATCTTTCTACTTTCTCTCCTCTTGCTCCTTTTTTGTTCAGTTGGGTGTGGATGTGAAGAGGGATGTTCAGGCTGTGAAGCGCTCCAGTCTTCGGAGAGTACAGCACTGAAATGCATACTGTCCTGAAGGTATGGGCAGGTAAAGTTGATATTATTGTCAGAGGCGCATGAAATAACCTTAAAGGAATATTTCTGGTTCAATACAATGGCATGATGCTGTTTACCAAAAAAAATGATTGAATCGCTCCTTCTCTTAAAAAAAAAAACACAAAAAAATCTAGGTGACAGTGAGGCACTTACAGTGGAAGTAAAGGGGGAAAATCCAAAAACGTTTTAAAAGTATAGCCACAAGACATTTCCAAGAAAAGTTCATTTTTGCAGTAATCAATATTGCACCACAAATGCTGTTGAATGTGATGGAATATTCCTTTAAAACCCATGTGGTAGGCTAGTTTGCTAAGCTTGAGCAATATAACCATCATCCGTTTGTTTTAGCTAGAGTGACTTTAGTTGGCTTGCTTCTGGCAGTGGATCTAAAATCTCTCTTTGAAGAAGTAATTTGTTCATGAGAAATTGCTCTTCTTTCAGAGTCGGACATCCACTGCCAAACCATCCTTCACCTGCACGTGACCGGGACAGGACGAGACATGGAGGGATAAGAAGAAAAAAAAAACAACGGGAGGGAAATCATGTAGTGAAAGTGAACAACTCCACATCCCACCCAAAAAAAGTCAAGCATCCATGGACCATCACTGGAACAAAAAAGAAAAGGAGTTCCACCTGTAGTTTTGTAACATTTTTAACAGAAAAAAAATATATACAATTATAGCTTAGGGCATGAACTTTTTGTACAAAATGTGAAGAAAACAACCAAAAAAAGCAACAAAAAGTGCTTCCTGTAAACTGTAAACGCATGACTGACTGATGGTGCATGACCTATGAGCTGTCATTATCTAAAAAAAACTGAAGGGGTACAAGGTAAAGGGCCGTCCCAGGACTGGGTGCGAGCAGAATACACAAGGACCTCTTATCTTGAAACAAGAGAGACTCTTGAAAAGAGTCTCCGGAATACAACAGCCCTAAAAAAGCAACAGTTCTTTATTTTGTCAAACCGATTGTCATAACACAGCAGCATAGTTGATGCTAAGCCCCTCCCTTCATTTACACAGGCCCTTTATCCTCTTATTCTATGTGATATATGCACTCTATGCTACGTGAATGTGCGTCGTGTGTGTGCGTGTGTGTGTGTGTGTCGGTATCTAACGCATGTGTACTCGCTTCTGGCTTGGGACTGAGCTTTTTTTCTTCATCGGTCAGAGCTCATTCAGTGTTTGTCATGGGAATGAGAAGAAGCCACTGTGCTCTCCTGCTAGTGAGTGCCTGTGTGTTTATTTCCAGGCTTTGTGAAATGTATTTGTGTTCCTTTTGAACTGTCTGCCACCTTTTGCTTTTGTCTAATTTGCTTTGAATTTAAAGATCCCCTCTCTTCAAAATAGTATTAACATTTGATCAACTTGAAGGTGGTGTCGCTCTGTGTATGCACAACACTCCCAAATCCTTGACAACCTATGGAGGGCACATGCTTTCTCTGTCTTATAAAAATTGACCATCCATTCATCCACATTTGTAGCTTGGCTGCTTTTTAGAAATCGCCATGTCGGAATGATTTCAGAGACTAATGTAGCATTGCATGCTGGTTAACACTGCTTTTCATGTGGTTCTCTTGGGCCTGCACATGGCCTGGAAGTTCTTCTTTATTTTGTATTATTAATCAAGCTGTGCTGGTGAAAACAAATTGTAGCTGTGAAGTGTTGGGCTTGGAGACTGTATTATCTCAAAGTAACTGCCTTTGTAATGTTTGGGATTTAAGACGGAGTTATGTGAATTAGAAGCGTTTTAAACTTCGATGCTCTTCGATTATACCTTTTCTTTTGCATTTAGATGTACAGTGAAAATAGACAGATAAATATACAGACAGCACTGTGACAGTCAACCTTAAAATTGACCCCTGAACTGTGAACTCACAACTGTCTGTCTCAATTTTTGGCTTCAAATGTCTCACTTATACCAACAGTGTTATACACAACCTGTTCAGCTATGGGAAGCTTAAAAGTACTTTAAATGCAAGTACATGCAACCGATGCCCTATTTGCATTGTTCACATGTATGTTTTCATAGTCACCTTTATTATTATTTATTTTATTATGAAAGAGCCCAAACATACAAAAACTCTTAAAGTATAGTCTACCAAAGCAATAATATCAGATGTGCTGACGTGGGATACTGCGTTCTTGTTTGTTTGTGCGTGTGTGCGCGCGTGCGTGCGTGTGCGTGTGTGTGTGTGTGTGTGTGTGTGCACGTGTGTGCGCGTCTATGAGCGCTTGTGTGTTCAGTGTATTCTGTATTTACCCAACATTTTAGTAGCATTTGTATGATATACAGTATACAGTTATAAAAGCATTCATGAGTATCTCACAAAGGTCCCAGTATGCAATTATGCGATCTACGTACCAGCTCAAGTTCATTGAGCGGGCGCTGCATACCGATGTGTGTACAAGGTAGCTGTGCTCAACTTTAATGGGCAAGGCATCGTTTCTATGAATGGCTAGAGTCAATGGCAAGCATAATGTTGAAAATCAGGGACAGTGCTCAGCCTTTAATCACAGCACAGTAGCTTACATAATCATGAGCACACAGTGATTTCGGGTCACACATTCATGTAGTTTAAGTTGAGGGATGTGAATGAATGAATGAATTTTAACCTATTCTCCAAACCCAGAAAACAAAAAACTAAACATTTAAGGAATGCATGGACAATTGGACGAATGACAATGATTGTACTTTGTATTTAAAGATCTTAAATTAGATCCTATAGTTTTTATTTCTCTCGGGTTCAGTTTAATTGTGTGCTTTTATGAAATTTCACACGTCCTATCTCACTAGCAGTCATCAAAACACTTATGAGTTCTGCCTCATACTGTATATTATTTTCTACTGTTCACTCAGGTTTGTGTTGACAAATGATTTCTCTTCCATGTCCACTATCAGGAGTATAAGGATTGTCAGTGAGTGGTGTTTGGATGCTGGAAAGGGGTGTTGGTGACTTCAGCATGCAGGACATGGATACTGGTTGAATACCTTATCGCTGCTGTAACGGTTGTCAAAGACCTAAAATATTACGTTTCTGAAAACAAAGGAAAAGGGAGAGAATTTTTTTTTATTATTATTATTTTTAAGAGAACTAAATAATTTAACATTGCAATCATTATGTATTAAAAAGAGTTTATGTAAAATGTTTAACTGTTGCAAAAATCTAGACTTCACCTATACTCCTTTAGAATGGATAAATGACAATATAAACGCAATATCATATTACTATGTACTAAGGAATGCAACTGCGCACATGCACAGAACAGATGTTTTTAATAAAGAATATATGTATAAATATATGACAAAATATATTTAATTAGAATGCTATGCACCCGTATTAGTCATTATGGATGTACTTTAAGCATATTGGTTAGAATCAAGTAATACCAACATGCCCATATCATGGGGAATGTAGAGGCTTTGTAGTTATTTGAACATGTTTTAATTTCCTTTTCTTTTTTTTATTGTAATGGAGAAAGGAAATACAAACATTGAATATGTATTCAAGCCTTTTATTCGGACTCATTCTGACATGATATGTATAGACCATTTACCATGCACACCAGCTCAGATCATTTACACAAATTAATAAAGAAAGATGTGACATATTGTGACACCGTGTGCGTGTGTGACAGAATTTCAACTGGACCCTTTTCACAGACTGTGATGGAATCCAGCAACTAATATATATAGTTAAATAACTAGTTAGTGTACATTTATAACATTATTAATTGTGATATATTTCCCTGGCATTCATTTTATAAAACCTGTCAACACTGCTGCAGATGTTTCTTTTTTTTTTCTTCTTTTTTTTTTAATGCAATGAGGGAGTTTGTAAATATTCTGGTTTCAGTACAAGCTCAGCTCAATTGACAGCATTTGTGGCGTAAATCTGATTACCACAAAAAATAATTTCGGCTTGCCTAAAAAAAAAAATTAGGTTCCAGTGAGGCACTTACAATGGAAGTGAATGGGGCCAATCTGCAAATGTTAAAATACTCACTGTTTCAAAAGTATTGCCACAAGATGTTAATAGTATGTGCTTTAACATGATTTTAGTGTGATAAAGTTGCTGACTAACCTTTTCTGTGTAAAGTTATGAAAAATTATGATTTAAACTTTCCTGCTCAAATGTTTTAAAAGAAGAATTCATGTAAGTGCTTTTATAAAAATATAAGCTTTATTTCTGCCTTAAACCCTCCAAATATTGGCCCCATTCACTTCCATTGTGTTCCTCACTGTAACCTCGTTTTTACTTTTCTTTTTTTTTTTTTAAGAAAAAGACGAGTATAAATGTTTGTTTTTTTGGTAATCAATATTACGCCACAAATTCTGTCAATTGAGCTTAACATATCCTTCCTTTAACATATCTTTCTATAATTTTTCCCTTTTTTTGGAAAGTCGTGTGATGGAAATGTGAAAAGGGTCCACTCCAAAATGTGGCAAAACAATTAAATAAAAACAAAATACAGGAAAACTGCGAATTTAGTTTAGAAATGTAATTTTGAACGTACTTTTGTTAATGGATTGTGCGCGCAGTCGTGTAAACGTTTAATCATTTTGTAAACTACAATTCCCGTTGTGTTCTTGCAGTTCCGTCACACGCCAGTGAGGGCGTCGTTGCATAATTTCTCTGTTTTAAATAGCCTTTTCCTGATAATGTTTTGTTGAGTGCGTGGTGTATGCATGAGGGTGTGTGTGAGAGAGAGAGAGAGAGAGAGAAAACGTGGTCGCGAGAAGCCTAGCATTTTAGCTAGTTTGAGAGTGTGAATGAAGTGTTATACAAGCTCAGATATTTAGTATTATTTATTTTTGTATGTAGTCAAGTTTGCCAGAAACATAGAAGGTAAATCATTACAGAAATTGACTGGCTTCTGAGCTGCTGCTTCTAACAAATATATTTTCCTGACAGGTTTACGGATGTAAACGAGCTAAATTGTATTATCCATCGTTTAAGGGTGCAAAATCACGATTTGATAAAAGGCAGCTCCTACGTGTGTGGTCATAATAGTGTTCAAAATGTCCATGGGCGGCCAGAAGACCACCAGTCAGGCGATTCCGACCATCAGACGAGTTGCAATCAACGATGCGGCCCATATGCCTCATGACTACTCTACAACCCCTGGAGGGACCCTGTTTAGCACGACTCCCGGAGGTAAATACCGTGCAATTGCAAATAACTGATTTGGGTCTATTTTCAGCTGTCGTTGTGCATGTATCGTTGTTGTTTTGCTCGCTCTCGCGACATAGCGATGCATTCGAGAGCTCGTGCACCGCTCGCATAGTCTTCGTGCTTGACAGACTGCGGTGTGGGTGCTCCGTCAGTTATGACCACGTATAATGCTTCGTCCTGTTTGCTTTTTATTATTTTTATTATTATGAACTGCCGACGTGTTATGATTTGAGGAATGTTCTCGTCACCTAGAGAAAAGCATTGTTTCATTGGCTAATATTGCAGCCTTTGAAAGTTCATTGTAGTTACAGAGTGTCTAATTTGTTTTACGAATAAAAAGTTTATTTGGGCCTCGAACGCTAAATCTTGAAATATGCGTTTGTGTATTTGATTGTATTTTTTAGTTGTTTTTTTTTATAAGCAGATCCGCCTGAGATTGCGGTTTGTTATGTACAGTAGCTTGATGCTTTTATCAGGTGACTGAGATTGTAAACAGACAAGAAATCAGGACGTGGCCATTCTCAAGGCATGTGACTTTATGTTGGTTTCCCAATTTACACGGCAACTTCTGCTTTTCTAGCTGCTAATGTACACTGTCCTTATTGTACTATTTCAATGTCCAGTGGGTCTAAACATCAGTTATTGTCCATATCAGCCGTCGTGAAACGCCTTAAAACGTCATGTGATTTATTTGAAACATGTCGAGAAATCAAGTATTGCCCCTTGGAATTTTGGCATGTAAATTGGATGCTTTGTTGGTTTTTTTACAGGCATAAAACCTTGCATCGTTGCATTTTTGAGTCTACATATGTATAATGCCTGTGTTCTGTCTCCTGCTATTAAAGAGATAAAAACATATGTTGTTCTTAAATTGATCTGCTTATACACCGATTAGCCACAACATTAAAACCACTTGCCTAATATCGTGTAGGTCATCCTCATGCTGCCAAAACAGCTCTGACAGACACATCAAGGCATGAACTCCACAAGACCTCAGAAGGTGTCCTGTGGTATCTGGCACCAAGAGATTAGCAGCAGATCCTTTTAAGTCCTGTAAGTTGTGAGGTCATGCCTCCATGGATCGGACTTATTGGTACAGCACATCCCATAGATGCTCAGTCGGATTGAGATCTGGGGGATTTGGAGGCGACGTCAAAACCTTGAACTCTTTGTCATGTTCCTCAAACCATTTCTGGACAATTTTTGCAGTATGGCATGGTGAATTACCTGCTAAAAGAGGCCACTGCCATCAGGGTATACTGTTGCTATGTAGGGGTGGGTGTGAACTGCAACAATCTTTAGGTAGGTGGTCAAAGAAACATCCACGTGAATGCCAGGACCCAAGGTTTCCCAGCAAAACATTGCCCAGAGCATCACACTACCTCCGCCGGCCTGCCTTCTTCCCATAGTGCATCCTGCTGCCATCTCTTCCCCAGGTAAATGACACGCACGCACCTGGCCATCCACATGATCTAAAAAAAAATTTGATTCATCAGACCAGGCCACCTTCTTCCAATGCTCCATTGTCGAGTTTTGACTCTCACGTCCTCATTGTAGGTGCTTTCGGCGGTGAACAGGGGTCAGCATGGGCACCTGTCCAGACCAGCATCTGACCGGTATGCAGCAAGCTGCGATGCACCTGTGGGTTCTGACACCTTTCTATCATGGCCAGCATTACGTTTTTTAGCTATTTGTGCTACAGTAGCTCTTCTGTGGGATCGGACCAGACAAGGTAGCCTTCGCTTCACATTTGAATCAGTGAGCCTTGGGTGCCCATGACCCTGTCGCCGGTTCACCGGTTGTCCTTCCTTGGACCACTTTTGGTAGGTACTAACCACTAGATACTGGAAACACCCCGCAAGACCTGCCATTTTGGAGCTGTTCTGACCCAGTCGTCTAGCCATCACAATTTGGCCCTTGTCAAAGTCGCTCAGATCCATACGCTTGCCCATTTTTCCAGCTTCCAACATGTGAAATTCAAGAACTGACTGTTCACTTGCTGCCTAATATATCCCACTCCTTGACAGGTGCCATTGTTACAAGATAATAAATGTTATTCACTTCACCTGTCAGTGGTTTTTATGTTGTGGCTGATCAGTGTAGTCTTAAATATAGTGCACTCAGCTTTAACTCGCTAATTTAATGCAGTTCAAGGAGGTTTGTGTGTTCAAGGTTGGCATTAGACTCAGCTGGACTGATAAGAGAAGAACTGATAGCATGTTCTCACTAGTTATGGCCTGCTTCATTTGCTGTTAACTATGCACAGATAAGCCATTTTACTGCATGAGACATAAAACAAAACCTGTATTTGTCCAACATCGTAAAGCTTTAACTTTTACAATGGTAACAGCTGAATGTTGCAAAATGCACAGTCATAAAGACATGTTTAGACATGCAGTGATCTATTGCAACTCTCAGAAATGTGCAAATTTCACAAATGTGACTAACATGGCACAGCCAGAATGTACCTGGCTGTCCTACATGTTTCACAACCTCAAGCCATTGTCTACTTACAATATCATCCCCCAAACCATTACCTCAGCCATTAGAAGAAAGCTTTAAAAAATGTGATTGGATTAAGTGCTAATTGCTTATTTTGCATTAAAAAGGGCAGCATCGTCCTCCATTTCACTTCTTTACTCTATAGGTACCAGGATAATTTATGATCGGAAGTTCCTGCTGGACTGTCGCAGCTCCCCATTAGCCCGCACACCACCCTGCTGCCTTCCTGACATACCAGGGGTGACCAGTCCCCCCTTGGTCACCATGAAAAATGACAAGGCCTCCTTCCAACAGCCTGTCAGCAATAACATCATCTCCCCTGCAGACAAGAACGCAGGTAAATGTACTTTCAGATATACTCATTGGAGCTGGCCCAAAGTTATCTTTAAATGTGTTTAAGGTACATTTTTAATTTGTAATTTCCAGGCCTGGAGAAGTCATGGAAATCAATACAATCTTAAATATTCATGAGAATTTCTGTAGTCAATATATATTTTTCTTGTTAGGCTCGAAATAATTTTATTGGCAAGAAATTGCTTTAAAAAATCTCTATAAAATTGATTTTTTTAAGCATCCTTATCCAGTTATTATAAATGCTTGGGAATGTCATGGAAATGCATTGGTCAAATGTTGTGGAAACTGCAGTAATATGAAATTTTAAGTGCATAGTTCACTCAAAAATGCAAATGCGCTAATTTACTTAACCTCATGCCATCTCAGATGTGTATGAATTTCATTCTGATGCTGAACACAAAGAAGAATTTCTCAGCTCTGTAGGTCCATAAAATGCAAGTGAATTGTAATCAGGCCTTTGAAGCACCAAAAAGAATATGGTCAGCATAAAAGTAACCCATAAGCAATCCAATTGTTTTTGGGTGAGAACAGACAAAAATACAACTCCTTTTTCACTGTACGGTGATCATGATTTCAAGCTTCCTAGCATTTGATGCATATAGGAAGTGTAATTGAGCTTGAAATCAGGAAAGCCAAGGAGACTGCTGTTAAGATGTACAGTTAAAAATGAGTTACATTTTTGTCTGTTCTCACCCAAAACTAACTGGTTTGCTTTAGACATTGATTAAACCATTGGAGTCTGATGGATTGTTTATGCTGCCTTTTATGTGCTTTTTGGTGCTTCAAAAGCCTGATAACCATTCACTTGCATTTTATGGGCCTACAGAGCTGAGATATTATTCTATAAATCTTCATTTGTGTCCTTCAGAAGAAAGTAATGCACCTCTAGGATGGCATGAAAGTGAGTAAATGATGAGTAAATTTTCATTTTTGGGTAAACTATCCCTTTAAGTAAAAAAAAGTTTAAAAAAACCTGGAGGATTGTATCCTGTTCCCATGTATTGGTTGGTAAATGTTTGCGATGCACATTAATATTGATTAATTTTGATCTTTGATTTCAAGGTGAAGATGCCCAGTTTGAAATGGATATCTAATTACATAGAGGACCTGCTATGTGAAGGAGGTGACAACTGTAACGATTATTACTGTGATAACTGTTCCCTAAGAGGATAAATGCACAGAATATTTCTCCTTCCATGTCATCTGTCTTTTGCCATTGTCTACTGTTCAGTTGGTATTTTCTTTACCTGTATTGACGCTGTTGCTCAAGACATGCTCAAGCCATTACTTTTGATTCTCTACATCAGCAAACACTGTTGTGCCTGAAAGAGCATCTCGGATGTCTGATTAGTGCATCCCAAGCACATTGATGCTGGTAATCCTGCCCAGCTCTACTTCTGCCTAAGACATGGGGGACACCTTAAAGGCCACCATGTGACATTGTTTGATACAGATTGTTTGTGTTGTTTTGAAAATGACCAGTAGGGGGAGCAACAGTTTCTTAATTGTTTTCTCATCAAGAGTCATTATGGAGGAACAAACTCCAATGCCAACTCCTATCATATCATACCATGATAAAATTGACCACTTTCCATTTGGCATTGATACTTTACTTTGTAACAGTAAAATACAGATAATTTCTGTTTTTCTTGTAGAGTATTTTCACCTAAAGTATCATTCAACAGAATGTAAAATGCTTTTTTTTTTTTTTTTTTTTTTTTTTTTTTTTTTTATTTGCTGTGAAATTCTCTAAACTGCCCTGTTATTCCTGAAGTGACATAAGCATTAAAAAATTCAATGAACACCAGAGAATTTATATCTGATTGCCTTATTGATCTATTGCTAATTTTCATACCAAAGAGACGGGTACAAAATACAAAGACCACCATTATGAGTGACCAATTTAATTAAATTCTGCAATTTGCATACTCTACTATTTATACATTTGGCAGTTTACATATTCAACTATTTACAAATTATGTAAACAATTATTAAGGTTTCAAAAAGTAATCCAGGTGCACCATTGCAGGATACTTGTGTTCAGCAGAAGAAAGTCATACATATCTGGGATGCCATTAGGGTGAGTAAATGAAGAGGGATTTTTCATCATTAGGTGAAATATTCCTTTAAGAAAGTTTGGTTTTGTTGTTATTTTCATCCTAGACATATCTGTATTATCTTAGTTGGAGTCCATGTGTATTTCTAGTTCTGATGAGCATATCTAAATAAAGTGCTAATATTGAGTTTGTTTGGCATTAAGAGAAGTTAGTGACAACCACATTCTGCAACCACCATTCCTTCATGGTGTCTCATAACCATCTTCCCGTTCTCATAGTAGAGCATAGAGACTGGAGCCAGACGTGTGGTTACACAAGACAAGCATGGAACCCAGTCCGGGTGGTGCAACTTCAAAAGACTCTGCAAATGAGAGAGTAAAGACAAACATGTGAGTTAGTTAATCAAAAAGGCAAGGAAACATTTTAAATTAATCTAAAAATCTAAATCAACATTTGTTGGTTTATACAGACAGGTACCTGCATGTAGGCATGGTTGGTTGGATTGAAAGACTCATCTATGGGTATAGGACAACTACCCTCACAGCGATAAGCATTGTAGCGTTTTGGATAAACAATCCAGTCACTCCAGCCAATCTGTTTGAAATCCACCCACATATCCACCTTTCTGCAGAGAGGCAGCTTCTCCCCTTCTTCAGGAGAAATGGCAGGAGTCAAGCCAGTTTCTGCTACCCCTCGTACTCGCTCACCATTTCTGTGATTCCTCTTGTGACGCCGGGCCACAGATTCCTTTCCACCGCTGGCTCGGTCCAGAACCACATACTTGGAGTGCTCAGCGATCTGGATGAGGGTGGATGTCTTGTCCTGGTTTTGTTTGAAGAAAACCACCATCATGACCATGTTTCCTGTAGGATGCTGGACCATCGCACTTCCCTCATCATCTCCCTTTTCCATTGAAGTTGTCTGAACATGTTCCTCGGAGGACATGCTCTCACCCTGATGCAACCCGTACTTGAGCAGGTCGGTGATGTTGAATACCCTCCACAAGGTGTGGGAGGCTGGGTTGCTTGGTTTTGCTCTCACACTGCCAAGGTGAAGCCGTGCATCAGGACAGTGGCTCTGGTCACACTCATGTTTGGAAGCATGATAGATATCCACCACCATGAATTCTGAGGTGAATTCTGGAAAGCGAATTCGAAGTTCAGACCTCTGGATGCTGTCATTTGTCGATATGGAGGACAGGTCAAATGTCACTGCCCATCTGTCACCAACCTGATGGCTTCCTGAAGAATATTTAAGACAAGAAATTAGTCTAGAACATGAACAGTGGTCTAATTAAAAGGTCTAGAAGGATAAGTGATGTGTGGTGCTTACTTACGATTTCACACATGGGACTTCAGGACAAGCCATTAATAAAGTTGAAAGTTCTTATTGTTTAGATGTGTATTGCTGGCCAGGCCTCAATGAAACAGAAGTCTTGACGCTAATACACACGCTGACTAATAAACATATTACATGACTTGTTTATTAGAACCAGCTAAACTACCGCCATTATACTAAGTTCCCGGTGGCACTGAGCACAAGTACGTTATTTAACATGTCATCATTTTATACATATAAAAACTTATACGATTATTATTTTTATTGTTATAATTTCGAATAATAATTAAGTACAGTAAAATATAAAATAAATTATAATCGGTCATATATTATTTTGCGTGTTATTTGAAAAATAATATTGACAAAATAATGTGCAAACTAATTTAATGAAAAGAATTAATAAAAATATAACATGAAAATGTATACACTTTTAATAAATAAATAATCTGTATTTTATTGTTTCGCGTGCTATCTGTTAAATAATATTGCCAAAATACTATGCTCTAACTGCATACAAATAAAGAATTATACAAATCTGTAAAATAGCCTAATCTATAAAGTAATTCATAATTAATCTGTGTTTTATTATTTCACGTGTTATCTGCAAAATATTGGCAAAATCTTATGCTCTAACCAAATTAATAATAATAATAAAAAAAAATAATAATAATCTATAAAATAATTATTAATAATAATTAATCGGGATTTTTTTTTCGGGTGTTATCCAAAAAACGGAATTATGATTTTCTTTTATTATTTTAATGAATTAAGAATGCTACTTACTTTTGGCTAAGAGACTCATGACCGAATCGGACTCGTAAAGAGATGGATTTTCATGACTCGTGTGCTTGTCTTCTGCGGTCAGAAGTGTCCGGTAGAGCTGCATCATGTAAAGCGGATATCTGTTCGAGTGGCGTCTGTGACCCGCCTGACCTCCGCTGCGCATCCTATTCCTGAACGCCTCGTGGAATCCAGGAAACGGCTCTTCTGAGAGGACCGCACTGACCCACAGCGCGAGAAATGCGATCAGAGCCCCGCAGATGAACTGCCTCATGGCTAAACCTTAATTATAATCCACCACGCAGATGTGTTGAGATCCGTCTCCTAAACCGTCCCCTGGAGAATGAAGATCATGGGTGCTGCCTGCCCACCTAAGTTTACTTATAGAAACTTGTAGGCTTTTGATGGTCTCTTTGGTCCTGTAGGTCTTTGATGTGGCCCTGTGATCCATACAGTCCTTGCTTGGGTCGTTGTGAACCGAAACCAGCAGTCTTTTGTGTGTCCTAAAGGTGTGAAAACATGACGACTACCTCAAGTACTGTGTATTGAAGGGCCTTTTGAAAGTGTTCCTAAACAATAATATTAGTGGACCACATCTATTCAACAATGTCACTTTGATTAAAAGGAGACTTGCTTGTCTTCGTTTGAATGAGAATAAGAAGCAAATGTGTTTCTCTCTCTTTTCACTCCATAAGAAGATTACACTTCTTCAACAGGTCACTTAAGACGAATACACGAGCCTTTTTTAAATGATAGCCTCATAGTTGTGCATACAAGTTGTATAAAAACCTATACAGTCTTATCTACTGTCACAGCCGTTGACAAATGAATGCAGGCTACTCAGGGACATGGAATATTAATAATAATTGATATTTTGGCACAGTCAACCACAAATACATGTACTCATCATATTTGTGTTTCACACCTGGTCAGCAACTGACCCTGTTCGTCCGCTGTTTCTCTGACAAGCCGCTTGCTTTTTTTCCAACGAGTCTTTGGGAGTAATGTGTGTTAAATGTAGACTACCTAGAGAGGATACACGGTTTTGTGTTTTTTTTTCTCTCCATATAAATCTCGACAGTGGCGTGCTAGCCCTCATTCCCAAAGGAATATTTGCTTAAAGCTAAATTAACGTTGATTGATTTATGGATCAATCAGGTCTTAGTAAAGGCGATTGTAAATAAACAGTTCACAGCATCACAATGAGTGTGTTAATTGTTCTGATCGCATACACTAATGTAATCCTCTTTTCTCTTTTCAGTTAACTTGACGTTTGCCAAAGTTCTGATACAATCTCCACAGTTTACAAATTACTAGATCATTTTACTATTTCTTTTACAAAAAAACGTCTGATAAATATGTTTTAAAATGCAACTCTTCATTCCAGCCCATGTAAGAATAATAGCAATTCCGTTTATGAGAACATTTAGCCAAAAATAAAAAATAAAAAATAAAATCCCATTGGGAAGTTCTGGAAAGTTTCTCAGTGCAAGCCACGGTGACCAAGAACGGAGCTTAGCCAAGAACGATTGACACTACACATAATAGTCTACTCAATATGTGCTCTTACCTCAGGATATATTGACATGTTTATATCACTATAAAGTAACTTTGAAGAGATTAGGGTCAATGACAAATCAACTGAAATCTTCATATTATACGTATCATTTGCCGTATATCCTACTTTTATTTTGGCGCTATGAGAACCCTGCAGACAAAAGTCTTTCTTTCTTTCTTTCTTTCTTTCTTTCATGTATTGAAGTAGACGGTCCAACAGGGGGCACTCTGCATTCAAGTCTTGACCTAAAAACGACATTGGTGTTAATGATGTCTCGCATCGTAATCAAAGTGATAATCCTCAATGAGGCTCTGTTTAGGAAATTAAAAATATCGACTGTTCGTTCTTGCATCACTCATTTCTGCTGGTACTCCTTGTATGATGTGTTGACAAGCTCTGCGCTGATATTGAGATTCATTTGACAGAACGAAGCATATGCTGTGAAGTACACAGTCATCATTATTCCTAACAGAATTGAAGCAGACCAGCTGTGAATGTCAGTGGCAATCTCACACATAGCAAGACAAAAATTGGTACAGAGCCTTCCTCCCACTCAGTTATCACATACTCAGCCTTTTGATGTTAATAAGTGTCAGATCCTATTTGTTCACTCTTCATTGCATTGTAAAGTGTCTTTGTGAATGAAGGCTCTGATGCATGTATGTGTTGATCTTGATCTATCGGATAGATATCTTTTTCATTTTGTTTTGTTCATATTCAATGTGGACATAAGGCATGTTATGGACCGTCCTGAACAAGGTGATGCTGACTTGCTATTAAATGCATGCCTTGCTCTGGGCATACAAAATTAATGAATCACCAGGAACCCTAATTGCTGTGAATTAGTTTGCAAAACATAGACCGTAGCGTAGCCCTCTCCTGTCGGAAAAAAGGGAGCATGGACAGAAAACCCCTCAGAATCAAGCCTTTTGTGTCTCGCGCTGGAAGAAAAGTGCACACTTGCGTTAGAGACGGCAACCAAACAAAAAGGCCATGAAAAATGAAAGGGCCTCTATTGTGTAATTTGAATAATGGGGATAATTACCCTCTGTCCAGGGAAGCACCTGCATTTGAAATAAGCCTTTGATACCAAGTTAAATCCAGTGAGATTGCTGTTTGATTAAGATTCAGACATTGGCTGCCTCTGCCTTAACAGCTGCTGGGGAGATCATTCTGTCAACATACATAAAAACAGAAACAAAAAATCACATGGTAAATACTGTAGATATACGTCATAAAAAGAGTGGGCAGTGTAACTTATGCTTTGCCTTAGCTGTTTCAGTACCCCTCATCTCACTATCAAAGTCCAGATAATGTGAGCCTTTCTTAGTATTATTATTTGCCGGACATCATGTGTTTACCGATGTCTGAGATAAACCAGCTCCCCACAGATAGTATTTAAGCACCTACAAAGCTATCTCTTTTTAATTTAGTTGCACTGCCAGGAATCCATAGAAGAATCAGTGTCTCTCATTAAACCACAGCCCTGACATTGTTCGGTAGCAGAAACCTTTTTTGTCTGTGTGATAGCAGAAATTGCAGGGACATGAAATTGCTCAGAATGTAGGCATGTTTTTACTTTTTGTCCTCATAGCAATGGAGGCAAGAGTATACACTGAAAAGGATCATTGTGATAGTGGCTTGAATCTCACACCACAATGTGCTCCTTGGATTCTTTGATTTCATTTTGACCACAGACAGCTGAATGGGTTTTTGGTCCATTGTGAGCCCCCATCATACACGTAGAGTTGTATGATACTGACATGTGAAAAACCATCTTTTCAAATCTCAGACATATCAGAATTGTTCATGGATTATTCTAAAGAGGGTAAGGCATTTTTGCAATATCAGTTTTTGCCATTGCTGAAATGCAATACATCCATACAATATGATGGAAAATATTACCTATTTAAGCAATATCACACAAGCAAGAGTGCTATATGCCCTACAGGGAAACAAGGATTGTGTGTGTGTGGGGGGGAATGGGGGGGAATAGCCATCCATGCAGGGGTATTCCTACTACTAAAGAAACCGCAATGTCCTCCACCATTTTGAACTCTCCGATGTGGAAACTCCGGTAAGAGGTAAGGGCCTTGAGTTTGTGTAATTAGTTGTGTCTCTCAGCTGTGATGAGCCTTAATTCTGAAGTTGTTAGTTTAAAGCATGTTAAAGTTGTAGTAGTAGTAATCCGAGTGATCACGTAGTGCTGATGAAAAAAAACACTTACTCACTTCACGTCACCTGAACTGGTCTTCTGCCACCACCTGTTGGCTAAAATCAACATTGTCGCATTTTGGGACAATGGCCTTCTTCAGGGCCTTTTAGCTGTTTAATTTTTTACAGCACTGAAGAAGGCCACTGTGTCGAAAAGCTTTGGCAAACAAAGTTTTATTCCTTATTTTTCTCCATTCCACGAGTGTTGCTGGATTTGCTTTTGATGAAGAAAGTAAAGTCACACACATCTGGTATGGCATGAAAGTAAGTAAATGATGATAGAATATACATTTCTGAGTGATCTACCACTTTAATTAGACATTACTTGTTAGAAGTCCACAGTGCTAAAAGTGCAAGAAGTTTAAGAAATACTCGTATGTTGATCCTACATAATTGTGGGAATACATTGCCACAGTTGTGAGGATCAGATGTTAATTCTGTTCATCTGTAGGGATTATTGATTAATAGTGAAATCAAGATCAGGATCATGCAAATACTGATCTAGAATTATTATTCTAGCACAAGTCTCATTCATAACTCTCATAAAAAAGTTCAGTCTAAAGATTTTTAAAAAATGTTATAATGTATTTTTGAGCTATGAAAACTAGTAGCACGTGTAAACGAAGTAATGGTTTTTGACAACATGCCATAGATGAAAGTGTTTTGCTTATTTTTAAGATCAAAGGCATTTCTTTTCATTTAAAAGGTGTACTTCTCCTCAAATGGCAAATCTTCTTACTCCAACCGGCCTGATGGTTTTTAAATCAAAGATTTCAAGAACAGTTGTGTCATGCCCAAACGAATATGCCTAGGCCTGCCATGCAAATTGAGGTTACTTTTCTTGCACCATGAATGTTAGACAGATAACAGGGTTTGCTTTCTGAGGGTTGAAGTGTGTTTGTGATACCTTTGTGTTGCAAAGAAGTCAATGATAATACAAGCTTCCAAAGTCAGTTAAACATCAGGATTCAAATAGTGCTACTGTGGTCATGAATCTAGAAATAAACATTGTTTTCAGTGGAAGGGGATTAGGAGAAAAATAGGCTTTCTTAGGTAAACTGTCAGTCTGGTTTATCATGCAAGAGAGCTGTATCTATTTCTGCAATTTCACTGTGATGGGGGGTGACAGTCTTAAATTTAGAATTAAATCCAACAAAGTCTCTTATCCCCAAGTTGTGGTAAAAATGTAATGTGGTTTAAAGGATCATTGAGACTCAGAAATCTTTATTTATGAAACTGCCTTTTTGAGCCAGATCTTTTTTACAACTGTGGGTTACCATATTGTTTCCCAAAGGTATTCATGCCCATTTAACTGCAAGACTAAGAGCACATTTTCATATTTTTCAGAGGAAACTGTTGAACAGCGATTTGAGAAGTCTCTTTGAACTTTCAGGAATAAAAGAATTACAGTGTGACCTTGTTCACAAAGCATTATTGCAATTGAGAGAAGTGTCTAGACAAAATTTGATTTGTCCAACCATAACGGCTCTGTAAAGAAAATTATTTTCATATTCATGTTCCGATACATTCTTCTAATATAAAGTCAATTGTTTTCTTTTTTCTTTCTTTGTTTCAGCATTGCAATAACAGTAAACATGCTGGAGCCTTTTATAATGGATACAAACATTTTTTTTTAGCTTGTCTGGAGTTATTTAGTTGGTATTCATTATCATCCTCTATGATGGCATAACAGCCAAGGGGCAAGATAAGAGCACCTTCAGCTGTCGGAAATGACAGGTCTTCTCTCGTTTTGATTGCAGTCATCTCATACAAGCACAATATCATCTGTGTGTGATTCCACTGTCATTGAGAACTCCAATGTCATTGAGTTCTCCAAAATTCAATTTGTGCTGCATATTGCAATTATCAAAGCTTTTGCGTGGTGAGAGGAGGTTGCAAGCATGTAGCACATGGTCTATAGGTGATTTAAGAAGCATGTAGATGTTCAAGAAGTGTCCCTTTGAATAATGTGGGGGTTTGTGTCCCTGTTAGCACAGAAAATTACACCAGTGACTCAAGCCTTTTATCTCTGCATTCTATGTGGTTTTCCAGAGATGACGGCAGTGAGGTGAGTCATGCAACTGGAGATGTTTGGGGTGTAGGTGTCTAGTGGAAACGTATAAACCAGGCCTCCTGACTTAAAGACAGCATCTAACATTGGTGATTTGTTGGAAGGCTCCCCTCCCTGGCCTGTTGAGCAAAGGTTAGTGACGTTTGTGTGATGAAGTGTTTGTGACGTATTCTGTTATTTTCAAACCTTTTAGTTTTCTAATAAATTATCCAAAATCAGAAATAATGTAAAAATTTCCTGGAGGATGTGTGAAGGAAGTTAAAAATGTGTTTAGTATCAGTTCTAATAGGAAATGCTATGAAGTATCAACTTGATACTAAGTCCTTGTTAAGTCCTTACGGTCTCACAGACCCAAAATAAGATTAAAGTAATCAAGACAGAGAAAATTTTAGTTTCTGATTTAATATTAAAATAATTTATATTCTCTCTATATAAATGTTTATCAATGCTCTGTTTATTGGGTGAGAAAGTGGTTTGTGTACAGAAGTGTTATATATGAAATGTGTGTGGTCCATTGATGAAATGATTAAGGATCTGTTTGGACATTGTGTATAAGGTACATCAATGCCGCTGACCACATCACTCAGTGAGGCTGTGAGTGAAATTGACGTGCACCAGAGGGAAAGAACAGAAGACCAAATACATTTTCATTCATGTGAGCAGTTCTAGAGGAACAGCGCTCCTTACAACATTGATAACACACACTTTATGCAGGCCTGATCATACTTGTCAAAATATATAATAAGTCAAAATATAACAAGCCAATTTTATTTGAAATGTGAGATAATGTCTTGTAAATATTTGAAAAACTCCACTAATTAAAATGTATACATTTTGGATTTTAACTAATAACCAAGAAAAACAAAAAGGTGATATAATTGTCCATAAATGATGACTTCTATTTATCTTGTTTACAGTGTTAAAATGTCATATAACGGCTGTGCCTTTTGTCTGTTTCACTTGAATATACTGTTACTGGTCAACACAAAGACACAGTGGATGTAGTGTGTTGTGTGGAAAAAGAGTCTAGACAGCCACTGAATTCTGTTTCCTTTTTTTGAATGGGATATTCTCAGTTTACGCTTGGACTGTCGAGACATTGATAATGCTAGTCAATCTTGGCATATCAAGCTATGTGAGCTTATGTATGGTGTCCTGATCACTCAAAAGCGTTGTGAGCCCACTGACTGTAACAATTTAAAAATAGTTCAATTCCTTGAGGAAGAGAACAATTACATGGTTTGTGAGTATGCTTGTCCAAGTGGCTTTCACAGTTGGTGTCAGCTGGTATTAAATTAAACACAATACTGATTCATAAGGTGAGTGTAACACTCTTTGGTTTGGCAATGGAGGAGTCAGGAGACAGCAAAGCAGGTTTGAGGTCAGTTTTTAATTCTCTCTCAACACACTCGACGGTAACCGTCGGAACACAGGAACACATAAGCAATAAACGTAATCATAAGAGTTAGCAATGTCCGCCTTCAGGTTTCTCTCTCGCTCTCTCTCTCTCTCTCTGGACTCTTTTATGTCTCCCTCCGCATCCCTATAACAAGACACAGGTGTTAGGGTTGATTATAAACCAGGTGACAAGCTTTACCGCTCTCTCTCTCTCCCGCAGACCGACACACGACCACGTCCCCACGCCACATGCCCCCACCACTGACTCAGGCCGGGGCAACAACCATCTGCGCCCCCAGCCTGTGGACCACTTTGAATTTAAAGGGCTGGAGAGCCAGATACCAACGTGTGATCCACGCGTTAGTATCCTTCATGCGGTGGCGTGATCGGAGCAGAGGGCGAAGGCCCGCCCCAGCAGGTAGTAGCAGAGCGTCAGAACAGCCCACTTAATCGCAAGACACTCCTTCTCGATGGTGCTATATTTTGTCTCCCTGGAGGAGAGCTTGCGATTAATAAAAAGCACTGGCCGTTCCTCCCCTCCGACCTCCTGCGAGAACACTGCGCCCAGCCCCCTGTCAGATGCATCAGTCTGCAAAATAAAGGGGAGAGATAAACCAGGTGCATGTAAAAGCAGCCCCCCACACAGTGCGGATTTTACCTTAAGGAAGGCCTGTTGGCACGACTCTGTCCATCGGGAGCCCACTTTTTAGTAAGGTCAGTCAGCGGGCTGGTGACATCAGAATAACTAGGCACAAACCTTCGGTAGTAGCCAGCCAGCCCCAAAAACTGCCTTACCCCCTTTTTGGTCTTTGGTGCCGGGCAGGCTGCAATCGCTGCGGTTTTAGGTCATCCTGTGGACAAACCTGCCCGTGACCCAAGTGGAACCCCAGATACATAAATTCCACCCACTCTTCGGGTTGGCCGTGAGTCCCGCCCGCCTCAGCGCTCTCAGGACAGCCCTCAGATGTTGCATATGCCGCCGCCAGTCATTAATGTAAATTATGATGTCATCTAGATATGCGGCGTCATACGGCGTGTGCGGTCTGAGGATCTTGTCCATAAGGCGCTGAAACGTGGCCGGGGCTCCAAACAAACCGAACGGAAGTGTCACAGATTGGTGTAATCCGAACGGTGTGGAAAAAGCAGTTTTTTCTCAGGACATTGGAGTTAAAGGGATCTGCCAATACACCTTTGTTAAGTCAAGTGTCGAGTAAAAATGAGGCGTGCCCAACCGATCAATTAACTCATCAATTTGCGGCATTGGATAAGTGTCAAATTTGGACACCGCGTTCACTTTCTGGTAGTCAACACAGAAACGGACCAAGCTGTCGCTCTTCGGTACCAGAACTACCGGGCTGACCCAATCACTGTGCGAGTCTTGTATTACGCCCATTTCGAGCATTACCTCTAATTCTTCCCTAACATCCTTTTTCTTGTGCTCAGGAAAAGGATAGGGGCTATGAACCACCACACCTGGGGTGGTCTCGATATGGTGTTCTAAGAGGTTAGTGCGACCGGGGAAAATGCGTCTGCGAACTCCGCTTGCAGTCTTGCAACATCTGTCAGCTGCGACAGCGAGAGGTGGTCTCCGCAAGGGACCGGGGTGAATGAATTTGCTTTGGGAGATACCTCCGGCCGAGCTCCACCCTCTTCGGAACCGCCATCACCAAGGCTACAGGTACTGCCTCCCTTCATGGTTTGAGGAGGTTGAGGTGGTAGGTTTGACATGACCCTCTCCTATCTGTTCGCTTAACCTCATAATCGAGATCTCCAACTTGTTGTGTGACCTCAAAGCATCCTTGCCACTTGGCGAGTAATTTGGAGCTCGAGGTGGGCAGCAACACAAGCACTTTATCTCCCTGTGAAAATTCCCGTAGTTGAGTGCTCCTGTCGTACAGTCGGCGTTGCCGTTCTTGTGCTTGGAGAAAATTCTCCTGTGTCACCCGTCCCAAAGTGTGGAGTTTTGCTCGAAGGTCAAGAACATATTGAATTTGATTTTTACTATCCGAAGGTCCTTCCTCCCAAGCTTCCCGTATGACATCAAGCACGCCCCGTGGCTGGCGCCCATACAGTAACTCAAACGGGGAAAAGCCGGTGGAGGCTTGCGGGACCTCTCGTACTGAAAACAGCAGGGGTTCGAGCCACTTATCCCAGTTTTTGGCATCTTCGTGTACAAACTTACGAATCATGTTTTTTAAGGTCTTATTAAATCGTTCGACCAGTCTATCGGTCTGCGGGTGGAAGACGCTGGTACGAATCGACTTGATGCCTAATAATTCATATAGTTCGTGAAGTGTACGCGACATGAATGTTGTGCCTTGATCCATGAGGATTTCCTTTGGAATCCCCACTCGGGAGATAATTTTGAAGAGTGCCTCCACAACACTGTGTAAGGGGGGTCCACCTATTGGTCCAATGGCGGTTTCCAACAGCGTGGATGAAGGTCTCCTGCGTGTTCTGTCTTATCATGCGCATTCAGTTTAAGTGATTTCATTCTAATTAAATCACTATATTATTCATTTTAAGATCCTCGTTTATTGTATCTGACTCCAATTATAAAAGTTATATATATATATATATATATATATATATATATATATATATTAGTGTTCTAATCTTAATTATTATTATTAAATTTGACTTAACATTGAATCATCATATTTTACTCTATTTTATATTGTACTCGTTCATTCGGATTCCTGTCGCTTAGAGAGTCTCGCGCCGGCCGCGAACGCGGATCTCACGGTCACAAATATGCCAGTATTGGTCATTAAAACAGTAATTGACTAAATAATAATTAGATGGCTGCTCCTGCTTGCCCTTTTATCTACAAGTATATAGCTTAGTCCCCTTAGATAGTAAACACTTAATTAGAGTAACATTTCTACCCAGAGGTCATGACCACTAAATTTACAAAGATAGACCAACAATACCCAAGTTAAAATAGCTTTATATGATCATGCCATAGTTTCCTATGTACACTTAGCTAGAAAATATTACAATAACCAGAGGTTTAGGCTTCACCCTATTTAGGCTTGGTCGATACTAAACGGAAATTCCCTATCGAGCCTGTACACACTAAGTACACTAGAAATAATGCCAATTAGTTAGTGGGAGCTCTAAAGTCTCAGTCGGTGTGCCCTATGCTCCACTCAAAACCGGCTTTAGTCCGATACTAACCTGGTCAAAGATTTGCGGAAACATGGACTTAACATAATCTACTAAAGACAATAGTTTAAGAATCAATCATAATACATTCAAATGTAACAATTTATTTACCAGGTGACATAACAAATTCATCAATCCAATTAGACAGTAATAAGACAAATTTAGACAATTTATCAAGACATAAGAAATAATGTTTGCATACCTGGTAGAGAGACTACACAACAATGTTGTGGTAGATCTGAATGCAGATTCCCCGAGCTACTTGCCAACCCTCCTTAAGTACCAAACAATTCTATTGTTATTTCAGATGATTGCGTTTCATGTTATCCAGTATTTGGTTTACAATTTAGGGAGTTGTGATGATTAGGTCATTTGGTGTTAATAAAGAATCTACCTAATCTGCATACAGTATGTGGCCCCTGTGGGAGATTTGGGAGGGACATGTCTCTAATAGAGTGTAGGATATTTCTAAGATATAAAATCTTAATGGATATTTGGTTTTTCTGAAAGGGAGTGAGACCACTTTACCAGTTGCACTGAGACCTCTTGAATGATATCAAATATGTATGAACAGAAAATCTCTTATATTACAGAAAAGGATGAGTCATTCTAAATAGCCCTTAGGTGAGATAGAGGTCAAATGTGGGATTTCCTTTTTATGGTCCTTAGCAAGTATGGAGTGTTATCTTGGGTGGAGATGTTCCTCTGTGTGAGAGTTTTGTGTTCTCGCAGAGTTCTTTGCCTTTCCTGGAGGTGACGCAGACAATTTGGTGCCAGTCTTACAACTGCATGCTGAGATGTTGCATAGAGGCACCGCTTCCGGATATCGCGTTGCATATTCCACCAGAACTAACACAAAGCGATGCCCGCTTGCAGTCTTTTCTAATGGCCTGACGAGGATCTCGATCAACGGCAGCAGGCGCAATGGCGCTTTTGGGGTGGCCTGTGGGTTCACCAACTGACATCCCGGCACGCCGCACACCACTTGCGAACGTCCCCGTGAATGCCCGGCCAAAAGAAACGGCCATTATACGGTTCAAAGACTTTTCTTGACCTAAGTGGCCAGCCATTGGATTATAGTGAGCTGCCTGGAAGAGTGTTTCCCGACGGCTCTTCGGTACTAAGCTGAGTTGTCATCTCTTTGGTTTGAGTGTCCTGTGTCACTGGACCCACTCCGACATGCCTCGGGGAAGTTGGGAGACAAACAGCGCCAACCCCCTTTCTGGAGATCAGGCTCCGCAGCGCCTGCCGGTCCTCCGCTTGTGCCTGAAGCAGGGCTTGGAAGCGTTGTTCTTGCTCCCGGCGAACCTCTAAGTGGGCATGGTGTTGTGTCTGCTGGATGTTGGTGAGGGCGTTGACGACTTCGGCCAGCGGTGAAGACTCCATAGCAGCGCTCCTCCAAACCCGGGTTTTGGCACCACTGTAACACTCTTTGGTTTGGCAATGGAGGAGTCAGGAGACAGTGCAGCAGGTTTGAGGTCAGTTTTTATTTCTCTCTCAACACACTCGACGGTAACCGTCAGAACACAGGAACACATAAGCAATAAACGTAATCATAAGCGTTAGCAATGTCCGCCTTCAGGTTTCTCTCTCTCTCTCTGGACTCTTGGTGTTCCTTTTATGTCTCCCTCTGCATCACTATAACAAGACACAGGTGTTAGGGTTGATTATAAACCAGGTGACAAACCTTACCGCTCTCTCTCTCTCCCACAGACCGACACACGACCACGTCCCCACGCCACAGTAAGTAAATTCAAAAGATTTTGGTTTAACCAAGCTTGAGTTTGAGCAATGTTGAAATTATGGTTGGGTAAACAAAACTTTGACGAAATTCTTCTGTGATGTGTAAACTTTCATTGAAGCTGGCAATGTAGAGATTTAAGTGATCTTTTGATGAATTGGTTTTGCTTGAGGCAGGACTGCCAGCGCTCTCTATTGATAGAACTCAAATGTTTTTTGAACCTTTTTAATTTACATCATTTTGAAAGTTGTTATAGTGTTATTTTTAGAGTACCAGTATCAAAAGAGAATGAAGTGTGTACATCAATGTCAGAAATGTTTTTTTTTAATGGGCTCTAGTTTTGTGAGTGCGCAAAGCACAGCCCTACACCCTACGGTCATATTATCCAATTTTCATGAGAGCGCTAATTCTAAGCGCAATTTTCGTGCCAGCACAAACCACAAGTGGCCGTGGGTGGGACTGTTTGCACTATCTGTGGATGTATGCACGCAAGTTATGGGTGTATTGTATGTAAATTAAGTGGTGCAAAGTGCAATTTGAATATTTTCCTGAGAATCAGGTCATTGCACTTAGACATTTCAAAAGCATGTCTTTTTTCAGCGCAAAGTCTAAAATCAGTTCCTGTATTTGCAGTTTGGAGAGTACACCAGCAGGTGGTAATAAAGTAGATGAAAACGATTAATAATACTTACATTCTCTATCATTTAAATCCAAATTCTGATGAGAACCACATTTTCCATGCGTATAAAAGGAGATAGAAATTATATGGTCATAGAAATATGCCTGACATTCAACAGGGACGCAGTTAATGCACAAAATAACTTAAATCCATATTTCTATTCTTAGAATGTATTGCATACCATCCATTTAAAATAACAACTTCTTATGAATGTGTGTCTTTGTTTATATTGCTTGTGCTTGACAGGGAATGGACTATAGAATAGGCAGCAGATGGTGCTGGAGAAGAACCTCAGAATTAAATTGCACTTGACCCAGCCCATTAGCGCTTTGCACACACAATTTCACCAAACCCTTGTGCCCAAACTTAGCGCATGCTTGAACAAAAATACCTAAACTTCCTGGCCATGCCCATTGACTTTACATATATTATGGCCTCTTAAAATAGGGCCCAATATGTCAAAATAAATTCTCAGTATGAACAATTATTGATTTAACCTATAAAATGATCATAAAATACAATAATAGCTGTAATTAAAGCACATGATATCATAACAAAATAAATAGAGTTCTAGATTACATATTACATCATTTTAGCCACCCTGTGTTACCTTATACAGCTCTCTGCTGTCTACCATCACATTCGATTATGAAGTTTTAGGTTTTAGAGTTTTAGAATGTTTAGCAACACATTTAACAGTACCCGCCTGTGAGACAGCAAATACAAAACTAATCTGACAGCTACAGGTCAATATGATGTCCGCAGAGGCACAAAACATCCTAGATATCAAGAGAAGAATAAAATATACTGTAACTAATATAGAAAATTATTGGGGCATTTTTGCCCTCTCATTTTAAATTTGGGACATGTGGTGCCATTTTTGCCACAAGCCGGTTAATCCTAAACGTAGTGTGCAATGAGTCAGTAACAAGGGAGTCATTGAATTCTTTCCAAGTTTTGACAGCTGTATAGCAATGTAGGTCACAGATGCTGTTGTTAGATAATTATACATTTTCCCTTGAATTTCTAAATTATTTCTTATTTTGTTTATTTCTAATTATTTCTATATTATGTTGTGAGCTAATGAATTATACATTTATAAAAATGTATTGCAGTGATCATTTTGAAAAGAGTGATTTTATGATTATATTAAAGACCAATCTACATTGCAATTGCCCTTGCTTAAAGCATACTTCAAAAAGAAGAGCTCTGTTTCATTCAGCAAATTACGATTGAACTCAATTATCTCTTCTGTGTGGATGTTAAGTTTAAATATCTGCTTTTCTCAGTGCCAAATCAAAAGGCAGGTAAAATCCTACTAATTATCTTAAAAGTGAGTCTCTGCCAGTGATGTACATTTTCCATGTTAGTCATTTTCATTGTGAAGTTGTCTTTCTTTAGGCAGCCAATTAGGAGGGCTGCAAATTAGATGCATAATAAACAGCCAATTAAGAAGAATTATCATTTGTATAATGGGAAGAAGGATTTCAGTATCCTTCAGTATAAGCATTTTTTTTCACCTTGACATTTCATTGCTGATCACTTTGAACACAGTGGAAAATGACAAATATCATATTTACCTGGGCTAAAGAGTGGGCTACATTGAAAAATTGTTTTTGCATTTGTTTAGAAAGTTTAACCTGGTATGGAATCTATTACGATAGATGTTTTCTTTAGTAAAGATGAAGTGCTTTTGGCATATAGTGAAATAATTTTGTAATCGTTTTCCATTTGCTAATCATTCAATCTTACAGTTCTGTTTGTGCTAAAAGAGGTGTTGGGTTGTGTATGTGTCAGAATGTCAGACTAAATGTCAAACCATCATTCTGATTAACATAATGCAGATAACTTATTTGTATTCTCCTTTATTTGCCGTGCTAAAAGCCATAATTGGTGTGAATCCATTTTAACAGGTCAAATATTCTTATTTTCTAAAATGAAAGTGCATCATAAATATGATTTAATTTAGTTTAGATTTTTCCCTTTAAACCTTTGACAGTATGACATGATCTTGATATGAGTTAATGGTTGAAATGTCCTTTCATTTGTAACTGCTGGATGAAATTTCAGCATGTGACCTCTTGCCTCAGTGACTGTTGCCAAAAGACATTTCCAGAGAGGTTTACAGTGTGACCTTGTGGTTTAAAATTTTAAGATGGAAATTGCATTCCCTTTTAAGCCCTGATTAAGTGGCCTTGCACACAGCATTCTCTGCCTATTAAATATTTAATGTCTGTTTAATGAATGCTCTTATTAAATACCTCTGATGAGTTCTTAAGCCTCATAATGTATGGTGGTCATGAGCTCTGGTGCAAATTAGCCACTTAGCCTAATATCTGATGACCAAATGTTATACCTCTGTCGTTGCCTGTTACACGTCCAGCGATGGTCAGGGGAATTTTCCTTTGTACAGTATCTTTGAATTTAAACATTATCTGAAATAATTAAAATGCTGCACCACCCTTAAATCCACCAATGTTCATACTTCACATTAATCTTAATCAAATACCGCACATTTATTCTGCTTTCATAATATGTACATTATTTAAAGATCACTATCTAAAGATTGCTTATTGGTTCATAGACAAATAAGGCAGTCCAAAGTGATAAAAAATATAATTTAAAACATATATCAGATTTGTAGAAATGTAATCTTTGTGTCCAATTTGGTTTCAGTAAAAGAAAAAAATAACAATAATAACATTTATAGCATTTCTACAATTTAGTTTTTTTTTATAATTGAATATATTTTTGACTTTAAAAATGTCATGTGTTGTAACCATCAAGTAAAAAGTATTAAAATACTTTCCTTGCACATTGAATACAGGAGATACATAATCCTCCAAATTAATTGTAAATATATATATATATATATATATATATATCATGATTTTTTTGTCAAGAATATCAAGACGTTTTCTCCGGGTTACTCCAAATGACCGAAACAAAATGTTCCTTTTCGTAAAATGTCAAAATATCATATATTTTAAAGAGCTTAAGAACTTTAAATTATAGCATTTTAATACATATTAATGTATTATAATAAATAAACAGTTTTGAAATATTAGTGCAATAATAAATTGCCATCATTATATTCATAAATCTTTGATTATTTTATGGATAGTTATGGTTTAGAAATCACTTCTCTGCTCAATTCTTGATGCTAAAAGTTCAAAATCCCCCCCCCCCCCCCTCTCTCTCTGTCACACACACACACACACACACACACACACACACCAACACTTCTATTTGACTTGCAAAGGACATAATGATAGTGAGCAAGTCCTTTTGTCACTGATGAGATAAATATTTATGAGTGGGCATAGAGGTGATTGAACCGACTTTCGTTGGACAGATGGGCTTCATTAAACGCCTGGGCAAATCACTGAGGTCATGCGACTGAGTGAGATGCATCTCCGCGGTTCACTGCGTGGGCTTTTTGAAGTGCCTATCAGTGGGCTGCTGTGTCGACATGTTAAAAAAGTCCTGTCTCCACATGCTGGAATCTTCATATCAAAGCGAGCTGATTACCACCAAATATTTCAAATTGCTCTTCTCCCTTTACCTCTTCAGCATCAAGAGTCCCTTCAATCCCATCGCTGCCTCTTTTCTCTTATTCTTAACTAACAGTTCCTTGTACGGGTGCCTCAGGAACATTCTGTGAATTGCTAAAATGAAAATGAGTTCTGATGACTAATTTTTGTTTTGGTAATGCAGTTCTAAACTTAAGTTTGGGAGGAGTGTGTTTTTCTAAACTTGTCAATCACAACTCAAGGTTATATAAACCGATGTTCCAGAGCCTGTAGGATGATGTCATAACTGACCTCGAAAGCCTACAGCACCACCGGAGAGGCCGACTCCGCCCTGCATGCCATGGATCTCCTGCAGGTCCACCAAGTCAAGATCTGCACCTGGGTAGTCCCGAACCTGTCGTGCTGCAGGAACTGCGCTCTGCCACCGACCTTGCTCTCAGAGCCACGAAAGTCACAGCGCAGGCACTCGGGTGGGCGAGTTCCAGCCTCGTGTTCCAATAGAGCAACCTCTGGCTGAACATGGTCGAGTTGCGCAACGTTGACAAGGCACACTTTCTCAACGCCCCCGTCTCCCAGCTAGACAACTTCGCCCAGCAGTTTTCGGCGGCGAAAAGACAGACGGAGGCGATCTCTCACATCATGCCACGGCATCGCCAAACCAGAGCACCCGCACCCCGTCTGCCCGCCGAGGGCGTCCCCCTGCGGTCAAACAATAGGCAGCTCCGCCTAAACATAGGCCTGCCTCTGCACCAGTGTTGAGCACCTCGCAGGAGGTGCAGGCCCCCTTATCCAGGACCAGGAAAGCTCCTGAAACGGGCAACCCAGGCAGTCAGACGTTCGTTCTGGAGCTGGTACCAAGACCACTCCATCCCACGGTGGAGGGCTGGGAGGAGAATCCTTGTTTTCGTTATTTTCATTTGCTGCACTGCCTTTGGGCTGCAGTACCCATATTCTCAATAAAACAGCGATTTCCTAACTCCCTGGGTCATTCTCACGGCACCCCTAATCCAAAATCCTACAGTCCAGGCTCCCCGGATGCAGACATCTCACCTGCGGACCCGCGACTGCTGAGCCCCGGCAGGCCAGCACTGACGAGTTCCAAAGACGCCTTTCCAGGACCTCTTCCTCAGTCTCTAACCCGCCCCCTAATGGGTGTGTGGAGCAAGGTAAGTGCTTTGAGTCTTTCTCAGTACCCAAGCCTTGGGACGCTCGTCTGCTTCCCGACACGCTATTACCTGCTCCCCCCCCCCGCTGCGAAGCCCCCCAGTACGTCAAAAGCGATTGTCCCTCTAGTGCCCCTCGCACAGAGTTTGGATGCATGGCTTTCACTGTACAACCCGTCACGCTGGTTGGTCAGGACCATCCGACTCGGATACGTGATTCAGTTTGCCCGGCTCCCGCCTCGTTTCAGCGGTATTCGCTCCACCTCCATACGTGGCAAAAAAGCCTAAGCTTTATGGGCTCAGGACTCTGCTTCTCAAGGACGCGATACAGCCCATCCCTCCAGCCGAGATGAAGAAGAATTTCTACAGCCCTTACTTCATAGTAACCAAAAAAGGTGGAGGGTTGCGACCAATCTTGGACTTACGAGTTCTCAACCGGGCCTTACACAAACTCCCATTCAAAATGCTCATGCAGAGACGGATTCTAACCTGCGTTCGATAGCTAGATTGGTTTGCGCCGATAGACCTGAAGGACACGTACTTCCACGTCTCCCTCTTGCCTTGACGCCGACCCTTTCTACAGTTCACGTTCAACGGCCAGGTGTACCAGTACAAGGTCCTCCCCTTCGGCCTGTCCCTGTCCCTTCATGTCTTCACCAAGGTCGCAGAGGCAGCCCTTGCCCCGCTATGGGAAGTGGGCATCCGCATACTCAATTACCTCGACGACTGGCTCATTCTGGCTCACTCTTGAGAGTTACTATGTGCTCACAGGGATCAGGTGCTCAGGCACCTCAGCCATCTAGGGCTTCAGGTCAACTGGGAAAACAGCAAGCTCGCCCCGGTTCAGAGCATCTCTTTTCTCGGCATGGAATTAGACTCAGTCTCAATGACAGTGCACCTCACCAAAAGAGCAAGTACAGTCAGTGCTCAGGTGCCTCACTCTCTTCGATCGGTTCCTCTAAAACAATTCCAGAGGCTCCTGGGGCATATGGCATCCTCAGCCGCAGTCTCGCCGCTTGGGTTGATGCATAGGAGACCAGTTCAGCACTGGCTTCAGACTCGAGTCCTGAGATGGGCATGGTGCTGGGGCACATACTGTGTGATAATCACCCCCTCCGGCCTTCAGACTTTCAACTCATGGACAGACCTCTGTTTTCTGCGGACTGGATGGCACGCTGCTGCAGGCTCCTGGACAGGGCCCCAGCTGTGTTGGCACATCAACTGCCTTGAGTTGCTGGCTGTATTCCTTGCCTGTATTCTGCTGATTCAGGGCAAGCACGTCATGATACGTTCAGAAAGCACCGTGATGGTAGCATACATAAATTGCCAAGGTGGCGTGCGCTCTCGTCATATGTCACAACTCGCCTGCCATCTCCTCCTTTGGACTCAGGTCGCTGCACGGCACTCACATCCCTGGCAACCGCAACACAACGGTGGATGCACTGTCGCGACAGGTTTTGCCCAGCAAAGAGTGGAGGCTCCACCCCCAGGTGGTCCAGCTGATATGGGGCCGATTCGACATGGCACAGGTAGATCTCTTTGCCTCCCAGGACAACACTCACTGCCCGCTCTGGTACTCCCTGACAGAAGCCACTCTCGGGACAAACACGGTCTATTACTGTGTTTTGTCAGGTCCGACCCGATAGAACCAACCGGGTGTGGCTAGGTAGTGGCTACTTTTAAGTGCACAAAAAAAAAACTTATTTCAGAACTTTATTATGCTTGTTCATTTATTTATCTAATAATAATATATTATATAATAGTAATAATTGTTTATGTCAGGGCTACACATAGTTGTAGTATGTGCATTATTATAATTGTTTATACCTAATACTGCTTTTTTATCTAACTCAAACTTTACCTCATCTTTAAAATCCATTGGTGAATTATTTTTTAGAGAAAACATATAGCTTTATCTAGTATAAATCTATAATATTTATCAGTTAACAGTCATTACGTGACAGTAATTTTGGCCATTTATCATTATCAGACAGGGCAGCATTTCCCAAAAACATTGTAAGCCTAAGTAAATCGTAGAAACCATTGGCGCCAGTGGTCTCTACAATCAACTTAAGTTTGCAATGCTTTTGGGAAACGCAGCCCTGAATATTAATATTGTTGCATCCCAAGCCAAATATGTTTACATTTATCTCACACAAGGATTATATGAAAATGTGTACTAGTGCAACGATGTTTGGTGCAATCTTTGCTCTGCTGACTTGGGCAAATAATTGCATCTTTAAGAAAGTTGTCCCATAGTTATGAGTGAGGGCTCTGAGTTTCTGAATGGGATCTTTATTTATGACTCAGAAAAGGTATTGAAGGTGTCCTCCAGTGGTTTGGAATGGTGGAGAAAGGCAGGCGATAGGATTCTTTCAAAGAGCTGTGGCCAGCGGGTCAGCCTGTGTCTAGAAGTGATAGCTGGATGACCTTGTCCCATCCATCTATGTGTGATAAGATGATCTGACAGATAAATCCCCCGAGCCTCTAGGAAATGTGCTGCTTCATAGCACTCCAACCCTGACAACAGCATGTTGTTTGGAGTTTATCCATCTTCACCTCTGGATGCTGTGGAGAGGAGACATCTTGCTTAGCTGAAGTATTAAAAATGCATAAATTGAGTTGTTTGTATGTGTATGAAGTGACATCTCAATACTGCAGACACCAGTGCTGATCAGAACTTTCTTTATGCTTTACACGCACATACACACACTCACACACACACACACACACACACACACACACACACACACACACACACACACACATACACACACACACACACATCCTTACACAAAATACATTTACTTGATGATTATCCCTTCAAGTGCCCTCCGAAGGCATCATTTATGCTGTTTGGAATGTAAATAAAAGTCTGATTTGATTTGTAGGGTTTATAATAGACTGGTTTCAACTAACTGAAGAAGGATGGAGAGCTCCATAGCAGCATGCAATCTGTGATCGAGGAATCATCTGGCCATCATCTCATGGAATCAGCTGGCCATCATCTCAAGCACCAATCATAGTCAGCCTTTCACAACATCCATAAATCTTAAATGTTCAGGCTTCACTTGCTGTCCCAAGGTAAATCAAGCTGAGGTATCGCTCTATTTACTGCTATTTGTCCATTAAATGCATTATTTATTTCAGCGATTTGTTTCTGTTTCTAGAGCCATCAAATATATTTTCCATGACAGTTTAGACTAAATCAATCTCATTTAACTTTCAGAACAGGAAAAAACTATTTACTTCAATAGTTGAAAATAAACATTGTTTTTGAGCACCTAAATGCCTTTTGTGGCTAACAGCAATTTTCAGATTATACAGTATGCAATGGAATATTTCAGATATTCAAGACTTTCCAGCAGACAAACTGTTTGGGACTTTTCTGACAAGATATTGAGTAACTTGCATTTTAGACACAATTTGGCCATTTATTTTGTTTACTTTTGCACCTCTAATGAAGTGAATGGAAATAGTTTAAAACAAATGAAAATAGCTTATAAAGGAGCCAATGCAGGATCAACCATTGCATATATCGCCAGGCAACAAACTGCTTTCAGCAAGCAAATAGAGACAAGCGGAGTGATACAAACAGTGAAGCATTCCATTGCCATTATACATAATATCAGCACTCTTGGAAGGCTGGTTGTCCAATCAAATTAGAGAACTGTTGTATAATGTAATATATTGGTGCAAAGTCTTGATATTCTGCAGCGCCTAACTGAGATTTTCCTTTCTGCCTCTGAGTGAACTTTTTGCACTTTTATTCCATTACCTCTGGCTTCATACTGACTCACATGTCCATGGGGAGAACACATGAGTGATTGTGAACTGGCTTTAATCTGTCTCACCATGCTGTGCCTGGGGAGGGCTGCAGGTGGCCGAGACCACAGAGCCAGATACAATGCCAACAGCATAGTGCTTTCTAATACACAAAACCTTGTGTTTCTGAAAGAACATCTGTGCCAATGACAGAACCTACATTAAATATGCATTTCAAAGTTGCAGATTTGTCCTTCAAGAATTATTTAATTTACTAATGTACTGTATGTTCTATGCTTAAATAAATACAGGACTGTACTGTGACAAAGAGGAGGGCGTGGCCGGGCTGTGAGGGTGCCCGGCCGGCGCCGAATCTTATTGTCAGCGACAGAGCGAAATAAATGGGGGCCGGAGATACCCGTTCGAGAGAGAGAGAGAGAGAGATGCACAAAGCCGTGGCTCCCCTTTATATCTCTCTTGCAGATTAGTTGACTCACCACACCCTCCTCCTCATCACATATATGTATTACGATCTTGTTTCAATTAGTTATTTTCCTCGTTGCAATTAAATATTAGTTGCAATCACAAAAAATATGTACCGTACACAGATGTCAATAGCGTTAATGTGTTTACAATCTACATTTAAATCAATAATTTAGCAGTAAGGACTTAAAACTAATTTCTCATTCAAAAGCCAAGAATTTTCACAGTAGTGAAATGCCATAAATTTTTAAGAGTAAACAAGAGAACAGAAGCTAGAGCAGAAGGGAAAAAAGAGAGTACAATGATATTAAAATTAGAAGTGAAGTGCCTTAGTTTATGGTTGTTTAGTGAAGTGATGATACAATATGGTACACTATTACTTGTTAATTAGTTTTGCTAAAGAACTTTCATACACTAAGGGTTGGGCCCCCATTGGCAAGCCTGCATTATTTTGATAACTTTGTTCTTTCCACTTAAATTCCTCTGCGATACAGAGCAGACAAACATCCTTTGCCAGTTTCCTGTAACCATAGAGATAGTCAGTTCAGCCAATCCCCAGCAAGAGCTGTGTGGAATGGTTTCCTGAACTCTATGAATTCTATGAAATTCCTTCCCTGAGAAAAGTTCCCTTCCTCATTACTAGAGCAAAGCACTCAGTGGTACCGCTCATTGGGAATACTTCTATGAAGCATGAACTTTATTCTGGGGGAAAAAGTAAGTTATTAATTTTTTTTTTTTTTTAATTCTTTAAAAAAAAATATGTAGGCTACTGCTCTCAGATGTTATGTATCAAATGACGCACTATAAATTGCGTACTATACATTATGTGTTTAGCCATCTAGTGTTTGAATTTTTAAAGGGTATTAATTGTCTCTACCCTTTCTGCAACAGCCCTTTTCCCCAACAGACCAAAAATATACCCTTTTTACATTGATTTAAATGTGGAAGTTAACTATAGAAGGGTAAATTTATATAGCAGTGAATGGGAGATGGCAAATATTATTGCTCTAACAGCAAATGAAAAAAAAAAAGCCTATTACGTTTTCACGTCTTTCCAAAAGAACTCAAAAATATACAGTTGAGTTATGGTAGACAGAAGAGAGAAAGATGCCAAATTAACTATCAATCCTTCAGAGGATCTGTATTTGAAACCCCATCGTTTTTTATTAAATTATTGCCAGGGTAATATAACACAAAGGATCAATTTAATAAAAACAATTATAATACAAAATAATAATAAAAAAAAAATGCTAGATTTAACTTGCTAAATGATGAGGAAAAGGATCATCACAGACTGAAAAGGGTCCATTACATTTTTATTTATTTACACAAAACATTTGCCATTTTTCTATTGAATTAAATAATTTGTTGCATTTTTATCATTGCATTTTTCAGTTTGAACAAACTCAGTCTCATGACAAGTATAAGATGGTGAAATCGTATGAGTTGGCTCATGCAAAAACACAACCTTTACTCCCAGAGAAATATAAAAGAACCATTCAAAGAGCTTAACCCCTAACCCAAACTCAATGCCCAAACCCTAAACATGATTTTAACAGAAAAATCCAGCCTAATTTCCTGAAATTTATGTGACAATAGCAACATTTTTGCAAACCAAAGTTCTGTGCTTCATTACACTTTTGCCTTCAGTGTCCAGCCTGGGCAAAAGCAAGTGAAATTATGTTGTAATCAGACAAGGCTTTTAAGGTGAATATTATATGGATGTTTTATTGAGTAATACTGTTGAATAAAATTAAATGAGAGATGAACAAAACAGATATCTCTTTCCTAATCCAACACCTAAACCTAATCGATAGTGTTTTAAAAGGATTTAAAATCAGTGTCTTAGGCATGGGAAGCACGCTAACGAGGAGGCTAAAGGCTACAGCCTCTAGCATCAGTCGCTAGTGCACCTCTTAAAGTCAGGGAAGTGAGGTTTAAACTCTGCACAGCTACCTACCAGCTGGCTCTCATTACATATGCACACGCAAAATTATAAAATTTGATGCCTATATTGTATCGATTTAACATTTTGTTTGTTGATTTGTTGGTCTCTGTGGGAATAAAAGTCATACCTTTTTGTACAAGTCGTACGATATCTTACAATTTCGCTATATTGTAAAAGTTGTCATGAGACTTTGTTGGTGGAGCACACTACTCTCACTACTTATTCTACAAAATGGCATAGAATTGTGCAAAAGTGTGTAAAATTGGAGAAAATTGTAAGACTGTAAGCACTGTTATGAAGCCTCAGAAGAGAGATTGATTACAGAATGTTGAAGAGTCCTCAGATATGACACACACTTCATCACATAGTAACAGCTTAGTAGCCTCAGAATTGAATTAAATTGAGCCTCAGCCTAACCAGCATTCTCATCATGCTCACCGAAGCCTTTGATTACATTCTGTGTTAGACCTGAGATCTCCACAGGAAGGCCAGCTCAAACTAGACTGATCTCAGCAGGTTAGGAACATAGAAATTTATGTCAGTCACACAAAAGTTCATTCTTTTCCAATGCTGTTTTAATTGAGCACCAGGAGTCTCCGCCAGTACTTGATTCAATTCCTCGGATTACTGCTGCATTCTCCAGAACAGATGTTCAGCCATGACAGGCTGTGTTTGCCTCTGCAGAGACACTTCTCATAGGTGTGGTTGACAGACGAATGTTGAAGAGTATCTCTGGAGTGACAGCAGCGATGCCAACTGAACTGGCCACTGAAAGTACCATTCTGCAAACTCCTGCACAAATGGTGGACAGCAACAGAAACCTGACTGTTTTGAAGACAAATTATGTGCCTTTCAGAAAACCATCTTCTTTGAATCAATCATCTCATGGTTGTAGGACATCGGCTTTGCCTCAGGTCTGCTGGGGCTTGGAGCTCGACATGGCCGTGCTGGTGATGGTCTTGGCTGGACTCTTAATCTTGGTGTTACTTTATCGGGTGCTCCTCCTGCGCCACAGACTCCGTGTTGCTCAGGCTGGGAATGCTCTGGAGTACTTTGGGTTTTACCACATGGCTCAGTATGATTTAAAGCAACCAGGCCAACCACCTGTACCTGAAGCAGCTCCACAGGTTTCCACTTCTCCTGTTACCATTCCTTCCCCTTCAACTGTTATCCGACCTCCTTCCATCCATCCTCCTCTCCAACTCTCTCCTCCACCTCCAGCACACCTGTTGTATCTGCCTCTCCCCATTATCCACACCACACCACCCAGCCCCCACCCATCATGTGGGGCAGGCTCGGATGCAGAGGTGTACTCACGGATCAGTGTCCTGCGGCCTTCCAGACCATCCAGTGTGAGTCAGACTCAAGTGATCCTGTTTGAACATTCTGCTCTTTAATTGTGTGATTCTTTCAGACTAAGCAGACACTATAAATTTCACTCCAGCTGTTTAAATTGAAGCATAATGATTCTTTGATTCTCATAATGTTTAAAGGGTTAGTTCACCCCTCAAGTTGTTCCAAACCTATTTGACTTTCATTCGTCTGAGTAACACGAGGAATTTTTACTTTTGTGTTCCAATGATTAAAGAAAGTCACATGGGCTTTAAACATCTTGAGGGTGAGTAAATGATGACATTATGTTCAATTTATGGTGAAAAATCCCTTTAAAGTGCATTGTCTGATAGATCAGACAATGTTACTGCACAGTCAATTCTTATAAGAGTTTTGTCTAAGCAATTTACATTCAAAAGATATTATGTTTGATTGCTTTTTATATTTCCTGTAATTATCATTTAAAATGTTTTACATTTAAAAATAACTTCAAATGTTTTTCTTATGTTATGCTTTCCTATGTTAGGAAGAAGTAACATAAATGTTTTAAAAACATATTTCTCTGTGCTGAATCACACTGACTTAGTCATTTCCTTTAAAGGGTGGGATTTCCTGAGGACACGTTCCATAGCTTTGTTTCTTTCTGCCTCTTAGGATTTCAACTTTCCTTTCTGTCTCACTGCCTTAACAAATACAAAATATGAATTATGTTTATGCTGTAATACTGTGTAGAATCACACATGAAAATGTGTGGAAATGTGTTGCTTTTATTTTAATTAGCTCTAAGAGAAGAACTTATATTCTGAATATATGAGTGAATTGTCAATTCCACATAACGTTTGATTGTGCGAACATTTACATGTATTCATATGGCAGATTCTTTCATCCAAAGCGACTTTCATTCAGGGTGTACTGTACATTGAATCAGTATGTGAATTCCCAAAGATCTGAGCCCATGACCTTGGCATTGCTAGTGCCAACCTTCACCAGTTGTGCTACAGGAACTGTATAAAGTGACAATACACTGCAACAGAGCATTTTGTTATCTCCAAAATGTATGTGTCCCTCATGTGTGAACATTCTAAAGCCAAAAGATATATTTGAATAATTGATGACTCACTTAATGTATAATTTAGCTTTGTAAAGTAGCTGCAGGTGGTACACATGATAATCGTGGATGAAAAGTTCAAAGTTGCCTTGGTTTGGTGCATTAATCAGGATATTTTGTAACATTTCATTGTGAATATTATTATTAGGTTGTTGTGTTTTTATTTTATTTTGTTTTTACTATTTGATATACTCAATAACTTCCATCCATAATAATAATAAAACAATTCTCCATAACTTTTGATGTATTAAAGTCATTGAGTTAAACCCTTTAATCTCTTAAGGTGTTTTTAAAGACTCCCTGTTTCAGTAGCATGCCAAAAGTTAAAGGCTTATTACTCTCTCTTCGTTTTGTTCCCAATCATGTCACCTGTAACTTTGTAACATTTTGTGTTGATACAGCAAAGCAATCAAACGTTAGAGCATTACAAAAATAATTTATCTGAGTGTCCAGTGGTAAAGGACATGATATTTAATGTTTGTTTTCATGAGTTCAATGTTTATCAAAATAAAAGCAATACTTCTTCTAAGCCTCATTCGTGTAAGTACTAGAGAATACCGCTGGGTTATTTACTTCCACAGGTAACCTTAATTTGTTATCCTTATGCCTTATTCAACACTGACACACTTTTTATGGTTGATTTCACTTTCAATTAGGAATCTGTCAAATTAATGTTGTTCTGGATGGTGAGTTTGAATATTGAGGTGACAGGTGTAATTCCTATTTAGGAAATAAGCTTGAATCTTCACGTCTCAGGAAATATTGTATACTGTATGAATGTGAGTGTCTTATTTTACACCATGCTGTGCATTTGTTCTTTAAACTCGATAGCCTGGGTTCTGATAACAGTATAGAAGAAAATGTGTAAGATTAAAAGTATAAATTTTGTAGTTAAAAGCAAACGTCTTGTCTGGGCCTTTTCATTGCAATGTTTGATTGTTTCACGTACTGATTACACCTTTTTCCTCATATTCTTTAGACTTAAAAATGGCAATAACCCCCAAAATAATAAAAAAGAACAAAATACAATTGTTTGAAACCACATATGTGTGGCCACATTTTATTCTAAGTTGATTTTAAATGAAGTGTGTTTAAAATATATCCTTTCATATCACTTTAACAAGAGTTGGGTTATTGGCACCTGCAACCCCTGGGGCAGCTTTCATTGACATACGCTCAAGCTGTAATTTTTAACCACAGAACACATTTGTTGTTGTTGTTTTATTTTAGGTCTCTGTTTGACAATTGAGGATAGTATTCATAAGACCAAAAAAGAAGGACATTTTTGTTTGATTGTACCAGTTCTTCTGCAAATTATGAATGGGGTAAGGTTGTAGATAGTGCATATCTTTGGGTTGAGCTGTGTTCTTGACTTGTATTAAACCTTAGTATATTGCCTGCAGAGATAAAGGCTACACGTAAATCAGTGTTCAGTTGGCAGGATTATGTTGTATGATTGTGCATCTGCCTCTGATTATTCTTGCTTTGAAAGACTGAAAAATACTCACACAGATCTCTTTGCAACACAATAATCAGAGCTAATTGAAAGCCTCATATCAAAAGCCTGAATATTAAATATCATCTGTCACACTGCTTTAATGTCAACAACTGTTTTCAGTTATTCAATTACCACCTGCAGTTCTGAAAATTGCTGCCATTTCATACAATTGTATACAGTATTACACTTCTTTTGCATTTGCAACCTTTAATCTACAATCCAATTACACCTACCCCCACCCATTGATCATCTGTAAAATGCATTTGATATCAGGATGTTTCAGCATCAGTGCTTGATCTTCAGCCCACCATATAGTGCAACATACTTCATTTCAACAGGCATATTTCAACAAGATGTTTGGGGGCTAAACCATGGCAAAAACTTTAAAGGGTTTGTCCACCCACAAATGAAAATGATCCCATAATTTACTCACCCTCAAGCCACAATCAGAGTTATATTAAAAAATATCCTGGCTCTTCCATGCTTTATAATGAGAGTGGATGGTACCTTAGATTTTGAAGCCCAAAAAAGCACATCCATTCATCAAAAAGGAAATCCATATGGCTCCAGGGGGTTAATAAAGGCCTTCTGAAGTGAAACAATGTATTTTGGTAAGAAGAATATCCATAATTATAACTTTAAAAATCTATAATCACTGGCTTCCGGTAACAGCCGTCCGCGTGTTCACAAGAGAGACGACAGCTCTGGTGAGAAGTGACAAATGTGGAAGTGCAGAGGATAGAGCAAAACAAAACGCCGGTAATGGATTAAAAGACAACATGAGGATTTTGAAAGAAAAATGACAGAGGATTTCGATATAAAAGAAGAGGAGATTGAGTTTTTTGCCCAGCCCTATTTGTTTGAACTGGAGTACACCAACCATGAACTCCGGGAGATGGAGGAGGCTGCAGCAGCGGCACAAACAAAAGAATCTGGTAGATGGAGAGTACGGGAGATGTGGTGGTGCTCATACAGGAAATGCGAGGTAATGCTAACAGAGGCTGAGAGTGTTTGCTGCCATGAATGGACAACTGGAATGACTGGATAGATGCACGAATGCACCATTTTAAGACTAATGCAAATCTACAGAATAGCTAAAACAACTCACTTCTTTTTGCCATATTCCTTTGCTGTAAACAACACACGCTTCCACGTTAGTCACTTCTCAACTGAGCTTACACTACGCCTATGTCATACGCCGGAACTTGACTCTCTTGTGAACGTGTGGATGGCCGTTACTGGAAGCCAGTGATTATAGGTTATGAAGTTATAAATATGTATATTTTTCTTACAAAAACACATCGCTTCACTTCAGAAGCATTTATTAACAACCTGGAGCCGAATGGATTACTTTTTTGATGGAGGTTGGATGACGACGATTTCCTTGAAGCATTTCTATGGACGCAGCACCAACAAAAGTGCCTCTGGTAAGAAATCTCTACATTTTTTTCATTGAAACCTGTTTGGTTGTATAGAGTAGTCTCTAGTTTTGTTTGATATGCCACATTTAAAAATCTGTTAATTTTTCACACGTCAGCGCCCTGATAAACATGATGCCACATATGTGGAAACTCATACTGCATTCCCTCAAAAGTAGAAAAGAACATGGTAGATATTTAGGAAAACTTTCAATTCTAACAAATCTGTTTGTCATTTAGCTTCCATTTTTCCTACACTATTGTTATATTTTATTTTATCATTGTGCAATACGAATCTATTCATTAACATTAGTTAATGTATTCCTATATTTACTATGCATTTTCACATTGAGAATAAATGTTCATCCAAAAGCAGAAAAAATAGTCTTTATATGGAGTTAGGATGAAAATCAAACTGGGTGCATTTCAAACTGTTCTGAGACCAGTGCAGACAGGCAGCACAATGGTGGTTAAGTCATTCACTTAACAGGGAGCAAGGGAACATCCTACAGCTCTCTATGCAGCTAAGTGCATTCAATTCTAAAATCCAGCCAAAGTTCAGTTTCAGGCTGCAGATGATGTTTGGACCACTCAGCATTATTTAGCAAATACAGGACATCGATACATCGTTTCAGAATTTATAATACCACATTTTATTTTTAACATGGTTGGCAGCAATTGAATGATGCTGGACATTACTTTGAATAAGAATTATTTATTGTGCTTTACAGAAAACCAGCTGTAATGTCTGTAATGTCTCAAAAACATGAATAACCAACACTTCTGGAAAGAAAATAAACAATTTGTGAGAAAAAAAATCTGACTTTCTGGAGCTTAGTGTAGTTTAAAATTTCACTATGTTGTCTTACTGTCCACATATGTGGACATTAATTTTTAGGACAACTATTTGCTCTGTATTGTTTTTTTGCTTGTTTATTAGGTGCTACTAGTTACAAATCAAAAAAGGGAAATTGAAAATGCACACAACAGTCATGAGAGTGTCTCAGGAGGTTAAAGGAGTAATTCACCCAAAAATGAAAATAAATAAAATTAAACACCCTCATGTTGTACCAAACCAGAATTTATTTATTTATTTATTTTTGAAACACAAAAGTGTGAGGAAGCCCATTTCCATCACATGTATAAAATAAAATAAATAATAGAGCTTTGGAAAATCACAATTATCAGATACTAAGTCATATAAGTCATATTAAGACAAAAAGTCATAATTATGATTTTAGTAAAGTAAAAATTATGAGATAGTAAATCATAATTATGATTAAAGTAATAGTTATGACTTAGTATCTCATACTTATGACTTTTGTATCTTATAATTTTTACTTATTACTTTTTAATATCTCAAAATTATGACTTTCAGTAACACTTTACAATAAGGTTCCATTTGTTAACATTATTTAATAATTAAGCAATATCACTTATGTACATTGCTTATATTCAACAGTTCATTGAGCAAGTAAATATTATTATTTGATTTTTTTTAAATTACAGAAACCTAGACTTGAAGATGGTGGTGAACCCAAAAGTGGGAATCGAAGAGGATGTTCGCTGGAATGATGTTTTAATGAGTCAGCTAAGTGAGTCTGTATACGATACCAGACGGTGAATTAAGGGAGAATTGGGATTATGTAGAGGAGCTGATTGACACAGTGATTAGGGGCAGGTGCGGGTGATCAGTATTCAGGAGAGCGGGAAAGTTGAATGTTTGTGGCGGTAAGGTCAGGTGGATCCGTGTCAATGGTCATAAAAAACGCATGTGCATGGAACTACTTTTTTACACCACGGATCAGAATCTGCCGTTGCTAGTTCAAAACAAATGATGCATCCAAGTATCCCGGATTTTGGTACCCAAATGTATTTATCACTTTATGGGGACCAAATGTCCCCATAAGGATAATAAAACCTGATATGTTTGAGCTTTTGGGGACATTTTGTCGGTCCCCATGAGGAAAACAGCTTAGAAATCATACTAAATTATGTTTTTTTGAAATTGTAAAAGGTTTCTTTCTGCATTTTTACAGGGTAGGGTTTGGGGATAGAATATATAGTTTGTACAGTATAAAAACCATTATGTCTATGGAAAGTCCCCATAAAACATGGAAACACAACATGATCATGGTCTGCATGAGTTCTTAGATATTCTTCTTTGTTTGCTGTATTGAGATGAGAGTTAAATAAAAAAAATAACAAAATCTGAGAGAATACCATATACAGAACTAAACTTTGATGGAAAGTACTCAGAAAATGCAGTATTTTTGTTTTAAAACCAAATATTCAGTGCAGAGGATCAGAGGATCAGACTCTAGCAACACAGCAGCACAGGCCTTCAGGGAAATTGAAGGTGTATATATATATATATATTTTTTTTTAATCAAAAGGACATAATATTTAAAAAATAAATAAAATACATTTAAACTAAAAATGCTAAAAAGATAACAGCTATAGCTATTCCAGACTCTGGCATTTCCCAGTTTATCAATTCAAATGAGCCAGAGAAAATCAACCAATCAGAGGAGCAGCTGCAGTCACCCCATATGTAGTTGATCTCCCCAATCTACAGAGTATGTGCTCATACAGTTTCCCCCTGATTTCAAAACAGAGTCTGCAAGAAAAATCTATAAGCAGAAACTACTTAAAGACAATCCAGAAATTCTGTTTGCAGATTTGATTAAAACTGGATAAGTCTCATTTTCTTCTCTGATCACCCCAGTGCCTGGCATGAAGCCATAATCAGCCATTACCCCTCTGTAAAGAAAGAGGGCATCTGTAATGGCTGGAAAGTCAACATCAGAGAGCCACAGGACCGTGACAGCACAATGATAAACTGTTAACATCTATAAAAAATTCCAGACTGACTACAGTGCCATAGAGGAAATAATGAAAAGCGAGAAAATATTATTAACTAAGAGTCTGTCATCTGAGCAGAATCCACAGAGCAGCACCCCAGATCTCAGCTCTGCCCTTGCAGAAACTGCTGAAAATGAGAGCCCTGCCCAGGACCCCTCACACAGCCCCTCGTAAATCTATACCTCTGCTCTAGGAGCACTTCACAAGGCTAAAGATGGAGCTGGTGCAGGTCAGAGAAACTCTGCTCAAACAGCAGTAGCCTGTGCACTTAGACCCATGTGCGTGTCACACTAAACTCCGGCAGAACATCACGGTTACTGATGTAACCTTCGTTTCCTAAGGGAGGGAACGAGACGTTGTGTCGAATGAAGTGACACAAGGGGTCTTCCTTGGGAGCCTCGTGTACCTCTAAACTTGAGAAAAGGCCAATGAGAAATTGGCAGACAGAATTTGCATGTCCCACCCCCAGACAGACGGGTATAAAGGGAAGCGGGCATGTGTTTGTCAGTCAGGTTTTTGCACTGAGGAGCTGAGAATAAGGTACAGCAATTTACAGTGGTAGGTCCAGTGTCATGGCAGAAGGGACACACCGTAATTCCCTTAGGGAATGGAGGTTACAACAGTAACCGTGACTTTCCCCTTCTGTCACTCTTTCGACGTTGTGTCGAATGAAGTGACACAAGGGGTCCCGTTCAAAAGCGCCATGCACTAGACCGTGTTACGTGAACTGCTGACACAGGTGCAAGCAGGCTGCTGCGTGCTAGAAGCAACTGTAACCCTCCCCAACGCCCCTAGAAAAGGTGTCATATACAGACCTTAGGTTCCCAGCACCCCTGTGGCTATCTTAACACTATGAAATGCTTCGGGAAGGTGGTTTTTCCCGATCCTATTCTTTCAGGGGGAAATGACCCTGCAGAGGCCACATCCTGCCCAGACTAGGGGGAGGTGATATGTGGCCAATACACCACGTGGGTTGTCAGGCCACATGTGGGAGCAGCACGGTGGCAGGTCCTACCTGAAGAGGGAGCTTTACAAACACAGCGACTGGGGGGAGAGGAACTGCCCAAGGGAGACTCTGGGTCCACCTGGCAGGGGGACTGTACCGTGGAAAATACATCACAGGGAGTTGCCTAAAGAGGGAATTAAGCCTGTGGAGCCCTAAACCAGTACAGAGCACTTGCAGTTCATAGTGGGTCTGGTCGCAAATTCCTCCACTGAATTCGCAGGCCAGAAGGCTAGGGAGGAAGAACATCCAGAAAGCGAAAGCTTAGGGCTAACCTGGGAGAGAAAGCGCACTGGATTAATTTGGTGAAGGGCGCTAGGTGCAAGTGGAACACCCGGTCGGTTGTTCCGTATTACCGAGTTCTACTGGCTTGGAACTGACAGAACACGGGACGAGACCAACTCAACCCTGAGATTGTGGAATCTCGCAAAGGTGTTGGGTGAAGCCCAGCACGCTGCTCTGCAGATGTCTGCTTAGGGAGGTGCCCTTGGTCAGTGCCCATGAGGATGCCACACTTCTCATCAAGTGTGTTCTAACCCGCAAGGGGGCGGGCACGGCCTGAGTCTGGAAGGCCAAGGAAATGGTGTCAACAACTCAGCAGGTAGCCTCAGTTTGGAGACAGCGTTTCCTTTTCTGCTGTCCGCCGAAGCAGACAAAGAGCTGCTCAGAACATCTAGAGCTCTGCGTGCAGTCCTAATAGATACGCAGCACGTACCGGACACAGCAACGAAAAAGGCTGGGTCTACCTCCTCCCAGGGCAGCTTGCTTGCAGGTTCATGACCTGATCCCTGAAGGGGGTTGTAGGAACCTTAGGCACGTAGCCAGGTCGCGGTCCCCAGGCAAGTGTCGCTGACAGAGAACACTTGCAGGTCCCCAACCCTCTTGATGGAAGCTATTGCTATCAGTAGGGCCATCTTCAAGGAAAGGGCTCAACTGAGTCAAGCGGCTCGAAGGGGGGTCTCTGAAGGCCCGAGAGGACCACTGAGACACCCCAGGAGGGGAACAGGTTTCAGCCTCTGGTGCCTCTAGGGAACGTGATAACCAAGTCGTGCTTACCCAAGGACTTGCCGTCCACTGCGTCGTGGTGGGCCGTGATAGCGGCTACATACAAGATGGAGGGGGACAGCCTCCCCTCCAGCCTCTCTTGCAAGAATGAAAGCATTCTGCCTTGGCAATTTATGTATACTACTGTCACGGTGCTGTCTAAACGGATCAAGACGTGTTTGCCCCGAATCGGTGGGAGAAAACTTGGCAGGGCAAGGAATACAGCCAGCAACTCCAGGCAATTGATGTTACAATGCAGCTGGGGCCCTATCCAGGAGCCTGCGGCAGCGTGCCCATTACACATGGTGCCCCAACCCAGTTGAGAGGCGTCTGTGGTGACCACGACATGCTTGGACACCTGCTGTAGGGGGACTCAGAAAACAGAGCTCTGTCCAAGGTTTGAAAGTCTGACGGCAGGAAGGGGTGATTAACACACGGTATGTGCCGCGGCGCCATGCCCATCTCGGGACTCGAGTATGAAGCCTGTGCTGAAGCGGTCTCATTTGCATCAACCCGAGCAGCACGACTGCGGCGAGGATGTCATATGCCCCAGGAGCCTCTGGAATTGTTTTAGAGGAACTGCAAGAGTGCGAGGCACCTGAGCATTGACTGCGTGTGCTCATTCATGAGGCACGTGTCATTGAGACTGAGTCTAACTCCATGCCGAGAAAAGAGGTGCTCTGAACCGGGGCAAGCTTGCTCTTCTCCCAGTTGACCTGAAGCCCTAGACAGCTGAGGTGCCTGAGTACCTGGTCCCTGTGAGCGCATAGTAACTCTCGAGAATAAGCAAGAATGAGCCAGTCATAGAGGTAATTGAGTATGCGGATGCCCACTTCCCGTAGCAGGGCAAGGGCTGCCTCTGCGACCTTGGTGAAGATGCGAGGGGTCAGAGACAGGCCGAAGGGGAGGACCTTGTACTGAAATGCCTGGCTGTCAAACGCAAACGTCATAGGGAGGGTCGACATTGAAGCAGAATGGAGACGTGAAAGTACGCGTCCTTCAGGTCTACCGCTGAGAACCAATCTGATGCCGAACACAGGTTAAAATCTGTTTCTGCGTGAGCATTTTGGACGGGAGTTTGTGTAAAGTCCGGGTGAGAACTCGCAAGTCCAAGACTGGCTGCACCCACCACCTTTTTGGATACAATGAAGTTCATCTCGGCTGGAGGGACAGGCTCTATCACGTCCTTGAGTAGCGGAGTTGTAATCTCTGTAGCCCGTAAGGTGCTGGTGTTTTTGGCGCACATCGAAGTGGAGCGAATACCACTGAAACGATGCGGGAGCCTGGCAAATTTAATCACATAGCCGAGTCAGATGGTCCTGGTCAACCAGCGCGAAGGGTTGGACAGCGAAATCCATGCATCCAAGCTCCGTGCGAGGGGCACTTCGGGGAGGATTGTTTTTGACGTACCGGGTGGGGCTTCGCAACGGGGGTAGCAGGTAATAATGCGTCGGGACTCAAAGCAGTTACCTTGCTCCGCGCACCCGGCAGGGATGGAGGAAGAGATCCTGGAATGGTGTCTTCGGAACTCATCTGGGCAGTCGTGGGTCCGAAGGCGAGGTGACTGCGTCAAGGGAGCCGGGACTGTAGGATTTTGGAACTGGGGCGCCGTGAGAACGGCATGCACCGGCTGGATGACCCAAGGAGTGAGGAAATTGCTTTTTTATTGAGAATGTGGGTACTGCAGCCTGAAGGGTGTGTGGCAAAAAAAATATGGAAAATTAAGATTTTCCACCCGGCCTTCCACCGAGGAACGGAGTGGTCCTGACACCAGCTCTGGAGCTCTGGTCCTAGAGGGGGTGCTGGAGACGGGGGGGTGCTCGACGCTGGGGCTGAGAGCTGGGCACGGGTTGAGGTGGAGCGGCCTGTTGTTTAGGCACAGAGGGACGCCCCCCCAGTAGGCAGGTGCAGCGCGGGCTGCGCTGGAGTTGCACCGCGGCATGGTGTGAGATATAACCTCCGTCTGCCTCTTTACCGCCGAAAACTGCGTCGTCGATGGTGTCGCCAAAGAGGCCAAGCTGGGAGACGGGGGCGTTGAGAAAATTGCCTTGTCGACGTTGCGCTTCTCGACCATGTACAGCCAGAAGTGGCGTTCCTGGCCACGAGGTCAAGTGCCCGCGCTTTGATCTTCGTAGCTCTGAGAGCGAGGTCGGTAGCAGAGCACAGTTCTGTCCTCTGCCACCTGGATTGAGGTGAGTAACCACACAACCACGAGGACATACTAAGTAGTAATTGACCCCCCCCCCCCCCCCCCCCACACACACACACACAACATTGTGATCAAACAGTACACTCTCACGGAAGGCAGCTCTCCCAAAGTCTGGCTTTATACATTATCAATGTAAGGCTATGAGGGGACTCATTCAAGTCAGGGTGGCAGCATTACGTTGTGGGGGTGCTTTGCTGCAGGAGGGACTGGTGCACTTAACAAAATAGATGGCATCATGAGGAAGGAAATTTATGTGGATATATTGAAACAAAATTTCAAGACATGACCCAGGAAGTTAAAGCTTGTTTGGAAATTGGTCTTCCAAATAGACAATGACCCTAAGCATACCTCCTAAAATGTGACAAAATGGCTTAAGGACAACAAAGTCAAGGTATTGGAATGGCCAACACAGTATGGTAGAATATGTGTGGGTACAACTGAAAAAGCATGTGAGAGCAAGGAGGCCTACAAACCTGACTCAGTTGCACCAGTTCTGTCTGGAGGAATGGGCCAAATATCCAGCAACTTATTGTGAGAAGCCTGTGGAAGTTTAAATAAACAATTTAAAGGAAATGCTACTAAATACTAACAAAGTGCATGTAAACTTCTGACCCACTGGGAATGTGAAGAAATAAATAAAAGCTGAAATAAATCATTCTCTCTACTAGTAATGTGACATTCCACATTCTTAAAATTAAGTATTGATCCTAACTGACTTAAGACAGGGAATGTTTTCTACAATTAAATGTCAGGAATTGTGAAAAACTGAGTTTAAATGCATTTGTAGTTGGGTAAGGTGTACGTAAACTTCTGACTTCAACTGTATAACTTACAGCCAGTCAATGTGCTGATAAAATTGGAAACAAAAAAACAGGTAATTTTTCTAGAGGCATGGAGTGAGACAGGGCTGCAGTTTAAGCCCCACCCTCTTCAACATTTACATCAACCAACTGGTTAATATATTAGAACATTCTCCCATTCAAGGTTTCACTCTACATGACACAAAAATAAAGTGTCTCCTCTATGAAAATGACCTGGTTCTCATGTTGCCCTCTAAAGAGGGGCTGCAGGGCAACCTGAATCTGCTGGCGGGTTACTGTCATTCCTGGGCCCTGGGTGGACATTTAACCACCAAAAAACTAGTTATGATTCTCTGGAAAATTCCAGATCTCAGGTACTAACGCACACATTCACACTATCACACAGAGCTATTGAAACCACAAAAACATACACTTACCTTGGCCTGAAAATCACTTCAGTTGGTAACTTTACTTTGGCTGTGAATGAACTCAAAAAGAAAGCTCAAAGGGCTTTCTATGCCATTAAAAGATAAAAGAAAATTGACCTTCCAGTTCAAATCTGGCTCAAAATTTTCAAAACAATAATTGAAACAATTGTATTATATGGTAGTGAAGTGTGGGGTCCACCTTGACTTGAAACTCTACATTCAGAATTTTGCAAAATAATACTCAAAGTCCAAAGAAATACACCAAACACCAGATGCAGGGCAGAATTAGGCCAATGCCCTCTCCATTTAAACACCCAAAAGAGTCATCAAATTCTGGAAACACCTAAAGACAAGTGACCCAACCACAAACCATTATAAAGCCCTAAAACACCAAGAGCTGAGCGAGACGAGGAGTTCCCTCTGCCAGTTTGTGCTGAGACTGACTGACCTCACTCTTGCAGAGATCAGACAACCTCAGGGCAAAGTCACACACACAATCAATCATACCAACCAAATTCTAAACACAGAATTGGACAAACACCATAAAAAATCAACACAAATTGGAATGTTATTCTGCACTAAATCAAGAGTACACCATGGCAAACTACCTGAGCACAGTGACTGATGTCAATTTTAGATAATATAGTGGTATAGTTGTAGTTTTAATATTATAGTAAGCGTTGACGATGTACAGACTCAGCCAGTACAGCCTGGCAATAGGTGCAGCACAAACAGACGTGGGTATCCCGTGAGGAGAGACTCTGCTCCCACTGAAATCTGCGAATGATGGCTACAGAGCTGCACTTCCTCACAGTATGCCAAAAATATGAAATCATCATAAACCACTATTATCTCAAAATTAACTAAATATTTTCCCAATTTAATAATTGCACCCCAACTGAAAAACTTCTCTTCATCCTTGGCGAAAAATCAGAATGTGCAAATATAACGGCAAGATTTGTAACATCCTCCCATCTCCTGAGGGACAACCACAACTAAGAAATGAGCATTCGATAAATGCATTGAACCGTACTCACACCGCAAACCCCTCATTACACATGAATGTAGATAATGTTTAATTCAGTTTATATATTCATTACTTAAAGTTAACTTGCTACATAATTGGATCATAATAATTTTATTTTCTTATTTTCAACTGTTCTAAACGATTTTCTTTGTTGTTTTAAATGCTTTGGCAATACAAAATGTACTTTTGTCATGCCAATAATGCAACTTGAATTGAAAAGAGAGCAAGAGAGAGAGAGAGAGAGAGAGAGAGAGAGAGAGAGAGAGAGAGAGAGAGAGAGAGAGATATGCGAGCGTGTGCGATCAACTGTTGATGATGCTGTAATCTGTTAGTCAGCTTTCTGAAGATAATGTAATTTTGGTGAAATTCATCCAATTTTCTCAGTGGAAAAAAAGCCATCCAAGCAGGGCTGTTCCTCACTATTTCATGGTAGCTGGTTTGCAAGAGTCTTTCATTACAGAAACTACAATCTCCTCCTCTCAGATGTGGAAACTTCTAAAGTGCCTTGAGTTTGTGTAATTAATCAGTCTGTTGTGTCTCTCAGCTGTGATGAGCCTTAACGCTGAATTTATTTTAAAGCTGCTTAAAGCTATTTCCTTGCTTTAGTAGTGTAGTAGTAATCTGAGCGATCCCGTAGTGCTGTTGAATGTAAACTCTGACTGAGGCTGACTCACTTCACTGGCTCATATTACACACAAAAATTGTATTTTGCCTCCACCTGCTGGCTAAACTATGTAATGTCACAAAATTGAATGTAAAAAGACAGATAGCTCTTAACACATCTGCGCTGCTCTTACACTTAAGTTTACAATGGCAGGAACACAAGCGGAGTGATACACACACAGTGAAGCGTTGGAGTGCTGAAGGTGTCAGACCATCAATGCCCATGGAACGTCTCTTGTCCAATCAGATTCGAGGACCGGAACTAACAGTTGTATATCATTAGTTAACATGAACTAACAATGAGCAATAATTTTACAGCATTTACTAATCTGGTTAATTGTTATTTTCAAGATATAGTAATATAATTTTGAAATCAAAATTTGTAAATGTTAACATTAGTTAATGCACTATGAACTAATGTGAACAAATACTTATTTTTATTTTTTTTAACTAAAATTAACAAAAAATAATAGGTGCATTATAAAATTATATTGTTTATTGTTAGTTCAGGATACCTCATGCTTTAACTAACATTTTTGTAAAGTGTTACCGTTTTATCTCAAATTATGAATTTATTTCTAAATTATGACATAGAATCTCAAAAAATGTTTTTATATCTCATAATTATTACTTTTATATAATAAATATGACTTAATATCTCATGATTATGACAGTACCTCATACTTTCACCTTTTTTATCTCGTAATGTTTTACTTTCTATCCCATAATTATGACTTTTTATGTCATACATATGACTTAATATTGCAAAATTATGACTTTAATATCTAGTAATTATTACTTTATCTCAAAATGATTGCTTTAACGGGAACCCTTGACAACAAGCTTAACAGTCTGAACAATCCTTTTGCAGCATTTATTAATCTTGGTTCATTTTAATTTCAAGATATAGTAATACATTTTTTAAATCAAAATGTGTGTATGTTAACATAATGTACTGTGAACTAACACAAACAAACAATGAACAATTGCTTTTTATAAACTTAAAGATAATAAGTGCTGTATAAATTTGTATTGTTCATTGTTAGTTCAGGATACCTAATGCATTAACTAATGTTAATTAACGGAACCTTTTTATCTCAAATTTATGAATTCATCTCATAATTGTGACTATCTAAAAATGTATAACTTAGTATCTCATACTTATGACTTTTTTATCTCATACATTCGACCTTTTTATCTCATAATTTTGACTTTAAGTATGACTTTTTATTTAAATTATTATGACTGTTAATCTTATAATAATGACTATTAATCTGTCCTTATGACTATCTAAACAGTTCTGACTTAGTATCTACTTATGAATTGATCTCATACGTTTGACCTTTTTATCTTATAATCTTTATAAGATAATATTTTATCTCATTATTATGAGATTTTTTTTATCTCATTATTATGATTTTTAATCTCATAATATTATCTTTTATCTAAACATTATGACTCACCAAAGCACTATTTTTTCCCTAATGTGGCAATAAACTGGCTTCCATAGGAGACTAAGGCTAACATTCTGCCTAAAATTTCCTTTTGTGTTACGTGAAAGGACAAAATCGTACATGTCTGAAACAACATGAGGGTGTACTATTCCTTTAATGTTTTGTTTGTTATCCAAACTCAAACAGTCTGTACTGACACAGCTATAACCCAAAAACAGACAATTATGGACATCAACAATGTTTGTTGTTGTCAGTGTTTATTGAGCGGATAACAATGGTTTTCTGCAAGATTCTGGTGATTTGTTATCTGTAATAAATAGCTGTGGATCCTCAGGTCGCTAAATCATGCCAGCTGTGGGTGTGCACGTGGGCCCTGTGTATTGTCCTAGGCCTTTGATCAGATAATTGCCCCTCAAACCCAGAGTTTGAAACATCTGAGTGTCGCTATGGTGACCAGCATCACTGTGTCTGCTCTGTTGAGTGGCTTTTAGTGATTCATACACAACTGGACTGCAGGGTGACTGCAGAAACTTCTGAATTCAAGACTATGATCCCAGTGCAAAAATGCCAATTGTGAATATGAATGCAGGAATCAAAATGTTTCACAAATGTTTATTTTAATGACTTTTCAAATTTTTCTTTTTAGCAATGATGGAAAAATTAAAGCCAAAGGAGATAACATAACCAGTTGAATGTAATAATGTTGTACTAGTTTATTTGTCATCTCTCATTGTAAGGATAACACCGCATTTTGGAAATTTCATCCTATCCCACCCTTTTTTCTGCTCAAACAATTTATTCATACCCACATTTTTAGATTGTGCTTTTGAGTTATGCATTAAAAGAACAAGCAATTTGAATATGAATTCACGTTTTGACATAAACAGTGACAGTTTGGGACCTTTTAATATAATTCATTTGCAATAGCACATTTCAAATCATGTAACAGTCTTAAAAAAAGTTCTGTCATTACAGAAATAAAATGAGATGTATGATGAACATCTTGTTGTGAAAACATTTTATAAAGGGATTTGTGAAGAGGGTCTTTTGCCCTGAAAACCCTCTCCATTGCTCTTTTGTATCCATTGTTTCATACAGGGTTTACACAGGGGATGAAGGCACAAGTCAGATTTAATTGGTTTTAGAGTGTTTGGCAAAGAGCAACATTATAAAGAGATATTTAAATGATAGACTAAGAGTCACACATTAAAAAATATACCTGCAGGGTTGGGAGGGTTACTTTTGAAATGTATTCCACTATAGATTACAGAATACATGCTGTAAAATGTCATTTGAAATGTATTCCTTTAGATTACTATTTCTAAATACTTTGGATTACTTCTTCAGCACTGGTAGATTTTTTTCACTTGTTTTGACTACAAAAACTCTTCCAGTTCAGTAAGACAAAATACATATGTTAAAAATACATTATCTGAAAAACCTAAATATCTTATGCAGTGTTGTTTCTAAAGCAAACTTAATCAAATTGATTTTGTTTTAAGGATTGTTAGATATTTTTACAGGAAAACGATACAAAAATGATCAAGAATACGCTTTTTACCCTAATATCACAGGTCTTACTAGAAAAACGAAATTATGATCGAACGTGAATTTTCTTGATAAAAAAAAATATGATCGTGCCTGGTAACATGTGCATGTAAAATGGCTAGAAATAGCATTTTAGCTTAGTGTAAAGCTGACAATTTACACAAGGTTTATTTCTATATCTTCTGCTCCAAACTTTCTTCAAACTTACTTCTCTGTCTGCTCGTATGAGTGTAACACATCATAAGAAAGTGTTTCACCGCTGTTCAAATGCACTTTGGATTGCATCATTTACATGTATAAAAAATAAAACAAAAAGGGATTTTTGCAGGTTGTTCACTTTACTTATTTAAATTATATAAAGCAACACAATTGTAGAACATTTTGCCTTAACTTAAATTCATTACATTACATTTGTAAAATTAAAGTTTACTCAATCCATTTGAGTAAGGTCTACATGAATATTTTTTGTAGCATTGATGAAACTGGCCATGGGATTTCCATTTAACAGCAGGCTTTGCAGGGACTATGGCGTGAACAAATGTTGAACTAAGTGCTATTTATGCATTTTTGAGCAAGATAAGAAAGTGATGAATTATGTTCATGTCTACTGTTCTGTTTTAACATTTTTTAAAAAGGTAGTGTTTGTTTGGCTGGTGTTTGTGGGGTTACCATTGTGGTGAAGACTGGTGCTTGTGCTTGAGGATGGACTTGCATTTTCAAGATATGTTTGATTAGAATGCTTGAGTTAAACCAACTATATTACATTGATTTGACCTAATCCAACTAAATTATGTTGTTCAATTAAACTATTTTAATTTGAATGAAATAGATTAAATTGCTTTTAAAAACTGTCTCAAATTCAATTAAGGGTAATGACTTATAAACTTACTGTTTTGTACACAATACACCTATATATATATATATATATATATATATATATATATATATATATATATATATATATATATATATATACCAAGAACAATACTATGAATGTATGTAAGATCCTCATCAGCGTCACTCGACATTTCTGTGTTAAATTTGACAATTAATTAAATCTGTCCTTGGGGTAAGAATTTTAAAAATGAAATATGCACAAATGGCTAATATGATTGTACATGCTAAATTACTTATACTGATTAACATTAAAAGAAAATGACCATCAATGATAATATTCCTCTCTGCTAATTTCTAAGCTTCATGTATGCCGTAATTTGATGTCTTCATTCATGAAATGTTTTTATCTGTCTGTGCTTTGGAATGATTTTTATTATTTGCATATTATTTTACCTCAATAACAAGTAACTGGAAGGAAAAGGACGCAAAGAAAATTTATAGTGCAGGCATTTTATTAGACATCATGGACATGTTTAACATGGACATGAGATAAATATGTTTTCTGTACATATTATGTAAACCTGATATGAGCATATTATAATCATGCACATCTGATAAAAGAGATAAATGAATCAGTGTAAATCCTTTCTATTTATAATGGCACTACAGATGAAGTTTTCAGTGCATTCAAAGAATTGCAGAATACCACTGTACATTTTATGAGCAATTAATGCTGGTTAAACACGTTTTTAACAGTTAAAACTGAAATCAATCATTTATGTTTATGGTCTGCAAAAATGGCATTTAATGATTTTCTTGAACGCGCTCTGGAAGTCTTTGTTGAAGTATGCGTAAATTATGGGATTCAGAAGAGAGTTTGAATAGCCAAGCCAGTTAATAACATCTATGAGCCATAAAGGCATGTCACAAGACGGACAAAAAGGCATCACCAGTGCTTTGATGAAGAATGGCAACCAACACAAAATGAAAGTGCCCATAATTATACCCAAAGTCTTCACTGTCTTGCGCTCCCGTGCCAAGGCGAGCTTCCTTTTCGCCTCGGTGTTCTTCTCATGTTTGTTCTCGAAGAGAGGCACAGAGCTTGGCCTGTTGGGCAAAGGAAGGTTGTTTTTGGAATTACTGTGAACCTCGATGATCTCCAGAGACTCGCCGTCCTCCGCGTGCTTAATCGCGCCGTTTACGCACGCGGCGGGCTTGGGTTCCACTGCGGTTTTCCAGTTTTTGCCCAGCTCTCCGTTTGCTCTCTTAAAAAGACCAGGTGACACGGTCAAACATTTCACCCTCCTTTTCTCCGTTTTGCGAACAGTTTTGCGAATGCGAAATCTTGCCGCCTTGAATATGCGTCCATATAAGATTAACATGAGAATGAGAGGTATGTAAAATGCGCAAAAGGTGGAATAAATAGTGTACCATGGGTCGTGGCTGATCATACAAGCTTCGGGATTGGCCATGTCTTCAGCCTTACTCTTGGGCTGCGATTTCATGATCAGCATGGGGGGAATTGATATCGAAAAACCGACCAGCCAGGTAACGGTAATCAAAAGAGCGGCGCGTTTTAATGTCCTTTTCGTCATGTAGTCTATTGGGTTAGTGATAGCCCAGTATCTGTCCAACGCTATTGCGCACAGGTGCAGAATGGAAGATGTGCAACATAAAATATCTAAAGAAATAAACATATCACAAGTTACCTGTCCGAGTGTCCACTTGTCTAAAACTTGGTAAAGAGCCGCCATTGGCAACACAAGAACCGACACCATGAGGTCCGTCACGGCGAGTGATCCGATCAGGTAGTTTGCCACATTTTGGAGCGATCTCTCCAAAGCAATAGCCGCCACAACACACGCGTTTCCAAACACGGAAAATAGAATGAGCGCGCCGATCATCAAAGACGTGGATATCTGATAACTCAGTGAAACTTTCACAGGTGAAGTCACATTGTCGAGTTTGTGATCTAAACCACTGTCATTCTGAAATAACGTGTCGTTGTTTTCTTCCATGTCGTGGTAAAGCGTAAAATTAGCCATGAAGTAAGCCTCAATGAGTCACTCTACTCCATTCAGGGGAGCTCACACAATTCAGTTCGATGCCAACGATCAACATTGTTACTGACGAGTTCTTATGAGGCGGGTACATTTATATGAGCAGTGTACCAGACGTCAGTTACTTACTACGCAGGTGTATTTTGACAGTAAAAACTTCACCTGATATACATTTTGATCGGTAAAACTCCTAATATTTGAATTTATTAAAGGGGTCATGACAAAGTCTATCTATATCTATCTATCTATCTATCTATCTATCTATCTATCTATCTATCTATCTATCTATCTATCTATCTATCTATCTATCTATCTATCTATCTATCTATCTATCTATCTATCTATATATATATATATATATATATATATATATATATATATATATATATATATATATATATTATATGATGTTTCATACAAACTTTTGTCTTAAGATGGCTATTTATATCTTCAGTTTTAGTGTGTCAATAGGAAATATTAACTTTAGACTCCCAAACGTTCCTTTTGCAAATAGAATAGAAGAACAGGGATCCCTGCAATAGATGGCATGGCCCCCTCAGACCCCCCCTCTGAAAACTGAGTCAGTCTGGTATTACATGAACAGACAGAAGCATTCAAGACAAATCTAGCCAAAATAGATAGAAGAACTGTGCTGAATTCTCCAAGAAGCTTTGAACATACTATCTGCCAGCAACCAAGAAAAAATGTGTTGTAGCTAGGAAAATTGGTGCTGTTTTGAAGGTAAATGTGGTCACATTTAATCACACTTAATATTGATTTATCTATTTTTTTTTATGTTTACTGGACTTTGTATGACATTACTGGATAAATTAAAACTATTTATGGCATTATTTTTGAAGACATCCTTACTGTGCAACATGATTCACAAGTGCTTAAAACTTTTGCACAGTACTGCATATATATATATATATATATATATATATATATATATATATATATATAATTGTATTATCTTCCCTGAGGTCCACTGATAATGTGAGTAATTTTTTTTTTTTTTTTGCACCAATACAGTCATAATTTAGCAACATATAGTATGATAATTTTCCACCCTGTCTATGGCCCTCTGTATGAAATGCTCAGTTTTGGCCCAAGAGCCTCCTAAAAACTTTAATGTATGATTGCCCACTGTTATGATAGGTTAACATAGTGCTCCCCCTCAAATACAGTGATATTTGAAATTCAGTTGGAAGAGAATGAATCAGCTCCACAACATTATTATCTACATTTCATGTTTTACATATAACGCAAACTGTAAACACAGCAGCGGCAATAACTATAAAACAGTCATGACATTTAAAAATATCAATGAATGAAACTGTTTACTCATGGTTTTGTGATCGTTTCAGTAGTGTTTTTAACTGCCACATCCTTCAATGTCAGTTCCTTTGGAAAGCTTGAATCCTATTATGACTGGTTCATAAGCAATTTATGCTGATATGAGCCAAAAAACTAAACATACATAGTCCAAAGCACAATTAAGGTGCACAACACATACCATATCATTGTACACTGAAGTCTTGAACACATCAAAATGGTCAAAGACGTCCACCTAATGATAGTTACCTATACCAATCATTTAAAATAGCACAGATATGTGAATGAGCAATTTGTTAAGCAGTTTGTGCTCAAAACAGCACTGACATCACCAGGGGTGGATTTGGAAGAGAAATCGGCCCAGGATTTTACATAGAAACTGGACCAAAAGTCCTTTTCTGCTAATCGCTGCCCCCTTTGGCAAATCGCGGTACCGTTTTGTGGCCCGTTCTGCATAACGCTGCAGCTCATTTCAGCTTACCGTGGCCCATTCGGGCCCATTTTGCGGCCGGCCCAGTGGCCTGCCCGGTTCTCCTGATGGCCAGTCCACCCCTGATTGGCCCCAAAGTGTGTCGGCCCACTGGGAAAATGCCTGGTATGCCAGATTACCAATCCAGCCCAGGACGTCACTGTTTTAAGTGAAGTATTAAAGTTTGTCTCTTTGGATTTACCACAAAAACTTTCCATGTACAGAACAACACTTGTGTTTGTCTCCCGCAGATGCATTGAATGTGCAATGATGGGATGAAAATTAGTGTTTGTCTGCCGTGATCCTGCGGATGTGTTGCAAGAGATGTAAAGAATGTGAACTGCTCTCTGAAGGTGGTGTATTTGGACAAAAGCAGGTGTGAGAAATGCATTATACCATAATTATTGTGATTGGAAGTCTGCAAATATGCAAATTAACGCCACCACAAGAGGTTCACTTTCCGAGATTTGGTGCGATTGTGTTCATGTGATATCTTGTATGGTTCGCTGCTGATATGAACTGTACCCCAGAGCACCTTTTCAAGTGGACCCGAGTGAAGTTTGTGGGTGCACACCCGAGTTCGGAAAAGCTTTCACGTTAGTCTATACAAATTAACCAAACTTTGATGACATCCAACTTTGATGACTAGCAAAAGTGCTAGTGTGAAGGCACCCTTAGTGTTTGTTGACATCAAATATTAATGGCCAAGAAGTTGTAAATTTGGTTTTATCTTTACTCAGAAAATATTAGTACATGATTTAATTGCACTAAAATCATGTTAACATGATTATTGTTCATGTCTTTTGGCTATAAATTTGAAACAGGGTGTATTTGAATGTTTACAGATTGGCCCCTTTCACTTTCATTGTAAGTGCCTCCCCATAACCCAGATTTTGTAGCATTTAAAGAAAATGAAGTCCAAGTTAATTTGTGTAATAATCGATATTATGTCGATTGAGCTTAACTTGTATTCAGTTGTGTCGTCTAGTGCATACGCAGGCATATGCCATATGACCACCTAACTTTCTTAGGATTTTGCTTATGCCCACCTACAATAAGTGATGATAGGTATGGCCGACATAACAACGGGTAGGCTTTTTAGTGAGTGAATTGTGTGTGTGTGTGTGTGTGTGTGTGTGTGTGTGTGTGTGTGTGTGTGTGTGTGTGTTTTAAAAGTGTACAGAGTTTCTCTCTTAACGCGCACTTTGCTGCGGGGGCGCATCTGATGTCACTGGCAATACTATGCTGATCCACCAATCAGAATGTTAACTTTAGACTTTATTTTATATTAGCTAACCAATCACATTTTCCGTTTCATTAAGGGGCGGGACATTTCTAGCATCTAATGCTAATGCACAACCCTGGAGTAACCATAATTTGCACTGTAAATGTATTTCCCTGCCAAACGTAAATATATACATTTAAATTTAACTTGTGTGATTAAACTGAAATACTTGAATATACTGCATGCGTTTGCATGTGCTAGTTTTGATGCTCTTCGCAGATGCTGGACAACTGAGTCGCTTAGTTAGGCTATATATATTTGCTTATTTAATGCTGTCGGAGGTGCCTTTTTCTCGTGATATCAAATAATTTCATTATACACAGAAAAGCACATAATAGTACACATATAATACAGCTACACCACTTGTACTTGAATATTACTTTAATGTTCCAACAGGTTACATTTAATGGCTTTATTTAATTCTTTAAAAGTGTCTACCGAAGTAAACTTTTTCTTCAGAAATAAACTTTTTACCCACGAAATGAACATTGCCTGTGCTATCAAACGGCTCAGCACCACAGTCAGCGACACCCGCCGAGTTGAAAATTGTTTTGCTACTGCTGCCACCTGCTGTAACGTCTGCTGCTGATTAAAACGAAATATTTTGGCCCAAACCCATTTTATACTTCAACCCACCCCACGCACCGTGCAAGCCAGCTACCCCTCACCAAAACATAATTTTTGCTGTGCATTCGTGTGGTTGGGGTTTTGAGGTGAAATTACATGACTGACTGGATGAATGAATACATTATTTTGTGCGCACAGTGGTGGTACTTCTGCTCCGATACTTTAGTCCCTTTGCGGCCTCCGTAGCAGGAGAGACTGAACCGTGCCATTAATCTGTCGTTTTTAACCCTTTAGCCCAACAAATAACTACTTGAAATGGCTTCAGCTTTAACGGTAGGACATAATTTTTGTATTCGAAAATGTTTAACTGAGACAATAAACCGAAGGCGTTTGGCATAATATTGGTTAGAAATAACATCTGTTGAGGCTGCAACCACACGCAATGTGTGGCATTTGAATGTTGAATCTTTGCCAGATTGGATTCTAGCAAGTGTTAGCCAGGTATGGAGTTTTCATATATATTTGTTAATTGATATCCTGATATTTGTCCAATTTATACAAAACGGCTATTGTCAATCATGTTTAATATATTTTGATGAAGTATATACGTTTCTCAGGTCCATTGGACAGTGGGAAAATTAAACTGCAAGTACTGTGGAACTTGTCTTTTGAGGCTTCAATTTTATCAATTTCTCCAAATGCACCTGTGGGCATGATACAACAGTACATCTCAGTAAGAGTCATGTTGATCAGGATTTACAGCCATCAGTTCTCTTCACAAGACCAGTCAGGACTAAAGGATATACTGAGGGAAGGAAAATGTGACTTTTCTTCAGACAGTAGGTTCAGTGACTGAGTTGCAGAGAACACTGTCCACTTCATTAGATACCCTGCCCTCGAGTTTGAGTCAAGTGAAAAACCGCAAATTCTTGAGATGCGCACAGATGTACCTTTACATTCTGAATTGCCAATCCCACCACAGCTAAATTACTATAGGGAGAACTTAGAGGAACTCTGCCTGGGTTCTGCTTCCCAGAATAGAGCCTCTCTGGACATAGCAGCGTGTTCGGAGCCTTTGAGCACTACCTCCACCAACCCAGAACCAAAGCTTTGAAGAGAAAAATTGCCTGAAAAGAAAACAGAGGAAGAAGGAATGTTGGATTCAGAGACATCAGGGGGCTAAATATCTGGTGAGATGTTTTAAAGTTATGGGTAGTGAATATCTTTGTTGAAAAGCACAAATAAAAACAATCTAGCTTAAGGTTACAAGGTTGGAGGTGAGCAAGAAGTGGACGTAGGTTATTAGATGAGGAGCAGTGTTGTACTGAGGGGAGTTCTGGCATGAAGTCAGAAATGGATCCATGGATCAAAACAGGCACAATCCACATACTTGGCTGCTTCAAGAATCCTGAGGATTTTAATAAACCACTCACAGCTGCATATTGCTCTTTGTGCAGGTTTCATTGTATTATAGGTTTTTTTTTCTGTGTGTGTATGTGTGTGTGTGTGTGTGTGTGTGTGTGTGTGTGTGTGTGTGTGTGTGTGTGTGTGTTTGAGTGAATTCTACCGATCAAGTGGGACCTAACAAGCAGTGATGATGAGGAGAAGGAGGGATACACAGGTGCTGTGTGTATAGACTTCCATTACAGCCCTTGCAAGTGCCATACCCTGCAGTCATGTGTTCTGTGAGCCCTATTTGAGAACACTGGCTAAAAATCGCACAAGCAACATTCCCCGACCCCTCTGTAGGACCCTCATATCCCATATGCTCTTCCAGGAAGGTGAGTGGATAATTTCCATATCTTCTCTCAGTGGACCATCACACTCCATTTGTTTTTTGTTTGTCTGGATAAACCTTATCCAACAAATATCTAGTCACATGGTGAACCTTTTGTTTTAGAGCTCAATCAAACTACGAAAACTTGCTTCCCAAAAGTGTACTGGTGAAGACATGAGACCTTTCAATAGATCAACTCTTCCAAATGGCCCCTGCCCAATTGTCCAAAGCACTTCTGCATTTTTGGGGTTTTGTTATCTTGTCATATATCATTTACTCAGACATATTTTCACCCACTCTGTCAAGCCTAACATTTGCAAGACATTACAAATATGTTTAATTACGAGTTGATGTTGCCCACTTATTCCTATCTCTTTGTTATTTCAGGGCTTCAGAGATATGGAGGCCCTGCTAGTCACTGCCAGTTTCCCCACAGAGCACATTAACATGATGCGTTGGACTTGGGGGACATGTGGGGATGGCCATTCGACATTGACTTTGTCAACATCTCCATCTACTCCCTGCACTGGGTGCTGGCATTCATCATTTTCTGTGGTTTCTGCTACTTCATCCTCCCTGTTTGAAGGGTTGGATCTCACTTTGTGTGTTTTTGCTGGACAATAAATGTTGTTGATTGTGGATTGTCTCATTAAGTGCCTCATTCTTTTATTGCAAATGTAGATTTTAATATGATGAAATATGATAAAGGTGTTCTTTCTTCCTGTGCATTACAGGAAGCATTACATGTATGCATTTGCTTGTGGTTGAGGTTTTACAGGGTTTGTGCAATCCATAGAAATTGAGTTTACCTAACATCATCCACCTACACTTGTCAGTATTATAATGGTTTGAAAAAAAAGCAATAATACTACTGTACACTTTAATACGTTGCCTCTATTTCTGTTGCTATGACTGTACTTTGAGATTTGTCTAAAAGTTGTAATGTGCTAATAGTGACGAATAAAAAAATGTGCTGGTTCAATTCAAGTTAAGCTCAATCGACAGCATTTGCGGCATAATGTTGATTACCACAAAAATTATTTTGACTCATCTCTTCTTTTGCAAAAAAAAGTGGGTTCCAGTGAGGCACTTACAACAGAAGTGAATGGGCCCAATCATTAAATGTTAAAATACTCTCTGTTTCAGAAGTATAGCCACAAGATGTAAACAATATGTGAGTTAACAATTTTAGTGAAAATTGCTTACTACATTTTCTATGTAAAGTTAGATACAATTTTACAACTTTGTTGCCTTGCCATTGTAACGCTTTAAACCCTACAATCGGCCTAGACCTGCAGTCTGCAGCAAAACAACTATTTTAGCAACTTAACAGCTCAAATTATACACAGGTTTTAATGGAAGAGTTAATATAAGAGCTATTATAAAATTATAGGCTTGGCCAAGCTTCACATTTCTGCCTTTAAACCCTCCAAAAACTGGTCCCATTCACTTAAATTGTAAGTGCCTCACTAAAACCTCGATTTTTAATTTATTAAGAAAAGGAGGGACGAGTCAAAATATGTGTAGCCTATGTGGTAAGGTAAACGTGTTTGCGAACTTTTGCTGCTGTGTCATATGAATAATTATTTCATGTTGCTCTGGCAGTGGCCTTGAATGACAGTCCCGAATCTCATGCTCTTACCTAAGACTGGGTTTGTGCTGATGCTACTATATAGTCATGATGAGATGACAGAGATTCAGTACCGATGTACAGTGATGTTTACGATACAGATTACAAATAAAATACATTTTGGTGAATGTTGTGTTTCTTTGGCGAAAGGGACTATCCAGAGAATGTGCAGCTGCGGGGCTCCAGCGGCGCCCGGCCCTCGACAGGGGTGAAGGTGACTCGCCTGTTCGTGCATGAGATGCAGAGAAGGCGTCGCGGACGCACTCTCTGTCTCATCATCACTCTAATCTTCGACAGCATCTGAGGATCGACCTCACCCTCTACGCGGATAAACGGACAGAAGGGATTTTCTATGTGAGGTGGTTTTATTCGTGAATGCGTATGCATGTGTTCTGCACCGAACGGGCGAAAGAACCGCCCCAGATCCGCAGCCAACATTTTTCAAATCGGTAAGTCCTCGCTACGGGATCCGGAGCGCCGGGAGAGCACCGAGAGCGCGAGGAGAGCTCAGCGGGCGATGGATGACTGTAGAACGGTGAGTCTGCTGAAGGTCAGCCGCATAAACAGTGCTGTCACAAGTAATATTCAAATAAATATATATTTTCTACAAATCGAGAATATATATATTCTTTTTTTTTTGCATCTACACATTGGCGTCGCTTATTTAGGTGCTAACATGAAGTTCACAGGTGTAGGTCTGCAGTATTCGTGGGTAATTATTTGAATGAATATATTACTATAATACCGACAGCCGCACGGACTATGATTGAATAGAAATATAACAGGAGCATATTCATTGGATCTCTGTGTGTGATAAATGACTGTTTTTATCATGCTTATAATTTGCCATTATATTCAGGCATTATGTTTTATGCCACAATCGTTTAGAAATGATATTATTAGCTGCAATCCCAACCCAAGTATTGCTATGTGGCATCTAGTGGCAGCTAAACTCGTGTTTACACACGCTTTCTAAAAATAGACTTGAGGCGCACTGAAGTGGATTTCTCAACATTTTTAGACTGTTCAGGAGTTCAACACTCTTGTGGCCCTCCATCGTGAGCAGGTCATCTCCATTGGTGAGAACACAACTGACTGTCCTTCTCTGAGGGCACATATGCACAAGACTCGCATCAAAGGATGCGCCGTGGCCCAGGCCGCCTATCAGAACCTCATCGCAATCTCTGGGTATGTATTAATTATATTGCACATGTCTGTCTGTTTGTGCATGAGTAGCTTGTGGTTTCAAAAAAGTTTTGCAAATTCATTGTACAGTAAGAAATGTTTTCTCTATACATGTCTTAGGCCAGAGGATGGTGAAATCCACCCTGAAATATGCAGGTTGTTCATCCAGCTTCAGTGCTGCCTGGAGATGTACATAACAGAGATGCTCAAGTCTCTGTGTCTGTTGGGTGTACTGCAGCTTCATAGGAAAGGTGTTGTGTCAATGACAGCCAGCAGAGGGCAACAAACAATCAGAACTGAGTACATACAGCTAATTTACTGCATTGTGAAATTCTTCTGCCATTCTGTGAGATATATCCAGCTGCAGCCTTTCAGCACCAGCAGTTTCAGTGCAGTGAGGGTGGAGCTATGACGTGCTATTGTCACGTTTGTTTCAACATTTTACTAAGATTGTGTGCTTTGTTATCATCAACCTTTTTGTAGACTATATCTTGGAATATTACTATTCAACATATTAATGTTAAACATTTTAGAGGTGAGACACATGATATGGCTGATATTAGTTTAATGGAAGACACTTAAAGGGATAGTTAACCCAAAAAAGAAAATTCACTATCATTCACTATAACTTTCATACCATCCTAGATGTGTATGACTTTCTTTCTTCTGCTGAACACAAGCTGTTTTCAGAAGAATTTCTCAGCTCTGTATGTCCTTTCAATGCAAGTGAATGGTGACCAAAAATGTTAAGCTCCAAAAATCACATAAAGGCAGCATAAAAGTAATCCATAAGACTCCAGTGGTAAATAACAATTCTCTAATCATTTACTCACCCATCCCATCCTAGATGTGTGTAATTTTTCTTTCATCTGCAGTGCAAGAACAAAGATTTTTATAAGAATATCTCAGCTCTGTAGGTCCATACAATGCAAGCGCCAAATCCACAGCATAGAGATAATATATATGACTCCAGTTGTTAAATCCATGTCTTCTGAAGTGATACAATCACTTTAGGTGAGAAATAGATCATTATTTCAATCCTTTTTATTTTTTAAATTTTTTTTATACGATAAATCTTTACTTTCACTTTCACTTTTAGAATGTGAAAGTGGAGATTTATAGTAAAAATTACTTAAATATTCTGTTTGTGATCTGTTTCTCACCCACACCTATCATATTGCTTCAGAAGACATTGATTTAACCACTGGAAGCATATGGATTATCTCTATGCTGTGGTTTTTGGAGCTTGCATTGTATGGACCTACAGAGCTGAGATATTCTTATAAAAATCTTTGTTCTTGTTCTGCAGAAGAAAGAAAATCACACATCCATGATGGCAAGGGCGAGTAAATGATGAGAGAATTTTCGGGAGAACCATCCCTTTAAATGTTTTTATTTAATTTAATTAACAATGCAAGGAACAGAGGCAAAATAGTAGACTACTAAAACTGTAAAGTTAAAACACAAAGAATGAGGATTAAGTAATAATGGGGATGTGATATATACCTTATTGAACATGAAATAACATACAGTGATAACAAGAATAACAATTATCCAAAAATGTTGCTTGTTTGGCAGTAAAGGCATAATGGATAGAATGCCAACAGCCCCATCTACATTTAAATAGCAGAATAAATGAGTAAATCTGTATATTAGTGAAGTACTGTGATACGAATATAAATAGGTACTTACAAACAGCTTGAAACGAGCATTCATTCATGGAGAACTATTATATGTTATAAATGTCCAGTATCATTTAAACACACTATCTGAGCAAAAACAGGTGCATTGCTATGACTGGTGTAGTGAAATGTCATTCTGAATCGTTATGTCTAGGGTATTTTAAAAGAAAGAAATACTCAGAACTCATTAAAGGTGCACTCAGTAACATTTGTCTTTGTGTCATCTTGGACTTACACTGACATCTAACGGCTTGGATGCAGCCTAATTTTAAATCAATAGTTTTCAGTTTCAGATGCTATTGTAGAAATGTTGTATTCACAGTCAGCCATGATTAATTTAATCAATGAGTGGAAGTATCAAATAACAGGACTGTTACTGAGATTAAGTGAGTAGTATTCGGCTGGTCATTCATTCTAACATGGCAGCCCCCATGTGCGGACCCTCTCCATGTAGATTAAAACAGTTTTTATAAGGTTACTGATATGACTGAGTCTTCATCTCATGTGAGTGCTCATTGTTTCCTACATATTTATCAAAATTACAATTCATGTCTTTAGGAGTTAAACTTTTTAATGAGTAAAAATTGCTGAGTGCATCTTTTATAAATGTGTAAACTTGTTGTTAGACTTTAAACATTGCCAAACTGAACGGTAAACACAAAATGGGACTGTTCGACTCATTAAAGCATGACAACAAATATAATAATCCTCAACATTAACAGAAAACATATCCAATCAGGTAGCAAATAAACAACTTGACCAAACAAACAGATAACTTCTAACATGTAAACATCTGTCAATCAAATGCTGCTTATGAGTCATACTTTAGCTCCACCCCAATTTCCCCTGAAATTGCAGGTGTTGCAGAGCAGTAGCTGGATACTTTTGCATTCTGCAAGTGGCAGGGTATTTACAAAGGAAGACACAATAAATACACAAAACAGCCCTCATTTAAGTAAAAGCCCTAATTTTGTATAAAGTATAACTTTGCAATGCATCTCAGTAACAATGTTATAAACTTTCACTGTCTTGATTCATTCACTTCAGGAAATGACCTGTGTCCTGAGCCACACATGGACTGCAGGGTAGATGAAAGCTCTGATGTGCCGATGCTGGAAGATCGATCGTCATCACCTGTGGATTTCCCACAGGAGTCCTGGTTTGTGTGCACAAACATTGAGAACATAGAGAGGTATGAAAAACAGGATTCATGGATTAGGAAAGACAATTCTCATCAGGGACCAAAAACGAAATGGTTTTCATTTTGGTTCGTTCTGATCAGAAACAGTATTTTTTCATTCCGGTTGCGGAATTCTGCAGCCTTATTTTCAACTGATAACCGGTAATAACTAAATAAAAGAATGGTTAATAAAGTTATTAACCCTTACTCTGTGCTAAGGGTGTGTGATGCACCCATAGTTGCAGTGTTACCAGTTCTCTCAAGATAAAAAATGGACCTGATCTGGAAAAACATGCTCAAAATAAGGGACTTGCCTCAACCAAAATAAGTGAAAATATAGGTAATTATTAATTGTTTTTCCCCATTTGGGGAAACTATAAACATATCATAGCAAGCATAGTATGATGTATGTATTTTCAATAAATATATTCTTTATATTAAATAATTTATCCCCAATAATACTTAAAATATTTCAAATATACATCTGGCCATCTAAAATCAACTTATAGCCTAAATTGCTCTCCCCTGCATGCATGCACACACTGCGTGGGCATGTTTGGACTAAACGTCATCTTATGCAAATTATTTTATTTTAATTATTGAATAATTTTTTCATGATTTTATTTTATTTTAATTGTTTGTTTTAATGCATCATAACTAACAATAATTCAGTAAAGATTTGGAATGAACTGTGAAATTAACTTTTTACATCAATATTTTTCCTTGCATCTGGATTAATCATGAATGTACATATACTGTATGTAGTAATTATATATAGTTTCCAAAAAAGTCTTCAGCATGTTATGGAAGGCTACATCCAAAACGTGCAATTAGGCAAAGAAATATCTGATGCAGTGGTTTCCTTCAGAATCAAAGCACATGTTTATCATGTTAAACCAAAAAGAGTAAAGTCTCATTTTTTGGGCAACAAGAAGTGGTGAAATTGCAAACATTTACTGTGATAAAACCTTTGGATATTGGGTTCATGAAAAAATCACAAGAACAAAAATAAACATTTATTAACGTCACTTAAAAATAGTTTTCACTCTGGAGCAATTGAAATGGACTTTGTTCCTGTTTTCGGTTATGTTCTGTAAAAATGTTCATTTATTTTCGGTTTTCGTTTTCATTCCTTGAACCGTTTTTAGTCCCTGATACTCATCCCACTGTAACATTTTCAGCATTAGGGTATTTTACATAAAATATATTTGGGTAGTTGACATGTCCTGCATTGTGATATAATAAACTCTTATCTTAAAATATTTTCATTTGACTTTAATTAATTGAATAATTTGGTAATCTAAAGGATATCGATGGAACTGTAAGATTAATGATTAATGAGTGTCTGTTAATTCTAGTATGTATTGTATTAAATACCAGTATTTGTAGTACCCAATAGCTAAGTCTGAGTTAGTTCACTTCCTGTGTTCTAAGATGTGAAATTTCTTCCAGTGATATGCGAGAAATGAGAAACCTTCTAAGCAAACTCAGAGAGAAAATGCCTTTGCCACTGAAAAATCAAGGTGAGTCCCAAGCTTTTGTTGTTGCATTCAACATGGTCTTATAGATTCTCATTACAATTCCTACATTTTTGCAGTGTGATTTTTATGTGGCTTCTTGTATGTATCGTGGTCCATTTGCATTACACAATCAACTACATTTACAAGCTTGTTTTTGTGCATTCAAATTGCACAGAGCTCAACCGATAGACTTGCGATGCAAAGGATCTGGTTATGGGTCCTGAAGGGCATTCAAGTTGACACTTCAACTAAAAATGTAATTTAAGCACAACAAAATGATGTGGTTGCAACTATTGACACTATTTACTGTAGGTTGAGGTTCATGTTAGGGAGTGAGATTTTGTTGATGTAACCTCTTCAAGTCTGTGGTCCAAATGGGGGGTACAACGCCGCGTCTTTCAAATAGCAAGTAAATTGGCAAATAATTTATCAAATTAAAGCTCTCATTATCAAGAATATGACTGTACAGTTTTTTCGAAAGATTTTCAAAAGAATAAAGATGTGAAATGTGATGTGACGTGACGTCTCTTTATGTGCGATCACTGCAGCTGTAAGCTCCAAATAGCTAAAAACTTATATTTGTTTTTACATTAGCCAGCTGTCTAAAATATTTGCCATTTTTTATTTGTCAGTGAGCAAAATGTGTGGTCTAGCAGGAAAAACATGCTAAACAAATCATCTGAAATATACATTATTGATTATTGATGATAAAATACTATACATCACCACAAAGGGGAGGATTTCGCTTTGTGAAATCTGGATTGAGCTTCTATTCACTCAGAGGCCAAGATATTCAATGAAGCAAAGGGGGTAGTGGGTGAACTGAAAAAAAGCCTTAATGTCTATGAACTTGTACATATGTGAGGGCTAAAATGTGTTAGAGTACCACCTACATTTCAGGAGATAGAGGAAAAATTATTTTTTCGAGCACTTGCTACCATCTAGTGTAAAATAAGATTGTATGGAAGGACATGGAGTTAACAGAATCTGAATTACATGCTTACAATTTAGGACAACAACAAAAAAAATGATATTATAAAATTATATATGAATGATATATTCAACATAAGATTATAATCATAAACAATATTATTTATGAATAATATTTTTTAAATTGCATGCAGTAGCCCAAAAATGCCCCGGAGTTGAAGAGGAGAACTTGATATAGCATTAACCTTTAAAACCTCATCTGTTTGGGATATGTTTTTACTTGCTTTTTGCACCACACAGGTGACATTTCACCTCTGAACCACCGCAATACGTGTAATGAACCATATAAGATCATTTGCAAATATACAGCTAGAAACGTTTAACTTTTTATTGTGCTTTTTTATGTGTGTAGATGACAGCAGCCTGCTAAATCTCACTCCTTACCCGCTGGTGAGGCAGAGGAAGAGGCGATTCTCCGGGCTTTGTTGCCTTGTGTCTGGCTAAACCTTCAGTACTGTCAAGTCTTCTTTTCTGATCATTGATCAGTTAGCGCTTCACTTGTCTTCTTTGTGTCTCTGGAAATTTTTCTAATGTAACCTGCCCCTGGAAAGTCTCAAAGGCCAGAATAGTTAGAGGCCAGAATCCTCTAACTAAAGTGGATTGTGTTCCTTAGTAAAATCGAGTAGCCTAGTCCATGTTTAGGTAACGAGAGATCATTTTGATGTGAAACCATATGATTGTATTACAAAAGCAACTGAATGAAATATTTATATCCACAGATAATAACATCTATCTCAGATTTTCATTTCTTCTTTTTTTTTCTTTTTACCATAGTCATAAATCAGGATGGTTTGTTGTAGGTGAGAGGGCATGTTGAGTTAAATAATTGTTGTTTTTCATGTACTAGACTTAGGTTGGTCTTAATTACTTTTTAAAAATATATAAATTTAGTCACTGTGCAATGCTTTTTATTTAGTCTTCCATAAAGGTAAAATCTTGTTAAAAAAGTACACACACACACACACACACACACACACACACACACACACACACACACACACACACACATTAATCATTTTAAGGGCACAAAAGCGCTCTGCACTAAAGCCATTGCTATTTTATTCTAAGCTTGAAACAAATATAACACAATAAAATTCACTATGTACATAATACAAATAATTGTAAATAAAACATTGTATTTACTATAAGTGATTTAAAGGATTTTTTTTTTCAATTCAATACATCAGGGTTGTGGGTGGCACGGTGGTGCAGCGGTTAGAACTGTCGCCTCACAGCAAGAAGGTCGTAGGTTCAAACCCCAGCCTTTCTGTGTGGAGTTTGCATGTTCTCCCAGTGTCTGCGTGGGTTCTCTCTGGGTGCTCCGGCTTCCTCCCACCATCCAAAGACATGCAGGCTAGGTTAATTGATGTTTCCAAAAAATTGTCCTAGATGTGAGTGTGAGTGGTTGTTTGTCTATGTGTGGCCCTGTGATGGACTGGTGACCTGTCCAGGGTGTACCCTGCCTTTCGCCCAATGTTAGCTGGGATAGGCTCCAGCCCCCCCTGTACACAGGATAAGTGGTTGATAATGGATGGACATCAGGGTTGTAGGAATGTGTATCTCAGTTTTATGAGAGTTTGAAGCATGATTTTTGATTTTCACGTCTGGTGTCTAAAGCAAAAGTTATACTTAATTTTGTATTTGTAATTAAGTTGTTGGTTTTTTTTTTTTACTGTAGTTGTAGTTTTACAACTAGTTTTACTGTAGTTTTACTACAGTTATTACTGTGGTCTTTTAATGTAAAATTTGTAACCTTCAATAAGTTTTGTTTCCTTAAAGTTAAGCCCTTTAGACATTCTCAAAAAGAAAACTAAATAATTTTGGCCTTAAAGAGAAAAAGGAATATAAATCATTTAAAAAACAACAACATTGTTTTGTCATGGATAAAGGCAATAACCTCCTCTAGTGATAAGCGTCTGTTAAAATCCCATTCCACATTCCCACGGTCTAAAGCAGGGGGCAAATGTCAAAGTGAAGACTTCCAGCTGCAGGGATTTACTGAAAACAAAAGAGGTTGGACAAATTGTGAAAGAGGGGTTATAAAGAAAGAGAGTTGAAAAGGAATACACCCAGATCAGAGTTACTTCTTCAGTGCTGCTGATTATTACAATGTCATGCTTATTTTGATGTTTACAGATATATTGGATGCAGTTTGGTTTTTATCAATACTGCCTTCAGCAATCAGAGACTAAAAGCATTCAAACGTGAATTTGTGCATTTTATATACTTTTGGAGGTGTCTGAGATCGAAAAGTGAGTATTATTCAATAAGCTTCGATACTATTGTTGTGTGAGGTGTTAATCTAATTTAAGGATTTTTTTATACATATAAAAATGTATTAGATTAAGTAAGTACCATAATATCATTTGAGTCAAGGAAAATAACTGAATTCATTCAAAATAATTCAAAATAAATATTTATTTTAGGAAACCTCTGTTTCATGTACTTAACTTTACAGTATACACATATAACGTAAAGTTTTTTTATGTTTGCAATATATACAGTACATTGTGTGCAAAAAAATATCATGAAGCAAAGCTGCATTAGTTATTATTGAAGAAAGACATCCAAAGAGTATCCTTCATTCTCCCTTACCTCAAGCTGATAAGTTCAGGCATTCCATCTTCTTCATGGATCGTACGACATTTCCCCTTGTTCTTCTCTTCACACTGGCTTCAGTCACACCCATTACTGGGTGTTTCTGTGACCACTACCCATGGAGTTCTTGGACCTATTGTTCAAAGACCTGCAACTATGGAACCCAAGAACGTGCAAGGTAACCTTTATTTAGCATGATATATTATGCCAATTGTATAATAGTTGTTAATGTGTCAACAGTACATTTGATGTTGCAGGGCTGTGCGCCATGATGAGCATTGGATAAAAAACAATTGTGTCCAGCTGTGTCAGACATATGAAAGCAAAGTGTGCAGTGCTGAGGCTTGTCCTATAAACTGCCAAATGACTGAGTTCAGACCTTGGTCAGAGTGCTCGCCATGTGCCAAGAAATCTGTGAGTAAAATGCACAAGTATATGATAATATTACCATATATATATATATATATATATATATACACATGAATTTTAAAATTTTATAGTATTTCAGTTACTCTTTTACTTTAATAACAGCATGTTCTCAAGTTGGTATGGACAAAACAAGTTTGTGCAAATTCTGAAGTTTTGTGTTATCCCAGTATTATTTCATAATGTTCCAAATAGCATCTGTCCATTCTTATAAATGCATACACACAGAATCATAAATATTTATAAATCATTTTAAGTCATATTTCTTTGTTTGACATTTTTTTTAAATCCTAACATACTTACTGTACTTTCTATAAATTAACATAGGCTAGTGTGTTTGTGTCATTTAGTACAGAACCAGGTCTGTGTTGAGACCGGCTCAGTTTGGGGGAGAAGATTGTAGCGAACCTCTTTCGGAGGAAAGACCCTGTCATCCCTCCAAGGAATGCATGATTGAGCCTGTCAACTGTAAAGACAAGTTCACCTGTGACAGTGGTAATTATCTTACCCTCTTAATTTCACAATTCACATATATTATTTGCCTACAATTGAAAACTTTACAATAAGGTTCTATACGTGAACTAGTTTAGACATTAGGTACACGGTACCACTAATGTTGACATATACTGCATTATTGTAAAGTGTTACCAAATGTAATGTCGTTCATTGTTACTTCATGTTAAGTTAATATTTATTGTTACTTCTAATGCTAAAAATGTATTAGCATATATAGGGATTATATACATTTATATACAGTACATGCAATGGATATATACACTCACCGGCCACTTTATTAGGTACACCTGTACATCTATGTATTCATGTGATTATCTAATCAGCCAATCATGTGGCAGCAGTGTAATGTATTCAATCATGCAGATACAGGTAAGTAGCTTCAGTTAATGTTCACATCAACCATCAGAATGGGGAAAAAAAATGTGATCTTAGTAATTTCGACCATGGCATGATTGTTGGTAGCAGATGAGCTGGTTTGAGTATTTCTGTAACTGCTGATCTCCTTGGATTTTCATGCACAACAGTCTCTAGAGTGTATAGAGAGAGGTGCGAAAAACAAAAAACAAAAAACATCCAGCTAATGGCAGTTCCATGGGCAAAAACAGCTTGTTAATGACAGAGGTCAGAGGAGAATGGCCAGACTGGTCCAAGCTGACAGGAAGGTAACAGTAACCCAACTTAACATGCGTTACAACAACGCTATCCAGAAAAGCATTTCTGAACATGCAACATGTCGAACATTAATGCGGATGGGCTACAGCAGCAGAAGACCCCTACGGGTAACCACTACTGTCAGCTTAGAACAGGAAGCTGAGGCTGCAGTGGGCACAGGATCACAAAAACTGGACAATAGATGACTGGAAATATATAGCCTGGTCTGTCAAATCTGGATTTCTGCTGAGATACACAAATGGTAGGCTCACTGCAGCCTCAGTTTTCTGTTCTTGGCTGACACAAGTGAAACCCAACATGGTCTTCCTCTGTTGTTAGGGGTGCATTAATGCACAGGCTTATATGGGCTGAAGCCCAGGGACCTACAACTCCCATGGGGCCCAGCTCACGGCCATGGGGCCCATTTTTCCCTGTCCATGTTCGCGGAAGGATTGCATTTAAATGCTTTCAGCAGGACATGGTAATAGTGCGCAACTGTTAATGGCGTCCGTGTAGTGCTTGTTCAATACAGAGCAGTTCCACCCCCCTCACCCTACCTCGACTGGAAGGGGGGCCTCTGCGGACCAGTGAGACCCTGGGCCCAGAGGTACCTTAAAGTGTCCCTGCCTGTTGTAGCCCATCCACCTCAAGGTTCAACATGTTGTGCATTCTGAGATGCTATTCTGCTCACTGCAATTGAAACGTCTCGGTTACGTATGTAACCTCCATTCCCTGATGGAGGGAACGAGACGTCGTGTCGAAGAAGCGACACTAGGGGTCTCTCTTGAGCGCCGAAAGATACCTCTGATCTATGAAAAAAGGCCAATGAGAGTTGGCGAACAGTATTTGCATACTCCGCCTCCGGATACGGATATAAAGGCGAGAGAAATACGCTCGTTCATTCAGGATTTTTCTGAGGAGCCGGGAGTGTTCCGGGCACCTCAGCGGCTCGGCTCAGCGACGTGGCCGGGAAGACACGACGTCTTGTTCCCTCCATCAGGGAATGGAGGTTACATACGTAACCGAGACGTTCCCCGTCTGTCGCTCACTTCGACGTCGTGTCGAAGAAGTGACACTAGGGGTCCACTTCAAAACTCGCCATGCGCTGAGCCGTGTACGTGTACTGCTGACACAGAAGCGGGCAGGTATTTGCATGTGCACAAGCGACCAACTGTGTTCAGGCTGCATGTACTCTTCCCCAATGCCCCGAAAAAGCGTCAGCATCCTTTTGGTTACCCAGGGGGGAACAAGGTGACGCTCCCAACTAGGGAACAGGCCAAGCCTGGCTGGGCCTCTTTTCTCTCTATGTTTTCTCGGCATAGAGCAAGAGCAGCCGGGGCCCTTACCGCATCGAGGGAAGGGGGTCTTATTCCTATTCTTTCAGGGGGAAAAGACCCTGCGGAGGCCACACCCGCCCAGCAGGGGAGGTAAAGGTGGCAAAATACATCACATGGCCACTTTAGGCATGTGGGAGGAAATGGCGCGGTGGTAGATCCAACCTCGAGGAGGGGGGAGTTGCTACAACACGGCGGCCGGAGGGCAGCGAAGGACTGCCTAAGGGAGACGCGGGTCAGCTCGTAAGGTGACCGTACCGCGGAAATACACACAGGAGGAGTCCCATAGGAGGCCTGATCTGTGGAGCACCTATTCCAGTAGGGGTAGCCGGAGGTACCCGTAGTGGACTGGACCAGCACGTTCCTCCGCTGAACTGCTGCGGGCCCGAAGGGCTAGGGAGGAATCAACCAGGGACCTAGGTCCTCTGGGACAAAAGCGCACTGTTTTGCCTTGGCAGAGGGAAACGGCGCTGGAACAAGCGGTTCACCCGGTCAGATCGTCGACGTGTACCGAGTTCTACGGGCTCGGACCTGAGAGAACACGGGACAAGACTGACTCAACCTTGAGATCGTAAGGGTGTTAGGTGCTGCCCAGCCCGCAGCTCTACAAATGTCTGCTAGGGAGGTGCCCCTCGCCAGTGCCCATGAGGATGCCACGCTCCTAGTGGAGTGGGCTCGAACCCGTAAGGGGGGGGCATGGCCTGGGTGTGATAGGCCAACTGAATGGCATCCACCACCCAGTGAGACACCTCTGTTTGGAGACAGTGTTCCCTTTCTGCTGTCCTCCAAAGCAGACAAAGAGCTGCTCAGAGCGCCTGAAGCTCTGGGTGCGTTCCAGGTAGGCACGCAAGGCACGTACCGGACATGACAGTGAGAGGGCTGGGTCTGCCTCCTCCCAGGGCAGCGCTTGTAGGTTCACTACCTGATCTCCAGAGGGCATGGTAGGAACCATGGGCACATAGCCCAGTCGAGGTCTTAGGATCACATGAGTATCTGCCGGACCGAGCTCCAGGCAAGTGTCGTTAGTAGGGAACGCTTGCAGGTCCCGGACCCTCTTGATGGAAGTGAGTGCGATCAGCAGGGCCGTCTTTTCAGGAGAGGGCCCTGAGCCAACTGATTCTAGCGACTCGGGGGGGGGATCTCTGAAGACCAGCGAGGACCACAGAGAGATCCCAGGAGGGGAACAGGTTTGGCCCGGGAGGGGTTTAACCTCCGGGCACCTCTTGGGAACCTGACGGTTAAGTCGTGCTTACCCAGAGACTTGCTGTCTACTGGGTCGTGGTGAGCTGCGATAGTGGCAACGTACACCTTCAAGGTGGATGGGGACAGCCTCCCCCCCAACCTCTCCTGTAGGAACAGGAGCACAGACCTAACTGCGCACCTCTGTGGGTCTTCTGCCCGGGAAGAACACCAATTTACGAACAGACGCCATTTCAGGGCGTAGAGTTGCCTGGTAGAAGGGGCTCTGGCTTGGTTGAACGTGGCTACGACCGTGGGTGGTAGACCAGCTAGATCTTCCGCATCCCGTTCGGGGGCCAGACGTGGAGGTTCCAAAGGTCTGGGTGCGGATGCCAGAGCGTGCCCCGTCCCTGAGAAAGAAGGTCCTTCCTCAGGGGAATTTGCCAGGGAGGGGCTGTCACGAGGAGTACAAGGTCCAAGAACCAGGCCCGAGTGGGCCAGTAAGGAGCCACGAGAGTGACTTGCTCCTCGTCCCCCCTGACCTTGCACAGCACCTGTGCAAGAAGGCTCACTGGGGGAATGCGTACTTGCGCAGCCCAGCCGGCCAGCTGTGTGCCAGTGCATCTGCCTCTGAACAGGCGTACCAGAGCGGGCAGTGGGAGGTCTCTCGGGAGGCAGAGGGGTCTACCTGGGCCTTGCCGAACCGTTCCCAAATCAGCTGAACCGAGTGGGGATGAAGCCTCCACTCTCCGCCAGGCAAGCGTTGTCATGACAGCGCGTCCACTATCACATTGAGGTTGCCGGGGATGTGAGTGGCACGCAGCGACTTGAGTCGGTGCTGGCTCCAAAGGAGGAGACGACGGGCGAGTTGTGACATGTGACGGGAGCGTACGCCGCCTTGACGATTTATGTACGCGACCGCAGTGGTGCTGTCCGACCTGACTAGGATATGTTCGTCCCGAATTAACGGGAGAAACTTCCGCAGGGCCAAAAGGACGGTCAACAACTCAAGGCAGTTGATGTGCCAATGCAGCTGGGCCCCTTTCCAACGGCCTGAGGCTGCGTGCCCGTTGCAAAAGGCGCTCCAACCCAATCTGGAGGCGTCGGTCGTGATTGGACGCGTCTGGACACCTTCTGTAGGGGCACTCCAGCCCGTAAGAAAACAGGGGTCTGTCCTGGGGTTGAATGTCTGACGGCAGGCGGGGGTGATTGTTACCCGGTGCGTGCCGTGGCGCCATGCTCGTCTCGGGACTCGGGTCTGGAGCCAGTGTTGGAGCGGTCTCATATGCATCAACCCCAGCGGCGCGACTGCCGCGGAGGATGCCATATGCCCCAGGAGCCTCTGGAAAAGTTTTAAGGGGACCGCTGTGCCTGGCCTGAAGGCGGCGAGGCAGTTCAACACTGACTGGGCACGCTCGTTGGTGAGACGTGCTGACATTGAGACTGAGTCTAACTCCATCCCGAGAAAAGAGATGCTCTGAACTGGAGTGAGCTGGCTCTTTTCCCAGTTGACCTGAAGCCCCAGACGGCTGAGGTGCCTGAGCACCTGGTCTCTGTGGGTGCATAGTAACTCTCGCGAGAGGACAGAGACAAGCCGAAGGGGAGGACTTTGTACTGATACATCTGGCCCCCGAAGGCAAACCGCAGGTAGGGGCGGTGTCGGGGCAGGATGGAGACGTGGAAGTACGCATCCTTCAGGTCTACCGCTGCGAACCAATCTAGATGCCGGACGCAGGTTAAGCGTGAGCATTTTGAACGGGAGTTTGTGCAACGCTCGGTTGAGAACTCACAGGTCCAAGATTGGTCGTAAGCCGCCGCTTTTCTTGGGTACGATGAAGTAAGGGCTGTAGAAACCCTTCTTCATCTCGGTTGGAGGGACAGGCTCTATCGCGTCTTTGGCCAGAAGAGTCGCGATTTCCGCGCGCAGGGAGTGGGCGTGTTCGCCGTGTACTGCGGAAAAGCGGACGCTCATGAAGGGGGGCGGGGGCCTGGCAAACTGAATTGCGTAACCGAGTTGGATGGTCCGGGCCAGCCAGCGAGACGGGTTGGGAAGTGAAAGCCACGCGTCCAACCTCTGCGCTAGGGGCACCAAAGGGACGATTAATTTTGACGTACCCGGCGTGGCTTCGCAGCAGGGCGGAGCAGGTAGGGCAGCGTTGGGCGGCGACGAGGCGACCCGCAGCTGAGGTGCTGAGAAAAGACTCAAAGCACTTACCTTGCTCCGCACACCCGGCAGGGGGCGGGTTAGCGACTGAGGAGGAGGTCCTGGGTAGGCGTCCTCTAGACTCGTCGGAACCGGCCGGCCGGGGGACAGTCATGGGGCTGAAGACGGGTGGTCCGTGTCCAGGAAGCCAGGACTGTTGATATCTGGGGGCAAAGTGCCGTGAGAACGGCATTTGCGGGCCAGGTGACCCAGAGACAAAAGGAAATAGCTCATTACAGAGAATATGAGAATGTGAAAATTAATTCGACAAGAAAAAATTCTCCTCCCGGCCCTCCACCGGGGACGGAGCGGTCTTACCAGCCTCCGGAGCTAACATCTTGGTCCCTGGGTCAAACGTCTACGGACAGCCTGGGAGCCTTCCGGGTCCTCGAGGGGGTCCGTGAGACGGGGGCGTCCGCTTCCTGCGGAGTGCTCGACGCTGGGGCTGAGAGCTGGGCCCGTTGAGGCGGAGCAGGGTGTTTCATAGCCGCAGGAGGACACCCGTCGGCGAGCAGACGGGGCATGGCCCATGGCGGCAGGCTTGCGGCGGGGCAGGATGTGCAGTGGCCTCCGTCTGCCTCACCGCTGAGGACTGCTGGGCAGAGTCGTCAACGGTGGCGCCGAATGGACGGAGCTGGGAGACGGGGGTGTGAGAGAAGGTGTGCCTTGTCTGCCTCCCGCATTTCGACCAGGTCCAGTCCACAGGTGCGTTTCTGGACCACAAGGGGTGGCCATCGCCTGTTCGAGTGCCGGCGCTTCTGACCTCCGTGGCCCGGGGGCGTGGCTGTGAGCGGCGCACCCGCCCGCGGGACCGATCAAGTAGCCTGGGAAAGCATAGCGGATCTCCGTGCGTCAGGCTCAGGCTGGGCGGCAGACCCGCAGGTGGCGGCCCAGGCGAGCGATCAGCATCCGATGCCGCTGTAACGCTCTCCGATGCAGCGGTGATGTCATCCAATTCTGAGGCAAGCAAGCGTGCCGGGGAGGCGGGCGGTTCGAGGGGGTTTACCCGGCGAACAGAGCCCGTCATATTCCCCAAATCGCCTTCATCGCCCGCGGCGCCTGCGCCGATCCCGTAGGAAAAAGGCGGAGCGCGGGGGGCGGCTGAAGTGGCTTTCTCTCATTACAAGAGAAAGCCGTGCGACCGCAATGCTATAACGGCCATGTTCTCACACTGAGAAGATGAACCATTGGAGAGAATGCTCATCCCGAGCTCAGACGGAAGCAAACAAGCGTGCCGGGGAGGCGGGAGGTTCGAGGGGGTTTACCCGGCGAACAGAGCCCGTCATTGTCCCCAAATCGTGTTCATCGCCCGCGGCGCCTGCGTCAATCCCGTAGGAAGGAGGCGAGGCGCGGGGGGCGGCTGAAACGGCTTTCTCTCATTACAAAAGAAAGCCACATGACCGCAATGTTGCCATGGCTATGTTCTCGCACTGAGAACATGAACCATTCACAAAACACTGCCTGCGTGTGATCGCAGCCCAGGCATACAAGACAGTGTTTTATGACCGAGAGAGGTGGGGAGAAATCACCGCATCCAGAAACTACACAGGGGCGGAAATTACATCTTTATAAAGACGCGTCCTGAAAAGGACGTTCAACGCCGCTGTGTAATGCTCTTTCAGAGAAATAAACTCTTTTACAGAGAAAATCACTCTTTCAACTCTTTTAACTCTGCGCTGTCGAAGCGCCCAGGGGCAAACTGCACGCCGGCAGTGAAGAGAAAAGCCGCTGTAGTGCGCCGTAAATCCAACAGCAAAGCAGAGCGTCAGAGGATCAGAAGCAGGATCAGTTGTCTTACTCGCAGCTGACTGCATACACACGACCATCGGCTCCGAAGAAAATTACTGAATGAACGAGCGTATTTCTCTCGCCTTTATATCCGTATCCGGAGGCGGAGTATGCAAATACTGTTCGCCAACTCTCATTGGCCTTTTTTCATAGATCAGAGGTATCTTTCGGCGCTCAAGAGAGACCCCTAGTGTCGCTTCTTCGACACGACGTCGAAGTGAGCGACAGACGGGGAACAAAGTGATTATCTGAGTTACCATAGCCTTTCTGTCAGCTCAAACCAGTCTGGCCATTCTCCATTGATCTCTCTCATCAACAAGGCGTTTTCGTCCACAGAACTGCCACTCACTTGTTGTTTTTTGTTTTTCTGTGTGAAAATCACAGAAGATCAGCAGTTACAGATATACTCAAATCAGCCCATCTGGCACCACCAATCATGCCACTGTCCAAATTACTGAGATACATTTTTTCCCTATTCTGTTGGTTGATTAAACTGCTGTCACATGATTGGCTGATTAGATAATCGCATGAATAAGTAGATGTACATGTGTACCTAATAAAGTGGCCAGTGAAAAAGTTCATTGTTCATTGTTAGTTAATTAACTTTTTTTGTTAACTAGTTTTAATGTATACAGCCTTGTTGTAAAGTGTTACTGGTGTAATCATTTAATGAGAATATAATTAAATATGTACAGTCTTTAAATGATGTGTGCTAGAAAATAGTGCACAGTCACTAAAACCCTGTATTCTTTTTACAATAAAGGAAGATGTATTAACTCAATTCTGAAGTGCAACAACCAAAACGACTGTGGGGACAACTCTGATGAGAAGGATTGCGGGGATACAAAAAAAGTGTGTCCGAGTCAAAGACAATTTGCTTTCATTCCTGGAGCAGACCTGGTTGGTCATGGGTGAGCACCAGTTCAAGATAATTTGCTTTCTGAGATTTTAAAATAAGGTTCTTTCAGTTTATAGTCAAATTTTTCATTTTTCCCAGATTAAAACTTTTATTTTTTAATTAGATTTAATGCAATGGCAGAGAAGATGATGGGTTCTGTTCTGGATAACTCATTCATGGGAGGGGACTGCAATATAAAAAAACACCGGAGGAACTACTACCGGATGCCTGCCAACATTGAGAACTATGACGTTAAGGTGGGCAGTCAAAGTGTTTTTTTAAAAACAAAATATGACACTATTTTCTTTTTTGTTTTGGAGTACTTTATTGATTGTTATTGAGGTTAATATTTTTAGTATCAGGGTTTGTGTTTCTTGTTCTATAGTCTTAATCTTCTTAACCTCCTGAGGCCTAAGCATGACTGCTGTGTGCATTTTCCATTTCCTTTTTAATTTGTACCAAGTAGCACCTAATAAACAAGCAAAAAATAAAATTAAATACATAAATAAATAACATTTCAAGAGCAAATAGTTTTCCTAAAAATGTATGCCCATTCAGTTGTGAAACTGTAAATAATACCAAGCTATAGAAAGTCAGATTGTTTCACCACATTTTTTATTATGTTTCCATGATGGTTGGTTATTCTGGTTTTTTAGACTTACAGACATTACATCAGAAATTAGTATAACAAATTTTGATTCAAAGTAATGGCCAGCATCATCCAATCACTGTCAACCATGTTAAAAAAAATTATACATTATAAATTCTGAGTATATGTACTGATTACCATTGTCCCATGTCTGCCAAACATGTTGAGTGGTCCAAACATCATCTGCAGTCTAAAACTGAACTTTTGATTGAAAGTTTGGATTGAATGCATTTAGATGCAAAGAGAGATTTAGTATGCTCCCTTGCTCCCTATTTAGTGAATGACTTAACCGCCAGTGTGCTGTCTGTCTGCACTGGTCTCAGAACAGTTCGAAATGCACCTTATTTTCATTCCAACTACATAAAGCATCTATGTGAAAGATCTCTTGCTGGGTTGTGAAGGAGCAAGCAGGAGCCGGTCAAACGAAAAGTGAGTCTTTTATTCACACACTTTTCAGTATATACACACAGATCTCTTCTCAGCACAACCGATCATACATAGTCAGGTTCGTGTGCTGCTCTCTCCCCTTCAGTGGTCTAGATGGCCCTTTTATCCCTCTCCACACTCAATGCAAACACAAAACAGCCCCCATTTCTGTAGAGGAAATCTGCAACAGCCATCTGCGTCCCCAGCTGGTGGACTACCTCTAGCTTAAAAGGCTGGAGAGCTAGATCCTTATGGCTGATCCGTGCATTGGTATTCTTCATGTGTTGGAGCCACCAAAGGGGGGCATGGTCCAAACAGAGGGCGAAAGCATGTCCCAACAGATAATACCAGATTGTGAAGACTGCCCACTTGATGGCCAAACACTCCTTCGCTATGGTGCTGTACATAGTCTCACTTCCGGTATTTTTTTTCCGCATTGCATGCCCTTACATCCTCCTTGCGTGGAGCTGATTTAGATGGCCTAGGCTCTGCCTCCCATGCCAGCAAGTCACACACAACACACCAATATACTTTGTTGCAAGACCTATCCACACACAATCCCCTTAATAAGGTAGTAAATGCCGGCCAATTAATTCCCAAGATTAGTGGATGGGTGAGGTGGAATTAACAGCAGCTCGATATTATGTTATTGTCCCCAAAATGTAATAGTGACCGTCACTACAGGATAATTTTTGATATCCCTGTGCACACACACCTTACCTTCACCTCCCAGCAAGCTTTGGTGAATGGAGGTTTGATTACAACCTGAATCCACAAAGGCTTGATATATAACCCCCACCCCCCCCGGGGCAGCTTGTTGTGCATCGGGGCCCGGACCAATATCTCCACCTTCATCATGGGGCATCGGTCCTCGAAATGCCCAGGTTCCCCGCTGCACTAGCAAACCAGCCCAGACTTCACACCCACACCCACAGCATGGCCCACAGGACCATGGTTTTGGGGTAGGAATTCCCTATTTCCATGGAATAGGAACAGGATGAGGGAAAGGAGAAGGGAAGGGAGGAGAGAGAGAGTAAAGTGGGCTCGCCAGCCCCCAAACTCACCTCTATATGGTCATCTGCCAGCTGGACTGCCTCATTCAGTGATGCCGGGTGGTGGCATTGGACCCACTCTGCTATTCCTTTCGGTAGCCGGGTGATGAGCTTCTCCAGTACCACCAGATTGAGCACTCCCTCTGCATCGCATTCTTCAGTCAGTAGCCACCTGCGGCAGGTGTCACGGAGCTGTCGAGTGAATGTGAATGGGCGGCAGAGCTTGTCGAGCATCAGCGAACAGAAGTGTTTCCGTTTTTGCTCTGGGCTTTGGCCGACACGTTGCAGGATGGCTTTCTTCAGTTCTTCATACACCAGGAGGTTGGACGCAGGTAGTTAGTGGGCCGCGAGTTGGGCTTTCCCTGACAACAGCGGCACTTTGCGGGCCTCCCACTGAGTGCTGGCCCAGTTCCATGTTTCCACCATCTGCTCGAATAGCTCAATAAATTCATCCGGGTCATCTTGAGGTCCCATCTTCATCAGCATAACGTGCGGTACGGCCGTTGGTGGTTCCGGGGTCATAGTGGAAGAGCCTTCCTGGAGAACCAGCTCAACAGAGACTGATGTTGGGCTTGGTGGATGCTGGCAAGGGTCTTGAATTATTTGGCCTGGGTTGAAGACTCCAAGACGGCATTTTCTTCCTCCTAATTCCTGGGTTTTGGCACTACTGTGAAAGATCTCTTGCTGGGTTGTGAATGAGGAAGCGGGAGCTGGTCAGATAATTCACCGTGATTGTTTTATTCACACACTATTCAGTATATACACACACAGATGTCTTTTCAGCACAACCGATCACACACACATTTAGGTTTGTGTGTTGCTCTCTCTCTCCCCTCTGGCATACTGGACTACCCTTTTATCCCTCTCCACTCTCACTGCAAACACAAAACAACTGTTAGGTGATTTTCCACAAGTGTCAATCCTTACCGTTCTATTTCTCCTGGCCCTGCTCTCTGTAAACATTGCTCGGCCACACCCCATCACCACACTCTGAAAGCTTTTGGATGAACACAATGATTCTCAATGAGATAATGCACAATAAATATATGAATTCATTTCCAAATGTTAATGAATAGAACCTTATTACACAGTAATAACAAAATAAAATATAACAACATTTATATTAAAATGAAGTTAAATGACCCACAGATTTGTAAATATTGAAAGTTATTTAAAATAACTAACGTTTTTTTTTTTTTTTTTTTACTTTTGAGGGAATATTGTACCAAAATCCACATATGTGGACATCATGTTTATCAGCGCGCTGACGCGCAACATTTCAATGTATATTTTAATGCGGCATATCAAGCGAAACTATAGATGCTACTCTTTACACCCAAACAGGTTTCAATGAAAGAACTTAAAGAAGTTTCTTACCAGAAGCATTTTTGTTGGCTCTGCACCAAAAGCATTTCACGGAAATTGACATAATGTTTTTGTGTCACGTGACTCAGTTCTGCAGAAGTTTAATCCTTAAATTACAGTCTAGAATCTTGTGAACAGTATTCAGATGGTTTAATTTAAATTATGCATAACATCTTGCAAAGCCAAAATACAATGTCCACGTGTTGACACTGGGTCGCACAAGATTAATGTTGTAAGATGCTGCGAACAGATTTGTGAGAAAATGTCCCCTTTAAAGAGTCAAATGATGTCTGTTGCTGCAACCATCATAACAATATTAAAAGATATGAGGTTTTATTTTTGTGCAGGCTTATTATTATTATTATTTGAGTTATTTATTTTAACAGTGTAGCCATCTTTTATAGAAGCTATAAAAAACAAAAAAGATCCAATTGACAAATTCTGCATTTATGAGCATATATTGATTGATTATATTTATTTAAACCTGTACCATAATAACACATGAAAAATGATTTCTCTGAATTATTTGATTTAATTCCAGGTGGAATATATTGAGGATGTTCAAGAGAAACCAGTCAAAGCAGAAAAAGTCAGCTTGGCCAAAGAATCGCACATACATTCTAATTTCTTCAAAGAGGCAATCAAAGCATCTCAGCTAAAGGCAAGAGACCTGTTTTAAACATCCAGCTATGCTGATCTGTGTCTTTGTCTCCATGTATCTTCATTCCTAACCATATACAATATATAGGCCTGCAAGCACATAAATAAGACACATTTTCACTTTTGTTTATTTTTTATTGTTTTACTTTTATGTGCAGGACTCAGAGTTTTATAGGGTGCATCAGGTTGTTGCCACATCAACGTTCCGAACGAAATCCTCTGACCTCTACTTGTCAGATCTGTTTCTTCAGTACCTAAATAGTCTGCCACTGGAATACAACTATGCCCTTTACAGACAGATCTTTCAGAAGTTTGGGACACATTATCTCAGCTCTGGCACATTAGGGGGGAGGTATGACCTCCTTTTCCAATACGATCGAGAAGAACTGAAAACTTCTGGTAAGGAGATGATATCATATGATAATAAGAAATAGTTTTGGCAACAACAGGTATGAAGACATTGGTCATGTGGAGCTCACGTGACTATATTCAATTGTTTTCCCTTTCAACTCTAAAACACAATTCAATTGTGTTTGTGTTTTGTCTCCGTACAATTTCTAGGATTAACAGAAGAAGAAAAAATGAATTGCCATAGTCAGGATAACACCATCATCGCTATAATCTACAATAGAATATCACATAGTTCCACGTGTGGAACACATCAAATAAAAACCAAATATGAAGGTAATAAATCAAATAAATAATATAGCCCTTAGGTTTCACACTATGTAAACTCATAATGTTTTTTTATATATATATATATTTTAATGATTTCATGATATTTTAATGTTACTTCCTTTTTCCATTCCTGTCCTCCCCAGGGTCCATTGTAAAATCATCTGAGAAGAGTTTCACCTCAGTACTAGGAGGCAGAAGTGAATTTTTAGCAGCCCTGTCCTTTGAGAACAAGGGTGTATCACCAGACAGCGATACGTACAAGGACTGGATCAAATCTACCATAGACAATCCAGATATTATAGATTATGAGGTTAGGAGGAGAAACAAAGATTCAAGTAATTTGGATGTGGTCCCAGATTAACCCCTTAAATATTTTAGGGCATAAAATACCCCAAATATTCTTAAAGAATTGCTACTGAGCCGATTAAAATGTTTTAATCATTGTCTTAGCTGTTGCCTTTAGTGGATTTGGTGCAGGGCTTCCCTTGTGCTGCAACAAAGAGATGGCATCTTAACAGGGCACTGGTGGAATACCAGACAGAATTTGACTCTTGCAAATGTAGCCCTTGCCCAAACAATGCTCGGCCAGCTCTGTTCGGAACACAGTGCACTTGTATTTGCCAGACCGGGACCTATGGAGATTCCTGTGAGAAACGAGCGCCAGACTACACTGCAGGTTCAAATGCATGCCTACAAATATTGTCCATTAGTAATGCAATTACTGGTAGTGACCTAAAGGTTAGGAATTTTGACTGGAAGGGAAGAACTAGAGGGTTTGCTAAGATCCCATTGTCACCCAAAAGTGGTAGAGTTCACCCAAGAGGGCACAAAAATTCTATTGACATTTACTTTGTATGTTCTTTCTTTCTCCCGTGAAACACCAAATGAGAAATTTAGCAGAATGTCTGAGCTGCTCTCTTCCATACAATGAATGTGGATGAGGAACAGGGGCTGTCAAGCTCCAACATGACAAAAAAGCACTATAAAAGTGTCATTAAAGTAGTCCATACATTGTATCTCATGCACTATATTCTAAAGACCTAAATTTAAGTCTTTCATTGTGAGGAAAAGAGCTGCTTGGACTATCTGCTACAGTATAACTCCTTTCATGTTCCACAGAATAAAGTAGGCCTAAGTCATACAGGTTTCAAAAAAATGAAGGTGAGGAAATAACAATATTGTTATTATCAGGTTAATAACTATTAGTTAAACCACAGGTAGCTCTAGAGGAACTCTCTATGAAATAGTTTACTGTAAATTTCTCTGAAAAAAAAAAAAAAACACTTGCCACTTGGCAAATAACAATGTTGTGGAATCGGTCACAAAAGACAACAAGAAGTTACAATATATACAATTATAGATGTCCTATCATCCCATAGAGGTCAACATCAGACATCAAACTCTATGACAGACTAAATGGTGTGGAGTGAAATTATTAACTTAACTAAGTGGTGTGGGTTTCTTTCTGTTGTCTCTCTTCCTCTCACAGTGGCAGTTGATGGGCGCTGGAGCTGCTGGAGTTCCTGGACTTCTTGTGACGCCACCATGAAGAGGCATCGCTCACGTATCTGTAACAACCCTGCACCTCAGCAAGGGGGCAGACCCTGCGAAGGTCCTGATAAACAGGTGGAGGAATGTACCATCTCAATTTTTAAAAAGTAAGAGGCCTGTCTATCTTTACGCTATTGCAGATGTTGAGAAACTACACTGTTGGAGAGTTAATAAACAGTTCAAACACAGATCTGTCTCTTGGGTTAGAATGTTCCTAATTGTTCTTGTTTGTCTTTCAGGCAAAATGTGTGCATTAATGATCATGACTCTGTGACAGAAGGGGACAGTGAGAGCAAGTTGCCCCCTGGAGCTTCTGGCTGTCCCAAACCCCCTCCACCTGTCAACAGCCATCTAAGGGTAAGGTGAAACAAAATTATTTTCTCAGCTGTTAACAAAACAGTTCCTTAACTTAGCAGTCCAGTCAAAGTGGCCATTCAGACGACTGTGTCTGTGGCAACGAATTTAACAGAAAGTACGCAGGTGTCTCGAGGTGTGTTTTTAAAGTTGAAGTTCACTTTTACCTGACACGTCATCTCCAAATGCTGGAAAAAGTGTGATGCACCGTAACGGTCAAAGATGCCTGTCTAGCTCATGTTTACATAAAAAAAAAAAAATATAGAGTGCAACAGTCTGTTCTGGAAGTAAAAATCCTGTACATTTTCTCCATAGTCTAATTGATTTTCAATGAAAACATATGAACCTTTAAAGACAGACCTACTGCTAACTCAGAGGTTGTTCATTGATGGTATATGTCTTTGTTGAAGCAATCAGTTAAATCTGCGCTATTTCAACTTCTATCACCCATGGTTCAGCAGAGACAGATCCACCAATCAGAGAACCACGGCCAACAAAGCATGCCAAACAAGTCCAGCAGCATCAGCCCACTCCCATACAATGCAGTTGGTCTCCCTACACCCTCAAACAAGATATATATATTTTTATTTATCTGAATATTTAGAAGTTTACCTAAAATATATTGTTTCTTTACTAATTTTAATCAACCTAATATCAATAGTTTTATATATTTCCACAGTTTTTTATTTGATTGCGTCATGCACAGTGCTTCATGGGGTTGTAGTTTGTACCCTAACTCATCACATCTCATAATCCTATCTCTCCAAATGGTTTCCTTGTCTCTGTTGCCTTTGACTTTCTCACTTGGGGACTTAAGGCAATATTTACTGTAAAGCTGTTTCAAAACATTATTTAAATAAATATATTGTGAAAAGCATTATACAAATAAAACTGACTTGGCTTGACTTCTGTACTTGCTGTTCATTCCTCCCTCCTTCTACTAATTCCTCTCTATATATTCATCCCGTCATTCAGATCAACAAACGTCAGTACGATTATGGAGATCATGAGGAGTTTGTTTGCTTCACTGGCTATGAGCTGGTTGGATATCAGGTCATTCATTGTCTGCAAGATGGTACCTGGGAGAAACCAAAGGGACAGTGCATTAGTAAGTCATTGAAACTCAATGGAATGTAAAATATGGAATATATAAAAAAATAAAACCACTTTTCACCACTTGTGTTTTCCTGTCATTCCAGAACAAGTTTGCCCCAAACCCACAGTGCCTGATGACATGCAGATACAGCCAGACAAAACCGAATATAACGTAGGAAGTGCCATCTTGTTGGCCTGCTTACAAAGTGGCATGAGTCCCTCAGGCCCTCTGTATTACAGTTGTGGGAAGAGTCTTTCCTGGGAGCCAAACATTGCACAAGACATACACTGCAAGATTGGTATGCTAACAAAATTTTGTCTTTTGTGTCTTGAATATTAAAAGAGTAGTTCAACTGAAGTGAAAATTATGTCATTATTTACCCACCCTCATGTTGTTCCAAAACAGTATGACTTTCTCTCTTCCTTAAAACACCAAAGAAGATGTTAGGCAGAATGTCTGAGCTGCTCTGTTTCATATAACGAAAGCGGATGGGGACCAGAGGCTGTCAAGCTCCAAAAAGGATAAAAAAAATTAAAAAAAAACACCATAAAAACACCAACACATGCAGATCATACGGCTTGTACACTATATTCTAAGCTTCAATACTTTGTTCAATAGCTATTACATAACTTTGTTATTTCATAACTTTACGACTTGCATTGAAAATCTTGCCTGACTGCCATTGTTAGCAATCACTTTCATCGTATGGAAAAGGGCAGCTTGGACATTCTACTTTATAACTCCTATTGTGTTCCCAGGAAGAAAGAAAGTGATATGGTTTTCGAAAGTCATGAGGGTGAGTAAATGATTCCTTTCATTTGTACAATTCACAAACTTGCTGACTTCAAATATTTCTTTAACTGACCGTCATTGCCTTTCATATCTTTAGCTGCTTTATTTGTTATGTAAACGTTTTTTTTTTTTTAACATATTTTTCCACAGATAAGCCCTTTGTGCCAGACAGCAGCTGTAAACTTGGAGAGATACATGATGGCAGCAAGTGTATATGCATGTCCAAAGCGAGCTGCAGGTATGAGCGTCTCCCTATCTGTGACACTTTTTATAGGCTTCATGTTTCGAATTGTTTACATTTTTTGCTAGACTGGGTTTTTGCTCGGCAGTCTTTTAGGAAACTTGACCATTTTGTGCCTATGTGTCTTTTTGTCTATCCTGCAGAAATTATAGGGCAGATTTGTGCGTTTTAGACGCATCGAAAGAGACTGCCATTATGATGTCCCCCTGTGCTTTTCATGCTGGCCGTTGTCATGGAGACAGATTATATTTTATGAATAATGGACCGTGTGAAACTGACGCGGACAGTCTGGACTGGGCCAAATTTAGGGCCCGTGTATCTGAGCAGAGCTCAGTGCAGGAACCTTGTGGCTCAGACACCTGTTACGAGTGGGAGACCTGCTCAGGTACACATTGTATTATTAATAAATAGTAAATGATTATAATAGAGTATCAAAGCATCTTTTATTTGTATAAATGGGATAATTCACCTAAAAATTAAAATTCTCTGATCAGAATCAGAGTTTATAATCATGTCATTATAAACCTGTATAACATTCTTTCTTCTGTAGAACAGAAAAAGTGATATTCGAGAATGACAGCCTCGGTCACTATACGCTTTCATTTTATGGAAAAAAGATCCAATGAAAGTGAATGGTGATTGAGCCATTCTGCCTGACATCTCCAAGTGTGTTTTCTGTAACAAAGAAATTAATATGGGTTAAGAATAGGGGTGCCACGATACTGGTATCGGAATCGGGTCTGATGTACGCTCATGTACTTGAACTCGTGCTTGTAAAAATACGCCAATACCATCTTTCATACAAATGTCATTCCGTAAACATTAAGTGTACAAAATAAAATCATGTTATGTCCTAATGGGATTATTAACCTGCAAAGGCTGCGATTTAATGAGAAAAAATACACGGATAAACCAAAATAATTTTGATCATCTCCTAACAAGGTAAGCAAACAATCAGTTCTTGTAGTCAACATGTTGAGTACTGGAGAAATGGGCAGGAGTAAAAGACCTGAGCGACTTTGACATGGGCCAAATTGTTATGGCCAGAGCATCTCTGAAACGGCAAGGCTTGTAGGGTGCTCCCGGTCAGCAGTGGTGAGTTCCTATTGACAGTGGTCCGAGGAGGGACAAGGAGTCCCGTTTTCTTTTGCATCACGTGGACAGCCATGTACATGTGCGCCGTTAACCTGGGGAAGTGATGGCACCAGGATGCACTATGGGAAGACGACAAGACAAGTGTGATGCTCTGGGCAATTTTCTGCTGGGAAACTCTGGGTCCGGCCATTCATGTGGACGTCAATTTGTCACGTGTCACCAACCTAAACATTGTCGCAGACCAGGTACACCCCTTCATGGCAATGGTATTCCCTGATGTCAGTGGCCTCTTTCAGCAGGATAATGTGCCCTGCCACACTACACACATCGTTCAGGAATGCTTTGAGGAAAGTGACGAAGAGTTCAAGATGTTGCCCTGGCCTCCAAATTCCCCAGATCTCAATCCGATTGAGCATCTGTGGGATGTGCTGAACCAACAAGTCTGATCCATGGCAGCTCCATCTCCTAACTTGCAGGATTTGAAGGGTCTGCTGCTAATATCTTGGTGCCAGATACCAAAGGACACCTTCTGTGGTCTTGTAGAGTTCAGCCTTGGCATGACGGCACACTTGTGGCAGCACACGGAGGACCAGCAGCATATTTGGCAGATAGACAATGATTTGGCTCATCGGTGTACATTTTGCATGTGCTGCATGCTTCAAATTGAATGTGTGGTGTTGTGCCAACACCAGCTTCTCATACCTTTGAGAGCTTTTCTCAAACTCAGAATACACCCTCATGAGCATCGTGCACTCTGTTTGTGGCAGATGACAGCGAACAGAGTGCCAATACACTTTGTAGTGCAAGGCATATACAGTCTACATATTTATTACATTAAATAGCAGCCTTTTGCGGTTTAATAATCACACTATGTCATGTAGTGATCTGCTTTTCCAGAGGTGAGAAGCAACCACCAAAAACACACAGAAACAGAAAGGGCTTCACTCCAAAATAAAAGCTCAATTTAAGGGTACATTTACACGACAACAATGAACTAAAAACGGAAAAGTTTTTCCTTTGCGTTTTTGAAAATGTTCACGTACAGACGACAACGTTGTAAAAACGATCCCTGTTCACACGGATCTGCGAAAACGACTAAAAACTTTGTATTATGCATGCCAGGCCAGTAGAAGGAGATGACACTTTGTAAAGAAACACTATATAAGCATTGTTCCACAGAGCGGTGAATACAAACAATGAAGATAGCAAAAGCATCGAGCAATTTTGTCTGGATGGACGATGAGGTTGCTTTATTACTACAAGTGACCCTGGACTATTAAGCACGCTAGCTTTTAAAGGACTCCAGCTGGTGATCTCATGTTGGACTGTTCGCCCTGGTGGTAAGGACGGAGGAAGTAATACGTGAGCGCATGGCGTCATCGTTTTCACAAATTCCCGTTTTTGAATGTTTACACGGAGATGATTACGACATCGTTTTCAAAAACTTGCACTTTTACACCCGTTTTCAAAAGTTTGCGATTTTAGGCCCCAAAAGAACAGCCAAAAACGCATAATTTTTTTTTTTTTTTAACGTTGTCGTGTAAACGACTCCTTAATGGAAAAAAAGAGTGATAGAGATATATCACTACTGTTAGGTTATGTAATATTCACTGTGATACTAATACTACTACAAATAATATTACATGTATAGTAACTATTATATTCAAGCAATATCGCACATCTGTGATGCTTTGTTATACAGCACATTTATTTATACAAAAATAACTCCAATATTGTATTTCTGATTGTGCTGTGAAAATCTATATAAAAAAAAGCACTTTATTTGATAATAATACTGCAATATTATATTTAAAAATAAAAGGGTTTTTTTTTTCATTTATTAAGGCACCATTTTGATGAATAAAATGTAAATAAACCGTTGATATGGAATAGAAGGAAAAAAAAAAACAGTTATCAGTATTCCTTTTGGGTGAATTATCCATTTAAACTGAATTAATTGCTGGCATATGACACCTTTTCATTGTTTTTCATTGTATTTTTTTTTCTTAGTATCAAATACATGTGAGTGCAAATTCCCCAGAGCATGTCCAAAGGATGGGAAAAACATGTACTGCCTGAAAATTGCCAGAAAGCAGAGCGCACAAAGCATGAATTTGTGCATCATGGCTGCTATGAAGTGCAGTAAGATGGAATTTGAACTTCTGCATGATGGTCCTTGTGCAAGTTCTTAATTGTGCTCATTTTATTTTAATGTTCAACACTTAAAGATTAAAAAATAACCCAATATATACTTGGACATATAACCAATTGTTGTTTTTAATCACTCGCAGCAACAATCCAGTTATTTTTTTGTTCACTTTCTTGATACTCTATATTTTTCAGTTACATTGTGATGGATATTGATGTGGAACAGCACAATAAAAATCTTACTTCCAGAATTATTCTTAAATGTAAGCTCTCTTTTTATCTAAGGCTGAAGTGTGTCATTTTTAAATGTCTATCCTAGCTTAAAATGCAGAGACAAAAAAGACTGTAAACACTGTGGTTATGTGGTGCTATCAAAACAATCAATGGAATGAGTTTTGGGGCTGGACAATCTGTTTGTTCGACCAATAACTAGAACACTAGGGAAGTGTTCAGGAAACCTGTCTGAAAACATTATTAAAACAATCCTTTTTCACAAAATATAAAATTCTTTATCTGAAACCTCAGATCAGCTATAGAAGATGGATGGATGGATGGATGAAATCTCAGATGCACTAATTAAGCTTTTTTTTTCTTCAGATTAACCATTTTTATTGACTCACATAAATGAACACAGCAAAACATATATATACTGTACCATAGAATTAATCTTAACCCCCACTTTTAACCCCCCCCCCCCCCCCCCCCCCCCCCCCCCCCATCCCAACCTGGCCCCAACAACATCCCAGTGGTCGCAAATGATATAGACACACACACACACAAAATAAAATGAATAAATAAACAAAAAAATATAAGAATAATAGTCACGCATCCATAAATGACATATAACCGCCCCATTTCTCCACGAATACGCTGTGCTTCCCCATTCTTCTAAATGACCCCTCACAAAGGCTGCCACTCTTCCCATCTTCGAGCACTACTCCTGAAATGAAGATGCTTCAGCATTTTCAAGGAATACAATTAAAAGGAATATTCCAGGTTCAATACAAGTTAAGCACAATCTACAGCATTAGAGACAATATTGATTTCCACAAAAATTATTTTTCACTTGTCCCTCCTTTAAAAAAAAAAAAAATTGGTTACAGTGAGGCACCTACTGCAAGTGAATGGGGCCAATTTGTAAACATTAAAATACTCACTGTATCAAAAGAATAGACACGTAACATAAACAATATGCTTGTTAACATGATTTTAGTGTGATAAAATATCTTACTTGCCCTCTCTGTGTAAAGTTATAGCCAATTTTACAACTATGTTGTCATTATTTTGTAATGTCAACCAACCCTATAACTACTGAAAAAAATATGATTTAAACAACTTTAGAGCTCAGATATCACATGATTTTAACAGAAAATTAATGTAAGTGCTTTTTTAAAATTATAAGCTTCACATTTCTGCCTTTTAACCCAACAAAAATTGGCCCCATTCACTTCTATTGTAAGTGTCTCACTGTAACCAAATTTTTTGCTTTTTTTTTGTATTTAAAGAAAAGAAGGGACGAGTCAAAATTATTTTTTGTGGTAATAAACATTATGCCACAAATGCTGTCGATTGAGCTTAACATGCATTGAACCTGGAATATTCCTTTAAGTCTTGTGTAGCTGCGGGCACTGAGCCCAACTTTTACATGTACAGCAGTTTAAGAACAACAGTGCACAGCAATGAATATGTACTTATTTAAAATAAAATTGACCACATTAAGTTCTTATATTACGTATTACTACTTACAATAAAAAAATCATACAAATTACTACTTACAATAAAAGAAATCATACAATTGCAACAAACAGTCACACAAATCAATCTGTTACCATAAAAACATTCAAGTGTTTATGTCTGACAGTCTCCAATGCTAAGTACAGTGATCTGTTTTCGGCTGCATCTCCAAGCCCCTGCCTCACACTCTGAAATCATCTCAGGAGCACCACCCATTAGAGAAACACACAGGTGACTGGAGTCATCTGAGCAGTCTTTGGGATCTTTACATTCACATTTCACCCCTGAAGATACACAGAGTGAAGTTTTCAATAAAATGTTACCAGTGCATATTTAAAGGGATAGTTCTCCCAAAAATGAAAATTATGTCATAATGTTCTCCTTTGTTGTTCCATCTGTTCTTTACTAGTACAATAAGTGATTAAAAATAAGCTTATCAGGTTTTAAAAACAGCCTACCATCACATGTTTCCCATTCATGGCAGTCCTGACAGGATGTGAATGGGGTTTCTGGCCAACTGCATGCACTGTCCTGTAGCAGAGAAATCTTTTGGCCCAGACACTGCATGGCCCCAAGTTGGCAAATGCTCATTCTGTTCACACGGCCAGGACGTACAGAGGCACAGACTTGGAATGACGCCCTGGTCAACATCACAGAGAGATTTGACATAACTGCACAGTGCTTTTCATGTCCATTTTTATTTCTGTATTCAGCATCATAACAAATAAACCTACTTGCATTCATATGGAATTTTGCAAACACACTGACCCTTCCCCGGGTTTTCCCATGGTTTGCAGAGCAGGCTTGGTTGGGTGGGCACTGTTTCTACTAATCAGAAATATTAAGCCACATCAACCAATTAAAAATATATTTTCCCAAAACAAATACCTAATTAGTGTTGTGTATTATATGATTTAACTACCTGGTTTGCATCTGACACTCTCAGGTGATGGGTACCAGAAGAGGCCGAGACGGCACATGATTTCTGTATCGCCTTCTCGCTGCATCCCACTTGGGCACGAGAGGGATACGCTCTCCCCAATCTCATACGTTTGTTTTGAAGGTGTGGCAATGACATTACTAAGAAAAGGTGGAGGGTCACATGCAGCTTCTGATAAATATACAAAGAAGAGAGGAAAACATTATTGTAATTGTCTCTTAACCACCTGAGACCTGAGTGTGACTGCTGTGTGCATTTTCCATTTTCTTTTTTGATTTGTACCTAGTAGCACCTAATCAACATGAAATTAAAAATAAAAAATAAATAACAACAACAACTCTAGAGCAACTATTTTTCCTAAAAATTTATGGCAACAGTTGTGGACGGTGGGACTACGTTTTGAACATTTAAATAATACCAAGCTATAGAAAGTCACTTTTTTCAATCGAATTGTTTATTATGAATAACCAACAGAAACGTTGGTTATTCATGGTTTTGAGACGCTACAGCATTACATAGAAATTAGCACAATTAATACTGATTCATAGTAATGCCCGGCAAAACTGTAAAAATACAATTATAGATTATAAATTCTGAATCTATGTACTGATTACTATAGTCTCATGTCTTCCAACCATTTTGAGTGATCCATGCATCATCTGCAGCCTGAAACTGAGCTTTAGGTTGGATTTTAGGAGTGAACGCACTTAGTTGCATAGAGATATACAGTATAGAATGCTCCCTTGCTCCCAATTTAGTGAATTACTTTGGTGTGCTGTCTATCTGCACTGGTCTCTGAACAATTCAAAATGCACCTTGTTTTCATCCTTACTCCATATAAAGCCTCTAAAAGAAAAACAATTCAGCTTTTGGATGAACTCATTGGTTCTCTATGTAATAATGCACATTTCTAAGGACAAAATGCGCTAAAGTACACATTAGTGAACTTTGTGTTTAGCAGCGTGGCATTTTGCAATACATTTTAAAGATGGCCTACCGGGTGAAAATAAAAGACTCTAATCTTTTGACTCAAACAGGTTTCAATGTAAAAACTTAATTAGGTTTCTTAATAGATGTAGTTTTGTTGCCATTTCTCCCAAAGACAAACTCCACTCTGGTCGGAGCCAAGTTGTTTTGTCACATTAATTTGTACGTCAAAATTTTAACCCTTTACCTTCAGCCCAGAGTCTTCTGAACTAAGATCAGTCAGTTTAAATGAACTTAAATTATGCGTTGCGTAATGCGATACCAAAATACAACATCCACACCTGTGTACACAGTGTCACATGAGATTAAAGGTAGGTATTACATTTACTATTGCCCAGTTCAGTTTTTCAAGGTCACTTGACCACTTGACCTTGAAAAACTGTACTTCAGGTCTGAACGATCCCCTAACCCCAAGTACTCTGACGCATAACTTGTTCCACACTGTGTGAGCTACGGACATGAATGATACCTCAAATCATGTGGCTTTATGGGTAATGGTTTTCTTTGTGTTCTATGCGTTCTAAGGTGATCAAAGATTACTTTTCTATGCAGTCTTATGATTTTCGCCTGTTGGACAATTTTAACAGGTTAAAATATCCAACAGACATACGCTGAAGAAGGGACTCGAACAACATCTAGATAAATCTAGGAATTTGGGTGTGGACTCTTTGGATTTGTGCCAGAAAGTAAGTAACCACCTAGCAACCATCCAGAACACCCTATCAGCCACCTATCAACTGCATAGCGATGCATGATCACCACTCAAAAAACCTTAGCAACAACTCCCTAGTACCATGGTAATGAGTTTTGCACAGGCAAGCACCACTCACATTTTATTCAGAAAATGTAAAAACTAAGTTTAATTACTTTTACACTCCATGGGAAGCATCCTCCAGGTGAGGTTCTCTGTACACTCAGCAACTGGATCCCCAATGTGATCATATCCGTCTGTGCAGCTGTACTCAATCTTACTGCCCACTGGATTGATATCTTTTGGATACTGAACACACATGGGTAAAGTAAATGACAGAACACATTAAATGGATAGTTCACCCAAAAGTGGCAATTCTGTCATCATTTACTCAAATATTGTTTCTTGAATTTCTTTCTACCATGGAACACAAGAGAAGATGTTAGGCAGAATGTTAGCCTCAGTCACTATTACATCTAACATCTCCTTTTGTGTTCCACATAAGAAAAAATTTACACAGGTTTGGGGTATATGATTTTTGGATGAATTATCCCATTAAGTAATCACTCTTTTTTGTGAATTCTGGATTGTTTTCATGGATTTTAGCAGTTTTCAATCAATGTGCATATTCCCACATCCCGATATATCTTGATTAGACACTTACCAAAACAAATCCATTGGCTAAAGGGGGTGGAGTTTTACATGACTTCACTGGTGTTACTGAGGGATCGAAACAGTGGGGCTCCATCATTCTAGAGTGTACAAATGTAATGAGTCTAGGTCTTCAAAAAACAAAACTAAAAATGTAATGGATAAAATTGTCGAGCCTCACTTTAGGTGTTCGAGATCAGGATCCTCACAGTGTTTGCGCCCTAACGTCTCACCCGTGCAATGCCTGCCTCCATTTCTTGGAGCAGGATTATTACATGAACGAGTTCTTGACTTCTGACCTTGAGAACAGCTACTCCAGGCAGACCAGCAACTCCAACCCCCTTCAATAACTCCTATAAAAACCATTACCATAGACATATTTGAGGTATAATTGATTAACATACGAACAATTAATGATTAACTTCAAGTCAACATCAAGTTTAAATAAGTTTTGTATTCAGCACCTTTTGGTGGCCAATCAATTCCTTTTTTAAACCACAAACAACACACATTTTGTTTCTTAATCAATTTTTATTCTTGTTTTCCAGTAAAAATGTCCAAAAATTCTTAAAGCAAGATACATTTACTTGAGAAGCAAAATTGTGTAAGATAATAAAAATATAGACCCCCCCCCCCCCCACCCCCCATAAATTGTCCCTCATAAATTTTTAGGTTTATGCTTAAAACAAGAATGAAAAAAAATTATTTACTATTATATTACTTTTTCAGGGTTAAAATAGTTTCTCGTTTCTCGACCCGTCTCATGAGAAACAATAACACTGACTCGACCAATGGCATGAACTGGGGGTGGGACTATCTCTTTGTTGTTTAAATCAAGATATATATTCTCTGAAAACTAATCTTATTAGTGTATGCAATCGTTTGCCTCTCATGTAAATTGATCTTGTTTTAAGGATGTTGACAAAAAATACTGAATATATTAATTAGATTTATGCAGTCTTCACATAACGAAAGTGACAATGAATGATGTACCTGGTTGTTCTCCAAGAACATGACCATCCTGACAGGCATTACCACTGGTGCCTGGCCTGCACACACAGGTGCACACACCCTCAGAGAGCACTGGCATGCCGTTATTTTGGCAGGGTCTGCAGTGGCAGGGGCTCTGCTCCTCCAAATAGACCTCCAGCGCTCTCTTTAGGTGAAGTTTCTTCAGCCCAGCACATGGCACTTCTTTAACCAATTCGTAGAGTGGCTGCAACTGGGGATATGAAAACATACTATAAATGCTGCATTTCTAATAAACACCATAATAGAAATCATGTGTATACAGTATAGATAGATAGATAGATAGATAGATAGATAGATAGATAGATAGATAGATAGAAAGATAGATCATTTAAAGTACCTAATTGACAATCTGTCATAACCTGGCTCTATACGTTTAATAGGGAATGTGTTTTTATTTAATTTTGATTTGACATTCCATACCTTCTGTTTTAGAACTTTAGGGAAGTCTTTCACTGAGCCTGCCCATTTGGAATATATCTGTTTGTTATTTTCAGGGTTTTCCAAGTCCAAGAGACTGAGGCCAGCAATATAAGCGGTATGTCCTCCGTTAATGTTTGTTTTAACTTGCATCTGATGATTACTGTTTTCTGTAAATCATTTAAAAATATGCAAACATTTTCAAATCTGACCTCTCAAATGTACATTTAGTGAAAAAGGCTTAAAGAAATTGTAAACGGGACTAACCACTTAGACTGTCAATTGTGTTCATTAGTTTCACACACTTGGTGGTTCTCTTTTTATAGAAGAGGCGTCGTTTCACACGTGTAATACACTGGTGGAAATCTGTTTCTGTTTTACCTGTATTAAATAAAAAAAATATTAAAATAACAGCATTCGTGTGTATGCTCTCATTTGAATGTAAACAGAGAAAAAGAGTTTACATACTCATCTCCCTCATAGAATTTGCATCCAGCTCCAGCAGGGCCTGATACTGGCCACCCAGAGAGCCCTCTGCCATGTAGTGGGTACCATAACGTTGTATAAAGACTCGATAGGCTGATGGGTCATACGTGCTGGGCAGGGCAGACAGATCCTTCCAGAAGGCTTCAGATAGAGGCAGATACTCAGGAGCATTGTTCTGGAACTGAGCAACCTCTACTTCATTCTTTATGATCAGCAGGTGATAAGCCTTTGAGAGAGAAGGAACATCATTTTAAATGATCAAATCTTTTCCATGGGCAGCTTTTTTGCTGTGATTTCAATCGATTTAGTTTAGTGTATTGAACCCATAAATGTCACAAAACAATGAACTTTACCTTGTCCTGCTTCAGTTCCTTATGAAAGGTTTTATGATCATGGCCGCCTCTAATTCGCTTTCTATCCTCTTCATGTCTCATGTAGGACCAGGAACTGTCAAGGTACTCATCGCTGAAATCATTTTCAACACCTACCTAAAAGCAATAGAAACAGTTATTTTGCATAAGCAAAATGGTCTGTCATTATAATATAGGCATGAGCCTAAAATTTGATTTTTTTTTTTACGCTTGCTCACCTGGAAGGTATACCTGAGTAGACTCTGTGGAAGTCGGTAGAAATCTCTATGGTCTCCACTGAAGACTTTTCTGCACAGTCCACCAAAGCTACGAGTGTTAATGACGCCAGCTCTCAGCTCACCCAACAACACATCAAACCTATTGGAAATCAGATATTCCATATTCCATAATCAGATATTCCAGTATTATATTCAGTTTATAGTGTTTTAATACCCTTATTATTACAGTACAGTTTATAATTTAAATAAAGTGTATTTTACCCTCTTCCTGTGAGGTCAGAGTTAGGCGGTGGCTTTTGCTCATTACACACTAAAGTGCTACTACAGCGCTGTTCATCTAAGCCATCTTCACAGTCATGATCCCCATTACACACCAGAGATTCACGGATACACTGACCTACAGCAAGAGGGAGAGAGAGAGAGACTTTATGTTCAGGTGTAAGCAAATTGGGTATAATCTCTTGCAACAGTATAAATATATATTTACATAATGTGCAATGAGCATATTGCACTGTAAAAAGGAGTATTTTGGTATATGTCACAGTCAGAAGTAACATACCGGATGTGCAACGAAACCTGTTTCCACATCCTGCCTGTAAGGGGCAGATTTTCTTCGGAACACAGGCTTGTCTTTGGATGGCTTCCCCTGTACAAGAACTGCCTCCAAACTGAGGGAATATCTCAACGGGACGCATTCGAACCTGACAGGAAAAACCCAATTTGGGAGTTCAATTGTGTAGAGCAGTAAAAACTATTATAGGTCATGAATGCAACACATATGTGAGCTGGATCAACCCCAAGAAAACGGGTTGCGCCTCCGTACTTGACATTATGCTCTACATAAGGTTTTGTTTATGTTAATTTGTTTACCTGTGTCTTGGTACAACCATCACACTCTGACCAGTCCCCATAAGCTCCCCACCTGCAGTTTACAGGCTGCTCACACCGTATGTGGCTAAAAGTAAACAATGCCATGTTACTAGATAATAAAATGTCATACATTACTTGATAGCAACTGCCTAGAATGTTGTTTTCATGAAGCACTCACCAAATATGAGACAGAAACATGAGCAAAACTATTAAGTAGGACTGAGAAACAGCTGGGCACATCTATAAAACATAATACAGCCATGACACTTTTCATTCTTGTTGAGTATTCCTCGCATACACCAGCAATTTGTTTTCCCCTTGCAAGTCTCCATGTGTGAAAGTATTCTTACCTTTGTGCTGTACATGTTGTTGAACAGACAGCTGTTGTGTTTTGGCTGACACAGAGATGGAACCTGCTTATATACAGCAGATCTTTCAGAGATGATGACATCCCTGATCTACCTGCAGACAGGAATTCCCAGCATGACTAAACACTATTATCAGGTGCTGGACATTCAGTGCTGGCTGGTTTTCCCACTTGCTGACTGTTTCACCAAACAGTGTCTGAGTCGCTACTATTATTATGTCACTATTTCACGATCTAAAGTGGTGTTTAAAGCATTAAGATCCAGTAAACAGTGTGGAAATTATGTATTTGGGTTAATATGCTAATTTTGTATCGTGAGGTGGGTGGTGAAATTGTGTTTTGTCCAAAACACAGTGGAACACACAGACCTTTGTCTTCAGAGAGTTGTGCAATATTTGTTGTACAATTTAATGTTTAATCCCAGGGTAAAACAAAGGTCAAAACTATTTAAATAAGCATTTAAAAGTAATGAAATTATTAATTAAGTTAAAAAAACAAATGTCTTAAACCTTACCTTAAAATATTACATATCCTGAAGACTTACTATATATGTTCTAGCATTCTTCATCCTGCACTTGGTACTTGGAACATGACTTGGAATCCATGCACTGTTGTACATCCCACCTAATAGTATGCATAATGTTGAAATTAATTCAGTCTAGTCATCCATCATTATCATCATCTCTGGTTCTGTCTCAGTACACTGGTAGAACTCTGGCACTTTAAATACACAGAAAGTCCTCATATCCGCTGCTTTAGTCTTAAGTGTTGGGATACCTGACAGATACCATATAGACAAATACCTCAGATTTTTCAGATAAATTGTGCACTTCAACTAAAAACTTTTACCCAAATATCTTGCTTTTCACACACACACACACACACACACACACACACAGATATATATATATATATATATATATATATATATATATATATATATAAAACCATGCATTTATTTGTGAATATCACCACCTACTGGGCAGGGAAGAGAATTTATAGTAAAAAATTACTTAACGTTTTGATCTGTTTTCCACCCACACTTATATTACATCTGAATATATGGATTTGACCACTGGAGTCATATGGATTACTTTTTTGCTGCCTTTATGTGCTTTTTGGAGCTGAGATATTCTTCTAAAATATTTGTGTTAAGCTGAAGAATGAAAGTAATACTTCTGAGATGGCATGAGGATGAGTCAATGATGAGAATTTTCATTTTTGAACATTAATTTTTTCATCTCTTTAACTGGTTGAATCAAATGTATATAATTGCAGATAAATCTTGTTTACATTTGAATCACAATTCAATTCATTCAACAACTGCATTAGCTGTCAAAAGTTTAATTAAAGTTTATTATTTGCTACTATCTCCCACATTTTAGAATAATAGAAAAGTCATAAAAAAATGAAATAAAAGAAATAGAAGTATAGCCCATACTGTATGGGAATTAGGTACTGATTAAAGCATTGTTAAATAAAAACGCATACCTTAGCTTTTTCAAAGCAGCCACTCTTTGCCTAAATTACAAATTACATTCTCTCAACCAACTTCACATCCACTTGGGATGATTTTGATGGAGTACTAATAAAGTTCCCATGTGAGCTGGGCTCTTGCGGGCTGCTTTTCATCAGTGTGACAAGCAGGAGGCGTGGGGGACTACAACAGGTTAAGACGGGCAAGGAGGAGGCAAGAACCGGCTGAACAGTAAACATAAACTTTAATGATATAAATAAACTTAAAACAACATAAAATGTAAGGACACAGACACAAATGCAACGCAGCCACATGTGTCTCTCTCCCTCTCCGACAGCCCCTTATCTCACTCTCCCACTGATCAGGTGATGTGCCGGCGTTGTGCCAAAATTTGACACCCCGCCAGATTTTGAATACCCGCTACCTGATTGGTCCTTATCCCTAAAGCCTATAACTACACCAACCCCTAACCTTAACCATACTAGGGAGTCATTGACCATTATCCCTAGAGCCAACCCCTGGCCTAGCAATAAGTATATAAGGGAATCAAATTTCGGCACGACACCCGACCATGCTCCATCACGGCCCGGCCACGCCCTCCTCCTCGTCACATTCCACTATCGGGTTGATACATTTTTCTTTATTTTTTTTTTAAATATTTTTATATGGCTTATCAGTTCAGAGCACATTGTGGTTTGATAACAGTCAGGTTTACCTGAAAACTCTGTCCTAGTGCATGCTCTGATGTCATCTGGGCCAAATGAGATTTAAACACTTACTCTTATCTAAATCAAACACAGCCTAAAACAGATCACATCGCAAATCAGTGTGTCCTTAAAAAGATGCGTGCCATTTTAATAGACTATTCTGTCGTTATGGCAAAACGCAGTTAATATTGTCAAATTTGAGTTATACCCTAAATCAGGTCTGATGACTATGATCTGTTCTGTGACAGGTGGTTTTGACTCAACTATGCTCAGAATCAGAGAAAACAGTATGAGAATAGCAGTAATAATAAAACCATTCCAACCAAGTAACTTTGAACTTCGGTTTTGGCTTTGTAGGACAGTATTTCTTTAAATATCCTATCCTTTTCTTACATTTTCAGTGATTATACAATCAACACATTACTTTCTGCACTTCTCCAGGATTTTATGTTTTCCAGCTAGTGAATATAAGTGTTTACAAAAGTGGCTAGAGAGTAAAGAAGTGAAGCATATTGCCAAAGAAAATCGTGTGTGTACAACACTTGGCAGAATGTTCCATAGTGACGACTACTTTTGTGGCAGCACTGGAAACCATGTCCATGTCTCCACCTATGTCCTTTACCATTTTACCCTGAGAAACACATTATATACATCAACTCATGTTTCTTTGGCATTTGCTTGAGTGTATATCAGAGACTATACAAGAAAGTCAGCATGGAAGTCATACTGGGATCATCCAGTTGTTCAGATCTCCATATTTGGACACCTGCATTGCTCCGAGCACCGTTAGGTCAATGTGACCCCTAAAATGGTCATGCAAGGTGAATGAAGTACAAGGGAAACATAAGATAATTTTTTTTCTTAAAAATTTGCCCAGACACCCAATTCTTGCATTGTACTGTACATTCTCAATAACAACATCCCAAAAATCTCTAATCTTTATTTTATAAAAGTAAAAAGAGAGACTTTTCTTAATTTTAAGAATTCAACATTTTGCCTGCGTTAACAACAAATAAAGTGCCATATTTGCCATATAATAACATATTATAATTTATTCATAGATGATGGGTGCATTCAGATACTAACCCTCTGATCATGGCAAATGTCTCATCACTGGAGAAGTATGCAGCTCCTGGATGCACAGTGACTGTCTCCTTACCTGAACACAATCAGAACCATGATCTCAGTTGTATAGAGGGATTTTCAGTAAACTAACATTAAAAAAGTCCCAGAAGATATTAAGTAAATATCCACCCAGATATTTAGAATGTGAAGGATGATACAAAGGAAAATGATGTAACTGCACCAGTACTGATTAAATCAGGATCTACATCACTCTGTTTTGGGTAAGGACCCTATAAAGACAAAAACAATCAGGGTTTTGGAAGAGAAAAATTCACTTTCCTGAAAAACATTATTTTAACAGGTTAGCTCAGGTTATTTAACAGCGGAAGCTAACCTGACCCAAAATTCCATTCTCTCTCTGCAAGTGGACTGTGATTTCAGGGCTTATGTAATTGCATAAATGCTGAGGATGTGAATTTTTTCTGCAGCAAACCTTCCAATTTCAACAATCTCCTCAACCACAGACGAAAGTAAGAACCTTTTCATCCAGTTTAAAAAAATGACAATGCCACAAAAACTCCACTATAGTGACTTTGGCTGAATTTCACATGGGCTGGTTGAAGTTCTGTTTACATGTTAAAAAAAAAAAGAAAGACAAATGTGCACCAAAGTTGTTTAGCATTTGGATAAAGTTTTGTGATTGTGTGTGATGTCCTGTGTTTTATATCCTTGGATCACTCTGCAGATGAAGACTGACACCTAGTGGAACATTTATGGTACATATTTTTGGGTATAAAAATTAAGGATAACATGATATATATTGAAAAATTTTAAAATATAAGAGACAAATGGTTTTTAACAACAAATACATTTTATAAAATCATAAATGTTTTGGTGTTTTGTCAAACATTCTTACATACTCGTGTCTTTAGAGATGTAAATTCACAGATTAATTTACAAAAGGCCCAGATAGTGTCAAATTTTCAAAAGAAAATGGTAGAATAGTATATATTCTGATATATTTTAATGTTTTATTTTTCATATATCAAAGAGATATAGAACAGGATTCATTACTTACACACTGAAATTTCATGTAATCCAACTGGCTATCAAACACATATTGAGCTACACATAACCTACATTTAAGATTAAAATTAGATATACATATGTATTTTATCAGGCACTTTGAGTCTAAACACACAAATTTAATAAGATCAGTAGTAGACCCAAATGACAACAGCCAAATCATACTGTACATGTGTTAAACTTGCTATAGTTTACTTCATGTTGTTTCTTCATCAAATATTAATGTCAAAGGTAAATCATGTCAATCACTCACACATCAGTGCCACCATGAGTAAGAAATAGCATCCATTATATGTATGTGTACATGCAAAATACTGATAATTCACCATTGTCACAGAGAAAATCAACATGATTATGTGTCTGTTTTATGAATATAGTTCTCATTTGTCTTGTAATAAAAAAAATATACATTCTGTGATAGTAAACTCAAATAGATATATAACCATAACAATTTGATTTATGAAAGTGCAAAAACAAAACAAAAACAACAACACTTACATATCTAGTCCTATAATGACCCTATACAATCTAAATCTTAAAAAAAAGTATATATATATATATATGGCTTTTTCCATAACATAATGTATTCCTCATGAGAATGGGAACTCTCAAACGTGCACCAAACAATCAAAGGACAACAATTTGCATGTGCTGGTGATTTTGTTTCTAATCCAGAGACAAAAAAAGTTAAAATAACACTAAATCTACAACAAAAATTTCAGTTGTAAGTTCAGGCTATTTCTGATGCAGAGCTTACGGCAATTTTTTTTTTAAGAGTGTGACTGTTATTGACAGTGATGTTATCAACACACCTCTGTGCTCTTACTTGCAATGGTAATGCTGCCTTCTTCGTTGTATTTTATGGGTGAGCCGCCCTCCTGGATAAGAGTGCTGTACCCAGTGTAAGCAAAGAAAGCTGGGATGCCTACTCCACCAGCCTGTATTTTCTCTGCCAGTGTGCCCTGGAAGAAGAATCGACCATCATTATAATTTAAGGATTATTCTTCAAACTACACTCTTAAAAATAAAGGTTCTGCAATGCATATTTGAAGCATTTTAGATTCAGCAGATAACCATCTTATCAAGAACCATTTTTCATTGACACTATAGATATTAAGACCAAGTTTACAGCATTTAGATTTTATTGTATTTTTAAAAGATAGAAAATAAAAAAGTCATTTGTGGAACTTAAAATATTTTCTTACACAACCTGCTGTACAACCCAATTTGAAACTTTATTACAGCTTTTCCTGAATCGCTTTGGCTCAAATCTCAATTAAGAATAATTGTTTTCAAAACAATAAGTTCAAATCTCTGAACAATTAGTTACTTGTTCACACCAGATTTTAATTTCCTATTCATATAAGCAAATTACACATGTTTTGGCACATGTCAAAAGAGTAAGTGCAATTGTCTACCATTTGCACAGTAACTAAATCCACATGACTTGCTGATCAAAACTGATGAGGTGATTCTCAGTGAAATTGTCATACTCTTCACAACTTCTAAAATTCTTTCATCTTGTGAGCCATCAGATGAAAAATTATCCATTCCATTCTCAAAATCTGTCAGATAGTTTGTATATTGTATGTATATGTGTAATTATGTATATATTTACATCACAAGTATATTCCATAAATATCTATGACATGGAATGTTTGTAATGTCTGCTAAATCTCTGGCCAGTCCAACAAGAGCAACAAGATGTCTACGAAGAACTTTTAGTGTTACGTACTGTGAGAAGGTACAATTGATTGTTTTTTTTACAGAACTACCAAAGACTTTTTCATTGTTGCTGTTTTGTTTTTGTTTTTTTGCATGAATTTCTTTTTGTGGCAATTTTCTGTTCACTATATTTGACTTTATATGGAAGAAATGTGTGAAAATGGGCATGCAAATGTGAATTTTCTGTTTACATGTAACACATTGCTACAAAATAAATGTACTGTATAAATACAAATGCATATCCTTTTTCTGTGTGCTACAGTATTGTACAGTATTGACGTTTCCCAGTAAACATTTACCTACTGTTGAAATCAGTATCTAAACAGCTCAGTGTGATACTAAATAGCATTTAGCTAGACAAAAGACATTCTTGTATAGTACAGTAAGCAGTCAGTGTAAAAAAAAAAAAGTAGAACAAAAATGACATTTTTATATAACAAACATTTCCAGTTGACTGCCATGGTGAACTCACACGATGACAAAAAAAACTTTCAATTTTTGTGGCACTGGCCAATTTACTGACACAATAACTATGATTTGAAGCATGAATTGAATGTTTAAATTTTGCAGACATGCAACAGGGCTGTGATGCTCCATAAAACAGTTGTGACAATTGCACTTACAGTTTAGAGAATGTTAAGACTGTTTAAAAAAATTAGCCAAAGCGATTGAGAAAAAACTGTAAAAGTGTCAGCATACATTTTAAGGATGTAAATATTTAGTAGAGATATGAAGAGTAGAAATATGGAGAGTCATGTAGAGCACTGGTTCCATTACATTCAGGTCTGAAACAAAGACATTCTTCCAGATAGCAAATGACAACGATTAAGGAAGTGTTCTGGGGTTAGCTCTACTTCCAGCTCTCCTGATAGATATTAATTCTAAAACTCTGGATTTTCCCCGACATATGATGAGAATATTTGTTTTATCTGCTTGGTTTTCAGAAGCAGGCCCAGGCCAAAGTTATCAGCCCAGACATCAGAAACAATTACAGACACTTCGATATTTATTCACACTTGAAAATAAGATTATACAGTTGATCAATGTTCTTCAACCTTTTCTTTTAATACAGATTTGGTTCCTTAGGCCCCCTTGCCTTTTTCCCTCTATCCTGTCTCTTGATCTGATTAGATTATTTTCCGCAAATGTAAAGAAAAGAAAATGAACCACACACCAAGAAAACTCCCAAAAAACAAACTTTGAGCTGGATGCTCGAAACGTTACTTATTACAATCCTGTTCCTTTTGTTTGCTTTACCTTTGTGTGTTGTTTTTAGATCCTGTTCCCACAGATTTTTGGATGTGCATGCTTATTTTTTCTTTTCTTTTTCAGAATATTTTTCAGTCATATTGTTTAACAGTGTTTGACAGGAACACACTGTGAGTTTGTCCACATTAGGGAATTCTCTGGAGCCATTATGCCCCTTCACTTATATTGCGGACACATTAAACAGAACTCACCCAGCACTGTTGCTGACAGCCGTGATGCCTTTTATTCCTGTTTTCAATAGACCACTGATAAAATTCTCCTGGATCCCACACAAACAAAAGCCTGAGATAGAAAAAGGGGAAATAAGCAAGCACAACAATACTGCTTGGGGATACATTATGTTCTATCTAGAGCAAAAGGATATCAGTGGAGGAAATACCAGTTAACTAACGACTTATCAGATAGGACTGAGTCTTATAGATGGCCAGAAATACATGTATAGAGGCCACATTCAGTGGGCACATTTCTTGATGTGGCATAAGTATTTAGAACAAAAGTTCCTAGAAATACCTCCGACTAGAAGCATGGAGCCATCTGAAATGTCTCTGTGGAGTCCATACACAAACATGCACACCATGATTGGCAGGAAGAGAAATGAGAGATGGTCTTGTGAATACAGAGAGAGCATGACAATCTGTCCTAGGCACAATTAAAATGCAGAAAATACATGATATTATTTTTTTTTCAATGTTAAAATACTTTGTCCTATCCCAGCTTAATATGCAAAGATAACTATAAGTTAGCTACTCGTTGTGTGGATGTCCCTGAAAAGTGTAAAAAAGTGTCTGGGGCAGAAATGACACACTTCATATTTAGCCCTTTCATGCATACCTTAATAATGACCCGGAACCTCATTCCACTTCCTGCACCACATTTATTTTTTAGAGTTATGCCCACACCTCTTTTGTATTCCTCAACATTTCTCTTGAAAGCAAAATTGCAAAAAAAAGTGTATAGGGTCTTTAAAGACACTAGGTGTAATAAGGTAGTTTTGTTTTTTTTGGCACTTCCATAAATCATATTTTATGATTATAGATCTATATAAGTTTACTGTCACAGGATATTTATCTCTGTTTATTAAAAGACAAATGACTACTATATTCATACATTTTCTGTGTAACTGGTGAATAATCAGTATTCCATATGCATGTACTATTATGCATGCTTTTTCTTACTCAAAGAGGCGCTGACGTGTCAGTGATTGACTTGATTTACATTTGACATTGCTATTTAACGAAAAGGCAAAATGGAAGTAAACTATAGCAAGTTTAACACAGGAACAGTATGATTTGGCTGTGTCAATTAGGTGTACTGTACGGTGTGCATTTAAATTCAGATTCTGATATTTACACATACATGTAGGTTGTGTAGATTATTTGTTTTGTGTGGCTTAATATTGTGTGTTTGACATCCAGTTTTGTCCCATGAAATTTTAATGTGGAAGCAGGCCTAATGAATCCTGTTCTAGATTTGTTGCATCATTTATTTGATATATGAAAAATAAAACAACAAAATATATCAGAATATATTCTCTTCTATTATTTTCCAATTGTCTTGAAAATTTGACACTATTGGGGCATTTTATAGACCACTTGTGATAGTTATACATGCTGGGTTTCTAATGACTGGAATATTTAATGTTTGGCGAAAAACCCATGCATTTAAGGGTTAATAACCGCATCCTTCCAACTAAATGTTACTAAAATTATACAACACTGAGTGTGATGTATGTTTAGGAATATTCATCTCTTTGTTGATGCTTCTGGTTCTAAGTAAGGGCAGTTTCCTGTTTCAGGAAAACGGTATCTCCCTGAAGAGATGTTTAAAGTAAACGGCACTCTAAGTGAAGAGCTCACTCTGAAATTTGTGAACTGATATTAATATCCCTCATATATTCAGTGCCTTATTTGAGTTTTTACAAGAGCTGGATTAATAAAATTCAGGGGAAAACAATTTGATTTAAAACGGAAAATGTGCACAATGCCAATCTTCATGCAACACAAAACCCCTGAAAATGCAATTTGTTCATGTGGACATGCTGTGATTCTGTACAAACAATGTTGCTGTTTAAACAACAAATCAATACAGGATAATTAGTTCAACCTTATTTAAATCTTTCCCACTTTTTAATGGAAAATATTGTTTGTAACTTTACAATCTTTCCTGTTCCATGTAAACAATGCTAATTGTATCGTATTGTATTTGTATCAATAGATCAGAACATGAAAAGGAATAAACCTTTTTAAAGACGCTTATAACTCTTTACATCTCTCAATAAGAAGATTTTTTTAAGGGATTGTCATAGATTGACTTCAGTCCCTTAAAACATAATAATTCATAAATCAACAAGCAAACAGATAAATAAAATAATACATATATGATTATATTAAGAATTTGTAGTTTCGGGGACACAAAGTATGCAGTTTCAACAATGTCTCAACATACTCATGAAACTTAACTTACCATGACAAATACATCCCTGAGGTCTTAATGATATAGGTCTGCCTTTGAGAAAAGTATCTGACCTACATAATAATCCCTGAAATGTCATTTTAAGAACAACTTAAACCTTTTGCAAAAGAAATCACTGTCTACCACTGAACCTGGATCAATCCTCCTCTGTTTTAGTGGTGGGTAAAGGGCAGATGTTCAGGGAATTTAGGGACAGTTTGAAGAGTAATTGTGTACTGTTTACACTACAGACTTTTGCACACATACATGCAGAGAGAATATTGACTTGCAGCACTTAAAATGTAGCATATCATGAGTGCAATGTAATCAGGTAAGGGCTTAATAAATACATTAAGTTTCTCTTTTCCATTCTCTTTTAGCTAAAGTGGCTGCCATACATAAACATATTTATGAAATTTCAATACCATGCATCAATATTTCCATTAACTTATTTCTTTAAAGAATACACACACAAAAAAATAATAATAAATGCAACAATTTAACCTATATCTGATATATTTCTTAAAGCCAGTACACTGAGACATAGTTCCTTAATACAATGCATTAAGGGAATGTTGTTTTAAAGTGTTACAATTCCACTTCAGGTGTGAGTATACCTCCAATGAATATGTAGAAGAATATGGAAGCTATAAGAGCACACTCGATCGTGTTTACATACACAATATGGATAGGCAGGGTTAAAGGCCATTCCCTGTTGAGGAGTTTGGCAGCTGTATGTTTCAACTGTGCCACAATAACAGCACTTGAGAGTGCAATGACTACATTCTGACATTGGACACCACTGATACTGGTTCAGTTAAAGACCTACGGCCTGTTGACACACAACTGATGAACTGTGAGTGCAATTTGTCTGTCAGACTGAGATTTGACTATTGAGGAATAAAATTATGATTCCAAAAATGACTCCTTTTATGATTTCTTTTTTGTGATATACAATTAATGGTAATTCTGTTCCTTAGAAAACCAGACTGTAGTTAACAAAGACATGGAAAAATAGGTTATCTTATGTCTCATTACTCATTAGGAATAATGCACAAACATAAACGTAACACACCCTGACACATGTTTTTGGAAGTATGTGATACACAAGGGTGCTGTTGTTTATAAAATTGTATCAGCAAACATTTGACAAAAACACAAAATCTGAAAAGTTCTAACGTTTAAATCCCCACCATTGCCCCATAAACTATGCCTTCTCAAAATGTTCACAGAAATATTACATTGCAATTCCCCTTAACACGTGTTCCGCTTCCATCACGTGCGACTAACAATTCAGCAATGCATTGTTCATCAAATGTTTTAGTCCCGATAGAGACAATGTGAATGGCCACAACGTCAAAAAATTAACTTGAAGCCTTTCTAAAAACCTAAATACACCGCTCTGATTCGGCAAATGATTTTAAATATTTGCAGCTATATTTAATTTCAGGACTGACCGCAAGTCACTCGTTCATTTTTCTTTTCCTCAGGATTTTTCAAATAGCGCGCATTAACTTGCACGTGAAGTGTCGATAGAAGAATCGCGTACCACAAATACTAGTTGTGGGGAAATTGACAATGTCACGCTTTTTAGGGCGGAGTCCCATGTACATTTATTTCTCGAATGCGAAAGTGTATGTGTATGAAACAGATTAAAAGTGACCCTACGCAGAGTGATTCAAGGATTGGCGACGCCCTTCTTCGAATGTGCCCTAAACTGTTGTTGATTTGGAGCGAGATATCCCAGACTGTGCTGTGTGTGCGAAAACTATCATGCGAGAAAGTCAAGGTTCCAGGAGGAATAATTCACTAGAAAAGTTCTGGATCTGTGTATCTAAATCTTTCTCTTGGAAAAGGTGAGCGTAGTTGGATAAACGTGGAATCCGTTATGGTGGAATTTATTGTTTTTTTTTTTATTTTGTCATTCTTGAATCAGTAGCTGTTGTGGAATCTTTCGACACTCTTATGGATTTTTTTATTCTTATTTTTTAATGCATAACATAAGTATTCGTAACTCAACAAACAGATGTATGGGTCGAATAAGACCGAGCGCGTGCTTGGGCAAAAATATAGTTGTTTTGATTGTAAAACGACTGTTAAAGTTGTATGACTACTTAATGACTGCTTAATACAATGTATGTATTTCCATTTGATATTTTGTTGTACAATTGAACTGTCATGATAAATAATAAATTCTCACTCTTTCCAGGGAACTATATCAAACACACAGCACTGTTATCAACTTTCTAATTATGCATTTTGACTTTGGAGAACAGGACCTATCTTATCTAGGAGCATGCCCTTCACCCACAGAAAAGAGCATATGTTATCTCTGTATTGGAGCGCTGGGTGCGAAGGCCATTTAAATCTAGTAGAGAAGAGTCATCAGATGAAGTTCTGAGAAGATGTTTTCCTGAATCTGATTGGAGTAATGCCATGCTGCTGTAGAGAGATATTTCACAACCCTACACCAGAGCATTTGGCTAAAATTGGATTTCATGTCCTAGAGAAGACTGTGTACTGTGATTTCGTAATGCTCTTAACTAGTATTAGACTGGTTGAGTTTTCTTTGAGTAATGGTTTTCATTTGATTGATAAGCAGTTTGTAAAGGGAATGGCCTAAACAACTGACCTGAATTTGAATGAATAGGCTGTGGATTTAGGACGTTTTTTTATTACTCATAATACTATCTGTTAATAGATTTAATATTTGTGTGTTTATTTTGGACTTCACAGGGACTGTACCATGGAGACAATGCTTTTCATCTGTATTTTGTTCATCAGTGCTGTGGCAACACAACAAGTGCAAGGTTTGTAGCTTTTATTTATACTGTAAGCTGTCATGTTGTTGTACTAATCACATTATTAATCACTTAAGACACATTATTACTGTTTGAGACTAACATCCTGCTAGATTTTTTCTACAAAGTCTCTAAAGAGCTTTTTGTTTTAGAATGTAGCTAACCAGTTAGAAAACACAATGTTTTCTTTGGAAACCCACCCATTGCTCCACCTTGTCTGAATAATCAGGGGAGCATTTTTACTCATTATTGATTGCTGTGTGAAGAGGAGTGAAGGAGCTCCTTGGCTTTCTGCAAATGCTCAGAGAGCCCAGTGTGTCCACAAGTGATAGCATTCAATCTTAAGGGCCATTCAGCATGTTCTCTTTACTGAACATACATACAGTACTGTGCAAAATTCTTTGGCACATAAGATGCTTCATAAAAACATTTGTCTCAAGATGGTTATTTATATTTTCAGCTTTAGTGTGCCAATAGGAAATATACATTTTAGACTCCCAAACATTTCTTTTGCAAATAAAATAGAATAGAATAGTATAACAGGGAGCCCAGCAACAGATTTTATGTTCCCCACAGAGCCTCCCCCTGAAAACTGAGTCAGTCTCGGATTACATGAACAGACAGAAGCAATTGTGACAGCCGAAATAGATTGAAAAACTGTGACAAATTCTCCAAGAAGCTTGGAACATCCTTTCTGCCAACAACCAAAAAAAACTGTGTCCCGGTGTACCTAGGAGAATTGGTGCTGTTTTGAAGTTAAATGTGTTCACACCAAATATTTATTTAGCTTTTTTATGTTTACTGGACTTTGTGTGATGTTAATTTACTTTTTATGGCATTATTTTTGAAGACACCTTCACTATGCAACATTTTTCCTAAGTGCCTAAAACTTTTGCACAGTACTGTACATTACATAACAAGCTTAAAAATGTAAATATAAGCTTATTGTATTTAACTTCTACTGCCAAAAACAACTACAAACAGATTTGCTTTTATATAACGAATAAAATACATCCATAAGAAAAATACATTTTAATAAGGACTCAAAATGTAGGCTGCAAATAATGTGTAAATAAATTCTGTAGCTAAATCAAAAGCATGCAAATAAAACATTCATTTCACAAGAGTGGTGCAAATGGTGTGTGATTTACAGTTTGATCATGAATAGGATCTTTTGATCAAACCCATGTCTAAGAGGATAAAATTAATTTGTTACACAACACAGTGGACATTTCCTCCAGCGTTTGCCCTGTCACGTTCCAATTCTTCACAAGCCCACTCCTAAATGCTTTCATTTAGAAATAAGTGCTTTGAATAAAACTGTCCATTATGAATTAATTCAAATGAAAGATGTTGTTTTCTGTGGGAGGTAGTGCATGTTGCTATGTGAAATGGATGGTTGGCTTCGTAACATCAAGGTGCAATTGCCTTTTGTGCTATACTGTACATTAGCTTCTTTGAGAACATATATCAGCATGAAGTACATCTCTGATTCATGACCTTAGGTAGTTCATTATTTGTTTACAGAAAACAATTTCAATCCTGAAGAAAAAAAAACTTTACATGATTTGGTACAAAATGTACCAATTTATAGCACAGTATAATCCTTTAATTCTTAAGTTTATTTGTACTTTTTAAAAAATTTGTTAAATAGAAAAAAATTAATGAAGATAACTACAGCTGTTAAGTCGATCCGATCACAACTCCATTCTATCGCACAATCCCATTCTAAGAGATGCATGACCGATGTAAACAAACATGGATTTATGTGAGCGCTGTCGTTGATGTTGCTGCTTCTCTGTTTTAAGTCTCACAATTAACGGGCCGAGCACATTTGGGTCTGGTCTTGGGTGGAAAGATGGAGATGGCAACAGGAGTTGGGTGTGAGTGCCGTTAAATATTTTCTCTACTTTGAGTGGTTGTTTGCCATCTCCATTTCTTTGTGGTTCAGTGTCATGGCCGCACAGTCGATTTCCATTCAGATTTGAGTCATTAATACACTATCATACACTACAAGGTTTCCTCTATGTTTAAAATATCAAATACTTTTTATATCCTCCAGCTAAATGGAATAATTTCACTATCTGCCCTCTTTTAAGACATTTTTGGGACTCCAGAGTAACTGAATCGTCTTCAGTGTGTCCTGACCTCGTACATGCCCAGACCGTTAATCTTAATCTTAAAACTCTTTTCAGGTCATGTTACAACTTCTCATTCAGGGAAATAGCCAGTGCAAAATTTACTGGTATTTTCAAACAGACTGTGTTCAAACATTACCTCTAAACTGAAAATTGCAGTTAATTTTCTGGAAAAGGTTGTATGTGTAAAAGCAACTGTAGAAAACACCTCCCACAAATCCGTTTAGATATTTAGACCAAATTGACCAAACTACATTGCAGAATTGTACCTATGGGAACTTTAAATTTAGCTGTTAGCTCAAATCTTCAATAACAGTTTTGTCAGTATTGCTGTCTAAATGCTTACCGAGTTGCTCAAGGGAGAGCTGTTTAAAGAGACTGCAGGCAGTAACCATGTACTGCCACACAAATGCTTCTACATGTGAAAAATGCCTGCACACATTTCCAGGAAAACACATCTGACAGCCTCACAGTTATGGGTTATGGCTCAACTGGGATTTATGTTACATCCTGTTGGTCAGTAGCTGGCTTAGACCAAAGGAAATTCACAGAAATTATATATATATATATATATATATATATATAAACTTCCTCTCAATTTCAATTGCTTTTTTTTCAGCAAATTTAACATGTATAAATATTTCTATAAACATAAAAAAAAATTCAACAACTAAGGCATAAACTGAACAAGCTTCAAAAACATGTGCCTAACAGAAATGGAATAACGTGTCTCTGAACAAAGGGGGGGGGGTTAAAATCAAAAGTAACAGTCAGTATCTGGTGTGTCAGTATCTGCAATAAGTACTGCAGTGCATCTCCTCCTCATGGACAGCGCCAGATTTGCCAGTTCTTGCTGTGAGATGTTACCCCACTCTTCCATTAAGGCACTTGCAAGTTCCCAGACATTTCTGGGGGGGAATGGCCCTAGCCCTCACTCTCCAATCAACAGGTCCCAGACGTGCTCAATGTGATCGAGATCCAGGCTCAGTGAAGAGCACTTTTTGCCAGTCCTGTCTGGTCCAGCGAAGGTGGGATTGTGGTAGGTGACGTTGTTGCCGGTGATGTCTGGTAAGGACCTGCCTTTCAACAGGCCTACAAGCCCTCAGTCCAGCCTCTCTCAGCCTATTGTGGACTGTCTGAGCACTGATGGAGGGATTGTGCATACCTGGTGTAACTCGGGCAGTTGTTGTTGCCATCCTTTACCTGTCCGTAGGAATGATATTCGGATGTACCGATCCTGTGCAAGAGTTGCTACACATGGTTTGCCACTGCGAGGACGAGCAGCTGGTTTCCTTTCTCCCTGTAGCGCTGTCTTAGGCGTCTCACAGTACAGACATTGCAATTTATTGCCCTCGCCACATCTGCTGACCTCATGCCTTCATGCAGCATGCCTAAGGCACATGCACGCCGATGAGCAGGCAACAAAACCAAATACCTCTGGCAACAAAAGTGAGTATACCCCTAAGTGAAAATGTCCAAATTGGGCCCAAAGTGTCAATATTTTGTGTGACCACCATTATTTTCCAGCACTACTTTAAGCCTCTTGGGGATGGAGTTCACCAGAGCTCACAGGTTGCCACTGGAGTCCTCTTCCACTCCTCCATGACTACATCACGGAGCTGGTGGATGTTAGAGACATTGTGCTCCTCCACCTTCCATTTGAGGATGCCCCACAGATGCTCAATAGGGTTTAGGTCTGGAGACATGCTTGGACAGTCCATCACCTTCTCCCTCAGCTTCTTTAGCAAGGCAGTGGTCGTCTTGGAGGTGTGTTTGGTGTCATTATCATGCTTATTACTGCCCTGCGGCCCAGTCTCTGAAGGGAGGGGATCATGCTCTGCTTCAGTATGTCACAGTACATGTTGGCATTCATGGTTCCCTCAATGAACTGTAGCTCCCCAGAGCACTCAAGCAGCCTGACACTCATGACACTCCCACCACCATGCTTGACTGTAGGCAAGACACACTTGTCTTTGAACTCCTCACCTGGTTTCCGCCACACACGCTTGACACCATCTGAACCAAATAAGTTTATCTTGGTCTCATCAGACCGCAGGACATGGTTCCAGTAATCCATGTCCTTAGTCTGCTTGTCTTCAGCAAACTGTTTGCGGCCTTTCTTGTGCATCATCTTTTGAAGAGGCTTCCTTCTGGGACGAAAGCCATGCAGACCAATTTGATGCAGTGTGCAGCATATGGTCTGAGCACTGACAGGCTGAATCCCCACCCCTTCAACCTCTACAGCAATGCTGGCAGCACTCATATGTCTATTTCCCAAAGACAACCTCTGGATATGACACTGAGCACGTGCACTCAACTTCTTTGGTCGACCATGGCGAGGCCTGTTCTGAGTGGAACCTGTCCTGTTAAACAGCTGTATGGTCTTGGCCACCGTGCTGCAGCTCAGTGTCAGGGTCTTGGCAATCTTCTTATAGCCTAGGCCATCTTTATGTAGGGCAACAATTCTTTTTTTCAGATCCTCAGAGAGTTCTTTGCCATGAGGTGCAATGTTGAACTTCCAGTGACCAGTTTGAGGGAGTGTGAGAGCGATGACACCAAATTTAACACACCTGCTCCCCATTCACACCTGAGACCTTGTAACACTAACGAGTCACATGACACCGGGGAGGGAAATTGGCTAATTGGGCCCAATTTGGACATTTTCACTTAGGGGTGTACTCACTTTTGTTGCCAGCAGTTTAGACATTAATGGCTGTGTGTTGAGTTATTTTGAGGAATTTTTAATTTACACTGTTATACAAGCTGTACACTCACTACTTTAAATTTGGCAAAGTGTCATTTCTTCAGTGTTGTCACATGAAAAGTTATAATCAAATATTTACAAAAATGAGAGGGGTGTACTCACTTTTGTGAGATACTATATATATATATATATATATATTATTCAAGGTAAATTAGACACATCAATGTATTTCTTATTATGTACCACTCATAGTCTTATCAAACTTATATTATTCAGTGAACTGTAGTATTTCTTTTGGCTTTTCTGTAAAAGTAGCATAAACGTGCAATGGAACATGTCTTAATTTAGTCAATTAAAGACTTGACGTTCCTGTAATTCTTTCTGGTCCGTTAGACTTCCTGGAAAAAGCCTTAAAGCAAGTATGTTCAATATTGGAAAGATTGACAGTATTTATTTTTTTTCTTGCAGGCCAGACTTCCACTCTGCCTCACCTGACTGGCTGCTTTTCTCGAGAACTAATGACTTTTCATTGCCAATGGGAGACTGGATCTCTCCACAACCTCACAGATCCTGGAGATCTAAGACTTTTCTACATATTAGAAAAGTAACTACTCGAGTAACACTAACACAGAATTAAATAAATCGCTTGATAATTAGTATCTGTAAATGATGAGAATTCTGAAGATGGGATTTCTGCTCTAGGCCATAAAAATGGACAGTTTGCTTGGCAGAAATGTTTGCTGTGTAAAACAGTTTATTTGTTGGACAGACATATGGCTTCTCCCCTTTATGATTAGCAATGTGCCCCCTTCTCTGCAGGGATTCCAAGAAAAATGAGAGAAAATGGAGTGAATGTCCAAGTTACAGCTCCTCGAGGACAAATGAATGCTACTTTAATTCCAGCAATACCATTATTTGGTACCCTTACAGGATCCAACTACGTTCACACTCTCTTGATTTTGCGTACGATGAAATGTCCTTCAATGTGGAAGATATTGGTAAGCCATGTTGTAAACTCTAACTCTTTATTTCTTGCATACTTTCAAGTAAACAATGATATAACTGTTCACACCAGGCTTATTTCCTTATGAAAGGTAAGTAAATCATCCTTTTGATTGTATATAGGCTGCAGATTATTTTCCTTGACATGCAAGGATGTTATAAACATTTATTCATAGCTGTCCATTATTTTCTCAGTGTTTCCAGACCCGCCTGTGGGACTCAACTGGGCACTTTTAAGTATGGGCTCATCTGGCTTAATCTGTGATGTGGTTGTGAGCTGGGAGCCACCCCACTCGGCAGCAGAGAATGTGAAGACAGGATGGATGTCGTTGGTGTATGAGACACATTACAGAGAAAAGGGTTCAAACCAGTGGAACTCAGTGAGTCTCACGCAATGTTTTCAATAGAACTGTACCATACCAGCCTTAAGTCTCCATATTTATTATATTACACAGATCAGTGCATCATACTCTCCTAATCATGAATGGACATACTTGGATTTATTTTTTGTAGAGTTCCTCTTAAGCTTTATATTAATTAATTTCTGAGAAAGCAAATTAATCATTACATTTGATTAATCAGAGCGAGAGTTACACCTAAGTTCAGGGTAGGGATTTAGGCATGGACAACACGGGCAGCCGCCCAGGGTGGCATCTTGCCGGGGGCAGCACGAGGTGCACTCACCAAAAAGTGGGCACCCTAAAGTTCACCAGCCATCTCATCTCCAACCACCCACAATCAGCAGCCACCCCCTCCCTCGCCAACAACTTTTGTTACAAACTGTAACTGCTACTGCCTGAGGGTTGAGCTCAATTTAATGTGTTTCGACTGTGTTTATCTCTCTTCAGCTAGAGAATGGCAAAGAAACACAGGCATATATCTATGGACTGCGCAGCAACACTGAATATGAGATCAGGGTGAGGTCAAAAATGAGAGGTTACAATTATGGTGACTTCAGTGACTCCATCTTCATACTCATTCCTTACAAAGGTCTGATTTAAGGTTACATCTACCAGTCTGTGGGATTTTTAAGGAAATTACTTGATTTGTTCAGTGATGTTTTGAATGTCCTATTTCAATTTCAGAATCAAGAGTTCCTATTACAGCTGTGCTCATCTTTGCTGCTGTTGGTATCGGGATTATCTTAATGCTGGTTGTAGTTTCACATCAACATAAGTAAGTACCTACTCTATTATATCTACTCTGTAATATAGTTTTCCAGCACTATGTAAGATTAAAATGATTTCCTGTTGTATTCAAATCTTTCTTTTTGGAATGTATTGGAATAGAGTACTGTGCAAAAGACATACGCACATTAGATGTTCCACAAAAATATTTTATATTTTTTGCTTGAGTGTGTCTCAAGAAATATAAATTTTAGATTTTCAAACATTCCTTTTGCAAATAGAATAGATGTAGGACAAGGAGTCATGCAACAGATGGTATAGCCCCACACAGAGCACGAGTCTCAACACTGAGACAGTCTGGGATTACAAAATGAGACAGAAACAATTTAACCTTCGCTGAGCCCTACTTTAAAAGCGTTTCTGACCAATCCTATCTTAGCAACTGTTGCCGTCCACCGTTTCTCTGAAAAGTGCTTGATTTTTTCAAACGAGAGTCTATGGGAGTAATGTGTGTTTGAGTAGCTTTAAGCTGAATTGTTTTGAAATTATCCATAAAATGTAAACGTTGTTGCTGGGTCACTTGTTATCGTGACACAAGGCATCTGGAGAGGATACATGCATGTTTTTTTCTTTCTTTTTTAAAAATCTTTAAATAAATCACAAGAAGAGCATGCTATTGATTAAACTGTGTCAGCCCTCATTCCCAAATGAACATTTATAACACCAGTAAAGACACCTACATTTGCTCCAAGGTAAATTAAAGCTAATAACTTAACGTCAATTCATTCATGAATTGATTCAGGTATTAGTAAAGTTGATAGTAAATAAAGAGTTTACAGCATCAAAGTGATGTTCTTTGAGATGTTATGAGCAGTTCTTTGAGCTCACTTACACTATTGTTATCAGGTGTGTAATTGCTATTATGCAAGGCAAGTTTGTTTATATAGAACTGTAATGCAGTTCAATGGAAAGGAGGCGGCGAGAACCGGATTGGCAATGTAAATAATAGTTTAATGATAAACTAAAACAAAAGATAAAGAAACACACACATGACGGACATGTCTGTAAACGATCTCTCTCTCTCCCGCACCACCGTCCGCAATTGGACTTTATCCCTCTCTGAGGCTCAATTAGCCCGATAAGGGACCGGGTGTGTATAATCACGACCCGCCCTCCGCCCTGTCACATTCCTCCCTCGTTCTCTCAGGCTGGGGAGACCCCGGCAGCTTGACAGTAACGAAAATGACTAACACACAGAATAGGATTTGGATCGGGCTCGTCGGACCAATTGCTGATCCGTCTAAAAACGTCAGTATCGGAGCAGGATCGGTGCATCCCTAGTTGTTTGTGGTGATGGGGTAATTGACCAAAAATTACTTGTAGTTAAGTGAGTGGATGTTTAAAAGTGCTAACTTCACATTATCTGTTTTTGGCCCAACAGCAATCTCAGATTGATGTTTAATAGGCAGCAGATTAAATAGGTTTGATGCGACCAGATAAACATCATGAGAGCTGTTATCAGTTGTTTGTTGTTCACCAAGAGCAGAAGAAGGATGATACATGCCCTGATGGTGTGGAGAGCTCTCTATGAGAGAGGGGGATGATGAACTTGGCCCGCAGGCTTCAGTGGTAGAGGGGCCTGCCATTTTTTGGTTGGTATCTGGGGGCTTGAAGCAATGGAGTGGGAGAACTCTCTTCCAGCATACACTAGTTCCTCCATTCTCTCAGAGAAACTAAGAAGTGGGGATGTTGGTGAGAGGGAGAAAGTGTGTGGTGAGAGGTTATGTAGCTCTGGTGTTTTTGGAGGCTGAAGAATATTATCTTGGCTCCCTTGGTTTTTTCAGGAATTTGTCCTTGGGTCCTGTATCTTGGAACAGTTCTAATTCGTCACAGTCTGACTGTAGTATGCCCTGTTTGTGGGGCTCTGCCTGGATTGTGTCCCTGAGCAGTGAGTGTTGTGACTGTGCTGTGATATTGTGGGATTTATTGATCAAATGTCCATCCAGGCGGTGAAATGCGATCCTCTGGTCATCCTGACACTGCGGTGATGTTGCACGTATTGTCCTTCAGCACTTTTGCACCAAGTTTGTTTGGGTGGAGGACATCTGATTTAAACAGTTCTCTTTGACTCCAGAAAAGATTAAAGTTATAAATGTAGTTCAGTCCTCTCCTGTGTTTTTTTTTGCTGCTGAGTTTGTGATACTCGTGACAGTCTGGTGTCTCAAGGAACTTTGGGTCTAGCTCCCTGTTTATTGCATCAGTTTGAGCTCTCATTTTCATCAGTTACTTTTGGCACCTGTACTGCTGGTTTATCTAGTCTCAGTATAGCCTGTTGAGGAACATGTATACTGATGTATTCAGTGATGGCAGTACCAAAAGGTTCTTTGTTTCAAGAACTGCAATCTTTTGTAAAAGTCTGTGGCAGTTTGAGCAGCAAGTGGCTTTGAGCTGAAAGGCATTTTCTTTCTGTCTGTGTGAAGGCAGCTGTGTTGTCCCATTTCAGAATCAGAATTCAGGAATGTAAACTGCCGGTAGTAGGAGACTGTAAGAACTAGTACTTTGACAGAAAATCCATTTTTTTTTATATATTTTAGTCCCAAAGGTCTCTAGTTTTAGTGTGGGTGCCAACATAATTTGTTTGTGCACATAAGCACTGTGCTGAACTGCTGATATGAAAATAAGAGATTAAACTGCAAAAGCAAGGTTGCAAAGCACGGAGCACTAAGCAAAAGCATCCAAACAGTACTGTGAAAAAGGATTTATATTTTGGTCTGTTCTCACCCAGAAGACATGGAATAAATCACTGGAGTCTTATGGATTAGTTTTATTTACATTTACATTTATGCATTTGGCAGATGCTTTTATCCAAAGCGACTTAAAGTGCACTTATTACAGGGACAACTCCTACCACCACTTTTATGCTGCCTTTCAAAGTTCTGGTCACCATTCATTTGCATTGTATGAACCAATAGGGTTGTAATATTCTTCTAAAAGACTTTGTGTTCTGCAGAAGAAAGAAAGTTATATACATCTGGGTTGGCTTGAGGGTGAGTAAATGATGAGAGCATTTTCATTTTGGGGCGAAACATTCCTTTAACGTGAAGCCCAAGGGAAATAATAATTGACAATTATGATGTTTGTCATCATCGTGCAGTCCTAACTGTATAGGATATCTAAAAAATACACAGATTGTTGTAGATTGAAGTCTTTTACCTGCCAAAAAGTGCTTTCACTTCAATGTGGTCTGATATTTATTCTAGGCTAATGGTGATATTCCTACCACCTGTCCCTGGACCAAAAATCAAAGGGATTGACCAAGTGCTTTTAAAGGTATTTCATCCCACACCCCTTTTTTGGACTAGGATCAGTTTTTCTTTCTTTTCTATAAATTAAAGCTTTTCTATGTATTTGTTTCTCCACAGAAAGGCCAACTGACTGAATTTACATCAATCTTAGGCACCCACCCAGGCTTACGCCCAGAACTGTATAGTGATGATCCATGGGTCGAGTTTATAGAGGTGGATTTCGACGAACCACATGAGAGTCAGGAGGAGCTCCTCATTGCCCACTCTCCGGTCTCTGACTCACTGCAAATGTCCAGTGGTTTCAGGGATGATGACTCAGGTCGGGCTAGCTGTTGTGACCCAGACCTGTCAGATCATGATCAAACAGATCTTCATCAGACTTTAGTCAGTGGACATGATGGTTTCCACCCCCTGTCTCGTGCTCACTCTGGTACACCACAGCCTGCAGCTGTCGTTCCACAAAACACAACCTGGACTAACAGCCTATATTCACAGGTCAGTGACGTTACAAAGCGTGGTGAAGTAATGCTCTCTCCAGAGGAACAAGAAATGCTCTGCAACACAAGGTGTCATAATGAGGCTCTTAAAGATAATGAAAACAATAAGAGGAAGGAACTACAGCAGTTGGTGATGATCCCTGATGAAAGAGGCTACACCTCCGAGCTTGTTGTCAGTGTAATCAATGCCCAACACAGCCAACCTACAACAGACTATTCTCCCTGCACAGAACAGGGTGAAGAAAAACACAGTATATTCAGAGAACTTCAGACAGACAATTCACTTCACCTGTCCACAGCATTTGCCATTCTTCCAAAGCCTACCAATCCAGAGTACACCTTGGTGGATGGAGTGGATTGGAAAAACAGTCTCTTCCTGAAACCAAATACACAAATTGCCCCACAAGCAAAAGCAGTGCTAAAAACTTGGCCTACTCCTGAAGGATACTTGACTCCTGAGCTACTAAGCAACCTTAACTAAAAGTGGAGGACTTTCTTGGGAATCATCACAGACTAGGGATATGTTTGCTCTTAGTGAGATATCTGACACGGTTAGTCAATACTAAACACCATGTGTGATCCATGAGGGCGTGCCAAATAGGAGCTTTGAACAAAGCCAATTGGGCCCCTCAAGTGGTCATTTTTTTGGAAAGATAATTAATGGTTGTGTCAGGCATACATTTTATTCTCTTGATGTTGCCTTAATAACATATTTTAGCATGTTGTTTACTGTCATAAGTTTTTAGATTTGATATTGTATGCTCCCAAATGGAGATGCATAAAAGCTACATTGGTATGATTTGGGTCCTTGAAAAGATAGTTCACCCAAAAACTCTCTCATCATTTACTTACTTTCATGCCATCCTAGATGTGTATGACTTTCTTTCTTCTTCTGAACACAAACAAAGGTCAGACAATGCAAGTGAATGGTGACCAGACCTTTCAAGCTCCAAAAATCACATAAAACCAGCATAAACGTAATGCAACTCCAGTTTTTTAATGTATGTTTTCTAAAGTCATGCAATCACTATGTGTGCTAAACGGAACAATATTTCAATACTGAAAGAAAGTGAAAGTGGAGATTTGTAGTAAAAAAAGGATTTCAATTTTGATCTGTTTCTAACCTGCACCTATTATATCGCTTCTGAAGACAACCGCTGGGGTCATTTGGATTACTTTTATGTTGCCTTTATGTGATTTTTGGAGCTTGAAAGATCTGGTCACCATTTACTTTTATTGTATGGATCTACATGGCTGTAAAATTCTTCTAAAAATCTTAATTTGTGTTCTAAAAGTCTTTGTGTTCTGCAGAAGAAAGGAAGTTATATACATCTGGGATGTCTTGAGGGTGAGTAAATGATGGGTGAAATATTGCTTTCAATTACTTCTCCATAATGTGGACTTTTATCATCTATTCGATTGGAAACAATATGAGTTTTTCCAAAATAACCATTAAATGTCTGTGTAAAGTGCCTATTTAGGATTATATTTCAACATTTTCAGTGTTATAAAGACTAATGCCATGTTGCACATTGAGGGTTTTAAATCAAGAGGGATCCCTTATGTGAACTGTTACAGGCTTTTGTTGTCACTGTATTTTGGTTCAGTGAAAGACTGGACATGCTTTTGTTCAAAAATGCAGTGAATATGGTCAATTTTGTTTAATGATGTGTTTGGGCCATGAATAAATGTTGTGTTAACAGTGCAAAATATGTATAGCTATATATGTGTCTTTGTAATATACAAGGTATTTCATAATAAAAGGCACCAATGATATCTGAAATACTTGTTTTGTACTCTATAACCTACACTCCAAGTCCTGTCAGGATTTTTAAACAAACATCTCTCCACTCTTCAGCTTCTTGGTGTTGATATTTGAAGCAAACATACCATGAATATACGTTATGTTGTGATTTTCTTCTTGAAAGTGAGGTTTAAACCCTGCTTATTTTATCACTTGTTGCCCAGTTCGAATTTGGCCAACATGAAAAAGCTCACTGCAGTCAACTTGGATAAAATAATTAAAGATTAATCCATCTGGAACATGTAAGGCAATTAAATGTATACTTGAGATATTAAGATAGGATAAAATAGCTCCTTTGAAGACCGTAGTGTTGAGTTCAGTTCACTTGACATTTCGACACTAGAGTGTCCTTCTACAACCACCTTGTTGAAACCCTTCAATAATGCCAATTCTAAAAGTGGCTATGGTGTTTAAGTTTGGCGTTAAGCGTTGGACAAAACAGCGTAAGCGCATAGTGAATTACAACAGTGTGAGCACCATGACAGTCCTCATGTAAAATGTAAACCTGCAGAACTTGAAAAACCACACTCGAGCACCAAAAAATATGATTGTGCACACAAATTAACAAGTCGCGAGCAGATATAACAAAAAAGATCTGAACACAAGAGCGAGTTATTTTATACACACAGGCGCAGCTGAAATATTTACGAACACATGTCAGTTTTGGGGGCGGGGCCCAATCCTTTCTGTTAACAAATGCTATTGGCTGCTGAACAAATCCTGTATTGGTTGGCTGCATCTCTTCGAGTCTCTCGTGATTGGCTGTTGGTGGACGAGGACAAAACTCTCGTAGGGGAGAAATAAGAAATATATATAAATAGGAACAATACAATTATTGTCAGTGTAAATGAAAGAAAAGCATCCCCTACACTATACTATTAGTAAATTAAAAGTCTCGAGAGCAAAGTCTAGAGAAAAAAATTATAATTTTATTATTAAAATAAAAGCATCCTTTAGACGTAGCATACAAGTGGATATTTATTAAAACAATTGTCTGGATATATCACTACACATCTTTATTGCAATTTTACTAGACGTTACTTTTTCAGTGAGGAAAAATGCTACTTATAATCGTTCATAAACTATGAAAAAGAAGGCTTCGAATATCTCCACTTACTACAGTGAATATGATTTTTACCAATGAGAACACTCATATTAACCAAATCAGATAGGGATGAATCTACATTATCCATATAAAAGAGAATTTGTGATAAGTCAAACGTCGGGATGTCATCAATCTTAAATGGCAGCCAATTATGTAAATCAGACCAGAAGCTTTTGCCCATAGGACATAAAAAGAACATGTGTTCAAGAGTCTCATCAGCTGCCTCACAAAATACACAGGGACTTCAAATTTAATCCTCTTTCTAAGAAAGTCAGCCAACCAGATATATTTTATAAATTATTTTAAAATGAGTATCTTTGACTTTAGGGGAAATGGGCCATTTGATGAATTTGAAATGTGGTTTATCTATGGACAAGGCATTCATATTTGGAACTTGTAGACACAATCCTCTATTATAATCCCAAAACATTCTAGATTTAAAAAAAAAAAAAAAAACATTAATACATTTGTTATTACATTTACTGTAATGTAAATTACGTTAATTAATATTTGGTAAGGTTAGTGAAAGTCTTATTCTCACATACATCAATGTGTTTTGGATTAACTGTAATAACGGTATTGATTTACACATTTTATTATATTCTAAGTGCGGTTAAGATTATACTTGGGCAATATGTTCCAAGAAGTTACCATTATCATCTAATATATCATTCACAAACACAATACCCATCTCATACCAATCACTTTTAAACAATGATTTCTTATTAATTGTAATGACCCTGTTATTCCATAGGGTGGATCCATGGGGAAAAAACGTTGTGGGTAAATATAATTTTACAGTATTGGAGAAGTTGTTTGTGGAAGTTTGATAATTTAATACAGGGACGTTACTAGGATTGGAAGACGGGGGGGGCTTAGCCCCCAGGGTATTTGTAACTTGCGTTTGCAAAATCTTTGCACTCACATCTAGAGCTACACTTATGTCAACAACCAGTCAAGAAACCAAGATGTTAACAAGTAAAACGTGACAGACATATCCTCTTCTTCCATTTCTACTCTGTTAAAGAAAATTTACTGTAATGTTAGCTTTTAGACACATCAAAGCTGCATGGGGGAATTTACTTAGGCCAGACTTTGCTCCTGATGAGTTATTCTATAAGCAATGACTTAAATGCTATCTGTCTGCTCATGAAAATGTATGATAAAGTAATAGCATACTAATCTAATTCCTCTCTATATAAGATAAGTTGTCCACAGAATGCTATTTAATTACTCTAATTACTGTAACTGCGCTGTGGATTGGTTCAATCTGTGTGTAATTTCGCTGTGTAGTTTGGCTTGCATACAGTTTAACCCAAGAACCAGAATTTTAAGGTCATAGTGAAATTTGACAACACAGGTTTGAACGTTTCTCAATTAAAGATGATTTATTCTGCCAAATGATGTATACAATGTATGATATAACAACAAAAAGGCAGTATTCAAATAAAGGAAAATTAAGAATGAAATCATTTTCAAAACCACAGTCAACCGTTACTTTTTGTTTATTGTCTACTCCATTGGAGGAAGCATCAAAAAAATGCCTTCTGTTTTCAAGGGTGGCAAATTGGTCTATCATTCTGTTGTGACTTAGGTGCTTCAGTATGTCATTTTCAATCGACATGGCTGCAAGATTGTGAAGCCTTTTCTGCCCCCTGATGCTAATTTCATGACTTTGAAATGCAAATTGGTCACATGAAACAACATCCAAAATGTCCAAAAACAGACAAACAGAGGCCAGACAGCTAAAAAGTTGGTAAGTTAAACAAATATGACAAATAGCAGTACAAGAAAAACTAAAAAATAGGCATCACTGCATACTTTATCATGTAAGCTATTGATACGGATCCTATTTAAAGTGGCTACTGTCTAAATAAAATAACCTGATGGCGGAAGGAATAAAAGATTTGGAGTAATGATTACTGTATATATGTACTGTATGTAGGATTGCTTTCATTTTAGTTTCACATGTGTATCTGTGGGCATTTGCTCATCTTTAGCCTACATTTAGGTAACATCTACGTATTTATTTAATTTATCACAGCCAATGAATGCAGAAAGTTAAACTGGTATAGCTAGCATCTAATTGAGTTATTAAATTAGTAGTACTAAATTAATTTAGTAGGTTATGCATAGTGCCTAGACCTGCCAAAAAATGCTTATTGTTAGAAGAAAACAAAGCAATCCTTAGACCTATAGACCATTACTTACCTCGATCACACCGGCTCCCTCAGAATCAACTGGCCTGCCAATCTCCTGCGGCTGCTTCTCTTTCTCTCTGATAAAATATCTTTGAATATCCATCTCATCTGCTCAATGAATTGAAGGATACAACGGTAATAGCATTAACAGGGACCCTATGACATTTAGTTTTCAGTGACAACAACAATCTATGGGGATTGATATTGTTTTATATGCCTGTTATAGAGATAGGTTATATTATTGGCAAAGAATAAAGAGTTGTGATTAGCTTGCTAAGTTCACCATTTCTTGTATTTTGCTTGTTCACTCTAGCTAGACTACAGTTTTCCATAGAAAACCAAAATATCCCCATACCCTATGGAGTCAGTTCAATGCCACATATATTTGCAAACAATATAAAGTATTGCAAAAGAAAATAAAGTTTTGCAAAAGAAAAAAAGTATTGAGCAAAAAAAAAAAAATTTTTTTCAAACAAAAATGAAGTATCACAAAAGTAAAATAAAGTATCGAGGAAAAAAAATAAAGTTTTGCAAACAAAAATAAAGAATTGCAAAATAGAAATTAAATATAGCAAAAACCAAGATATAATTAATTGCAGCATTGATATTGCCACACATATTTTTCTTTGCAATGCCTACTAATTATTTTGCAACGCTCCTTTTAATTTGCATTTCCATCAAGTGTGAGCTCGTGATACCGTTTTGCCTTTGCGCTTCACTTTTTTGCGTGTTTCAGTATATGGCACTGTTTTGACGTGGGGGTGGAGTCAGGGGATTGGGGCGTGTACAACGGGCTCAGGGATGCCTCCCTGGAAGTTACGTCATTAGCTTGAGACACGGATCAAATCATCATGGCTGAGCAGAGGCATCGCGGTGGATTTCAGGTGTGTAAAGTTGATTATTTCCTTTTATTTAATTAGCATTAAATGTGTATTAACAGCGTTTGCTTCAGATAAAGATGTTAGAGATCAGTTAAAGCGGTGGATTTATTAGCCGTACTCGCTAACGTTAGCTAGCAGCTTTGGATAATGTGCATATTTGTAAGGAGTTATTAGTGTTAACAGATAATTGACAATCGTGAGAGGATCCTCTGGTGTCAAACAACAAGTACGCTGTCAACAAGTCATTTTTATTGTAGCTATAAATTAAGTAATATAACAAACTAAGCTGTCATTTCCATAATATCTTGTCAAAATATCATACAAACCTTATTTTGCGTTTTGTATATGTAAACTTGCTTTCTGACTCCTGTTGAGTAGACAAGATAGCGAGTCTTACTACATTGACGAAAACGGGTTTATTTAGTGTTTGTGACGTGCTGGTGTTTATTAATATGTAAATAATTTATAACCAAAGTTTACTATATTAAGTAACATTGCATTTACATATTGCATATAATTAATTTTACTTTTCTGCCAAGGATCTCTCATTGGCATTCATATGTACCTTGTAATAAACTTTCAATTGTAAATCCTGTAGCACTTGGATAATTTCCTCACATTCAAACACTCATGAAAAGCTTTCCTTTATATGTTTGCTCACATTTTCAAAGGATTATTGATTAGAGTGACCATTACTGTTACTGTATACATGTTCCAGTCATTTTACTGTACAGTTTGTTAATTAAAAAATTAAAGGCAAATTCCCCCATATGCAGTGTACAGTTCATTTGAATATAACTTTTATCCTCTTTAACTTAATACGAAGCAATAACCACAAAATAATTACCCCCAAATTAACATCAACACTGAAATAAGAGCGCGTGTTTTATCTGTCAATCAGACGCACATGAAAGTTGCATTCGTTACTATAGCAACAGTAAACTGCGGGCGCATTTTCTTAGAATCATCGTATTGGTAGAAAGAAAAAAAAAAAAAAAAAAAAGGATGCATTTTATTACAATTAAATTAAGACCATCATGTCGTGGTGGTACCATCTGATGGTAATGATGTAAAAAAACAAAAACTCTCTTAGTTGCAAATGGACTGTTTGATCCATGAGAAAGTGAAGTTCAATTAAATAATATTCATTGTTAATTCTTACCTGATGACGTTTAAAAGAAAATATTGGCCTGGCTAAACTCATTTCATCAAACAGGCTTTTGCATCCTGTAAAATACCCTAATATATATATTATATATATATAAAAAAAGTTTACACTGTGCTCTTAGGAGGGGTGCCAACGGTGCAGTTACTTTGCAGTTTTTGTGTGTGTGTGTGATTATTTCAGTATGAATAATAGAAAACTGTCATGTTCATGTTTTGATGCAATATAATATATATAAATAAATAAAATCAAGTTTTTCTTTCCTTGTTTTTATTTTTTATTGTCCAGAAAGCTTGTAACCAGTGATGGTCCTCTTGGCTCTGCAGAGACTCCCTGGTGTCATTCTGCCGCAGCCTCCGCTCCAGCTTATTCCTGTATTAATTTATAATAATTATTAATAATAATGCATTGTATTTATATGTTCCTTTCAAGACAGTGACACCTTAAGCACACTATTGACTGATAATGAGAATACTGCAACTCAACCTAATGTATACTGTTCTCTCTATATGTTTGCTTTCGAAACGTAAATATAGATAAACAGCAAGCCAAACTCTGTTCAAGAGCCAGGATATGAGCGTCTTGCTCCTTTAATGGTACAAAATGTACTGCACTTTACCAGGGCAAAAACACCGGCCACTGAACCGAGTAAAACTGTAAATAAATGAAAGAAATATGGAAAACTTATTAGAAATCAAAATGACATACTTATTAACAGTGTAACAAGTAAAATGTATTTAGATACATTAGGTAAGAAGCATTATCAACACAGCGCACTAGCGCCAATCTGCAATAACATAAACATCTTTAATTATATCACGTTTAAACTCCTGCAATATACACTAGACAGATAAATGATTCAAATTAACTTACAGCCAATGCTTACGACAGGGATTAGAAGATCGATTCAGATGCAACACAGACATCTCAAGCGTTCACTGCACCATGAGCTCTGCATTGCTCGTGGAAAAACGTCAAAATAAAGGTCCTCACATAAGAATTTAACATAATAGCGGCAGGGAAAATGATCTTATACAGAATATTAAACAATCACGAAATTATAATATTTATAAATGTAAATGTCCATCATAAATTATACACAGCCTCTAACAAAGGCAGAACATAATGCAATTTAAACAAGAGTTTATAATGTCAATTACAGAAAGATGTGTGATAATTATTATGTAACATGTGTTATGACAAGTCACAGTATGCAAATATGTAATTTTTAACTAATAAGACAAAAATCTAATATGAGAAGCTAATTTTATTAGGTGTGTGTGTGTATCAGTGTGCAGCCGGTGCTGAAGACACAGAAAACACTGTTGTGCATTCTGAGGGATTGTGCATGAGTACAACAGCATGCAGAAAGTGCGGTTGTTCTTTAGGTGCACATAGCTGTTATCTGAAATAAGAAAAGAAAATACTTTATAAAAGTGTGATCATTTGTAAACAAGTACATGACATTGTTTTGATTTTTCTGTGTTGCCAACTCTCTTCCCTTATCTCTCTGATCTATCACTTGTTGTATCTGGGTTTTCATTTAAATAGATCATTTTAAAGTTAAAGTTCATCTCAATACCATATAAAATGTAAGAAGACATTCTGGGTATGATGTCAGGAGATTATTTCCCTGTAATTTTGTCCAATACTACATTAAATGAGTTTAAATTTAATGTTAATAATCATGGCATGTTTGAACAAGAACTCAAAAATGAAACTTTTTATGAGTGTTTGAATATGAGGATCTGATCCACGTGCCAGGACAAAATGAAATATTTGGGGTGATTTTGCCTTTAATTATATTAATAACAACCTATAAAGGAAAGCTTTTTATGATGTGTTTGAACATGAGGAAGTGATGCAAGTGCTAGGATGAATTTTTGGTGTGATTTTGCATTTAATTTTTTCAAACTGTACAGTAAAATGACTGGAACATGTATACAGTAACAGTAATGGTCACTCTAATCAATAATCCTTTGAAAATGTGAGCAAACATATAAAGGAAAGCTTTTCATGAGTGTTTGAATGTGAGGAAATTATCCAAGTGCTACAGGATTTACAATTGAAAGTTTATTACAAGGTACATATGAATGCCAATGAGAGATCCTTGGCAGAAAAGTAAAATAAATTATATGCAATATGTAAATGCAATGTTACTTAATATAGTAAACTTTGGTTATAAATTATTTACATATTAATAAACACCAGCACGTCACAAACACTAAATAAACCCGTTTTCGTCAATGTAGTAAGACTCGCTATCTTGTCTACTCAACAGGAGTCAGAAAGCAAGTTTACATATACAAAACGCAAAATAAGGTTTGTATGATATTTTGACAAGATATTATGGAAATGACAGCTTAGTTTGTTATATTACTTAATTTATAGCTACAATAAAAATGACTTGTTGACAGCGTACTTGTTGTTTGACACCAGAGGATCCTCTCACGATTGTCAATTATCTGTTAACACTAATAACTCCTTACAAATATGCACATTATCCAAAGCTGCTAGCTAACGTTAGCGAGTACGGCTAATAAATCCACCGCTTTAACTGATCTCTAACATCTTTATCTGAAGCAAACGCTGTTAATACACATTTAATGCTAATTAAATAAAAGGAAATAATCAACTTTACACACCTGAAATCCACCGCGATGCCTCTGCTCAGCCATGATGATTTGATCCGTGTCTCAAGCTAATGACGTAACTTCCAGGGAGGCATCCCTGAGCCCGTTGTACACGCCCCAATCCCCTGACTCCACCCCCACGTCAAAACAGTGCCATATACTGAAACACGCAAAAAAGTGAAGCGCAAAGGCAAAACGGTATCACGAGCTCACACTTGATGGAAATGCAAATTAAAAGGAGCGTTGCAAAATAATTAGTATTGCAAAGAAAAATATGTGTGGCAATGTCAATGCTGCAATTAATTATATCTTGGTTTTTGCTATATTTAATTTCTATTTTGCAATTCTTTATTTTTGTTTGTAAAACTTTATTTTTTTTCCTCGATACTTTATTTTACTTTTGTGATACTTCATTTTTGTTTGAAAAAAAAAATTTTTTTTTGCTCAATACTTTTTTTCTTTTGCAAAACTTTATTTTCTTTTGCAATACTTTATATTGTTTGCAAATATATATGGCATTGAATTGCTTCCATACATTTCCTTTACCTCAAGAAAACGTAGCTAAAGGTAAGCAGGTAATTAAAAACAACTTACAATTTCACTCTGTATCACGACACTTACCAATCTTCCTTTCACCATTAGCGTGTGTATCGGTGTGTGTGGGCGGGAGGGTGTAGCGAGTTCAACTTTCAGATCGAACTTGCAGCGCTCCGGTCTGCAACGCTCTGAAAGCTGCCACAGTTCACACCAATGCAACGAGACGGTGCGGTGCATCATCTTGCTGCACAACGACTCTTTGTACTTCTGTTCAACTTCCGACTTTTCGGCTATTTTTTGTCGCGGGATATATATCATTTGTTGCGTCTAATTCTAAATATGAATGAGGATACGGTTATTGATGAATCGAATTGTTATTGTTGTTCTTAATATCATTTAGGGGGGCTTAGGAACATTTTGGGGTAGCTTCAGCCCCCCTAAAATAGGCCTAACGACGTCCCTGATTTAATAGGAAGCTTAGTTACCTCAAAATCACATTTTAAAAGAAATTCAAGCCCACCTATTTTATTAAATAGAGATCTAGGTATGTGAAACCACATAGTGTAAGGTTGTGATAAGTATGCTTTCAACCATTTACTCTTAAATGCCCCAAACATTAATACATGTCCGTCCACACTCTCCGTTGTGAAGAAGGCTCACCAGCGCCTCTTCTTCCTGAGACGGCTGAGGAAGTTTGGAATGAACCAACACATCCTCACACGGTTCTACACCAGCACTGTAGAGAGCATCCTGACTGGCTGCATCACCGCCTGGTAATAGCAATAGCACCGCCCACAACCGCAAAGACCTGCAAAGGGTGGTGCGAACTGCCAGAAATAATCGGAGGTGAGCTTCACTCCCTCCAGGATATATACAATAGACGGTGTGTGAAAAAAGCTCGGAGGATCAGAGACTCCAGCCACCATGGGCTACCATCAGGCAGGCGGTATCGCAGCATCAGGACACGCACCAGCCGACTACATGACAGCTTCTTCCCACAAGCATTAAGACTTTTGAACACATGATCTCTCACGATCTACAATCAGCACTGCACTTTATTAATCCTCATTCTGTCAAATATATTCTCGCTCCCAATTCAATTAGTGTATATATATATTTAAACCCTTATCTAGTGTATGTGTATTCTACATTGTGTGTATTGTGTACATTTGATATGTAATTGTTGTGTAAGCATGTGTACATTTGTTATGTAAATTGTGTTGTGTAAATATGTTGTTTATTGTAAAGTGGTTTATGTCTCGTCACTGTCATTACTGCAATGTTTCTCGGAACTGCACACAAGAATTTCACCTACTGTTGCACTCGTGTACACAGTAGTGTGACAATAAAGTGATTTGATTTGATTTGATTTAATATTGTAACGCCAATCCAGATAAAACTCTGCATTAACATTGACACACAAACCTTTGTAGTTGAGAACGAGAGGCTAGAAAATGCTGCTTTTCATATGAAGAAAGTAAATGAGGCCCGACTGGAGGTAAAAGAGTATATATGTTTAATTAAATTGTGCTACTGTCACGTGAAGGGTAAACATTAGTTTCGCGTGTATCTGCTCGATTCCGCCCCCTTGTGGATGTAGCAAAGCAAGGCTCAGATTCAGGGACTGACAACTGAGATGGGAGCTTTAAAAATCAACACCAGAGGGAGATGGACGACCGTTATAGAGAAACACAAATGAAACGTAAGTGAAAAGCACTGCCCCTCCTTCTATCATTTATTTTATCAACAGAAATAGAACAGATGAGACGGCTAGTAGTATAGTTTGTTACTGTTATACATTTTGCAAGATTAAGCATTCATTTGTTTTCAAAGTGGAGCTAAAGATACTGAGCTGAAAGTGGCTCTCCACTTTAGAGGAGATGAGAAGGCAGATGAGGGAGGAAAAAGAAAAGCTATGTAAAATCGTTAAACTTCAAATGGAGGTAAAGAAAAAAAGTGGTTCCATTCAGTAACCTATCAATTCAATGCTTTAACTCTAGTTTTTTTTTTTAACCCCTAGAACATTTGACTATTACTATTATTATTATTTAAATAAATAAATAATGGTATTGTTTTGGTTGAAAAAAATAATAATAATAATTAGCTGTGCTCTATCATGACGTCGCAGTTCGATGCTAAGCTTGCAAGAGCCCAGAGCATGTCAATAAAGAGTGACACAAGCTTCTGGTCCTCTGCCACAGACAGTGCTTTAAGTTGGCAGTATGTAGTAAAATGTTAGTTACAATAATAGTGTTAGGTAAGATAAACATGGATAAAAAGTTTGTCCCCAGTTCAGTTTATTAATCCCCAAGATATTTTTAAATAAACATATGTTGCGAACAAAAACAGTCTCAGAGTATATTTTATAACCCCACAGCAGAGAGATCATACATCTGATTGTGTTCAACTTTTCTATGTCTTTGAAAATTTATTTCACTCTCAATATTTTATTAAATTTTGTACATTTAGTTTTCTTTGTTGTATTCTTAATTTCAATGAACACGTTCTTGCTGTTCCAATGTTACGCATTGAATATAAAATGAAATAATGCTGTATAGACTGGTACAGGATAGGTCATTCAGGAGGGGAGGATTTGGCAGGTGACAAGGACGTCCAGGGATTACAGCCTGGGTGCTCCTGCATGGGGTCAGCATACATGTAAACACATCCACCATGTTCTGGATAAAGCTTATAAGCTCATCAAAAGAGACACTTGTTAATTTGTTATTTTCTATAGGCACACACACATGCTCACAAATACACAGAGGAAGTACTTCACTCGTGACATCAAATACCAGGAAAATGCTGATTTATTCAGAGAACTAAACTGGTGCAATTAAGTAAAGATTACAGGATTTTGGTAACAGCTATTAAAGTGAAGCAGTGAAGGAATCTGCAAAACTAGGTTTATTTTAGTGTCCTTGTTACAGTGTAATAACACCAGTAATTACTGATTGTTACTATTTAGCAACATGCACTTACTATAGGTTTAGGGTAAGGGTTTGGTTTAGGGTTAGTTGCTTGTAATGATTCATAATTGACTGTTATTACTATAGTTAATACATGTATTATATGTTACAAGGACACTAAACTAAAGTGTTACCAGAACTATAATATATTTTTGGATCAAAGTGATATGTTCAATGCAGACAAACTCTATGGACCAAAAGAGGGGCGCTATATACAAGGGTGTAGATTTTTTAGATTTGAAGCATTTACATGTTTCCATTGAACATTGCTTAAATATGTGTGTATGTGTGTGTATAATAATGTGTATTAAATTCTTTCACATAGCACTTAAATGAACAATCATATATCAAATGAAAACTCTCATTCTTGGGAATGTGATTATATAGCTTATTTTGTTTCCCTAATACCACAGTTCGGAGGATTTTTAAAAGGATCACAAAGTGAAATATGATTTCTGTAAGACTTTAAATACAAATGTATTTTTATTGTGCGGTGATCACTGCTGCTGTAAGCCCCGAGTTGCCACAAACTTTATATCTACTATTTATTTATTTTACTTGTCAGCGAGCTTGCTTGGGTGAAGAATCCAATGTAATATCTTAGATGTCCAGAAAAAAATATGCCATCCAGCAGGACAAGCATGCTAAACAAATTATCAGAAAAATATGCTATCGATAACTGGTGATACAACTGTATAAATCATTGCAAAGGGGAGGATCTTGCTTGAGATTATAGTCCTCTGAGAGGCCAAGATATTCGGTTAAACAATGGGGGTGGTGCAGGATCTGAACATTAGATTGAATGTCTATGGACAAGCACATCCGTGAGGGCTGAAATGTATTAGAGCACCACCTACATTTCAGATCTGCATTTTAAGATGGAAAAAAATCTGCCATAGTGGAATGAAATCATATTTCTGGCTGGGAAAAAGAGCAAAAAGACCCAGAATTTCAAGCTTACAAAGTTAGGGAAAAACATAAGGTAAAATAAACTCTGTTTATCACAAGATTGTAAAAATAAACATTAGTATTTCCATCCATCCATCCATCCATCGACAACCGCTTATCCTGTGTACAGGGTCGCGGGGGTGCTGGAGCCTATCCCAGCTAACATTGGGCGAAAGGCAGGGTACACCCTGGACAGGTCGCCAGTCCATCGCAGGGCTACATTAGTATTTATGACTTTTTATTTTGCAATTAGTCCTCAGTATGTCAGAATGGTGAGCTTTTAAATTTGAGTGAAAAATTGCACGTGGCAGCCCAAAAATGTAAAGCCATTAGGTGAAATATGAAATATTTTATTTTTGACCTTATTTAGAAGAGAATATATGCACAGAAATATATACATGGAAAATAACACTATGCACCTTGCAAGTGTTTTCTTCTCACTAGAGTGGCACACCTGAATAAGAATGTGCACTAAAGCCACATCATTCACTTTGAAGGCTGGTAGACTAGTAATCATATTATCGGCCAACCCCTTTCATGTGTCAAGGAGGGACCACACTAATCTCATTTAGTGGTGCTGTTACATAACATCTGATCCTACACTATAGGGTCAGAGATCAGCCTCATTGAGATCACAGATAATCATGTCTGTTGGGCCTTCAACCCTGCTGTGTGAGAGCATCCAGCTGACAATAACTTAACAATATCATATGAGATCATCAAAAGAATCAGTGATGCATAAGCTTGCCAGATATTCACCCTTCCTTCTCTGTGCTTCTTGCCTTTTGTGCATCAGGGGCATCGTCTTGGATAGAGGGGAGGATTAATGTAGCTCTAAATAAAGCTGGCAGATTAAGAAACATGACTCCAGCATGTTCTGTTTCACTTTGTCAGAGTACGAGCCACTGAAAACAGGAGAAAATATTCAATGGAGACGGTCAGACTATCCAGGACTGTAGCGAAAGGACATTAAAGACATTGGATTGAGGGAACAGCACAAATGCTTGTCTTTCATGCAGTTATAGAATGCTGATACAATTATGAATAGTTGCATGTTGGTCAAACTTAACCTTAACAAAAACCTTATTTGATTGGATTGTCTACTACATGTGAAAAGGGCACTCATTAGTGAAACAAAATTGTTTTCCTCAGAACTACAAATCTAATAAAAATGGACATGTGGACATATTCAGTGACTTCTAATCCAATAAAAAGCAAAAGGAGCAATGCTTTGGTCTACTGAAAAAAGATTAGCACAGAGGTAAGCTCAATTATTTTACACTTGCTGACATTATTCATTGTATAACTCTTTGTGATAAGTGCAAGTATGGCCTGTAAATGTGTTATACAAAATCACACCAGAGGTCTGCTTAAAATCACAAATTCATTTTGAGGTCTTTAGATATATTACTTAGAAATAGATTTTTACGTAGTTATGTAAATCAAACATATTCAAACGTATCCATTTCCATTACACCTACAAGCATGTCTGCATCCAACAATTTGCCTTTTGGGTTTCTATTTTCATTTCAGCCTTAAACAGTTGCAAGATGCGTACAATGGAAGGTCAGGTGTCTCCACAGGTACAACGATACAACCTTTACACTCTGACGGACAGCTCAGAAAGTGGGTCAGAGAAAGAAGAGGTAGACCCTTCCAAGCACCTGACACCCTTGCAAAAGTTAACACTTGAGATGTGCAGTAATGAAAACACCATAAAGGAAATAACCATTGGTAGAAGGGTAGGCTTCTACAAAGTCCGTGGTCAAATAGGCTTTGGGAACTTTTCGAAAGTCAAACTGGCCTTCCATGCCCTCACCAAAGGTACAGAATTTTAAAGAACTAGAATAGATTTGACTGGCAAATTATAAATATTGCCACATGTGACTGTGTAGTTAAAACATTATCACACTGGTCAGACAGAACAATTGGCTCTCTGGAAATTTGTAACAGTAGATCAGAAATAACAGGGTAAAAGGATTAATATGTAGTGACCTAATCTAGTATTCATTATCCCATCAGACAAAGTTGCCATTAAAATCCTAGAGAAGATGAGGTTTGATCTGCAGACCCAGAGGATGCTGTCCAGAGAGATATCCAACATGGAAAGTTTGTATCACCCAAACTTACTGCAACTCTATGAGGTTGTGGAGACGCCAAGTCGGTTGTACCTGGTTCTGGAGTTCGCTGGAGGAGGAGACCTCCACACCAGAATCAGCACAGGAGGAAAACTCTCTGACCGAGAGAGCAAGATTATATTTGCACAAATTCTATCTGCAGTCAAATACATGGTTAGACCTGTGCCCCATTACAGCAATACATTACTGGACATTCTATTTTGTTTCCGCAGACCAGTGGTTCTCAACCAGGGGGCCTGGGCCCTCTAAGGGGCCACATCAAACTTCCAAGGGGGCTGCAATATGACTTAAAATTATATAAAAACCTTGGCAATCAAAATGGTCTAATTTTTAATTTGTCCCCTCAACAATTTTTGGTTACATTGAAGGGCATAGTTCTTGAAACTTTTGGAGTCTTTCTCTCATCATTTACTCTGCCAGATGTGTATGACATTCTTTCTTTTGCTGAGCACAAGCAATGATTTTACAAGAATATCTCAGCTCTGTGGGGCCATACAATGCAAGTGAATGGTGGCCAGAAATTTGAAGGTCGAAAAAGCATATAAAGGTGTTATAAAAGTAATCCATACGACGCCAGTGGTTAAATCTATATATTCAAAAGCAATATGATAGGTATGGGTGAGAAACAGATACATATTTAAGTCCTTTTTACAATAAATTATCTTCGCTGCTCAGTAGGTGGTAATATGCACAAAGAATGCAAATCGCCAAAAACAGAAGTGAAAGTGGAGATTTATAGTAAAAAAAAGGACTTTAATATTTACCTGTTTCTCACCCAAACCTATCATATCACTTCTGAAGACATTAGTTTTACCACTGGAGTTAAAAAAAAATCATTTTATGCTTCCTTTATGTGCTTTTTGGACCTTCAAAGTTCTGGCCACCATTCACTTGCATTGTATGGACATACAGAGCTAAGAAATGTTTCTAAAACCCTTTGTTTGTGTTTAGCAGAAGAAAGAATGTCACACATCTGGGTGAGTGTATGACATGAGGCATGAGGGTGAGTAAAGGATGAGAGAATTTTTTTTTTTTTGGTGAACTATCCTATTAAAGTGTTGACAAAAATATATTTTTTGGGGGGGGGCTTTGAATATAGTCTTGTAAAATGGGTGGAGGCGGGCTTGAAAAGGTTGAGAACTACTGCTTTAGACTGTAGGTTGCAAGTCTGTCAAATAATTTTAATATCTGAATGAGATTGTTGAATGATGAGAATTTGCATGTGTGTTTATTTCAGCACGAGAACAACATTATTCATCGCGATTTAAAGGCTGAAAATGTTCTCTATACCACCAACGGCTGTGTAAAAGTAGCTGACTTTGGCTTTAGTACAAGGGTCAATAATCGCAACCAAGCCCTTGACACTTTTTGTGGTTCTCCTCCTTATGCTGCTCCGGAGCTCTTTAAAGACGAGTATTACATTGGGCCACCTGTGGATGTGTGGGCAATGGGCATCCTCCTCTTTTTCATGGTGACTGGCACCTTGCCTTTCCGTGCTGACACTGTAGCCAAGCTGCGCCTCAGTGTGCTGGAGGGGTCCTACGCCCTGCCAACCTGGGTATCAGCTCCATGTCAGCGGTTGATCAAGGGGATCCTAAAGCCAGACCCATCAGACCGATGTGCATTGGACCAGATGTTGGGCTGTGAGTGGCTGTTGCCAGTGGAACTCTCTCGCCCACTTCATCACTTATCCCAGCTCAACCCTGTTTATCTCCTGGAGGCTGGCCCTGGGGAGCTAGACAGAGACCTGGAGGAGGTAAAAGAAGTCCTGGAGGACCTGGGAATCACTGAGGAACATATTCTCAATAACCAAGGAAAAAGTATTCGCAGTCCCATTACAGGGGTTTACCGCATATTGTTGCACAGAGTTCAAATAAGCAGCGGAGCAGAGTGTGCACCAATAATCAGTGGAGTTGTCAAAGATCCTAAAAGAGATAGTCTCCGTGCCTACAAGAATTTACTGCACTCCTCAAAACTGTGTGTCCTCTCTTAATCAGCGTAACACAATGTGACTTTGCATTTCAGTTATAATGGCTATTAGTATTGCACAAATAATTTAATATTAGTCATGCATTGTTGTCACTAGTTAACTAATAAAATCTGAAAATGTCCTATTCAATTTCTGTTTCTAAGTGTTATTGCAACATCATAATGCCTCTTTACACAATGAACAAATATAAACAGTCTTTTGACAAAAAAGTCAATCTAGACCATACTAGTCTGTGCTCTCAGTATAAAATGTATGAAAAAGTATGAAAAGTATTCAGCAGAAAATATATGCTTATATATTGTTTGACTTTCAAAGTACTTTTAAAATGATTTCCTTTGGCCAGTGGCCTAAATGTATTCTTCTGAATGGAAATTTGGTTTCTACGAGTGGCTTAATTTATGTGACATTTATGTGTTTCAGTTTTTACATGCCAGGTAGTTGTTTTCTATTTTTGCAAATAAAATTTATGACACAATTTGTTGCCATTTATTGGTGCTCACTGGCCAACACAGCTTTTCTTTTCTTGTTTTGCTTCATTTGTGTGTGTGTGTGTGTGTGTGTGTGTGTGTGTGTGTGTGTGGACAAACTTCCCCCTTGTTTTCTTAGAATATGCATGCATAATCAGTTTACAGTCTCTCTGCATTTTCATTCAAGCCCTCACTCGATGCTGAGAGATGCTGCAATCCGTGCAGAAGCCATAGGCAGTTTGTAAACAATACAGCAACTGACAGGGAGACATACAGTGCCAGCCCTACACTCACCCCCTCCACCGCCTCAACCTTCCATCTGCTCAGTTTGAGCAGCGTCCTAACTCAGACATCTGCCGAAGTAACAATGGGTTCCTTGTGCTGGGGCCCCCAATTTAACGGGACAGCACGCTACTATTGTATTGTAGCTATACACATGCAGATCCCCTGGCGGCTGCAGATGGCAGCTGACACTATCTGCTGCCTACAATCCAGTGTTATAGTAGAATGAAAACTTTGGCAATACATTGACCTACCAACTGCACAGAGAGAGTGCAATTCCTTTTCGATGAGTTTCTACCAGCTGCAGGAGATTGAACACATGACACAGATATATTTTTAATACATTTATTGTGTGTATGCATATTTCTACATTGAACAGTTTCAAAGAGCATATTTAAATATTTTTTCATCATTTTCCATATCAAACTTTTTTTTTTCGTTTTTCATCAGATACATTTGATATATATATAGGCTATATATATATATATATAATTTTTTCTAAAGTGAAACCTTTAGAGAATAAGACAATTCTGGAAAGTGGAAAGCACATTGCTGACAATAAGGTACGTTATATTGTGCAGCAATTTCATTTTGAAAAATGTCCATGTTGTTAAAGTCCATTTTTAAAAATGTTGCTTCGACGCACCGCCGCGTCCTCTGCGTGTCCAACGCATGCGATATTTGCTCTGTGGAAACAGAGACAAAACTCGCTTCTCCTTCCTCTCCAAACCTCATCCGCACAAAGAATGAGGGCCATTGTGTCGCTCTCGTGGCATACCTGACCTCATTCACATAAAGAATGAGGAGCATCTTGGCATGGACGAGACGAGAAACGACGTAGAACCGCGAGGGCCACTCGGGCCTGCCTCGCGCTGCCTGGACTGATCAATCTCCTCAGGAGCTTCCAGGGATGTGGAAACATCATCATCCTTGATTCAAAGGATGAGCCGAGTATTCCTCAAGGTTTGCAGCGTCTCAACAGAGAAGAGTAAACTAGCTCAACGCTTGAGGGTGATCTCAGGAACCCACTCGTTGTAGCTGCGACTTTCTTCACAGAACAGGTGAAGCTTTTCCAGAGCTGGATCCTCCCATGAACCCTCAGCTGGGTTCTGTTGTGATCAAAATAAATACGCAATTAATACGACCTCAAAAAAAGTTGTAAATACATGATTTTTTGTTATGTTATTGCCAATGAGAGCAAAACGTTTCTCGTACTATACATACCGTGATGAGAACACAGTGAGCATCCTCAAGTTGTTCCGACTTGTCGCCAACAATTTCAGAGAGACGCTGCATGTCATTCACTCTGACGATGCTGATGTCGTTGTCAAAACAGAAGGCTTGGATAAGAGTGAAGTGAATCTGAAGAGCGATGTCATACTCAAATTCCTCATCCATCGCCAGGACGCAGAAAGACACACTGTCTGGGTCACTGAAACACAAGAAAAACATGATATTAGCATAACTGGCACTAATGAATCCTTCAAAACTCTTGCTTAAAAGGTTGAAGAAGGTGTTGAATAAGGGAGGCAAACGAACAGAATACTCACACATTCATAACTTTGGCAGATTCATAAACCCCAATGGTGAGGCATTCGTTAGTTTTGGCGGAAACCAAAACATCTTCGAGGGCTTTTCCAGTGCACTGAGCTCTTTCGCTGAGCTTCTGGATTAGAATTTCTTCAAGAGTCATGATGCTGGTAGTTATTCCACAAGGGAGCTGATCGATAGCAGAACTTCAGTTGGAGGTTATCTGAATGGATTGGTGCTCAAACGGAGTGTGCTCGCCCCTTTTATACTTTCCGGCTTGTGGCGGCTATGAAAGAAGCATCATCTGATTGGTTTATCTGAATGGTGCATTGGTATGCTAATGTTATTGTCACCCTCCGGCTCGTGGCAGATTGATGAGGGCTGTAATGTCACTTTTTAAGGCTTGCAGCCTTTAACTTGAGTAATTGTTTTGATTATTTCTGTTTGATTAATTTCGGATTATTTCATTTGAGGAAATTAAACTAAAATATATATTATCATTGCGTCTTTTCTTGAGCTTTTTTCGTTTCATTAAATGTATATTCGCAGAGAAATATATGGTAACTTTTATTCACAGTCTGAAAGTGATTCAGAGTTTTATTTTATTAAAAAAACACTCTCCCCTATTAGGCTACACTAAACGGAGGCATACACTGCAAAAAAAACATGTTAGTTTGTCAGTGAATTTCAGTATTTTTTAGCTAAGAATTTTATGGTAAAAGTGAGCAAAAGTGGATAAGGAATTTAATCCCCCGCCCCCAGCAAAAAAGACAGGTGGAGTGTGGCCATCTGTGGACACACTGAAACGACCCTATTGTGAGTTTAGAAACTTCTATTATTAGACGCCTTTACAAATGCAAATAAGATGCGCGTGCCATGACGCCCTGCTGCCCAATCTGGCCTGCTGCTATACAGCCACAGACCACGTGACAAGATGCAGCTTTTCAAATGTAGGCCACCCTGCAAAATCAGTACTGTTTATATTGTTTTATACATCTTTTCTCCGTGTGCAGAAGCATGCTCAGCTCTAAAACTATTATTGTTATGCAAGAAAACGACTTGCGTTACACGCATCCGTGTTTTGGTCACCTTTTTGTTATTCTAAACAGCTTTGCAGTGCAATTATTTGAGAAAAATATTAGAATTAGAAACATATCAGATTTAGAAAAATATGACCAGTTTTATAGTGAAGAAACAATTCGGAATCACTGACTGCAAGATTATATGGAACGAGTGTAAGAAGGCTGTTATTTGAGAGGGTCAAAATGACAGGTTGACGATGACTGATTCATTCAGGCCCATTGTTTCCATGCAGAACAGGAGCAGATGGAGAGGCCTCACTTTAGGACGCACCCACTCACCCCCTCACAACCCAGTAGCACGTATCACTATTGTTTGCAAGTTTTTTTTTTTGTCTACTTATGAATAGAACATAAAATAGGTGCAATCTATAGTTTTTCAAATAGGTAGTAAAGCTGCAGCGAGGATAAATGCAAGAAACTTTTTTTTAACATTATTGAGATGTCAATTTCAGATTGAGTCTCGTATGCAAAAATGTTTACATGCATTTGGATTTTTTTTTTCATTCATGCATGCATGCATGCATTCAGATATTTCTATAAAGTCTTTGTATTTTATTTACACAATATAACGTAAAACAACAACAACAACTGAAGAAGTATAGTTTAAAATCTCAAAGACACTTGCAACGGGTATGCATTGTTCTGGTATCACATCTGCAGTCCGAACAGCTCTTTAGTGCGCGAGAGTGACAGGTGTTCCAAGACAAACCTGCTCAAGCACAAAGTAGACTAATCGAACAATTGCTTTTATGTCATGCAGCTGCAGATTAGGAGAGTCAGCTGTCATAAAGCCATTTTATTTTTCTCTATAGATGACTTACAATCAACAAAGCAATAAAAGTCAGAAAAAGTCTACACAGATATGGTCAAGACTATAAACAATAATTGTATATTATGTGCTTCTAAACAATAAAAGTTAAATTCAGACCCATGGCTAATTATACATTCAGTTAAGAATAGTCCGACAAAGAACAGAACAGTAATTAAAAATAGAATAATAACAAAACCAGCGTTTTGAAAAAGCCTTTTAAATGCACCATAAATTGGCTATAGATTTTGTGTCTGCATATTAGATCCAATAGCTATATAATGCCGAACTTTAGTCAGCTGATCTTATAATCTTCCCCCCATCAGCAGATGGGGAGTGTTTCCATAGCAAAAGAGAAGCCTGTCCAGATGCCACGCGCCTCGAGTAAGGCCAGGATATGCAAATTAGCCACGCGTGTCTGATACAATCAGCAACAGATACATAACTTTATACACACTAAATCGACAGCAAAAGTTTGATAATTTCACTTTGGGACAACTACACATTTGCATATCTTAACAAAAATAATTGCACCTGCAATATCAAGAGATATTATTTCTGTTAATTAATTTAAATAACCCCCATTCTTTTCTTTTCTTCATTTTTTTCTATTCTTTTTTTTTTTTTATTCAAAATTTTTTTAAAAAAAAAATCAATAAATTAAACACATATGCCTATTCGCAGATTGGGTTATGTTGGAATATAGGCTAGTTATAGTTCATGTGTACAGTAATATGAAATGCTTCAAAGCATGAAACGTTTTTGGTTTGTCTTCTGACAAAAAAAATTCATTAAGGGCATAAGTGAAACGGATCAGAATTGAATCCTTTCTTAGACTAGATGTCACGCATGTCTCAAGGCACGCGCCAGGGACACGTCCGTTTCTTCATTATTCTCGACAGCCAATCAGATTGTGCAGTGGAAGCGCGTGCCTCTATACCACTATAAATACTGGTCGCGTGTCAGGTAGAATCTCACTACAAACTAATTTCGCTCCGCTCGAGCCACTACTGTATTTAAACTGCTACAGCCAACTTTACTCCAAACCAGGATGGTTAATGAAGGAACAACCCTGTCTGAGGCCCTGCTGGCTGCCAAGGCTGATGGTCGCCTCACTGTTGGCGTCTATGAGTGCGCGAAAATAATGAACGAGTAAGTCTAAAAGAACATCTTCCATTTAATATTCAATGCCAAGTTTGATCCATTGATCCATATTAGGCTTATGTGCACGTTAATTCACTTCAAACCTTCATCTTGTTTTCACAGGGACCCTGATAGTGTGTCTTTCTGCCTTTTGGCTACTGATGACTTTGAGTGTGACGTCGCTCTTCAGATTCACTTCACTCTGATTCAAGCGTTTTGCTTTGACAACGACATCAGCATCGTCAGAGTGAACGACTTGAAACGTCTCAGTGATCTTGTTGGCTTCAAAGGTCAGCTTGAGGACGCTCACTGTGTTCTCATAACGGTAAGGATGTGTGCTACTCAAATATAACGTTTAAATGAACAATTAAACTCATTTTAAATGCTTGTTTTTTTTAACGTTTCCATTCTGTTTTTCCAGAACCCAGCTGAGGGTTCATGGGAGGATCCAGCTCTGGAAAAGCTTCACCTGTTCTGTGAAGAAAGTCGCAGCTACAACGAGTGGGTTCCTGAGATCACCCTCAAGCGTTGAGCTAGTTTACTCTTCTCTGTTGAGATGCTGCAAACCTTGAGGAATACTCGGCTCATCCTTTGAATCAAGGATGATGATGTTTCCACATCCCTGGAAGCTCCTGAGGAGACTGATCAGTCCAGGCAGCGCGAGGCAGGCCCGAGTGGCCCTCGCGGTTCTACGTCGTTTCTCGTCTCGTCCATGCCAAGATGCTCCTCATTCTTTATGTGAATGAGGTCAGGTATGCCACGAGAGCGACACAATGGCCCTCATTCTTTGTGCGGATGAGGTTTGGAGAGGAAGGAGAAGCGAGTTTTGTCTCTGTTTCCACAGAGCAAATATCGCATGCGTTGGACACGCAGAGGACGCGGCGGTGCGTCGAAGCAACGTTTTTAAAAATGACTTTAACAACATGGACATTTTTCAAAATGAAATTGCTGCACAATATAACGTACCTTATTGTCAGCAATGTGCTTTCCACTTTCCAGAATTGTCTTATTCTCTAAAGGTTTCACTTTAGAAAAAATTAAATTGACAAAAAAATGAAAAAAATAAATAACAATAATATTAGTATTTTAAACCTCTAAATGTTTCACTTTAGAAAAAAATAAAATGACAAAAACAATGAATAAAAAGGTTAAATATGAATAATTTAAACCTCTAAAGGTTTCCCAACACTTTACAATATGGTTGCATTTGTTAACATTAGTTAACATGTGAACAATACTTTTAAACAAGAGTAGTAAATGCTGTAATGTTAGATTCAACATATACATTTTTAAAATCAAAAGTTGCATATGTTAACAATAGTTAATGCACTATGCTAGCATGAACTAATAATGAACAATTTAATTTTTATTAACTGACATCAACTAATATTAATAAGTGATGTAAAAATATATTGTTCATTGTTTGTCCGTGTTACCTAATACATTAACTAATGTTAATGAATGTAAAGTGTGACCGGTTTCACTTTATAAAACTTAAAATGACTTAAAAAGAAGAAAAAGTTCAAATGGAGGAGTATTTGATATGAAAAAAAGCATTATGAAAACTATTTTTAAATCCTTTCATCGTAGACTAAAATGAAACTAAAACCAATGAGAAAATTATGAACTTTGTGTAAAGATTTCACATTAGATGTTTTGTATCAGAAAAAGGAATACAAATAAAAGATTGAATTTCACTTGTTTATGCAGTAAACTTTTTCTTGACAATGTCATAATAATAATTGATTCATCAGCTGACTTTATAGGCCTTACATTTTAAATTTTTTGTGCAACTGTAGGAGAATTGTTTAACCAGAATATTTGATTATTGTCATATTCAGGTCATACTTGGATTTGCATTCACACAAACATTATACACGTATAGGCCCATAACTGAAAGCACCATGTGCATGCTCTCTTAGTTTCTTTCTATGCAAACAATTGTTCCCTTGCAGAAGTCTAAAAAAACTGAACTGTTACTTATAGTCTATTTTCTGCATATAAAATTACTACATTTAGCTTATATATGTACATTTACAATGACTCTAAATCTGCTTGACTGCCATGTGAAACTTGATGAGTGAAAAGGAAACGACACTTTTGACTGATAAAATTGTAAGCAGACCACCATACACTGTAAAAATTCAAAGATACTTGAGATACCATTTGGGGTTCCTCAATTACCACACAAGCAGAAACATCTAGAGATCTAGGAACTCAAGGAAGCCTTTTTTATGGGGTTACCAAAGGAACAATTAACAGTCCTTTGTGTTATTTAGGTCTTCTAGGCACTAAAAGCAAGTTTCTCAAAAAACTGAAAGGATTTCATGAGAATCTCCAGAGGGTTCACTCAGTTTGGCAAACAAATGGTGCATCGAGATCCTTATAATTTTTAAAGTGTAGAATGTAAAAAAAAAGAAAGAACTTCTTTTTGTGATAAGGAAAAGAAACGGGGCAATAAAAGAAAGAAACAGGGCAAACATCACAAGGCTAAACCAATTTAATCTGTATTGGGGGACTTCTTGTCTGACCTGTAAATATGGATTTTTATAGTATTAATAAACAGAAACATCCAAAGTATAGAATTAGAAAAGTTACATTTAGTGACTTGGAATTTTGCAGATGTGTATGTTCCAAAGCAACTTACAATACTCTCATTGCAGTCAATCCTGTTGGACAAACACTTTGTAATCATAACTGAAATATCTACACTCATTGAACACTTTTATTAGGAACAGCTTTACACCTACTTATTCATGCGATTATCTAATCAGCAAATTATGTGGCAGCAGTGCCAATGCATAAAATAATGCAGGTACAGGTCAGGAGCTTTAGTTAATGTTCACATCATCCATCAGAATGAGGAAAAAAATCTTTAAAAAAATAATTTATCTCTGCGATTTCAACCGTGGCTTGATTGTTGGTGCCAGATGGACTGGTTTGAGTATTTCTGTAACTGCTGATCTCCTGGGAATTTAACGCACAACAGTTTCTAGAGTTTACTCAGAATGGTGCCAAAACAAAAAACATCCAGGGAATGGCAGTTCTGTAGATGTTGTTGATGAGAGGTCAATGGAGAATGGCCAGACTGGTTTGAGCTGACAGAAAGGCTATGGTAACTCAGATAACCACTCTGTACAATTGTAGTGAGCAGAATAGCGTCTCAGAATGCACAACATGTCGAACCTTGAGGCGGATGGTTACAACAGCGGAAGGCCATGTCTGGAACTTTATTAGGACCATAGTGTTCCTAGTAAAGTGCTAAGTGAGTTTTTATTCCACAAACATCTTTCACTTTGAATCTGACTAACCATGGCTAACCTGTGTGTAGGAGATCTGACAGCAATAAATATTGGACGGACTTCTTATTTATGGTTGGTTAAATATGGGGACTTATGAGGACATGTAAATGGCCGTCAATCTGTTGTTGGTGTTGTTTTTGTTTCACCTGAAGTCACCATTTTGGTGATTATTGCTACCTTTGATGAACTTTTACTCACTTAATTTCACCCATGGGCAGCATCAGGGTGGACAATAACAGGGTGGACATTCAGTGGATAAATGAGCCACTACATTGTCTGTGACTGATATCTAGGGAATATGTTTGTAAACTAATATTTTCTGAATGTATTTCTGTTAATATAAACACTGTATATTCCCACATATCTTCTCATATCAGGGTAGTCATGTTAAAAAAAAGGAAATCATAAAAAAATTTAGTTATAAACTTCAAATAACTCAAAGTAATTTTGCAGAATGGGTGATGTACACCTTCAGTGTGTGTGATGTAATTTCCTAACATTCAGTATATCTTCAGGGATAGTCATAGTATCAAGACATCAAGGGGCAGACAAAACAACTCCACCATCAGTGGTAAAATTACACATTTACCACAATTGAACACGTTAGTGAGAGAATGTAACACTAAACTCTTACTGTATGTGGATGAAAAATTTAAATCCAGTGATTTAGCTTTATTTTTGTCAAAGATGTTTGACGTGCAGTTTTGGGGCATGAAATGACAGTGCAATAGAAAAGGATTTCAATTATTTAAAATTTAACTTTTAAGTCCACATAAGTTTGTAACATTAGTCTTTATTCTTTATTCTTTTTAAAAAGCCTATCAAAATGGTTATCGTGTGAAATTAAACAATATAAGTACAGCACACACCTGAAATGGGGACTCAAATGACAGAGAATTGTTAAATGACCCATATCCACAGGTGTTACTGTGCGAAACATTGCTTTACATTGAAAAGCAGCTCGGACAGATGCAAAAATGCATTCAGTGCAAATGTCCCCTATACTAAACTTAAAATGAAAAACGCATTAACATAACGACAAAGAAGAGTGAAAGAAAGAGAAAGGCTAAACATGAAAATAGTGTATTTTTCCTTGGATTAGTGTCGTTGCTTTGGCAGTAATGTCAATAGTGTTTATCATAAGGGAAATGTAAGAAAATCACATTAAGTGTTTTAACTACACCTGTACTACTGTACTTTTATTTTCAATTAATGCAGTAATGCAGTTTTTCTTACCTCTCTCTCCCTCTTCCAGAATGAGCTCTGACATAGTATGCAATAAAATATAATGGCATGTCATGAATAGGTGCGCTTACTGGAGGCTTAAAATCCCAAAGGTGAGAAACAATTAACATGCACTTGGATGCTTTATGATTTTGACAAAATGATCTTGCTTCTGACACAAAACAAGTCAGAACACATCCACTGATTCTCACTGATCTTTCCCATAGCCGTTTCCGTTAAGTGTAGCGTCCGTGTAAAGCAAAATCCAATATATCATACAACTTACGTGAAAGGTGTGTGTGTGTTTCAGGCCCATTTCTCTCGTTTGGTGAAACATTCTCAGCAGTTTGGGAGTGTGACGCTAAAATATGGGACAAATGGCATCGCATATGCATTTCATACGGAACACATTTTTTTCCCTTAATTACAGGACGATTCCTTATTTTACAGGATGTTTGGCATATTTATTTTACCTGATACTGCTTCAGAGTGAGGGTGATTCTCTCTCTCTCTCTCCACTCACTGTCAATAATGGTTGGCGATAATGGTTGTCAGGGGCAGGGAATGGCAGAATTCAAGTGATAATGCTCCAATTACAACAAAGAATCTCCAGTTTCACAAAACAGCATCCAATACAGTTAAAGTGAAACTAATACAACAGTAGATTATGGACTTCTGAAGCAACAAAGTGGGTATACTGAGGGTATATGCAAATATTGATCCTTAGAAGTCATTATATGCAAACTGCCCTGGGAAAAAAGTAAGCATACAGCGTATACATGCATATGGCCCCAAATACACCACTGCTTTTGTAATACTTACATAAAAGTTAATACTACACTAATACAATATAATGTGGTTGAACGTTTTTGTTCAACAGAAAAAATATATTGTGCAAAGTACATAGTTGGAAAAATGTATATTAACAAAACTTGTCTTCAGTATAAGCATCTCTTCCACTGAACTAAATGGTATCTTATGGTATCAATATATAAAGTTTTTTGTCATATATATATATATATATATATATATATATATATATATATATATATATATATATATATATATATATATATATATATATATATGACAAAAAACTTTATATATATATATAAATACAATACACTTTCTTACCACTTTCTAAAACATTGTATAACCTTGCAAGAGTAGTATGGCTGAAATTGCTTTACCCTTGCATCTCCAGCTTTGTTCTAGACTACCAATAAGGGTAATGAAGCACTCAAACAAGCCCCTGCAGAACAATACACCAGCATGCAGGCGGCCCCACTGTACTCTTTCAGAGAGCCAGTGCCTGCAGAATACAAATAAAGCCATGCCCTAAAAACTAAAACCTTTAGTCTACCCAGAGACTAGGCCATAAAAACCTGCTCCATCTGCTCTTGTGCATAATGAGCTGCAGTGTAGGTGCCTAGTAGGGGGAGGAGAGAGAGAGGTAGAGGGCCGCCCTGTGCCTGGCACAAGCCAGTCCCTATACAACCATTCTCCCCTGGGATATCTGCTTCTTACCCCTACCACTCAACGGGTCTCACAAGAGCTAAGCGGATTCACCCAATTAGGGCATATTCTGCTGGTGAACCACTTTGGAGAACTGAGGGACATTCTGCACTGTTCCAAAGATGAAGTCTGCTGTCACGTCCACACACCGATTGATATAAGAGCATTAAACAAATTATTTTTTGAAACATTTTTCGCCATCGGAAGTCGAATTCAAGATTGCACGGATTCCCATTGAGATGACTATATTTTTTTCTGAGCAGTTTAGACGTGTGGTTGTAAATTTGACTGTGCCTTAATATCTCCTTTTGTGTTCAACAGAAGACAGAAAACCTACAGGTTTGGAACAACATGAGGGGGAGTAAATAATTATATCAGTATCATTTTAGGTTAACTTTCCCTTTAATTACTAATTCATTATTACATTATCTCTCTGGCCCTGACTCACCCTATTACATGGGTCTGAATGGCCTTTTCAGCCAACCCTCATCCCCCTCCCATTCCAAATATGAACCGGTGATGCCCCAGGAACAGCAGCAGATGGTGATGAAGGGTGAATTGGGAAGGGGTCTCCTGTTGCCGAGGCTACAGCCATCGGTATTTCTGTTGTCCCAACAAACACCTTATCACAAAACAGCCTTTGGGTGTTACAAAACAACGAGGGAACAAGCACATGAAGGGATGTTTTGGTAGTGATGTCAACAGAATCAACAAGCTTCTTGATATATTCTTGTTTATTTTGTTTGTGTACTCTAAATTACATTAAGTAAAAGTTAGAACAGAAACAAATATCAAACATTCACAAATTGTTCATTTGATAGATTTTTAAAGGTTCTTTCCAAAGTTCAGTGGGCAACATCAGTTTCTTCTAGCTAATCATAGACTTCTTAATTAGTTATATTTTGCCCCTGTTGCCCTGGCAGGTTGGAGAGCAGGCCTGTAGATTATAGTTTGCAGTAAGAGAGGCTCCAGTCTGCAGTGTATGTTAATCACTCATTGTGTGAGCCAGCTGTCTTTATGGCTGAGGTCAGAGGTTTGGCCCTCCTGCCTAATGCTGACAGCCCCGCATGAGCGCCAAGGCCTTTTCTCCTCCAGATCACCTGCTCAAACATGTGGAGCTTTAGTCTCTTGAATCTCATTTTGATTTTGCAGGCAATTCTTTGTAAGAACTAGAAGTCATAGCTTCTGTATGCTTTGTTGTTTTATAATGTGACAAATAATGCAAACAATGTTTATTTTATTCCATTATCTATGCAAGGATATTTTTCAGTTCAACAAACAAGTCTGCAATGTTGAATCTAGAGTGTGGTTGTTCAAGTATGGCTAATGAACAATACTGGTAAAGTTTACAACCCATTAAAGTACACATCTGCAATGCTGTGCAATGGCAAAATGCATTATCTACACATTTTGTCAATATTAACACAAAGTTAAGACCAAAGTTGGGGTCTCTAAGACAATGATCTTCCCTGTGACAGATGGGTTTGACCCAACTACACTCAGATTAAGAGAAAACTGCAGTAACCACAAAATATACACTAAAACCATATATCTTCAAAGCCGTTTCAGTGTTGCTGTAGTTAATGTATTGTTGTAGGGCAGACTGTTCAAGTACAAGTTAAGCGTAATCTACAGCATTCATGACAGCAAACAAGAATTTTATATTTATATTTACTTGATATTTAACCTTGTGCGACTCGTGCGTGGACATTGTATTTTGGTTTCAATATACACAACGCATATTTTAATTTGATTTAAACTGACTGATTTAAACTTTCAACGTACGGAGATGCGACAATACAATATGTCACTGATCAAAGCAGAGTTTGTCTTTGGCAGAAACACCAACAAAACTACATCTAGTATGAAACCTAATTAAAGTTTTTTTGATACCTGTTTGAGTCAAAAGATTAGATTCTAGTTTCATCCGATATGCCGTTTTAAAAATCTGAGCGGCGTATCGTGAAACGCCATGCTGCTAAACACAAAGTACACTAATGTGTGCAGTAGCACAAGGTTTTCATTAGAAATCCTTTATTTACCATGCATATTCACATTGAGAAAAAAATTATTTGCTTTCAGAGGCTTTATATGGAGATAGGATGAAAATACGGCCCATTTCAAACTATTCTGAGACCAGTGCAGACAGACAGCACACTGGAGGTTAAGTCATTCACTAAATAGGCAGCAAGGGAGCATCCTAAAACTCTCTATGCAGCTAAGTACTCCTAAAATCTGTACAAACTAAGGTTCAGTTTCAGGCTGCAGATAATGTTTGGACCACTCAATATGGTTGGCAGACATGAGACAATAGTATCCAAACTTGGTATTACTTAAAATTTCACAACTTGGTCCCGCTGTCCACAAATGTGTACATACATTTTGAGAAAAAATGTTTGCTCTAAACATTATACACGTTAGCATAATTAGCAGTGATTTTAAAAGTCATGCAGAATATCTCGTGTTTATAAATCTTTCTCAATGGCGATAGCAGAAGTGATGATGATCTTGCGTTCTTCACTTTCAAATGACTTACATCACTTAAAGCGTGATTGCGTCACTCAAGGCCAGCTAGAGGGCATCCACCGGGACATATCCAAAAGATCACACCCACCAAGAACAAATCAAAGTCAATAAAATTGGCTGATGAATCTGACAATCTGACTTTAGTTACTCATTCATTTGCACTGTTTAGGGATTCTGTGTAAATGCTGAAGGCCTGACTGGGTGGAGCTCAATCTCACGCGCTGCTTCAGGCATGTGATTTGTGAAACAGTTGTCACACTTTGCTTGAAAGCATCAAGGAATACATTCTGATTGGATAAACTAATTTTTCTCTATTTGTTTGTAGAATAATTAATAGTGGAAAGCAATTAAAATACATCGGCAAAAAGGTGATTGAGAACGAATGGATGAATAATATTTATTTATTTGGCATGTTAGAGAATTAGCCTCTGCCTTTAAAAAAAGTTGATCACTAATTGTGTATGGCATGCATCCGTCTCTGTGTACACTTTCATGGATGTGTAAACAGTGCATTGTCTGATTTCAAGCTAATCAGCATTATATCAGAACTAGATCAAGGGTGTGCAGTGCTGATACATGCTGGCAACTGTTGACAAAATGTAGCTCTATCTGCCAGACTTTGTTATGACTATTTGAGATTGCTGCAGGCTTACCACCCTCTGCAGTCACTCTTGATGGTGCTAGACCAGGCTGGTTGGTTGTGGTTTTTGTTACTGTGTTAGGGGCTTGGGTCAGAGAGTTTGTCTGTAGTGGCACAGCTTGGGCCTCGAGGGTTGCAGAAGAGCCATATCAGATGGTTGAAAGCAGAAGGTGCAGAGAGGCTCCCCCCTTTCCACCAGTAGACAAAAGCTGCAGCCCTCTCTCCAGCTCCGAGCTCAAAGAGAAAGGGAGTGGGGGGAGTCAGGGGTGACAAAAGTGCATTGAGGCCCCTGTCCAAAGGATAAAAAACTCCCCTCCCTTTGTTGATGTTCTGAAAGAATAGCGTGGTAGCAGTGGCAGCTGCTGCGCCTGCACAGGACATTTGAGCTGCCCCTTTTCATAAATACAAAGTCTGGAACCAGTGGGGGTATTTTGGAGACAAGGGGCATTGAGGATTTGTGTTCAAAATGAAAGGCACACTTTGCAAATACAACATCTCGTGGCAGTGTAGGGAGGAGGTGATGGAAGGGGGATGGTATGGGGATTCGAGCTGACAAAAAAAAAAGAAAAAAAAAGAAAAGAAGAAGAACTTTCAAGGATGATGGCCTTTAACATGAGTATATCAATCATTCCACAAAAGAGTCCCACAGGGTAGCCATATGGGCAGAGGATCCTGGCTTTTGTCTAAAAATTACCGGTGCCTTTTATCACAGTTTAAACAACCACTAAGAATTCAGCAAACAAAAGTCTTCATATTTAGCTTCGGGGTATTTATGAGTTTATTTCCCTTCAAAGCAACTGATCTGAAAAAAGTTAGTGCAATTGGGAAAACTCTAGTAATGTTCTTATATATGGAATTACAAGTTGAAATTAGTTATTTGAATGACTTCTTTTAACATAAGCAGAATTTAAATAATTTGACACAACGTAGTTTTGAGAAGAGGAATGACTACAGTAAATTTCTTCTGAGTGCAATTTGTGCTATTTCAGAAAGAGCATGCCAGAAGGATCTAAACATTCACGATTTTTAGGAAAAGGCAGAGATTCAAAGAGGCCCAAGATAATTAATTAATCCCAACCACTTTGAAAGAACTCGACGGATTAAGTGTGCTAAAAACAGAACACGTTTTAATGTTAAATGGCGCCCTCTTGTGTTACTCGTTTAAAACGCAAGTGTTCATTTAAATCAGTTCATTTTCCAAAGATTAACTCTGTTTATACTCTGTGCCTGTATAAATACATTATAGAGGAGATACTTTATATTGGAAATGTTATTATATATTTTAATATTTTTCAGAATAGTAACTTGGGCCATTGTCTTTTGTTTATTCATATTTAATGACCCAGTAATTGTGTTCCTGCAAACAGACTACAGTGACAAGGTTCCTAGGATGAAAACTGATATCATGATCACACAGGAATTTTTTATTTTTTTTTAGATTAGATTAGATTCAACTTTATTGTCATTGTGCAAAATACAAGTACAAGCGCCAATGAAATGCAGTTAGCATCTAACCAGAAGTGCAAATAGCAATATATATATATTTATAGTTATGATGTAGAGAAGCAGAGACCAGCTCAATACAAATGTCTATGAATACAGTACAAGGTGCAAATGAAGAAGTATAAAACTGAAGGTGTATTGTACAGAATAAGGTATAAATATGTAAATATATTTATATGGCCGGTGACCATAACAGAGCAAGCAGCATCAGGAGGTAGAAGTTATGTGCAAGGGAATTTGCGAAGAATATATATATATATATATATACAAATTAATAAAAAAAAATACAAATATGTAGTTCGAGTGGGATGTAGTGTTCAGCGCCTGAGTTTAGAGTTCAGTAGGCTGACAGCTGAGCGAAAGAAACTGTTCCTGAGTCTGCTGGTGCGACAGCGAAGACTCCTATAGCATCTCCCAGATGGGAGAGGAGTAAACAGATCGTGGTTGGGGTGAGAGGTGTCTTTCATAATGCTTCTTACCCTCCTTAGGCAGTGTTTATTGTGAATGTCTTTGATGGAGGGTAGCTGGACAGTTTTCACCACCAGCTGGAGTGCCTTCTGGTCTGAGTCTGTGATGCAGTTTGTTAAAATATTTTCAATAGTGCAGCGGTAAAAGTTCAGCAGGATGTGGGGGGAAGTAAAGGTTCCTTTTTGATCAGTGGAGGTGTTGTAGGTCCAGGAAAGATCCTCAGAGATATGGACACCCAGGAACCTGAAGCTTGTCACACGCTCCACTTCGTCCCAATCAATGTATATGGGAGTGTGTGTGTATGTGTGTGTCCCTTCCTAGTCTGCCAGTAGTCCACAATCAGCTCCTTGGTCTTCTTGATGTTGAGTGTGAGATTGTTGAGGCACACCACACTGCCAGGTGCTGTACCTCTTCCATGTAGGCCGTCTGATCGTTGCCGCTGATCAGGTCTACCACCATGGTGTCATCTGCAAACTTGATTATGGAGTTGGTGACATGCTCAGGTATGCAGTCGAGGGTGAAGAGGGAGTAGAGGATTGGAGTCAGCACACAGCCCTGTGGTGCAGCAGTGGTCAAGGTGAGGGTGCAAGATTTGTGGTTGCTGATCCAAACAGACTGTGGTCTGTTAGTGAGAAAGTCCAAGGTCCAGTTGCAGAGGGAGGGGCTGATGCCAAGATCAGTGAGCTTGGAGATCAGCTTGGATGGGACCACAGAAGTGAAATCAATGTATAGCACCCTGACATACATGTTATTTTTGTCCAAGTGAGTCAGGGCGGGGTGAAGAGCTGACATGAAAGCATCCTCAGTTGACCTGTTGGATTTGTAGGCGAACTGATATGGGTCCAAAGTGGGGGCAGACATGTTTTCAGGTGGGAGAGGACCAGCCTCTCAAAACACTTGTCTATGATGGGAGTAAGAGCAACGGGGCGGAAGTCGTTGAGGGCCACTGCAGCAGCATGTTTTGGTACTGGTACAATGGTGGCTGTTTTGAAGCAGGTGGGGACAATGGCCTGGGCCAAGGAGAGGTTGAAAATAACAAATGTAACTTATTGAAGTTTCTTTTAAAAAAGATATCTCTTAATATTTTTTTTTAATTAATTTTAGGCATTTTATACAAAATTATCCTCATAAATATATACAAATATGTATTGTTGTCCCTTACTTAAAAATAAAGAAAGAAAGAAAAGAAAAAAATAACCCACGACTCTTTGAAGGGTTTGGACGGAGCCTGTGAAAACCTGTAATATTGTGTCTCCACCTAGTGGCTGCATATGCAACATGCAGGGGAAATGCAGAAATAACGTGGTGTTAAACTGATTTTCAGAAGGATCTAAAATGGTATTAGCTTAAGATATTTCTGTTCAAGTAGTTTATAAAAACAACTAATTTATTAATATAGCTGATTTTTTTCTCCAATGTGACATTTAAATAAGGACTACCACGATAGCAGGGTAAACTTCTCTAGCGGTGAATGGAAGACCACCACATCGAAGACCATTTCTGCTGACCCGTTTGCTCCAAAACCTTATTGCAGCTGTGTTAACTCGATTTTTAAAACTTTTTCCAGGATAATATGATACAATGTACACAGTTAAAAACTTAGACTGAATCATGTAAAAATTGCAAATATAAAACATGTTTGCTAGATTTATGCTGCTAAATAAGGCGGAAACGCTTCATCACAGTCTGTGAAAAGGGTCCATTAACACGTTAAACGCTTATAAGTTAGCAGAACAAAAAAAAAGGAGGCAAAGAGTTTCAACAATTTTTCAAGTTAATAAACTTCCAAGTTTCTGTTAATAGAACTTTCAGATTTTGATGTTGTACTACACATCCATAATTGCTCTTTACTTGAAATACTAAGCTAACTCATACATATTAATGGCACTTAACTTTAAATTTAACTCTTTGTCTAAACTTAAAATGACCATATAAGCTCAACTTAAATACATCAAGCCGAGGGAACCTAACTAGCTAGTACTAGCTAGGGTTACTGACCAGAAGGTCGGGGGTTCAAGCCTCAGCACCATCAAGATTCCACTGTTGGGCCCTTGACCCTATCTGCTCCAGGGGTGCTGTATCATGGCTGACCCTGCACTCTGACCCCAGCTTAGCTGGGGTATGCGAGAGAAAAAAAAAAAAAGAATTTCACTGTAAATGTTAAAAAGTGTATAATAAGTGACAAAAAAATAAAGACTTCTTCTTCTAAAAAAGAGGATTCTAGTTTAGTGAACGCTAGCATGCTGAATAAATGCTAATTAAAAAACACTATTGCTGAGTTCAGAATGGCATACTACTCTTACTACTTCTGCCATATCTGTCTATTGCAGAATAGTATAAGTAGTATGGAATGCCATTCTGAACTCAACCTATGCTTTAATTAGCAAAAGTAATTGCTCCATGCAAGCTCATTAATTATTCAAACGCATTGCATGTTGGGAACACCAGCTTTGAAAAGTCAAATCAAATTTACATATTTAATTTACCTATGAAATATACACAAATTAGCAAATAAATATGACAAGGTTTTCTACTTTAAGATTGGTACATGATTATGCATGGTAAAGATAACAATCAATTATAAATAATATTTACTTATAAGCTAGAGCATTCATTTTTACATGTTTGACTTGAGTGACTATGATGAATTTAATTAATATTTTTAAGTTCATGCTTAAACTAACTTACTCAATGTAGAAAGTACTTAATATTTTCTGCAATATTTACTACACCACAAAATATTTTTTTCAGTGAATTCAACAGACTCAAAACAATAAACAATTCAGTTGACTTAAAAGGTGTCTGTTTCGTGAACTTAAAATAAAAAGTTCTATACTCATCAAGGTTAATTTATTTGACATAATTTGTATGATTACATTTTTCCCCTACTCAAAACAGTTTACCAGTTTAGCATTAGGGTTTACATTGAATTGCCATACAAAGTGCCAGACTTGATTAAAAAAAAAAAAAAGTACAGAAGAATGAGCTGCTACATGAGACACTGTGAGACAAGTGCAAGGATTTTTTTTTTTTCTTTTTGCACTTTAAGAAAGATTAAGTGCATTGGTGTTATCAGTCAAGCACTTTTATGTCTTTAGGTGTTTTTAAAGGGAGAGAGGGATTGAGAGTTGGGAAGCTGGTGATTTTCAGATCTGTGCAACCATTGTGGGAAAACAACTTGGTTGTAAATAAGTTGGATGCCAACAGGGGACCACCATGATGTAATCTTTTCACAAGTGTAGTTTCTGATATGACGCCTTTCCAAGCAACTCTGTGGTTAGCTGCAGTGTTTTTTCTAATGTCCTATAATAAAGCCTGTAGTTAAGTTGGAGTACCCTGCAATCAGCAAGGCTAGCTCGACCACACAGCCTGCAGTACTCGACAACACCGTAGCTATCATGTCTGAAATCTCACTACTTCAGAGAATACGAAAGTTATAAACGAGGCCACAGCTGGGAATATTTTGGAGACGCAGAGAAAGTGTTTTGGAGAATGCTGTTATGTGATTTGTGGCAACTCCAATAAAATGTTGCTTTTTTGCTAAGAAGCTTTGAGTTGCTTCTTTATTAAATCAAATTATTTGAAAAATAACTCAAGAATGCCGTCAGTGCTGCATATGGTCCAACCCAAAATCTCATACCAAAACAGCAATCTGACCAGTCTTCCTTCTGAGGAACAGAAGATCAAATGAATTCTTGTGGCCTGAAGTTTGGTGCTGTTTGGATGTTCAGTGTGGGAATACACATGGACCACAGGTATTGTACCACTGCAGAATTACCATCTTTCATTTCTGAATGATGTTGTCTATGTCTACAGAAAGTAAATTTAAATCTATGTATGTAATTCCAAAAAATAACCTTTTCCTCCACATGTTGTCTTGTAAAATTACATATACTCTTGCAAGTCACAACACCGGGGCACTGTTGCAGCACCAAAGGTTATGGTTATCTATTCATATATTCATTGTCGTATACCATCATGTTTGCTTATACATAAAAAAAGTCTTAAAACTCAGTGTGGATTTATACTACTTTGCAACAAAGGGAATATAATGGCCCTGCCTTGACAAAATAGCACATCATCAAACATATATTGTCCTTTGGTGATAAAACTGCTAAGGCTGCTGTTGTTTAAATAATTGCTTTAATCTGAATCTGAGATGCAAGAGAACAAATGAAGTAATATGCTGTGATCAATGTCCATACTCACACATGTCATGCATAATCAAACAAATTAGCCCATAAACAAACCCTTTGAATGTCACGGCCATGTCAGATGCCTCATTTGACGATCAGAAAATGATTATGCACATAATGTGAGCTAATAATTTTACCAGCAAATTATGCAAAGAGGGGGCTCAGAAACATCTTCCCAAACAATGACTGGCTGAAGCGAGATAAATAAACCCTGATGAGTTCTCTCGGTCATCAAGAAGGTTGTCTAATGAGGCATCCGATATGGCAGCGTTTACAACTTAATTAGAGATATTAACAAGTCGAAGGTTTTGAACTTAAAGGAAAAGTTTGATGGATGTCATTTTCATTTACATAGGCTTTTAGATGCAGGCGTTTAAAGCGCATACACACTAAAAAAACAAACAAAATAACAATCAAAAATGTGGGACCTGTTGTTTTATCTACAAATATTTTATGCATTTGTAAAATTCCACATTTGGATGAAACTAATAAATGGAAGGGAAATAGCCTCATCTGTTTTAGTGCATTTGATAAAGCAATTCACTATTAAACCTGCAAATCAAACTGATTGTTTTGTCAGCTTAGTTGTTACAATTCGGTTTTATTGTGTTGTTTTTTTCCTTAATCGTCAACACTCTTGACGCACAGTTTGCCTTGAGAATTGTCCAGAAGTCAAAATGCACTGCCATTATATTCCAAATATTTTGCCTTGTTAATATATTCAGGAGCTCCAAGCACCGTAATGACATCAGTGATAAATGACACCAAAACAAATGCAAACTTGTTGCATATTTCATACTCCGATAAATGATATGCTGATGGTCCATTATTACCGCACTGAAAAGCAGCCCTTCATTTGCAGTGAGGAATGTTTTTATACCGTGGGCATCATTAGTTTTTAGTCTTTCATTATATCATAATTCTTAGGAGAGCCTCTAGGTAATAAAGCTTTGAGTATGAAATGTATTACCACTCAACCGGAGTACTGTACATGTGAACAAACTTAAACTGCATACAGTGAATATGAAGCGATTGCTTTTTGAAGTAATGATGAGAAAGGTCATAGTTGAATGCAACAAAGTTTCGAAGGACTACGGTTCACAATGTTTCTGTAGAATAATGACCAAACTGTGCAGCCAATCGAAACTTTTGTCTGACATTACATAATGTACATAATGAAGGACAACTATCAGTGTCGGTGCATTCCACTACATTTAATAAGTGGTAATAAGAATACAGTTACATTCAAAATTAACAATATTATATATATATATATATATATATATATATATATATATATATATATATATTATTATTATTATTAAAAATGTCACTGTTTTATTATATTGCATTAATACTTTTACAGCTACTAAAGTTGTTCAGCCAAAAGCAGTGAATGGTTTTCTATTTTTTTAAAGGAGGATGCTCGGTATACTGCACCCTTCAAAGGCCGCGTGCTACCTAGCATGCAGCCTTCGAGACACAGCTTGTGTGAATTTGTGGTGTGCGCGTCAGTGTAATGACTCCAGGGAACACATCGCAAAGGTTCCGCCCTTTCAACTAGTGTTTCTGCTGGTTTATGCTTTATTAATGGTAAATATGTTAATGGCAATTAAGAAAAATTGAGAAAAATATTAAGAAAAATTAAGAATAATTAACGTGTAAAACTTTCTTTCTTAATAATATATTTTTTAAATATTCACATTCGTAAACACATTGATTTTGACAGCTCTAGTAAGTGTATAACTAAAGTCAGCAGACTTCAGCACCCCTTGTTGCATTATTGCCAATGTTGTGTCCAAAAATTGAAGAAAAAAAAACTTTTATTGTGTTGTTTTTCAAAGTTGGAGTGCCCCTAAATCCAGAAGTATTGAAGACATCTTAATATTTTTTTAAATTCTGTTTTAGAACAAACTTTGCTTTTGGTATTTTCATATATAAGGTACTATATGGTTAACTCCCAGAGATAATGGGCTCTCAGTGTGACTCCATGCATAAATTGTTGTATTTAACACATTTTCAATGGGCGAAAACCAAATGTGGTTCAAATGGTATATAAACCTATTTTTTTCTTGTCCAAAAAATAAAAGTCTGAATACATTTACAATGTAATCTGTTGACCCAGCTGATACAAACTTTACAATATGTACAATACACAAGAAATGGGGAAAAACAAACTTCTAAAAAGATGGAGATATATGGAAAGCCATGCAATGGCCTGATGGGACTTGCTGCTAGCAATGTGATGTTTGGTTTTATATTGAAGTAACTTGCTTCAGCAACTTTAAGGTTTAAACTTGCTCTTTGCAGACTTCCTCCTTTGCTCTGAGATGGTGAGAACTCAAACTCAGAGAGAGGTGTATTGACTGAAATAAAAACAGTGTCAATCTCACAGTTGCGCATATGGCTTCGTGAAGGCTGAAATAACAACAGCGATTTGTGTACACTAATAGATGAAGTGAGGCAGGCTCTCCCTTTAGACAGCTTTTACTGGTTTGGCCTCTGTTTTTCTTTGCTCTCCCTCGGCTTTGAATGGCTCAGTACTGCAGGTGGAGAGCTGATGGACTGAGTGAAATAATTTATGTAAAGAGGGGGTGAGATCTATGAAACATTCCACAATAAATAAAGGTGAAATTCTGGCATGTGTGGGTGAGAGGGTTAGCACAAAAAACACGTATTAAAAGATTTAATCCAGGAGAGATGTGCGGTGTTCAGCTAACTGACAGAGTGTTTGGCAGCTCCTAAAGCCTGTTAATCAGAGGGCTTTACTCTGTTACTACCTTACTGCATCAGAACCACATTGCCAAATGTACAAGAGCGAAAATGCAGAGTGCACATTCCACGGGTCAGCACTGAGAACCGCATGCCTTCCAAAAAGCTTTGAAATGGGTTTAAACAGCAAGACCACATGGTATGTGGCCTGGTCTTCAGTCATAAAATCCATCTATGTGTTTGGATAGGGTCTGATTCTGCTACATGTCAGTCAGTTTAGAGGGCAATAATACCTTCAGTCAAACTACAGCCAAAAACACTACCAGAGAGCTCAAGCCGTAATGCTGCCTAACTGGCCTTTGGATTGTTCCACAATATTCTCTAGTGGGTTTATTTTATTCTATCTGGACACATGTTTTTCTCATTCATACATTTGGTAATTTTATTGAATGTGTACATATACTGAATGTTGAGTATGATAGCTGTTATTCTATGCCCTATTGTGCAAAACAAATTAGGGCTAAGTCAGGCCAAGCATAAAGCTCATAAACATACAAAAACGTACCTTGTTAAAGATGTTGTAGGCTAATAGTGCACACAGGATATAATACACGCAGGTTACTGCAGCCTGACCAGTGTTTAGGGGAAAACCGATAGGATTTATGGGTAAGCCAATTTAGTTTTTCCAAATTACTACTGTGATATATGGTGTGTCAATAACAGTTTATTCTGCACTGGGAGACATTTGCAGATTTTAATGTCTATATGGACAAAATTGTATCACTTCAAAAGAGATATGTGTGTTTTTTTTTAAATAAATCATCTTCTTACTACTCTGGATTTGCAGATTCAAAGGAATAGTTCAACCAAAAATGAAAATTCTGTCATTATTTATTCACCCTTTTGTTCCTCATGTTGCTAAATGACTTCTTACTTTCAGGGAACACAAAAGGTACATTTAAAAAATGTCTTTACATGGTTTATTGCCAAATAATCAGTGTTGGCTAAATTACTCAAATAATTAATCCACTATAAAACTAATTACTCAAAAGAAACGCTGGCTAGACTTACATATTTAATATGCAAATTAATATTTTAAATATATTATACATATTACTTTAGCAGAAGTAATGTACTTAAAATTAATTATTTTAATAAAAAGTAACAATAATATGATTAAATGTTTTTAGAATGTAATGCATTACACTACTTTTTGACTAAAAAAGTAATTAGATTACAGGAACTAATTAATTTGTAATCGTATACACCCAACACTGCATATAATGAATTTGAATGGTGATTCCCGACTGTCAAGCTTGGAAAAAGAAAAAAGAAAAAAGAAATAATAGATACAGCAGATAGATAGATAGTCTGAACATAGGTTTGATGTAATCAATGTAGCCATCATATTTAATATAAAATATAAATTTAATATAAGAGTGAATGGTTTGGAGCATTAGTAAATAATGATGGCATTTTCCATTTTGGGTGAACTTTTCATTTAACATGCTATTTCAGTCATGAAATATAAACAAGTGAATGGAAAAAATAACAATTGGAGACATTTTTCTTGCAAGAGTCTGAAACAAGTCTGTAACAATTCATGTTTTGAACAGATTTTTTTCATGTGAAAAATAAACTATTTGTTAGCATATTGCTCAAGGTTCACATCAGGTCATGTATCAATTTAGACCTGAAATTAAAAACAAAACTACATTATTCATTCAGAATTAGTGAGTGTGACTGAATCTAACATACCCTCAAAGCTTTTCCAGCCTCCCCCCAGCTTTATCTTTTAAATAGCATTCTGGTAGTTCTCTCTCACATTCTCCGTAATTTAAAACTGCATGCTGAACAGTTTATCAGGTCTAGGCAATTGCTCCCGGCATAGTTATTGTGGAATGTAGCATAAAAACATGGATAAGGTTCTATAAAAAAAAATAAAAAAATCAGATCAGGCAAATAAACCGCAGTGATTCCCGGCAAATGAGTGCCCACATACAAAGTATGCATCATTGTTAGCAGCATACTGTTTGTTTAAAACAAGCAGATGAGAGGAACATTTGTGCCTTTGCTGTTACACCATTGCTGTTTTCTGTCCTTTGTGCTTCTTCACTGTGTTTAGAGAAAGGTAGCGGGGCTCATTAGTGTGTAAGTGGGCATCATTTGCAATGGTTTTGCAGACAGATTGTTTTTTACTTACTGTGGAAAGAGCAGACAGATCAAAGATAAAAAGAAATATTCTGAAATCAAATACTCAGAAAGGTGTTAGATGCAAGGCAGTGTAGGTCAATCTGCTTCCCAACTCTGAACTTATCAGTAGTGAGATGAAAAAACAAAAAAACAAAACAACACAAATTTATGTATGGGTAATAAGATTTTATGAGACCAGGTTGGAACAAAAAAAGCAAACCACAATTTATTCACAGCGAGCAAGTACAAGAAGTCACAGGAATTTCTGAAAGTCACCTTCAAAAACCGAAACAGACCCTCATAGTTGACTGTGAAACCCAAAACTTTTCTAAATTGAGTTAATAACCAATAGAATGCCAATCCTCACTTAACTGTGATATTTAAGGGCCACTCATAAACAGAGATGCAGTATACATGATCTAAGTAGCCCTCAACTAACTGCAAATGTATACAGAAACTATTTAGCCACGCATACACCTAATTTATCCATCAACTCACAATTAGGCTGCTTTAGAAAGGTCTGCCAGAACCAGAAACATCGATCATGATCTATAACTCTGACATTACGCTAATATTATTCTATTTGTTTCATATCCCGAGGTTACCAGAGCCGGCCAGATCCAGCTCTGTTCTTGCTTGGGGCATGTGTTGCCCAACTAAATGCAGCCGGTGCTAGCCAGACATCATTTTAGTCTTTTATGATGGACTTCAGAGGATGAACTGATGCCAACTCCAACTGTAAGTCATCGGATACTTCATTTGCCAGTGCATAAACCTTGGATTTAGGATGGACCCCACCGAACCTAGCCAAATGACCTGCCGGTTGAACTGTGATGCACCTCATTGATCTCTGATGGACTACACTCTTGAAATGGAATACATAGACTTTCATTTAATTGCCAACAAAAGCCTTCATCAGCCAACTAACAAAGGACAATGCATCTATGTGAACATCTGCTGTTAATCCAGAATGGACTTCAAAGACATTAGTCATTAATCATACAGTTCTTACAAAACCTTTGTTTAAACACTGTCACTTAGCACTTACTTAGTTTAATAATTTTAAACCATGACTTGCACTATACATAAGTAATATTGGCATTATATTCATGATGTTAGCCAGAGGGGAACTGGCCCCTACAATGAGTCTGGTTTCTCCCAAGGTTATTTTTCTCCATTAATCAACATCTTATGGAGTTTTTGTGTTCCTTGCCACAGTCGCCTTCAGCTTGCTCACTGGGGCTATTAATACAATAATTGAATTTTTATACATAATTTACAATCAAAGAAATATTTAATCAAGCTACACAATGATCACTCTAAGACTTTATAGATATTACAGTTTCAACTTTTTTTGTTAAAGCATGATTTTCTGTAAAGCTGCTTTGAAACTCTGTGTGTTATGAAAAGCACTATACAAAATAAAAATTACTTGACCTTCTGCTCACAGTGAAAATCTCCCATCAATGACTGCTCATGGCCCTCAACTGTGGCTATAGTTTCATTCAGCCTTGTTGTTTACAATATCCGGTTAAAGGGGAAAAAACTCTCTCTCTTCATGTTAGGATTTGTTCGGAGAAGTCAGCAGCCTACAGTGTACCAGGAATTCACGTATCAAATTTCTTTCATTTTCCTCTTTACTAGCATCTGCTGGGCTGTTTATAAGCACAATATAAGTCTTAAATCAAAATGGGTCTTTGAGGCAGCAGCTGTGTCGAACAAAATGCATTTCATACAGTATTATTAATCTATTTCACGCTTCTCCACTCTGTACCTGGAGTTTTTCAGATCTGCTGTGGCAAAAGGGAAGCATTACTTGATCCATCTCCATACGGGCCATTATCTTTCAGGCCAAGAGAGAAATAGAGCCTTATTGAAATCCCATAGGCAGCACAAAACATGTTTTGGGTTAATCCCCCTGTAGGAAGCCGGGGTTACAGATCCTGCGAGAGGAACATGATGGGTGAAAAAAGTGTTTTGAGGTCCTTTATTATTTATCCTGAGACAAAATGGATCATTTTAATAAAACATTTCTTAACAAACAATGGTGGGAGGGAAATGTATCTTGTGTGCAAATATTGAGATTTTAGCAAGGTAAATACATGCAAAGGTTAAAAGGACTGAATGCACGGGAGCTTAAAAGAATAGTTCACCCAAAAATGAAATTTAAGTCATTATTTAATCACCCTTATGTTGTACCAAACCCATATGACTTTTTTTTCTTCTGTGGAATACAAAAGGATACAATGAAAGTGAATGGTGATCGAGGCTGTAAGTCCCTTACATTTTGTGTTCCACAAAGGAAAGTTAATCATAGGGGTTTGGAACAACATGATTTTTGTATGAACTATCCCTTTAAGCACAAAATTGAAACTGAAAATAGACAGCTAGCAGAAGCACAATATAATATCAGATGCACTACAAAATCTGTTTAAGATCACATATTTATGCTATTACTGTTATATTATCAGTGATCATCACTGCTTCTTCCATCCAGCAGACTTCAGTTACTCAATAATAATAATTAAATGGCTCTAACGTCAGACAACGTTATGCTATTTTTGTACTATTTTTGTCATAAAGAAAAACAAGAGTATGGAGAAAAAAGAAAAAAAAAAAAAAACAGAGACATTTGGAGATATACATTTTAAATAGTATGAGAGTAAAAGTTTGGTTTTGACTCTGTATAATGTGTGTCCAAAGACAAGATCCACACAACCTATTTGGCATTGAATATGATCTATTTTAATATCCTTTTCTGTTCTTTACAGTCAGATGTGAATAAATTGTTTTTATTTTTTTTTATTCTAATCACACACAGGTTTGGGTGCAGTAAAGAAGCCATTCAATCCCTCTTTCCTCATGCGATCACCAAACACAAGTCGAGACCCTCACTGAACTGTCACTATTCTTAAAGAGACAGTACATGCAATGATCAAACAAAGCTTCAATAGAGCAAACATAAACTTTCTTTAATTCTTTATATATTTACTCATTTATGTATTCATTTTTTGCTTTTTAAAGTGTTTCTTCCTCTTCCTTAACATTACTAGTTCTGTTTAATCTCATGTTGTGTGCTGAATTGTCTTCATAAGTTAAAGATAAAGAGCTGTCTCCATTTCAAGGTCTTCCATGTCACAGTCAACGTCATAAAGCATTAATTGTCTTTGCTTGGTATCACAACATTTGTTGAATTTGTGCCGATTAGACGAAGACAGACTGTGCATTGAGACAGTCACAACAAAGATTGTTCAATAAATTCATTTTTACTTTTGCTAAATTTCTCTGCTGACTCTGACTAGCTCTTGGGCTGGTAGGAGAGTTGACATAACAAGCTGGTAATTTTGACTGGACATTTGAAATCAGACAAATGGATGGAGAGAGAGGTCTAGAGGGAGCCTGGAGCTAACATTCCTGCCACTGTCAGTCAGGGTGGAAAACATTCATTTCAGGATGGATAATCTAACAAAATCAATGCTAATACGTGTCAATAGTACAATTATGCAAGCAAACAATAAACATATAACAGTGAACACGTATGTAATATAATATATGCAATTTCAAGACATTATATTGATGGAATGTGTTGATTTATTTTATTTGTTTTTCATTTTTAAAAAAGCTCAAATGTGACTAATGATAAAATGCAATTTGTAAAAAAAATATATATTTTTGTAATGTACCTAGTTAGACATGGTCCCCTTTATAATTAACAGCAGTGGCCAAAAAAAATATTTCTTTCATATCTAAGCAAAATGAACATCATCCCTGAAATATAACCATATGAATTGTAATCTAATTGAATTGAGAGCTTGTGAATCTGAATCGAATAGAATCTTGAAATCTGAATCAATACCCAGCCCTATTGTCAGTTATTTTGTGCAACAAAGAATGTTTATAACATTTAAAGCAGCCATGCCTCCATGCAGCTTTCCAATATTTGTTAGTATATTGCTCAAGGTTCATCTCAGCTCAAGTATCATTATGGGTCCGAAATGATAATCAAAACTCCATTATTCATTGAGTGTGTGTGTGTGTGTGTGTGGCTGAATAATAATGGACTCAAGGCTTTTCTGGTATTCCTCTTCACCCTTTAAAACCTGAATGCATTGAGTAACGGGATTGTCAAAATGAAACTTCTGTCATAATTTACTTATCATCATGCTGTTCCAAACCGTATTACTTTTTTTCAACCCCTTGGAACACAAAAGGTAGAATGTTAGCTTCAGTCCCCATTCATTTTCACTATGAAAAAAATATGTGCAAAGGTGAATGGTGACTGAGACTGTCAATTCTGTTTAACATCTTTTGTGTTCCAAGGAAAGAAAGTAATAACAATTCAATGACTCTTCTATCGGACAAGGTTATGCAAAAATCAAATGTCTGGTAGGAAATCTTGTATATCTATCAAGAATACCTCAATATCCATGTCTGAAATTTAGTAGGTGATTTGGGAAATGGGGCCTGCAATGACATCTAAAGTAATCTACAGTAATACTTGCTGAGCCCTACAGTCTGGATCTCTGAAGTTGTTCCTCTGGAGAACGCTGTCATTCTGCTTAACATCTAAATCTTATCAAAGCAAGCAGGCTCATCGGGAATACTTGAAGCGATTTTCTGTTTTCGTACATGCTTGAGGTCACTGGAAATGCTATAATCAAGCAACTGCGACTCTATCTGGGACCGTTGTATTGTGGTTGGCATGGGAAACTCAGCTTCACCAGACCTAAGATTATACTTATAGAACAGCACAGTGGCAATGGAATGAAAAATGGGCTGAGTGAAGTGTAATTTTATTGGTCTGAATATCACAGAAAGCAAGGCTAAAGCATACTCTATAATTATTCTTGGGGCAAGATCAATCACAAATCCAGCCAGAGGAAAAAAAAAAAACACAAATTATGATTCAGATAGAGTAATTGAGATGGAAACATAGATCTTAGCACCCCAACACACTCATACCCATATTTCACAGCCAATGTCATCAACAAAATGCACGCTGAACAAGAAAACAACAATTATCTTTAATGAAGACTCCTATTAGCTTTAGCCATATTACACTAACATATTTAAACATACAGCCTGGACACATTTTCACATTGTTCACTTGCACTATTGCGTTCCTATACTTTATAGATGTATTTTATTTAATACATCGTCATTTGACAGGCAGGAATGTCTTTGGCCTAGTGCCTAACTTTTGTTTGTAATCAAGCTCCAAATCAAGTCTCCATTTATTTAAAACAAATCCTAATTGCTATTTAGTAGGCAATTCCTATAGGCTTCCAAGTGAAAAGGAGATAATTTCTAAGTAATGCTCATTTATATGCTTAAGGGGCAGCATACTAAGCACTTTGTGTGGCAGAATGAGAGCCACAGGCATGTTGTTCCATTTAAGAGCCACCAGAGGGTGCCACAATCAACAAATGCTGGTTTATTTTATTATCCTCCCACATTTGGAAAACAATAGAAAATGGTCAATTGTGTATTTTGGTAAAAATGGTAATAGGGAAACAAACATCTAATTGGTAAATACAATAAACCAAGATCATTTACTAAAGGTAATGAAGCTTAATGTATAGCTCCATTTTTGTGGTCAGCCAATCCTCTAGTCTAAGTTATTCAAATGTATTATTAGAACAGGATATATTGCGCGTTCATAAATCAAAGCATGAATGTTAAGTTTGTTAACATTACTTTGTCAACAAAATAAAAAAAATGAAAATACATGTTTGCCTTAATTTAGAACTCAACCCTGAATTCTAGTCTGAACATCTCATAATAGCTCCTCATATCACACACTGCTTAATATTCACATTTAACAGCCATTCTAAAATCTTGAGTCAGTAGCTACCTCACCCCCTTCATCTTCTTGACAAACCCAAAAAAACCAAGAGGACAGTCCCATAAATCCCAAATATGGCTTGTAATTTACAGAATTCATCACCGTTTTCTTGACCCATGATTCATTCTGTGCTTGTGTGCGATTCTGACTAATAATGGAATCCCAGCCCTGTGCTTTCAATCCGTTTCCCCACAGACATGATGAATACAAACAATATTCATTACAAGCCATTAATGTGTGTCTTTGCTACTAATAGAGGCCAATAATCTGTGCTTTCTCTCACCCCTGACGTGCCCTGCATGTGCCAGTAGATGAAGTATGTTTCAATATGCCTATTAAACCAATCAAAAAGCAATCAGGTCTATTTTCTTTGTAATTATGATAAGTTTGTGTGGAACGGTAGTTCTGGGGGTGAGCCGGTATTTGGCCTTCACTACTCTGGAGTAAATATGAAAATAAACAACCTCTCAGGAAAGACCTAATTAGTCTGTCGCTCTTGGTATTCTATTCGTTTTGTGGCCCTGACAGTTGCGGTCATGAGTGTCAGATTTAATCTGACGTTGGGGTCGCGTGAGCCCTGGAGCGGTGGCGCGAGATCCATCACTCTGAGAGGGAGCAGCACATGAACATTCAATAACCATCCCTCTCTTGTTTGCTTCTATCTGCACTGATAGATGTTTTTTATTTAGCTCATTACAATGTCTTCTTTGTTTATTGACATCACCAAGTGACAAAAATAGTTTCACAGGCATCTCTATTTATTTGGCTGGAATTTTCCATCGCTGTGTCTTGCCCTGACTTGGGAAATAAATGTAGATTTGCAATCACTGATGTTTTGTTTGTGATGTGTGCGCCTGAATTGATTCTGCATTATGACAGAGGATGAAATATGAGTATTCATAGACCTACGGCTTCATTTGTGAACTCTCAGACAAGTTCATTGTTGACTGTGATCTCCATGACATTTTAGAGTAAAATTAAGCAAATGAAATTAAGGCTTGTTCTTAGATAAATCTTACAAAATTTTGTTAGTTTATACTAAAATAATAAAAAGTATTTGCCAAGGGGTAAGAAAAATAAACAGATTTCCAAATTAGGTTTATTTGTCTTAGCCAACTGGCAAATATTTTTTTTTCTAGCTTTGAGCATAAACCTCACTTAATTTTGTTAGATTTCTCTGAAAACAAGACTTGATGTCTAATGCAATTTCCCTTTCTTGCTTTGCAAGAAAATGCATCTTGTTTTAACCTCGTACGACCCTGCATATTACATTGTATTTAGGCTTCGCTATACACAAGGCATAATTGAAATTAAATTATTCAGTTCAGGAGATTCTGAGCAATCAGTAAAGGGTTAAACTTTCGACACACTCATGTGACCAAACAAGTTTGTCTTTGGGGAAAAAGCCAACTAAACTACAGCTGGTAAGAAACATAATTATGTTTTACATTGAAACGTGTCCGAGTCAAAAGATTAGAGTAGTTCCATCCGATAAGCCATTTTTTTCCCCTCCACTTTTTCTCCCAATTTGGAATGCACTCAATGTGCTCTAAGTCCTTGTGGTGGGGTAGTGACTTTCCTTAATCCGGGTGGCAGAGGACGAATCTTAGTTGCCTTCGCATCTGAGACGTCAATCTGTGCATCTTATCACATGGCTTGTTGAGCACGTTACCGTGGAGACTTAGCGCGTGTGGAGGCTTTACGCTATTCTCCTCGGCATCTACGCACAATTTACCACGTGTTCCACCAAGAGCAAGAACCACATTAAAGTGACCACTTTGAGGTTACCCCATGTGACTCTCCCTAGCACCCAGGCCAATTTGGTTACATAGGAGGCCTGACTGGAGTCACTCAGCACACCCTGGATTTGAACTCACAACTCCAGGGGTGGTAGTCAGCGTCAATACTCGCTGAGCTACCCAGGCACCCATAAAATATATGCAATTTTTTTTATTTTACCATTTATCGTGTATGTGTACACAATGTACACTAATGTGTACAATAGCCCAAGGTTTCATTACAAATGTTATATTTACTTTGCATTATCATATTTAGAATCAATGGGTTCATTCAAAATCTGAAAAAGTTTGCTTTCAGAGGCTTTATATGGAGTTAGGATGAAACAAGGTTCATATCGAACTGTTCTGAGACCAGTGCAGACAGACAGCAAACTGGAGATTTAGTAGTTCACTAAATAGGGAGCAAGGGAGCATCCTATAACTCTCTATGCAGCTAAGTGCATTTACTCCAAACTTCCTATCAAAAGTTCAATTTCAGGCTGCAGATGATGTTTGGACCACATGTTTAGCAGACATGGGACAATGGTAATCAGTTCTAAGATTCAGAATCTATAATGTTTAATTTTATTTTGTACATTGTTGGCAGTTATTGGATGATGCTGGCCATTACTTTGAACCAGAATTATTTCTCATGTAATGTCTGTAACGTCTCAAAAACATGAATAGCAAACACTCCTGAAAACATAAAAAACTTAAAAAAGTGAAAAAAAAGACTTTCCATAGCTTGGTATTACTTAAAATTTCACTCTTAAAAATATATAAATATATAAAAAGTTTACTTAAAATTTCACTGTTAAAAATATATAAATATATAAAAATATTACTTAAAATTTTCACTCCCGCTGTCCACATACACCAATCAGCCACAACATTAAAACCACCTGCCTAATATTGTGTAGGACCCCCTCGGACTGCCAAAACAGCGCCAACCCGCTGAGATGATTCAGAGATCATATTCTTCTCACCACAATTGTACAGAGAAGTTTTCTGAGTTACTGTAAACTTTGTCCATTCGAACCAGTCTGGCCATTCTCTGTTGACCTCTCTCATCAACAAGACATTTCCGTTCCGTTGCATGGATGATTGTGCCAGATGGGCTGGTTTGAGTATTTCTGTAACTGCTGATCTCCTGGGATTTTCACACACAAGTCTCTAGAATTTATTCAGAATAAATCAAAACATCCAGTCAACGGCAGTTCTGTGGATGGAAATGCCTTGTAGGTGAGAGATGAGAGAGAATGGCCAGACTAGTTTGAACTGACAAAGTCTACGGTAACTCAGATAACTACTCTGTACAATTGTGGTGAGAAGAATCTCATCTCTGAATGCTATTCTGAGATGAGGGTTGGTGCTGTTTTGGCAGCACGAGGGGGACCTACACAATATTAGGCAGGTAGATTTAATGTTGCGGCTGATAGGTGTATGTTGCCATCAATTTTTAAGAAAACTACTTGTTCCAGATATTAATTCTTTGTTTTTTGCATGTTTATTAGGTGCTACGAGTTACAAATCAAAAAGGGAAATGGAAAATGCACACAGGAGTTACGCTCGGGTCTCAGGAGGTTAAAGATGCTTAGATATTTTTACTGGAAAACAAGACAAAAATGCTTATTAAATATTTTGAAAAAAGTAAAAAAAGTTAGTGAACTCATGCCACTGGAATGACTTCATTTGTGGCCCTGTTGAGAACATCATATCTGATGACTTCAGCATACGACCTCACCAGTGACCTCCTTGATTGACACATTGGTAAACAGTTTCTTCAATTACATTTACCTACATAAACCTGCATTATGCAGATGGTAGACTCACTAAAAAGTTAGTCTCTTCTCTAAGTTTTTAGGTTACATGCACCTGTAAGAAGCATTATTGCCCACATGTGCCAACACCTGTACAATCGTTGAGAAGGATTCTGAACAGTGGGTCTCCACACTCATTAGGTTCCATTAGTGATGTCTGTGAGAAATCCCTGAAAGATGCACACAGATATCTTGAGAGGAAACACATGTTAATCCACCACTTACTAAGTTGTTGTGGGGTTTTGCCCTCATAAAAACATACTAATGTATGTTTAATTGTCTTTTCGTAAACTAGCAGAATAAAGGAGTGAATGTGCATGAATATGTTGACTTTAAAAACACTGTGCTGACAGATGGCCCTTAAAACGGCAAATTGATTTATTCCCACTTTTCTTTGCCTTGCCAAATCTAGATATAATGGAGTGTATTCTACTCACAGCAGGTGAACATAATTATTTATTGCTTGCAGTATTTATTATAAATTGTCAGATAATTATTGTACCTATTTGTTTATGAGTTTGAATGTTTCACTTTTAAAAAAGTATAATTTTGTCCAAACTGTAATTTATTTTTTTTCAAAATGCGTGTTATAAGTTCTGACTAAATTCTGATCCGATGAGCCTCGAAGTCAGTGCAAAATGACTGTATATGGGGACTATACGTCTGTGGCTGTGCCTTCTATATTAATGTGGCAAGTTGCTATGTTGCTTGGCAACCACACACATCCTACAGTTCGGATAATGAACTACACTGCATAGAATAGTTGATTCCTGATAATTATAGATAGCCTACATCATCATAATTAATTTTTTATTAAAATGATATTATAGTACGTTTTTATAAAGAGAGGTGTCATGGGCAATACAAGTATTGCTAAACATTAAGGCCCGTATGGTTAAAGCTGAGACACTGTAAGTCGGTCAGGAAAAACTGTTAAAAGTCAACTATATAAAGACAAAATCCCTTAAAGATTCCACTGGTTAGAATATGTTGGACCTATTTTTTGGCAAATGGTCTTAAATAAAGCATATGTGAGTGGTTGACTCATTAATTGGGGTTCAAATGGGTCATGCCCACTGCCCTATAGTGACAGGAGGTTAACCAGAGAGTGTGGGAGACTACCGCCGCCCTGCCCTCTTAGAGCGAATCAGTAGTGTAGTCTAGGGCACACGCAGGCATACAATACGCCGTATGTATGGCAGTTTCAAGCATTGTATAGCCTCTATAGTTACTTTTTTGCCATTTCTGACCTAATATTGCCCTTAAACAAGCCAGTCTGTTGTATATTGTGGCAACTCAAAAACAAACACAAAGTTAAGCTTCATTTAACGAACCAAATAGCTTTTAACTGTGTTTGATATAATGGCAAGTGATTTTCTAGTACCAAATTAGCAATTTTGCATGATTACTCAAGGATAAGGTGTTGGAGTGATGGCTGCTGGAAATGGAGCCTGTCTAGTTTTGATCAAAAATTACTTTTTCAAATAGAGATGGTGCTATTTTTACATCAGTAATGTCCTGACTATACTTTGTGATCAGTTGAATGCCACTTTGGTGAATTAAAGTACCAAATTCCTTCAGAAACAGCTAACTCTGTACATTATTCCAAACTTTTGGCCATCAAAGTATATATATATATATATATATATATATATATATATATATATATATATATATATATAAAATGTGTGTGTGTGTGTGTGTGTGTGTGTGTTTTTAAAAGTGTACATGTACTGAGCTGCGGGAGAGCAACTGATGTCAATGGCAAGACAGACACTTGGATTAAGCTGATCCACCAATAAGAACATTAATTTTAGACAAAATTGGATATTTTCTAACCAATAATATTTTCTGCTTCAGTAAGGGGTGGGACATTTCCAGCCTCTGATGCAATTTTGTGAATATACTGCATGTCATTGCACGCATGTTATTTTTTTATGCTCTTTTTTTATTTTTGGTGGTGCCTTTTTCACGTGATATCAAATCATTTAAATTTAGATTTTTAAGTACGAAAACAATTTCATTATACACAGAAAAGCACAAAATAGTACATAATTAAAACAAAAAACATTCAATCTTATGTAGGCTATATATATATATATATATATATATATATATATATATATTATGTGTGTGTGTGTGTGTGTGTGTGTGTTATGTGAACATTTTATTGCATATTATGAATTAGTTTATTAGTAAGTAATAATAAAGTATTAACAATTTTCATAGTAGCCTAATAAAAGGAACCTTAATGACACCTATTAATTGAAATATTTAACATCAAGTTACCATACCATTATTCTTAGTGTACTCTCTACACCATACTAGCAGGACACTTACCCTGATATACATTTTGTAAGTTTATGTGGGACTATAATTACAACAGTCATTTTTGGGGTTGGGTCTTTCATAAATTCACAGTATGCCCACCTCTTAAGACACTACTACATCACATGTCAAACAGTGCCAAGAGAGGTCTGTCCCCATAACTCAAAGTTCACTTCCAGGTATGGGTATTCAAAAACCAGCCTGTCAGCCCATTTAATCATCATAAGCTACAGGAATTCCTCAGTGATTCGTTTTTACACTTTCCTCTCTAATCAATTTACACATGCTGTGAGCACTTAAGCTATCTAAAGGGGACTGCAATTTTCTGGAATACTTTAAATTAATGAACCAGATGGTTTTTTTCACAACAGCACCTGTGATGTTTTGGCACCTCATATCCCAAAATAAATTTGAGCATTGTAAATAACACTGGCAGTGACAGAGTGGTCTTAAAAGGATCTAGAATGATCTAGAAGCCTCTGTCTAACCTCTAACCTGTTAATTTCTCTCTAACATCTCAACTGCCTCTAATGGAAGTTATTTTTTATAAAAAAAAATTTGGTTGCAGTTCAGTGTAATCTTTCAAAAAGAAACGTCTGTCTGGGATAAGTTCCAAAGGAGCAGAGGGGCAGAAAATGTAAAAGCCAATTTCCATGTGTCAGGTGCTTATAAGTTAATGTGCGGTGAGAGCTTTGCAAGGGGAAACCTACCATCAATGTCTCGCTGCTTGGGGTAAATTTATTAGACGGACAGATACGACCGCATGACACACCGGGTTAGGAACGCTGTAAGTGTCCGAATGAATAAGTGTACCATTTACATTTGTTTTCATTATTTTGTCTTCTGTAAAATAGCCAATTACTGTTAATCTGTCTCAATTTATATACCCCCCAGCATGCGCTGTTCAGAATGAACATGGTATATTATGGTAAAGCGTATGCATGTCAGGATATTTAAGCCACCTGTTTGGAGATTGGATACCCTAAATGTGCCGTAATGTGTCTACTGACGTTTCCTAGTTGTATGCCTATGTTATATATTTTATGATCATTCATTTAAATATGTTTGTAGAAATATTTCAATAAATGTTTAGACATTTTTCGAAATGTATAAATAATAGGTTAATGTTTTTTATATTTGACTGACACGTTTTTATAGTGGTTTTATAGCATTATAGTGTATTATTGTATAAAGCACAGTATCAAACCTCCGACTCATCAGGAGTCTTTTTTTAAGCTACAATGTGAAACATCGAGCGCGACCAGTGCAGTCCGATTCCCGAAAGGCTGACTCATTATGACTTGGTTCATTTAAATCTACAGCAAGAAATTTAAAGTGCGACCAGTGTAGTCCTATTACCAAAAGAATGACTCATGAGTCGGTTCATTAGAATCTAAAGTACTAAACATACAGTGCGACCAGTGTAATCCACTTTGCAAATGAATGACTCATTATGGCTCGTTTAATTTGAATCTACAGCTCGAAACATACAGCATGACTAGTGTGGTCAGATTCCCAAATAATTTTTTTATGAGTCTGTTTATTTGAATCTACAAAGTGAAACAGCCAGTGTAATCAGATTCAAAAATGAATGACTCAGTATGAGTCTGTTCTTTTAAATCTATAATCTGAAACATCCTATTCTTATTTAAAGCATGAAATATCCAGTGCGACCAGTGTAGATTCCTAAAAGAAAGATTATTATGAGTCGGTTCATTTTAAACTCATTCATTTTTAAACAAAAGTTGATTCATTTGAATCTCAGCGTGAAACATACAGTGCAACAAGAGTAATTAGATTCCCAATTAAGTCACTCATTATGTGTAGGTTCATTTGAATCTACTGTGCTAAACATACACAGATGAGCCAAAACATTATGATCACTCACAGGTGAAGCAAAAAAAGCTGATCATCTCTTTACAAGACTACAAGTCAAGGTCTGGGTAGCAAACAATCAGTTCTCGTAGTCAACGTGTTGAATGCAGGAGAAATGGGCAGGAATAAAGACCTGAGAGACTTTGACAAGGGCCAAATTGTTATGGCCAGAGCATCTCTGAAATGGCAAGGCTTGTTGGGTGCTCCCGGTCAGCACTGGCGAGTACCTACTGACAGTGGTCTGAGGAGGGACAAACCACAAACCGGTGACAGGGTGTTAGGTGCCCAAGGCACATTGATGCACAATGAAGGCTATCCTGCCTGGTCCAAACCAATAAAAGGTATACTGTTGCTCAAGTAACAGAAAATGTTTATGTTGGTTATGGGAGGAATGCATCACAACACACAGTGCATCGCACCCTGCTGTGTATGGGGATGTGTAGACAAAGACCAGTCAGAGTACCCATGATGACCCCTGTCTACCATCGAAAGCACCTACAATGGGCACGCGACCATTGGAATTGGATCTTGTAGCAGTGGAAGAAGGTTGTCTGGTCCGATGAGTCCCATTTTCTTTTACATCACGTGGACAGCTGTGTATATGTGTGCTGTTTACCTGGGGAAATTATTGCAACATGATGCACTGTGGGAAGACAACAAGCTGGTGGAGGCAGTGTGATTCTCTGGGCAATTTTCTGCTGGGAAACCATATGACACGTGCCATAAAATGAATATTGATATAACTGAATAATGAAAAATATTCCCTAAACATCGTTGCAGACCAGGTACACCCCCAAATGGCAATGGTATTCCTTGATGGCAGTGGTCTCTTTCAGAAGGATAATGCACCCTGCCACACTGCACTCATTGTTCGGGAATGGTTTGAGTTCAAGGTGTTGCCCTGGCCTCCAAATTCCCCAGATCTCAATCCGATTGACCATCTGTGAGATATGTGGTGGACCAACAAGCCCGATGTATGGCGGCTCCACCTCACAACTTACAGGACTTGAATGATCTGCTGCTAATGTCTTGGTGTCAGATACCACAGTGCACCTTCTGGGTTCTTGTAGAGTCCATGCCTCGGCAGGTCGGCGCTGTTTTGGCGGCACAAGGAGGACCAACATCATATTAAGCAGGTGGTCATAATGCTTTGGCTCACCAGTGTACAATGCAACCAATGTAATCAGATTCCCAATTGAATCACTCATTAGGAGTTGGTTCATTTTAATCTACAGCACAAATACAGCACCTCCTACTGAACAAATTACTTTTATCAGCTTGTTCTTTTTAGTAAATCAAAATCTTACTAAACCACAAGTCATTCATTTTGTCATGTCCGTCTTTAGATGAAGCTAAATTTCAGAGTAATTACTATATGGTTGTGGATATGACAATGTAGTTAAATACACACGTTATAAGTTTAGATGTAAGTAGAAGTATTTTATAAAAATGTATTAATTATTTAAAAAACACACCATTTTCAAGAATCTGTTCTGTTAAAATATGAAATGATCTCATCATTTGGTAACAGACTGCTGAGGGCAGTAAATCCAATAAGAATAACATTTCTTATTCCCAAACATTTCTTCCTCAAAAATACTAAAATAATTGATACTGGAACCTTTAAGGAACCAGAATCTTTAAGAGGAGTCTAACATTCTGCCTAAAATCTCCTCATGTGTTACACAGATTTATATTTATATTTATTCATTTGGCAGATGCTTTTATCCAAAGATGAAAGAAAGTAAGTAATACAGGGTTGGAACAACATGAAAGTGTGTAAATCATGAGAGAATTAAAACATTTTGGGTGAACTATCCATTTTAAAGGTCTATATATTGAAATGCACTCACCATTTTTATGCCATATAACACTTAGGTTCTGGTGACAGTAATGAGAGATTCAGAGAGACGGTATTGGACAATTCAACATGAAGGCACGAAACCTCAGGGGTCACAGTGATCTTCCAATTAACTTTGCTGCCCTCTCCCCATGTGGGATAGCTCTAGACAAGAGCATTAGTCTAACATCAGGTTAAAGGGTAAAAGGAGGAAGGAAGCAAAATAATATGAGAAATTGCCTTAGCTTGCCAGCTTTCCTTTTGATATAAATATTGGCTTATTTCAGTGTTTAACATTGCACAGAAACTTTCAAGCTAGTGATAAAAAAGCGCTCAATGCACAGTAGGATATAGGATAAATAAGTTATATGACGTTTTACAAATGAGGCACAACTGTAAAGTCTTATAAACGGATCCATTAAGCGAAAATGGGAAAAATATTAAAATGGAGGGGGTCTATATAAAAGTCACTTTGAAAATTGGATTGTTTCCAGGTCTTCCATTGAAATGAAAAACAACCTAATCAAATAAATCAAATGAATGTCTCAGGGTTTTAGTAATAAAGGCCACGGCAGCACTTACAGAGCAGTATTGCACAATATCTAGTGATTTAATTAGAGCATAATGGATTTGGCTAATCAGTAAAACAATGTGTTGTTTTACAGCTGTCCTTTGAGAATACTGCTCATTTCAGACAGCAAAGAACAGGAGATTACACCATGCCTCACTGGCAAATTACATCCCAATTCATTAGCGGACCAGAATGTGTCTGTGCAAAGATCAAATAAATACTGGCAGTACTGGACTTAATTCTATAATTCATAGCTTTTGCTTTACATGAAATGACGGGCTTCCCTCAGCTGAATCCCCAGGATTAAGCAGCGTATGAGTCACTCCGATAGGACCACATGAGAAGCAGATCTGGCCTATTATGTCTCCATTAGCCTTGAGCTTTCTCCAGTAATCATGACTGTATGCAGCCCTCTCATAAATCTTGACTCTCCTCGGTCAGACTTCCATGACTGTGTTTTTAATCAAACAGGCATCAACAACTCTGTTTACCTAAGGGTCAAAACCATTTATCTTTGAGAATAACTCAAAAACACCTAGATACAAATACAGTGTGTATGCTTCTTAAACTATACCAGCATATGAGGTTTTCTCGAGAACTGTCTTTCAGATTTTTCCAAAAAAGAAAAACACAAAGCTACATTGACACAGACTGTCCTTTTCTATCAACTAATCTTTCCACGGGTGTCAATATCCTGTCTGTGCTGGCACCATGCAGGGATTCACATGGAGAGCCTGAGGCATGGCGATGTGATTAATTTAACTGTGTCAAATAGTTTTACTACCGGGTTTCACTGTGTTTACTAGAAAGGAAGAAAATGGTACTTATACAATTTTATCCGGCAGAAATTGCACCCTCCGTGACCGACATAGATACAGTGTTTCTCCTCTCTGCAGTTCAGTATACTGGTTTGCAATAGGAATGGCCATTCTGTAACTTACACGTTCTAATGTTTTTGAAACTAGTTTTGCTATATAAAATTAAAATTAGGCTCATTGACTTGATTGTCGAATCGACCACAAGTTCAGAATAGCACATGCATGTTTGCACAGTTGCCTGATCTGCATAATTCCTTTAGTGAATAAACTGTGCTTTTACCAGGCACAACTCCTTCTTACTGAAGTAGTTTGTTTGATTGCTCTGGCTTATACAACCTGTGTTGATGTGATACACAGATTAAAGCAAAGTCTTGAGGCAGAGGTTGGTCAGGCATTATCAGAGGTGTCTGCCACTGGTAGATGAATATATGTGGAGGTATATTGCTATTTACAGAGTTAATGTAGACCTTATGAATGACTGCTGGGAGAGCTGGCCTTAGTTTAAGGAGTCCAGGTTCAGCCCTAGACAGTCTCCTTAATTAGCAACATATGCTTTACAAAAAGAAACCCCAGATTTACACAGGCTTCTTGGATCAGACCGTTAAATTACATCCAGTTGGAGAGAGAAGCCTGATACGCAACTGAGTTAGACTGATGAATATTTTGCAGAAAAGTATTTTTATTAGTCTGCATGGGTTAACATTTGTATAATTTCCTTTCTTAATTATATTTATATAATCGTGCATTTGTTCTTTTATTTTAAACAACATTTTCCATTTAGAAATTTTATTTCACTTGATATTGTAAAATATGCATATTGACTACGGATGGAATATGTAATAACGAAAAGTAGAGAACACATGATTCAGGTGCATCAATTTTATATCCAAGATTTACAGTTTATAAAGCTTTTCATCCTGCATTATGAGAAACATCTTGTTCAATATCGATATTAAAAATTGTATTTGTTGCTTAGCAACATGTCATTGTGACAGTATGCGGTTTTATGCTTTTTATGCAATTTTATAATCAAAAGCAAAATCTTTGGTACTGCTTGTATTTTACCACCTTGGTAGTGTGTGCAGTTCAGGTTTTGCCAAGAATAGCAAAACCTGAAATAACCTGCATAGTGGTGACCAACCAACAGTCCCCATGAGCAAAACAGCTTAATTATACTTTAAGAGGTAAGGAAAGGGGAAGTACAATATCATTTGCCTTCTTTTCCCAGTAATAATATTTAAAAAGCCTTTAAACAAGAGACCTTGACTTGAAAAAGAAAAATTGTGTAACATAATAAGACATGTTTTCAGAGAGTTAACTTTGTTTTTCTTACCCCACTGGCCAAAATGTTTTTCTTGTTTTAAGTAATTTAATGTTTTAAATGTTGTTATGTTGTTATGTTTATGCTTCAAACCAGAAAATAATAATAATAAGTTTGCCAATGAGGTTAGAAAAATAAACTTAATATAAGATCTATTTTCTAAAAACAAGTTATCTCAAGTAATTCAACATGATCACTAGGTAAATCGACATCCACAAGTTACCCTGAAATCAACCCCATTCATGTGCCATCCACCATCATTTTTTCATCAATTTAAATGCGAACACATTTCTCTGCAGTAAAACCTCCGAGACATGGGTTCTGGCCACAAGGAAGTAATCACATTCACATAAACAATGGTGATCTGAATTATTCTGATGTTGCATTTTCTCTCTAAGATTACATTTTAACTCCAGTGATGGTTAGGTTTAGGGTTGGGGATTGGGTTAGGGAGTATTGTTTATAAAATATGCATTCCTGTTGACTGTTTTCCATTGTGTACAACTAAAAATACAACTCCCTTTTGGCGCCACTCTGTGGACATTTCACTCAGAAACTGGAGATCACACATGTCCATACGTTTTGCAACACTTCCAGCTTCGGCCACTGGGGTTCAGTCATTCAAATTTCAGCAGGCACAGATTTCAGCAGCAAAACTTTCAAACTACTGTTGCCGAATTCACAGTGTGATCAGTTCAAAAAATGTTGCATTGGAAAACAAGACAAAAATACTGATTAAGATTTTTTTTTTGTCAAAGTATAAAAAACAACCGAAAGTCAATGGAAAGTCCCCTTCATGATAGAAAAAAATAAGTGTGTGTGTTTGTCTGTACAGAGGTGGGGCCAAACAAAGCATTGTGCTATACCTAACTACATTTCAAAATATACACGGGGGTGCAGAAATCTTTCACCGACCCCTTCACATGTCAACACAATAACAGAGGCCATGTGTCTTCCCAGTGTATTGACCGAAGAAATCAAAACACCATGCCTCATTTGCTGCACTAGGGGATGGACTTTGAATTCATTTTTGGCTGAAGAAGCATCAAACTACTCTTGATTAAGCTACTAATGATGCGTCAGTGACAACAAGCTGCCTCATGGCTCTAATTGATCTTCCAATCTTCCTCCGCATAGAGCTCTCCTACCTGCAGCGTGGGACAGGCTATATTAAGAGATGATATATTATTCCCCTAAAAGTCAGTGGCTGAGATGGCAAAAAAAAAAAAAAACGGAGAAATGACGGCTCCCCTTACAAGATAGCATAATGAGCTTTTCCTGCAACCGAGCTGTGAGATCCGCCCATTAAAAAGAAACCCCATGTTTGCCATCGTTAAAAAAGCAGCTGCATTCTTGCAGGTCATGACTGATAGAGCACTTTGCATGCACCGAGCACTCTGATATGGGCTAAGCTAATTGTTGAAATGCTCATTAAATCAGATAAAGTAGCACATAAATCAGACTGAAGGTTTGAACTATGGTCAGCCTGTGCCGTTTGGCTGGAGTAAATCTCTCAGGGACATTTGTTCACCGCCTTAGATCTTATTACATCTTTTTCTTGACAAAGCTCCAACATCTCTGATACTGTACAAAGCCTGGACTTAAACACAGCTGGTTTCCGTGGGCTTGGATGGAAGCGGAGCTAGATTCTGACATAATGTTACAAATCTGAGCATGAAATTATAATTGTTTTATGTGTTGGGTTTGGGTTTAACAGCCTTGTTGGTAAACCCGAGAAATGAACAGCAATAATAAATTCTAGACTATGGGCTGTATTTCTTCACATAAACTGGCTCAAAATCCATCGTAAATTCAACTGAACAAGTAATGATACTGACATAATACTGTATTTTATGTTCTTAAAATAAATGAATTTTTTTTTTTTTATATAAAAAAATACATTTCAACTCATAAATATTGAAGGGTTTGATCTAATATCTGGTTCCCAGAGTCCTGACATGTAGTAGGCACCCCTACATCATAAATAAAGGTTAGCAATGATGAATTAAGCACAATGCTAGATATGAAGCATTGATTTTATTTGACCTCCTCTGACTCTTGTTCATGACCCATTGCCAATCTGAAGGCTGTACTCCATCAGAGCCTGCTGCTCTTTTGGAATATCAGGGAAACACATTAAAAGCCTCATTTGGAGCACATGTTTTGGGTGGGGGAAGCCAAATGTTGACATGCAACACAATTTAAGCGTGCCTCACAGAATCTGAAATGTGATTAATAACTCGCTCGCTTTTCCTAACCACATGCAAACGGATGTCGTCTCTCATTACTGTGTTTTATTATTGACCAATACAGTGTTAACTGATGGGCCGTAGGTATATTTGGATTGTGTTGCAGACAGCAGGGAAAGAACAATGACAATTCTCAATCCGAGGCAAATTTTATGATAAGCTTACATTTGGCACTTTAAACGCGCTTAATATGCTGCTCATTTGCAACGCAATATTTTCACAATGTGATTAAAGCCTGTTTTTTTCGCTAGTGTGCAGCACAAGCCATCACAGAACCACTCTACGTTATCTCTGGAATGCTCCCATATCTTGATATCGCGGCACAGACCACCTTTACAGGCCCGGGTATAATTTATTGTTGCACTTTCCGGATCACCTCGCACCCGGTCGACCGAGACTATATTTTTCTGATCGTGAACAAATAGGAACGCGTTTGACGCATGCACAATAAACTGCTTTGTGACACTCCTTTAGTACAGTCAATGGTCAGTGCATGCGCAGACGACAAGCACAGCCAAGTACCGCCTGCGTGAGTCAAGAAAATCTAGGTGGTGTGTGGTCAAGCTGCGCGGCTGTGCTGATGACGCACTTTGTGTCAGACATACTGTGTGTGGAGGGATCTGCAACGCGCATACCCAATTGAAATTCTAGAGAGAATTTTCTATTTGCAGTCAACCCTCTCACAAAGTTGACAGCCCCAACATGCTAAACAGCACCGAGCAGGAAAAGAGCAACATTGTGGATGTGCCAAAATAAAGGCTTTTCAAATTACACATCACCCTTACAAAAATGTTATATGATTTAATAGTAGTAAAAGAAAATTTAATCATTTGTAATTTGTATGTAAATTTTTGTTTTGATAGTTTCATATTATATAATCTTTTAATCTATTAGACCTCATTTTTATTACAGTTTATTACAGTGGATGTTAAAGCAAAAACTTTCGAATAATGTTTAGGTTACTATTTTTCATAAATAATCAAATTATTTTTAGAAAGACACTCTACATTGTCCTAATCACAGAAATGAGAATGCTTCCATGGTCTTACCTGTGCTTATGGCATTCTACTGTTAATATAAGGGCAAGTACATAAAGGGATTTAAAGTCTGGATCTCCAAGTATTGGCCTTGCCCTTACGAAAATCGAGAGTTCATGGCAAATTTGCCACAAATTCTCTACTGATAATTTTCACATGCAAATGAGTTTTGCGGCAAACTTGAGGCAAATTGTCCATTATTGCCAAAGTTTTACCAGAGGTTCACTAATACTGGTGAAGAGCTGCAAACTTCTGGCAAACTTTTGTGGCAAATCAAAAGCTCATTTGCATGTGAAAATAACAAGCGGCAAATTTGCGGCTAGTTTAGAGTTTTTGTAAGGGTATACTTGAAAACCATGAACAATAGTATGCAAGATAAAAGAAAATGTGACCCAAGCTACATTAAATACAGTTTACAGTTTTTACTTGGGTCGCAAATTCATGTCCAATGTAAAAATATGCGTCTCAAAGAAAAACAGTTGAGAGCCACTGGGCTTTCAGTGTTCAATTATACTATAAAAATAGTGACCAGAAGCATGCAAAGATGCAAATTATGCATATTTAATAGCAGTCAACATCCACAAGTTATGTCTGATTGCTTTCATAATAATTGCGAAACATACCGGTGAATACGTAAAAACCACACCCCAGACCAGACGGAAGTTAAAAAAAAAATTACTTCACGACAAAACAAATTATCCGAATTCTGACATGAAACATGAAACTCGGTCCACACCAAAGGCTCTAGTGTGCAAGCAACCAAGGTTTACCAAATAGTACCATATATTCTTGAACAAGAATTCAGAAGAAACAGAGCTTGGGTATCTTTTTTATGATGTATGTATGTTTCATCAAGAGTGAGTGATCTACTTTCAGGGTTGGGCTTCTAAATGAAACACAGCAGGGCGACTCCCTCTTCTCACACCTCTCTCCTCTTGGCAGAAGGAAGATTCCCGAGACAATGTACAACTTTGACACCAGCTGTTATTTTAGCGAATGCCTAATTTCATGCTGACAAGTCCGTAGCCAAGAGAAATATTCATTTCAGGCGTCTCCAGGAGTTTAGATAATCTGGCACTCTGAGGCAGCATATGGAAAAACTGAAGCAGAGGAACGATGTGACCAGTTTGTTTAAATCAAGACCTCTGAGGAGGGGATAAAATATCTCTAGCGAAATGTTTACATTCATAGTGTTTCTTTACACTCTCTTCTTTTCAGAGGTTCGCCTTCACTCAAAGTGGTAATAAGATTTATGTAAAATGACACTGTTTTAAAATTATTTGTGTGAAAAACACCGACCACTTTGTATTTTCAGCAAACCAATAGCTCCCCAAGCAGAGATGCACAGGTTTCTTAAAACTGTACAAAGCGGAAGGCAAGAGGTCATTTCAGTTTATTCTTTCTGTATTTTTTTGTATATCCAATAAGCAGTACTTACCAAACATATTCCAATAGGATGTAATTGGTCTCGCTACATCTGTAAGAAGGAAAATTTGGATGGCTGTAAATCAGGGTACAAAAAGAGAAAACATTATGCTCTTTCCCATAATGATATGAAGTTCATATCCGAAAACCACATCCTTCACATTGCATCTGGCTGCTTGGTCAATGTTAAACCATAAACCACACCAGCGACTCAGCACTCATCAGTCCACCCATCTGCACATAATTACGTATGCATACAGTTTGGCAGAGGAAACTTGCTAACTACTTTAAATCATCATGAATTGGCAACAGTTACAAGCGTTGGTCTTGAGTAGATGTATGATCAGGTCATTATATGTCAAGCTCAAAATATATGATCAGATTCCTTCCTGTCATCATGTCTTACTATTTGGCAGAGCAAATACAATATGCAGAGCTCTGGCATTGCTATATTTTTAAACTGTCTCTTGTGCCAGTATGATCCCCAAGGTAACTCTTATAAAGATTTAGAATATTCATTAATCAGGTGCTAGTACAGGCAAAATGGGTTCAAAGGAACAAAACAAAATGTGTTTCTGCTCTTCAAAATGGCAATTTAACCGAAATTGATTCATCCCTTGTTGTTTAAAAGAGAAGATTAAGTCAATATCTTATATTTGTAATGCTGGGCAAGAGATTTAGTATTTTTGTTACAAACAGATTCCCCTTGGTTAATTGAAAGCTATTGAATTATAGCTATTGAGCTATATTGAATGCTAGCTAAATTATGCTGTGTTAAAACACAGACAGCACATTTGAAATCTGAGATTGAAAATCTAATTTAAACTTGAAAATAAACAAAGTTTAAAACAGAAATGTAAAAAGAAAATTCTGAACTACTTCCAGGTCACTATTCAAATAAGCAAATTTGTAACATTGACCATGTGAACAACTTTGAACAAAAAGTCAGAGTTTGTTGCTTCCACTGAAGCATAAAATGCTCTATGGAACATCCTCAAATCATGCCGGGATAACATGGACTGTCAGAACTTGGGCAGCTTGAGTGCATGCTGTCATTAAAGCAAAGAAGGATATACCAAATAATAAGACATTATGAAATTCATGACAATTTTCCAATTCACTAAAACAATTACACTAATGAGCCAAAACATTATGAACACCTGCCTAATATGCTGTTGGTCCTCTGCGTGCTGCAAAAAAAATAAAAATAAAAAATAGCACTGACTCACCGAGGCATGGACTCTACAAGACCCTTGAAGGTGTCTGTAGAATCTGGCACCAAGACATTAGCAGCAGATCCTTCCAGTCCTGTATGTTGCAAGGTGGAGCCACCATGGATCGTTCTTGTTGGTCCAGCACATCCCACAAATTTTCAATCGGATTGAGATCTGGGGAATTTGGAGGGCAGGGCAATACCTTGAACTCTCATCATGTTCCTCAAACCATTCCTGAACAATGTGTGCAGTGTGTTAGGGTGCATTATCCTGCTGAAAGAGGGCACTGCCATCAGGGAATACCACTGCCATTAGGAGTGTACCTGGACTGCAACAATGTTTAGGTAGGTAGCACGTGTCAAATTGACATCCACATGAATGGCCGGACCCAGGATTTCCCAGCAGCACATTGGCCAGAGCGTCACACTTCCTCCACCGGGTTGTCGTCTTCCCACAGTACATCCTGGTGCCATCACTTAAATGGCACACACATACATGGTAATCCACATTATGTAAAAGAAAAAAGGACTCATCTATATTTACAAGTATAGAATTAATATATTAAAATAGCTAAATATTCAGATATTTGCAAAAATAGAAGTAGTTGCAGGGAGACCAACTCAAATGTTTCATGGGAGTGGATGGTAGCGGTTGAGCTTGTTTGGATCTCTTTGTTAAAGTCTCTCTAGCAAGTCCATCCACTGGTGGCCATCTTTGGAACGCCTCAGGCAGCTATTTTTCTATGAAAACAAGTGGCAATCAAGTGCAACTTTTATCCACTTGAATGGGGAAAGACCGAAATCGGTTGGTCAAGATTCCGATCAAAGAACATATTTAAAATATATTCCATATCAAATCTCAGTTACTGTCGTAAACTCTGTTCCCTGATGGAGGGAACAAGACGTTGTGTCGATGAAGTGACACTAGGGGTCAATCTTGAGAGCCCAAAACACCTTCAGATCTTTGAAAAAAGGCCAATGAAAACTGGCAAGTTGAATTTCCAACTGAATTTGGTCCCATATACGAAACCCCATAATGACTGAACTGGTCACGTGAACTGCCAATGCAGGTGTAGGAAATCTACTATAAGCGTAGGAAGAGATGCACTCAGGCTGCATGGAGCCTCCCCAGACGCCCCAAGACGTCGTGTGATTCCCTATAACCCTGAGGGGGTGAGGGGGTGGGGGGCATACCAAATGTGGGAGCAGGATGCGCAGGACGCGACCTTTACTATCCAAGTTTTCTCTCCATAGAAAAATAGGTTCAGCTAGGGCCTAAAAAATGCTCATAAAACACGCAGGGGAAGGCGTTCTTTTCCGTTCCTATTCTTTCAGGGGGAAAAGATGCTGCGGAGGCCACACCCTGCCCTGAAGAGGAAGGAAGGCAAATACACCCATACGGGCCCAATGGCCGGACATGGGAGAGGTGTGGTGGTAAGTCCTGCCATTCATATCACAGCGACCGGGCAGAGCATGCTCTGCCAAGGGAGATGCGGGTCCACCACAAGGAACGGGGAGACTGTGCCGTGGAAGATACATCACAGGAGGTTAACAAGGAAACTGAAAACCTGTGGAGCACTTACACTGGTACAGGGCATGTAGAACAAGTACTGGGTCTAAACGCAAACTCCTCCACAGAATTTGTGAGTCAGAGGGCTAGGAGCAAGAAAAACAAGGGTTCACAAGTCGTGAACATGCATGGGAGTGAAGAGCGCATGGCTTCATCTTCTTGGTGGGGAAAGGCGCTATGCACAAGCGGTACACCCAGCCAGCTATCCATGTAACAAAACTTACTTACCTGCTCGCACCTGATAGAACAAGAGACAAGACCGCATCAACCCGGAGATTGTAACACCTTGCGAATGTATTGAATGTTTCCCAGCCCGCTGCCCTACATATGTCTGCTAGATAAGTGCCGTTGGCCAGTGACCACAAGGATGCTACACTCCTTGTGGAGTGTTTGGAGACAGCATTCCCTTTCCGCTGTACACCAAAGCAGACAAAGAGCTGCTCAGAGCATCTAAAGCTCTGCGTGCGATCCACATAGGAGTGAAGAGCGTGCACCGGACACAGCAAAGATAAGGCTGGGTCTGCCTCCTCTGGGGGCAGTGCTTGTAGCTCTTGATCCCCAAAAGGGGTCATGGGAACCATGGGCACATAGCCCGGTCGGGGTCTCAGGATCACGTGAGTCCTCCGGACCGAACTCTAGGCACTCTTGGCTGACAGATAACGCTTGCTGGTCCCCTACCCTCTTGATGGAAGTGAGTGCGGTCAAGAGGGCAGTCTTCAGAGAGAATGCCTTTAACTCAATTGCCATGAAGGGGGCTCTCCGTAGGCCTGAGAGGACCACGGAGAGGTCCCATGAGGGAAAGAGGTGCGGTCTAGGAGGGTTCAGCCTCTTGGCACCTCTCAGGACCCTGATGACCAGGTCGTGCTTACCGAAGGACTTACCTTGAACCACGTAGTGGTGTGCTGCTATGGCAGCTACGTAGATCTTGAGAGTGGAGGGTGACAGCTGCCCATCCAACTTCTCTTGCAGGAAGGCAAGCACTGACCCAACTGTGCAGCTCTTCATTCCGAGAAGAACACCACTTAGCGAAGACACGCCACTTCAGGGAGTAGAGCTGCCTTGTAGAAGGGGCTCTGGCCTGAGTGACCGTGTTAAACACAGCAGGCGGTAGACCAGTTAGGTCCACCGCGTCCCGTCCAGGGACCAGACATTGAGATTCCAGAGGTCTGGGCGTGGGTGACAGAGGGTGCCCCGTCCCTGAGAAAGAATGTCCTTCCTCAGGGGAACTCGCCAGGGAGGAGCTGTCGCGAGGAGTGTGAGGTCTGAGAACCAGGTCTGAGTGGGCCAGTACGGAGCCATGAGGGTGACCTGCTCCTCGTCCTCCCTGACTTTGCACAGAACCTGTGCAAGTAGGCTCACTGGGGGAATGCATATTTGCACAGCCCTCGGGACCAGCTGTGTGCCAGCGCATCTGTGCTGAGGAGAGCTACCGTCAACGCATACCAGAGCGGGTAGTTGGAGGATTCTTGGGAGGCAAAAAGGTCTACCTGTGCCCTGCCGAATCAACTCCAAATCAGCTGGACTGCCTGAGGGTGGAATCTCCACTCTCCTCTGAGCATTATCTGCCATGACAGAGCATCTGCAGTGACGTTGAGATTGCCCGGAATGTGAGTGGCGCGCAGTGACCAGAGCCGTCACTGACTCCAGAGGAGGAGGTGTCGGGCGATTTGTGACATGAGACGGGAGCATAAACCGTCGAGGTTTTGTGTGGCGTGACCATTGCAGGAGAAGGAGAGGACCTTGTACTGATACGCCAGACCGTCGAACGCGACCCATAGGAAGAATGAAAGTACATGTCCTTCAGGTCTACCGGCGCGAACCAATCTTGATGCCGGATGCACAACAAAATGTGCTTCTGTCACAGCATGGGAATGGGAGTCTGTGCAACGGCCGGTTCAGGACTCGTAGGTCCAGGATTGGGTGCAACCCACCGCCCCTCTTGGGATGAACGAAGTAAGGGCTGTAAAAGTAGGATGGCGATCTCCACGCGCAGAGTGGCGGTGCTCTCGTTCTTCGCCTACTTGAAGAGAATGCCATGGAACCAGGGCGGATGCCTGGTGAATTGAATTGCATAGCCGAGTTGGTTCTGGCCTTCCAGCACGACAGGTTAGGAAGCGATAACCATGCGCCCAAGCTCCGGTCGAGGGGCACTAATGGAAGGATCACATCTGACGTTCCTGGGGGTCGGCAACCGGGAACGCCGGTGATCTAACCTGAGGAGAGAGGAGGCTGCTCTTTTCTTGACAATGTGGAAGCAAATCAGAGTGTGCAGCGAACAGAAAAGAAGAGAACAAATTATTTACCTCCCGGCCCTCCACCGGGGGAGGGAGTGGTCTATATACCAGCTCCTGGGTTCCTGTATTCAGATCCTTCCTCAGGTGTCCCATCTCAGGGATGCTTGGGAGCCCTTTTAGGTGTCTTGGCGGCCAGCCGAGAAGCAGGGAGCATCGCTCTCCTGTGGGCCTCCATCTGTTGCTTCACTGCCGAAAACTGCTGAGCGAAGTCCTTGACGGTGTGCCGACCCGAGAAACCAGTCATCCAGTTGCAAGTGATCAGGGGCTATTCATTTAAATAAAATTGGCCACTGCTAAATAGACTCTGGCTTTGTTTGCTACGATTCTCTGATTGGATCATGGGTAGTGTAGTTCTTCACCAGGAATTTCACTATTAAACAGGATTTTTAAACAATAATGAAGTTGAAATTATGTGTACTGACGGCTTCAACAACGGCATCCATTAAAAACCTCAGAGCTCATTGAAGGTCTGTTTTAAAGGTTTCTGTTCCCTTATGGAGAAAATGGATGAGATTTTTACTTCTGGAACCCAACTGTTGCAATCTTTTGCTTGCTGAAAAATGAAGTAACTTGATTCAAGCATATATACTGCAAAGGAAAGGACACACCTGCAATACTAACCTGTGCAAAGCCGTTATAATAGTGATGCTACGCAGACCCTTAGCAGACTACAACATACCCATAATTACTTGAACCAGACAAGATAATGTTCCTCTAAGGCTCTTGCAGTAATTAAAGTAATTAAACAGCCAATAGTGTTTGAACAGTTGGTCTGGTTTAAAGACATTTCATTCAGTATCAAACTAACATACCAGCTCATGCATCTGTTCACAGGCCCTCCCATGGCAGCTCTCTTCTGAGAGCAGCTACAAAATGAGAGTTTGACATCTCCCTAACCCCTGAAGACACACACAGACACTCTCCTTCCTGTCCCGCATATGACACCGTCCTGTTTATCAGCTATAATTTCACTCTGTTGTCTCTGCTTACCACTGTAATTGAGCTGTCCTGTTGGTGAACCGGCCCAGTGGGATCCGTATGTAATCAGCCAGGTGCTCCCATGGGCTGCTCTCTGTCTGTAACAACTGTTAAAGATACCTGCGGCTCATTCCCATTCACCTGTTCCACGTGGTGCATTGTGTCCTACATCTAAAGGATTCATGTTTTGCACTTAATAAAGTGTTTGTTTCAATTCTTAGTTAGGACTTATAGTTGTTTATTGTGATTTTTAGAATGGCTTCACATGCATTTTTTTCATACATGTTGATGTATATCATTTTGAAAGGGGGAGTTGGGGCAGGACATATTGCTCCCACTTTTTTAATAGCCAATAGGCTTTAGTTTATGTAGACTCCTGATTTGCTTCTTGATCTAAAGTGCAACCGTCTTGAAGTAAATGTCCCATAATTTTCTCCATAGGTTAATTGAAATTTAACATGTAATTTAGTTGGTGGAGGATGAATCTCAGTTGCCTATGCATCTGAGACTGTCAACCTCTGCACCTTATCACATAGCTTGTTTAACGCGTTACTGTGAAGACATAATGCGTGTGGAGGCTTAACGCCATCCACCGCGGCATCCACGCACAACTCACAACACGCCCCACCGAGAACAAACCACACTATAGCGACAACGAGGAGGTTACCCCATGTGACTCTACCCTCCCTAGCAACTGGGCAAATTTGGTTGCTTAGGAGACCTGACTGGAGTCACTCATCACGCCCTGGGATTCAAACTTGCGAACTACAGGAGTTGTAGTTTTTCCTGTTTCATATCTTAATTTCTGAAGAACTGCACTACCCATCAATCCTGAGGAGAAAAGATCCATCAATCAGAGAATCGCGACCAACACAGCATACCAAAGGAGCCTTAAAGCGCCCACTTCCATGACGCACAGTAAATGATGCAATTGAGCAAGTCTCCCAACATTTAAATGACTTTATTTGCACATATCTGAATATTTTGCATTAGAATTTAAAAGCATTGTTTGTGTCCTTATAATCAACCATTCTAAATGAATACTTTTTTTTTAAAATTTGATTACATCATTCGCAATGCATCAAATGATTGTAGTCCATTTCCTCATGAAAGACGTTAAGAACCTTCAATTTTCAAATACTATTTTGCTTCAAATTAGCACTCCACAATTCCTCGTAAAACTAATCACGTTTTTTTTTTGTAGATATATACGCAGCCAATAACCTACAAACAAGAAAGTCTTACAATGCCTAAACTAAAGACTCTGCTAACTAAATTCAGCTGACTCAATACATGTGTTAACGTACTCGGACAACACATTGTTTCCAAGAGCTGGCAGAAAATACTCAAAACTGACACAAGCTACGTATCTATAAATCACAAATAATATAATATTGAGCAGCAGCCGTCGGAGTTGCATTGGTGTGACGTCACATCCCCTCTTCGAATGATTGGCTAGAGGAGGAGCAGTCGATCAAGAACTAGTGGACAGGGACGCCCCCTGATTTACACGAAACTCAACTCACAAGTTTTGGAAAATCAAGCGCAGAACATGGAAACAAAAGCAAAGAGAAATACAGCGTAAGCGTACAAAAAATGAAACTATGAGCAAAATTGACAGAGAGCACAAAAAACAATAATATAACCAAGGAAAACATGATTTTGATTACTTTGCTTTAAGTTTTCTATTGTTGTTTTGCAGCATATTTGTATATATTTTTGATTCATGCTTCTTATAGGTTATGCAATAAGCGCGATCTGCGCTAATTATTTTGATCTGCGCTTATTATGTTGATCTGCGGTTTTTATTTATTTTTGCGCTTATTATTTTTTTATCTGCACTTATTATTTTTTGATGCACGATTTTTATTTTTAGATCCGTGACCGCAATACTTTTGACGGGATTTTAATCCCATACTTATGCACAAATTCTGAATAGTCTGACGTCCAGATATTTGCTTTATATTATATTTCATCTCGGTTTGCGATGGCACACGAAAATGTGTGCTAAAAAACATCACCTGACACTCGAAAAGAAGCTGTAGAACAAAGGTGTGCAATATGCATTATTTTCAGTTCATCAAATGCCGCCCCGTTTTAGCCTATTTATCATAGGTAAACAACCTGCAAACGAGCTAACGCGACAAAACTTAAAACGATCTCTGACTGTAAAAAAGCCCATGCTCATTTCAAGTTCACCTCATTGTAAGCACCATACAAATAATAGATTAGTTACTGACTTGAGTTGGTGGGCGTGGCTTCGTTGTGGTTTTCTGCGAGTGCTGCTGTCAGTGGAGCGGTTCGGTATGTGATGACGTCTGAAAGAAAACTTGCTGTTATTGTCATTTTGCATTAATATGAAGCGAAATAAGGCAGAAACTTAGGTGAGAGTGTCAAATATGAATATATCAGGATTTCTTAACGAAATAGTAATCGAAGAGAAACGTACCTGTCAGACTTGCTAACCTCGGTGATCCGCTAATTCTCACCCTCAGATCTCGCTCAGCTGCACATTCATCTCGTGAATGGAGTATAAAAGACAAAAAAATTGTGAGTGCAGAACAAGAGTTTGAATATTATTGGGTTGCACGACTTTTGTGTATAACGTAAAAAAGAGTAACAGTTGTATTGATGTATATGAGCTAAAGTAGCTTGTTTTAAAGTTGTTTAGGGTGGACATAGAAAAAGTCTTGAATTTCAGATTTCACGGACCATCTTCTTTGTTATAATAAATGCCCATTTGAACCACAACTGCTGTTGGTAGATTGAAATTTTAACGAATCACACAAAATTGCAAAAATGAGAGACAGTTTTGAGGCCAAATATGATTTAGCGATGATTTTATGTGAACCAGATCACAATACGGGATTTTATATGCAGTAAGTAACATCAATCTAAATCGGCTGTTCAGTTTGACAATTGAATATTTAAAAAAATATTATTTACTGTATGTGGACCAATAATTTAAGCAGTTAAAACACATGTCTGACAGTAGTTTTTTTATGTTTATGTCACATTTTTCAGGCTTTGGGAGAGTGTTAAATGTGTGAGGATGTGTATAGGCCTACATCAACCTGTTACATGACACACAGGCATACTGACTGAAGATAAAACTGGTTTTGTCAGTAGTTCAGAAAGAACCTGCATAAATTTCAGAACTATAAACTGTATATATATATATACAATAATAATAATAATAAACTGCAGCCCATAACCACCTGATGTTCTGAAGAACCTGTGAGCAGTTCCCTGCTTAGTGACATCACAATAATTGTATTTATTGATAGTCATTAATAATCGCGATTACAATATACAGGGCAACAAACGACAATTATGGTTATATGTCATAATCGTGCAGCCCTACTTCAAATCAAAGTTTGTAATGTTGTGATTCACCTCGGAGCTGGTTCTTGGCTTAACTCCTATTTTATTAAGTCCCTATAAAAATGTATGTGACATATACATAGCTAAGACAGCAGAAAATGTGCACTGGCACTGTTGTGCTTTAATATCAGGTGGTCTTAGGTGGACATTTGCCTTCTAGAGAGCATTTGATTGGACACAATTTGTACAGTATAGCCTCTAAGTGCATGATGAGTCATCCATATATTTGGTCCATTTTCCAGGAAGAGAAAGACTGTAAATGTATAAATGTGTATAGGCCTATCTGCTAAATGTTAATTCTGCCAACTTTTAAAGGTGTTCTCAGTTATTTTTCCTCATTATAAAGTCTAACTCCTAAAGACATGAATAGTAATTTTGTAATATATGTAGTAAACCAAGAACACTCACATTAAAATGACTCAAGATATATCAGTAACATTATAAAAGCTGTTTTATTCTACATGGAGAGGGTCTGCACATGGGGACTGCCATGTTCAAATCTCTAGATTTTTGTAAGGGAAAACTACCCCAGTAGACAGGTGAAAAATATATAAAATGTAAAATTATTATAATATATAATGTAAAATAAATAATTAAAAAGTAAATATACGTAAAAGTACAGCTTTTCTTTTCACTCTAAATTGTTATAAATCTCCTAAAGTTTACCTAGAGAGTCCCTTCTCATTCAGAGCGATCGTGCTGATTTAGAATGCTGTTATAGCAACCATGATACATTCTGTTTCCATTTGTCCATTGAAGCACAACAAACAAAGCTAATTCTAAGATGAGTATGCTCAGTATACTGCAGCCTCAAAAGGATGCATCCTACCTAGCAACAGCCTTCATGATGAAACACACCTAATGACAGTTATAAATAAATATAAAGTTCTAAATTAACACTCTAAATCCAACAACCAACTTCAGAATGTTGTTGTTTGTTGTGGCAGTGTGAATTGGCCTTTGGGAGTACTGTAGACTAGCATATTAATTACCTCAAAGCTAACAGACATGGATTAAAGCCACAAAGGTCCCATTTTGAATTCACTGAATCTTCAACTTATATCTTAATACTAAATATATATGATTGGGGAAAATGACACTTCAAACACATTTTTTAAGTAAAATTATATCACAAAGTGTTGTCTGAATTTCTGCTGTTCAAGGAGGCTTGACTTCACATTAATACACTTGTAAACATACAGTCAGTCACTGGGCATTATTTTCTGCCTTGGAAATATAACATTGCCCCAGGCTTTTACTGTATGACAAGAGAAATGAATCCTCTCAGCTGTAGTGTGTGGTTATTTTTAGAATGTTGAATAGAGTTGCAGATGGACCATATAAAGCTGGATACTGTTTCATTTCAGAATTAAGTACTGAAAGTTGGCCACTAAAGCATTTTGCTGCCGTTTATCAGCACCCTGGGAAGACTGTTCACTAAAATTACACATGTGAAATGTATTAAAACAGGATAATGTTTCACATGGCCAAAAGAACACGGGTCAATCTGAAAATTCATATCTTTAATACATCAAAGATAAAGATAAATCTCTTTTCTTTACAGTTTCCTTGGCAACCAGATGAAGAGCCTATTAGCATATAATTGTAAAAGGATGAATACATTTTTTTTGTTTTCATTTTACAACAATCACTCACATAATGGCTAATAAGTGGGCACATATTACATGAAGGTCAATGTAGTGCCAGCAAGGTGTAGTTCCCTGTGTGCTTTGCTTTTTTGTGACACACATTAACTTCAATATTTCCAAAATAAGCCTTTACAAATAATTATAATAAAACAAATTATTTACACTAGATTGAATAATCATTCAATCAGTCTTGTTAGGCCACTTGTTAGGCCAAGCTGGATATTGAAATTAAGATGTGTCATGTGACAGTGAAACATTTATTTTAATTTTTACCACATTCTGTCTGGCTTTTACGTAAGATCAATGTACAGAAATAGAACAAGCACAAGCATATCAGCAAGAACACTAGACGTCTTTCAGTACTATGTCACAGAGGAATCCCCCTCAAGCCTATTCTTGTTTTAACTGGCCAATGCCCAAGAGCTTGCACTTACTCTTCAGTATTAATTGAGCTCATTGTTGACCGCTGGGTGTGTATAATATCGATGGGCAAATGTTGCCATTTAAGAGAGTTCATCAATCCCCTCTGACACTTACAGAACAGCCCAGCAAAGAGGGGACATCCCCCGGACTTTTGCCAATGTCTGCTTAGGTTGGCATTTGTTCATTTTTGTAACGTTTGCTGCAGGAGTTCCCAGGACATTTTGGACATTCGCAACAGGTCCCATTTTCATCCGAGCAAAACATTCTGAAAATGACATTCAGGGGACATCAGCAAACATCCCTATTTCGTCCCTAAAATAACATTCATCTTTGGTCCCACAATGGACGATTTCACAAAGTTCAGTGATTTGCAAGAATGCTTTTAATTGTAAGAATACAATTTAAAGACGGGTTACTTACCTCCAAACATGTGCAAAACGCATCATCCATATCCATATGTTGCCTTCTCTTATCAGACCAGCCTTGTTTTTTTTGTATCCTTTTCTCCCCATTTGGTATGCAAAATTCCCAATATTGGAAAGACCAAATATAACTATATTTTACACTTTTTCCCCATATTAAAAATATATTGAAATAAATAAACTGATAAACATCATATATACGCACTACTTAGTTTCCTAATTTTAACCACTAATAGTTCTAAACATAAATAATATTAGCATTATATTAATTTTCTCTTATAGCATAATTTCATGTACAGCTGCTTTGAAACAATGGCTGTTGTGAAAGATGCTATACAAATAAATTTGACTTGACTCTTTAAGATTCAAGTAATAGAGGTAGTACATCCTTTATTAAGAAACAAAATAATGCAATACACTTATAGATAAATTAGATTTACAGCCTTAAAGCAAATTACAAAGACAAATTAGAGTCCCCACGAATGCAAGGATGAAGAGGAGAGAAATAATATCATAGAGGAAAATAACAATGAATGGAAAAATATTAGATGGAGAGATCAGTAACATATAAGATTAAGATCCTAAAATTTGACACAGGTGGGAACTATTTAAAGAAGTAATTATATAATATTAAATGATGACAGTTCTTTCTGTTTGGCAGAAATGTATTAAGCAATGATACTACTACCCTACAAAGGCAAAACACAAAATTGAGTTCTGACTGAAACAGGTCTCTTATGATCTGTCCAGTGACAGAGTTTGTCTCATATTCTGAAATTCAGAGAAATCATTCTGTGAAAATGCAGTAACAACAAAATCCACATCAAAATAATTTCAAAAATGTTCTCAGTTTCAATGTTAGTTAATGAGCATGGCCTTTGTAGGGTAGCAAAGGGTATTGATATTTTTTTACCAGTGAAACTATTTGTAAAGTCATTTTGGGAACGCATATGGATGGATGGATGGATGGATGGATGGATGGATGGATGGATGGAAAGTAGTGCCATGTAAGCCCCAAAGGTTATTTTCATGGCAAAAATAGAGTAGTTTAAAAAACAATCACATCACTGTAAATACTGTAAATGACACTGAGAGTGTCGTTGCTTATGGCCAATGACAAAAATAGAAAAACACTACATATTTCTGGTGCTGTTTTGTGATTGGTTGGGCAGTCTATAGCCCACTCTCAATGTTTGCAACACAGTCCGCCCCCATATTGCTTTTAACCAATGCACAAATTGGGATTTTTTTTTTAATTAAAAACTGTTTCCCAAATGTTTGATTGGGTGGGCAAGACTCACGTTTGGGTGGGCCCTGCCCATGCCTAGAACCACACATTATAGCAACCAAGGGAGGTTACCCCATGTGACTCTACCCTCCCTAGCAACCCGGGCCATTTTGGTTGCTTAGGAGACCTGGCTGGAGTCACTCAGCATGCCCTGGATTTGAACAAGCGACTACATGTGTGGTAATCATCGTCAATACACGCTGAGCTACCCAGGCCCCCTCAGACCTGTCTTGTTAATATTTCAACAACTTGTTTTACAGATTACTGAATCAAAACTTAGTGTTAGGTTTGAATTAAGCCTACGGGAGGAATCAGTAGTAAACAAGGAGCTCGAATCAACTGGCAACTGGACACAATGGGCATTTTCCAAAATTTTGCAACCTAGACGGGCACTGCAGGAAAAAGACACCACTCATAAGGTCGTTCCCAACTAAAGTAAGATTTTTTTTTTTTTCATGAATTCAGAGCACTACTGCAAGCCTGATAGCAAAGGGTACAATCACATACCATTCAAAGTCCCCACATCATGAGCTCTGTCCTTTGGAATGCGTATAGGGCATAGGATGATCACTATCTATTGGCATTCACCCACAAACAGAACCACTGCCAGACAGACACGCCTACACGCCTACACACCTGTGTGAGCGGCTTTAAAAATTGGAGTTCTGCACATGCACGACTTTTGAATCTCTGAGCTCAACTGTGAGTTGATGCTTCTCTGAGAAAATATGTTTTTATTCATAATTTTACACAGTGGTTTGTACATATAGAGTTGAGGATCATATTATAGTTTAAATGTTTTATCGTTCAGTGTTTTAAAAACTTTCCTGCTTCATAAAATACTGTGTTTTAATTTCAGGGACAAATCCTGTGGCATTTCTGCACTAATGTTCACAGAGGTCCAAATGAGCATGGCAAAGGTATTTCTAAATTTATCTTTATTAAATATCAATTGTATTTCACATAACAATACATACATTTAAATACATTGTCATCTGCTGTACCTATAAATTGTGCTGAGAAAAAGTTTGTATGTTTTGTATTTTATTTAAAGGTGCACTAAAGGGTCGCTGCCATATTGACAATCAGTGGTACCAATGATGGTACGGTATTGATAAACAGGAGTGTGATCCACCAGACAGTCCAACCAGAATGAGTAAAAGTGAAAAGATAAAATGTCCAAACAAGGGTTCCCTGCTGGAGTGATTACACATGACCTGCAGCTCTCACGACGCGGATCACGGATAAGCAGCGCGACATCAAACGCCAAGAGCAAGCATAAAGCGGTGTTCAGCTAGCCGAGATCTTGCAAGTCGAGGCTGTCCAGTCACACTCTGGTGCACAACTTCATTTGGATTGGATAGAAGAATGTCCAATATTGGGATGAGTGTAATATGAGACGGATAAAAACACAGCCTAAACGTAGATAAACAAACATATTTGGTGAGAGACGACAGCACTCCCAGACGATTGGTGTCAGTATTGAGTCCAAAACAGCAAGTACTACTAGGACCGATGGGACGAGTAAGAGCCAGCTAAATCCTTGCTAAAATCTTACTTGGTGCACCTTTAAATGCTATCTTGATGATGATTAGTAGTAGTAGTACCGTTTAATAATACTGTTTAATAATGTAATTTGTATGTAATTCTTCATTTCAGAGAGTCATGCAGTGCCTTACTCCTGTTTCATTTGCTTCATGCTTCAGAAGGTAATAGTTTTTAGACAATAATATATTTTGCATTACAACTTTTCAGCTGTATTTATAGGGATTGTCTTCGTGGTAAATCCACCCCTAAGAGGCCCAAATACAGAACACAGTGGCATTCTTTTGAGTGTTGGATTGAAAGGTAATTAAAGGAGATGTTGTTTGATATATGGTGGAGTTAAATAGGATAACCTGTTATTTCTGTATAATTCTAGAGATTACATTAATAAGAATGTATTACTCATTGTTGAAATACAGTTTCACTGTGACTGATGTCTTTTCTTTTTAGGGAGGAACTCCTCAACAGATCCACATCATCACTGAATGGTAAAGGCAATGATCACAATTTTCAAACTTGGCAAGATTTTGTGTCTAACCAGAGAGGATTTGTAAATGCATGAATGAAGCATACATGTTGCAGAATAAAACAACAGATGTCAATGGAAATAAATGTTGATTGTACACTTACAGTCATATAAATAACAACTTTGTACTTTGTAGAATAAAATACTTAGATTTTATATTAACGCCTGCTTATCATTAACCCTTAAAGAAATATTCCGGGTTCAATACAAGCTGAATCGACAGCATTTGTGGCATAATGCCAATTACCACAAAAATGTATTTTGACTTGTTCCTCCTTTTCTTAAAAATAAAAAAGCAAAAATGTAGCTTACAGTGTGGCACTTACAAAAAAGTAAATGGGGACGATGAAAGTGAATGTGGCCAGTTTGTGGAGGGTTTAAACACTTAAGCGTGAAGATAATAATTTTATAAATGTAATTGCATTAATTCTTCTGTTAAAACTTGTGTATTATTCAAGCTGTAAAGTTGTTTAAATCATAACTTTTACAGTCATTATAACATTTTAGGGTTTGTTGACATTACTTTGCCATGGTAACCATTGTAAAATCGGCTATAACTTTACACAGAGAAGGTTAGTAAATTTCACTTCCATTGTAAGTGCCTCATTGTAACCCAGATTTGTTTTTCTTTTTTTTTTTTTAAGAAAAGGAGGGACAAGTCAAAATACATTTTTGTGGTAATCAGTATTATGCCACAAATTCTGTCGATTGAGCTGAACATGCAGTGAACCTGGAATGAAAAAGGACAAAGGACACAAATTAATTTATAAAAACATATTGTTTTTCTTCAAAATACTGCTTTTATTGTCAATTTTACAGCATGCATCTTTCATGAAAAAAACATGTAAAAGGTAGGAACATTCCCCACAATGTCAGCGGACTTCTAAAGCCCAAAGGATACTTTGATTTTGACGCGAACGATTATTATTAATTATTATTGTGGTTTCACTACAAAAACCATGGTTTAATAGTTGAAAAGGGAGCACAAAACATATTGCATGGTACAGCAAATTTTTTTATATCAAAATTCAGGGAAAGAAAAAAACTTTTCAAAGTTCTCAGTTTCAACTAACATTGAAACTGAGAACATTTTTGAAGCTCAGTATGTTACAAACCTGTATTGTGTCTTTATTGGAATATATTGAAACATTCAGTCTCCATCACCATTCACTTTTATATAGAGAGAACAAACAATGCAATATAATGTAATGTTGTTTAAGATTCTCGGTCCCTTTTGCATTCCACAGAAGGTTCTGGACAACAAGAGGGTGTGTATATGATGACAATTTATGATTTTAACATTTTTGTGACTTTGAGACTTGTTAAATTAGCATGCAATTTGTTTATTATTATACATTCATCGTGATTTGGCTGTTTGCAGAAAATATATTTTTATGTATTTGTAAATGTATATTTTGCTTAAATAAAATGATCTACACTTGCTGTGTGTTTTGCTAAATTATTACATAAATATGTTGATTTATTGATTGAAGTATTTGGGATTTTAAAGTGAAAAATGTGTTGATTGGATAGCATAGTTTTACCCAACTGAAATTAACATAGTTTCAACATAAGGTAAGCAAATCATTTGAATCGATTTTGTGTGTTTTTGAAGGCGTTAATGACGTTTATTCAATGTGAAGTTCAAAGGACATCGTGTGAACACACAAATGGTAGTGAATGTCCCTTAAATGTCCCTCAATGTCCGCTGGAATTCCTGTGAATGTCCTCCCGAACGTCCTTTTAAAATCTAATGGACCCTACACAAAGACGTCCCGGGGACGTTCGCGGAGGCCATTTAGGGGACGTTCTGGGGGCCTTTTTTTGTTAGCTGGGAGTAGGGATGTGTCGATACAATCAAATATTAATAAATCGTGATATCTTATGATATTTTACTGATAGATCCATGTATCGATATTTAGTCAACTATTTGTGTATTCATTTCATGTAAACACACTACAAAGTTGAAACACTGTAACTTCAAAAGCATTTTAATGAGCTAACCAAGAGACAAAAACTTGATATTTCGAGCTACTTGATCTTCATCAAACATCAGTATATAACTGAAATGTCCCAAAATGAATAGGAATTGAAAGTGCAATCGATTTGTAATCAAATTATGATATTGTGATGGTTTGCAATATATCGAATCGTGACGTGTATTGCAATACGCATGGTATCGTGAGGTGCCAGGTGATAACTAGCCTTACAGAAGAGTACATTACAAAACATTTCACTATTCACGAATCACCGATGACTCTGCCTGGACTCCAAATTGCGTTTCACAACAAAGTACACGCAAGAAGTGATACGAGACACGAAAACAAATGCATGATCATATGTAATGCATTTCAGAATATGATGTGTATGTAGTGTGTAGGAGGCATAAGGCAGCCATGCTAGTTGATGTTCTATTGCAGGTACATCAGGACCCCTCCCACTGAAACTTCCCATGCCCCGTTTCTTGCTCTCTCATTGGCTGTAGGTCAACGCTGCAGTTGTATTCAGTGAAAACATGTTTCACATTGTACGATTTGGAATCACAGACAGGTCCAGATATTTAACATTCTAGATATCAGGTGACGCAACGGCGCTTCTCTCAAATCGTGTCTTTGATAGTTCGTACTTTGCAATCGTCACTCACGGGAGCAAGCTCCGATTTGCCTACAAATTCAGGGTTTTGACGGCGATCTCCACAAAACTGCTGGCGAGCGAAAATCTGACTTAAAGTCGTGTATTACAGATAAAACAGTAGCCATCTGTTCCAGGATGAGATGTAGCCTACACAAAGTGCACCGCACAACAACATGAAGAGGGATGGCTCAGAAAAAAAATATTATTTACTCATGTTCATGTCATTCCAAACTCATATAATGTTATCTTCCTTGGAACACGAAAGTATTCCACATGACACGTGCACTATATTCCAAGTTTTTAAAGTCAAAACTTTTTGTCAGAAACAGACTTAAATGGAAATTGTTAACAGCTAAAATGTTTTTCCCTACAAGACACAAAGTTGTATGCCTTAAGGGAGGCACATAATGGCTCGATAAGGCGAATCATCGTTTTTATGTCTCATTGGAGAAATGCATGCACCTGAAAGTAATTTTAAAAAATTGGATAATTACAGGGATTCGTACCTGCTCCAGCAATGGTTATACAATTAAGCTGTGATTCGGCCGCTAGTGCTGTAGGTAATTACAGCAGTGCTGATGTTGGGCCATATAGCACGATTGCGAGTGTGATATGTAGCTTAAGCTTATATACAACAGTTCAATGAACAAGTACATTTTAAAAAAATAGAAAAAAACTGAGTTTGTTCAAAAAAACGCATTTGTGCATGGAACTACTTTCTTATGCAACCGATCAGAATCTGCTGTTGCTGGTTCAAAACAAATGATGCATCCAAGCCTCCATTAGTAATTCAAAATGTTCACTTCAGATATACTATATGATATAGGCTGTTTCTAAGAGGTCATTGGATAAACAAGGATAGACGGATGGATGTGTGTGTGAGAGAGAGACAGAGAGAGAGAGAGAGAGATGGAGCGTGTGCGATCACCTGTTGCCACACCCAAACAGAGACGCTTACAGCTTTCTGAAGGTCAGCTTTCTCAGTGGAATATAGACCCCAAGCATGGTAGTCCACTATATTTCGGGGTAGCCGGTGCGCAAATGTCATTCACTATAGGAACAGCGATGTCCTCCGCCATTTTAAACAGTATGTATCCAATGTGGAAACCAAGCGTGCCGCACAAGCCCTCAAAAGTGAAGCCAAAACGTCTCGATCGCCCCCCAGAGGCCGGTCCTAGTATAGGTCATAAACCCCGCCTCCCCATGTTATTCAACGGGACGTGAGACCAACTAAACAATTAAATTACACTTCACATATCTTTTTTCCAAAGACAGTTTCTGTCATTTACTGTAGTTTTTATCACGCTGATGTAATTTCAAGTGTTTGTTTTTAAAATAAGTTTGTTTTTAGTTAGTTATTTGATGCTATAAAAACGGTGCTGTTACGTCATGATTGACAGCTGTGATTGACAGGTTCTCTGAGCGAAGTAGTCACTGAAGCACCAACGGACTTTTTTTCGGGATATTCGGAGGATTGAGGAGATTGGAGCTTTAAATTACATATCTAAATTTCTATAATTAATTATTTCACACCGACATAATGGGTTGTTCTGCAGTAGAATGTGCTAACCGATCTGGCATGTCCGATCGATCTTTGAGGAGCAGACAGAGGCCACTTAAAAAAAAGTGCAGGGGCGTGTGCTTGCGATTGATTCTGCGAGAGTGAGGGCGGGGCCTTGTTTTCGCGGCTTTACTTCCTGCTCACTACTGCGCATGACTGGTCCCGAAAACGCAAGTGCGCAGACTCAAGTTCCAAGATGTCAGCGCCATATCGGGACACTGGCGGCTTCAGTTCTCTCCGATGGAAAAGAGCGAAGGGGCGTCGTCCATCTTTTTTTACAGTCTATGGTGGAAACTCACAAAGCACTGTTCTATGTAAACAATGACTAACTGATTCACTTTACGTCACAAACTGCTCATATTACGCACAAAAGTGATCTTTTGCCACCACCTGCTGGCTAACATAAGTATTTTCAAAAATAAATACAGCAACTCATAACACATGCACTATGCTTACACTTTAGTTTAGAATAGCACGAACACAAGCAGAGTGGTACACACACAGTGAAGCTTCTGAGTGCTGATGCTGTCACACCACCAGTGCTCATGGAACGTCTCTCGTCCAATCAGATTCGAGGACCGGAACAAACTGTGTTTATATATATATATATATATATATATTATATATATATATATATATATATATATATATATATATATATATATATATATATATATATATATATATATATATATATATATATATATATATAATTTTGTGATGTGGTGCCCCTGGGCACATGTCCAGTTGATCATATTTTAATAAAATTTATTTCAAGTTTGTTTTCACTTAAAACACTGTTGAAATAATCAATTTTAATTTTTCACTAAAATTGTTAGGATAATTTTTATTTAAAAAAAAATTACATTATTAAAATTATTACAAAATGATGTCAATAAAAAGGTAGCTTAATTTTTCAGTGACAATTACTGATAAAATAATATACATTCACTAAGCATTTTATTAGGAAGACCTGTGCATCTACTTATTCATGAGATTATCTAATCAGCCAATCGTGTGGCAGCAGTGCAATGCATAAAATCATGCAGATAGCTTAATAAGTAAAGATAAGCTTCAGTAAATGTTCAGATCAACCATCAGAATGGGGAAAAATGTGATCTCAGTTATTTCGACTGTGGCATGATTGTTGGTGCCAGATGGGTTGGTTTGGATTTGGTAACTGATGATCTCCTGGGATTTTTACACACAACTGTCTCTAGAATTTACTCATGGTAATGGTGCCAAAGACAAAAAACATCCAGTGAGCAGACGTTCTGCAGACAGAAGTGTCTTGTTGATGAGAGAGGCCAACAGAGAATGGCCAGTCTGGTTTGAGCTGACAGAAAGGCTATGGTAACTCAGATAACCGCTCTGTGCAATTGTAGTGCGCAGAACAGCATCTCAGAATTCACTACACGTCGAACCTTGAGGCGGATGGGCAACAACAGTAGAAGACCACATTGGGCAATTTATTTGGACCATAGTGTTCCTAATAAAGTCCTCAGTGAGTGTTTGTTGAAAAAAACAGAGAGAGGACAAAGTGCTTACAACAATGACAAATTTATTTACTCATTTTGTAAATTTATTCAAGCTGCTCCAGCAAGTGTATTTACAAACAATGTATTTGAAGATATAAAAACGTGTCATATCATAATGCAAGTCAGCACTGTACTGTCAGAGACGTCACAGCAAATATCTAATATTCAGGCAACACAGCCAATAAGCTAAAGAAAATTTTTATTTAGACATCACAGTCTTCACAGCTGTATGACACAGAAGGTGTGCTATGGATTAACACTGATGAAATTTTTCTGGGACAAAAAAATATTAGGTGAGAAAATGTAGGAACACAAATGCCTTATGATGAAATATAATAAGACAAGAACTGAATGAAAAATGTTGGCAGTCATTTTACAAAAATACAGTTTCCTGAATTAAGTCTAATTAATTTGTCCTCCACGGTTTGTAACTGTGACAGTAAATGGACATCAACAATTCTTCTGGCATGTGGAGCTTTACAATTTTTTGTAGTGTTTAAATTTTTTTATTTAAGTAATAATAGTACAGTGGTGCTTTTCAGGATGTAACAGCACACCCTCCCTATAGTTTTAACAAACATTTAAACACTTGATTGTAACTCATAATAAAAACTAAATAAACTAATGTAATATGCTTGCAGAGTATTAGCAGAGAAAAAAAGTGTATTTGATAACATGGTTCATTGACTGCATTATTTTTTAATGTCTCATTTATCTCTTAATTATCTTAATCTCCACACAATATGGTTTGCTCGACAACTTAGGGATACATAGCATCCTTAAGACCCATGTGCTCCTGTGTCACCTGTTTAAAAAGAACCCAAATAGCTAATCTGTGTGAGCAAAATGCTCCATCAAGGAATCCAACTCAAACACAGCTACATATTGTAACAAATGCTTTCATTATGTGATTTATGACTTTTCCAGTGGAGACAATTTTCATCAATATATAGATGTGAATGGAAAACCTACTGCAACCAATGACCCTTGCAGTGCATGAAAACCATTCAACCAAACAGTACAGGGACTGGGGCAAATATTTACACTGTTTTTGTGTCTGTAAAGCCCATTACTATTGATCCCAGCAGGAGATCTCATCTTTCCCCATCTTGAGCCAAGTTCATGAGAGTAATGCCAGCCTGTGGCAGAACTGGACACCGTGCTCCTCCCTTGCTACAGTCGATTTTTTAATTCCAGAAATAACCTACATGAGGCCTCACAGTATGTGGTCTGCATGCCAAGCACTTTGGACAACATCAAAGAGCCTATTAAATCACGTCAGGGTGTCAGCTGCCACCAGGGTGGAAGCAACGTTCTGTCAGCGTTCTGCTACTGTTTTAGTAGTTCCCAGATGAGCTTTTAGTTTGCACAATTCCGGATTAAAAAAAATAAATAAATAAAAACAAAAACAAACAAAAAATGACATGGTTGAAATGCATTATGCTCAAAGAAAATCCATGTGAGAATTGTGTTTTCAGGATATGAGGAAATAATTTAATTACTTTTCATGCTTGCAAAAATTAAACATAATGTGTAAATTAACAATTCTGCTGGCTCATTATAGACACAATTAAAATGTTAATGCTAATTGTTTTGATTACTCAAGGGTAAAGAGATAGTAAACATTTACAATGTAAAACATTTCCCCCACTTCCTCCTTACCCCTATGACAATGGACCCCTTTAGGGGTGGCCCTACCATCACTGTGAAGTGTGACATGGCCCCTGATGGTAATGATATGGATAGCTAATGGTAATAACATGGATAATGGTAATATGGATAGCTAATGGTCAAAGATTGTTTTTCCCTGATGTCATTTCAAAGATTGACTTAATTTACTAAAATATCAGCCCAAAATCACAAGTTATTCTGCAATGTAAAATTAATCTTAACAAAGAGATAAGTTAACTGAAGTCCTTCTGCAGGTAGGCATTTTGTGTTCCTTTTCTCCCGAATCCCGGCGGATGACTAGCACAACAATGTGTCAAGAGCACAAAGACTGAACAATAAATAAGAAAAAGATGAGTCACCAAAAAAATTAGTATATTCACTCAAACGATTGATCGGTGAGACTCCATATTCTCGAACAAAACATCCATTTTGGCAGCTACACTTAAATTGATCAGTTTACTTCAAGAACACAACATCCGCCTTTCAGTCCCATATCTGTACACAATGTACAAAACGAGTGCTTATTTTTTTTTTTTAATCTATGAAAACTCTTCAAAAATGTTCACCGTTCACCTGAGAAAGAGTCCACATGGACTCCTCTGGTTTAGATATTAAAAAGCTCTCTGATTCCCCGTTTTTAGTAGGGATGCTATCAGGCAACAATTGTAGTGTACTTGATTTCTAGAAGAGACAGCCATTGAGTCCATAGTGACAAAGTAGTTATATCCCTTAGATAGAGTCCTCTTATTGACAAGATCCCTTGGTTGCTCTGTTATAAGACCTCTTTTCTGGACGGTAACACTGAAAGCAGTCTTTGTGAAAAGACATTTGTCTTTCTCTGCCCTCAATTTCAAAGCCCTCTCCGACATTACATAGGGGCGCTCAGTGGACACAAACCTATTTTTGTGTGGATGTGGTTTTTTTGTGTGTACAAGAGAGGGTTTTGGTGGGGTGGGGCCTCAAATTTTTCATTGAAATCCATCCAGTCATATCGCTGAGGGATGAGAAACATTTATAAAGACTTGTAGCGTCTTCTTGCATGAGGAAGTACTTTTCAGTCCAGAAAGAATCTCAAAGGTTTGTTAAAAGTGCTCGTTCACGAGTCCTCCACTGTCATGCTTCATATGTGGACACACATACAAGATGCTATAAAGATGAAAGGGAAGCCAAAAGAACCAGCGCTGAAGCTAACAAAGGCCCTACAGTCTCAACGCGCCCAACAGAGTTGACATCACCTCGGGATGGCTCAGCAGATTCGTGGCTCGTTCCATCTAAATGGAGGAGGAAAGAGGGATTAGTGAGGGATTATGGAGGTGTACGAAGGAATCTCATGAAACATCTAGACATTACTGATAGTTTTGAATAGGGATGAGCCCTTGACATACGAACCATTATTATTTTCTATCGAGTTAACGTCCCCGTCATTGATCTTGATGACACGGTCATGATTTTTTTCGCAGTTGTCTGTAGGAGAAACATAAAACAGGGTGTTGTCAGGGTGAGGGTTGTGACATCATCTTTAACTCATTGCACTTTCACAGCAGTGATGTACGATGCAATTGCAGCCCACGTTTTGTCAGAAGCCATGCCAGGAAAACTCCTGAGGTGCTTGTAAAACTTACTCGAAGGTCTGACAAAAACTTTCAGCCGCAGGCAGCTCCGTCTTCCATTTTCACTGACTGTAGATGCTGTGGAAACATTTTTAGATGGTCAATAGTGGGCCCAATCGATCTGTGCAGCACACTGTTTAATAAATCAGAGTAATCTCTTTTAGCCTTAGATTTATAAGAAACCAGGCGGTTCATCCCACCCAAAAAACACTTTCATGCTGAAAATGACAATTATAGCTTTCCAAAAATGTGACAAAACAACATGAGCAAAACGAGGCCCGAGGCCATCAGAATTAGAGATTGACCATATGTTTTTATTGAACAATACAGATTATATTTTTTTGACTGATTACTGATATGCATATTTCTGCTTATTGACACAAAAATAATATTATACTACAATAATAAAAACATAATTTTATTTAGAGAATGCATTTTTAACATATGTATTTTGTCTTACTGAACTGGAAGAGTTTTTATAGTCAAAGTGAAAAAAATCAACCAGTGCTGAAGAAGTAATCCAAAGTATTTAGAATATGTTACTGACCTTGAGTAATCTAACAAAATACGTTACAAATTACATTTTACAGCATGTATTCTGTAATCTGTAGTGGAATACATTTCAAAAGTAACCCTCCCAACCCTGTACATATACACTGATCAGCTACAACATTAAAACCACCTGCCTAATATTGTGTAGGACCCCCTCGTGGCGCCAAAACTGCCCCAACCCACATCTCAGAATAGCATTCAGAGATGAGATTCTTCTCACCACAATTCTACAGAGCAGTTTTCTGAGTTACTGTAGACTTTGTCAGTTCAAACCAGTCTGGCCATTCTCTGTTGACCTCTCTCATCAACAAGGTGTTTTTATCGGCAGAACTGACCCTCACTGGATGTATTTTTTTGTTTTTGGCACAATTCTGAGTAAATTCTAGAGACTGTTGAGTGTGAAAATCCCAGGAGATCATCAGTTACACAAATTCTCAAACCAGCCTGTCTGGCACCAACATCCATGCGATTATCTAATCAGCCAATCATGGCATGATTGTTGGTGCCAGACAGGCTGGTTTGAGTATTTCTTTAACTGCTAATCTTCTGGGATTTTTACGCTCAACAGTCTCTAGAGTGTATAGAGAATGGTGCCAACAACAAAAAACTTCCAGTGAGCAGAAGTTCTGTGGAACAAAATGCCGAGTTGATGAGGGAGTTCAACAGAAAATGGCAGGTTCGAACTGACAAAGTCTACGGTAACTCAGATAACCACTCTATACAATTGTCGTGAGAAGAACATCATCTCTGAATGCTATTAGTTTAAATATATCCTCAAATGTTACATGCTTTAGCAATGTATGGCTGTCTACATACAGTACAAAAGCCTAATGTAAATGCTTCCAATGGCACATCAACCTCTTTGGGATGTACCATCAGCATTCATTTCAGTGTTGCACTGAATATGCTGTTTCCCTGTCATCTTACCAATGAGCCATGTTTTTCAATTTGTCCTCTGATTAACAGCCTCTCTCTCTCTCCACTGTCCTCCCTTTGTGCAGTATGCAATGAAATCTGCCACTGTCAGGAGCCGATGCAAATGAGGACCGAGGGGTGAGGGGATGGAAAAGGCTTGGTATTTTTCATACAGATCACTTTGGACATAAAGGTGACCATGTAATGTGCAATGCAATACACTTCAATAAATCCCCTCCTTTAAAGCCTCGATGTAATGAGCATGGCTTGCACAAAATGCAATTTCCATATAGCCAATAAAATATGATCTTGATAATTCAACCGGTGAGGCGCTGCTTTCACTGATGTGCATATGTATTCTACAGTGAATTTTTTCCAAGTAGACAAAAAAAGTGGGAACATTTGGAAAAGGTAAAACTAATAAACTAATAAATACTTGTGACTTTAGACATTAGTGGTTGGATGAGGAATTGTTTGTTCACCTTTAAATTTGTTTACTGGCAGCTAATATATATTGAATTCTCTGTTTTGGGCACAGACACCTTTAACAGGTTTTACATATTTATCTGGACAGTAAATTTGTGAAAAATCTTCCTACTTTTCTAAGTCTACTGGTCGTGACCTTTCCACAAGCCTCTTAGACGTTGATTGGTCACTACATACATCAACACCTTCTACTTAAAGCTGTATTGGTGGCTAATAACATCAACAGCTGCAAATGACAGATCACAGGCCGAAAGCCACACCTGCCACTAAAAGCTCTATAATCAGCTGTGATGATACAAATGACTTCTGTTCAGCCTATTGGCCATTTCACCATTGACCCTGAACTACTGAACTTTACAGTCTCCTCCACTCACAAATCTGTGATATTGGCTTGCTGAAGAAATATACAGTGGACCCAAAAAGTATTTGACCAAAGGTTTTAAACATCTTTGCATTATATGATAAAATATTAAGCCTAGTGGGGTTTATTTTCAAAATATAACACAAGCACACTTTTGAAGCAAAACAATTAAAAGTGACATTTGATAAGATTTAAAAATGATACAGTTCAGTGGCGGCTGCTGGTCTTTCAAAGAGGGGAAGCTCATTTTCAGCCTACATTATAAACTTGTCGATTTATTTAAAAGTAAATTCTGCCCTACGTTCCTTTTCGAGAAAATGATTGCAATGATATCAAGAAATAGGTTGCAGCAGTTTGTCTTTCGACTACACTTGAGAAATCCGCGATGGGACTGAGCGCGAATAGCTTCAGCGACTTCTTATAGTACAGATTCGCTGTCAGTCAAAAGGAGATGCAGTCTTTCGACAGATCCTCCAATCATTACGCGGAAGCCCGGAGTCTGGGCCAGAGACGCTGAGCGTCCGTGGGCGGAACATAATCGCAGCATTTATCCAATGACCGTCTAGTTTCGGAGCACTGAAAAAAACTGTTCAAAGCAGCCCCATTGAAGTCAATGGACGCTCTGCTTCAACAGGGAAATGCACTGTGACGCTACGGGAATGTATGAGAATGAAATCGAGTCAGCCGACCTGCTATATGTAGCTGATTCTGAACGAACTCGTTTTCGAGATGAACATGTTCTAACGCATTTTTAGTCAATAAATTGTTTACACAATAGTACATATTTGACCATTATTTTTTTGACATTATAGGGGAAGCCAAGCTTCCCTTGCAGTCTTAAAGAAATCCCCACTGATACAATTGATATATTGTTCAAACGTATTTCAACACTTTCTAGTTGTCGAACTTAGTGGAAAATGTTCATAGATAACGTGATGAATGGCACCTGTGTTTACTCTGCTTGAACACCTGTGTGAACTATAGATGGGAACTGATTTCATACATTTACTTAAAATGATTTACTGTATGAAGAGAGGAGAGGCTGACCACTTGGGTAAAAGTAATTGATAATTAAAGTGAAGTTAGTTCTAAGAAAACCTCTAGCAGAAAAGATGGTTTGATATTTTGAATTTAAGGCAATGACATTCAGACATTTTAAGTGTGACTTAAATGCCCAAAAGTCTCCAAATACTCTATGGTGCCACTATATATCTTTTGGCTTGAAGGAATATATATCTGTTTAAGACTTTAAACTGACAAGCAAGTGTCAAGGAAACGCTATAACAGGATTTTATCTGTTGCCAGTAAAAAAATTAAAAAGAAACAAGAGACTTGAAGAATAATATAGGAAGAAAAGTATTAGAACTCTTTTCCTCATTAACTGCTGGCTCATCCCTAAGCTAGTTATCATAATGCACCATGGCCCTTCTAGCATTGACCCCAATGATTCCTGCTGTGTGGGGTCTCCAGCTGCACTTAATCTGCCCGCCATCTCCCCTCTCATTCGTACAACCTCATGACTGCAAGAAGAGGTTGGGTTAAATCAATGTGCTTATATGCTGTCTACACTGACATACAGGGGGTTTATAAACCCTTTTTCATGTCCTGCAAGCATATTTAATTGAATTTGATTTGGATAAAATTGCTTTTGGCTCATTCATCAAGTCTGGTCTAGTTTGGAGCAGAATCCCTGTGTTGACTGGAAACTTCAGAAATCGGCTGCACATCGAAACCTTGAACTCGGCATTCAATCCTAACAACAATATATAAAGGTTGAGAATGTGTTGGCAAAGGGTATATGTATTGTATGTATACTCACTAAGCACTTTACTAGGAGCACTATGGTCCTAAAAAAATGAACAGTTGTAGAACATCCGCCTCAAGGTTAGACATGTTGTGCATTCCGAGATGCTATTCTGCGCACTACAATTGTACAGAGTGGTTATTTGAGTTACCATAGCCTTTCTGTCAGCTCAAACCAGTCTGGCCATTCTCCGCTGACCTCTCTCATCAACAAGACATTTCTGTCTGCAGAACTGCCACTCACTGGATGTTTTTTGTTGTTGCCACATTCTCTATACACTCTAGAGTCTGTTGTGCGTGAAAATCCCAGGAGATCAGCAGTTACATATGTATTCAATCCAGCCCGTCTGGCACCAACAATCATGCCATCTAAACCTCCTTAAAACAAATACATTTACTTGAGAAGCAAAACTGCAAACGAGGGTAAGACTTGTTTTAGGACAATATACTGTATCTTATGTGTACTTTTTTTACCCTATGGAATATATACTGTATGTAGGCAGAGGCATGCATACCCTAACCCTAGCCCTACCTTACAAAATGAACCATGGTTTTACTACAGTAACCATAGTATTACCATGGTATTTTGTTGTAACATCATAGTAACCACAAATTTAAACATGATTACTATATTACCATCATAATACCCTGGTTAACTGCAATAAAACTATAGCTTCCACAAAAATACAAGATTACTACAATATGGATAGTAAAACCATGGCAAATTTTACCCATATCAAACCTTTTATTTAACTGTCTGACCATCACTGTGACAAATTACTGCAAGGAAATCAGCCTTTATATTCATTTTTATTTATTATTTATATTTTATTATTATAAGTTTATTTATTATTAAAGGAAATATAGAGAGTGAAGACAGGAAACAGAATGGGAAAAAGTGGGACAAAATGTGGAATCGAACCCAGGTCGTCCGCATGAACAAAAAAAAAACGCATCCATACTATCGTTACACCCCACACCACTGGGGGCACAGTTTGTCTTCAATTTGTGTGTTTGTAATAGACTATTGTAGTGCAACTAGCTACACTGTGTGGCAGGTGCCATTTACACCAATTGCAAGTAGCCACTCTGATATATAAATACAGTATAAAAATATATATGAGGTTTTAAGCAAAATATAGGTGAAAATGTCTTAAAACAAGAATAACAATTCGCCAATGGGGTAAGAAAATCAATCAAGTCAAGTCAAGTCAAGCAATTCTTATTATCTCAAACAATTCTGAAGGAAGTTTAGATGTTTTAACTTGAACATACTAATTAAGAGAATAATTTTAATTGTTAGAGACAATAATTAACAGTCTCAATTATATCATAACGATTTCATTGGTGACTTGACTGACAGAACAAGAGTTCTGAATTGTTCTATTTCACAATTCTATTGCTGTCAGCATGCGGTGCATAACTTACCTCTCATTGGCAGATATTAAGACTAGACTTCTACACCAACTCTGCTTATTCAAAGACACTCTACACTGTCATGGCCCAAGCTGCTCATATATGTCTCCTTTCCCACACAGCCGACACCAGATCCCTGTGTAGTCATCCACCTGAGCTGCAGACAGCCAGGGGCAATAAAGCTCCCAGACACCACTATTCCAGCTATGGGTCGAGAGATCAGATGTGTTGTAACTGAGAAGTCTGATAAATGAGGGAATGATTGATTCTACCTCTTTGAGATAAGACTCAAATCTATCTCTTAGCTCGTACATTCTTGAGTGCTTTGTGAGCGCTTTGTAATGCAGCGAATAATTTTGGCTAAGATACCGACTAGGCCACTTATAAGAAAACTGCAAAGAATGGAATTCTTATCAAAGCAACACATCAGATTTGTGCTTTAAGCATAGTGGGAATGTTTTTGGTTTATCTTTCAGTATTATGAAGATGGAGGGACTAGACTACAAATAGCAGTCCTGGTCTTTTGAAGTGGGCTCATATGAGACAGTCTGCACTGCCGTTAGCACCGCTCACACAGGAGGGAGAGGTGGACTAAAAACCCTCCCTTGAAATTGGATTTCTATCCTCTGAGATTAAGATCAGACTTCCACATCGGCCATATTGAAAAAACATGCTGCTTTGAGCCGTTTGGGATTCTGAGATCAACTACAGTCATCAGAGCATGTTCACTTTTAACCTATAGGACCGGGCCCTCTGATCCCCCCGATCGCTTCCTGAGCAGGACAGCCTTGCTGACCGACAGCACTTGGACTGCGGGTGTCACACCTCTGCTCTCTCAGTGCGACCCCTCACTCAAAATGATTAGCCACCACACTAGTTAACAAAGACATTCTGTCTACCACATCCTGACTGCAAGACATCTTACTAATAAAGACATAGATATAGCGTAACTTGATTTAAAAAATGTAATATTGCAATTAATGTAATTGTTTCTGATATGATCAAGGTTACTGAAAGCTGCAGTCAACTTGAGTTTACATTGTGCAATCAATCTAAAATCCTATGCTTCAATTTTAACAGAAAAGTCTGATTGCTGACACATTATTTGTTTTATGTTCCCATTACTTGTTATTCTGAACAAATGGAGAAACTTCCTCTTCTCTTGAAAGAGAGCCCATAATGGTTGACTCATGAAACTGATTCACACAGGAAAGAGACCTGTGCGCTATGAAACCATATTTTCCAACTAGCATTAACTGTAAATCTCTCATAGTACCTGGCAGTGCCATCACCTCAGTGAAGATCCCCAACCTATTATTCTTACTCACAGGACTTTGTAGAAAAAAAGTCAATTTTACTATGTTGCAATGTCAATGATAGACACCCACATCATGCAAAACACATCATGCAAAAAATCACCTGCTGAGATCTAACCCCTAAATGCCATTTACTGTGCATTCCTATCTCTCTTTCATTCTGTCTATGTACTTTTATCTCCTTTCTACCACTTTCCCTCTTCCTCATTCTCCCCGACATACCCATTGTTTTATGCGCTCATGAGATCTGTCAGATCATCAGGTCGGATTCCGCTAAATCAAACGCTCCACATCTCCTGCGTGTGCCTGCATAAATGAACCCATCTCAGCCCTTAGCACTCCGAGCAGTTGAACCACTCCTGTGCCTTATTTTGTCTTCCCACTCCCGCCCTGTAGGGATCTGACTCCAGTTGTAAAAACATGGGTTTAGATGCTTGTTTTTAAGAGCCCTCTCACGAGCAAATGAAAGCTGAGACTAAGAGTTTGTAACAAAGACTCTTTAGAGGAAGACCATGAGAGTCCATGATGTTTTTCCCTGAGGTTCATGTTTTCCTTGTAGTCTGTTTGCCAAGACTCCTGAAAAACAAAGTTGTACTTGGCAATGACTTCCTTTCCTCCATGCTCGTAATCAGATATATGTCCTAAAAGTATACCGTTAAATTTAGTGCTTGGGATGCATTACCCTCTAAAAGGACACTGATATAACCTTTTCAAGGCAATGTCACATACATACTAAAAAACAAACTTACAAATCTATTTAACATGAACAGTATTAGGTTTTGGATACAAAATGCAACTGCTATCCAAATTACAGCTGGACAAATTAGAGATAGAGATTTTGTATTTTATTGTTTTTCACTTTTCTCTTTTTCTACCAATTGGTACCTTAATATCAGATCTAATGCTAAATACAGTAGCTCCATTTGTTGGGTCCAGAAGGCTAAAAAATTACATCCAGAAAAGCCTTTATACCACTGTTCATTCATTTTCAATAATACATGTAGCATTTAAATCACAAAAATTAGACAGAAAAAAAATATGAAAAATAAATAATTAAAATAAAGCAAAACATCTGCATTTACTGTCAATACTAATAGTTATATAATAACAGTTGACTCAACTTAAGCTTTATTTTTTACTATTCATACTAGTTTTAAGGAAGTTACCTTTACTTTCTAAACCCTAAAGTTGTCATTAATGAAAACAATCAAGTGTTCCTAATTAAACGGTGCTTGAAATGTCACATTTTGGAATCATAACTCAAATATATACGTTCTTGAAACTTCGAGATCTACTGACTCAAAATGATCAAGTACAAAATTGTGGCTGTGTGGAACACCTATAAGCCCTTGCGCTTAATTTATGTATGTTTGGTTAAGACGAGTGAACTTACAGAGAAATATAATAAATGGTATTAATAAATTAATATAGTTTTAATTCTTATGACTATTGTTGTTGTTTTGATTTGTGTGAAATCATCATTAGGGTGATTCACGTTTCCTTTGGTGAACTTGGAGCCTGTTAAATTCAAGTCATTCTTCTTTACTCAATTGTACTTTACAAAAGTGCAGATTTATGTGCAGTACTTAAGAGGAACTGAGGAGAATCCAATGTGCCACATGGCTAACCAAGGGTCCATAATTTCCCTTATGCAGTATAAGACGTGCTACAACTCAATTTTAAATAAAAACAACAAAACTTTAATCACAGATGAGTTTAGTTTATTTGTAACTAGTAAACTGTACTTAAATAATTAAGTTCACTTTACTTGAGCCAAATAAGTATTTTTACTCATGCAAAACATGAGAACTATTTAGATTTTACAGTGTAAAATGTATTGCAAAAAATACTAATATTAACTCTTGAAACAATGAAAATTCAGTTTTTAATTATGTAGTTTAATGTTTATTTAATTTATGAGGCAAAATTAAGAAATAAAACAATTATTGCATTTACAGTATATGATAATTGCAATAACTGCACCTGATGCTAGTTATCAGACGCTTAAAGGCATAATTCACCAAAAAATGAAAATTCTGTCATGACTTACTCACCTTATGTTGTTCCAAACCATTTTTTACCCTTTGTGAAACACAAAAGGAGATGTTAAGCAGAATAACAGACTCAGCCACCATTCACTTCCATTGTATGGAAAAAAGATGCAATGGAAGTAAATGGTGACTGAGCCAAACATTCTGTATAATATCTCCCTTTGTATTTCACTTAGGAAAGAAAGTCATATTAAGTTGAAACAAATGAGGGTGAGTTACAGAATATTCAGTTTTTGGTGTACTATCCCTTATTTAAAATAATATTGGTTGATCTCAAGTACAAATAGCTAGTTTCATACTCACAGATATAGTAGTATTCCCTGCCTGGCCTAAATTCGAAACCCAATGAGAAAGGCGTGAATAGTTGAAACTTCTCTGCAAACTTCAGGGGCCCGTTGGGCGAGTGGGGCCGGTTGCACTCCCAGCGTTTGAAACCCTTGGACGTGTGGTCGCAAGAGCTGTAACCATCATAGTTGACCATGTAGAGGACGTAGCGCTCTGTCCTCTCCTCAGGGACTGTCTCCATGTAGTGGGGACAGTATATGTCCAAATAATCATTAATGCATACGTCAATGTGGTAGTCTCCTCGGTAGAACCTACGATGAGATGGAAAGAGAGACAGAAAAAAAGAGGCTTTAGTGAATTCACCACAATAAACCACTAGATGAATGAGAATCTATATGATATGATATATTAGCAAGGCAGTTATTCTCATTCATATGTTTTACGAGCCATCAAAGATCCTAATTCACAGTCAGGCCACTTCTGGAGGAAGCCTCTTATTTAAGGGCAATTACCACAAATGTGAAAGAACTTAAATCATCCAATCTCACTAAAGATCATGGGGGAAATTCATAATCATGTCGTTGACATCGATGCTTTAAATGTGCCTGAAAGAATGAATTTTCCATGAGCGAGATATGACAGCTTGAATTATGGCACACTGAGGAATTTTTTGGAGGGAAAAATGTGCATCTCTCATGCCAAACAGCCAACTATTTCAGACTTACATCTTGTTTATTGTGAATTGAGAGGACCTCAAGAGGATCTAACCAAACATGAATGTCAACAGAATGTGCACAAATTCATTTTGACAAGGAAGCAATTTAAAACATATACTCCCCTAGGCTCCATATAAGGTTGGATTTCTGAAGAGTTTAGCGGAGGTGGATACATTCGGGTCAGCCACTAACACACACAATCTCCCTGGCTGCTGAAAAGACCAGCATAGTTGCTCACCAGCATATGTTGTGTTTTGGATGCTGGTCCCTAGCATAGCAGCCAGCTATGCAAATGTCCCAGCCAGGCTTCTAAACTAGTTGAACCAGCAGGATTTTCTTGGTCAACCAGCTTCATCAGAAAGATCATGCTTGTCTACCAGCTAGACCAGCACCAAACCAGCATAAGTCAGTTAGGACCACCACAGAAGATTATGATGGTTTACTGTAAGCTGGTCTTTTCACCAGATGAGCCACCATGACATTTTTTTCCACCAAGCATGTTCCGATAACACTCCACAAGATTGAATATGGTGACGCAAGTAAACGTCACTGCGGTCTAATAATTCGACTTGTAAACGTGAAGTATTTAATTGGAATTTTTGGGGTGTTGATCAGTAAGTGATGAGAGGAGCTGGAGGCAGTGGACACCCAGCAGGAACCCTGGGGAGAGCAAGATGAGCTTCCAGGGCTAATGTGAGGTTAACGTTGCAATCCCGCTGCGGACAGAAGCACAGCTGGGCACGCTGACACAAAGATTTCCACTCATTATGGACAATAAAAGACTATTGAGAGCAGATGGAGCACAAGACCTATCAGATTATCATTATGTGGATTTCAAATGCACTGCTGGAATACAGAGCATCCCTGTAGGTTTGGAAGGCCTGGCAGTGGTTTGGTGGTGTGTAAGTGTGTGTGTGTGTGTGTGTGAGTGTGGATGTGTATCTTCGCTGCTCAAAGTCTGCAAACACTTTAGAGCTATTTTGAAAAACTATTGTTTACTACTTTTGGGAGCTATATTCATCTGAATGGAATGCAAAATCTCAGCTGTGAAAAACAGATTTTTTTCCAATGTACTTCCTGAATAATCACACAGTCCACAGTTTTCAGCTCAAAATTTTCCATTTAAAGTTATTTGTGTAACATGCAAATACGTCTTCATAAAAGTGAGGTGTGTAATTTCTGCACCACTTTCCCCACTTTCAGCCATTGGATGAGTCAATGCTGTAATGTTGTATGTAGGGTTGTGTCGATACAATCCAATATCTATATATCACAGTACGTTTTCTCATAATATTGTATTGATTAGATCCATGTATCAATATTTATATTAAACTATTTGTACATTCATACCATATAAACACATGACAAAGTTGGCACACTGTTATTTCCAATTCAATCGTATCTTGAGGTGCCAGTTGATACTCAGCCCTAGTTGTAATAAGGTTGCTGCAGGGTTTTTAAAAATAAAATTTAAGACTTTAAGACCTTTTTCCAAGGCTTGAACAAATAAAATGAATACTATATCCCCATACTAAAACAAACCAACACAATCTCAAAATAAATAATGTATTTATTTATTTGGATATCGTTTGATTGCCAATGTTTAATATCTTTGAAGCAATTTAGGGCGTTTTCAAATGAACAGTTCTTGTCTACACTCACTGGGAAATAAAATTGGGAATCATCACCATAAGTGATAAGATATGCTGTACTTATCTCAGAGGAAGCATATGCAGTGAAAATAACAAGGGTCCTAAGATCAACCCTTGAGGAACGCCATACTGTAAATGAGTTGAAACAGAAGAAAAATCTCCTAGATTCACAGAAAACATCCTTTTAAACAGGCAGGGGCACACATTCAACACGGCCTTAACATTGCTTATCACTAAAACAGGGTAGACTATATGCAAGTTTAAAATACTCAATAAATGTTTTCCACATATGTCACATTAAAACTGGTATGTGCCATTATATAAATAAATACAAATTAGAGGTCGACCGATATTTGATTGTGCTGATTTGATAATGTGTTGAAAGCCAGCTAATCTGCCAATATTTTTATTTTTTTTTTAAATTGGTAGCCTATATTAAATGTTCTTAGTCTTACTTTCCTGTGATGGGGAGGGCCAGACAGAGGTTGTCGAGTTCAAATCTAATTCAATTCCAGATACAGTTTATGTATGAAACTGCATACATTTTAACTTTAAAGACACTTTAACTTTGAAATACACTGGAGACTCTTATTTTGAAATGTTTGCGCTTCACTGCTTCCAGTTGCTCATTCAAACAAATTAGGGATATAAAATGTGCACTCCTACAATAATCTACAATGTATTACAATATAAACAATTAAAAGTAAACATTGTCATATTTTATCAACACTATATCAGCATCATCAACAGTTGATCTTTAGTGATCGCTTGTCATAAATTTCCGATATTGCTTAATGATTGTATACTGACCTGCAACAGCTAAAAACACTCACAAGCTCCCACATGCTTGGAGAAAATGCAACAGTGCCACATGTTCACTCTGAAGGATGCAGCACATGCATTTATTTAATTAAATCATATTCTTGTGAAGTTTGATAATCACATTAGGTCATATCAGGATTCCTGTCTTTCTGCCCGAAAATTTAAGACCCGTGAAAATTTAAGACATTTTAAGGGTCCACCCGGTGTAATGAAAGGCACCCTGTTTAAGGCTGGTTGGTATGCTCAAACAGAGCAATGTTTTGACAGAAAAATTACATACTTGTTAAATATTAATATCATTGGGCACTGGCAAAAAAATCAGATGAACATAATTTTTTTTTAGTTCACCAACAGTTTTTCCAGATAGTGTTCAGAACTTAGGATCAAGGGAAAATGGCTTTCGTATTTCAATGTCTTAACCTAAGCTCCAAATTAGCCGCATACTTGGTCCTATAGATAAAGCAAATCAACTTTCACCTGCCCATCATGTTAAATAACTAAATGGCTATTTTCCCAGGGCCACAGACTTATGTCAAAAGTTTTAGGACCAAATGACAACAATTTAGCCCACTGTAGACAACAACACCTAAGGCAAATAGAGTGCAAATAGAGTCTTTGTGTGTATCAGAAAAATCAATTAGTGTGAGGACTGAATCCAGAGCAACATTATGTCACATAATATTCTTACTCTGCACCTAAAATCAAATGTCACGTTAGCCATTCATTCCCAATGTCTATCTGATGAGCTTCAGTGAATTATAAAGAGATCTGACCCCATTAGAGTGAATAACAGACAAACAACTCATCGATGTTGATGTTTATTCACCCTTTCTTTCATGAGACTGAAGAGCGATGGGCCAGCTGGTCAATAAGCCACACAATGGTGTGCCAATTCACCATTAGGATTAAAAAAGCTCATTAGCTGTATCTATCAGGGCTACTTACACAAACATGGCACACGGCAACATCAGAACAAGTCCTGCAGCAAAAAACTCCCATAACCATAATCATTCTATTCAGTCTATTCTTTCTCTTCCTCTTTCTCTGTGCTTTTTCCTCTCTGTATGTTCAAACAGAGGGTGATAGGTGATGACCGGGGCAGACCTGAGTCTAAAGAAAGGCAGGGCACCGTGAGGCAGTAGTCTCCTGGAGTTCATGATTAAAGTTGGTTCATCCCAAGGTCAGATTCCTCAGACTCAACAATGGAATGAAAAATGAAGGAGCCTCTTCACACAAGAATTTCCAGAGGAAGCCAATTAAATCAAAAGAACTCTCTTAAGTTGGCATTGATTTTCAAATTAAAGGAACAAAATGGGCAACAATATTAAACAAGCCAAATATAAAAGCCTCAGGACAAAGGAGCATTATTATGAGGGGTGTCAAGCACCTATTTTTTTGAGGGAGCACCAGAGACGGGACTGGCTCACTTGGTGCCCTCAGCTTAGTTTTAAATCTTAGAGGTTACCTAAATAAGAGTGAAAAGTGATAAGTCTAGTGATAATGCTTTTGTTAAGGCTGAAATGGGACCTGGTTCAATTTCCATTCTAACATACTGTATATGTATACGTATTTTTGCTCTTTGCAATTTTGATTCAACTCCAGTTGTGTTACAAGTGTTACAACATGATGACAATTTAAAGTGATAGTTTACCCCAAAATTATAATTGTCCTTATTTACTCATCCTCATGTTGTTCCAAACCTGCATGACTTTCTTTCTTCTGGTTTTAAAAAACGCTGGCCTCAGTCACCATTCATCCAGTATGGAGAGAAAAAAAAGATGTGTTGAAAGTAAATGGTGGATGAGGCTAACATCTGCCATCAAAGTAGTTATCTGTGAGAGGTGTGACTTCATTTTACTGACCAAATTTAAACATGTAAAACTTTGCTTACATACAATACTCGTTAATACATTTCTTCTGGAAGTTGCATTCAAAATCCACTTGGCTCAAAAACCAGAGGGGGCATGGCCCTTCATATTATAAATTATTAGTTAATGTAGCCACTCGGAGTGAAGTTATCAGCACACCTGCTTACAACTTCCTGTAGGGGGCACTCGAGGCAATGACTGACAAGGATCCCAAGGGAGTAGGTCAGCTAAGCCTAGAGTCCTCCAGGCCTTTCAGTGGCACAGATGGAGGATCTCCTCCTCATGTTACAACTCTCAGGGCAGCAGTGGAGCAGCCCTCGCACAGTTGTCCCATCATTCAGTAGGGAGGCAATGGTACATCATCCAGCACCTCAGATATCACTCATTCACCCCTTCCAAAAGAATGTCTGCCCAGAAGCATTAACATCACACACACAAACAATGGCCTGCCATGACTTCAAGCTGTGCTGGTTTGGCAAACGCCTCAAAAGACGGATGAAGGTAAAGAAGGGGGAAAGCATATAAGAGCTGCCTCTCTTTGTGAGTTTCCCATGGAAAATGCTCCATGTGAGATTTTCTTGAGACTAGATATATGGCTTCTAACATTAAAAACATATTGGTATTGTGGGAGGTATGTCTATATTTCAGAAACATTGGCAAAGCACTTTCAACAGTGGATTAAAGAAGAAAGGCTTCGGTTTAGGAAGATACAGTGGCCCCAAGAAGTATTTGGACACACTTAAAAATGTATGAATGTATCTGCATTATCTATCAAAATATTAAACTAATATGCATTTACACTCACTGTGCACTTTATTGGGAACATTATGTTCCTAATAAAGTGCCAACATGGTTTTCTGCAGTTGTAGCCCAACCGTCTCAAGGTTCGACGTGTAGTGAATTCTGAGATGATATTCTGCTCACTACAAATGTGCAGAGGGGATATCGGAGTTACCATAGCCTTTCTGTCAAATCAAACCAGTCTTGCCATTCTCTGTTGTCCTCTCTCATCAACAAGCCATTTCCATTTGCAGAACTACCGCTCACTGAATGTTTTTTGTTTTTGGCACTATTCAGAGCAAACTCTAGAGACTGTTCTGCGTGAAAATCCCAGGAGATCAGCAGTTACAGAAATATTCAAACCAGCCCGTCTGGCACCAACAATCATGCCACAGTCTAAATAACTGAGATCACATTTTGTCCCTATTCTGATAGTTGATGGTTGAAGCTCCTGACCCGTATCTGCCTGATTTTCTATATTGCACTGCTGCCACACGATTGGCCAATTACATAATCACATGAATAGGGTGTACAGGTGTTCCTAATGAAGTTAGTATATTTTAAAGAAATATAGCACAACCACACTTTTCAAGCAAACGTTTAACAAAAAATGTTTGTTGGGTCTAAAGTTATAGAACAATTGATATATTGCTCAGAATTATGTTTATCTAGCATCATTTGTTTTCCGATGCCATTTGGTTTGAATTTTGTTATCTAATGCAATAAAATCCATAAATTGTGAAGTGTGACTTAAGTGTCCAATATTCTCCAAATACATTTGAAGGCCAAAAGGGATAAAGAGAGAGAGAGCAAAAGAAAGGGAACATGACTGAGTGAGAATGGGTCTATCGGTCTGGGTGAGATTGCTGCTTGTCTAACATGTTTGATACGTGGCATGTATTCACAGTGCTACAGGTTAATCTTTCTACTCTCGTGTCACTGTTATTAGTGGAGTGCTGTGTGGTATATGTCACTCATCAGGCAACAGGGCTATCCTATGTTAACCCCATGGGCTGACACACACACAAACACACACTGATCAGACAGCTGACCTTTGTATGAGCTTCCACTGTGTTGTCTTATGTGTTCTTTCAATAAAAATATAAATTCGTTCACAGTCCATTTATTTTCCTCTCTGGTAGGCTACTTTTATAATAACACTTCTTTAGATTGAAAAACTCATTACCTTGAGTGTATTATTGAGGCAACTGAATACTGTTGAGTAGATGCGATCTCAAATAACTTGACTGACCAGAGCGTTTTGCACTAAATATACTCTAGTGGCCCTAATGCAACATTGAGACCATGTGAGGTCAGAACCGAAGATCAGAGGTCATGGATTGCCCATTATTAATGAAGACCTTCATATTTAGAAGAGACTGAATAGAATGACAGTGCTGACCCCGGGGTCATCCATCTTGATGGGAATGGAAGTGTTTTTACCACAGCCAACAGATAAACCAGCCCAGCAAAGAAGAACAAATTATTTGTTGAGCAAAACAAACATGCAACAGCTCAACAGCACAAGCGAGAACGAACAGGGTAAGAGTCAATGTCTACCAACATCTAAGCAAATATAACCCTGCCTCCTACAGCAGGCTAGTGAGCTGAGCTTTCCCAGAGGGGCCATTCCGCATCTTGGTCAGCCTGTGTTGGTTTACAGTGCCTTGGGCAAAGCCGTTCTTCTCCGAATCAAGAAAATGGTGAATCAATTAAAGCCGAGGAGCAGCAGTTAGCAAACAACAAAGTCTGGCTTCAATCAACAACCCATGCTAATTGTCCACAATGCTCACTTGCTGATTTACGTGTGACTTATAATTGTCTAGAGCACAACACGTTTTGTTTATGTCCTATTAAAGTGCTGTGTGGGAATTTTACTAGGGTGTTTTTAAGAAGTAACACCTTTAATCTATCATCTGGGTGGCATAGTGCTGTGAGACCATATGAAATGAGAGTAAAGAGTGGGGGAAGAAGGCATTAGGGGTAAGGGGCAAAACAATATATTTTCAAAATCAACAAGTCGGTAGGTTGCCTGAACGACTAGTTGACTAATCGTCATAAAGAAGCGCTGTAAAATGAGGCTGGTTTTGGGTTCACTGAACCCTAATTAGACCAAAAAAAAATTATGGGACACATAAGGTGCATTTTTGTGTTAAAAACCAGCTAGTGAGTGCTATGAAATGGAATTGAGATACAAAAATCTGGGTCTTAAAAACCCAACACTCGTGGCTTAGACTTTCAAAAAACAGCATGAATCGAGGCACAATGGCTGAATACATCTTTCTGAATTTGTATGGTTATGGTGGCGATGGTTTAAAGGGGATGAATTTAAAGACGCAACTCCTCCGAGGTTTTATTGTGCAAACTATCTAATGTCTATAGCACAGCACGCTAATTAAAGCACAACTGCTAAAAATGTCAAAGCTGCACAAAAATATACAACTAAAATTGGACCTTGCTTGGAGGAGCACTGAGAAAGAAAGAGAGGGTGGTCCATGGCAGCATTTTTTACCTTCAACAAACGCAGCAGCTCCAAAAAATACAGCACATGTACAGTAATGTAACATCTAAACATAGAGCCCCTTCAGAGTGCCAAGCATGCCGTGGTCAGACCCCCCCCCCCCCCCCCACACACACCTGGTGCTCTCAATCTCCCCCATCCAGCCCAGTTCATCAAGACCCTCAGCGGCCCTGTCAGAGCCTCCTCAATCAGCCAGCCAGCCAACACACCCTGCAGGGCCGAGAGCCAGCACACTGCCCCCCCCCATAAAGCTGGAAAGCAAGCCATCATAATTTAAGAGAATGTTTTAAAATTCCTGCACTTCACTTCAAGAGCACAAGTAAATTTGAGTTAATGTAAGCATATAAAATGTATGTATTTACTACAATATGACTAATGAACATTTAAAGGTAAAACTATTCAGTGTAATTTCTGAATAAATTTGAAGTCATAAAAGTTGCATTCACAATAATTATTAAAAAATGTAGCAAAATACGGTGTATAAAAATCTCAGGATATGTCTTTCCAAAAGTGTTTCATGTCATCTGCCCAAATACACATTCTCTGAGCATACTGAACTGTATGCGTGTTCTGCAGTTTATCTTGCACTAGGCAATGCCTTCATGGTATTGACCAGATATCAGATATGTCTCCTGGCTTTGGAGGAGCAAACATCTCCAGACCTCATTTGAATTTACCTCACACTGGCTTAGATGGATAAGCTCACTGATGCACCACATATTGCACTGTATGGACAGCATAGCCAAATAGAATTCTAAAAGAGAGTCTGTCTGGAAAGCTCATTTTCCCTCCATGAAGCAGTTTAAGTCTGGGCATGCGCAGCCCCTACCCATATAATCACCAGGATTTATAATCTCCATCTGATGACAGGTGATTAAAGTAGTAAAGAACACCTTCCCATAAATCAGATCCCAGTATTCCGGCCTCTGTTCCAGATGCTTGTATCACAGTACGCTAACAGTACAGTGTCTATACAGGAAAGATGAAGGGATGGAACATTGATACAGATGTTTCTTATTTCTCGGATCAGGCTAATAAACAGTGAGTTGAGTATAGTATATAATGCAGGGCATTCCATGTCTGAATGAGCTGTGTTTTTAATGGGAGGAGATCTTTCCTCTTATTCCGGAACTTTCCTCTGCTATCTAAATTCAAGAACCAAAGCTCCAAGTTCAACAAGCTCTTGTGAGAAAAATATTTATTATGGGCTGTGGTTGTGTGATTGACATCATAGCATAACATCCTGGAATATGATGTGGAATATGATGGAATATGGAACTGCTGTATTCTTTGAAGTAATCTCAAGAATTTGAAGCTACCATGGTAATGAATCTGTGGCAGAGATATTTTTTGTTGAACAAAGACAAGAACTATTTGGCAAAGGTGATACTGTCACATTAAATTCTGGAATGTTCATCTGAGGAGTTTGATTGAGTGTTAAACTGGATTTTAGTCAGGGTGGATGCCATATTGAGGCCGTGAGGGAAAGAAGTTCAGTCTTTATAATGGGTTGTACTTTTGTGTACTTGGTGTTAATTGTTAAGCCTCAACAACAACAACAAAAAAACATTTCCATTGGATAACAAACAACAGAAAACTTGAATGAATGAATTATAACCTAGGAGCCTGATCTCATGAAAATGTAAAAGGTTCACAGAGTGACGATAAAAGAGAATTTCATTTTCTCCCATACAGATAACGTTTTTAAGGTTAATTCTCTATTGAGTTTTAAATCAACAAAACTCTAAACCAAACCGATATATCTTCTTCTATCATCCAACACATCGATGACACACATCCACAGCATCCCCAGTGGACACAATTGTAACTTCATGATTTGGTGAGAGATTTAGAGGGAAAATACAGTGTAATTGTCATGCTTGAAGATGATGAACACAGAGGCTGCAGGTGAACCCAAATGCAATTTTTAATGATAAAAATAGACAACTATAAACTTAGAGACTCCACAAATAAATAAACAAGATTAGCAACAATAATACACAGCACTTCACTTGGCGAAACAAACATCAATGCTGCTTTAGACGAGACTAGACACTGACTGAAGGAAAGTGGTGAGTATAAATAGAGTCCTTGATTAGTGTGTGACAGGTGATACCAATGATGGGATTAGTGCTGACGAATGAGAGTGGGTGATAGTGGAGGACTGGGAGACCGATGGGTTTGTGACAGTAATTCAGTGTTGCTCACAGCAAGAAAATGCAGAAAGAAGTGATTTTAATACTTTAGTAGCTGGTGCAGAACGAATACCTGATTATTTGATTACTCGTGCACATTCCTAATGTAAACGTTAAAATGTATTTGCCTTACAAGTTATGCATTATAGTAAAAGTGTTATGTTTTCATATAATAGGACTGTGCGAGGAACAGGGCAAATTTGCAGGTACATATTTATAAATTTGCCATTTTACCTGTGTTTTGTGTGAAAGGGAATAAATGCCATGGTTGTCTTAGTGCCTCTAGGGATAATTTCACCTGGACAATTATGCAATACACATAACGAGCCATGTAAATATCATTGTGCAAAAATGTAAGTATAGTAATGTGTTTCTATGAGACCAGGTTGGAATTAAAACTAATCTGTACAACCTATTTAACTATTTTTACAGCTATCTCTCAAAGCCTCGGTTTCATACACATCAGATTGGATATGGTGTCTACCCTGACTAAAGTCTTGTCAAAATGCTCCATTCAATATTTGTGTCCTCAGTGGCCTGTCTGGACTTGAAAAGTGATTAGTATCATACTCTGCATAGCACTGCCAGCAGATTTAAATCACAACCTCATGTTCGTGTCCATGGTATGTGGTAGTTACCTTTCTATTGTTAGACTGCTGAGGCCTCCACTGTTGTCACTTTAGCAGATTGATAGAGTGGCCTTACCCCTGAGACAGCATAAGGTGAACACAGATGGAGACTGGGAGGGAAGGTGGCAAGGCTAACAGTCAGTGTGGTGTATTAATACACAACCTCTGTGAATCTCTTCTACCATGTGGAAATGGAACGATGAGTGTATTACGACTCTTTCATGTTTGCTAGTCCCCCAACGCAACTGCATTCTCAGCATTAGTGATAACAGCCCTTAACATAAACTGTCTGCTTCTCTGCTACCATGGCCAGTTTTCTACTGTCATGTTAGAGCAACAGTGTGATGAGATTCTTGCTAAGCAAGTTAGATCTTACTAACATGTTTATAGTTAGCTACCTGGATAATAACACATCCTGTTTAATGGCAAAGACATTTGAAGTTAACTTTATAGCCCCTTTGAGAACTAAGGTTTGTTACTACCACAGTAACGCAAAAACGCATGTTAAATAAGTACAAGAGGACCAATCATTCATGTCTTAGAGTACTTGCATAGAGTATCTGGGCTATAACTTCACAAATTTTCAATTATTAACAATGAGATACAATGGGATGATAAATTTTAGCTTGCATGATCATATGTGGTGGGAAGTCCTTTTTTAAACATGTTGCTAAGAAAAGCAAGGGCATCAGTTTTTGGGTTTGGTTCAATGTCAGCACAAGCTATTTAGTGATGTATGAAGAGATAGCATCTTGGCCTTGCTTTGCAAACTGCAGCATCCAGAGTGCCGTAGGAAGCATGAAAATGGTGTGAACAGGCATCAGTCAACAAGTTTTTTTGCGCGCACTTAAAACACATACAGCAGTTCTCAACACGCTGCTCAGAAAGCTTCGATCAACACGGCTACTTAACAAGCAGATCACTGACATGCACAGAATGGGGGCATCAGGGACGCAAGCCTTTCCCCTGCCCCTATCCACCACAAATCTAAATTTGCCCATTTGATCGTCCAGAAAAAGGGGAGACATTTTTATAATTAATTTAAAACAGTTAAAACAAAATGAAAATCTTGTCATAATCCCACAATAACAGTAACAAGTTATTATGAAATTTCTTTGTAAATTCCGGGCGTATTAAAGAAAATTAAGCGGAGGTTCCTTTAAGAGTGCGCGCTACAGCGGATCAGGGGCGGAAACCAATCGGAAGTGATCCTCCCTATGACCTATACTCACTCGGGACTGCAGAGCACTTGAGTAACAGGTCAGATAAAAAGTCCACTCCATGTATTGTGTTGTAAATTCATCAAAAAAATACCACACAATTGATACCGCAATTCTGAGATCAGTACCACTAGTGTAGACAGATTTATTAATTATAATAGGAGTGGTCATTGCGCTTTCAGTGATATAAATTAAATATATCTTTTATAGAATATTGACAAACTGTAGGAGCTGTCAGGTTCAGCCAAAGCCAGTTTGGTTTTGTTGAAACTAATAAGCCAGTTGACTAATCACTTAAAAATACCATTAGGCTACAATAGTACCGGATCTCCCTATAAGCATATTACGCAGTCTGCATAGGGCACCAACTCCCTAGGGGGGCACCAGGCATTCAAGTATCCTTTAGCATTTGCTGAACACAGTCAATCACCTCATGCAAGCACTTTCTCATCATGCCTTCGCACCGTGCACCACGTTACCAGGGTAATGCCATGGTACTGAATGATTGATCATGTTCATATTTCATGATACTGTCATGATACTGTCATGGTACCCCAAGGTACTTTAAAAAAATATTATGGTTTTACTATGGCACATGTCATAAAAATGGGGTTATCACAGACCATGTCTGAAAATAAATATATAAACAAGTGTATTACCATGGTGCTTTTAATGAGAAATATAACAGAATAAGATATTTTTGTAATAAAGGAAAATGTAAAAAAATTATATACAGTATATACAGAAAATGGTTAAATATTCAAAAAACAAAATAAAAAAATAAATAATAAAAGTTAAATATTTACAATTACTACTCATTAAAACATAATAATAATAATAATAATTAATTATTATTATAAATCATAATTTAAATTATTATACTGTCCCTGCTAAGGTCTGTGCACGTCACTGATATAGATACTTGTTTAGTTGTGGAAAGACTCACTGACCATGTGTTGGCATGATCATATGTTGATTTTAAGATTTTTCAACAAAGCAACATTTTCCCCCAGCAGAGCAAGTTTGGGCTGGAACAATCTGTTTATCCATGGCAGATGGGGGGAATGTTTGAGAAACCTGCTTGAAAACAATCATTATTTGAGCAATTAGCAATCTTGAAACTAGTGTGTTAAGGCCTATTGAGAAATAGTTGATGAATTTACCTTCGCACTCAAGGATTTGTGATGGAAACATCCTTATTTGTTCCGCAGGCTTCAGGTTTCTGCTAAATTAAGGGTGACTTTTTCTCTCAACAGGTTTAGAGAACAGCCTGGTGGGTAATATCTGTGTTTGTGGAGACCTTGAGTTAACTAGACAAAGGCTCTCCCAGTTTATTTATCCTTTAGAGGAATTACTTTCAGCCACATAAGGAGAAGCGATCACTCATAGTCAGCTCACTGAAGGGCGGGTGAAGATTACAGATGGGTGGTAAGTGGGATTACCTTTGTGTGTGTGTGTGTGTGTGTGAGTGTGTGTGTGTGTGTGTGTGTGTGTGTGTGTGTGTGCGTGTGTTTGACTTGGAACATGGTAGGCACAAAGACAGGTACACGCTGCATTCTGAGAGAGTGTAAATGGGCACTGGGGCTTATTTGAGAAACAGGTCTTGGCAAGCTGCCTTGCGCAGTATTGATGGACTCAGTGAAAGATCTTAAGCAGTGCTGTCACGGGCAGGCCAATGATGTTGCTTTTTCCTGCAGAAGGTAAAACAGAGCTAATCCTCTTTTCTCTCCAAACTAATCGAAAGCAGGTCAGAATTAACAAGAGTTTTTACACTACCACACCTTAGGCTGGATGACAGATGCCAGGATTTCCTTAAAAGAAGGGAAAGGCAAGAAAGGTCACATAAGGGAATAAAGCATGGACAAATAAAACTATAGACCTGTGGTTCCTAACAAGTTTTGCTTCAGGACCAATGATTTTTACATTGGATACCAAGTTGTGACCCAACACATTCCCAAAATTTGTTATCATACTAAAGTAGACAAGAATGTCATTGAAATGTATTATTCGTAGGGCTGTCAATCGATTATAATTTTTCATTGAATTAATTATATGGTATGCCGAATAATTAATCGAATATTCAAGTTATTTTTTAATATAATTAATCACACTGAATTAACGTGTTAAATCGACAGGCCTAATTATTTGTAAAACTTTACATAAACTTTACAAAAACTTGCTCTGTTTGTTTAAGCAGCCTGTCAACAACTATGACTCAACAAATAGAAAGAGTTTGAGGCAGGACTATCTATTTGGGTGACCAATGTCAGATGGAGGGTGTATTTGGAAAGATATTTGAAAACAACATTTATTTTTACATTTCTATTAGGTGGTGCAGAAATTACTCACTTTAGCTCAACTTTTCAAATGGGCTAATATAACGTCAAAGAACTTTGGAATGAGTATGAATCATATGTTCTTTCACCTTGCATTGTTTTGTTCAGGATGCATTGTTTTTCAAGGATTAAGGCACACAATCAGCCCATATTGACGTCTGCTTAATTTGGCTAGCATCTACTATCAACAGATGAATTTAAATCCAAAACACAGGAGAGTTTGATGGGACACGCAGCTTTTGACATTAATAATAAAAGACATTGGAAACATTTTCTCCATTCTTGTTGATAAGCCTATTAAATGTTAGCTGCATTTCCTATTTGCATTTAACCTTTGGAATTGTAGAACAGTTCTGCGTTACATTTTTACGGCACAACCCACTTATTGCGAACCACTGCCTTACAAAATACAATAAGGGACTTTGAAAACATTCTAAAGTCTGTAGGAAGAACGTGAGCTCTAGCAAATAAAGAATGATATGCAAACATTCGTTCAGCTTTCACGCCCACACAAAGGCTCAGGACAGAGCCCACAAAAACACACACATTCACACACTCACACAGTTTCTCTTGCATCAAGCACAGAGTCCCGGCATTACACCGCGCCTGCTGGCTCTTGTCCCTCTACACTTGTCACACTGAAATTCAGCCACTCGAATGTTTTAGAGGCTTCTGAAGAGACTCTTGCAGTGCCTGTTAGCACAGGGGAAGTGTCAGGTGACAAAGCTGGGCTTAAGGACTCACAGGGGGCCCTCTGGCCCTCTCCACTTCATTCTGTCCTCCACACAATGGCTAATTGGAGAGATCTATGGGGATCAAAGATCCTGAGTTTAATCAGTATTTAGCACCATCTGGCTGCACTAAGCTTTTCCTCCTCCTCTGCATCCCTGTATTTAAGGCTTCCTGGACTTTCAGGCCATGCTTTAAAATGGGGCTTGGCAACCAGATGAAGACAACGGTCAGCTGTAAAACCTGAATGTTTTATTTAGATCTTGAGGTGTATTTGGAGAAAAGTTACTGCCTTAAGTATAAAGATTTAAATGCCAAACAGATGTGAGGCACGTTTCCAGTAAGGGACACCAAAAGTGGGAGTTCTTTTAAAATTGTACTCCTATTTCTTTACTTCATGGTACAGTAAATTCTCATACTGAATGATCTTGTTACATACAGTGGCCCAAAACATATATGGATACTTTTGGACACTTAAGACATATTAAAAAAATTCTGAATGACAGTGCATTAAATAAAAATATAAAACCAAATGGCATTTGTAAATAAATTATTTCGACTTCATCTTATAGACTCTGTCACCATTCACTTTCAATGCATCACCCATTGAAAGTTGAAACTGTCTTTCTACCTCACATCTACTCCATGGAAAGTTAAGATGGCTTGGAAGATCATGAGGATGGGGGTGAGTAAATGATGACTGATTTTTCATTTATGGAGGAACTATCCCTTTAGGTGTCCAAAAAAACTTTTTGGGGCCACTGTATGCCAGAGACCAATCCCATTTCGAGTTCAGTTTCATTTCAAGTCCCTTTCTGTTACTTTTCTCTGCGACTCTAAGATCTCGCTTACTTTCTCTTTACATCTCTCTGAAGATGCTGTCGCTTTTGAAGGGGGCTGCAGTCCCTAATGAGTTTTGTTGTGCTGTTGGTAGCATATTTGTGGGTCATCAAATCCTTCTTTCATCAGTCACCCCTGAGGGATTTAACACCATTTAATCTGGGAGACAAACACACCTCTTACTGAGGACAAACACTGTATGTTTAGTTATTTTCTCAACAAATCTTTGACATCTGTGGTTTCTCTGGGTTGCCAGGTCCTTTTTGTAAGTCACTCCTGCTGAGGTATTTAACACCATTTCAACCAAGCTTGTCAACTGGGAGACAAACATACATCTTACTGAGGACAAACACTGGACTATTAGCTTTTTTCTCACCAAATCCGAACGTAAACAGAGCCGGAATGAAAAGGTTTAGTGAATTCTAGAGGCAAAGGAAAATGCCAACTCTAGTATGCACTGACAGTGTTCTTTTATGCTGAATATATATACATGTCATTCAACAGGTAGAGCTCAATGTCTCCTTTTCTATAAGAGCTGATGGCCTCAAAGATTGTTTATACTGTAAGTCGACTGAAAATGTTAAAGGGATAGTTCGCCCAAAAATGAAAAATGACAGAATCTTCATTTTGGGTGAACTATCCCTTTAAACTAGGTAATGCAGGGAAGGACAGCCCAAAACAGCACCTGTGAAATCTTGCCCCAAATCCTATTAAAACAGAAAAGCTAATCCCAATTCCATGTTATTAAAGGAATTTCCAGTGCATCAGACTGTTGTTAGACATTGTTTAGAGTAAACATAATCATCTCCATTTCACAGACCTATCATCTTCATCTAAGAGGATTTGAAACATGAGACCGGGAAGTGAGCTCAAGCACCTTTAGGCTGCCAATGTTTTTACTGCCTTACAAATGAGTATCAGGCAGATTTCCAAACACAAACCTTTCCCCCACCCTGCCCCTGCCTCCATTCACACCTAATAAGCTGTGTTTCACACACATACACCAATGAGTTAACAGGAATCAATCCGACACTGCCACGAAAGTCTTAACCTGGCTAAGTATCAGACCAGGCCCAAGGGATGAGCTCAACTAGTGTGTGCTCAGAGTTTATAAAGACAGAGATAAGGAAAGAGATGAGGCATGGCATTTTATCAATGGCCTCCGCTGTAGTCTCATGGAACCGCATACACATGACGAGGAAGCCTATTTTGCTTCTGGGCGTGGCAGAACAATGTGGGACTGTTCCAGGTGTGAATATATCCAAAACCAACTGATCTGATGCCCCGTCGCTGCAGGCAAAACGACAGTGGGGAAGAGAAGTGTGCCAATGATAGATAGATAGATAGATAGATAGATAGATAGATAGATAGATAGATAGATAGATAGATAGATGTGTCTTTAAATTGACTTTAAAAGAAGAAAAAAGTATGCAAGCGCTCAAGAGCGTAAAAGAATAAATAAGCACAATAGCATTCTTTTATCTGCATGAATCATAAACAGGATGTTTCACTATGACACACCATGAGAATCAGGTGCTTCTGAAGCATGTTAATCTTTTGAAATCTTTAAACAAACAGTTTACCTTATTCAAGCAAAACAAAACATAAACGTAGTCCAAACTATGTTGCAAGTCTTCTGAAGCCATATAATAACTTTCTATGACGAACAGACTGAAATTTTGATTTTTTTTTTTAATGAAAACACAAATGAGATTTGAAAGCTATGGCAGATTTCCTTTTAATAACAACTTAAATATCTGGCTTTTCCACACAAAAGCTATCACATGGCTTCAGAAGACTTGGGAAATAGTGCTCAAGTGATAAGGACTACTTTTGTTGTACTTGTATGTTTGTTTGTTTGTGTATATTTTTAGTCATATTTCGGGCTCAACAGCACCAATACCCATTTACTTTTATTCTATGTAAATGTAAGAACAGGTTTGGAACAGCATGAGGGTGAGTAAATGATGACAGAATTTTCATTTTTAGGTAATCTATTCCTTTAAAGGCGAAGTGTGTAATCACACACTTCACCTTTAAAATCAAACACCTACTCCTCTTTCAGAAAATTCAAGTTGTTCAGGTGGATACAAATAGATATTGCCTATGACACATGAACAAGAGATATCCTTATCTAAGCTTAGCTTGGCATTAGCTAGCACAACCTTGTTAGTAGACCTGCAAATGTAGCCTCCGCAATGTTGAGATTTGAACCCCTGTTTATCTTTGGAATGTGGGAATTTAATCTGTGGAACACCCCGGGCCTAGGAGAGGACCCTCTGCGTTGACAGTTTGTCTCTTCAGATGGACACCTAGGGGTGGTGGGAATGCAGGAGGCACCGATGAGCCCTGATTAAGGCTTGGTTTAAAGTCTCGTCTCTCCACACCTCCCATCCTGACCTAAGCAGAGAAGAACTCTCCGTGGGACTGAGCTTGCTCTACATAGCCATGACCCTGACCCTTAGCGAGATTAGCCTCCTTAAAATTCTGCTACTTAATCCAATAATAAAGTTACAAGGCATTAAAAAAAATTAGAAAAGTTTGGGTAAACATGGAAATCGGAGAAAAATACCTGTACAGAGCGTGTAAAGAGAGAGCGCTAGACCTGTTTCACACCTCAAGTAAGTGTAAGCCGTGCTTAAAAGAAGAATTATTGCTTTAAGAACTTCAGCGATTTCTGGCTTACCAAATTTTAGTATTTCCTTTAATAATGGCCGTAAATTATAATATTTATCAGGAGTGGGCCATTGAGAATACTAATTGATTATCATGAAACATGGGGATCACATTTACATTGACATGGTAATTAATCTACACAGAATAGAATCCAAGCCACAAACTGCAGGCTATAAACTGCTTAAACCATCTGGATTTAGTTAGACTAACTAAAATAAGTGCTGTTTGTGTGTCTGTTACTGTGTGTAGAACTTAAATCCTCTGAAAGACATATTATTTTAAAACAATGGTTGAGTAATTTGGTCTATTATTTTATTGCTGCATTTTCAACATATTTTCAGATAATTGAGCATGCAGATGCGCTTCTGCTTACACAGGCAGCGTGAATGCGGTAACCTGTTAATATGAGCACCGAAATATATTTGCACTGCTTACCCATACGGTGTGAAACAGGCCTAAAACAGCAGAGCAAACAGTAGAGGGTAAGAATTCACAAGCCACAATATTGTAAATAAGGTTCAATTTCTAAAAGACACAATCCCAAATAAAACTATGACATGTTTTCCAAGGGAAAGGAATGCATTCTCATTAGGAACTCCACAATGCTATAAAAATACATTAAATAAAACAAGCAAAGCAACTTCAGAGGGTGTTGATAAAATGAGGAACTTTCAAAAGGCCATGTTAGACCTTTGGTTTCTGACAGATTTAGCACCAACACATATAGGAGCTTCTTTCTTAAACCTCTATAATCCCAGAACAAAACGCTGTTCACTGACTATTGACGCAAGGCCGCACGCCCTCTTTCAGGGATGTCTGTTTTAGATGTATCTGTCCAAAGCTGAGAGGAGAGGAAGGACTGGCAGTTTGTACACTGTACACCAGTGTTTTCCAACAGGTGGGCCATGTAGTGGATAGCAGGCAAGGCAGAGCCGGGACAAAAAATAGGCCCTGGAACTATTCAGCCCAATCGGCCCATGGGGGTGGGGGGTATTAGTAAGAAACGATAAAAAAAAACGATATCCACGTAGAGACTATAAAATCAACTGAAATGAAAGTGACTTATATTCGCCTAATATACAATAATTATAATTATATTTTTATAGTGACGTCCAGTATATCAAATATATACAATATTTCTGACAAAACACCACATTTTCTACAGTTAATGTTACTACCTGCAATGCAATAAGAATGGTGACGTGTGGACTGAAAAGTACGTAATTACCACTGAATGACACAATGTTTTCCTGTTTACCTCGTCACATGCTGTTTAGAATGTTGGGGCTGTTTAATCTGGTTTCAAAGAGCTTTGCACGGAGCCTTTAAGGTTTTCATATCTCACGTTGTGTTTACCACGTTGTTGTACTACCGAAACTGATGTGGTATCAAGAATATTGATCCTGAAGTTTTTTTAAACAAGTTATATTATTAATCAGATTACATGAATATTAATGGTATATTATATACACCAGAACAATTTTTTCTTCCTCTCATCTGAAAATGCTTAAATACATTAGCAAATGTCATAGTGCTTGTTCAAAGAGGCAGCAGTGCTTTCCTGAGGTAATGACAGAAAAACAGCATCTGGAGTTACTCACACTAAGTAATGACAAACCTAGACGTGACATATTATAATGGGCTTGTTTGACCATTTTTACAGGTTATTTAAATTCAGAGATGTTAAAACATTGAAAGTGATCTTTAATCCTTGTTAATAAATGATACCCTCATGAAAACTACCCATGGATTTACTGTAGTAATAACCATGACTAGTAACTGTTACTGTAGTAACCATGTTTTTCTTTTCATTTCTTTTTGGTAGTAACCAAGGTTTTGATACAGTTAACCATGGTTTTGCTAGAGCATTACTGTAGTATCCATATGGTAGCTTGGTTTTAGTAAAAGTAACCATATAATATTATATATGGTTAATTTTTAAGTTTTATATGTGGCTTATACTAACACATTTTTTAAGGGTAAACAAAGCAGCCTAATAATTTTCTGTTTAGGCCCATAAATATATAAACAAATGAAGTAATAATAAAGTTACTAATTTTATCCAAAGAATTCATAAAAATGTAATTTAATAGATGTATCGATTTGGTATTGGTATCGATATCGGTGATATTGGCCTACTAAAAAGCAAATAAGTGTGTGACATGGCGGATGTGATTCTGCACACCGGCCACTTGTCAGGCTAATCAAGCCTCAGTGAAAAATCAGTTTACAAAGTAATTAGTTACTTTAATCTAATTAGTTTAGGCACAAAAGTAGTGTAACCTGTTACATTTTAAATTATTGTAATCAGATTACATTTAATGACTTTCAATGAAAGTTATTACTTTTAAGTACATTACTTAGTTTACAAATATTTCTAAAAATAAATATTTACGTGTAATGCAGTTAAAATGTTAATTCGCCAGTGTACGTCTGTTTGTGTTTCTGTTTCTGTGTGTGACAATGAACAAGGAGAAAATTGACATTTTCAGCTCATGGTAGTATTAATACTAGGGATGCACCAATATGAAAATATTTGGCCAATACTGATTTTAACAAAAAATCTATAGGCCGATACCGATACAGATATTTTGCCACTTAACTTATTTTGTCAACAGATCATTGTTTTACTTGGGAATGCTTAAAAAATATGATATTCCTGTTTGCACACAGCTTCCCTTAAGAATAAAAAATAAAAATATCAGGTAGGGAGATGAGACTTTGTCGAGTTCCGATGCCCTTCCTCTCTCTCTCTCTCTCTCTCTCTCTCTCCCTCCGCGTCTCCGCGCAGCAGTGCAGCACATATGGGCACATCAGACACACAGACAGGCAGGCAGCAGCCCCTCCCAGCTCCTATCCCAGTTGTGTTTTTCTTGGCTTGTGTGGAGGTGAGTGGTGATAAACAAAAGACTAAGCTACCAGTGCCTCGACTTTACAGCTTATTAGCCAAAAGACAAATATAGTTAACTTGTGTCTTGCAAACACGCATGACTCATGAGCTACTAGTTAATGTAATAAGTTAGCTAAAGATTAGCTAAGGCAATATATCATGGCCATACAGGCTACTTAATGGAGACACTGTATTACAGGCGAATACAGTAAAATGTGTGTCTAATAACTTCATCACAATAGCCACACTGATATGCAAATTAGGCGTTAACTAATGAAAATGTGCTAATTTGCATTAATTTGACACTTAAGCCCATGCCCCCCAAAATGGCGGTGCACGTCTCTGTTCTTTAGCATATTTGGTATTGTTTGGGTTGCCACTTGATTACCGGTTTAAAATCTGGGTCCTTAAGTTAAACAACCAGGTCAAAACCACTGCTTTACGCAATGTCTCTTACCCCATGATTCTTATTCACACTCTTTCTGTCAAAAGATCATGTCCAGTGTTGAGTTCAGAGGAAATGTTTGATGAATGAATCCTGAAAGACTTGTCTTTTTCTCCCACAAACACCCACATTTACCTTCCTGTTTCTCTCTCTCTCTGTCTTTCTTCCTCACTCACCAGTACCTTGCTAATGACCGTGCCACATGCTGGAACACGGTGGCTACACATCAATAACTCCCACATCATGCAGGTTCAGAGAGAGGAGCCAGATGAGTCTCCTGCAGATGCACATCTGCTTTCTGCATCTCAACGTTCCCAACACGCAGCATTTTTTCAGAGTGAGCGTGGCATCGCTAATGCATGTTGTTGGGCTTGGCCTTGTTAGCGTGTGGCAATGGGCTGCTTATTTATTACAGGGCTTCCACATGTTTTTACTGAATGGATCTAACATGGTGCAGATGTTGTCTAGCGGCAAACATGTTTTAGTACTGCTTTAGGGGAAACTTCAACCCGTGAGGGGTACGGACAAGATGGACTAATTTGTTTTGAGTGACAGAGCTTAAAGCGATAGTTCACCCAAAAATATAAATTCTGTCAGCATTTACTCACCATCATGTTTAGTTCGAAACCTGTATTACTTTCTTTCCACCGTTGAACACAAAAGGAGAAAAGTTAGCCTCAGTCACCCTTCACTTTCATTGGATGGGAAAAAATATGCAATGAAAAGAGGCTGTCAGTATCTAACATTATGCCTTTTATGGTCCAAGAGCGAAAGAAAGACATATGGGTTTGAAAGAACATGACAGTGAGTAAATAATTACAATATTTTTATATTAATGGTGCCGTAGTCTACATAAAACATGACCAAAAGAAAAAATATATACAGTATATTTAAAAAAGACTCATTTGTCACATTTGCTTCTGTCTGAGCATAGAATAGGTGAATATTATTCTCAAGCAGTTATATAATGGAATATGTGCATTCACTTACCTGTGCAGGAAGAAATCCACATGCCATCCAAAGCCAGAGAACAAAGAGAGACAGACACAGAGAAAAAGAAAAGAAAATAGTTAGTTTATCTGGATATTGTTTTCTATAGAATGGAAATGGCTGCTAAATAGCTCTGTTATTTAATTCACTGAAATAACACAGCGAACTCACAGCTCATATCTGAATTCTATTGATATAAAAACCTGTTTTTAAAAAGCCTTTCACAAAATAACAAATAAAACACAGACAAGCAAATTAACAACACTACTGTGTATGCTCGCAATTGCTTCAACGGCCCATTAAAGTTGTAGCATCATTGAGAATGCCGTTAAATTGTAGGGAGCAGCGAATTCATGCAGGAACTAACTTTTTGCTCTACCTCAATGCGTGGGTGAAAATCCCTTTCCTGTCTCACACAAAGGATCACCCTGTGACCGTATGGCACTTCATCCAGAGTGGATAGTTATGACTCTGTGTCCATTACTTAAATGGAGAGCACTTCAGCCGCATTGATCAGGGCCCCTTCACTCATCACATTATCCTGAAATTGCACAGTTCTATGTAATAACCTGCCAGGTGAAAGGTTAATAAATTTGCATCATAAATGTTCTGTCTGTGTCAGAGACAACAAACAAGCCCTCTGACAATGGATGATGGACTTTTAGCACCTCTCCTAAATAGTCCAAGCATACTTGACAATTAAATGCGTTCACCTACTATGAAGTCACAATCGATGGTTGCCACAAGCTTTTGATGACCAAACATAATGTTTTCAGAGTGATTCATACAGACCGCCAAGCGTAGTTATTTAAGGCGAGCCCTTCAATATGTGGATTGAGATGGTGACAGAGAGAAGAATTCCTGTAGCTCAACCGGTCGAGCATGGAAATAACAAATCCATAGTCATGGGTTACATTTCCCGGGAACAAAAAACTGTTAAAACGTATAACTTAAATGAACTGTAAGTAATTTTGCCAGCCTGATCACATCACATTTTTGTAAAAATATATTCCACGGTTCCTTACTTACGCATTGACTCGGGTGCTCGACCCCTGGTCGTTTGCATCACTCTATAACATAACAGCATAATCTGATCACACTCGAACAAGCATTGCAATTTGGATAAAAGCATCTGCTGAACTCAGAAATGTAAAGAACATGTTCATGCATCTATGATGTTGAAGTGTTACAAGTTACAGTGCTGTTAAACATGTAGCTCTAAGGCCATTTTCTTTTCCAAGAGTGAGATCTACAGCATCAATAAATCTCAATCTGCACCCACACTGAGGTGCATAAATGAGGGCTGCTCTCAAATCAAAATGTTCGCTAAGCCCAGCCATCTTGTAGTTGTAGCAGCGCCAACTCCTCATCATGTAGAACATATGTCATTCTTATTTCCCCTCATTCTGCTCAGATTTCATAATAAAAAGATGCTGGCAAAAAAATTCTGAAATTTGCTGTCAACAGCCTGGCAAAATCATTTAGCCTTTTTTCTCCAGTACAACTAACTATACATCCATAAAAGAAGCTAAATGTACTTCAAAGCAAAGTTTTTGTAAGATGAAATGCCTTTTTTCGAGAGAATATTCTTGAATTTAAAGGAATATTCCGGGTTCAATACAAGTTAAGATCAATCTACAGCATTTGTGTCATAATGGTGATTAACACAAAAATGAATTTTGACTTGGAAAAAAGAGAAGCAAAAATCTGGGTTCCAGAGAGGCACTTACAATTGAAGTTTAATGGGGCCAATCTGTAAATATTAAAATACTCACGTTTCAAAAGTATAGCCATAAGACATAAACAATTTGCATGTTATCATGATTTTAGTGTAATAAAAGCACGTACTAACTTTTTCTGTGTAAAGTTATAGCCAATTTTATGACGATGTAATAATACATGAGTTTTAACAGTGCATTTATAAAATTATAAGCTGTCTTTAAACCCTCCAAAAATTGGCCCCATTCACTTCTATTGTAAGTGCCTCACTGTAACCTCAATTTCTGCTTTTTTTTCAAGAAATGAAGAGGCAGTTCAGAATGATTTTTTGTGGTAATCAACATTATGCCACAAATGCTGTCGATTAAGCTTAAATTATATTGAACCCGGAACAGTCCTTGGCATATAATTTTTCTTGGTTTATGAATAAACCTCATTCAATTTTATTAGATGTGTGCTTAAAACAATTAAAAACATCTTGTAAATAATCTGAAGACAAATAAACTTAATTAGAGATACATTCTCTTTAAAAAGTCCTAATATCTTATGTGATTTTGCTTCTCGGGTAATATTAACTTTTTTTTTAAGGATGTTTGGATATTTGTCAAACCAGGAAAAAAAAAAAAGAATTTGCATTGCATGTGTCAAAGTTTTAAAAGCATATCTCTGTTTTATATTGATTTATATGTGAGTATTCCACAAATCTATAAACACCAGGAGGAATGTTATCCATTCGGGGAAAGCGCAAAGCATCAGAAAGGAGACATATTCTCTGCCTTTATGAGCAGATAGCAACACACCGCTTTTATCAAAAGCACATAGGGCATCATAGAATCCATGGGCCTTTGCATCAGCTCTTTTTTCCTCCTGACAACAATAGCTAAGCTGCACAATGCATTTAAATCGCCTTTATGGGATTATTATGGTCTGAGTTGCAAAATGAGTGTGTGAATACTCAACACGTAGGCACAAAGACACACAAACAGCAACAGCTACAGTACTGATCCTATCATGGCACGGCTACCGAAAGCCTTTGCTGAAACTTAAATGACACCACATGACTCAAAGAGGTGCATTCTGGTTCATCCAGTTTCTGTGCATCCAACAGGCCTAGGAGGGTTGTGCAAACATGGCTAAGCTCCTCCCCTTACCTAAGGCAATGCTGGCAAAGGACTCTGCCATCTGATCCCAATGCCATCAAGCTGTCAGTTAGAACTCTCAGGGCTTTCACAAGTTGATACAGCATGTAAATGAGGTCAGAAGACATAAACGGACAGGAATGCTGAAAATATCTCTAATACTCCTGTTCGCCTGCTTGAGTTCTCACACTGAAAACAACAAGGCTAAAAACAACTTGGTGCAAAATGAATTAAATGTGACATGTTGTACATACTAATTAACTCCTTACAAGGCTGGCATGAGAACCACTGTTTTCAAAAAAGGATCAGGTGGAGAATAAGTAGTCAGAACCACAGCCGAGTACCTGATCTGTTTTTTTTTTTTCCATTGCGAGCAAAGGCTGCTATGTCTTTTTTCCCTTGACAGAATTGTGAGAGGAAAGACTGAGAGCAATTGGGTTTGTATGACATTCACACCGTTAGGCAAGGAAGACGGTACTCTCAATTGTCATGTTATGATGAGTGACATTTGAGACCCAGTAGATTTCAATGGAGGAAAGGTCAAAGTGTCAGACAGCATGGTTTCCCGTGACATCAGTTCTCAGCAACAAATCCCAGCAATAATGAGAGCCGGGCTGCTCATTTAAACACTCTTCAGCAGTACAGTACTGCAGTGATTCCTTACCAAGGGTACATGTAGCACAGAGGATACTTGTTAAAGTTTTGCTTTGTTAAAATTACTTGAAATAAAAATGTTAAGGCTGTCAGCATGTGTGATTACAGATTATCATATAAAGATTTTTATAATAATGATTCCATATAAATAAGAGCAGTGTCAACATTCTCCAAAAATTCTCCTTTTGTGTTCCACAGCAGAAAGAAAGTCATACAGGTTTGGAACAATATGAGGGTGAGTAAATGGTGACAGAATTTGTATTTTGAATTTAATGTTGCTTTTTAAGCTTTTTTTTTCATTTTTTTTGTACATCCACAGGGGTCCAGTACCCACAGGTGCAGGAGGGTGGAAAACAAGCAGAACTTTCAGAACTTTTTTTGAGGGTTATAAGCATCCTGGACTTTCTTTCAATGGAATAGTTCATCCCAAAATGAAAATTCTGTCATAACTTACTGTTCCAAACCTTTATGACACAAAAGGAGATCTTATGTAGAATGCTAGCCTCACTCACAATTCACTTTAATTGTAAGGAAAACGTTCTGCCTAACATCTCCTTTTGGGTGAACTATCCCTTTAAGACTGATTAGTCGACGTATCATCATACTTGATAATTGCGAGATATTTAGGTTTGCACATCCCTAATTCAGAAGCTAATTCCATTTATTTCTTCACACACTGAAGAAAACACATTACCACAACATCACTCAGCAAGCCACAGGCCCCAGCCACATTTCATTGGCTCTGAAAGGGCGCAGCTCTGAAGGCGAGATAGATGGCCCTTATTTCTGTGTGGGAGTGAGATGGGATCTGATAGGGCTGAGGTTTGCAGTGAACTCCACCTGCGCTGATGATGAGGTGCGGGTAGAGTTACCATGACCAGCTCATGCTGACTTCCTCTAAACGCTTTCGATTCTGACAGATTTAATGCAGAAGACTGACACACCTCATTCATCTGAATATACACAAACACAGACATGCCAATTCTATACATATAAAAGAATCAATGCTTACTTTATTCACAGCTTGTGTTAAACAGGTCCGCATGAGCACGAGGTGCAGTAGGTTATCTGCAGGCCAGCGTTAAGAGAAAGCACATGTTTGGCCTCACTTTAGAGGCTAATGTCAATTGGATTGAAGAACTGGGAAAAGTCCAGACTGATTCCTGTGCCATCCAGCCAATGGCAGCACGGCGAGACATTAATAACCAGGACTGCAATACTTCAATGCCCCACCAAATTTTATTAAGCACGGTAGCCATCAAATGCAAAATATATGTTTTTTTTGGTCAGTTACATGTTGTATAAAATATTATGATAGCTTAAAATGTTTTCAAATCTATTTTCTCTGGTGCAGCTGCAGTTCTGAGGTCAGTTTGGTCATTTTTTTTCTCCAGAAACAGACAGGAGAGAACATCACCACGGAGACGTCTGCCCTGATGATCCCCACAGCTTCAAAGAGCTCAGTCCCACACATACAAACCACAGAGCCATGCAGACATATGAAAGGCGTTTGTGTGGATGTGAGTGTGTGTAGGTCAGTACTGCCACGTTTATATGTGTGTGTGAAATCCTATCAATGTCACAAAGGTCACGCTCGCTCAAGATAACCCGGGGAGATTGTTGTGAGATGCCAGGATTTTTTTCCCTTCTCTTTATTTTGTGATTAGGTGTCACAAGGATTTCTTTGGTGTCACAATGAGGCCTTTCATGTTGTGGGCACCTCAAGGTTTAATAGGCAATTCACAACGTTCAGCATGAAATGTAAAGAAAGAAGCTGGACAGCTAACAATACTCACCGAGACCACAATTGCATACACACCAACCCCCTTTTTTTTAGAGCGGTAGGAATTCTATCCTTTTTGTAGTAGAATGTTTGTGTAAATTCCCACAGGAAACCTGGGATCGAAATCTTCCACACAATGAACACTGAGACATCCATTTAGAATGTCACTCAGCTTGTGGTAAAGCTTATTTAAAGCTGAGTTATGTTTAAGGGGGACTTTAAAAGGTTAAGTCAGCAGCCAGGATCAGTAAAACGAATGGACCGGCATTACTATAAAAAATAAAGCCTGTCCAAATAGTGCCTCACCACAGTTAAAAAATATGTTACCGTGTTTACTGTGACCATGACAACAGCTCTGTGAATAGCCATGTGTTCAGTGATCATACTTATTCAGTGATTCATGCTCACTCTGTAGTCCCTTTTTCCACTGTACATTTATGTATATTCCCTGTCCATTTTGAAACAAGCAGTTCATTTAAGAGGATCATCACTTTGACAGTATTTCTGTATATGAGTATGGTATACTATCTTTCTCTTTTTTTAAATACTTTACAAGTTTAACAGAGCTCAAAATCACTGTCTACATGTTTCAATTATGTAAGCGTGATGTAAAACCACTGAACTGATAAAGACATAAACAGACTAAGTCAATATTCCAGTTTCTAGGAAACAAATATGACAGCTGGCATATGGCTGTAGTCATCAGAATTTGGTATCATGTAATTATTCCAAATATTCACCATAATGAAACATTTATTTATACCTGGTTATGTCCCAACAAAAGTATTTCTGAATAATACTAGATATAGAAAAGTCAGGCTATTGAAGAAACACATTTTTGGAGCATTAAATTGTAAGGGATAAAAAAAGATGCAAAGGTGACTGAGAATAACATTGTGTGTAAAATCTTCTTCTGTGTGCCACAAAAGAAAGAAAGTCATGTGGTTCTGGAACAAAATTAGGATGAGTAAATGATTACAGAATTTTCATATTTGTGTGAACTTTCTCTTTAAAGGGATAGTTCACCCAATAATGAAAATTCTCACAAAATGTACTCGCTCTCATGCCAATCTAGATGTGTTTGACTTTATTTCTTCTGCTGAACACAAAGATTTTCAGAAGAATATTTCAGCTCTTTAGACCCATACAAGGCAAGTAAATGGTTGCCAGAACATTGAAGGTCCAAAAAGCACATAAAGGCAGCCTAAAAGTAATCCATGTGACTCCAGTGATTAAAACCATGTCTTCAGAAGTTACATGATAGGTGTGGTTGAGAAACCGATCAATAATTAAATCCTTTTTTAATATAAATTATTTTCACTGCCCAGTAGGTGGCATTATGCACTAAGAATGCAAATCTCCAAAAACAGAAGAAGAAAAATCGGATCTGTTTCTCACCCACACTTACCATAAAAATTTTTGTGTTCAGCAGAAGAAAGAAAGTCATATACATCTGAGATGGCATGAGATTGATTAAATGATAAGGGAATTTTTATTTTTGGGTGAACTGTCCCTTTAAGGCCTAGAGTGATGTGGAATCTGATTGACTGTTGACACTAGTGTTGATAAACATTTAATAGACAGCAAGTAATTACGTCTTCTGATTCGGTGCTCCTATACATCTGTCCCTCAAACATGCTTATTTCAGTAGTGGAGGTTTTATCCAAAAACATCTGACCTCAAGAGACACAATAGGCTAAACATCTGCAGCCAAGAGGGCAACATAAAAGCAAATGTGCAAACCGATCTGAGAGCAAGGCTCTTTAGCAGAGACAGTTTTATAACCTGAGTCACTCAGCAAAATACAGCTCCATAAAAGAGGCTCTCTGTCCATGCAACGTCATGGCACCATGACAGACTGTGTTAATCACTGCCGTTATATGCACATCCAGCAGACATGTCTGCAGCCACAACTGAAGGCAGCCCGAAAAGCCTGGGACCGAAACTGCATAGCTTAATCAGCCTGAAGCCAGCAGACCAGAGCCTGTTAACCGCTCTTATTCCCAGAAAAATGCTGCTGGGGGATGGAGCTAATATCTTCTCTCATCATTGGAGCATTGGTCTAGGTCTGGTTCTGATCAGAGATAAATGCCTTGGTGAGTGGACTCTGCTGCACTAAACAGCTTATTGCGATGCTAGGGCCTGTATGGGGTCAGTATGGATCATTTTGTTGATAGAGGCATGATGTGGGTAAATTACAGTGTCAAAAGCATACCTTGTAGTGGTCACACTGGGTGAACTTGGAGCATTCCCATGCTGCCCACTTATTTTACGTACAGGAAGTCACCAACAATAGTCTGTCTAGGCACATACAATTAGTTTAGCATATGCGGCGGCTCAAACACACACACAAAAATGTCCTTGTGGTGCCAGTGTTGGGGAAGTTCCTTTGAAACAATGTGAACAGATAAACACTATATACAACTAATAAAATAAGAACACAAAATCACCCAAATAATGAGTCAAAAAGATAGCAATGAACAGCAGGATTGTAACAAATAATTAGCATCCTAACAATGAAAACACTCAAATGAATCAGACTTCCCAACACTACTTACGAGAGAGAGAGAGAGAGAGAGAGAGAGAGAAGAGATTTTAGGATCGTATGTCTGCTGTAAAGCTGTACGAAACATGCTACACCCCTATTCGTTGGAAAAATAGCATATTACTGGAAAAGCTAATGTTTTGAAAACAAAAAATGCTACGCTACTGAAAAATTTTGTTAAGTGAGTAGTGTTGCTATTTTCAGTTATATTCAGTTGCAGATGCAGACCTTTAAGACTGTTTGAGTGAAAAAGCTCTGCTTTTTGGATAAAACAAGAAAGATTAGCAGAAAATCTGAACGAATAGACAGGACAGCATGATTTAAGGTGCTGAAGTTAAATATCAAAGGGACAGCTTAAAAAGAGAGGCCGCAAACTATCACATGTCTACACCACAAGATAACCTCCAACTCAGCTTTCACTGGGCGTTTGATTCATGGTGGTGCCCTCAGTGGCGCGAGTGAGAAGGAGCACACCGGGAAGAGAGGAAAAGTCCCTGTGATGGTGCTGATAGTCACACTGCTGGTGTGCAGTTTCCTCCATCTGTGAGAAACAGCCTGTGCTGCTTGCTCAGCAGGGAAAGACACACACACAAGGGTGGAGCCGCCATTCTAGCCTGAGATTCCAATCACTCCAACTTACATTCACATTTGTTTGTCCCCATCAGACAATGCAAATGCTGTGCTGTGAAATTTATTTACACAACTAATAGAAGCAAAGACCTAAATTACCCAGCCTACTCAGGTGCTGACATCAATCAAAACTCTAATTTGTCTCTTATGACATCATAGAGAATATAAAACAAACAATAGAATTCTGTGAGTCATGTGAGAGCTCTGCTCCTGCTTAGATCCCGCTAATGTGCTGAAGCCTCCTACTTGGGCCTATGAGAGAAGTGTCAGACACAATTAGACACCTTGCTCTGCACACTGCGTGGACCAACGCGCTACTTGTCTCTTCTCGTTTACAAAGATTTTTTCAATTGTTCTTTCATCTGCTTCCACAGGCCATCTATTTCAATTGGAAAAGAACGCACTCAAACATAACCAAACAGAATTAAGTGAGAAATAGCCCTCGGTTAAGAGCTAAACAAGGCAGGCATGATTATGGTCTCGGTCAATGAAGCAAATCTCTCTAGAGCAGCCCAGGGACATTCCACCCAGACTCTCAGCCAACCCAAGGTCCCCCAAAATAAAATAAAAAGTAAGATTTTCTCAGTAACAATTTTGAATAAATGTCATTTATAACACTAAAGTCAACATCAAAACCCTGTTCACCAGACATGAATGCATATTGGTTAACATTATCCAACAGAGGGAAAGTCATTTCAGAGGAAGAGATACTTTCAATGTTTTGCACCGATGAATCGTTCACAATAAGACCATAAACTTGCATTGAGTTAATAGGTTCCATTTTAATTTTATGTTGACTTATATTATTACATTTATATGTTTGTAGAAATGCTACAGTAAAAAAATGCTAATTGGTTAAAAACTTTATACAATTATAATAAAACATTTAAATTATATTTGATAAAAAATAATAACATATATATTTACATGTTATTTATAGTATAATATTGTAAACAAAAATACATTTTTAGAAGTAAAAAGTATGATTTACCTTACAGTTACAAGATAATACTTTTACTTGTACTAATACTTGTACGTTTAACTGTTGTTAAAATTATGGTGGAAAAACAGAGATATCGTTGCTTTTGTTGTAGCTACAAATTTCTATTACATTTAGCCCAAGTGTAACCAGTAACTTGTATTAACTACACTCACTGAAATGTTTATTAATATGTACACCTACTTATTCATGCAATTATCTAACCAGCCAATCATATGACAGCATAAAATCATGTAGCTATGGGTCAGAAGCTTCAGTTAATGTTCACATCAACAAAAATTTGACCCCAGTGATTTGGACCATGGTATGATTGTTGGTGCCAGACGGACTGGTTTGAATATTTCTGTAATTGCTGATCTTCTGAGATTTTCACGAACAACTGTCTCTAGAGATTTCTCAGAATGGTGCCAAAAACAAAAAACATTTAGTGAGCGGCAGTTAAGAGAGAGGTCAACAGAGAATGGACTGACTGAATGGCTAATGTAACTTAGATAACCACACTGTACAATTGTAGCAAGCAGAATAACATCTCAGAATGCACAACACATTGAGGCGAATGGGCTACAACAGCAGAAGACCACGTCAGGCACTTTATTAAGACCATAATGTTCCTAATAAAGTGCTCAGTGAGTGTATGTGAGTGAATCCAAGTTCTCATTAAAAAAATAATAATTTTGAAACTGAAATTTAGATAGTATGAAGCTATCTAATTTAATCAACACATAAAATGTACACCATTTACCAAAACATGTCCAGGTTTAACTGTTCACTATAATTTACTGATGCAGTATCCCTTCTCGTGTAAGTGCACAGTTATCAATGGAAATCAATAGAGCAAGTCTGCACTCTCTTTAATCAAATCTCGTTTTCTTAAGTGCTATTTATAAGGGATGATTGTGGCAGGTCACAGGTTGCACATCTGACGAGCCCTGATAGAACACAACATATGATTCACATACCAGCAAGATACCAGAACTTTCACATATTTTCTCTATGAACACCATCCTCATGCCTGTAAAAACACCCCAGGGGTTAACACAGGAATGTGCCCAAGTGGTTTCTCTCTCTCACCTCTAGAAGTGGAATCTTTTTTGGCAAACATACCAATTCAATATTCACCTGAAAGAAAGTGGGCTCCTTCGTTTAATTACATCATCTGTTCCTGGGGCTCTAATTGGAGTATTCTGGAAAGCCTTCTGTTGAACGCAGCTTTCTTCGGCTTCGGATTTTTCTCCATGCTGTAGCCCATTTTCACTCGTTGTTTTTGAGCAAAGACTAGGTGGTTTTTGCCTTGATTTCACATTTGATTTGGAGTTAAAGATGACTCATGTTGTTGGCTTGTACTTGATGAACCCTGTTAATCTTGGTGTGGAGAACATTTGAAAGTATTATCCAGTTGGCTTTCCCTACCCTGGCATGTTCTCTTTTCATTACAAGAGTACAAGTCAACCTTGATCTCTACAGATCCCATTTATATTAGCTATACATATTGTGTTAACAAATACTGCTCGACTAACTACAGCAATTTACTTCACTTTTCTTATCCATTTTTGCGATTACATTTAGCCAACTGCTCTCAAGGTCAATTTTGGTGAATATACAATATGAACAGTTTCCCTCAAGTTCACACAGGTGCCCTTGCTGAGTAACCACAGGTGTAGTTCATCACATGACCAAATGCACTTTTTTTTTCTTTCATTTAAAACAATATATCTCTTGTTTTATCATTTTAAATCTAACAAATTTCTTTTTGTGGAATGTTTGGTCACTTGGCACTTGTTTTCATATTATGATATAATGCAAAGACATAAAAAAAAATGTGATCTGTCTTTTAAAATTGCTATAAAAAAATACCATAAACCGAATCATAGTTTTGGCCTACAATATTATTTAATAACCATTTTAGCCACCATAGGAGATTTAAAGAAGATTCCATATTGATATATCATGATTTTACAGTTTTACAGTTACAATAACAGTAACTGCTGTATTTATGCGAAATATTTTATTGCCCTGAGTAGTATATAGGCCACATTTTGTTTTGCCCTCATTGAGTCCTAAACACTAAACGTATTTATCCTTGACACAGCAAATATCTGTGCCATCAAGGGTAATTTGAGTGCAGTCGCAAACCAGCAGAGCAGAATAATGACCTAAATTGCCACACACAAACAAGATACTCGTAAAACGAACAGTCATTTACAACTCTGACCAAATCTGCAATTGCTAAATTTGGAGAGAGAGCATATCTACGGTATCTGGGACCAAAATCTAAGAAAATACGAATTTCTCTTTTCCTCTGATTTTTGTGAATCATAATTTCATACAGACATATGAGAAAAGAAAGCTCAAGCCATTTAAAGTGACTTTGACCTTTACAGCAAGAATTTGTAAACGTGTATGTCTTCGAAACTAAACTTGACAGTCTTTTTAAACACTTCATCCCAGAGATAAGATATTCTAAATGCATCATAAACATCTCCAGAGTAGGATTGTGATTAGCCTGGGCTGGAACCCCACTGGCTGTAGGTGTTAATGGACAGAAGTGCGGAGAGAGTGGTTGTGGCCTTTCTCCATAAACCTCTGGCTTCGAAATCGCACTATGTGCCATAAGATCAGTATCAACCTTTATCTTTTGCCTCACAATCATCATTTTCATTGTCTTGGAGAAAAAAGGCAGATATAATGACCCACCAGACTCCCACACTGGCTTTAATTCTGACTTAATTCAACATAATTCAGAAACACAACAAAAGAGCTGTAAATATTGAGCCAACGGACATAATATTCATATTTCCCCTTTCAATGCAATCCGATAACATTATAAACTGCTGTTTTGTTCAAATTATCACATTTCAGCATCATTAAATAACATTCACATCACAAGTGAAAAAGGTTACGTTCAGGATGTGTTTGCAAAAAGAAAGCTGATAAAAAGTGTGCAAATGGCAGGATGTAAAAGTCCAGATAAGCACGGCTGCAACAGGGTCTGGTATCACTGGCTCACTCCAACATCACGTCTTCATCCTGCTTTCGTGCCAAATAAAATTAAGGTGTCTGTCTGGGCGAGAGCAGGGATTCACATTAAAATCACACGATGCTTCAATTATCTGAAGAGCATCTGGACTAGTGATTTGCTCAATAGGCTCCACTGCAATGGCTCCATATGGCGAATTCAATGGCCAACACGCGATATCACACCCAGGCAGGGAGTGGAGGGAAAATAGCAAAATAATCAAACACAAAACAGAGAAAACACAAATTCATTATAAGACATAAAAGATGAGATGAAGGCAGACAGGGATTTGTTCCCCCAGTGGGAAGGCTTAAATCGAGTGGTGGTGATGTGCTTGTATTATAACACCCATATAACACATATCCCTTGCTTTCAAAGAGCAACAGCACGACTGGTATGCATATAGGGATTATTCCTACAAGGCACATGCAGACAAATATATTATCAGTTCGACAGGGTCACCAGAGGGGATGGAAATGACATCAGAGTCAAGGCAGACAATAAAAAAGGGGTGAGAAATTGGTTGAGTCTGGGCTACAGCCTGGTGTAAGCCGTTTCATCCACTCCGTATCTGATATCAGCCCTTAAGACAGAGTCAGCTGATCAGTCATGGAAGACAACTGCCGATTGGAGACAAAGAGAAAGAGAAAGGTTGATTTTCGTAACCTTCTCACTTTCAGTCCGGAATCTCTGAGAGCAAATGAGAGAATTCAGGTACGTGTGTTTGTGAGCGCAAATGAAATATATCAATGTTAATATGAGAACATAACTTGTGAATCACACTACATTGGCAGGGACTAGTGCCAGGCCAGCAATTAAATGTTGTAAATTCAACGGAAGTGGTGGTTCCTTCACTTATGACATACAGTGGTATGATTTCAAACATGGATTGAACGACCCTGCCCCCCCCCCCCCCAACTAATCTGCCTCAAAATATTCAACCCATCAAAATATACAAAAACGAAAATAACAAAAAAACAAAACAATTATGTGAAAAAAATTATGATGACTGTATAATCAATGTTATCAAACCATATGGAAAATATGTGGCTGGCAATAGCAGTAGCACTTGAATATCCTGTGTGCATTGCATGTCTAGACCTGACCAACTGAACTCCCACATCCATCCACATCGTATCCACAGAGATAGTCACATGATACTGAGACTTTTTTTAACATCAAATTCTTCTCTGGTCATTTGTATGGCATGTCAGAGAATAAGCCTGATAATGAAAAACAAAACCCAACCCTTAAATTACAGTTTTCATCTTAAAAATGATCATGTCAAAAGAACACACTGCAATCATTCTGGTTTAAAAACAACAGAGACACAGCTTCTCTGTGTAACATAACACACATCTGCAACTACTACAACAATTCCAAAAAGGTTGGGACAGTATGAAAAATGGTAATAAAAACAAAAAAGTAGTGATTTGTAAATTATATTCACCATTTGCTAAATTGAAAACATTACAACTAAATATTTTCTGATGATTTACCTTGTGAAATTCTTTTTAATGTACAGTAATTTCAAATAAGATGATTGCAACATGCTCCAAAAAAGATCAGAAAGGGTATATATAGTGTATATATAGTGTATACTCAGCCTAAAACAGCCTAATCCTTCAAGATCAAGAATCATTTGAGACTTGTCAATTTGCCAACAGATGCTTCATCAGATAATCCAGTACATTGAGAACAATGTTACCCAAAGACAAATTGGAAAGCTTTTGGGAATTTCACCCACTACAGTGAACAATATAGTTAAAAGTTTCAAGGAATCTTGTCAAATCTCGGTGCGTAAAGGGCAAGACAAAAAACACATCTGAACTAGCATGATCTCTGATCCCTCAGACATCACTGTCTTAAAAAAGATAATTCATCTGTAATGGATATCATGAACATGGTTTTGGGATTACTTAGTAAACCTTTGTTAGTCAATACTATTCGCCGCTGCATCCACAGATGCAAGTTAAGACTTTACTATGCAAAGCAGAAGTCATACAGCAACACTGTCCAGAAGCACTGCCGACTTCTCTGTGCTCGGTCTCATCTTAGATGGAAAGTGGAACATTGGAACTGTGTTTTTTGGTCTGATGAGTCCACATTTCATCCATGTGATAACACCATCCAGATGTTATCAGCATCAAGTCTAAAAGCTAGTGTCTACATGGGCCACGGATGTGTTAGTGCATATGGCATAGGTAACTCGCAAATCTGTGAGGGCACCATTAATGCAGACAGATAAGTACAATTGTGCAGCTGAAGACCACAATAATGGATGAATGGGGGAAAATTCAACTTTTTAAACTTAACAAACTGTGTCTTCAGTGCCTAAATGCATAAGTGTTATTAGAAGAAATTATGTTTCACAGTGGTAAAATATAGAATTTACAAATCACTCCTTTTTTATTTATTAGCATTTTTCATACTGTCCCTACATTTTCGGAATTGGGGTTGAAAGTTATTGATCCAATTATTTATGTAAAAAAAATGCAAATGTTTATAATTTCAGAAAATAATATTTTCACAATTATCTGACACTAATTTGGACATTTTGGCTAAATAAAATAAATATATAAAACCACAAGGAAAAGAAAAATAAATTAAACTGAACATGGAAATTTTTTATTTGAATCTGTTCCCGAGAGGTTGGATTCAAGGCATCATACATTTTATTATGGTTTCATAACATTTGTATAGCTATGAAAAATAAATGACACACATATGATGTATGTTATGAAATCTACAATATGTAAGTATAAAAATACTAATATTATTTACTATCGATCTTATCACTTTTATTATGGGTAATTAATGTAATCCAGTAATAATTAAAACAATAAATTGCTGCAGATGACAGAGTGCTGGTTTGAGAACATTAGAAGGTGATGATTTGTAGGATTTTCTTTGTGTCATTTCAGGGGAGCAGAAATGCCCAGAGGGCTGTAGGTACAGCCATAAAAATTGTTTATTTGTTTTCTGAACACATTCAGTGCTTATGTTTCCATCGGAAGCCTTTATGGCATCGCAATAATATTTATGTCCATGACAGATGGTTTCCTTTGAGTTACAACGGGACCATATTTCTGTTCATGTCTTGTGGTTGCACAAAATTCTCCTTGAAAACGTGATCATTTTTGGATATTTCTAATGGAGCCTGTGCATGGAATTAAGTTTCTAATTTATTGCTTTAATGACTGTGGACCATACGGTTTAATTTATTGAATTTCATGAAAAAGAAAAAAAACAAACATATTTTTTAACAATTTCTGTTGGGAAATATACATTTATTTATTAATTTACTTTATGTTATTTGGAAAATTATAGGGTTCCTACAATATAAAAATGAATGGCTCAACAATTAAAAAATTAAAGCCAGTTGACACATTTAGTAGGTTAAAATTTATATGAACTTACGTTGTATAATGGAAAATGTATATTTTAGATGTTGTGACTGATCACAATTTCTTTAAATTTTTCACCATTGTATATATATATATATATAGCAAAATGCTTTAAAAGTAAAATTAATATAGATAGAGTATAGTATGTCAAAATTCCCAAAAGGTTTTTTATGTCAACAACCCCAAAACATTAGCAAACACCAAAGGAAGGTGATTTCTAATATAATAGAAATTAGTATGCAATAGTAAAACTCTTTAGAGGTTACATTTACATTTACATTTAGGTTGATCGATATATTGGTTTTGCAGATTTATTGACTCTGATAACAGATTTCTGGAACTATCGGTTATCGTAAAAATCCACACCACTAGTTTTTCCCAGTTGTGTCCAGTGCTGGAGCAGCTGGGATGGGTCCGCTGTTGTTATACAATATAGAGAGCGGCCTCTAGAGGTGAAATGAAAACTTAATCACTTCACTGATGCTTTGTGGTGTTTGTTTTGACACATGAGACTACACTCTGCATGGAGCGGAACATTTCAGATGCAGATTTGAAACATCAACAACAAAAAAGTATGTCATATCCTTATAAAGTAATTAATTATTGACTAGATGCTGTATTAGTAGAGAACAGCAGTATGTTTGCCAACAAGGCTTATAGGATGCTAACATTAAATCGAACCTCAAGTGGTTAGAACAATGTGACAAAAATACAAACAAGTCCTACCCAAATGTTTAAATGTCATGATTGTTACCATTTATTACAATCTATTTGCATTAGGCTGAATAAAAAAAGTATGTTCATATTTACATAGAAAAACAAATTGATGGTTGCAAAAGCATTCGGTGTGAACAGCCCCTTACAGTGTGTCAAGGTCTTTGTCCATTGCGTCTTGCTCTCTTATTTGCATTTCTCAGATTAAGCAATGAGTTGTTTAAATGCTTTGTGAGGAAAGATGTTCAACTTGGAAATGTGTGTCTCAAGATCCTCATGCTCAGTTCTAGTCTGTTTGAACAGCCCCTGGCCTAGGCTCAATGTCTGAGACGCTTCACCACCGAGTTCAGCCGAATACCACTGCTATCTGTGAATATTGCTACTCTACATACAACTGTACTTTCTCTGTTATTATGAAGCTTGAATTTGAAGTAGTAGGGATCAGCGCAAGTGTAACACCATGTGAACTGTCTATTGAAGCACCCCCCCCCACCCCCCCATTACTTTTGACTAAACATTTGAGAATATGGACAGACTAAAACGTTTTATTTATTTATTTATTTTATACACATTAGTAGAAAATGAAATGCTCTTTTTTAACAGCCAGGATAGGAATGTTCTATGCATTAATACAGCAGTGCTGAATGGTTTATGTATTTATTGCGCCCTCTTGTGGACTAAATCAGCTGACTTTAAAATTTTAATATTTGTTCATATTTATATATTTTTTAATTTAAAAAAGTACAATACATTTTCATGGTTCAGTCAGTACTGTTTATCTTTGTAATAAATTTCAGCACTATTTTCTGTGAGTGTTATTTTTTTCATTCATTATCAATTTTAATTATTATCGGCAGGTACTGCCCAACTTAGTTATCGGCATTTGTAAAATACTCTATCTGTCGACCTCTAATACTCTTGCTAAAAATATGTAGAAATATTTGTATCTAATAAAATGCCCAAATTTTAATTCCAGTAGCCGAAACAACAAATTCATGAAGTTTCCTCCTGTCCCAATGTTTTGCTTTACAGCATTTCTTATAGTCAGAGTCATCAAACTGGAAGGACCAAGTTTGGTTTCAGTTAACTAGTGCTTCACGATCAGTGCTCCAATGATTCAGAAAAAGCCTGAGGGGAAGATACATTAATTTCCTGCTGAATCTGTGAGTGGTCACTGGGCATCTTTGAAACAGGGTGAAACTGGTTTGCATTTCATTGTCTATAACAAAAAGGAGAGATGTTTGCCCATTAGCACCTCATTGTAGTGACTGCTTAAGGTGTGACACACAACTTGTCACAGGGGCTGCTGCCCTGTCTTAAGTTTCACTGAAACACACGACAGTTCAAAGGATTCCTGACAATGAAACACACCCATGTGCATATTCAATATGGTATTTTGATTGCAATACAAGTCAGGACATTAGGTAGAGCAGTATATTTACAGTAAAGCACTAAAACTTTGAGACCATAAGGTGAAAATAATTCTTTCATAATTTCTTTTATTATCAATCTGAGTAAACATTTCAATTGAAAAATTTACATGAATATAAAAATGTGGGGGTATTTCTAATGTCCCTCTTTTGCTTTAATGACAGCATGCATTTAAGGTGGCATAGACTGTACAAAACCTGGTGATCCTTGTTATTCCAGCATGATTTGAGAATGTTCCAAAGAGCATCTAGTGTGCTTCAATAAAATCAAGGATATCAGAACTTTGTGCAAAGGAGTTAATATGGTCCATGTAACAAATTTGCTACCATAGTGACCTAGAAATACAGTAGAATCTCAAACAATTTCACAGCATAATGGTTCTTTACTTTCATAATGTTTCTTTGGTTTCTATATTCTCCAAAAATCCAGCTTTGTTTATTTCCAGGTTTAAATTAGATTTTGAATCTCTGATTTTCAATGTAGCCTCAGACTTTTGGACCCAGCTGTTTCTCACTAAACAAAAATCACACAAGATTTGTTTTTAGCAACTGGTCTTAGGTGAACAGCTCGCTCTCAGTTTGACCAGTGCTTGATTGACTAGGGGCTGACACTTTGTCCCGCTTCTAAATGATGACCTGTTACTCCAGATGCCCTCTCATCCCCTGCAATGTTTGCTGCCCCACGCACGCGATCCCACTCCCGGCTGCTAGCACTGCGCTTGTCCGCCTTGACGCTTCAATGCACCCTCTCATCGTATTACTTCTGCTATTCTAACTTTTCCATCAATTATGCACAAGAATAACTGAGGCCTAGCCACAGCAGATACATAAAAGAGGAGTGGAAGCTTCCATGATTCCACCGTCTGTTAGCATGTTCCCCCCTACCAGTGATACTAGTGCCAGGGCACCAGCGCACAGAGGATTGGCATGGTTGTACTGCCGCAGCATAAGTATAGTTTATGATGTCTCTTCTTGGCATATATCCAGTAAAATCCTTTGGTGTCATGTAATGCGAAAGGTTTTATGACTAGTTAATTTGCTTGACTTGGAATTAGATGGATCAAGGCACCAGTGTGAAAATGCTAGAAATCAATCAACTTTAACTTAAATTTTGTGTGGAATTCGACTAAAAGTTATTTTTCATTGATTGCCTGCAAGATTTGTCATTTTAAATTAAATACAGTCTGAAAGGAAAGCAGTTGCAACCCCTTGATGTGCTGACAAACCCTACTAAGTGTAGCTTACTCTCAAATCCACAGCTGTTTGTTCAAAACACAAAATGGAAGGAGGTTTGAAAATGGCCTCGTACATACTCATACCGTCTCAAGACCAAATCTAATACTCATATGTCTCTAGACAAAAAAGGAAAAGCAGCTAACTCACAGATAATGACATACATAATAAAAATGTGTCATTTAATCAGTGAAGTGTTTAGTGAATGTAATTTGATAACTTGCTGTGAACATTACAATACTCAAAGCAAAAAAAAAAAAAAAAGTACCATAGTAATATCAATCAATTATGCATAATTACAAGCAACTAACCCTAAACCAATAGTAAGTACATGCTATTAATAATCAGAAATGACTTCTGAAATTACACTGTAACAATGATGCATTAAAATAAAGTGTAACCAATGTCAGTCCATGAAAAGATGCCATCCACTGGGATGTAGCACAATGTTGCCCTCAGGATTGCAACAGTGGTCATCTTGACCTCATTTTCTCCACATTGCGTGTGAAGAAGGTTTGTTAGCCAGACTTGACTCTGAGATCGCAAACAACATTTAATATTTTATGGGTCCCAATGCTCAAAGCATTTTCAAATGTGTTACAAGGAAATGCTCTACCTCTTACCACAGACTGATAATCTACAATGAACTGTTCCTCAATCTCATACCGGGTACATGGAAAGAAAATCTAGATTCCCACCAGTTTTTTATTTTTTTTAATTAGTTTCAGGCTGGAACTAGAAAAGTAACAATTGACCTTCATTTGTTTTTCTCCTTGAAAGAAAACATTACCCATGTGTTTAAAATACTGGAAATGATTAAGCAATTACCAGCCTGATTAAATTATCTGTATGTTTTAATTGACTATTGGGTATACTGGGAATTAACTATTAAAAAATACTGACATGCATTATTCCTGGATGTTTTGTTCTTGTTCTGCTCTTTTATTTTTTGTTCAAAAGTGTAAAATGAAAGTGTCACTTTGCATATTTTTTCTACAAAATTTAAGAATCAATTAAGAATCATCTGATTTTGTTGGATCAGCACCATGGTTTAAATCGCAATATGTTCACAACAATGCAGCTTAGTGGCAAACTAAAAGATGTCCTTCAACACAGCACAAAATATATTCATCATCCAATATTTTAATACCTTGAATGGATGAAATATTTAATGGAAGGCAGCAGCAAATATTTTTTTCAGTTCGAGAAAGAACAATTAAGGTATCCTTCAGCCCCAAAGTTGTGCAGGTGAAAGTTGTTTTAAGTTTTTTGACCACGTTCATATCTGCTAGACAAGTTTTGCAAGCTTTGAAAATGTTTCTCTCTCAAATTCCATCTTTTTCATTTCATACTATCGAAGTCAGTCAATTTTTTATTAGCTTAGCCTGTCAAAAAAGTGCTTCCTTCATTATTTCTCATTGCGATTAAATGTGACATAATGAAGGGCACAAGATCAAACTGTTCTGCACTTTCTCTGCAAAAGAATGCACAAAGTAGTCATTACCGCATGCTACATTTTCCTCAAATTCTTATCAAGGGGGCTTAGTCAACTTTAGGGTCCTTTCTGGAGCTTTATCAGGTCATTAAGGTCTGAAGCTGATTAATATGAATAGTTGTTAAGGTTGTGTCTCTCTGAGGGAGGCACAGAGGGGTGAAGGGGTTCAGAGGAAGTGTTTTGTATCTCTACACAATGGACCGATGACCTCCTAAGCCCTTTAGTGCCTCACTGTTAATACCTTCAGCCATGCCTTCAAAAGACCCCAGCCAAGGTATTTCACCAATAAAAAGCACACAAAGTATGAGCAGCTCAAGCAAATATTGAGACCCGAAAAGCATCAGTTATAATCTAAAAGTCCAGAGAGGATGAGAGATCACTGTGATGACTCAAGCGTAAAATGTACAAAGGTTGGGCAAACTTTAATTTAAAAGAAGACACACACCCAGAAATCTCTCTGTGTGCTGTGGGACACAATCAGGACAATTTAGTAGCATATTGGTAAGGAATGGGTCACGAAGGTAGATTTTTAGTGGCTGTAATTTAATAAGCATGCTTTAAGCATGCCATAAGAATGCTGTGCATTAGCTGATAGACAGTTAGCCAAGTAAAACCATCTTAGAAAAGTTTTAAATAACTTTATTAAACGTGTCATGAGACCCCTTATGCACTCCATCCAGTTGTTTTTGAATGCAAGAAAACATCTTATGTTACTCCCCCTATATGTATTCTTTTTGGACCATTTGAACCCAAAATTAGTTTAATTATTCAGATCTTCCTAAAGACATAATTTAAGGCAAACCCACAATCAAGTCTATTTGAAAATATGTAGCTTTGCACATCCCTAGTATCAATAGTATGCCATGCAAAACTCTGTGTGCTAGGGGTCATCAAACAGCAGGATGTTCTAGTTTACCTACAGGAGAACTTTCTTTCAGCTGGAATGATTCTTCTGATACCCCAAGCCTTTTGAGAGTACCAGCAGACCGTCACACAGCCATAGAGGGTTAATCAGGATGGGGTATGATTGCAGGGGTTGAACCGAGAGGCCTGTGGTTCCCATCTGTAACTCTTTTCATTCTTTAGTCAAGAGTCTACCATATCCAACTATGGGTCTTGCCTCTCTGTTGCGCCTATCCATATTTCTTTATAGAAGCATTGCTGTATGTTCTTCCTGTGTGTAAGAGCCTAAATTCTTTAAATACTGGCAAGGGTCCACTAATAAAGGAACAATGGCACCCTTTCACGTGGGCTGGGTACTTGTTGGGAGAAGACAGAGGTCCTCAGACCAGTCAATATTTGGACATTATTTTTTCTTCCAGACATTTAAAATCCAAGCAGAACCGAACAGTAGGAGGCCAGGAGTGCCAGTGAGGGAAAGGTAGGGTAAACACACAGAACAATACAAACTGAACACCCCACAATACCACTGAACAGCTATCACAATATCAACTGGCCACAAACCGCAAACCATGGGCTTTGTTAAAGTGGGGATTAAAATTGAGCCAGCACAAAAAGAAACCATTTGAGGTCATATTAGCCGGTGCTCCCAAGCTGGAGGTGAAAAAGAGAAGGCTTTACAGAGGATCCATGACATTTCCCATTTCTGAAGGGAAGAGATGAGCCAAGAAAGACAACTGAGAAATCGTTTAACTGTGAAATATTAAACAACATTTCATATCTAAAGTGATCGCGGTTACTATTCACTACAATAGAGAAAGCTTCAAAAACTGATTTGAAAGGCATTATCAGTGATTAAAACAGGACTCTGAAATGACTCCGTCAGAATGCTGAAATCCCTCTCCCCAGCTGTTAGGTCAATTCGACAGACCTCTTTAATGGACAGCAGTATCAGCTTCCATGGCACCACATACACAAACACCCATAAGATTATGGGAGGAATTCAATACTGATTCCTGGCTGATCCAACCTATCAACAACAAATAAACAGGTTTCATTTTCAACTCAAGACTATTTTAGTTTTTAAAAAAATTCCAGTAAAAATAGCTAAATAATAATGACAAATGAGAACATTTGTAATTAATGTAGATAGTATATCTAGATTACTTGAAATCTTCACTCTCACAGAAAAACGCAGAATAACAAATAATGAAAAGAAGGATATACGGCAAAGGAAAAAATAAGCTCTCTATCTCAAATGCCAATCCAGTATAATTCCTTAGAAAGAACACGTCTCAAACCAAGAAATGACTAATCTGAGACTGAGCTGGGAAACTTCAGAGAAAATGTGCCAACTTGAATTGAATTTGTAATTGCTAGTGGCGTGGTCCACATTTGAAAAAAAGAAAGCCCCAAAACCCAGTGAAGCTTGTAAGACCACCATATGTAAAGCAAGACAGGGGCTTACATTTGAATGGGTGCACTGCAAATCTCAAGCCAAAAACTAAAGAACCATTCCACCTAAATCCTCTAAAGAATCTCTATAGACTCCGCCGTACCCGCTCATGTGAAAATACTCGCAATCACTCAGTATGCTCATCGCCGCTCTAAAGTGCAACTCCTATGCTTGCAAAAAAGGATTACGAGATAATTCTGCTGCACAATTAGAAAAAATAATAATAAACAATTGTTTCTTGTTATTAAAGATAGGCATTTGTCACTAAGCTATTTAGAACTTCAATTAAAGCTCTAATGTAGGCAATCTTTCTGCCAATGAGTCATGAATATTTCACGGCATGGCTATGTAAGTCTTGAAGTTGAACTTTTGCACAGCTGTCTCTAATGTTCGTAATTTAGGAATGTTAATGAGCGATATTAAGAGAGGAAGATGCAGCTATTTAAAACAACAGAATGAACCGATTGAACCGGCCTTAGTACTGCATTAATGTAAAATGCTAAACAACTAAACGATTGATTTTTCTAGTGCTCAAAAAAAAAAAAAAAAACGCACAGTTCTAAATTAAGGTTTGAACTGAGTAAACACCCTTATAAGAATTCAACAGATCGATGCACAAAAACCTACTGATCTGCAGTAATGTAAGCTGCCAAGGAGGTAAGTTGTTTTGGGGTTTATGACTGACACATCACTAGACTCAAGGCCTCAAGGTCCAGATAAAGAGCACTGCTACATTATACAGCACAGCCCGATTTGAATTAGGCCACTGGGTGAGTGCATGAATGTGAATGAGAGATACTCATTTGGACTAACTCATTTATTTGCTAGAGGGGCCTCATTTTGCCCAGACAAAACCTAGGCAGGGAGCCTCTATCACACACATACACATATTCACGATCGCAAAACACTCTCTGCCAAGCTATAGAGGCAGCGCTCGCCCTCAGATTCACCCTAACCAGGGCTCAATACTGTCCGATGATGGTTAACCACAGCCTTGGGCTGTTATCACTGAACGTGTGACCCCTGCATGCGTTTGTCTCTCATAAGCATGCACCCAACTGGGCATCAGCCACTCCTGAAATGCTTCTATGGGTTTGACCCATTGTGTAAACCCAGCATGAGGTTGGGGTGCAGGGCAGAGAGAAAGCCCCATGGCAACTGAAGAGGGACAACTGAGAATGGGGATGAGCTGTCAGGCAACACTGGAGTTCCAGCAAAGCGTGGGATACAGTGAGCCTGATATTAGGATACAAATCATCCGTCTCAATATGATGATGGTTCTTCTTATAAATAGGTTAACTGTTATGAAGATGTTAGTGTATTATTCTTATATATACACACTGATCAGCCACAACATTAAAGCCACCTGATTAATATTGTGTAGGTCATCCTTGTGCTGCCAAAGCAGCGCCAACCCGCATCTCAGAATAGCATTATGAGATTCTTCTCACCACAATTGTACAGAGTGGTTATCTGAGTTACCGTAGAACAGTCTGACCATTCTCTGTTCATCTCTCTCATCAGCAAAGTCTTTCTGTCCAAAAAACTGCTGCTCACTGGATGTTTTTTGTTTCCATTCAGAGTAAATTCAGAGACTGTTCTGCGTGAAAATCCCAGGAGATCAGCAGTTACAGAAATACTCAAACCAGCCCATCTGGCACTATCAATCATGCCACAGTCCAAATTACTGAGATCACATTTTTCCCCATTCTGATGGTTGATGTGAACATTAACTGAAGCTCCTGACCCGTATCAGCATGATTTTATGCACTGCACTGCTGCCACATGATTGGCTGATTAGATAATCACATGGATGATTGTTGGTGCCAGACGGGCTGGTTTGAGTATTTCTGTAACTGATGATCTTCTGGAATTTTCACAAACAAAAGTCTCTAGAATTTACTCAGAATGGTGCCAAAAACAAAAAGCATCCAGTGAGCGGCAGTTCTGTGGATGGAAACGCCTTGTTGATGAGAGAGGTCAACAGAGAATGTCCAGACTAGTTTGATCAAAGTCAAGACAAAGTCAAAGTCTACGGTAACTCAGATAACTGCTCTGTAGAACTGTGGTGAGAAGAATCTCATCTCTGAATGCTATTCTGAGATGCGGGTTGGCGCTGTTTTGGCAGCACGAGGGGGACCTACACAATATTAGGCAGGTGGTTTTAATGTTGTGGCTGATCAGTGTGTATTAAGTATATTAACAATTATATTAAGAATGATAATTGTTTATATGAAAATACTCCAGCTGTTATATTACACACCCTAAATATTTACAGACATTATACTAACTTATTCTTTAGCTCAAATTAAGCAAGAATAGTACTTTTTTCTACTCCGTATACCATTTTAGATTAACACTCTTCATTGCCCAGGAAGGTTGTATTAACTTAGTACAAAGTGTCTAAAAAAACACACAATTAAAACGTTCAATAGCTCTGAGAAATGTTATGAATGCTTAAGAAGGAATAAGCACAGACAAAGTTCTTTAGATCCTAATTGATTTTAGAACGTGATTTTATTTATCATCATTTTAAAAAGGTACAACTCTGTCTATTCCCTATTCCTTCTGATGCATTTATAAAATGTGTGGCTTTATAAAATCCTCAGAGCTAAAAACAGTTATATTTACTGTATTTCTAATGTTGTTTCTAAAGGGCAATGACAAACTGGTGGGGTCTGAATTGCACAGATAATTACTTTTTACTTTGAAGAGCTTTTCTAAAAGAGCTATTTAGAGTTGTTTAGCAAAAAAGTGTATCTGACTGTTAACGAATATATATATATATATATATATATATATATATATATATATATATATATATATATATATATATATATATATATATTCGTTAACAGTCAGATACACTTTTATATATATATATATATATATATATATATATATATATATATATATATATATTCGTTAACAGACCCTTTTTTTTAGCTTTAATAACACTAAAACAGCCAACGCCGAGAGATAATTTCATAACAATTTGCGCCTCATTTATTTGTACAGTTCCGAGCGCTGTTTCTTGCTACTGTAGTAATTTATCACAAGCATTGAGTTTTGCGAATTCACTGTGAAATGACGCTGTCAAGAGTGTCACTCGCACCCTAGATGTGCACGGCGTGCATTCATAAGAAGTTTCGCGCTTACAATTCGCGTTTGTTGAGGCTGATGATCCAGCAATGAAACTTATTCAAAGGATTCGGAAGGCTTGAGGAGCCTGTTCGGTATTCTACACACAATTGCGCTTTCCTGATCGTAAAAGAGGGCTGCTAACTGACAGACTAGGAACAAGTAAAACCATTGGTGAAACCATGTTTACTGCGAGAGTAAACTCACCTTGGGTTTGTTCGGTTCCAGTAGACAGCATATCGATCCGCCACAACCTTAGACGCCGGATCCAGGCCCAGCACAGTCATCCACAGGCTGATAAACACCAAATAAAACATTTCCACCTGCGGCATTTCTAAAAGTTTCAGTTTTGTGTGATTGAGAACTGCGACTGATCAGGCACAAAGGTTCTTAACGTCAGTTGTTGTTGAATATCCCCACGTGTGAAATGTATTCTCTTTAAACAGCTATTTAAATTATGCGTCTTATACTCTAAAAAAAGGTGACGACAGTACTATTCAGCCGCAAAGCAAGGATTGGCGAAGTCCTCCAGAGAGTCACAGTTACTTGTAAATGATAAGAAACAGACTAAGATAAGAATCTAAGAATGACAGTTAGTCTGTTCGCTGTCTGTCAATAGTCCAGTCCGAGAATGCTTTCATCTCAAGCGCATCCTCTCTCGCGATTGATCGCACAGCCAGAAAGAGTTCTTTTCCAGGAGAACGTAAATAAATATATAAATAAATAGGCTATATGTAGACAATTTCAGGTCCTTGGATGTTTTTCACTTCCCATTCCACAACCCGACAGATTCTCAGCGCTGAACAGCATATAGTTAGTTGGAGTTAATCAAAACAACAGCGAATGTCCATTGGCACATCATTCTCCAACATGTGAATGAAGACGTGCGCTCTGTTTGTATTGTCAGACTTTGACGTGTATAAACAGAATATAGACGCTGTCCTGTTGCGTAGTCTCCAAAATGTCAGGACTGAGGACTGAGTGAGCCGAATATTACCAAACTACCTCTGAGAACGAACTGCGATGAATACAAACAAACAAACGTATGAAGTCTAAATGACTATGTTCTGCCGTATTCACGATTAAATGGTGAGATAGTCCACAACATTAACGTCCCGGGCAGTGGAGTTGGTTATGAGTGAATGAGACATGCTGTCTCAGAAAGAGAGAGATACGGTACAGTTTCAAGCGCTCTCTCTCTCTCTCTCTCTCTCTCTCTCTCTCTCTCTCTCTCTCATTGGTTTGCATTTTGAATGATGGGCGTCTCGGTTACAAAAACCACAACCCGCCTCCAAAGGTCCAGCTTTATTTTTTGTACGGTGGGTTAATTCTCAAAACAGAATAAATTCCCAGGGCCAAGGTCCCTTGAATGATTTCTGCGTCCTTAAATTACCTGCGAGTATTTATAACATTTCTAGAAATATTGCGTTTGTAGCCTACTTCTAGGGGCAGTTCACACCGAGCGTGTCCTTGAGCTAAAAGACGCAAAGCCACGAACGCAACAGCTGCATTTCTTTTCAACTTGACGCAGCACTGCAAAAATAAAAAATAAAAAAAAAAAAAAAAATAAATAAATAAAAAAATTATATATATATATATATATATATATATATATATATATATATATATATATGTGTGTGTGTGTGTGTGTGTGTGTGTCCAATATATATACAGGTGAAACTCGAAAAATTAGAATATCGTGCAAAAGTTCATTAATTTCAGTAATTCAACTTAAAAGGTGAAACTAATATATTATATAGACTCATTACAAGCAAAGTAAGATATTTCAAGCCTTTATTTGATATAATTTTTATGATTATGGCTTACAGCTTATGAAAACCCCAAATTCAGAATCTCAGAAAATTAGAATATTACTTGAAATCAATAAAAAAAAAAGGATTTTAAATACAGAAATGTCGGCCCTCTGAAAAGTATAATCATGCATATGTACTCAGTACTTGGTTTGGGCCCCTTTTGCATTAATTACTGCCTCAATGCGGCGTGGCATGGATGCTATCAGCCTGTGGCACTGCTGAGGTGTTATGGAAGACCAAGATGCTTCAATAGCGGCCATCAGCTCTTCTGCATTGTTTGGTCTCATGTCTCTCATCTTTCTCTTGGCAATGCCCCATAGATTCTCTATGGGGTTCAGGTCAGGCGAGTTTGCTGGCCAATCAAGCACAGTAATACCATGGTCATTGAACCAGGTTTTGGTACTTTTGGCAGTGTGGGCAGGTGCCAAGTCCTGCTGGAAAATGAAGTCAGTATCTCCATAATGCTTGTCTGCTGAAGGAAGCATGAAGTGCTCTAAAATGTCCCGGTAGACGGCTGCGTTGACTCTGGACTTAATAAAGCACAGTGGACCAACACCAGCCGATGACATGGCTCCCCAAACCAACACAGACTGTGGAAACTTCACACTGGACTTCAAACATCTTGGATTGTGTGCCTCTCCATTCTTCCTCCAGATTCTGGGACCTTGGTTTCCAAATGAGATGCAAAATTTGCTCTCAAATTTGGAATTTGAGAGCGCTTGAGACGCTTCTGACGTTGTTTGTTGTTCAGGAGCGGCTTGACAAGAGGAATACGACATTTGAAGCCCATGTCCAGGACCCGTCTGTGTGTGGTGGCTCTTGATGCAGTAACTCCAGCCTCAGTCCACTCCTTGTGAAACTCCCCCACACATTTGAATGGCCTTTTCCTGACAATCCACTCCAGGCTACGGTCATCCCTGCTGCTGGTGCACCTTTTTCTTCCACACTTTTCCCTTCCACTTAACTTTCAATTAATGTGCTTTGATACAGCACTTTGAGAACATCCAACTTCTTTTGCAATTACCTTTTGAGGCTTTCCCTCCTTGTGGAGGGTGTCAGTGATGGTTTTCTGCACAACTGTCAGGTCAGCAGTCTTCCCCATGATTGTGAATTCAACTGAACCAGACTGAGAGACCATTTAAAGGCTCAGGAACCCTTTGCAGGTGTTTTGGATTAATTAGCTGATTAGAGTGTGACACTTTGAGCCTACAATACTGAACCTTTTCACAATATTCTAATTTTCTGAGATTCTGAATTTGGGGTTTTCATAAACTGTAAGCCATAATCATAAAAATTATATCAAATAAAGGCTTGAAATATCTTACTTTGCTTGTAATGAGTCTATATAATATATTAGTTTCACCTTTTAAGTTGAATTACTGAAATTAATGAACTTTTGCACGATATTCTAATTTTTTGAGTTTCACCTGTATATCTTCCAATATTAAAAAAAATAAATACACACACATATATATACATACATATGTGTGTGTATTTTTTTTTTAATATTGGAAGATAAATATATCATTATTTCACACATACACACACACACATATTATATATATATATATATATTAGTTAACGTGTGTCATTATCGTCCGCGTAGAAAGATTAAATTATAAAAAATGAAATGTAAAAAGCGAGAACTAAAGGGGACTTTCGTGTTTATTGCTCAATTACGTTAAAAGAAGGGCTCAATTGAAAGGAAAACTTGCTGTGATATTCAGAATAAGTGCGTTTGTTTATGTGGGTGGTTCTTCTGTCTTGCTTTTTGAGCTATAGATGCACATTTCCTCAAAATTACGACGGTTCCCACTCATTCTCATCTCAAGCAAATATATAGTTCATTTGAGCAGTTGACGTTGCTCTATTTGCAGACCTTAAAGCCCTAATACGCCCCGTAGTGGAGCGACTGAAAACAGCCCGAGAGAACACGTGGGCACAAAAGTGTTCAGGATGTCAAGGCTGGAGGATGCTTGCATTGATTCACTTTAACGCCTAGCTTTCTTGTCCACTCACGTGTGTGCAACTACCTAGAATAAAATGCAAAAAGCAAATAAAATAAAGGATTTCATATGTAGTTTCTCTAAGGGGTCTAATGCAGGCTGTGTTTTTGGACTTTACTGTCTCAGGCTTTGAGAATGTGCCTAATGGTATATTGTGCCACTGTTAATCACCTCATCTCAGACAAAAGTGCTTTTTTAAACTAGGGTCAGAGTGCATCAACATGCAGCCACAATCTCATCGTGGCATGATCGCATCCTCCTGCCTCATCTAATTTTCCTGCATCTGCGCCAGAACTACACACAGAGACATCAAATTGCAAAGTGTTTTAGTTTAAGAAAGTCTCTTTTAAAATGATTATTACAATAATTGCAACATAATTATTACCTATAAACACATATCCTCCTGAGACCCGAATGTGACTTCTGTGTGCATTTTCCATTTCCCTTTTTGATTTGTAACTACCTAATAAAAATTCAAAACAAAATGTATTTATTTTTTAAAATCTACAGCAAATATATATATATTTTTTAATTGATGGCAACATATGTAGACAGCGGGATTAAATAACACCAAGCTATAGAAAGTCAAATCAAATGGTCAGTTATGTTTCCATGATGGTTGGATATTTAGGCTATTCATTAAATCAGAAATTAGCATAATTCATTCTGAGTATGGCCAGTATCATCCAATCACAGCCAACAATTTTAAAATGAAATGATACATTATAAATTATGAATCTATGTACTGATTACCATAGTCGCATGCCTATCAACCATGTTGAGTGGTTTAAACATCATCTGCAGTGTGAGTGAATGCACTTAGCTGCATAGGAAAGCTATAGGATGCTTCCTTCCTCACTTTTTAGTGAGTGACTTAACCTCCAGCATGCTGTCTGTCTGCACTGGTCTCAGAACAGTTTGAAATGCACATTATTTTTATCCTAACTCCATATAAAGCCTCAGTGTGATTATGCACAGTAAATATAAGATTTTTAAGTGCACTAAAGCATGCATTATTGTATGTTGTGTTTCAGTGATATAAATTAAATTAGTCTTTTATAGAATATTGACAAACTGTAGGAGCTGTCAGGTTCAGCCAAAGTCAGTTTGGTTTTGTTGAAACTAATGAGCCATTAGACTAATCACTTTAAAGATGCCATTAGGCTACCACAGTACCGCATCTCCCTATACGGATATTACGCAGTCTGCATAGGGCACTAAAAACTAAACCGGCAGCCCTTATTCACATGTTATATGTTATTTAAGAACCCTGTAGCATTTGCAGAACACAGTCGATCACCTCACACTTGCACTTTCTCATCGCGCCTTCGCACCGTGTACCACATTACCAGGGTAATGCCATGGTACTGAATGATTGATCATGTTCATATTTCATGATACTGCCATGGTACTCCAAGGTATTGACACATGTTATAGTCATGGGGTTATCACAGACCATGTCTGAAAATAAATAATTGTATTACCATGGTGCTTTTTAGGGATGCACCAATTTATCGGCCAAACATCGGTTCGGCCAATATTCGCCTTGTTGACTGCATCGGCCTATCTGCAAATACGATGTCATTCACTGATGGCAGTGGCTGATGTTTATCTGTTTATATGCGTTAGTTATTTGCAGTCTACTTGGACAACATTTGCCTACCCAGCTGCAGATTCCGAGAAGATCCAAACAGTTTAATACCAACACCAAAGCATTCAATTCTGGTGACTTTGAGATAGGGCTGGACAGGTAATCTGGGATAACGGGAATTTTCCCAGTGGGCCGACGCACTTTGGGGCCAATCAGGGGCGGACTGGCCATCGGGAGAACTGAGCAGGCTCGTGGGTGCTGAAAATGAATGGTATGAGTTCGTTTTGTCCCTGCGTGTAGCTGGCAGTGTGAATGCAGCTTTATGCAGAACGGACCACAAAACGGCGCCGCGATATGCAGAAAATGACAGTGAACACCCCCTAAAATTGACACGGCTTCTAAAAATGCAGTGCTCCTATGAGAGATACTAAAACAGTGAAACGTGACGCTGTTTTCAAAAGACGTGAATATAGCGAATGTTTACATGGAAGACGATTGAAAAACAGCAGGAGTGGACGCAAAACACATTCAGTTTGAACATCCCTTGTTCACATGATACAGCACTTGCTGAGTTCGGTAAAGTTGGAAATATTTTCACAGATTCGAACTTCCTGGATCAATAACTAATAACAGAAACGTTAAAATACAAACGACACCTTTTTCCAACCGTAGTAGCTAATGTAGACAACGAGATACAACCTAATTTTCATCAAAACGAGCCTTCCTCGGAGCTGACAAATTACATTGATATCTACATGCCACCCTCTGAGAGACAAGTATGCAGGGACCGTCTGCAAAAATATTCAATAACTTCACGGTTACACATTGTAGTGTCATCAAATTCAGTTCACAAATCAGTGGTCTCCTGCTGATTATACTACAACACTTAGTTGTGAAAAAAAACGACTTTTACATAATTTTGAGGATTTCTTTTTGGAAACATATTCAATAACATCATTGTTACACATAGTTGTGTCAGTGGTGTCCTGCTGGTTATACTACAACACTTAGTTTGGGAAAAAAATGCTTTTGGATAATCCTGGAAAATTTTTATAGGGATGAACATTTTCACTAATTCTAGTAAGAGATAACCAAACTATCATATGGCCTCTTTAGTTAGGGCTGTTGCACAACATACAATACCAAGGGATACATTTGTTTGGTATTTGTGCTTCTGATGTGAAACCATCTCGCACAAGTTCCACACTGAATCTATATGGGGATAAATACGTTAAACATATTAAGAAAATGTTAACTTTAGGAATCCTGTAATGCATAAAAGTATAGAATATTTGATGACTTTAATGTTATCCCTGGAATTTCAATCCAGATTATTTATATATTACGCACTATTCAGATTATCTACTGCATTGGTTTAAAACAATTAAACATTAAGTCTCACCCAAACAGCATCAAAAGTTTTGGACAGGTCCTCGTTTCCACACAAGGAACAGAAATCATTTTTTTGACACTGAAAACAATACAAGTATATTACTGCTAAATTTGTAAGAAGTGCTAAACACATGAATTGCAAAAGCAAATTTCTCCAAACTAAGAGTTGTAGTATAACCAGCAGGAGACCACTGATGTGTGAACTGAATTGAAATGTGTAACCGTGAAGTTATTTAATATTTTTGAAGTATCGTTTTTCGGTTTGCACTTTGCAGACGGTCCCTGCGGACCGGCTGCGCGTAGAGATCAATGTAATTTGTACAGCTCAGAGGAAGGCTCGTTTTGAAAGAGGTGTCGTTTGTATTTAAAAAAACGTTTCTGTAATTAGATATTGATCTGTGAATATATTTCCAACTTTACTGGACTGACTAGCTGACGTTTCTCGAACTTACCTCTCAAAAAGACAGACTTTTGTTTCAGTAAACTGTAGGTAAATTTACACTGTATTCGTAAATATCCCGATACTGTTTTACTGTGTGAGAAACCGCTCCAAATGAATCTGTGATAGAGCGCTCTGAACCAATTGTACCGAATCACGAATAGATTCAGACCGTTTTAAAAGCCCGTTTGGCCAATTCACTGAAAAGAACCAACTCAAAAGAATTATTCATTCGCAAATTGGCCATTGCTAGTTCTTTAAAAACAGCCAACAGAAATACGGGATACATTTAACGATTGGTAAAATATTCTGAGAGTAAATATTTCTCAGGTCAGTCGGAGCGCTGCAGCAGCTACTGGGCGTTCTCTTGCAAAAGTATGGGAAGGTATTTCCTAAATGGCCAATTTTTGTTTTGTAAAGAGGCCCATGTTCAGCCCCATGTTTCAACCTACTTAAGTTTGAGCTTATTGGAAACACAAGAACTTTGTATTCTGTTTGAAAAACACAAGAGCTGAAAGATAGCCCTATTTATGTTTGTATTTATTCATTATTTATCTTTTATATTTCATTTTATATTTTAATGCTTTTATAATCACTTTTAATTACATTTATGTGCTATGTATTGAAAAATTCTTCTCACTGAGTAGGCAGGTGTATAGCAGGCTAAAAAGGCTCATGAAAAAGTTATTTTTCACAAAGCGAAAGAATCTTTGTCATGTGAAAGAAGGTTATATTAAACGTTGTTTCATAAATTTGTATGATTGAATTTGTGCTCATTCAAAGATGTGATGCAGGGCTGAAAGACTTAAAACAGCCAATGTATTTTTATAATAAAGATTTCTTTGTTTCACTGGCACATAAGGGGGATTAAATTAAAAAAAAAAAAAAAAAAAAAAAAAAAATCTGTATCGGTATCAGCGATCGGCCAAATTGTTATTTTAAACATTGGTATCGGCCCAGAATTTCACAATCGGTGCATCTCTAGTGCTTTTTGTGAGAAATATAACAGAATAGGCTATTATTTGTGATAAAGGAAAAATAATAATAATAATTATGTACAGTATATACTGTATATACAAAAAATGGTTAAATACTCAAAAAGCAAAGAAATTAGTATTTATAATTACTACTCATTCAAAAAAAAAAAAAAAAAAAAAAAAAAAAAATCCTTCCTCTCCTGACCTTGATACTAGATATAGCTTTGTTGGCATTTCTCCCAAAGACAAACTCTGCTATGATCGGAGCCATGCTGTTTTGTCACATGACTCAATCCGTCAAAAATATAACCCTATTTCGACAGCCCACAGTCTTCTGAACTGAGATCAGTCGGTTTAAAATTATTTAAATTATGCATTGCATATTCACGTATATTCAATTAAAGTTATTTAAATTCACTTCCAGCACATGTACAATCAGCACTGGTGCCCCAGGGATGTGTGCTCTCCCCACTACTCTTCTCCCTCTACACCAATGACTGCATTGCCAAGGACCCCTCTGTCAAGCTCCTGAAGTTTGCAGAGGGCACCACTGTCATCTACCTCATCCGAGATGATGATGAATCTGCATACAGAAGGGAGGTTAAACAGCTGGTTGTCTGATGCAAAATAACCTGAAGCTGAACATGCTCAAAACGGTGGAGATGATTGTGGACTTTAGTAGGAACACCCCAACACTGACCCTCCTCACCATTCTAAACAGCACTGTGGCAGCAGTGGAGTCATTCAGGTTCCTGGGCACTACCATCTCACAGGACCTGAAGTGTGAGACCCACATTGACTCCATTGTGAAAAAGGCCCAGCAGAGGTTGTACTTTCTTCACCAGTTGAGGAAGTTCAACTTGCCACAGGTGCTGCTGATCCAGTTCTACTCAGCAGTCATTGAGTCTGTCCTCTGCACTTCAATAACAGTCTGGTTTGGTGCAGCTATGAAATTGGATATCAGAAGACTACAAACGACAGTTCGGACTGCTGAGAGATTATTGGTTTCCCCCTGCCCGACCTTAAAAGTGAGGGAAACGGCTTTAAAAATTACTCTGGACCCCACTCACCCAGCCCACTTCTTTTGAACTGTGGCCTTCTGGCCGATGCTTCAGAGCTCTGAGCACCAGAACCGTCAGGCACAAGAACAGTTTTTTCCCTCAGGCGATCCATCTCATGAACAGTTAAAACTGCCCCATTGAGCAATAATTATGTGCAATTCACAGTCTAGTCTTTTTATATTTATACAACACATCCAACTTCTTCTGCCATTACATTCCATTGCACTGTATATAACAGATGTGTATTTAGTTTTTTCCTCAATTATACAAACAATACCCCATAATGACAACGTGAAAGAAGTTTGTTTGAAATCTTTGCAAATTTATTAAAAATAAAAACTAAACAAATCACATGTACAGAAGTATTCACAGCCTTTGCTCAACACTTTGTTGAAGCACCTTTGGCACCAATTACAGCCTCAAGTCTTTTTGTATATGATGCTACAAGCTTGGCACACCTATTTTTGGGCAGTTTCTACCATTCTTCTTTGCAGGACCTCTCAAGCTCCATCAGGTTGGATGGGGAGCGTCGGTGCACAGCCACAGCCATTTTCAGATCTCTCCAGAGATGTTCAATCAGGTTCAAGTCTGGGCTCTGGCTGGGCCACTCAAGGACATTCACAGAGTTGTCCCATAGCCACTCCTTTGTTATCGGCTGTGTGCTTCAGGTCGTTGTCCTGTTGGAAGATGAACCTTCACCCCAGTCTGAGGTTGAGAGCGCTCTGGATCAGATTTTCATCAAGGATGTCTCTGTACATTGCTGCATTCATCTTTCCCTCAATTCTGACTAGTCTCACAGTGCCTGCCACTGAAAAAAATCCCCACAGCATGATGCTGTCACCACCATGCTTCACTGTAGGGATGGTATTGGCCAGGTATTGAGCGGTGCCTGGTTTCCTCCAGACATGACGCTTGCCATTCAGGCCAAGAGTTCAATCTTTGTTTCATCAGACCAGAGAATTTTGTTTCTCATGGTCAGAGTCCTTCAGGTGCCTTTTGGCAAACTCAAGATGGGCTGTCATGTGCCTTTTACTGAGGAGTGGCTTCTGTCTGGCCACTCTACCATACAGGCCTGATTGGTGGAGTGTTGCAGAGATGACTGTTCTTCTGGAAGGTTCTCAGCTCTCCACAGAGAAATGCTGGAGCTCTGTCAGAGTGACCATCGGGTTCTTGGTCACCTCACTGACTAAGGCCCTTCTCCACCGATCGCTCAGTTTGGCCGGGCAGCCAGCTCTAGGTGGTTCTGCTCTAGGTGGTCCTGGTGGTTCCAAACTTCTTACATTTATGGATGATGGAGGCCACTGTGCTCATTGGGACCTTCAATGCTGCAGAAATTTTTCTGTACCCTTCTCCAGATCTGTGCCTCAATACAATCCTGTCTCGGAAGCCTACAGACAATTCCTTGGACTTCATGGCTTGGTTTGTGCTCTGAAATGCGCTGTTAACTGTGGGGCCTTATACAGTATAGACAGGTATGTGCCTTTCCAAATCATGTCCAAATCAAATCAACTGAATTTACCACAGGTGGCTCCAATCAAGTTGTAGAAACATCTCAAGGGTGATCAGTGGAAACAGGATGCACCTGAGCTCAATTCTGAGTGCAACCCGGTATCACGCCGAGGCGTGAAATAGACACGCCGGTCCACTCGCGGATGCGTGTCTATTTCACGCTTTGCCTCCTCCAGGCGTGTACATGACACGCGCGCGTCTACGTAGAATACCGGCAGGGGGCGATCGTTTCCTCGACGCCAACAACTGTCCGCGCACCAAAGAGGAAGCGATATATCGCGTTCTCCAGTTCCGGTTAGCGGGATATATATTTTTGTACATAAATACACTTTTTAAATAAAAAAAAAAAAAAAAATATATATATATATATATATATATATATATATATATATATATATATATATATATATATATTTATGTATTTATTTACATCAGCACAAGATACTCGACAGCCCACACACACACACACACACACACATATAACAACGTTAGGCTACAGCAACGTTAGGATTTCTTCATGAAAGCAGCACTGTAATGAACCTTTATTTGTCACATATGGTCACAAGTGAAAGTAACCGGCGAAATTGGCCGGCATCCCGCCCGCACGAACGTGCAACGCGACGACAACGGTATCGCTTCCTCTTTGGTGCGCGGAGAGTTGTTGGCGTCGAGGAAACGATCGCCCCCTGCCGGTATTCTACGTAGACGCACGCGTGTCATGTACACGCCTGGAGGAGGCAAAGCGTGACACCGACACGCATCCGCGAGTGGACCGGCGTGTCTATTTCACGCCTCGGCGTGATATCGGGTTGCTGAGTGTCATGGCAAAGGCTGTGAATACTTATGTACATGTGATTTTTATTTTTAATAAATTTGCAAAAATTTCAAACAAACGTCTTTCAAGTTATCATTATGGGGTATTGTTTGTAGTATTTTGTGGAAAATAATAAATTTAATCAATTTTGGAATAAGGCTGTAACATAACAAAATGTGGAAAAAGTGAAGCACTGTGAATACTTTCCGGATGCACAGTATATGCAAAATAACAAATGTTAATTTCCTAGTTTTTCCTTTGCAGTCTAAAGTATGCTTTCATGCTCTCATCCCTTCCTTTATTCCCATTATTCAGGAGGCCTCAATGTGTCTCTCTCCATTATACAGCCCACTAAAACAAATTCCTGGAAAAACAAATGTTTATCTCCCACAGTCAATGTATTTATTTCTATGTATTTAAGAGCCTGGTCTTGAGCAGTTAGGCCTGAAACCTAAATATAACTGCCTCCAGCTGGACCGTCTGATCAATAGTCTTTCATGTGGAACAGCAACATATATACATGCGCATTTAATCAGCAACAGCAGAGAAGAGCTTTTCATAAACAAAGTGAAAAATAATGAAGAAAATGAAGATATTTATATGGAAAATGAGAAAGCAAGTGGTTCTCACCAATATCGTGGACCAAAGATTTAATGACTGATTAGCAATAGATATAACCACTAATGATGTCACTAATCACAATAGGGAAAACTTAGTGGTTTCTGTAAGAGAAATAAAATGGTCTCTTTAATATGGCCATAGTTGTGATGAAGAGTGAAAGTGCAAACATTCATTTAATTAACCATGATAAATGTTTAATAGATTATCCATTAGCAGTTTATCACCACTGGTGTGGCATCTTGTAAATGGCTGCTTAAAATAAAACATGAACCGAATCATCCAATTACTTCAAAATGAGAGAGAAAAAAAACTTTATTTCATCCACACAGTCAGTGTAATTAAATGATAAAGACCTAATAACGAGAGGTTATTTTCAGATTCATGGAGATAATTCTATCCAGTCTTTACTGAGACCAAGTCTCTGGCAAAGTAAGTCTGAAAGTTGTGCTTGTTTAAACATGTGATTTATTTGAGTTGCGTGCAAATGTGGTGCACCCCCTGACCTCTCTTATCTCTAAATGACCTGTAGTTCACACACATTGAGCTTCTAATACTCTTCAACAGGATGGATGGAGCTAAACACATGTTCTTCAGTGACAGGCATATCCCTACAGCAGGGTACCAAATCCCCCTGACCCATAGAACCTTCTCTGTTCAAGTTTATTGTACAAAACAAGAGCTGCTGACATTGGAATGCCAATGTAACAGGTACGAGGAATTAGGAAGCGGGAGATGGTGAAACAAACTCAAAGGTAAATTTATTCATACTCAAACAACGCACTTTTCAGCAGAGCAGTTCTGTAACACACACAGCTCTGAAGCTAGGCTTTCTCTCCCTCACTCTGAGGTCTGGCCCTTTTCATTTCCCCCGTCTCTCACTGTGAACAAAGAAACAGCAATTACCAGCAATTCATCTCAGGTGAAAACCCTTACCGCTTCCTCCATCCCCAGATGAACACTCAACCACGCCCTCGCCTCCACAGCCAACTATTCCAAAATGGTTTAAGGTTACTGTGGAGACTGACTGCATGTCTCTGTTCATATACGTGACAGTATAGGAGGAGAAAAGGAAGCTCTTGCTGCTGCGGGACTCTCACCGGATAGAACCGGATCAGAACAAGACCCAACAAGATTCATTCACTCAGTTACAATCAGCTCACTTATCAGTTTCAGCTGACTTCATGCATGTAATCTTCTTCCCTGAACAAATTTTCAGATGACAGTCTAACAGATAAATAAGTGCATGTCAGGAAGTATTATAGACATTTCTTTCAGCATACTCTAAATACATCCTCGGGGACTTTCTGGTGTAGAGTAGACTAGACTAGGCAGCAAAAAGAAAATAAACCTTGATGTTACATTGGGCAACTAATGAGACATATAAAAGCTTATTTATAAGAATACAGTTGGGATCAAAGGCCTTGGCACATATTGAAAATGTAGGATTTATGATCTAATTTAAACCTGGAAATTAACAGAAAATTTAAAACATAGAAGTTGCAGTATGAACAAAATGAATGAGAAATAAAAATTCTGCACTTCTGAAATATAGGTAAATATGTTAAATAGAGCATGAAAACTCCTTTTTAGAATAGGTCAGATTTTCTGGCTTCCTTTGGAACAGGAAATAAAAATGAAATGTTTTTATTTTTTTTCTGTTCTGAGCAGAAACAATATTTTTTTGGTTCCGGTTCCAGCGTTCCCTAGCCTCCTTTCCCAATGGGAATCTGTTAGAACGAAATAAAAGAACTGTTAATAACATTCTTTTTTTAAAATGACAGTACTCTAAGGGTGGGTGATATACCAGATGCAGTTTTTCCAGATCTCATAAGAGATGAAAGGCACCTGTTTTTGCAAAAAAAAAAAAAAACATATTTAGAGATATATGAAATAATACAATTTGTAATGAAAAAAAAAACAATTAAATTTGAAAAATGAAGAAAAAAAACAAAAAAACAAGCATTTTCACAAGTAGACTCAGACTTTTGAACCCCACTATAAATAATTTACAAACAAAACTATGCCTATAGTCTTTCATCAGTCCTCAGAGATCTATATATTGATGAACCAGTGGTCTGGGATTCCTTTTATCTTAACACAGTTTTGTATGAATGTTGGCCCACGAAAATACACTTGACACACTCATTCACCACTCTTTGATGGGACACATGTTGAGGACAAGTCGTCAGGGAGAGAGGAAGTCCAGTCTAAGGAGATGTGGAACCATTAGCAGATGTAGTGCTGATCTAAGACCTTATGTGAGAAAGAGAGTGACAACATGCTCCTTATCAAATCAAACTAGTTATGAATTCCCTAATTCGGGTAGAGATCTGCACATAACAGGGTCTGTTGTGATAAAAGTGGGAATACACCAGAAAAAAAAGGAATGTCTGGGTTAATTTCCAAAGATACCTGACCCTCTGGTGGGATCAGCAGAGCGTGAATGAAATGGTCAGATGTATTTCAATAAAGTCAGAGCCAGAGGTGGCCTTTTACGAAGACTGAAAAGACTGTCTGTTCAAGTCATTCTTTGCATGTTTCACTAATGATGACTGACATATAGAAAGAGAAAGGGTCGCTTCTGAAAAAGATTTTGAAAAGACGTTAAGGTTGCTAAATTATGAAAAGACGTTGCTTAACTCTTAAAGCAATTTTGTGTTTTCACCTTTTCTTAGAAAATGACTCAGAATCAGGGAGATATTAACCCTGAATAAAGTTGATCATCTCCTAACAAGGCCACATGAAAAGGCTGGGTAGATTAGATGGTGAGCAAACAATCAGTTTTCATAGTCAACTTGTTGAATGCAGGAGAAATGGGAAGGAGTAAAGACCTTAGCGACTTTGATAAGGGCCTAATTGTTATGGCCAGATGATTGGTTCAGAGCATTTCTGAAACAGCAAGTCTTGTGGGGTGCTCCTGGTCAGCAGTGGTGAGTACCTACCGACAGTGGTCAGAGGAGGGACAAACCACAAACCGGCAACAGGGTGTTGGTTGCCCAAGGCTCATCGATGTGCGAGGGCAATGAAGGCTATCCTGTCTGGTCCAAAACGAAAGGTCTACTTTGGCACAAGCCACAGAAAAATGCAATGATGTTACGGGAGGAATGAGTCACAACACACAGTACATCGCATTCCGTAGCCGCAGATCGGTCAGAGAGCCCATGATGATCTCTGTTCACTGTCGAAAATGCCTAAAATGGGCACGTGAGTGTCTGAACTGGACATTGTAGCAGTGGAAGAAGGTTGTCTGGTCAGATGAGTCTCATTTTCTTTTACATCACATGGATGTCCATGTACGTGTGTGCTACTTACCTGGGGAAGTGATGGCACCAGGATGTACTTTGGGAAGATGACAAGCCGGTGATTGGAGTGTGATGTTCTGGGCAATGTTCTGCTGGGAAACTCTGGGTCCAGCCATTCATGTGGATGTCAGTTTGACACGTGCCACCCACCTAAACATCGCTGCAGACCAGGTACACCCCTTCATGGCAATGGTATTCCCTGATGGCAGAGGCCTCTTTCAGAAAAGGATAATATGCCCTGCCACACTGCACGCATTGTTTGAAGAACATGATTTGAAGAACATAATGAAAAGTTCAAGGTGTTGCCCTGGCCTGCAAATTCCCCAGATCTCAATCCGATTGAGCATCTGTCCTGGACAAACATATCAGATCCGTGATGGCTCCACCTTGTAACTTACAGAACTTAAAGTATCTGCTGCTATTATCTTGGTGTCGGATACCAAAGGACACCTTCAGTGGTCTTGTTGAGTGTATGCCTCTGTGGATCAGTGCTGTTTTGGTGGCAGGCGGAGAACCAACAGCATATTAAGCAGGTGGTCATAATATTTTTGGCCATCAGTGTATAGCTTGCCGTTCACATAAACAATTAATCGATTCATTTGAGACCCAGTGCAGTCAATGCAAAAAATGTATGCAATATTTTATGAATTTATGTTTGTTGTATTTAGTATAAAATTTATGCTGAATTTGATAAATTGAACATTGACACTCCAGTTGAGATCTTCATTATTTTTGTTCTGATTGCTATTAAATATAATCTGGAATATAATTATTTATTGTATTATTATTAAAATGCATTAAAAAGATTTCTTTAATATCTTAAATGTTGTTAGCTACTTTTTGTTAGTAGCTTGTAGTGTAGCTAAACAATAAATATGAAAAAAATAACGACTGTATTTTATCAACTTTAAATTCTACGTTTCATACCGTTTCAAAGCAGCATCCCAAACACTGAAGTCATGTATAAATGTATAAATGTACTAAAATTTGACAACCAGAATGCGTCCAAAATATTTGTCTTAATTTTGAACAGTATGTTTATTGATTTATCATTTAAATCACAGGCAAACTTCTTATTTGGAAATGTTTTTTTTTTTTAAATGTGAGCTTGTGCTTTCGTTATGTAAAATAAATGTAATTCGGTTTGATATTTTGTTATCTGATGCAATAGTGCTCGTTCTACAAATTCATGTAAACTCAATTTTATATATTAATATATAAATATTATTATAAATATTTATATTATGCATATAAACAACAAACATGTAACAAAATGTATAATAAATGTGTGGCTAAAGTGTCCAAATACTTTTGTACTTCTGTATTAACAACAACAACAAAAAGAACCTTCTTCTCCAATCCTGATTCAATTCCAAGCTTGAATTCTGCCTTTCCAGTTTCTCATTCCTATTAAAATAATTCACCATCCCTATCTGTACTCTGCACCATGGCACCCCATTACATTTGAGCAAAGATATTATGGGGTACAGAACAGTAAGCAGCTGGTGTCTCTGTGTAGTCATGTCATAGGTGAGTGGCTTTGACCTTTTTCTCCAGTGTGGTAGAAAAGAACCACAAGGTGACCACGGCTCTTCCAGCTCGCATCGAACATGACAGAGCTGCAAATTACCAGTGGCACAAAACCAGCCCCTTCCACGCCATGAAAGCTGCTGTCATTTCTTTCTGACTTCTCTCATCCCATTACTAATCTACGAGCTAAACATTGCTGACAGAGAAATGATTTATTGGTTGCTTGATGCATTTAATAGCTTCCTTATTAAGATTTACGACATCTGTCAGGCCTATGATTCATTAGTTTGAACTGCTCTTCTAAGCACAACTTGGACTAACTAACAGAACTCAGAGTGGGGAGTGTCTGTGGAGCTTTTGAGTTGGTACTTCAGGTGTTAAAAGGTGTTACATGGTCTGATATCATTGAGCACATTTCCCTCTCTTTGTTCCAGAGAGGTTTTGGCCAAATTGAGTGAGTGAATGTTGAGGCTCATGTTCCAGAGGGTCTTTATAGAGTCAGGGGTCAGTGCCAGACTCCTGATGCGTGGCATAATAATGAGCTGCCTCTTCACTCACCCTGTCAGGATGTATTAGCACTGGAGCAACTCACACTCTTCACTGCTCTCTCAATCTCACTCTCACTGCAAATGAAAAAAAAGTTTCTTAATCAGTATTTTGGTCCAGTTCTCCAGTACAAATATCTAAACATCCTCAAAACAAGATATATTTACTTGAAAAAAGCAACATTGTGTAAAATAACAAGCTTTGTTTTCAAAGTTAAAAGTGAGCCAATTGCAGAGTCAACTATAAGTGAGCCATTTGAAGATTGATTTCACATAAAAAAGTAACACTGTGATGCTTTCAAAACATTGTTCTGTTCATTTGAGCAGAAAATCTAGCCCGACACAGCAACATTGTCTCAACCAATGGTGTGAATCTGGGGCGGTGTAGGACTATCTGTTTGTACAACCAATGGAAGATGTTGAACAACTGAATAGGGCCAATTTTTGGAGGGTTTAATGGCAGAAATGTGAAGCTTATAATTTTATAAAAGCACTTAATTCTTCTGTTAAATCTCATGGATTATTTGAGTTGAATGTTATTTTAATAGTCATTTTTACAATCTTTTTAGGGTTCACATCAACAAACTTTTAAAAAGTTTCCAGAAAAAACAGTGTGGCAGGGAGGAGGGCGGGGCCGGGTCGTGATCCTACACACCCGGTCCCGTATTAGGCTAATCAAGCCACCGAGATGGATAAAGACCGACTGCAGAGGATGGTGCGGGAGAGAGAGATCATTTACGGACATGTCCGTTGTGTGTGTGTTTGTGTCCTTTGGTTTAAGTTTATAATTAAAATATTATTTATATTGTCAAGTCGGTTCTCGCCTCCTCCTTTCCCTTGAACTTCGTTACACTGGTGCCGAAACCCGGGAAGGAGGAGGGATGCACGTTGCAGAGTCCTTGACACTGCCGTCCACCCAGGGGAGCACCGTTGCAATCCACAGGGGAGGGAGTAGACCGACTGCCCGGACACGGTGAATGGCCGCTGTCCGCGAGGTGGACTGGACTCCCCGACCGCCTGGAGCGATGGAGCCGCTGCCAGGGGAGGAGGAGAGCCCTGCCATCCCCCAGAAATGCGGAGGGGTCGAAGGAAGATCACTGTCCGCGAGGGGAGGAGGGAAGTGACTCCCCGACCGCCTGGAGTGGTAGGGCCGCTGCCAGGGGCGGAGGAGTGTCCCCACGAGTTGCCGAGAATGCGGAGGGGCATTCTGACCACCGGGGGTTGTGAGTCTCACTCTGGTCCGCCCGGGGAGAAGCAGTTGTTGTCCGCCTGAGAGGGTGGAGAAGTGATCGAGGACCATGCGACGGTGTATCGGAGAACCGCCGAGTAGGTTTTTTTTTTCATCTCTCTCTCCTCTCTCTCTCTCTCTCTCACTGCCGCTCTGCGTTGGCCTTTTCCCTCTTTTAAATTTTACAGTGTTTTTTTGGGGGGTACTACACTGTTACAGGAAGTACCCCCTGGGGTTGACCTGACGACAGACGGGGCTTAGGGCACGCCCTCCCCCAGGGAAAGAGGGGGGGGGGGGGGATGTACGTCATGCCGGGGGTCCCCAGCTTGAGAGAACGAGGGAGGAATGTGGCAGGCCAGAGGGTGGGGCCGGGTCGTGATCCTACACACCCAGTCCCGTATCAGGCTAATCAAGCCTCCGAGAGGGATAAAGACCGACTGCAGAGGATGGTGCGTGAGAGAGAGATCATTTACGGACATGTCCGTCGTGTCTGTGTTTGTGTCCTTTGGTTTAAGTTTATAATTAAAATATTATTTATATTGTCAAGCCGGTTCTTGCCTCCTCCTCCTTTCCCTTGAACTACGTTACAGTTAGTAAGTGATTTTATCACACTAAAATCATGTTAACACAAATATTTTTAATCTCTTGTGCGATATTTTTAAAACAGTGAGTATTCTAATGTATTGGCCCCATTCACTACCATTGTAGGTGCCTCACCGTAACCCAGATTTTTGCTTTTTTTAAAGAAAAGGTGGGGCAAGTCAAACTGTATTTTTGTGGTAATCAACATTATGCCACAAATGCTGTAGATTGAGCTTAACCTGTATTGAACCCAGAATATTCCTTTAATATCTTACGAACTTTTGCTTTACAGGTAAAGAAGACAAAAGACAAAATAATGATTAAGAAAATAATTTTGCAGGGCTCCCTTTGTTTGATTACCTCTTAGCATAAGCTCCCATTTAACCCAGCGGAAAACCAGTCACCTAGTTTGGTCCCATATTGTTATCAATGTTTAAATGGCTGTTAAATCTGTGAATTATGACTAATCCATGATATGTGATTCATCAGCCATTTACCCCTACTCCCTGAAATGTACCAGTAATTCACAGTGTGGTAAACATGGGTTGGTGGATTAATTGTCCAGACATTTATTTGAGGGGGGCCTGGGAGCCTGGACATTGTCAGGTTTCTACCATTCTTTGCATGGGTTGTTTTACAGAATTTCACTCTCTCACGATCAGTATAGAGCAGGTTACTTTTAAATGCAGCCCATTAGTCAAAGGCAAAAACATGGTACTCACATACAGGAAAGTGATGGACAGAGGTGGTAAGTGAATGCTGGCCTAATGTATCAAACAAGCTTAATTCGTCAGGTAGAGAAATTACCAAGGTTGCACAGGTGACAGTTTAAGTCACCCAAACCATACAAAGCCTCCCCACTATCACACATGTCTACACCAAATATAGAAAACAAAAGGGGTTAAAATCCCATCTTAAAGGGAAAGATCACCCAAAATAAAATTCAGTCATCGTCAACTTTTGGGTGAACTTTCCCTTTAAGGACATTTTTTTGTTTGTTTTTCTTCTGGTCTATATACATTATGAAGTTCGAAAATTATATTTCTTTTTATGAATAATTGATAAAAATAATTAGTCAAATAAGAAATAACTACAGCGTTTAATAAAATTAAGCATATTTTGTGTTTATGTAATCACTCTTGGCAACTCATAGCCTCTCAATTATTTTATAATAACTCCTGTATTGTTTATTTTTAGTACAGTATGATGAACATCTTGGAGCTACAATGTTTGTTCAGGCATATTTTACTCTCACCTCAGAGCTTAACATATTGTATTTTCTAAAGAAAACACTCACATACATGCACGCACCCTGTTAAACACAACTTGAGCGCTCTTTTATACTGTAGACCAGTTTATGAGCACCGGCCATGCAGCAGTGGAGTTTTATGGGTGGTGAAATGGTCAGTTCCCATCTGTGCTCCCACGAGACCTCCCCACAAAGCTGGAGAGAAGGTGTTTTTTTAAGCGCAGACTTTTTCCTTCAAGCTGTAACTGCAGAAATGTTCTCAGTGGGATTACAAAGACATTCTAATGAGACCATGGGGTTGACACTGGATCACATCAAGGGCCCATGTCACTTCACAATTCATTTTTTTTTGTTTTTTTTTTGTGGGAACAGCCTTGGTCAAGAAAATGGCTCTGTTTTCCCTGTTGAAAAGACCAGCATTGCTAGTTGTTTCTTAAAACTACACTATATAAATTTTTTAAAAATAACAAAATGTTATTAATGAGAGTGTGCATATATATATATATAAAAATATAAAATATATATATATATATATATATATATATATATATATATATATAATAAAATATATTAAATGCCTCAAAATCAAGCTTTAGACAGTGCAAGCAATGATCCCGTGCGTGTCACGTCATTTCCATAAACAGAGAAAATAAGCTCCGGCTATTGTATTGTAAAGTTTGTCATCACAACAAATGTGAAAAATTTACCATGGATCATTCAAAACAGCAAACCTCCAGGGAATCACCGGTTGTAAAAGCAAAGAAAGCCCGAACAGAGCAGAGTTTACAAGCAAAAATGGAAAGCGACAAGTCCGTAATAAAACCCGAATCAACATCAGCTTGACTTTTCAGACTCTCCGAGATCTGAAAGGATTTAAAAGCAACCCAGAGATGGCTTTTTTTCTTACTCAACAGGTAAGATATTTTATTGATATGGTTTATGTGTAATCATGAAATACAATAATTATACTGTAATCGGTGTAGAAATTTCACTTGCTAGCACACGTGTGTATTTTTCTTTATAACGGCAATCATTTATATAAATAAATCCTTTAGTCCTAGGCTTGCCAAGGACATTTGATTCTTTAAATGATGTTGACCACTGATTGGTAACAATGACAATCGATAAATGAGTTACTACTGTGGTCTATTTGGCCAGAATATCCTGCAGATATAAAAATTTCACAACGTTTGACCTCATCACACTAGCAATCGATGTCTAATGTTAAAAAACATTGCTTTTGTAATGTCATTTATTTCAAAACATCAATATTTCCAATAAGTCAAATCAACAGCATGTTTCAGATATCTGTCCTTTTCTATCTTTCGTATTTATTTGTCCATTTGCTAAGATAAGATGTTCTGTATCCATGTGTACATTGATGCCTCGAACCAATGCATCAGCACAGAGGAGCAGAGCAGAAGCACTACCAAAACAATGTTCTTCCCCAAGATGCATGCAGTTTTATTTTTTAACCGCTAAAGGGACAAAAGTGTAGCTTTAAATTAAATTTCTGTCATCATTTACTCTTATATTGTTCAGATCTGTTTGACATACTTTCTTATGTGAAACACAAAAGGACATGTTAGACAGCATGTTAGATATTTATGGAAAAAAGATGCAATGAAAGTGAATTGTGACTGAGACGGCCACATCCACACCAATACATTTAAGTTTGAAAACGCATCTTTTTCTCTATAATTTGGTCTTCTGTCCACAATGAGATGCAGTTTTTGACATTGAAAACTGAGCTTTTTGAAAGCGCTAAATTTGAAAATATTTTCTTCACATTGGAGTGAGGACAGTGGAAACAGATTTTTTTGAACACGATGATGTATTTGATTTCATGTGACACAGTCATGTGATCCAAAACAATCAAGATGGCGGCCCATGTTGTAGCAGCGTTGTTATAGTGATATAGTGTACATACCGGAGCCAAAGTTCTAGTACACAATTTGTCAACTTTTGAGGCAAGATGCTTTTTTTGTAGCCAATTAGGATTTACTTACTCAAAATAACCACATCAGAAAAGGATGCATAATTTCATTTCATTATGTCTTAAGTATTCTATAAACAAATTAATCTCCATTGTGATAGGATTAGTCAATGTGAGCCAACTTTGTAAATTCTTCATCACAAATCTATTCCCCCATTTAAGAAAAGCCTTTTGCCCTTACAACAGGGAGGCTTTTTTTACCACAAATGTTATCCTTTCACTTATTGGACAGTTATTGATTTTTTTATATATATATAATCACCTTGAACAAAATTGAAAATGACAAATAAGTATTTTGTCTCAAAATAAATGTGATAATTGCCTGGATATTAATTAGCGACATATATTTACATTTAAAAAAATAGATTAAACACCTCAAATCATGCTTTAGACAGTGCAAGCAATGATCTCATGGAAGAGGGAAAATTTGCAGTTCATAGTGACAAACAGGTGTTTAGAAAAGTACTGAGGTAGTTTTTGATGCTATACAGTGTTTTGGGAGGAAAATTAAAATCAAAGGAGCCTTTTACCTCATGGAGCCTTTTGCTCCATTGTACCTACAACCGTCTAATTGCATTCCTTCAACGGCGACAGGAAGTTTACTCAGAATTGCTGACCAGCAACAGAAAGAGGTCAATTGCATTTCAGACCGTACATGGAACTGCGATTTTTCGCATGCATAGTAATTTAAGAGCTTTCTTACGTTTCATCGTGGATGAGAAACTTTTGGAAAAATGCTTGTGTAACGGGGTAAGGGATGGGCTAGGAGGAGGCGGGAACTGGCTGAACAGTTAACATACATTTTAATGATATGAATTTACTTAAAACAAAAGACACTCACAACGCAGCAGCGTGCGTCTCTCTCTCTCTCGAATTGGTGCCTCTGGCTCATCTTTATTCCCCTCCTGGCTGATTAGCCCGATTCAGGGCCGGCTGTGTGTCCTCATGACCCGGCCCTGCCCTCTTATTCATCACATTCCACCATCGCCTGACTCAGGTCGGGGAAACCCCCGGCATGACCCACTCCCCTCCCTTCCTGGAGGCGGGCATTGCCCTTCTGGTTGTGCCTGCCGGAATGTCTTTTCCGCCTTTCTGGAGCCCTGGGAGAGACGAGGGGAAGGAAAGTGGAGAGGGAGTGAGGCAGAGCGACAGAGAGAGAGAGAGAGAGAGATTAGAAAGAGAGAAAAACTCCCGGACATGCTGCTGCTTGGTCCTCAACCACTCCTCCACCCTCTGGTGGATGACAGCTTACTCCTCCCCCCACGGATGGCAGCGATCCCTTCGAACCCTGGTGGACAGAACCGCTCCTCCCCTTCTTAGTGGACGGCAGTGGTTCCTGCAGATCTTGTCAACCGGCAGTGACCTCTCCGTCCCCAGGCAGACAGACTGCTGCTCCTTTGGGGGGATGGCAGCGGTGAGGACTCTGTTACAGTGCATCCCTCCAACCCTCCCGGGTTTCTGCACCAAGGTAACGGGGTAAGGGATCGGCAAAGAGGAGGCGGGAACCGGCTGAACAGTCAACATAAAGTTTAATGATAGAAATTAACTTAAAACAACATAAAGCATAAAGACACACAGAATGTGGCCATGTGCGTCTCTCTCTCTCTCTCTCTCATACTGGCACCTTTGGTGCCTTTATCCCCCTCCCGGCTGATTAGCCCTCCTCCTTGCCACAGCTTGAAAACACCAGTGTGGATGGAGAGTGTTTCAAAAACAATAAACTGTTTTCAAATGTATCTGGATTAATGTGAACGTAGCCTAGTATGCTGCCTAACATCTCCTCTTGTGTTTCATGGAAGTTAGAATGCAGGTTTGGAACAACATGGGGGGGAATAAATGATGATAGAATATTTATTATAATTTGAACTATCCCTTTAGACAATCTTGGTCATCTTCACCTGAGAGGCCATGTTGGTCCACCAGTTACAGCACCAGAAAAGCATTAACCAGCATGGAAATTCCAGAATGAAAGCAAGACATGTTGTATGTGGTGGCTGAAAGGTACAGGAAGGGAAGGGGTTAATGTGATTAGTTTGGGAGATGAGATTTATGGTCTCAAGAGACCTATCCATAATGATATGTGAGAAGAAGAGTGCCTCATTACAATGCTACACTCCGCCAGCCTGGTCATGGGCCACCATCTTTCACAAATCCAATAACAGCCCAGAAGAGAAGGCAAGATATTTTACTGGGTGAGCACAAACATGAGTGAATTAGTAACAAAATTCGAAATTGGATCGCAGAAAAAAGCGATTACATAACTCTTGATATCACAAATCCGAAGAAATCTCAGGCAAATGGAAGCTTGGAATGATTAAAGAAAAATAAGCACACTAAACAAACAGATGTTATCTGTGATGCAGAAGCTGGTCTTTGAATAACTCAAGTTTCTTAGCCAAACTGAACATTTGACTCCAATTTTAGCCTTAAACAGTAAGGGAGAAGGTAATCTAGAATGGATCAAATCTAATTAAACTAAAAATATTTTTTTAACACAATGTGCTTCTGTTTACCTTTTGGAATATCTTTGTTCAAAGGAATGAAATCTTTTAGAGTGAGCAGGATAAAGACACGCATAGGTGGGGTCAAAATATTTGAAGAACCAATACTAAAGGGGGGAATTACTGGAAATACAAACTTAAGAGCCTATGACTGGAACATTATCACAGTGATTAACCCTCTGGGGTCTGAGGGTATTTTGGGCCCTGGACAAGTTTTGACATGCCTTGACATTTGTGCTTATTTCAGTTGCTTAAAAACATATTAATGGCTAAAGTCTGATAACACTGTATTCAGCACAAACTGGGCTACAATAATATGTGAGCAACATGTGTGTACATGTTTGTATTTGTGAGAAAATAACGTTTATGCATGGTTTTTGAAAAAAAACAAACATTTTAAGTCACTGAAATAAGGTAATATAACACATACTAAACATTTGTCCACAAGACTTTTGAGTGCTGGATCTTGTAGCCTAGAGTTTTTGCTACAAAATGATGGAAAACCATCCTGATCACTCATTCATACAAAACAATATAGTAATTCAACTTTTGTAAGACAATTTTAGTGTTGAAAGGTAATGTGTGAGGAGGCGATCGTAAACGATCATGAATATGGATTGTAATTCACACCTGAGAGACAATGACCCCACCCCTGGGCCTATCAATGATGAATGTGAGGAGACTTAATGATCCAAATCAAGTTTTAAATTAAAAGAAGTATTCTGACTATACATTTTCTTTACATAAAGACTTTACTTAATTTTAGACCTACACTACCGTTAAAAGAAGTCTCTTCTGCTCACCAAGACTGGATTTATTTGATTCAAAATACAGAAACAATATTGATATTCTGAACTCTTTTTACAATTTAAAAGAACAGTTTTCTATTTAAATATATTGTAAAATGCAATTTGTGATCAAAGCATAATTTTCAGCATCATAACTGCAGTCTTCAGTGTCACGTGATCCTTCAGAAATCATTATAAGATGGTGATTTTCTAATATGGGCATATTTAAAGTGCCTTTTACTCATTTAACCTGAACACATATTTGCAAGCACAAGCTTTGTTGATGATAATGAGGCATTATAAACACTAGATAAACTAGAATCTAATTTTTATATCATATTACATATCATATTTATATCATACAGCTTACAATTGAAATACGGGCTTTAGTCAAAACAGCATTTAAATGTAACTAAAACTTGCTTATTAGGAGTCATATTTCAAATGTCAATACTCTGAATCCTGGCTGGCAAGTCTGGAAATGGTTCCACTAGTAAAATATGTACATGTTTATATAAAATAGCATGTCAACTAATGAAAACTAAATGGCTTACTCGTCTGAAATTGTATCCTTGGCTGGATCAAGTCTCTCTTCAAAATATAAATGTTCATCGGAGTTCCGCTCTTCTTCTGAGGAAAATGTTAACTCTTCCATACATTCCTGGAGCTTTCTCACTTGTGTATCGTTGCAAACACACAGAAAAATGAATTAAATGTGTTTACATTATACCTCACAGTGGGGGCGTGTACATTTGCGTTGATCGTTTCAGTACATTACCGTATGAATGCTCTGCTGGTGGGTGGGATCACATTACAGATAATTAGATAGACCAGTAAAAACTGTACATCGCTTTGTTTCATACAGATTGCAATGCAGGAGAAAATTTTAATTAGTTTATTAAAAAGTAGACATTTTAAGCTTTCTTTAGACATATGTTTCATGTTTGTGTGATAAGTATTCGCGGAGTTTCAGTTCATTTTTGTGATGTGTTTCTGAAATATGCTCGTGAACACAGAGACTGCTGAAAGCTCACCCTTTTTATTTTCTTTATTTTACAAAAGCACAAGATTTTGTTGTTATTGTGAGTGTACACAAATAAAAGTAGGCCCTTTATAGTCTCTAATGATGTCTTACACTTATCTGTATACCCAAAAATTTGTATTTTAAGTTGTTTCTTGTGTAATGATGAAAATATCCAGCAGGACACGCCGGCGCCGACACCAGAGGTTTAACATGTTTTAGCTGGCAGCAATTCTTTTAACCCTAACTGATGCAGTGTATAGTTTCTAATTTCTTAAACAACCATGTCAGAAGATGTGTTCCGTGGTCGTGGAAATGAAGTTACTGTGTTTTAGAAAAGGTACATTTTTGGCCTGCATCAAGCAAAGAAAACAACTAAGAAGATTGCTGAAATCACTAGAATTAGATTAAGAACTGTCCAACGTATTATTAAAACCTGGAAGGATAGTGGAGAACCATCGGCTTCGCGGAAGAAATGCGATCATAAAAAATGTTGAATGATCATGATCAGAGATTACTAAAAAGCATGGTGAAGTCACAAAAATCGACAGTAGAACTCACGGCTATGTTTAATAGTGAAAGAAACACACAATGCAACGAGCATTTACAGGATTGGGACAAAACAGCTGTGTGGCCACAAGAAAGCCACATGTTAGTAAGGCTATTTTGAAAAAACGACTTCAATTTGCTAGGGAGCATAAAGATTGGACTGTGGAGCAAAGGCCATGTAGTCTGATGATTCCAGATTTACCCTATTCCAAAGCGATGGGTGCGTCAGGGTAAGAAGGAAGCACATGAAGCGATGCACACGACATGCATACAGTACAGTACAAGCCTCTAGAGGCAGTGAAATGATCAGGGATTGCTTCAATTGGTCAGGTCTAGACTCAGCAACGTTATGCGGCAATAAAATGAATTCAGCTGACTACCTGAATGTACTGACTGACCAGGTTATACCATCAATGGATTTTTTCTTCCCTGACAGTACAGGCATATTCCAGGACGACAATGCTAAGATTCTTCAGGCTCAAATTGTGAAAGAGTGGTTCAGGGAGCATGACGAATAATTTTCACACATGAACTGGATACCACAGAGTCCTGACCTTGTGCTGGAGAAGACTTTACGGAGTGGTTTGACTCTCCAGTTTCAATACAAGATCTTTGCCAAAAATGTATGCTCTGGACAGAAATAAATGTTGTGATGTTGCATATGGTTGTCGAAACAATACCACGATGAATGTGTGCCGTAATTAAAGTTAAAGGCGGTCCAACAAAATATTAGAGTATGCAACTTTTTTTTGTCCAGGCAGTGTATTAGTGTTCAGCCTTAGACAAGGATCTACTTCTAATGGCAGTAGACTCACTTAGCAGCCTTCCCTATGCATCACTGTATGAACAGAAGAACAGTTTATCACTGTGCTCAATATGCCCCATTAACTTTCTATGAATATGCCATTCTTTTCCATTCCAAATGCACTCCAATGAATACGATTATATCAAATGATGTAGATTGTTTGGCCCAAAAAGCTGACAAAAGGTTTATAATCCCAATTCCTTCCCTTAAAAAAAACATGAATTTGACAAAAATTAACAATGTAATTACAAATGTGTATTGCATAGTTCTCTGTTGCTACAAAATGCTAGCAAAAGGTGAGAGTTCATGATCAGTTATATCAAAGATGGCTTTGTTGTGTCACTATTAACAGCAAAGGTTATCTCTTCTCTGCATTATCACCGAGTTAATAGTTCCAATGCAAGCGGTGCAGAGAAGGCAGACAGTAAACATGCAAAGCTGACGACCTTATAAAGAAGGAAACATTCTCTGAAGCCCCCTGATAATTGATCGTAACAGACAAGCAACCAGCCAGATAACTCAAAGCTACTTGTATTTCAGTGGTGCATACAGACTGAGACATCGTATGAAGCAATTTCACAGTTCAGGTGTCTTACAGCCATTCAGTATAAAAGGGAGGCCCTTGCCCTTTACCATGTGGATGATCATTCAAAAATGACCCAGTACCATTTGCCTGGTTGGCACACCAATGACCCCAGTGGCATTTACTCCCATCCCACTGAGAAAACAGTCTGCCATTTAGCACCATCATAATGATTGTGGTATTTACCTAGGGTTGTAGGATTTTATAATGGCTGCAAGCTGTTTATTGGGCAAGACGGATAAGAGACTGGCTGCAGCCCGTTTGTGATGTCACAGCTTCCCCTGAGAGTAGAGACAATTATTTGTTAAAGAGAAGTTGGCGTCGAGTTCACAGTGTCAGCGTGAAAATCGCTCCCCTGCACCCAGGCTTTGAGTGATGGACAGTTTCCACTGCCTCCCTGGAAGTCCCTGATGGATGTGAATTGGTTTAATGAGCCTTTACAGACGAAACCGATTCGTGGACGCATATTTTATTCACATATCCAGCGCTTTCACTGATTCATTCGTCACAATCCATAGCATACCTTTGTGCGTTTGCATGTGCATTAAGAGAAGTGGAGGGAGAGAGGGAGTAAAAGAGGGAGAGCGGGAAAAATGAGAGAACTCCACAAAAAATTGCATGAAAATACATTTAAGTTCATAGAATTTTCTCATCGTTCTTTTGAGCATCAGTATCAGGGCTGCTCTCAATTCACTATGTTTGCCTGCTCCTCTGAAGTACTTCTGCTATCACACTGCAGATTGGCAGACGAAACATCTCAATGATTACAATAATACATGTCATAGTCGGCAGCAATTAGATTGGGTCTTGAGTAAAGACACTCTCGCCAATCAATATCAACCCTCTGTTAAAAATTAAATGTATTGATCCCTGCTAACACAAGCTGTTTTACAGACTGAGCCTGAACAAATCTTCAAGTTGCGAGTATTGAAGACCCAGCCTGAATAAAAAATGTTGCACTTATTTTTTTCTACACATGGCACTCAAAACAAGGCTCCAGATTTTTAAATATGTTTGAAGTGTGGCGTACATGAGCTAAGTTGGTCAATATAGACTAAGACTAAGTTGGTCTTAGTCATAGAATGAACCACATTTTTGCAAACTGAGTTTTACTTGCCGGTTTCTACATTTTGGAGCAGTTTCCTGGTGAAATGAACACTAGAGGTGCTAAAACAACTGCGCATTTTATTCACTTTCACACAAACCACCGGTACTATGGCTGATTATAAGACTTATCACAGTGTTTCCCCTGCCATTATATTAGGGGGGCGCCCCCCCCCCCCCCCCCCAACGGCACCCTCCGCCCCCCCTTGAAGGTAAAGTTAATTATATTTTCTATATAGCGCCAGATCACAACAGAAGTAATTTAAGGTTACCTTTCCAATAGAACAGCTCTATACCTTGTTCTTTTATTAAACAAACTAAATAGCCCTTAAGTTATTTATCTTATTTACACGACGGCATGTCATTTCTGTCTCTACATGGTCGCACGTTTACTATTCTCCAAAGCTCTCTGTATCGCGCACGGCGGAGTTCCGCCCCTATGCGCGCACACACACACGCCTGCGCGCACACACACACACACACACACACACACACACACACACACACACACAGACACGTTCGCGCGCACACAGGTGAGCATAGGGGTGTTCGATTCCAGGTTTTCTGGTACGGAGGAGGTATGCATAATTACAAACTAGAGTCACTATGACTGTTATCTATTTCTAAAGAGATAAGCTACAAGCTACGTGTAGGATAAATACAAAGTTTCTACGACAGCTCTCTGGCATTATGGACACACTAGACTTTGAGACTACGGTCGTGATATGACGTCACATTAATTCAACATATAACAAATAGTAATACACTCAAAATGTAAAAAATATACAATCTACTCGACTTTACTGCAAAAATATAATTTTTATAGGGATTAGACACAAGTGAGTGATTTCGGACACAGTAACAGAGTCGACACTAAGAGTCGATTCCTGTGATCGAGTCGACCCCGAGTCTGGGGCTATTCAGAGTCGAGGAATCGACACTTTGGAGTCGACTCTCCATCACACACTCCCACCAGCGGACAGAAAGCGTACGTCTGAAATATGTTTCGTCAATCTCCTGAAAATAAGACAAGAATATCTCTTTTTAAACGCTCCCAGGGTGGTGAAGATGGCAACACTCGCTCTCCTGTAAGTAGCACCCGGAGTAGCGCTACTGCTCCGAGTCCAAGTACAGAAAAGAGCCCAAGTGCTGCACGCCCTTTCCCTGACAAGCAGTAAAAGTCCAGTCACTAGTGATGGGTCGACTCTTGTAGGTGAACGTTGGGAGCCGGCTCGCATATCAGAAGAGCCGGATCTATTAATAAAAATATTTTAAAAAATTAAGATATGAACAATCAAAAGATTTAAATTAATATAATTAACTAATTCAAAGAACGAAAAAATTAAAATAATATAGGCCTTAATGCTCAATCACACACATATTTGTTCTGACTGTCTGCTAAGACTAACAGCCTGCTGGCTTCTATTGCTCTGACGGTCCCAGTCAGTAGTGTAAACTGTGAAAGGGACTTCTCAACCATGAACAGGGTAATACAAACTTTTCACAATATGATTTGCTGCTTTTAGCTATATGTTAAGCTATCACATTTAACAGTTAATGCATTTGCAGGTCAAGACAAACATCCGCAATAGGCTGCAAGGAGACCATCTTGCAGCATGCATGGGGATCTCAATAAATGGGCCAGACGTTTCTGACTTCCCATATCAAGAGGCTCTGGAAATGTTCTTCAAGAAGCCCAGAAATATACACTACAGTGACAAAAGCTGCACACTTTGTGGATAAATTACATAAAAATAAATGTTCCAATGTTTAGTTTAATGTACAGTTCAAATAATTGTTCAGTTAATATAGTCACTGCTGGCATTAAAAGAAACAAATGAACACCATGACTCCTTTAAGTGTTTGTGTCAATTTTCCCCAACCAACCAATGTTGAGCAAATGTTGCTGCGTTTGGCTAATTGAGATGCTCAAACAAACAGAGCAATGTTGTGACAGCAACACAGAGTTTTCATTTTGGAGAGATCATCCTACAAATGGCTTACTTACAGCGGTCAATTCAAATTAAAGGTGCTGTAAGCGATTTCAGCCATTCTACTTCCACGAGACTGAGCCGTTGATGCCCCCTCTTTCCAAAACCCCAAACTTCAAAGATACTGATTGTTAAAAACAAAACAGCTGCAAAATAGCACCCTCAACTGACTACTATGATGATCAACATGGCATAAAAACGCATTATTCATCAATAATTCGCAGCAACTACAATAAGATGAAAACGCGCAAAATGATAGACAGGCAGAAAGCGTCATTGTCCATGGGCCATGAACAAATTATTGTTTGCTGTTTACAGAGTCTAGAGCTATCACAGAAACCAGTTAGATATCTCAGGACACTTATTTCATTCGTATCTTTCAGGGAGTAGGAACATTTTTTGCATAACTTTCCATACAAAAATAGCTTACAGCACTTTTAAGCTTAATATAAAAAATTACACACTTCACCTTTAAGAAGAAAGCATACATTTAACAAGCTAAAGATGCAGAAGTTAATTCAGTTAATTGATATTAAGAAGAGCTTTAACACATTTTAGGATGTTCTAGTCACATAGTCACTTTCTGTGTGTGTGCGTTTAAGTCTGTGAGTAGTCACTACTGTGACAGCCAATGAAGAGAGACCGTTCTCCAAACTGACACATGAAACAGGGTGCAAAACAAAGTGCCGGCTCTCTCTTTCTCCCATAATTAGAGTGTGAGAGTGAGCAGTGAGCAGAAACAACATGTCACAGGTATGCTTCATTTAGCAGGCTGTCCTCTTATTAACGAGGCATTGCGGCACTCCAGCCCATGCTCAGCTCAAGGCAATTAAACATTCCTTCTGATACTCTCTAGAGTTTAATCCCTGAGATCTGCTATTACTTGTTGATTTCACACAGTGACCTGATAAATTAAGGACAGTTCAGGAATTTAAAATATGGTATGACAGTAATAAGACAACAATTGCTTCTCTGTTTGTCTCTTTGCACAAACAAGTCAAATATAATTACATTCTTTTTTTATATCTTAAAAATAAGGATTTTAATGAGTCTATGTATTGCATTTTGTTTTTTATCGATTAAAAGGTAATGAAATTTTCTCAAAGTTGAAATGCTTTTATGTATCGTAGTTTAGTATGCAGACCAGTGGCAAATGCTTTAAGACTACACAGGAAGAATGGCTTCATAAGAAATGTGGTAATCACTAGTTTAATATATGTACAAATAATCTACATAAATGATATTACTCATTGTGCATTTCAATGTTTTAGTGAATAAAAGTGTAAAATATCACATCACTATCATGCAGTTTGTTCAAGAAGGGCACTCTGATGTTATCTAGATGAATATGTCCATAAAAGTCAGTAGATTTATGGCCCATAGAACACTACTAAAGCCATGCTTCAATAGGAGTCAATGACAGAAACCTGTACCATTAGAGGAGTAAAGATCCATATTAATTGGACTAGAGTCTTTTTGAGTCCAGCCCAGACACCGTGCTTCCCTGGGAGTTTATGGCACCTTTGTGAGCACTATTTGCATTGGATCTGCATCTGATGGCCTACTGGACATTGAGCTTTCAGTCAATTAAATACGTTTTTGTCCCACCTCTGTATGATGATTTTTTGGGGGGTAAATGGCAGATATCTCAACAAAAAAATTAGAAAATAAGGCTTCTTATCCTAAAATGTCCTCCTGTCATATGCCCTTGGAACATCCAGACTGTACAAATAGCATGCTGATTAGATTTACATGATCTTTAATTTAATGATAAGGTCTGATGACCTGCATTGCTATTACAAAATGTCATTTAGAAGTGAGGCATGCCAGTCAGTTACTACATCTGCCCTCGTCACTCTGTTCATTCGAATGCAACTCATCACAGAAAAGCAACAAGACATTTCATCTTGTAGCACAGAAGCACTGATATAAATAAAGTTGTCATGTTGGAGAGAAATATAAGTGAGCTTGGCGATAAACCATACAGCTCTCTCTCTCTAACAGTCTGGCCGAGTTCACATTTCTGAGCCCCATGCACTTTGCCCTGCACTGTCTGGCCTGTGTAGATGCTCTAACTGATAACATTCACATCGAGGAGGGTCAGATTAAACAAACCCACCTCATTCGCTCACCAGCTAAAGGTGTTAGGGTACAGGGGTCACAGCTGAATCCACAGATTAGTTCACGGCTCTCAGTTAGGCAAATCTGATCATTCCACCCCCTCGAAAAAGGGAGGCAATTCATCATAGGCGCCTATAAATCACACAAGCTGACCCACTGAACACATTCCACAATCTCAGGTCCCTGAACCTGTTTATCTTACTCCTTAAACAATCTATAACACTCCTGGAGGGCAATTTCAAGGCAGCACGTCGGGCAGGGAGTCATTTTATGTGCAGTAAAGCAATTATTGCAGAGCAAATTGCTAGGACAAGAATGGGAGAGATCCATAAATGGGGGCTATAAATGGGTAAGAATTTCCCCTTCCCCCGCCGCCCAGACAATACAGGCGAGTGGTCTGTGGATTCTCTCAGAGTGTGGCTAATTTAGATAAGCTAAGCTAACATACTCGAGGCAATGGTGGTTTACTGCCTCAGAGAGAAGAAGAATGTAAACAGAGAAATCGTACTGAGGCCCCTGTTCAAAGGGGAGACCAGCCGACTCGGAGCACCTGCGTGACTGCAGGAGACATTTTGCTCATGCTAAGCGTTTAATGGCCAGCTTTAATTGGACTATCAATACTGACAACAGAAAGCCTTGACAGAGCGCTGAGTTACCATCCATGATCTCATTTCACAAGGTGGCCTCTCAATGGCACACAGCTTCCTGTAGAGTAGGAGAAAAAAACAAGGATAAGTACAAAGAGGAGAAGACGAAGGAAAGAAAATGACAGTGCTGGAGTTAAAGGGGCCAGTTCTTCTTTTTTGTCATCCTCAGGGTAATTTACATTTCTGGGATGCTATGACTGTGTTTACAAGACAGTGAGTCTGTTTCACCAACCATTCAACATTGTAAATGCTAAAAAGTTAAGTCAGGGGCAGGTCCACACTTGAACATTTTAAACTTTTTTTCACATTGTCTGCGCTGATTCTGGGGGAAATTTGTGCAATGGATTTAAACATGGTAAAAAGTGTTAAACAAGGCTGAAACCACACTCTTATTGATAGTTTAAAGCGTTATCAAAATAGCCTAAATGTCTAAAGGAATAGCTCAACCCAAAATGAAAATTCTGTCATCATTTACCCACACTCATGACTATGATTTTCTGTCTTCTGTGGAACACAAAGAGTTAGGGTTAGGGTTATTTATAGCAGTATGTCCAAGCTGCTCTTTTTCATATAATCAAAGTGAATGGTGATCACAGTTGTCAAGTCGAGGGAATAATTACTTTTTATTATATTAGTATTTCAGTCTGTCCCTCACACAAAGCTACTGTATGGTAGTTTTATAACAATTGTAAAATATAGTGCATGAAACATATGGACTACTTTTATGATGCTTTTATAATATTTTGTTGTCTTTTTTTTATGTCCTTGACAACCCCGGTTTCCAATCCAATTTCATCATATGGAAGAGAGCAGTGAGTACTTTCTTCAAAACTTTGTGCTCCACAGAGTCATAGGGGAGTGTGAGTACATAATGACAAAATTGTAATTTTTTGGTGATAATACATGACACAAATATGCAAGGTGGAGGGTGATGTGTACAACTTTGTGAATGGTGGATGCCAAAAATCTGCAAAGTTCTACGGGGTCAGATTCTGTGTGGGCCTGGTGTGGGACAGGGAAAGAAAGACAGGATTCAGGGATTGAGAAGGAATCCTGCTTCACTTCAGCCTGTCTTGTTTGTAGACAGTTCTGTCAGGGATGTCCTGTGTCACTGAGTCCAGAGTTAATGCAATTGCATCTGTAACGCACTGGAAAAGGTTACAGAGACCAGACACGTGACATCATACATACCAGTTTTGACAGGAACTAATGCAGAGCAGAGCGTCCTCTTGTGGAAAATGGTTACTGTGCATGTTTCTATGTAAACAGTTAAAGCTTTCAACAAGTAATGTTAGATCCAGGGCTGTAACCACTGTAATTGATATTGGTAGTTGACTGTACTATTTTCAATTTTAAAATACTTTCTCCCATTCCAGCTTAAGAGTTTTTTAGGCACAATGTTTGTCCCAGTCACCATTTATTTTCATTGCATCCTCCATACAATTAACTTAAATACAAGTTAATGGTGACTGAGGCTTCTGCTTCAAGGGATAGTTCACTCAAAAATTCTCCCATCTTTTACCCACCCTCATGCCATCTCAGATGTGTATGACTTTCTTTTTTCTGCTTAACACAAACAAAGAAAAATATTTCAGCTCTGTAATTCAATACAATGCAAGTGAATGGGTACCAAAATTCTAAAGCTCCAAAAAGCATATAAAAGCATAAGTATAGAAATAATCCATACTCCAGACTCCAGTGGTTAAATCTATATATTTAGAAGTAATATGATAGGTGTGGGTGAGAAACAGAACTTTATTTATTTTAAGTCCTTTTTCAAGACTTAAATGTTGATTTGTTTCTGAAGAAACACGTTTTAAAATTGTCAATATTCTACCCATTTCATTTTGTGCCTCCAGTGGCACAAAAATGACACACTTCACCTATTAAGACTTTCTTGTATATCTTGAGCAGGTGTCTAAATTTGCAAAGCTTGTGTGCAACGAAGTGAAAAAGGCATGATCATTTTTCTCTGAACAAATCAACAAATAATTTTGCACATTCCTCATTGTAGGAGCCCTATTGCAAAACCAAATGCGGGTCTCACTAACAGCCCTTAATACTCCTTGAATCACAGGGTTAAAGGTCTAGACCTCCGTCTCTTTAGCAATGTGTAAAGACACTGTCTCTTTATGAGCTCCCAGTTATTTAGCCCCAGCCAATGCTTTTCCTCCCTCAAAAGACTTCTTTTAATCCTCTGCTCTAGTTCAGTTTATCCAAACCTGACACCTCACTACTCTAACCCTGACAGGGAATGACGCTGCCGTCTGCATCCACGGTTGAGACCACCGCGTGCCGTTTTGGCTTGAGTGATCACCATTAAACTAATTTAGAAGTAGACAGCAGACATGCAGGTGGAGCTAAGTAAAGGAGGACTTTGTGTTACAAGATGGAAGTCGGGGAAGAGAGGTGCCAAAAAGAACAAAGGCAAAGCCAAAAAACATCTGTAAGCATATGCTAAAATGATGAAGATTACAGGAGTATTAGTCATGTTCAGCCCACATACATATATTAAAATGTTCCCTGGTGTTAGAAAAATATAGAGGGGTTAAGAATGAGAGAGAGCGAGAGAGAAAAACTATTTAGACGAGAACATGATTTTGAATAATTGGTGTCAATATTCTTTGAGCATTTTACTATAAGAATGTAGGCTATAAGTCTCTCTTCACAGTTTTAGAGCAATGCACTAATGCTATTTGAAAATGCAGAGTGGCAGTTATTAAGTATGAGCAAACACAAAATGCTTATGTTCACTCAGAAATGCAAATGCAATTAAAATGGTTGGTGTGAATCTAACACAGGCGGTTTAAAGACAAAATAATTTTATCATTCATTATCTTAACTCATTTTCAAAGTTTTCCTGGTCAAAGGAAATGCTTCTATTTTCTTAATTTGGATTTAGAAGTGCATCGGATCCAATTGTCCATGAATAGCTTAAAACCATGATCAAAAGGACAATTTTCCACATTTTCTGCTCGTTTAGGCAAAATAGGTGGAATTCTGCAGAAACGTATGGTCAGTTTTGCCAAAATATTTAATAAAAAAAGGCAAGTAGGGCTGTGAACTGAGAACCCAAATAATAAAATAAAAAAGTAATAAAACTTTTAAAAAAATAAAAAAAATATAATAAAACATTAAAGTAAACATTAAGGAACCAGAACCAATAGCCGCTATTCCACTATTGGGCCAGTGCGAGCCAGGGGTATCAACTGGTCAGTTGTGGCCAATAGCCTCGGACCTCCAGCCACGAGAACAAAATCGATCTGCATTCCAACCATCGAGCTAATAGCCCCACAGCGTTACCCTAAAACCCAGCCTTATGTGCTATCGTCACACACCCGCCCATTTCACAAGTAAGAGACTAGCTAGACCAAGAAATAAACATGGTGGAGACTGAAGCTACTGTTTGCTTATTTAGTCTTTGCTTGGTGGGAAAAGAGACCTGATTCAACAAAACTCCACCTTTGACATTGACCCCGCCTCAATCCCCATTTGGCCTTCTTTGGTCCAAGGGTAATCGGCAAGCCAAAGGCGCTTGGCCGTTGGCCCCGAGGAAGCCCAGATGAGGCACGATGAACCCTAGTGAGAGTGGAAATGCAACTGGCCCTGGCATGCACTAGCATGCCCTCATTTGGCCCGACAGTGGAAACAAGGCTATTGAGAGGAATCGGACTCAGAATCCTTAAATTCCTTGTGATTCCCCTCTCTTCGTGTAAGGTGCTGGGAATGTGTAGAATATCTTTGAATGAGCACAATATTAATTCTGTCTAAGTTTTCTGCGCAGTTCTGCACATACATATTCTGTGTGGGCCTGCTTATAACTGAAAAGGTACAATCACGCTACGATCAACCTGTCACAGTGATAAATTTAGCAAAAGCACTTAAAAGATGCAGCTTTGCAAACTGAAGCTTGGTGAAGTGGTAACAGAAAAAAATAATTTCTGTCAGCCTTAAAGCAGAGCGTACTATTAAAGAACACCAGCACTGGATCAAAGGATAGGTCAGAGCCAAGCTTTTTTAAAACTGGCCTTGGCTCCTCCGAATTCACAGCGGCTCAGTTAGGTCTGCCAAGCCTCAGTGTGCAATAGCATAATAAAAAAATCAGATTGGAACAGTTTGGTGGCGAGTACTCTGTGAATTTACACAGGAATAGAGCTGAGGTACGAAAGATTAAAGGCAAAGATGCAGATCTGAAGTGGTTTGTGGGAGAATATTGCAGCTCAGAGACATTTCAAGTTCATGAATAGAGAAAACGTGTGGTGAAATCATCGAATAACATCTCTGAATATGAGACAAAAGGGCGTAGGTGGTAGTTTTCACTGGCGGTAACCAGTAGCTGACAAACATGGCCTGCTGGGGGCGTTATTTCTCAGGGGCAGGAAACAAAACTAAACATTCACATGATGTAAATGTCAGGGCAAGTGCAGAGGTTAAAGGTCACTATGCTCCAATGGCTAGGGAATAGGTCAGTGGGTTAACATGTCAGTAATTTCACAGGGGGCTGTAGATCATCTCAAAACTGGCTGCCATTGGGGCCAGGGAATAAGAGGTTCAAACTAATTCATTGTCCTTCTTAAAGCTAAAGTGTGTTTTCAATGTTAAAATACTTTTACAAATCCCAGCTTAATATGCAGAAACAACTGTAAGTAAGCCACTTACAGGTTGATTTCCCCGAAAAGTCACATGGGTGAGAGCCATCTTAAAGGGACATTTCAACCAAAAAAGTAGAATTCTGCTGTGATTTACTAACCCTCATGTTGTTCAACATAAATAGGTCTTAATTTCTTGCATGGAACACATAAAGAGTTCTCTAAAAAAAATGTTCAAGCTGTTTTATCCCTTGTCACCATTTACTTTCACTCTATGTAATATAATGAGTATAAAATTGAGGGTCAATGACAGAATTGTAATTTTTGGGCTTAAATTTAATCTCATTAAATTTTGGATAGGGTGCTGCTCCAGTGCTTCTTGCAAGACTAGTAGCAATACATGGCCACTACAACTTATGCCCCTCTTCAAATAACAAGCAAAATGCCTGAGTCTTGTAACAGTAAGATATCACATTCATTAGTGGATAAGATAATAGGGTAACCGTTTAGCTTGTGAGCAAACTGGAGACAATAGAACAGAGAAATTTTTAATTTCACCATGTATATCTTTGGTTTAATAATATGATATGTGACATATAATTTAAAAGTTATTCTTTGTTATATTTACACAGTTAAGACAACATGAATCATACAGCAATTGCAAAGGATTTTAATAGTTCTTCAACCCAACATAATCGTATAATTATCTAAGGGGGGAGTTATTTAGAGTGGCCATGTCATGTCATGTAGTGGGTGTTTCTTGTCTTTTTGTGTGATGCATTTTCTAGGGCACTCGATGACCTCTCACAGGTGACTGTAATCAACAGACATTTAGCCAGCTGGTTAGTTCCCTTCTGAACTGTCTGAAATCACTTCCTATTCCCAATATTCTGTGGCATTCACTATAAAGAGAATTAATGATCAAGTGAGTGTTTTTGTTTTTATGGAGAAATAACACATCCCTTAAGAAATTTTGCACTAATCATTTTAACATGTAAATGAGCTTTGCTGCAAACTTGTGCCAAATTGTCCATAGTTGCCAAAGGTTTGCCAGAGGTTCACCTCTAACAGTGAAGAGCTGAAAACTTCTGCCAAACATTTTTAGAAGTTTCATATCAAAAGCTCATTTGCATTTAAAATAAGGAGCTGCAAAATTGCAGCTAGTTTAGATTTTTTGTAAGGGATTTTATGAAGATATAAAAGCAATATAAACATTATAGATCATAATCAGGGAAGAAAGCAACAACAGTGAACTTACTTTGGTCAAGTGGGCACAAACAGTTATACAGAATAATGACACAGAAAGCCGAACTTGGCAGCATCTTTCCTTCCACCCATTTTGCCACTTATTGTACGGTTCGCACGGGTGAACATGGCAGCATGAACTTTCTTATTTTCAATGTGTGCTCTGCATCAGTGGTGGGAAGGCTTGTGTAATCTGAGGCAGCATCTGTATCACATTGGGTATTCATTAGTAATAATGATCGATTCTTAATTTCTGTAATCGACACATCAAAAACTTTTTGTCAGATTGATGTATTTTTACACTCTATTAATGAAAAGAAAAAATATACAGTATATAGAGTATATAGGCCAAAGACATGCCATAGACACACCAAAAATAGGGGGCAACAGGACGAATGTAAAAACAGAAGAGAAAGCCTCCAGTAGGGCTATCCTCTAATGCACCCGGCCCATTAACTACAAGTTGATCCAGAATGAAATCACAGTACTCAGTCATTTTTTACACAAAAACCTGACCTTAGCAGAGCTTCCAAACACTGAAGTCCTCCTCCCCCTTATACTTCACTCTGCTCTTTCTCTATCATCCCCGGCCTAATCCAAACATCTCCCCATCACCTGGCGGCCAAGAGTCTGAGGTGGGAGTCATTTTTTGTGCTCCCCTTTTGAATTGCTCTTAAAAGCTCAGGCGCTGCTCTTGGTAGTGCCAAGTATCAGCAATGTCCTTTTACACATGGTTCCTTCACTCTTATCCCAGGCTCCAGTCATGGCTTTAGGGACATTCACATAGGCAGACCGTGTAATGCTGGATTTGCTAGATGAAACTTCCACCATAATCAATTCATTAGAATGATGCTTCCCGGAGAAGCTGACTGACACTACTACCCAATGCTGGAGTCGGGTGTACACTTTATGAAAACTGTGAAGGAATCTTTTGCTCTTGAGTATCTCAAATGCTGACTGGGCATAGCAAATGTCAATGTCAGGTGCTGAATGGGGAGATACAATTCCAAGCAGCCTGATCACTAAAGGCATCCTGTTTTTCTCTGCATTGCTAAATGAGAATTGCAAAAATGAGGCCTTTTTTTAGTCTTTGAAAACTTATCTGGAATAGCATATTTCCTGTAAGGCCCTATTAAAATATGAGTGTGCATTTGTTATTCAGTTCAGAAATGAGTGCAGTGGTTCTTTACTGGTGGGTTGCGACCCAAAATTGAGGTATAAGTCTGTTCTGAGGAAATGAAATGCTGAATGCAAATAATAAAATGCAACCAACCATATAATACCAAATTGGGAAATTGGTTTCACAGCCTGACCACCTGCAAAGTGCCGAAAACCCCTCTTGAACCAGCCAACAGACCAGCCTGAGAGACATGCTAAGACCAGCAAAATAGTTTAGGCTGGTTTAGGCTGATTTGATCAGTTCATAGTAATATTTCAATGTATTATTTGAAGGACATTTTTGTTTACTTTTGCACAAAAGACAAATCTGGTACAATGTTAGGTCACCACTGGATGTCAAATGGAAAATCTGGGTCCTGAAGCAAAACCAGTTGAGAACCACTCGTAGAGAACAATTCAATACATTATGGCAGATTTTAGCAGTGTTTCAAAGGAATTTCAGAGCTGCGTGACAGATTATACCTCCACTCCCTGCATTTCAGCATCTCCCTCTCAGGTGCTGGATGATGGAGAGTCCTCGCATTGAGTGTTTACTCTCATTTGAAATACTAACAGGGAATGAATGTGTCCCATTTGCACTATGTCAGGACTGATGTGGTCATGCTGCCTGCACCCACGACACATGATAGAGCACCTGTTTGTATCTATCACACACGTGCAACGCATGCACTCCCTCAGTGTCACTTAGTTAATGAATATGAGCCATAACCATGAAAACACCCTCTCAACTAAGCACTTGTGTACTGGTTTCTCTATGTGTGACCCCACACTAAATGGCAAACCACATAACACATGGAGCAAATAATAAAACCAGGACCTCAATTGAATATGTGATTCAATTATAGAAAACAAATATAGAGATGGCCCATCACCAAATGATCATTATGAATGCCGATGACCCCATCTTCGCCAGTGCACGGGCTTGTTAATGTGTTCACCTTGTTTCTAATGAATGAGTTTGCCTCTACCTCATCTGTCATCGAAAGAGGATCATGGAAAGAGTGATGGGTACTGAGGAGCAGCAGGAGTGCGTTTACTTGCGCACCGGGTCAGATTTACGGTCACAAGCTCGACCCTCCAGCAACTATGTGTAAGTGATTTAAAAATAGAAAAGGAGTCTACAATGAAAGGGCTAGGTCACCCAAAAAATACAAATTTTATCAGTAGCAATAGAGCTGATCAGGTTTTAGTCCAAAAAAACCCAGAAAGAATTAGCATTTTTGATTAATGTGTTCCCTATGGATTTTACAATGGGTTTTTATAATGACAGATTTAGATTTATGAGTAAACTAAGGTCTGTGGTAAACATTACTTTAAGATACTTGGGTGTGTGGTTACAACATAAATCATAAACAGTCATACCCCAAACTTAAATTTGGAAGCCCCCGTGTTTGTTTTAAAAGCATGTTGCTAACAAGTTGCTAGATAAGGAGGACCACAATGCTTTTCCGTTTCGTCAGACTTCAAAATTCAAGTTTGGGGCTTGACTGTGTGTTATTTATGTTGTAGAATAAACTGTCCAAGTATATTCAAGTCATGTTTACCACATACCTTATAAAATAAAAACAATAGAAATTCCCTAGGGAACTAATGGCGAGTTAGCCTACAAATCGACGTCATGTCTAAACAGTTCTATTTAATGTGGTGGCTGAGGGGTGCACAACACAACAAAATTAGCAAAGCAAATACAAGCTGAAAACACAACCAAAATAAGACAGAACACAACAAAATTATCAGAAAATAAATATTTATAAAAACACTGTACTTATTGGCCTTAAGTATTTTGGGCAATACCTGGTTGGGTTTCTACCAGAACTCTTAAAGCACACAACTTCATCAACATTTGCTCAAATCCGTACCAGGCAATTATGCAGAAATGACGTCACCGTACCTGTACCTGCGGTATTCTTGTATTCCAGCAGCTCTTATAAGGTGTCCTGCTCCAGCGAAATGGGCTGTATGCAGGCTGTAGCCCCCGCTCAGGGGAAAAGCTTATTAATCATCTTGTATTGACTTGCATTGGGACGAGCAGCTCTGCCAAGCAGCCATATGATCTCTCATGCATTGAGACAGACTACCACATGACTTATAAAATATTTATTTTCTGATAATTTCGTTAATTGAGCTGTGGTCTTTCCCTTGTGTTGTGGCTTTATTTTGTTGTGTTGAGGCTTGATTCTGTTTTCAGTCTTTATTTGCTCTGCTTATTTGGTTGTGTTGTGTACTTCACTGTAATATAATATATATGCCACATTTAATTATTTAGTATACATTTATAACATTATCCTTTATGTTATATTACCCTCGCAGTAATTTAAAAAATAGTCACCACTGCTGTGGTGGGGTTTTAAACAGCTGCTGCCGAGAAAGTGACTTTGTCTTCTTAATGCCGTAATCCATTTCTCTCTATTTTTTTCCCTCTTTTGGAAAGTTGTAGAAACGTAAGAGTGGATTGTTTCTTTGCTGTTTCTTTATCCAAATGGGAACGCAAAAACAATATTTGCTGAGGTCTCCCATTCTCCGATAAGTTTATTCTATTGTTGTTCCATGCTCCAAACCTAGAAATGTGTTAAGTGTCCTTTTCCCAAAACTGTATGCTTATATTTTCTAATGAAACACAAAACAAGACATTATTTTAAAGAATTGTTACACAGCTCTTCTGCAGTGGTGAAGAATATGAACAAATAACAACTTACATTTCTGTCTGTTCCTCTCAGAAAGCTATGGTGTGGCTCTGGACTACATTAATTATGCTTTTTCGTCCATTGTGGACCTTGGACAAACATGGTAACTCTGTTGTTGTACGGCAAGAGCTGCGTAGATTCCTATGAAATGTATTGTTTTCTGTTCCACCAAAAATAACAGCAAATGGGTTTTGAACAAGAAGAGGGTATGTATCATTTTTGGTTGAATTATTCCCTTGGATCTAATATTGTAAATAATATCATATCTAAATGATATCTGATTGATATTAGTCTATAAAGATGCACCAGAATAAAGAGCTCAAAATGGCTCTGGTTTGGAGGAGACTGCTTTTGAAAAAACATCTGAAGCATGCTTCATATGTAGAACAGATGGTTTAAGGTGAACGTAATGACAGGGTTTGGTTGGCTTCATATTCTCACATATCTCTCTCCCTCTTTACTTCATTCAGGCTGCTTTGTCTTATACCTCTCTCTCGCTCTGCTCTGTTAATCACTGTGAGCAGGAGACAATTAAACACAGCATAGGAAACCAGGCAGGCTATTACTGGCAGCTAATGCCACACCAGTGTTTTAATATTTATTCACTAAGCCCCTCATACCACATAAATCACATAAACTGAGGTGCAGTACCAAACTGTATTCTCCATTTCATAGACCTTTAACAACCTTTGACTGTTTCATAAGTAAATACTTTTATTCACATGTAGGCTATTTAATTTTTTTTAATTATTATTCAACTAAACACACAAATTAACCAGACATAGCAGCTTATACAAGAGACCAATGACACATATACATATATATATATATATATATATATATATATATATATATATATATATATACACACACACACACACACACACACACACACACATATATATATATATATATATATATATATATATATATGTGTGTGTGTGTGTGTGTGTGTGTGTGTGTGAGTGTGTAACAATAGCAGTAGTAGTAGTAGCAGTAGTAATAATAAGAATAATATTAGTAGTAGTATTAATAATAATAACATTATCTCATTTTTATGAAATTTTAGATCAGTCAATAAAGTGCTCTTGGTGTGGGAGCCGCTCCACTACCACCGGTGAGTACAACCATCAGACCCCCCCGACACAGACACCAATCCCACCACCGATCCACCTGGCCCCCACTCCCCGCCGCTGGCAAAACCCAACCCCCCTACCAGTGGTTAAGCCTCTGTGCTCCGCTGTGTCTTCCTCTACAGAGGATGCTGGGGCACCACTACAGGCACCTCCAAACCAAGCTCACCTGGTCTAGTTGTAACCTGACTGATAATTGTTTGGTTGCCCTTTTTTGGACTGTAATTTGTGGCTGCTACAGTGGTGAGCACCAGTTAGCTCCCCAGCCAGAGACACCACATCCAACCTAGATAGCACTCTGATACAGTTCCATTAAATGAGAGAAGGGGGAAATAATAAGGTAAATAATTTAAATGGAACTGTAAGGTTGATGTTATCTACTCTGCCAGGAAAATCTGGTCAGAAAATCAGGAGTGAGTAAAGGTGCAGCCTTTGGAGAAAGGAAAATGTTTTTGCCTACTTTCAACATTTCAAAATGACACAAAATACAGAGCTGGCAGCTCTGAACAGCTTTATTTCAATTGCCTGTCCACTTGAATACATGTAGTAGATTTCTATATACTTTAGCGTCATTCACAAAATGGGATATCCTCTCAATATTACAAAATCTTTCTAGGCACAGAATTTGCAGGTATTAAATTGCAATTCACATGCACTGTAACTATTGCAAGTCCTTAGGTGCAGTTTTACATGTTCTGTAAGATATTTCATAGGAATGGGGTGTGGTGGGGGTAAATTTTAGCCTGCTGTGTGAGAACTTACAAATTAAAGGGCATGTAAAATATTGGGCAGCATTTAAAGATGAACTCAGGGCATTAAAAGAAGCTGCAAGTAAAAGAAGCTACAAATCAATGCCCTTGTATGTATATCTGGTAGATTTAGGGCTTGAGTTGTGGGTGGATGCGAGGGGACAGAATAATTGTTGAAAGAAATACAAAAAAACATCTCTGTTGTAAAACCACCATCCCCCTTAGACTTATTGTGTCATGTGTTACTTAGAACTAATCATGCTACTAAGTTTGATAAATAACAAACTTTAAATAACAGCAATTTACCACTCAGAATTATATTTTGTCATGTGTAAGGTTGCCAGATTTCATAAGTGAAATTCCCCCAATCAAATCTTGACACTTGTACAGTTTGGGAATATTCTGCCAGGGTGATGCTTATTCACGCAATCTGGCAACCTTGCGTGTGCAAACTCTCTCTCCACTGCTAAAAGCCGGTTATCTGGAAACACTGGCAGGTATGTTGGAGTTTAGCGATTGGTTGATTTGTCCTTCCTAGTGTTCACATGAAAGTTACGCCACTGCAGGTAATGCAAATTTTCAAAAGTTTCACACACTTTCAAAAATGGCCAAGAGAAGTTCGAGGAAATCTTTTGTCTTACTTTAAAAAAAAAAAGAGAGAACAGAATGAAAGATATTGTAATGACAAGTGTACAGTCACAACATGTAAATTTTTTAACAAAATAATTGTTCACGGCTTCGCCCATAAGATGCTTGGTGTATGGAACAACTTTTTTACACCACTGTTTAAGCATCCTTCATAGAAACAATCCAAATTTCCATTCCAGTAGAAAAAATGCATGTCTGTGACAGTGGGCGAGCAATCAAAAACTTTTTTATGATCAAAACGTGGATTCTTATCACAGAATTCATCATACAATATAATAACAGAGGGTAACAGGTGCATATTATGGCCATTCCCAACCCCCCCCCCCCCCCCCCCCCCAAACACACACATATGAGTACATAATGAATTAGATTTTGCATCACCCTTTGCAATATTCTCAAATTTGGTAAGTGTTACCAAAGACCACATATATGTGACAGATGGTTGCTCTAAATCATTTATACCCTGTTATGTTTGGTTTTGTTACATCAGCTTGAGCCTGCCCTATCAAAGCATCGGGGATAACCTCAGTCTATATGGATCAATGCTTGAACAGCGCATGAAAGTGTGTGAACACATACAAAAAGAGGACAGCCAACAGAGATGCATTACCTCAAATCACCCCTATTGTTTAACCAGAGAAATGGACACACACAGAACTTGCCTAAAAACCCATCTAGAGTGTCCTGAAAAGCAAAGCACAAGAACAGAATATTAGATGTCTCTATATGAAGCTAAAATGTAATCTTCTTAAAAACTGCGGATAACAGCTACAGAAAAATGAGGTAAACACTTCAGCAACCATTCAGTATCGCCACACAGAAGAAGAACAATGTATCAAGCCACTTTTCCTCGTCTTAACAATCAGAACATGAGGGTTGTCCTTACACACACAATCAGACCCATTACACCAAGAGAACATAATGCTTTTGTGAGAAAAAAAGAGACATGTTGTGCTATTGTGTTCAGAGTATGGATTTATATTATTTCTACGTGTTGGCTTTGTATGTTTCTTAAAGGTTTGTTTTAAACTGCCTCTGCAGATTCAAAGCAAATGAGATGTTCCATAGCATGATTTTTTACTATCCCTGAATCCAAATATGAGTGTCAAGTCATTTTTATTTGTATAGCGCCTGTCACAAAACACATGGTTTCAAAGCAGCTTACAGAAAATCAAGCATTAACAGAAAATTAAACTGTAATATCTAAAATGTCATCATTGTGTAGTTTGATCAAATACGATTGTGAATTGTGTTTAAAAATAAGTAATTAAATAGTAATTGCAATTAGAAACCCAGTGAGAAAGCCATGGGCGACTGTGGCAAGGAACACAAAACTCCATAAGCTGTTGGTTAATGGAGAAAAATAACTCACCGTGGGGGCCAGTTCCCCTCTGGCAATCATAATGAATGTAATGTCAATATTACGTAATTACGTATAGTGCAAGCCATGGTTTAAAAAAATTAAACTAAGTAAGTGTTAAGAGTTAGTGTTTAAACAAAGATTTTGTAAGAACTGTAAGACTAATGACTGATGTCTTTGAAGTTCATCCAAGATTAACTGCAGAAGTTCACATAGATGTATTGTCCTTTGTTAGTTGGCCGATGAAGTGTTTTGTTGGCAATTAATTGATGGCCTATGTATTTCATTATAAGAGTGTAATCCATCATTGGACCAAGGTGATGCAGGCAGAGATCAGTGAGGTGCATCACAGTTCAACCGGCTGGTAATTGTGAGGTCTATCCTTTTTAAGTCCAAGGTTCAGGCAATGGCATATGATGTATCGCATGTTTTGTGGTTGGAGTTGGCATCAGTTCATTCTCTGAAGTAATGTTTGGCTGGCACTGGCTGCATTTAGTTGTCATCACACAGCGACACATAGCAGTGGAGTCCTGCACGAAGCAGGAATGGAGCTGGATCCAGCTAGTTCTGGTAACCTCAGGATAGGAGTCCCAAGATTGAGACAGGGATACATATAGAATAATATTAGCATAGATGCCATTCAATTTATTGCAGAGTTGTAGATCATGATCAGTGTTTCTGTTTTCTGGTTCCAGCAGACCTAACTAAATCAGCCTAATTGTAAGTTGAAGGATAAATTAGGTGTATGCATGGCTAAGTAGTCTTTATTCTAGACTTAAACTGAGTTAGTCTCAAACAGTGCATCTCAAACAGTGTTAGGGAAACTATTCCATAATTTAGGAACCAAAAATGAAAAGGATCTACCTCCTTTTGTGGTTTTTAATATTCTAGAAACTATTAACATGCCAGAATGTTTCAATCGTAATGAATGTGATGGAATATAGTGTGGTAGAAGTTCACTTAAGTGCTGCAGAGCTAAACCATTCAAAGCTTTGTATGTAGTTAACAGAATTTCAAAATCAATATGAAATTTAACAGGTAGCCAATGTAATGATGATAAAATGGGGCCAATATGTTCATATTTCTTGGTTCTAGTCAGCACTCTGGCTGCTGAATTTGAACTAATTGAAGTTTATTTATTGATCTTGCTGGACATTTCGGCATCAGCAACAGAGATAATGTGTTTTCATTTAGCAATATTTCTTAGGTAGAAGAATGCTGTTCTACAAAAATTGGTAATTTGATTTGCAAAAGACAAACTGGTATCAAATATAACACATATGTTCTCCACTGTTGAAGACAATGTAACAGTTCATCCATCGAGAGTCAAATTATATTTTATGGGCTTGTTTTTAGAGGTTTTTGGTCCAATAATTTGTACCTCTGTTTTATCGAAATTGAGTAGAAGGAAATTTCTGGCCATCCAATCTTTGATTTCATTGATACACTCTGCTTATTTGGAGAGTAAGAAATATAAAGTTGGGTATCGTCGGCACAAGAGTGGAAACTTATTCCTCGATTCCTGATAATATCTCACAGGGGAAGCATATACAAGGAGAAAAGCAGAGGCTTTTCCTGACTGGAATTTTTTATATACTATTTCTGTAGAAATTAACATAGCTGGGAGGACACTACCTTTTCTAGTATTTTTGACATAAACAGGGGATTTGAAATAGGTCTATAATTAGCCAATTCTCCAGGATCAATTGTGGCTTCTTAATAAGTGGTTTCATAACTGCCATTTTAAAGTTTCTTAGGACATGTCCTAAAGATAGCGAGGAGTTAATAATATTAAGAAGAGGTTCTGAGATTACAGGGAATACCTCTTTTAAGAGCTAAGTTGGTATTGGATCCAACATACATGTCGTGTGCATTTTGATAAGATTTGTTAGCTTTTCATGACAGCGAAGGTTAGAAATTGCATGTAAGGAAAATTACGAGACACTGTTTTCTGAGTTACTTTGACAGATGATTGCATAATTCAAATTTTATTTCTGATTATTTCAATTTTATCAGTAAAGAAATTCATGAAGTCATTACTATTGTGCTGCAACTGAATATCTGGTTCAGTTGAGGCTTTATCCCTAAACAATTTAGCCACAGTACTGAATAAACACCTAGGAATGTTGTGGTTATTTTCTGAGTTTACTAAAACATACTGACCTGGCAGCTTTTAGTGCCTTTCTGTAGCTACAGACACTATCCTTCCATGCACTGTGAAATATGTCATCACTCTGCGGAAGAATTTCTATAGTATCAACATCAACTGCATATGACAGAATTAAATCTAGCATATGATTATGCCGATGATTATGCTGTATTATTTTATGCACAGCACTGTTGCCACACGATTGGCTGATTTGATAATTTCATGAATATGTAGGTGTACAGGTGTTCCTTATCAGTTTCACAGTGAGTGTACAATCGTAAAGCAAGTTTTTCATCAAATTCATGACATACTCTGAAAGTATGGGAATTCGGTCCCGATGATTATTTATGACAAAATTTTGTTGGATGCATATTTTCAAACCTTAATCTCAAATATTCTTTTATCCTGAACCAATTATAAATGCTTTAAATCTACTTGCAACAAAGAGAGCTGGCATTTTTATGGGAGATTCTTCTGTATAAATGCATGTTAGACCTAAACAATGAGTCTTGGAAGAGAGACCACAGAAGACCAGATGTGCATCAGAGATCTCAAGAACTCACATCCTGCTGCACATGGGCACCCATGTATACATGGAAGAATGCTCTGACAGGCAACCAAAGTTGAGAAGAGGACGGTTGATAAGCAGAGAGAAGAACATAGAGGAGAGAGTCACCTGATACAGCCCTCATCAATAAAAAGACCAGAAAAACTGATCACTCATGGGTGTTCAAGGTTGACACATACAAGTAACAGGCACCATGATGGTACAAGACACACCAGCCATATACCCTGACAGTCTTGCAACAACCCAAATGTGCAGAAGACTCTGAATGAGGCATGCTCTTGCATATGATGTGCATTTATTCCAATAAATGTGACATATTCCACACTTTTGTAGCATTATACGTTCACTGAAAGTGAGGTTAGTTCTGAGAACAGGTAATCATTTATTTGCAGATGCCACTTGGTTTGATATTTATTTAGGTGTGGCTTAAAGGGATAGCTTATACAAAAATGAAAATTCTGTCATAATTTACTCCCTCTCATGTCATTTCAAACCTGTATGACTATCTTATGTGAAACACAAAAGGAGATGTTTTAATAAATGTAGTGGCTTATTATTTTGGGTGAATTAAGTGTTTAAATACTGTAAGTCCACTAAAAGCTCTTTAAAGTCAGCTCCTTAAAGTCTAAGAAATGAACTCACTAGTTGTCTGAGTTTGCATGGTAACGAATGTAATGCAAAGTGAAATAATGAAAATATGCTGAACCTGGTCAATATTGTGTCTAAAGAATCTAATAGCAGCAGCCCTCCTGTTTACCAAGCACATTGACACAATACACTATTGATCTGGTCTCTCTCCTATCTCTCATCTCTTCTGGCCGCAGGAAACTCTCTAATTAAATAATGCTATGGGGGTTGAAGGACAGCCAATCTTTACTGGGACAATGGCTCTAGAATAGACTAAAGAAAATGTGGCTTAGACAGAAAAATTCTTGGTATAGATTCACATCAGTTAAGGGAGCGAGATAGAAAGGAGCTGAAATACAGTCTTTTTGCAAGAAACCCAACATAGCACATGCATTTATTTTTCAGTGATCCCAAAATATATTTAGATTCTTTTGGAAAGACATTTTCTCAGAATGAACTTAACTTTTCTTTTAACCATTGCAATTACTCTTAAACAACTGGTCATTCCCCTTCAAGTTCACACAGGTGTCCTAGCAGAGTAACCGTTTAGTGTAGTTAATCACATTAACATTGGACAAGTACCATTTATAACGGCAAATATTGTTTTATCATTTGAAACATATAACAGTGTGCTTGTGCTATATTTCTTTAAAAATAAAGACCAATCGGTTTGATTTTGCATTTGTTTTATAATGCAATGCCATTTCTAAATTTTTAATTGTGGCTTCAGTATCCAAATTCTTTTTGGGGCCACTTTGTATGTTGTTTTTTGTTTATAAAAATTAGGAGATTGAAAGCAATGCATTAAAACATAATATTAATAGTGAATATTTTATTTTATTGATAAACCTGAACTGTAAAAATGGATTTCCAGCAATTGTTACCTTAAGAATCTATTTCTGTCAGACCCATAATAACTTAATTGGTGTAACCTAATGAAGCCAGGTTGATTCAGTGATGTTAAATGGCCTATTTTTGACTTGAGTGAAAACAGTTACATTTGTTCAGTGTTTTGTTTTTTAACAGTATTTTTAAACATGAAATCTGCAAATAGTTAAAAAAAATCTTCTAAATTACTATAGCAACTTAGTTGATAATGTCATACTGAGTAGGCTATACACTCACTGAGCACTTCATTAGGAACACCTGTACACCTACTTATTCATGCATTATCTAATTAGCCAATCATGTGGCAGCAGTGACATGTGTAAAATCACACAGATATGGGTCAGGAGCTTCAGATAATGTTCACATCAACCATCAGAATGAGGCAAAAATGTGATCTCAGTGATTTTGACCATGGCATGATAGTTGGTGCCAGACAGACTGGTTTGAGAATTTCTGTAACTGCTAATCACTTTATTAGGGGATTTTCGCACAAAACAGTCTCTAGTGTTTACTCAGAATGGTGCCAAGAACAAAAAAACATCCAGTGAGCGAGAGTTCTGTGGACAGAAACACCTTGTTGATGAGAGAGGTCAACAGAGATAGGCCAGACTGGTTTGAGCTGACAGAAAGGCTATGGTAACTCAGATAACCACTCTGTACAATTGTAGTGAGCAGAACAGCATCTCAGAATGCAAAACACATTGAACCATGAGGCAGATGGGCTACAACAGTAGAAGACCATGTCAAGCACTTCATTAGGACCATAGTGTTCCTAATAAATTGCTTAGTGTGTGTATATAGGTCTTCATGCATGAAAATAAATAACTGCCTTTATATTTTAGGAAGGGGCCTTCACAAGGAAATTATCATATTTGGGGGTCCTTGGCATAAAAAAGTTTGAAAACCCTTGCATTAGAGCAGTGGTTCTCAAACCTGTCCTCCATGCCCCTCAACATTACACATTTTGGAAGTCTTCTCAATCAAACATACCTGATTTAACTCATCAGCACGTTAGTGGAGACTCCAAGACTTAAACTGGGTGTGTCAGGAAAGGGTGGCCACCAGGACCGGTTTGAGAACCACTTCATTATGAGGCTTTTCCACTGCACGGTACAACTCGACTCACCTCGACTCTGCTTGCTTTTTAGGGGGTTTTCCACTGTGGATAGTACCTGGTACCTGATACTTTTTTTAGTACCACCTCGGTTGAGGTTCCAAGCGAGCCAAGCAGATACTAAATGTGATGTCAAAATCCTGCAGATCACTGATTGGTCAGGGAGAATTGTCACTACCAGCGTCACTGGATTTCCAACACGCGACATCAACCCGCTAGTTTTGAAGTTATAAACAGCGATAGCAGTATCATTTGTTCACGTGACTTTCGAATTGTGAAAAAAGAAATGGCTGTGCGCAAAACCACACCATGGTCAATGGTGACGAGGTGCAGACGGTCCACTCATTATCGATGAGCGAAACGAAAAAGTCTCTCAGGAAGTGTATCAGCTGTTGGCCACACATGGCTACCACTGGACCTACCAACAGTGTAGGGAAAAGTAAAAAAAACAAACTTAAAAGTGGCCACAGAACCATCAAGGAAAAGTGGAAGTGGTTCGACCAAATGGACGCTATCTAAACTGGTGAGCATTGGGAGGGAGAGTGCCCTGGACTGGTATGATGGTATGGTATGGTATGTTTTGTTATGTTAACTCTATACTCTGCTTGAAAGCTTCACTTTATTTAGTTGACCAGCTACTGGAAGCTTGCTTCTAAAACAACCCGGCCAATTTAACTGTTACACTTGTGTAAAATCACCATGCAACAACTGCTTTATGCAGCACAATGAGCTAATAGCTAACAGCTAGCAGTTGTATTATTGTTTTGGTCAGTTTGTCTTGTGTTTAAGATGATGTCATGGCAGTAGAGGCAGTGCAACTATGACGATCAGACTACAGTCCCACCCACTTTGAGGTGGCACTTAACTGCAGTGGAAATGCAAGCTCAGAAAAGTAAAGCGAGTAGAGTTGAGGCGAGTCAAACTGTAAAGTGCAGTGGAAAAGTGCCATTAGAACTCATACAAGGTGTATTAAAGCTCCGTCTTACTACAGTGACAGTCACCACAATCTGTGTGATCTTCCTTCCATTTAAACACTGGCAGGGATGACAGACATTATGAAGACAATGGGTAGTCATCTGAACTATTGCGCTCATCATTTATCTGTGAATGGTGCAGTCACTATCACTCCTGAAACCAAAACTGAGTGGTTCAGGCAATCTGGCTCCATCTTTTTGTGCCATATAATGGGACTCTCAGACAGTTCCCATGCCAACAAATATACTTAAAAAGCTAGTGTGGGGATTGAGTGGCACTGCAGAGACAGACGAATGTTGAACTCCCTTGGCTCTCTGTCTGTTAGTAAAGCTATCCACCTACTGTAGAGGGAAAAACAGCACATTAGAAAAAGTAAAATACTGGGCTTTTATACTTTTGGGACATTTTCTGACATGTTTTACTGTGTCTACTTGATTTTATGTTTTTTTTTTTTGCACAATGCTCTGCAAGCTAATTTTATAAAACCTGACAAGTCACATGTTCATTTTGTTCATGATAATGCAATGATTTTCAATTAATGTTTGAAAAGAATTGCAATAAAACTAGGTCAAGGGAGCCAAGACATCGCTAGAATACAAAATGATAAAAAGACAATTGAGACAGTATGCAGGCTTAAATAAAATTGCTTTTCAAAAAAATTCACACCCAGGGGCAAGGGCAGCCTTTTCTGTGACTTACATAAGGGAGCAAAAATTTAAGTCAACTTTTAAGGTCTCAATAAAAAGCAAAGCTACTTCAAAAAGAGTTTAACAGAAGAATTTATTTGGAGATGTAGCCAAAGACTACGCATAAAAAAAGCTTTGGAATTATTTTTTTAAAAGTTGCATTTCATAAAACCCTAGCCAGGTGAACTGTGATTTCTGAAATGGCTATTTTGTTTATATACATTTTATATATATATATCCTTTTTTTATTCTGCAGAATATAAAAAAGATATAGGGGTTTGGAAAGATGCAGGGATGAGTAAATCATTACATAATTTAACTTTTTGGGTGAACTTTTCCAGTAAGAGATTAGACTTTTTCTGTTGGACATGCCTTACTGGTGTTTTCAAAACATTCAGAGCAGCTCAGACATTAAAACGGACAGCAACTCATTAGTACCAAATTTTAAATTACCAAATGGCAGGAAAGAAGGACTGGAAATGGTCATTTTCTCTGTAGGTATAATGAGATAATTACAACTCTCCTCTGCACCAAGGTTCAGTGGTGATGTTTGACAGAATTAAATTACAGTGTGACAATGTCAATAAATCAGCAGATAAGACAGTACTTCTGTTTTATTTCCCTGCAGAGAGAGCACAGTGGAGTGCTGAGTGTTGTGTGGTTTCTCTTCCTCTTTCTCCACTAGGATGGTCTGATGGAAAACCTAGTTTAAGCTTGTGTGTTTTGGAACATGGTAGCTGGTTTCTATCTAGTCTAAACTGTTCCAAGCTGGCCACAAGCTGTTCTGCCAGCTTAAAAGACTACCAGCCCTACCAAGATGGTCTACCTGTAACACAGCCACCAGATTAAAGGAAAAGTTCACCCAAAAATGAAAATTCAGTCATAATTTACTAAATTTCATATGGGTTTGAAGCAACATGAGGGTGAGTAAGAGATGACAGAATTTTCCTTTTGGGGTGATCTATTCCTTAAACATGATTTTCCAGCAGGAGAGTGTTGCTCCATCACCTCAGCCACACCCGGTATCATTGCAGCAGTTCTACAAGGGACTTTGCACACAACTAATTAATCGCTGAATATTTCCTGTTTGCAGGCTGTGTTTAAATCTCCAGTCATTTAGCATGGACGGCCCTTTATGGAGTCTGCCATATTTACTATCATTGTGTTGCTCTCAGCAGTCAAGCAGTCATTCGCTCACTCAAAATCCCCTAGGCCTCGTATGGAGCTAATCCAATCTCCTCCACCATGCTGTCACAGCTGTGAGAGGGAGTGGACCAGCAGATGATAGTGGAGCAACAGAGCATCCACCAAACTAACACCTGCGCTCACCATGTCACAGTGTACACCTGCTCCATGAACAATTACAACGGGCATTACAGCATGGAGAGCCACTCCAGTGATGAAACCTTTGCACATCATGGATAATTACAAAAGGAGTGATTCATGGAACGACATGACTCTTGTACCCTGTGCAACCCAAGAAACATGTGAAGTCATAATGGGAGAAACAAAGACCCCATTAACACCTGGTTTCAACATTCATCTCTGGTCCCCTTACAAGTGGTCAGCGCTAAATACAGGTCAAAACGTCAGAAATGCATGTTAATGCTAATGCATCCTGATGCGTCCCAGAAAACAGTGAATAACTGCCTACTTACCAATCAAACATCCATTGTGCTTAAACAGGGGTTGTAAAGCTGAAGTATGTACATTTCTGTGCCACTAGCAGCACCAAACGGAATTGCAAAAATACGTATACATTATTTTCAGGCAGCTTTCTCAAATACTCCCCCTGTTCGCTGTTGATAGAACTAACAGATAGTTCCACCCCAAACTCACGCCATTGGACAAGTGAGTCAGTTTTGTTTGGTCAGGCGGTCGGGATACTTGAACATACAGCATATTTTTATAGCGCAATAGAGACATTCTGCATACAGTTTTCTGGGAATAGTTGTCTCTCCATTTTAAGATGGAATAGCAGAAAGAATTTTAGAACTGAAAAAGTTGAACACTTCAGCTTTAAACAGGTTCAATACAAGTTACGCTCATTTGACAGTTTCAACAGAATACTTAAAAGCTTTTAAAAATGATAAGCTTTACATTTCAGCCTTTAAACCCCCCCAAAAATTGGATGAGTTTATTTCCATTGTAAGTGCCTCACTCTAACCTTGATTTTTGCTTTTTTTTTAAAGAAAAGAAAGGAACAAATAATTTTGTGTAGTAATCAGCATTATGCCACAAATGCTGTCAATGAAGCTTAACTTGTATTGACTTATATTGTATTGATTTAAAAGAAAGCAATCATCTACGTATTGATTTAAATTTCACAGAAAATCTTCATTATTTCTGATATCAACATTTACGCAATCTATCAATTACGCAAATCATGTAACTCAAACACATCTGAAATGTATTTCTAACAAGCACTCAATAAAAAAGTTTGTTCAAAGCATCACATTTGTGGTGAGATGAAAATTATGTATTTGGGAGAAATGGAGCAGCAATTTTTCCCGTAATTTCAACATGCACAAATTTAGTCACAAATTCTGTCCTCAAAAACTAGACTGTCCTCAAATCTGATGCATATGTGATGCATGTTACAATCAGTTGTAAACAGTAATCGGTTTTGGCTGACCACTTGTGATTAGATCACCCAACACAGATGTTTAAGTTTCAGAGAGTGTGAGATACTGATATTGTTGGATTTCTCCAACTCAATGAACCTCTGAAAAGAATTGTATGAACATAAAAAAGAGAAAGTTCTTGAAAAATGAGTGCTGCTGGTGGACAGATGCAGGCAATAAAACTGTTCAACCAGCCGTGTCGTAAGTTCTGCAACTGAGACTCTTGTGGCCCTCTTTAGAATTGATACGTTTACTATATGCAGTTTTCTGGAAGAGCTCATGAGTTGCTGCTGCTCAATGACTCACTGAGTCAGCTCCACAGACCCAGTGAGACATATATAGAGGAAAATGGGAGTACATTATTTTGTCTGTGTACTTCAAAATTTGTCAGCTTGTTAGAGAGACAGATGAACCATTATGGAAACATGTTAAAATGAGTTATATATCACAAAGCTAAGCAGAAAACAAATGTTAGAGATATGTCTTCTTGACACATAGTTCCTGTTCTGAAACACACAGAACTCTGTTAAACCATTTTGCCATGAAAACAGCATACACATCAGCATCAGCATCAGGGTAGAGACTTGCACCAAAATAAGGCTATGAGGGACAGAATTACAGTTCCTGTTGTGTACTAGGTATGGGGTGTACTAGGGTGTCGACAGTTTCGCTGACAAAACTTTTAAAAACACCAATTTCCAGTAGACTAAAAACTTAAGAAAAACTTGGGTTGTGAAAATTAGACTTGACTTATGACCAAAAGACTGTAGTACATATTTTATGCACTGTACTTTCCTCCTACACATCCTCATTTTCATTAGTGTTAAATTACATTTGCCAACTACCCTGACTGAAATTCATGGTAGGACAAGCTTTTTAAATCTAGTACAGTGTCCATAAGTGTTTGTACCTCAAAAACAATCACAACCCTGCCGGAAAACAGCTGAACTCGTCAGGCTGGTATGGTTTGCTGGTTTTAGAGGGGTTTTAGGCTAGGAGAATAGGCCAGCTATTCCAGGTTGGGCAACCAGTTTAAGCCAGCTGGTTGACCACCTAAACCAAATAGGAGACCAGCTAGGCCAGGCTAAAAGACAAGTTTACCAACTTAAACCTGCAAAGACCAGCAAGCCAGCTGGTCAACCACCTAAACGAGGTGAGCACCTGTTTGGCCAACCTAAGCAACCAGCTATACTAGCAAATTAGCTTGTTGACTGCATAAACCAACTCCACACTAGTTTGGCCAGGCTAAGAGACCAGCTAAACCTTAAACCAGCTATACCTTATATATCTTAAACCAGTAAAGACAAGTCTTTTTATCAGGAAAATCTAATTTTGTTTGTACAGTTACTATTTTGACTGCCATCCACTCTCTACTTAAGCATCTTAGCTGTTTGGGAAATAATCACGGTAATGACCTTCTCACTGATATTTCTCTTTGACATGTATTTTTCTCCTGGCACATTGTTTTATGTGTTGCCAGGGTACCCAGGTGTGCAGCCTGAAGAGCCCAGCTGTGTGTGCTCAAGCTTCAGTGTTTTTAATCAGAGAAAACCTCCCACTGTCACAGTCTGTCACAGCCCACAGGAACCTCAGCAAGGCGTGCAAGCGAAGAGCTTTCCTCGACATGCATCGCTGCCACAGGCTGGGATATGAGCACTCTACAACTCTCAACAAAAGTTTACAGGCACCAGCCCACTTCAGTCACAATGGTGGAATTTTTCAAGATATACTGTATATATAGAGAGTTTTTGGTTGGAATTATATTTTAGATCAAATGCATTAGATACTGCAATGACACTAGAATTTCTGTGTTTAAAAGACTTACATGGCTGGTCATCAGCTTATGTTTCGTCATGAATGCTGGTCCCAACCATAGGATTCCGGTGCACCTAACAGGCTGCTTGTTCAACCAGCTTTTATATTATAATATCATACTGGTCAACCAGCTTAACCAGCTTCCCAAGTTTTACTAGTGAACAGCATGGCTGTGATGGTCCATCAAGTAGACGAGCAATAAACCAACTTTATTTAGATTATGGATGGATGGATGGATGGATGATGGATGGAAAAACAGCATGCCTATTCCACCAACTACACCAACACCCAACTAGCACAAACCAGCTAAAACCAGCATAAGCTAGTATAGACCAGCATGGAATTTGATGCTAGTCCAAGCTAATCTTATCAGCAGGGTTGTTTTTGATAGAGGGATGTAAAAAATTGTATGAACCAGCATATGAACTGAAATATGTTTTCCAATATGTTTTCAATAGAGCTAGATAATTGAGTTTTACGTCATGCTAAGCAGTTCTCTAATAAAGGTAATAACTATCTTTAGAAATAATGTGAAACGGAGACAATCTCCAAAGATTATTGATATGAGGGACAATAATAATCTGTCCTTAACTCTAGAAGTCTGTTCGCTTGAATTCTGCCGTTTGATTTTTCACTTCATATAGTGTATGCCACAGAGGGCCTTTACATTTGTACCACAGCTCTTAATAATGAAGCCAGTGACGGAACAATAACGGTTGCGTGTGGTCTCCCACACTGCCTTTTAATCTCATATGCCCCTACAGTATATATCTCCTCTTTTCTCATTCACTCTCACTCTATCTCTCCTTTCTTTCTGTGTGCTCAGCATTCATAGAGCTCAGCAGTGTGAAACTGGAAATCTATTTGAAATTCAGCCTCCGCACTCCATGTTGTGTTGGAATGACCCATTATTTCACACTAGGGCAAACTGTGCGAATTCATAAATATAAATAAGCAGCTTCACACCCCTGCCTCTCAAAGCAGCACGCCACACACAAAGAAGGCCTGATGAATTCAATCACTGAGTGAAAAATACTGGGGCAATTATACAGAGGGCATTTGATGGGCAAGGGGCAACTGTAACTCACTTCACCCACCAGACCTGTGGGGCGAGAGTTAGAACTTTATATTTTATTCAAATTTAAGCATCTTTAAATCATATCAGGTGTGGGTTGCAACTTCACTAGTGGAGAAGTTTGAAGTCAATTAAGGGAAAGATGTCTGCTAGTGTTAAGCTTTATCTTTGTTTATGTGTGGAAGAAAACAAACCGAAACAACTTAAATTAGCATAAAATTTAAAATAACTTCTTTTTCATGTTTAAAAATAGCTAGAAGCTGTTTAAATTCGTAGCTATGACATTGACAGTGCAGAGACAATTAGCTAGTAATTTCTGTAGGCAGCTCAGTGGCAAAGAGTGGTCCGTCACGCATTTTGACAACATCAGAATTTTATATAATCACATTTGTCTGCCAGTAAAAAGAATGTGCCCAAAATTCATCACTCTACAGTATGGTCATTTGATTTGTCACTCAAGGTATTTTAATAAACTACAGTCAGTTAATGCTGGAAAAATCCATTAGTGAAATATGCCAATCTAATTATGCACAGGGATGTGAATTAGCGGGTTGTCCTGGTAGCAGATTACCTCGTGCATAGACACAGCTTGACTCATCATATTGCACATTAAATCTAAAGTAATGTAACTTACAAAGGTCAAGCTGTTTTGCCTGATAACACTCACATTCTGCACATCAATTATGATTCTCTGTGGCCAAAACAATTATGGGTCTCTCTTTTTCAGTTCTACTTTAGTCAAAGTGTGTGTGTGTGTGTGTGTGTGTGTGTATTTACATGCACTGGCCACTTTATTAGGTACACCTGTACATCTACTTATTCATGTGATTATCTAATCAGCCAATTGTGTGGTAGCAGTGCAATGTATAAAATCATGCAGATGTGGTTCGGGAGCTTCAGTTAATGTTCACATCAACCATCAGAATGGGGTAAAAATGTGATCTCAATAATTTAGACCATGACATGATTGTTGGTGCCAGATGGGCTGGTATGAGTATTTCTGTAACTGCTGCTCTACTGGGATATTAATGAACAATAATTTCTAGAGTGTAAAGAGAAAAAAAAAAGGAAACATCCAGCGAGCGGCAGTTCTGTGGGGGGAAAGGCTTGTTAATGACAGAGGTCAGAGGAGAATGGCCAGACTGGTCGGAGCTGACAGGAAGGTGATAGAAACCCAAACAAACATGTGCTACAACTGTTCTATGCTGAAATGCATATCTGAACATACAACATATAGAACACTGAGGTGGATGGGCTACAGCAGCAGAAGACCCCAACAGGTACCACTACTGTCAGCTTAGAAAAGGAAACTAAGGCTGCAATGGGCACAGGCTCACCAAAACTGGACAGTAGATGATTGGAAAAACATTGCCTGGTCTGAAAAATCTGGATTTCTGCTGAGATACACAAATGGTAGGCTGCAGCCTCAGTTTTCTGTTCTTGGCTGACAGAAGTTGAACCCAGCATGGTCTTCTGCTGTTGTTGCCCATCCACCTCAAGGTTCTAAATGTTGTGCATTCTGAGATAAGATTCTGCTCACTACAATTGTACAGAGTGGTTATTTTAGTTACAATAGCCTTTCTGTCAGCTCTAACATGTCTGGCCATTCTCCATTGACCTCTCATCAACAAGGTATTTTAATCCACAGAACTGCCACTCACTGTTTGTTTTTTCTTTTTCATACAATCCTCTGTACACTCTAGAGTCGCGTGAAAATCCCAGGAGATCAGCAGTTCCAGAAATACTCAAACCAGTCTGTCTGGTACCAGCAATCATGCCAAGGTCAAAATCATTAAGATCAAATTTTTTCTGATGGTTGATGTGAATATTAACTGAAGCTCCTGACCCATATCTGCATGATTTTATACATTACACTGTTGCCACCTGATTGGCTGATTAGATAATCGCACGAATACATAGATGTAGAAGTGTACCTAATAAAGTGGCGTGTGTGTAAACAGTAGCTGAGCACACTTTAACACAAAGTGTTAAAACAGTGTGACACATCAAATCTGTTAAGTCTTGTTTAGCTTGAAGTTAAACACACCCAAATGCAAATGGTGTACAAATTTGGTGCTTCATGATGACATTGGAACATTGTTACTAATGTGCTAATGAACATGTCTGAAATGAAATAGCATCCCACTTTTTTGCTGTGAATAACAAGCATTCTGTAAAAACAGTTACAAAACAGTTGGAGACCTGTGGAACATACTACTAAAAGTGTTGTGTATCTAATACTCTGATTTATCGTTGGCCTTTACATAGTTTTAATAAAGCAGCAGTTATAGATAGACAGACAGACGGACGGACGGACAGACAGAGAGACAGATAGATAGATAGATAGATAGATAGAGAGAGAGAGAGAGAGAGAGAGAGAGAGTCAATGCTGAATAATACACAAGAGGAGGTGGTGTAAGTGTACTGTGAGGAGTGCCATCTAAATCAGTAAAATATAAAGGGAGGTTACTGGGTAATCGGGGATTTCATTTACAGTATGTGTATATATGTAAAATATGTGTGAGTTTGTGTGCCTGCGAATGACTGTGTCACAGTGAGACAGAAATGTCTGAATCTCTTACATCAGTAGAGAGGCTAAGTAAATGCCTCAGACCATATCATGAAACAATCTGCACAGCCGTCCAGTCAGACCAAAGCATGCGTTTCAGCAAAGCAGCATGAAATAGGGCCAGGGTCAATAGGAAATTTATTTTTCTGTGCTGTATCTACAGAAATGCCAACTCTCTTCAAAGAGTCACACTGAGGAGGACTGGGGTTTGTCTTGTCTGTTCATCACAGATAGTCTCTGTCAGGGGATGTGTCAGAGAGGACCCAAAAGCAGAGGTAACAGTTCAATTGGATTTATTAATCAAACACAAAAGGTTCTTTAACAAAGCAAAGTCAAGCACAGGCGATCTTTCTCCCCCGAGACACAGGCAGAGGCCAAGGAAACCTCCTCCACATGAACTAGGCACCAAACGGGCAAAGGCGGCTTCAAACGTGAACAGAAGGTAACTACACTTCTGAAACTAAACGGCAGCCAGCTCCAACTGCACAAGTGTGCACAGATAACATAGACAGTAAACAATACCTATACACTTGACAGTAACAAACACAACGATGAACCGATATCGGATATGACACATGCAAGGGCAGGTGTTGCTCACAGCTGAAGGTTGTAATTATCAGAGTTCCCATGGAAACGCTGATTCAGCATGCCAGTGGCACCTGAAACACATAAGGGCAAAACATAAACACGCTTTGACAAAAACAGACAAGGAACGATGATGCCATGGTCCTCATCAGGCGAATCACACAACCTGGTATGGTGCCAGGACCATGACATCACCGGAGAGTGCACAGCGGTTACATGCGCATGGTGGTCCCAAATAACCAGACCTGTGCGCTAACACAAAGGGGGTATACAAAACACTGAGGCAGGCCGATACTGCCACGTTCCATCAGGCAGAACCCCAACCTGACAAGGTGACAGGACCATGTCTCGGGAGAGGGCTACAGAGTTGATAGATGGTAGAAAGGAGGGAAAACCAGACACGAGAGCCACATGATTAAAGATTAAAATCCCAACATCCTGGGCCCTCACCTTTTTAATTATTAAATGCTAAATTTACATTCTTCTATACCAGTGTTTCCTATTTTAGTCTTATTTACACCTGCAGCCCCATCAGTAAAGCTACATTGACAATAAACCAGAAATGTGTTCCTTTTAACTCATAATTTACATGATAAAATTTAAGTTGACAATTACAGGTACACCCACAAATAAAGATTCTGTTATCGTTTACTCACCATTATGTTTTCCAAACTCTTAACACTTACTGTGGAACACAAAACAGATATTTATTTTTTCTATACAGTAACAGTGAGTGTTAACTGAGGCTGTCAGTCCCTAACATGCAGCCTAATATAGAATTTTGTGTTCTCTGCAAGACATTATATCATACAAGTATGGAACACCTTCATGTTGTTCCATACAAGTATGGAACAACATGAAGGTGTCTAAATGATGGCACAATTTACCTTTTTGGGTGAAGTAACCCCTTAATATTATTAAAATGGCCATTATGACAATGATTTGTACCTTTACACTAAAAACAATCAATACTTTGGGTGAAAAACATAATCACTATGTACTTGCGTCTTACAATATATGACACCTATATGACACCTGTTTGTCACAAATGTTGACACTTCTAGGGGTGCAGAAAAAAAAAAATAAAATATCACCTATTAGTGGATCAAACCCAGTACATGCACATTTTATTTTATTTCCTTAAAAAGAAAATAAATGTGTTACGACAGTAACTACAAATAAAAATTTAAAATTCACAAGATTATTTGCAATTAATTATTATTATTATTATTATTATTAATAATTAGGGCTATCAATAATTATTTTAGTCAAATTATTATAAGTACATAATTATATATAATATAATTATTAGTTTTTTAGTCAAATTAATTACATTAGATGCTGATTAATTGAGCAAATAAAATCATAACAAATCACATACATCAATCTTTGCTGAGAAAAGCCCCAAAGAATTAAATATAAAAACATTAAAAAATATGGTAACACTTTACAAAAAGGTTCCATTTAGTTTACATTAGTTAATGCATTAGGTATCATGAACAATTAATAATATATTTTTTATAGCATTTATTCATCTTTGTTAATAATAATAATTAATAAATGCTGTATTGTAATGTAAGTATTGTTCATTGTTAGCTCATGTTAACTAATGTAACCTTATTGTAAAATGTTACCAATATATAATATATAATATATTTGATCATTCAAATAATTCACAGACAATACATTATTGTGACAGTCATAAAATAATTGATTAGATAACAAAAAATGGCTTTACAAGTCAATAATAAAATAAGTTTTAGAGGTTTTAAAAAAAAGAAACCAAATCAACATCTTAGCAGATACCCACTGGAACCCCCTTAAAATACCCACTGGAACACACGTACCCCCCTAGTTGAAAATCACTGAGTTACTCTTGCTGAAATCCACTCTATAACACTACTCCAAATATAGTTTGGTTAAACACGACACTTGGACATTACGAGCAGGCAGCTGTATGAGTCTGCTCCCTGAATAACACTTTGTCAGGATTGCCTGTGGTTCTTCATCGATTTATCTGTGAGCTGTACGAGAGCCCACAGTACACAGCAAGCGGCGAGACAGATCAGAAATGACTTACAAAGAGTTTAAAGGATGTATAGAAATTTTTGAAGACTGAATACCAACTCCAATAATCAAGAGAGGTATTTTATTTATTTTATGAGCATTGATTGAATGTGTTGGGGGGGGGGGAGAGGAAAATCATTTTTCAATTTTCACTATGACGGAGTTTAATTAGACTGTGTATGAGACAGACAATAGTATAATATTCAAAAGGAATGATTAATTTGAAATATGAAGTATGATTCATTTGCAGTCATTCTCATTTTACGGCCCCGTTTATGAATGGTATTCACATACAGATTTGTGCTTTCTCTAACAGACAAAATAGAAGAAAGAGAACATATGCTGGATTTGTTATTATAATTACACATAAGAGATGCTACAGACAGCAATACAGATCGGGAAAATGCCAGTAAAATTGCCACTAATAGCTGGCACTGACAACATAAGCTATGCAGGCCCTGCATTGTTCAACATATATCTGCCTTCTCCTGTCCCACACTGAATGTGATGGTCTTTGAATCAAGAGCTTGGAACCAAATTCAAATTGCAAGCACCTTTCATCCCAGGGGCATTCGCTGTGGGTGAGATCCTGTGAAGGAATTTTTCCAGCTGCTCATGAATTCATTATTCACTCTGTCACCTCCTCCAGGTGCTGCAGAGATACGGCACTCGTTGACATTCTGTAGCCAAGGTGCACCATCAATTCAGTAGACCTCCAAGCGGCTTGCCAAAGGAGAGAAGACTTCATACGATATTGAAGATGGGTAAGGAGTCGATATGGTTCACTCACCTTGTTATAACCTGACCAGGGGCCATGGCTTCCTCCTGGGAGCCATTGTGAGCTGCTGTCACATGCACTATGAAAACTATAAATGCATAAGGTCGGATGTGTTGGTGAGAGAGGGCTTGCAGAACAGTACAGGAATTATGAGAGCACAGTCAAGGTCACGAAGCAGACATGTTCAGTGTCAACGAGACAAAGGATCTATGGAGGAACGTATATGCAGTACACATGTTGAAATTGCAGTGGGCTGAGATGTTGACATATGCTGCACACATGTCAAGAAGGAAGCAAATGAGATGTCCTTTAAAAAAGAATGGCAATGCACACACATGCATAACATAAGCTTGCACAGAAATAATCTCTGCCCCACATTTTAGTCTCGCAGAGCCATAGTAAAAGGCAAAAGGTCTGGTTGACATCGCAGTTTATTCTGGTCAAAAACAGCCCCATTTAGCCTATAATGTATTTAGACACTTTTCCACCATTGGGGTGAACAGTTTCTTTTTCCATCATAGTACAGTGAAATCGTGCTCATGGGGAAATGCTACTGGAACCGTTACTCAACGTGCTCTGAACCGTTCCGGCCCAATGATGGACAAGTGCTTTCTGTGTGGTGTTTAGGGGTGGGATTATCTGAAATAATACCACAATATACTGACTGGCAGGAAAATAATTATTCATATAAATGCCCTGTAGACTCCATGAACGTTTATAGAGAGGAAATAAGGAAAACAGCAGGAAAAATTGTACAGACTTTGCGATCAGAATCTACGCACATCCAAAAGTTAGTACAAAGTATTTCACACACATACTCGGAAAACAAAGCGGATACATTCACTGAGCACTTTATTAGGAACAGCTGTACGCCTGCTTATTCATGTGATTATCTAAATAGCCAATCACGTGGCAGCAGTGCAATTCATAAAATCATGCATATACAGTTCAGGAGCTTCAGTAAATGTTCACATCAACCATCAGAACAGGGAAAAAATTTATCTCAGTGATTTTGACAGTGGCATGATTGTTGGTGCCAGATGGGCTGGTTTGAGTATTTCTGTAACTGCTGATCTCCTGAGATTTTCACAAACAACAGTCTCTAGTTTACTCAGAATGGTGCCAAAAACTAAAAAACTTCAAGTGAGCGGCAGTTCTGTGGATGAAAACGCCTTGTTGATGAGAGCTCAATGGAGAATGGCCAGTCTGGTTCGAGCTGACAGAAAGGCTATGGTAACTCAGATAATCACTCTGTACAATTGTAGTGAGCAGAATAGCATCTCACAATGCACAACATGTCGAACATTGAGGCGGATGGGCTACGAAAGCAGAAGACCACGTCTGGTACTTTACTAGGACCATAGTGTTCCTAATAAAGTGTTCAGTGAGTGTACAGTTCTGCTAGTGGATCTAGCTAACTTGCTACTAAGTCAGTCAAATCAAACTCTTATATCTTTCCCAGATTTAATGGCAATAACATGGAAAACATTGGCAAATCCAGAGATTATTTTATTCTTCAAAGTGCTCATTGTATCAACCTTGTAAAAACGACTTTGTGTCCAGGACGACTGATAAAATACCACATGCCTTTATAAAGGAAGCGTAAGATCAGCCAATCAGATGCGAGCTTGCCATTTCGAGAAAATATTTTCCATTTTTGTGTGGAAAACTGAGGCTGACACTAGACACACATCTACCTCAAATCAGACAACCATTCCTTCTTATAAGTGCATTATATGAATATATAGCACTATTTTATCGTACAATTCTAATACTCCTAAGGCATATTAATTTATCATCAGGATTTATGAGTACTCTGCAGAGAGAACATATTAGAGCAATTTGACTGGCACCAGCATTTTGTTTTTATTATTACACTGTCAAAATGTCTGATGACTCAAAAGTGTGATGAGTTTCCTATCTGCTGGATAAATGCATTCATAAAACAAACCATTACCTTTCAATGTTTAATGTCCATTATTTGTATTTCTTTCAGGCAGAACATTAATTCCACCTTTCAACGTACAAAAATTCATTGGTCAACATTACAAGAAGCACATGGTTAACTGTCAGACAGGATATAGGTAGCCTACAACGAGGAAATCAACATGGCATAAAAGACATTTTATAATGCATTTTTTTATGTTTAAATGATTATCTCTACACTCGCTGACCACTCATCAGTCACTATGTTGATTGATAACACAGTCATGCTACTCTCCATCCATTAAAAAAAAAAAACATTCAGCTAATACTATGTAATTTCCTCAAGCTTTTTGCTTCTAAACAGAAGAAATGGGTATAAATGAGCTCAGCATCTCTGTGGGTGATGGCAGAAGGAAGCTGTGCAGACTAATCGGATGGCCAACTGTAGGATGGAGCCGCACTGAACTTTGGACTGGGTTCTCAGATGGAGTACTGCACTCATGAGGTGTTTCTGGATAGTGACAACAGCCTTGCAGCTCATACAATAACTTCTCCCTTAGCAGTCATTTATATTAACCTCTGTTGCCAAGCTGCAATGTCATCGCAGGGCAATGAGTGCCAGTGGTGGGTTATGGTTTTTAGCTGTTGTGCCCTGGGAGTTAAATTACTACTTCTGGATATTAACCATTTCTTTTTCCTAAACCTATTACAAAGGTTATATTCTCAGGTTTCCTGCACTTTAATAACTTTCTCAAGGTTAGCACATTTTATATTTTATTCATGTTGCTCCAACTCATGACCTCTGTATTCACCATCTCTCCAAGGACCAATGAAAAAACTAAACGGTTATCAAGCAGATTTAAAGCAAAGAAAAATGCTATTTAAAAGTTATATTCCTGGATGATTCAGAAACATAAATAAACCCTAGGAAGTTCATTTTAGGAGATGTATTACCCCTTTTGTTAAATGTTCTTATTGAAAAGCCATTGGTGTTTTAAATAAATATGGCAAGTGATCTGTGAAGTACCTGAGGAGTACATATCTCTGTGACGATATGAAAACACTCAGAAGGGTTTCAAATCAGTGTTTTGAGAATCCCAGGTCTTCTTCTGACTGAATTTTTTTTTTTATCAGATAATAGAGCTTTTTAATATTAAAATACCAATAGGGAATCTATTTAAAGTACAATATAAGACAGAAATGTGATTAAAATACAATGTTTAATTAGGTAAGTTGTCACCAGCAAATGCTGTGGCATACAGTATGTAGTTTTGAAGAATGGTTATCAGTATGGGATGCTGGCTTTCTAAATAGCATAATTATGCTGGTTGACCAGCATTTTTTGATGGTGAACAGCATGTCTATGCTGGTTCACCAGCTAGACAAGCACCTAGACAAGCACCAGCTAGACAAGCACCAAACCAGCCATTCTGGTCTAAACTGGTGTTTAAGTAGAGATATTCTGCTAAAACTCAAAGTCCTTCCTTCTTCCACAAAGCTTGTTTATCCAGCTGATTAGTTGTCTTTGTCATGAAACAATCCACCTTTAAGCAGCCAAGACAAGGTGCACATTATCAAACTGACAGGCCAAGATGGAATTTTGTTCCAAGATTTTGAGATTTTGTCATGGGGGGAAAAGTATAATCCAGATCCCTTCAGTTTGATATACAGACTGTATTTACTGTATCTGCACTCCCATATCACAAGAATCTGGTTACTTACACTCTCTATGAGAACAAAGAAATCATCGTCCTCCTTGAAAAGTACATTAGAATGTAAGTCCTCATTATCTTCTCTGCTTCTTCTTAAAACTCTCCACATGTGGTCTAATCGTATTACCCCCTGCCTTATTACCTGTGGTATTAGACAGAACATAATTTCTGATGGTGGGCTTGGAGCTTTCTGTTTTTCAGCATTAATCCTGAATAACAGGGGGTATCAGTGTTTTTCACCACTACAGATATTGCTTGTCAGTTGTTACTTTAATGTTTTTTATATAATACTTTAAGTAACACAGCAGGGTTTCGGTCTATGAGTTAGCCAAAGTTATTTCTGTGTGTGTTCATTGCAGCACCTGGCTGCTGTTCTAAAACATATTGGCTCTCTTTGTTTTGTCACTATTTTAGAACAGCAGACAGGTGCTGCCAGAGACACATATAGAAACTTTGAGACACTAACATGTTACGTGGGGGGAAAAAAAGAGATAGTGGCATGTTACAAGGAAACATTCCAATAGTGGCCATTCCAAACTACGTTTTGAAAAGACCAGCTTACAACAGGCATGAAATCCATGGCTGGTTCCGGCTGACTGGTTAGCGCTGGTTTGGTGCTGGTCTAACTGGTAAATGGTAAATAGAGCCTTTTTAACATTAGCAGTACTCAAAGTGCTTTACACTGTGTCTTATTTACCCATTTACACACACATTCATACACCAATGATGGCAGAGATGACATGCAAGGCGCTAGCCTACCATTGGGAGCAACTAGGGGTTTAGTGTCTTGCCCACGGACACTTCGGCATGTGGAGTCATGTGGGCCGGGAATCAAGGGGAGCGATTAGTGGACAACCTGCTCTACCACCTGAGCCACAGCTGGTGGACTAACATAGCCATTAGGGGTGAGCAAAAATATTAATTTTCCAATGCATCATGATCTTCACTTGAATGATATCGATTCTTAAATCCCAAGATCGATCTTTTACTCTATGCGTAGCCCTCTACTACAACAAGAGGAAATCACTTGCATTTGCAACCAAACTTACTATACAATTACTGTTTAGATTGTACTCAACAGTAATTGTATAGTACAGTGGTGGAGTATTCTGCAGCGAGATCCTTTCACTGCGTGTTGAGAGTAAAAGATGTTCTGTGTAATGTGCGTCTAAAGACGAGATCCACGCAATCCATTTGTCATTGAATAATGTCTCTTTTAATACCCTTTCTATTCTTTACAGTCAGTAGTTGATCAAAATCAACAAAAAATAAACATTTACTTCTAATCATGCATAGCATGGTTGAGGTAAAACCAGTCGAGACTCTCGTTAACATGCGCTCATTTACAGACACGCTTTACTGATGCGCTTGCCAGAAATGCCAGATTTTTTTAGTCACATGGGGTAACCTCCTGGTCACCATAATGTGGTTCGCTCTTTGTGGGGTACGTGGTAAGTTGTGCATGGATGCTGCGGAGAATAGCATGAAGGCTCCACACGCACAATGTCTCTGTGGTAACGCGCTCAACAAGCCACGTGATAAGATACGCGGGTTGACTGTTTCAGACATAGAGGCAACTGAGATTTGTCTTCCGGCACCCGGATCACTACACCACCATGAGGATTAAAGCACATTGGGAATTGGGCATTCCAAATTGGGGAGAACAAGGGGAGAAAATAAAAAAATAAATAAAAACATAACAAAATATTATATTTCCAATATTATTGATTGAATATATGAATGTTCATTTTTAAAAAGCTAAAATGTGAGCAAAATGATAAAAAAAAAAGAATAATTAGTGAAATTAATATTTTCTTAATGTTATGATTACCTGGGAAAGAAAATATCTTTCAAATGAAAGAAAATGGACATTATAAATGAAATATACCCATATGAATTTATATTGAATATAATCGTAATCAAATCGATTCAGGAAATCTGTATCAGTACCCAGCCCTAATAGCCATGTTGTTTGCCAGCAATACCAATGCAGGTGAAGGTGGTGGTAGACCAACATGTTTTTTATGATGAAGCTGGTGGACCAATGAAGTCTTGCTCTACTTAAAGCTGAAGTGTGTAATTGCTGCACCACTTGCATACCAAATGGAATTGCACAAATAATCACTGTTTTCAGGCAGATTCCAGAATTCCTCCATCTTTCATTGGTTATACAATCAGACAATTCCACTGTAACTCACGCCATTGGTTCAGCCAATTGTGGCAGGCCAGGCAGGGCAGAGCGAGGACGGTGGACAGCGAGGCCGATGTGTACACCTGGGGTAAATGATCTAGCCCAGCTGTGAGTGATGACGCCATGAGTAGGCAGGGGATAAAGCCGGGAGCAGAGCTGCAGTTGGGAGAGAGACGCCGAGAATGAGAAATACCTTCAAGCTGTGTGTGATGACATTATGTTTTCAGTCTAATGTGGTGTTTAGATTAAATTTCATAGAATGGGCATCTGGCTCCAGCTTCCCCCTTTCCCAACCCAACAGAGGACTTTCAAACTAATGTTGATATGTTGGGCTAGACAGGCCACTCAAACAAACAAGGGAATTATTTGATAGAGCCACAATGTCACACTTTTAGATGAAATCAGCTAACAAATAGCATACTTATAGTTGACTTAACTGTGACAGAATAAAGTATTTTAATAAGGAAAACAATTACACACACACAACTACTTGAGACGCCTGGAGGGGATACCAGCACACTAGTCTCCCATACTGGGGACCAGTCACAACCACAACATCTGCTGGTGAGAGTGACATTTACCACAGGGTTCTTTACCACTGAGCTCTGCCAACAGTTTGGAACCAACTGTTTTACAGTAATATTTTGCTTTTATTTTATTTGAAGAATTGACTGCTTAGAACGGAAGATGAAATTGTCTTTTATATTTCCAAAAATTGACAGTTAAATAAAGTGTATTGCATTTCTTTCGGTCACCATCAATGTCAAACATTCGCTGAACAAGAACCAAAGGCAAAAATAAAGACATTCAGAAGTAATCAAATAAGAAATTTCTACCTTAAGTAAAACAACTATCAGTTATATGCTTTAGAAAGCAACAGAAGAAGAAACGGAAAAAAAAAATGCCCAGCCGTGGAGAACCTGACAGAGAGCTGACAGCAGCAAGCCAAAAGACTGGATGCTTCAGCACAAATCCAAGCACAATAGACTGGCAATTTAATGAAATAATGAAAAATTAATAGAAGTCGCTTCAGGTTATCATGCCTGAGCTCTAGCGGCTGTATGATGAGGCAAGTTTCCAGAAAGGAAGCCAAGGCTGACTACAGGGGGAAAAGCGAGACGATAAGCAAAATTAAACTAATAGAGCCGCTCTGCTGTGAGCAGAAGCCTGCTGCTTACCGCTGCATTAATTGGTGTGACCTTCCACTCATTACTGCCAGTGTGTTTTAGCAAACCAGTATTAAACAGCCCCTCAGCAAGAACACGTAATCTAATATGCAAGTTGGTAGGGGTAATATTAATTGGGATATATCAAAACAAGAAAGTTTGAAATAACAAAATATCTCAAAAGATATTGTATGACTTTAAAGAGTAGAATTGTAAGGAATTGTTATGGATTGATTCCTTACATTTATATAGTGCTTTTCTAAGCACTTGACATAGTATAGGGAATATCTCAACCACCACCAGTGTGCAGCATTGATTATTGATAATTGCAGCATGAAACCACCAGTATGATGTAATAAAGATCAGAGTGTTTCAGTACAATCTAAACACTCTCTAAGTTTCAGATATTGTGGTTAAGTTCAATCTAATTTTATCAAACATAAACTACAACTAAATTAATGTATATCCTGCATATACTGAGAACTGCATATTGTCAGCCAACAGAAAATCAGCACTCAGATGGCATAAAACAGCATGAATGATGTCAAAACATATTATTACTTCAAAGCATTCATGCTTTATGATGTGTTTTCATATCACATAAACCTGGTGAGGCAGGATGTCTCCACAGTCATCTAACACTCAGAGTATTGAAGCCTGGGTCCTCTAATGTCAACAAACCTCGACCGACAACACAGCAGGATGTGGGAGTCAGCCAGCGAACAGGCCAAACATGATATTACTCAAATTCACTATACAATAAAGATTAGAAAGAAAACAGACAGATGTGTTTTCTGATTCCCAGCCCCTGTCATAACAGTGCTCAAACATGGAGAGATTCAATCCAGTCTCATTCATTTAATTTGAGAGCAGCCAAAGCTGGGCTTGATTACCTCTCTATACACATCGCCTTAGCTCGCCATCCAGAAAGGGTTATTTGTGCATGAATTCGCTTACATACTACACCTCGTAAACCTTTCATAGTATATTAGAAGGTAGTCATAACTGTGGCAATGATCCCCTCAGAGGACATTAACTGCTCCAACTGGAACTAAATGGCTAACGGTTCTGATAACACAAAGTAATTTGTGTGGCATTTCAGAGTGTGCACATAGCTGTTCATTACATGGCAGACAAATTACTTCAAATGTATACCTAATCTTCGGCATGTTTAACTTCTCCAGAATACAATTTTAACAGAGGGAAACTTGCATGATATGCATAAAAAAGCAGCACTTGTACAAAATATACCTATAGTTGTACAAAATACAGTGGCTCACCATGACTAAAAAATATGTATAAATGTCATTGCCTGAGATAACAAAATATTAAACCCAGTGTATTTATTTTTAAGAAAGTTAACACAAGCTCACTTTTAAAAATACACACCAAAAAAAGCTATTTTTGTCACTCTCTGGTTCTCAAACATTAGTGGAACATGTCCACAGTTGATATGATGAACTACACCTGTGTAAACTTGAGACTTCATACTGTACATAAACTTAAAATAACCTTGAGACTAGTTAGTTAAATATCATTTAATAAATGACTACATAAAGTGAAGTTAGTTCTGAGAAAATATCTAGAAACATTTGCACCATGGAGTGGTGGTGGTGTAGTGGGCTAAAGCACGTAACTGGTAATCAGAAGGTTGCCAGTTCAATCCCCACGGCCACCACCATTGTGTCCTTGAGCAAGGCACTTAACTCCAGGTTGCTCCAGGGGTTGTCCCTGTAATAAATGCACTGTAAGTCACTTTGGATAAAAGCATCTGCCAAATGCATAAATGTAAATGCTTTCAGATGCCACTTAGTTTGATTTTTTTTTACATCTATTGTGATTAAATTCATACATTTTAAGTGGATAGTTCACCCAAAAATGAAAATCCTCTAATTTATTCACCCTCATGCTATCCCAGATGTGTATGTCTTTCTTTCTTCAGTTGACTTCTGTAGGTCCATACGATGCAAGTGTAGTGTGACCAGACCACTGAAGCTCCAAACGTCACATAAAAGGCAGACTCCAGTGGTTTAATATAGGTCTTTTGAAGAGATGCAACTGCTTTGGGGATGAAACAGATGAATATTTCAATAATATTTTACTATAAATCTCTACTTTAAATTTCAGAATGAGAAAGAGAAGATTTATAGTAAAAAATAAATTAAATATTCATCTGTTTCTCACCCACACCTAACATATCACTTCTAAAGACATAGATTTAACCAATGGGATCATACCAAATACTTGTTTGCTGATTTTTTTTTTAGCTTGAAAGGTCTGGACACCCTTCACTTGTATTGTATGGACCTACAGAGCAGTGTTCTGCAGAAGTAAAAGTCATTTTCATCTGGAATGTGCATGAGGGTGAGTAAATCATGAGTTTTCATTTGTGGGTGAACTATCCCTCAAAACCAGCATTACATTCTGCCTAGTAACCTATAATGTATATTCTCTCTCTCTCTCTCTCTCTCTCTCTCTCTCTCTCTCTATATATATATATATATATATATATATATATTATACATGCCTAATTATAATGGAGAATAGCTGTGGGGAAAAGTGATTAAGTCTTGAACATAGACATTTTAAATGCCAATGCATAAGACAAGGACTTGACACGACCAGTCAGAAAAATTAGCCTCCTCATTAGCAAAATAAGAGAGCTGACATGATGAAGTTACATTTAAAAAAATAAAAAAATATTGTTTAATTTTAACAACTGGGCTGACATTTATCAAAAGGTCACAGACTAAAGTGCAGTAATGAAAACTCAAGGACAGACAGAGGACAAGCAAAATCTATAATTGGACATTAAATGCTTTAAATGTTCTAGTTTTGCCAACAAACCACACCTATACATCCACAATGCTTTGTGTGGGAAGTCAAACAAGGTATCTTCATATTTTCTCTCCACCGTTCTCTCTTTTGCTTACACACCAATGCTGGTCAAGGCAACAGGCTACGCCGCATTAAATTCAGTAATGACCAGAGACGGTCAACACCACTTATGGAGCCCACAGGCATCCTAACAAGTCTATGCATTGTTATCATCCATCTGCTCAACTGACACAGAGAGCAGCTCTGTCAAAAGATAAACCCTAATTACTTCGGCTATCAGTCTTCCTCTGTTTGTCCACATTCTCCTGGGTTTTTCTATTCAACCTAATTGAACAAAGCAGCACATGTAAAGTCCATAAATATGTCCTCTGAGAACATACTTGGACCTAATGGTGAACTAAACAGCTCCCTTGTAGCTCTTTAAGTTCTAAACAGCCAAAACTGGAAGATAATGAGAATAAAGGATGCCTTCAATCTAAATCCAGCAAGCTTTAATGTGGAGATGCATCTCCATATAATGTTTTTGAATTCAGTCATATGGGCAAACAATCACGGTAATGTGAGGTCTAATGGCAGTGAAGGTTCATTACGGTGTAATTTTTGCAGCAAAGTGAGGCCAGGCAGATAAAGATTATTTTATGTGTTAATTATCAAATTCATGGTTTCTATTCAGTGATGTACTATGTAATCACATTCCAGCCAAGCTAAAAGTCACTTAAATTAATCTTTAATTTATCTAAAAAAGCACAGAATTTAAGCAAATAAAACTTCAAACTGATCTAAAAAGTCTATGATATATTTTTTAATTGAAACAATTAAGTCGGACTCGGCCCAACTGCAAATCAGGGCTAAAATCAGTGTTAAATTGTGTAGTGTAGTTTAATCCAACCCTATTCAAATGAAAAAGTATTAGTGTTGCGGTGGCTTTGGTTCTTGTTAAAACTGCACACTCGAGCAGACTTTAAGGCCACGTCCACACAAATCTATTTTTGCTTGAAAACACATTGATTTTACATTGACACTATATTTTACAGTGCTGTTCTACATTTACGTACCATATAATTACAAAAACTATAGTAATTACTAGGTACTAACCCTAAACCCAATCATAACCCATATTAAGTTCATGTAGTTACCAAATTCTACTCAGTTCTTTCTTGGGTAAGTACACTGTAAATATACTGAAAGTACACACACTGTAAAAGAGTGCAACCTTGCTTTTGCTATGTTTACACTTATCCACACTGGCATGGCATTGTCCTCCACTGAAAAAGCCTTCAATTACTGCATTGCATTTGTTGGAAAATATTTTAGAAAAGTGAGTTTTCAAACTAAAACAGATTAGTGTGGATGTGGCTTGGAGATTAGGTACAACAACATGATCAAGTTCTTGCTTAGTTACCAAGTACTTGGGTTTAAGTAAGTAATGGTTCAAATCGTGCCTCTCCTATATTACGACCACTATTAAATCAATTGTCTGTGTTATGATGATGGGCAAAATGTCAGAGCTCTAATAATCGGCTGGAAAACAATGACTCTACGTTCTTCATAATTCACTGAATCATCCAAACACACTTTACATCAAACCGTGTCATGCATGGTCCCTTCCGTTGGGAGGTAGAGTAACTATACTGGACCGAGTCAGTCCCTGATAAGCTTTCATTAATGCTAAGCGGTTCAGTGGGGTTTGTCAAGCAGGGGATGAAATGCGATCAGATGCAATTAGGCATCATGAGAACTCCAGTAATTGTATCATTTTTATCATCAGCATTCTTTATAGCCCTGTGTCTCTGAAAAGCAAGAGTCTGCAAATTACTGCATTAGAGCTAGTACTCATCTCATGGCCTGCATACTGCTTGCTTATTAAAGTACTGTCAGTGCAGCCACTCAGCAGGCAGAGTTGATGAATCACCAGCTAATCACCTCCCTTTGCCCTGCTCCATCTCCATACAACCTCCATCTACTTCCCTGAACACTTTAAACATTTCTGTCTTTTACCTTTTAGCATCTTGCCCTGCACATTGTACCATGCGGCACCAACCGTGAATGGCTCAAAAACATGTGTAAAAGTTTGTGTTAATGACTGTTTCACCACAGTGGGACTTAAAGGATAAGTGCACCCAAAAATGAAAATTCTGTCATCATTTACTTGCACTCAAGTGATTTCAAACTCATGACTCATTTTATACTGTGTAACAGAAAAGGAGGATTTTTAAACAATGCACTGGTCGCTCTTTTCCGTGCCAACACAATGAATGGGGACTGGAGCTTTTAAACTTCTAAAATGATGCAAAAGCAACAAAAATATCTTAAAAATGGCACATATAGCTTACACCGGTAAACAATGTGAATGTTACACTGTATTCCTAGTCATACAATAGCTTTTTGGCAAGGCCCAGATAGAAATCCAAGTCATTATTCACTGAAAATCTGGACATCCTTCCTGGCTCTCCTTAGCACATTCATGAGAACTTATTCGAGGAGTGATTTTCGATTCATGAACGAATCGCTCTTTTTAGTTAGATCTTTGAATCGGTTCACAACACAGCCTGAATGTTTTTTCACAACGATCCAGTTACAGCTAACAGGAGGTGAAGATTATCAATGAATAAGGACTTAAAATCTGTCTGATACTCATCCAAAGCTATCATACGGCTTCAGAAGACTTAGAATAAAGTACACAAATCATATGGATTCACATTCATTTTGCTTTTTCAACCTTTTTGAACCTTAAACACTCCAGTCCCCATTTATTGTATTTGCATGGAAATGAGCAGCCTGAACATTATTTAAAATATCTCCTTTATAATAAAAGAAAAATTCATATGGATCTGAAACGACATGTGGGTGAGTAAATAATGGGTGAACTACTCCTTTAATCTCAGTATACTAAACATGATGACAAGTTACATTGTATCTTAATGTAAAGAATACTTCTTATCCCATCCCAAGTGGTCACCTAAACGCCGTCCCCACAAGGGGTTGAGGGCGCCAGAGAAACCCAGTCTGAATGGTGACTCATAACTTTTATGAAAATAGGCAGCAGGGAGACCTGGAGAGAGGAAATGAGATTTCCTCAGTCTGTCACTGGATAGACAGGGTCGCTGAGAGGAGAGCAGGGTTATGCTTTATGAAGCTTTCTTTTTCACCAGCTTTCATCGCTCATGTGTCATTATTTAAAGAGTTCATAACTACTGCAGCTTCTAAATCTAATGTCCCATGGACTGTTCTTCTCCAACTTGCAGTAATCATTGGGTTTTTGGTTTAAATCCAACCAACTTTAGAATAAATCTTCGGTTGTTTAACATATTCACAAGAGATATAAACAATAGATTTAAGAGCTAACAAAAGCCAGTCAAAAGGATTTTCACTTTCTTCCTCCTCTGTTTCGTCTTTGCTGCTGCAATTCAATGCAACAATGTGTTATTCATATTGAGAAATTCAAAGTACACAGGGGAAAGCAAAATTCATCCCACACAAAAACTGCCTGAATTCCCACCATTTCATGCAGCATTAAAAAAAACTTTTATTTGAATTTCCTTCCCATCAGAGGAAAGAGCTATGACGTTATTTCTACAGTTGACTTTTTTTTTTTATTTGTTTGTGGATGAATACCACTCTTTTTTGAGTGAAATTAGCTCAACGTGCAATGGCTGCAGGTGCTAGCTCCCGCTGACAATGACAGTCCATTTCATCTTCTGCAGCCCCACTGTAGAACTCCCGCACGTTGCTTGCCGTGGATGAAAGAATAATTTTCAGTGGCCATCAATTTGCTCCAAGCTCTGCACAGTAAGCACACCACTAAAAGGCTCTCGAAAAGTCAAAAGCAAATCTGAATCAATCTGTTAGCTTGCCCTGTGTATGGAAAATATAAATTTCCAGGTTCAAAGCAGTGGGCTATTTTTAAGTGCATTTCTCCTCAACAAATAACAATGCCATGGTTTTCTATTATCGAAAACATAAACAACATAAAATGCTCCGTTAGTGGCTTTACAGTGCTTTTTCTTTATTAAACACATGCAATAAAGCCAGAATCAAGCATAAAAACTATCTGTACTCCTTTAAATCGTTAAGAATATCAAAAGAAATGCTTCTACTTAGATGATGTAATGTCTAAAGCATAATTTTTTTGTTGCTTCTGTGTTTTTCTAAACAAGTACAATAAATAAGTTAATGTTCTTGCAGCAAAGAGAATGATCATATAATCCACTCACAAACTAAGCAACATACTTTTATATTCTGTTTACTTGCATTGACATAGAAAAGTTAATTACCCCACTGTTCAACCGTGATGACTAGGAAAATAACTGCAACATTCTATTTTAATGCGACGCTACACATCTTTGCACATCCATTCACAGTGACATCCAATGATTTATATAGCTGTGGATAATGTGTGAGAAACACTTGCGTCTGGAATTTGATTCAAAAACACTGTTCATATTAACATCTTTAAATTGACTATGAGCTTGCAAACATTACCTCACTAAGAACTTTAACACATTGTTTCTCATGATATTACATGGGATTGTGTGAACACTCCATGTGACTTGACAATAAAACAGCACATGCAATATGAAGACATCATCAGTCATGTCTCGTTTAATAAATCTAAAGTTTATAGTTTGAATATTGCTTACATTTTGCGTGCTGTAATGTCAAACAAAAGAAAAAACTACATTTGACTTCAGATAAGCCACAGGATTGAGCAAACCCTAAACAAAAAAAAAGAGGGCAAAGGATAAACAACCTAGATCAGTTTTGCTTCGTTGAATACCAAATTGACGGGTCAAATTAACATCAGATCTTCAGTCATTAAAAGAAAATGACCCGTTATGTGCTTATATAGCTTTGCACATTCACAGAAACATCAAAGAAACAACTCGAGTGAAAGTTCATTTCTTTCTCATTATCAAGTCCGAACATGTCCAGTGATTTCTCTCATTTCAGCAAATGAAACATTTGTGCAGATGTGTTACATGCCAATATTCATTTGTAAAGATATCCTTCTTCACAAGAACAATGTAATGCAACAGACCTGAAACATCTGTCTGAAACATCTGCGTTTGTTATGCAAATTGAAAGGAAGAGTTTCTGATGGTCTCATAACAGAAGAGTGATTACCACCTATCCTCAATGTGCTCATATTTTCAATTTTTGTCTGACAGCAGGCTGGTTTCTCATAAGTACTCTCATTTGATTTAAACAAAAAAACTACAGGCCTCCACTATTTCACCATGTAGAAATCATGTACTGCCTATTCAAAGTGATGATGGTTACACCACATAGACTTCCCTATTTCAGATGATAAATGAATTGATTCAGGTTATGTTGTGCTAATGTTGTTATTTACTCATTTATAATCATTCAATAATTTATTCATTTACTTGCCAATGTTCTGCTTGGCTTTGAAAATAAAATGAGTTTTATTGTTGCAGTCCTTTTTATGCCCATGCTCCTTAAGTTCAAATGGTTCTTACCAGGGTCATAAATGAACCAAGGCTTGGGACAAAATGCCTCGTATTTAAAATGTGGTGGGGGGAACTCCCCATGCAGAGGTACTCTGTTATCAACATTTTACATACTGAAACATTTTATATATTTCATAATATTCTATTCTAGTTGAAAGTAGGTTCATAAATGTTTATATATACACACACACTAGGGATGCATCGATACCAATTTTTCCTCTTCCAATCTGATTCCGATATCGGAAATCTCAGTATCGCCTGATGCCGATCCCAAGCTGATAACAGTATTGTTTTTTGCATAAACAGTTTAGAATATCATTTACATTATTGTGTGGAATTAATTGAGAGTTCTCTTTAATATATAAAGAAACACAAACCTCAAAACTACACATTAATTCAATATAAATGTACAGCTTATTAACTAGTATACCAAATAATGAAGCAGCAAAATTAACAGTAATTCCAGTCTTCAAGTCTTCAGTATAAAAGAAACTAGTGTTTTGTTTTTGACTTTTTTTTTTTTTTTCAAAAAGGTTTCAATTTGCATCTGGACTTTAAAGGATTCAGATCTCTTATATTGTTTAATTTAGTTGTAAGACATCAGTCAATGTAAGACTTTTCATTTCAGTTATTTTTTGGAATCCATTCAACTTAGTTATAAAAACTTAAATACTAATGACAAAAATAATAATTTGTTATTCATATGATTATTGACTTGATTTAAATATTACTGTTGTATTAAAAATTATCCACTTTTTAAACCCTCATGCTTATATCTGTATGTGTCTGTTTGTAGGCAAGTTCACAGTAGTTTACTTCGCTTATTCAAATTCTGGTAAAATGCACCTCCGGTGCCATTCTAAATGCATTTTATATGTGAACCGATCTATTGAGCATCTACATCTGAGATGCTGTTCTTGTGTAGTGCTCATATTTTGCACCACTGTGAAGGCTACAAATAGCAGCGAGTGCGTCACCAGCCTGTGCTTGGTTAGGTATAGGTATCGGAGCATCCCTAATATATACACTGATGAGTCAAAACATTATGACCACAGGTGAAGCGAAAAACATTGATCATCTCCTGGATGGTAAGCAACCAGATCCAGTAGTCAACATGCTGAATGCTGGAGAAATGGGCAGGAGTAAACACCTCAGCAGGTCAGAGCATCTCTGAAATGGCAATTAAATAAATGGTTTACTGATTAACTTCAACAAAAAGACAAACACAAGCCAGGCAGCTGCCTGTAATCCCCCTCCCCCCAACCGTGGCACAAGTCACAATTTTTTAATGATGGTTATGGGAGGAATGCATTACACCCTCCTGAAAATGGGGCTGCATAGCCGCAGACTGGTCAGTGTGCCCAAGATGACCCCTATCCACCATCGAAAACAGCAACATCTGAACTGGACCTTGAAGCAGTTGCAATGTGTGAAGACAAGCCGGTGGAGAGAGTGTGATGCTCTGGGCAATGTTCTGCTGGGAAACTCTGGCTCCTGCCATTCATGTATGTCAATTTGTCACATGCCACCCACCTAAACATTGTTACAACCCTTCATCACAATAGCATTCCCTGATAGCAGAGGCCTCTTTCAGCAGGATTATGCAACCCGGTATCACGCCGAGGCGTGAAATAGACACGCCGGTCCACTCGCGGATGCGTGTCTATTTCACGCTTTGCCTCCTCCAGGCGTGTACATGACACGCGCGCGTCTACGTAGAATACCGGCAGGGGGCGATCGTTTCCTCGACGCCAACAACTGTCCGCGCACCAAAGAGGAAGCGATACATCGCGTTCTCCACTTCCGGGTTTATTTTTGTAAATAAATACACTTTTTAAATAAATATATATATATATATATTTATTTGTTTATTTACATCAGCACAAGATACTCGACAGCCCACACACACACACACACACACACACACACACACACACGTATAACAACGTTAGGCTACAGCAACGTTAGGATTTCTTCATGAAAGCAGCACTATGTAATGAACCTTTATTTGTCACATATGGTCACAAGTGAAAGTAACCGGCGAAATTGGCCGGCATCCCGCCCGCACGAACGTGCAACGCGACGACAACGGTATCGCTTCCTCTCTGGTGCGCGGAGAGTTGTTGGCGTCGAGGAAACGATCGCCCCCTGACGGTATTCTACGTAGACGCGCGCGTGTCATGTACACGCCTGGAGGAGGCAAAGCGTGACACCGACACGCATCCGCGAGTGGACCGGCGTGTCTATTTCACGCCTCGGCGTGATATCGGGTTGGATTATGCGCCCTGCCACATTGCACACATTGTTATGGAATTGTATGAGGAACATGAAGAATGCAAGGTGTTGCCCTGGTCTCCAAATTCCCCAGATCTCAATCCAATTGAGCATCTATGGGATGTGATGGGACAACAAATCCAGTCCATGGAAGCACCACCTCGCAACATACAGTAATTCAAGGACCTGCTGCTAATGTCTTGGTGCCAGTTACCACAAGTGTTACCATTCAGGGGTCTTGTAGACTCCATACCTTGGCACTGTTGTGGTGGAACCAAAAGCACATTAGAAAGGTGGTTTTAATGTTTTAGCTTATCTGTCTGTGTGTCTGTGTGTGTGTGTGTGTGTGTGTATTTAATTATTTGGTAGATTACAGCCACAAATGTTCCAATTAAATTAATTAACTAGGTCGAAGAATTTGACAAATTACATGTTTTTATATGGTTATAAAAATTCATCATTTACATTTGTCACAAAGGAACAACAATTCTTTATTTGGTTAAGACTTCATTTTTAAAGCTGAAGTATGTCATTTCTGCACCACTAACGGCACCAAATAGAATTGCAAAAATAAACTTTTCAAAACAGCTTTGAGTACACCAATCATCTACCGCTGGTCAAACAGATAGTGCCACCCCTGTTTCATCACCAACTCAAGCATTGGTTGAGTAATGTTGTTGGGCCGGGTCCAAACAGATCGCTCAAAACGAAGAGCAATTTTCATAGTGCAGAGGGTTTACAAATTTTTGCTGAAATTTACCCATGAATGGCTTACTTGTGGCACTTTTCAACTGCACGTTATGGTTCGACTCAACTCGCTTTACTTTTCTGAGCTTGCATTTCCACTGCAGTTTAGTGCTGCCTCAATGTAGGTGGGATTATAGGCCGATCGTCATAGTTGCGCAACCTCTACTGCAGTTACATCATCTTAACGCGACAAAACAATAACACAGCCGCTAGCTTACGCATTGTGCTGCACAAAAGCAGTTGTTGCATAGTGATTTTACACAAATGTTACCGTTAAATTGGCCTGGTTGTTTTAGAAGCAAGCTTTCCAGTAGCTGGTCAACTACAAGCAGTGTATAGAGTTAACGTACCATCCTCCATCGTGGACTCCAGCTGTGGCCGAGTCCAGGGCACTCTCCCTCCCATTGTTCACTGGTCTAGATAGCGTCCAATTTGTCGAACCACTTCCACTTTTTCTTAATGGTTCTGTAATCACTTAAGTTTTTTTTTTTTTTTTTTTACATTTCCTTTCACTGTTTTAGGTCCGGTGGTAGCCATCCGCGGCAACAGCTGAGACACTTCCTGAAAGAGGCTAACGAAAGGAACGTCTTCACCTCGTTTATTGACCACACCGTGGTTTTGCGCACAGTCATGTGAACAAATGATACTGCTATCGTTAACTTTAAAACTAGCGGGTTGATGTCCCGTGTCACAAATCCAGTGACAATTATCTCTGACCAATCAGTGATCTGCAGGGCTTTGAAGTCACATTTTGTATCGGCTCGCTTGGAACCTCGATCGAGGTGGCACTATTTATAATAAAAAATACATTTAAATAAATTTTTTTTAAAAAAAAGTACCAGGTACTATCCACAGTGGAAAACTGCCAAAAAGCGAGCAGTCTCGTACTGTGCAGTGGAAAAGCCCCTTTGTAGTTGTCTCTGCATATTAAGCTGGGATAGCAGAAAGTATTAACGGTTACATTCTTCAGTTTTAATAATAAATTAAATCAAATAGTAACATAGTCCAGAAACTGAATTATAGGTTTGTGGAAATTCCCAATCTTTGGCCGTTTTCACACCGGGATGAGCATTTCTCCATCTATCCAATGAAAGCAGGGAATCTCAATGCAGTAATCAGAGGGTGTTTCTTTTTTTTTTAAATTTTCTCCCCAATTTAGCATGCCCAATTCCCAATGCACTCTGTAGTGATAGCGTAGTGACGGTAGTGGCTTCAATCTGGGTGGCAGAGGATGAATCTCAATTGCCTCCATGTCTGAGAGGGTCAATCCGTGCATCTTATCACATGGGTTGTTGAGCACATTTCCGAGAGACCTAGCGCAGGTGGAGGATCGCGCTATTCTCTGCAGCATTTACACACAACTCGCCACATGCCCCAACATGAGCAAGAACCACATAATAGTGACCATGAGGAGGTTAACCCAATGTGACTCTACCCACCCTAGCAACCAGGCCAATTGGTTACTTAGGAAGCCTGACTGGAATCACTCAGCACACCCTAGATTCGAACTTGCGACTCCAGGTGTGGAAGTCTGCATCTATACTTACCAAGCTACCCAGGCCCCCCCCCCCAAATCAGTGGGTGTTTCTAAACCAGGATGGGCACTCCTCAACTATCCAATGAAAGTAGGGAATCTCAATTTAGTAGGCAAAATAAGTAAAGCAGTTGAAAAATATCCATCCCGATTTGAAAACGCCCTCTGATTGGGAAACGGCCATCATTGTTCTGCAGTGACACAAGTCTACATTAATGCTTTAGTGATTTCTCTTTGAATGTGTCATTGCAAGACAGGGTAATTCTGTCAGCCAGAAAACAGTAAAGGCTCAGCTACCAGAGGAAAATCAATGAAATGCAATTTTCAAATGTGTTGATGCCAAACATGGATGTGCAAACAGCCTCCGAGTCTCCATTTGACGAGGAATAAAAATGGCGTAAAGCAGCTGCAATTTTGCAGGCATGTTTGATGAACATTAACTTAAAATCTTTCCAATAAGTCCAAGGCAGCAGTCAAAAGCACTGCTATGTTCTTACCCCTCAGACTGAGCAGTAATTACCATTACAACCCAAGCCACACAACCCCCCCCCCCCAAACACACACACACACAGCGTGAGAGCGGCTGAGAGCTGTAATACAAGATACTGTCACACTACTTATTTCAATTAAACTGTCATAATTTGCAAGAGCCATTCTCTCCTATGAATTCCCATTTACTTTGTTTACCTGCAGTGGTTAAGACACACACAGACAGACTCCGTACACATCAACACCCATAAATTTAATATGCTTTTGCTGTGTGTGCACCATTTAGAATACAACTTTAATCCAAAGTAATTTACAGTACACTAATTGTACAGGTACAGTCTCTCCGGCATAACCTGGGGTTAAGTGTCTAACTCAAAGCAACAATGGTGATAAATCAGCCATTTCATATCAATAGTTCTCCAGTTCCAAGGGAATGGGATTACTTTAGTCTCACCAGGTAGCCTAATGCATGCCTAGTTCATGTCTACCAGTTGAAAAATATGTGGACACTGATGACTGAATGTTTCTTAGGCAGAAAATTTGTTTACAGATTCTGTAAGAACTCCATTAGAAAACCATTTACAAAATTGCTAAATTATTTGAGGCAACCACCAACAAGTATCCAGCATATGGTTTGGAACAGAGAACCCATTCTTTGAATCTACATCGTGAAACACAGTGCAACCAGTGTAGTTCAATTTCCAAATGAACTACCATTACTAGCCCATTCTTTTTAGCCATGTCTGCATGAATACACTTTAGTTTGAAAAAAAAAATAAAAATTCTCCAAGTTTTGGCCTTCCGTCCACACTGAAACAGCTAAGAGTTTTTCTTAAATGCTCTCTCAATTGTATGAATTTGAAAATGCCGTCTTCACGTTTCTGGACAGGGGAAACAGACATCTGAAAACGATGATGTATTTGTCGTCATGTGGCACCATCATGCGTTCCATTCAACCCAAAATGGCACCCATCTTGTAGCAGCGTTATTGTGCCTGCTTTTCACTTTAGTGTCATTAAAGATAAGTTACTTTGTACAACCTTCACATTGCATTCCTTCAAATTCGACAGGGAGTTTACTCGCAATTGCCATCCAGTGACAGAACACGAGGAGAATTGCATTTCAGACCATTCATAGAATAGCGGTCTTCTACATGCTCAGTAAGGGGATTTAATATTTTACTTTTCAGTGGGGACAAGAAACTTTTGGAAACAGCAGTGTGGACTGAGTGTTTCGAAAATGAATCCGCAGTTTTTAAAAATGTATCCAGATTCATGTGGATGTAGTAAAAAAAAAAAAAAAAAAAAAAATTCAAACCTTCCAAACAAATGACTTTCATCAGCCAGTTGTTTTTAGAAAAATCAAAAACTTACTGAATTGCACATTCATTTTACCATATCCAACTCATGAGACTTAAATCAGAGTAACTGATTGAACTGGTTGTTCATATATGTAGAATATACATGAAATCTGTTGCAATTAGTGGTATTTTTTGTGTAAACACCTTTTGCAAAGAATCTTAAATTTAAAAAAAAATTACATTTGGTAACCGACTGTTGAGGGCAGCAAAAACGGTAAGAAATCTACTTTTTTTTTTTTCCCAAAATAGTCTTCCTCAATAATAGTGAATAAAATAGTTCAAGAATCAAAAATGTTAAGGGGAACTAAAATCAAAAGCAGAAACGTCAAATTCCAGATGATTCCCATCCCTAGTCCAGCATATATGGGAGCTCCTTCAATACTGATAAGAGCATCCCAGGTGACACCTCATGAGAATACCCTGAACTAGGCAATCAAGGGAAAGAGGGCTGCACTGAATAAGCTAAAATATAAGATTTGGATCTATTTTGTAAAAATTACACTATGTAACTCCCTTACTTCCATTTGTTTTATTTCATAGTATTGATGACTTCACTATTGTTCTAAAAATGTAGAAAATAGTTAAACAAAAAAATGATACTTTTAAAAGCAAACTTCTCACCGCCATCCTATTCCTATCAAAGTTATGAATTCTTGCTCAAGTATTTATTCTCTTCACCATTCCTGCCCATTCTTTACAGGCCATCTGGCTTACATAAGCCTGCCAATCGGCCACACCTTTTGATTTTCTGGGAAAACACTTTGCATCTCTCATTTCAGAAACACTAGGGAAGTCCAAAATACAAATTTACTGAAGTGGCAAGTCATCGCAGCCCCCTGAGATCTGGAGATTACCACCCTTGATGGTCTGCATAACCAAATTTTCCCACTCAGACAAATCAACATCGGTTTGCCATATCAGATATGAGATCTCATAAGGTGCATTTGGGGAAGCAAAAAAAGGTTGTTGGTCAAGCACTTCTGACATCTATCTTGAAAGGAATACAGGAAAGAAACCACAATAGTATTCAGACCACCCGTTCATATTACAGAAAATTGTCAAAACCCTGTTGAAAACAGCATTGCTGGTCACAAGCATGTTGCGTTTCAGATGCTGGTGGAGTCCTTTCAACAGCAAGGCTAAACTAGGTCAACCAGCATCATCAGAAAGAACATGGTGGTTGACCAACATTTATTGGCTATGCAGGGCAACCAGCTAGATCAGCATAAACCAACCTGGACAAGCATGGAATTTCATGCTGGTCTAAGCTGGTCTTTTCAACAGGGTATTATACATTTTAACAATGCTAAAAGATTGAACTTGTATAATCTAAACAAGGAACCTCCATGTTGGATGATCCTCCTCTAAAAAACCTCAAATATGTAAGCTTCACATTTGCTGACATAAACTACAGTACCTCAACCCTACGGTCTTCGGTTTTCAATCATAAGGATTAGCAGTGCTTTCAGTCAGAACATCCTTCTCTGCATTAGAAAACCTGATTCAGGTATTCCATGTCTGAGCCCTGCACAAGTATACTGCCGCTACGTTTTCACAAACAAAATTAAGATAAACCAATGTAATACCTTTTTAATGTCCCCTGAGCCTCAGGAGGGATTTATAGGGCAGGTGTCAATCCCACAACCCACTAGAACCATAACAATGACCTTTACATTTCATGGGAACTTTGGATATGGCCTCAGGATGCTGATAATAATATAATAATGTAAGACAGACAAGCCCTCTGGCCAAACCAGTTATAAATATGCATGCACTAAACAAAGAGTCCTTGAACTATAGCGCACATATTGTGTTGCTAAAATCATATCACAAATGTCATATACATACCTTCACATGCCTACACATATCTTGTATTTGCAGAACATTAGTTAAAAGGGATAGTTCTCCAAAAATTAAACTGGTCATCTTTTTACTCAGCATGCTGTTCTAAAAAAAAAAAAGGAAGTGTTAGGCAGAACGTTAGCCTCTGTCAACATTTTCTATGGAACCAAAGACGTCATACATTTGAGAAATATGCCATAGTTAGCCATTTCTGACAGTAAACACATTAAGACAAAGAAAGGGTGCTTAAGGGCTATCGGGGTCTCTACTGTATGGAAAGTGTGAACTAATTAAACAGTCTCACAGTGTGCTGTTTGGAGTACACTGCCATAACCTGTCAGGGCCATGTTGTATCACACCCCAGGGAGATCAACAGTAGACTAACACAAAATCACCTGAGGGCATTTATCCACATTCAATAAGTTAGATGATGTGGCAGGGCTCGGGTAGGTCATACCACATGCTGTCTGTGACCTGAAAAGACAGAAACCACACTGTTGTACAGGCCATCACCAGAAACCTGCCGAGCTGCAAATTAAGAAAAGGCTTATGGGTGTTTTAATCAAAGAGAATAAGTCATTTAAACACTGTTTCTTGAGTATTTTAAAACAATCCTAAAATATCTAGACATGACCAACTGTCTGGTGCTGGAATATTAATATTTTGATTAGTCATCAGTGGAACAAATGTTCGAGCCAAGGTAGTCATTTTCATCGCAATGACAGTGAAATTATAAAAACCATAAAGAATAGAGATGTCGTATTTAAATATTTCAGGTTCAAACGCAGCCATGGAAACGGGAGCAGGAACAAAGGTCACATTTATCACGGAGACAGGAAGATACACAGATCTTGCTTTTTTCCCCCTCTCTTCATTTCCACACAGATTTTTCTCCAACTATAAATAACAAATTGACTGAAGATATCCGTCAGATGATTCTAATTCAAGTTTTGTATTATTGTGATTTCACCATCTCTAAGAGTGAATTGCCTTTAAAAAAATATCTGTACTACACACAAATTTGTACTATAAAGATATTTGTACAAAACAAAAACTGCACGTGTAATTTGTGCAACAGTCAGCCCCCAAATAAATAAAAACATTATCAAACAGATTCCAGAACACACACCCACCCCCCCCCCCCCCCCATCAAACAGGGTTGAGAGCCACAGTTACACTTTAAGTGAAATTAACCTACAAGTAACTAATAGTTGACTACATAAGAGATACGAGAAAGAATTTTAACATGGAATAAAATGACATCCATTAAACTACATTAACTTTAGATGGGGTAAATACTTCAGCAAATTTAAGACCGCTTTCTTACCCCATTGAAAAAGAAAAAAAAAAAAGTGTTTTCCTTCTTGTCTTAAACATAATACATTTAATAATAAAGGATTCTTAAATAGTAAATTTAGTGAGGTTTATGCTTCAAAACAATAAAACTATTTACCAATGGAGTAAGGAAAAACAAACAACGTCCTGTTTTAAAGAATTAAATATTTTTATAGGAGAAGACAAAAAAATTGGAAAATAAGTTACACTTGCATAAAGTGTAAGAGTGCTGCATCTTAAGACTGAATTTTTAATGCCTGTAAATTTTATATTTTCTATAAATATCTATCGACATCTCATGCATATGTTAATTACCCACAGCGATAATGAATCTCGCTTGTTGCTTAACTACACTTAACGTAGTAGACCCAATCGATACAAAGACGGCCAAATTGTTATGGATGCACTTTGCTCTCTACCTAACAGAGTATAGAGGTCCCTTAGCAGCTGAATAAATAAGGAGCATGGGTACTGTTCATTGGCCCCCTCTCTCCCTGCAGAGCAAATACGACCCTTGTCTTAACTCAAAGAGCCCTGATTGATTAGCTCATTATTAATAGATAAGGGTTAAAACTTTGATACGACTGGACTGTTTGAAAATACACACACATATCATTAAAGTTATATGAAAATAGTACAAGATATGTGCACAGTGCTGCATGCATACTAAATCAAGCACAAATATAGTCAAAAATAGCATTTGCTAACACTTGTTTGTGTCTCTTGGTAAATCATTCAGTGTGGTTGAATTTCTTCAACCACTTAAAGTGTGAGATGAAATCGAGCCCCAAAAAGCACAAGGTAGTTTATCAGACTCCATTTCCTTAGTCGACAAATCTCTGCATTACATGCTCTTCAGGATTCAAGGTTGTTTATAGCTCTAGCCTTAAGGCCCTGATCAATATGTTGGGTTTGCCTCTTTGAGATCCACACCTACTTATAATGGAGTCTAACCTTGAATAGAATGAGAGAACCTGGGCTTCTAGTACAGCGGTCTAGTAGTGTCCAATCACAATGTAGGAAACCTAGGAAGCCGCACATTTTAATGAGCTAGAGCAGTGTTTCCCAACTGGGGTGCCACAGCAACCTGGGATGTCATCTGGCAAAATCAGGTGGGCCATGTGAAAAAGCCAAGCATTTGCAAAATCCAAAAATAAACACTTTTTATTATTATTATTTATATATAAAACGTTTATAAATCAACTGAGCTGTCTACATAGCAAGCGCGCAACATTGAAGCAATCTAGATTTGCCTTGTCACATCGTGGTGCTCACTCATTACGGCTCCTTTGACAACAGAAAAGGCAAAGATTTTTTTTTTTGTGTATAATGCTACCAGAACAGCTGCAGGGTGTAGAGAAATGCTCTCAAAACAGACTATTTCATCCTGTTAAACACCAAATACATCCCTCATCTACATCGGACCTATACAGGCATTTTCTCTGCCTTGAGAATCAGTCATTTTGATAAGCAGGCCTATGAATCAAATATCACATAAAAAAAAAAAAATAATTATATTAATAAATCAACGCCCTCCAGTTTAAAGTTGACTAAATGCACAGAAAATTGACTGATGAAATCCTGAAAGAGGGGACCTTGCAGCTAAATTAGTTATGTTTATTAAAAAAAAAAAAAAAGATAAATTTGTATACTAAAGATACATACGTTATTTTGAATATCATGCATGTATATTATTAAAAGGGATACCACTTTTAAAGGAACAGTTGATCCCAAAATTAAAATACTGTCATCATTACTCACCTTCACATTTTTGCAAACCCATATGCCCCCCCCCCCCCCCAATTCGTGGAACTCGAAAGGAGATGTTCGGAGAATGTTAGTCTCAGTCACCATTCAACTTCACTGTATGGAAAAAAACATGAACGAAAGTGAATGGTGATTAGGACTAACATTCATCCTAATGTCTCCTTTTGTGTTCTGTGGAAGAAGTTATTTTGGGCTTGAAACATCATATGGTCAAGTAATCATGACAGAATTTTCACTTTTGGGTGAACTATCCATTTAACCACCTGCAAAAGTATGTTAAAAAAGGTATTTGCCAAGAACAATTTAAATATAAGTTAGTATATATAATATAAGCATGTCTTCCTGGAAAGCAAGTGATTGAATAGAAGGGCCAAAATGTAGGTTGTACACAAAAATCCATCGGAAGAAAACTAGAGGCAAGAATTGAGGTTCCTGTAAGATTTTGATGAGATTGTTAAATTTGGGATCTTTTAGTATAACAAGTTTTAGCAATTTAGTTGTATTAGCCCTCAGGGGAAAGCGCATTTGAGAAATTTTGCGCAATACCCTTTCTAGCGCACGTAACACTTGTATACCATAATTAGTGAATGCGAGACCCAAAGTGAGTTTGAGCTATTTCACTGAAAAACTCAAATTATTATTATTTTTTATTTTTTTGCAGACAATAAAACTTAACTACAAAAGTAGGGCTAAAAAGACCTTCAAATTGGGATCAGAGCAAGCAAAATATTTCGGACCCAACGGTACAGCAAATGGTCTCAAGCACATCTATTGGTCACACAAATTCTTAAATCTACAAGATTCACAGGTCAGAGTTCACCAAATTTTAGCATGCAGCGGAATGCAAAATTTCTTTGCATGAGCTTGTTTTTGGTATATTGTGTTCAGACGCAGCTTAGTTCAGATCATCTCAGATTGCTTACAGGACTCCCTATAACACCAGGCAAAAGAGCCCCACCGAATATGAAGGAGAGCAAGATTTCACTCGTTTAAAGATTTACCTTAACGTGTGTAGATGAACACCAAATGTGCCAATATGTTTTTGGTGTTGTACTAAATTCAAACACAATACTGAATTAATATATTTTTAGGGCCCAAGTCCAGCAATCAATTAAATTTCTCTATGCCCCAATGAATCTATTAATTCAAAACAGTTTACAGTTAATTACAGCCATACACAGTCCACAGTCTCCCCAATAGCCCCTTGAGGACAGAGGGAGAGTAAAGAAAAGCTGGTGGGCCTAATGTGAAAATATAAGATACTAAGCCAAGATTAGGTGTAGAAAATAGTGTACACATCCTTCCAATACCACTGCTTTATCCATCTGGATTCACTCTGTCAGCTACAATGAGCTCATGCCTGTGTGTGTTACACAAGCTCAACACACTATGTACAGAGAAAAACAGCCCAGAGAATGCTTAAGCCTAACATTTACAATCACCTCAGTGTTAACCCAGCCACGGGAATTTGGCCCAATCCCCTATAAAAACAACAGACTCTTCAAAGTCTTAAACAGAGTGTATCATATGACTACACGAAGACAAGATTCTTAAAGCTCAAAAAGATAAGAGTGAGGGCAATCAAGGGAGACTGTAGGAGGACAAAAATTATTTTGGCAGATGTAAGATATTCTCACAAATGTCCATTACCTCAATGAGGAATTTAAATTCCAGAGTTCACTTCTTTGGTGTGCTGGTAGTGGAAAAAAAAACCCCACACACCTCTACACATTTGGCCCCGGACAGGGCTTCCATTTCTTTTGTGGGAGATTGGCAATATTGTCTAGAGAACTGCCAAAATCTATAGTGATGCACAGTGAGGAGGAGGAAATGATTCACTGTAAATTTAATTTCCTTTCACTGTATGTCTAGCAGTGTGACATTCTATCACCAAAAGCACTGTGACCTTATGAGGGAAACTTGTCAACCCACAAAAATAAAAAAAGACTGCCTGACATCAAAGAGTAAGACTTTGCTTTTTTTTTTTTTTTTTTTTTTTTTTTTTTTTTTTACATTTTTCAAACAGTGGGTTACACAGGGTGCCAGCAATTCACTTTCAAGACATCTCTCCACTGCTTTGTGTAGTGTGCAATACGATCTTATACAGCCACATGGGAACTACGAAGAAATAACCTACCAAAAGTCAAATGCCAAGGATGCGATTTCAATTCATTCTATAGGGTATGCAGCCCTCAAGTGGTCAAATAAGGTACTGCTTAGTGAAAAGCTGTGAACAAATAGTCTATATGGACTTCAGTCCAGCATAACCTGTAATTTTCACAAGCATCATTACAGGCCTACAAAAGTATAAAACCAAATTTACACAAGTTCTTTTTGGACTTTCCATTCACAGATCTTGGTCTCATCAGCTCTGCATAATGCATTTGTAGAAATGCATAAAGATCCTTCAAGGTGTCCCCTGAACTTAACTGAACTTTGAGGGTCACCTCAATTCTTAATGCAGAAAGTAAAATTTCAGCTCCTGTCTAATATCAAATGCTGCTACCTTCATTAGATACGACATGACACACATGGGACTGATGTGGAATTAGAATTATGATTGAAGAACTGCCAATTTCACATCTATTCATTTATTCTCATAATATCCAGAGCCAAAATCAGACAGACAGATAGTTTCTCTTTAAAATGCATCATCTACAGTCATTAAATAGAAAACCTTGTCATAACTGTACATTTCACATTTGCCTTTGTACACTACTTTATCCTAGCAGAAACTTTTCCTTATGCTATGGGTAATAAAGTGTTAAGTAGGAGTAAATGCATTAATTAGTTTACTTCATTTTAGAACAAACTTTCTACATCCAATTGAAACATTAAATCCAAAGAAGTTAAACCCTATTGGAACGAAAGCATTGTAACGAAACCGTTGGATCAATGCAAACAAACACCTTTGCATATTTTTTTTATTTTTGCTCATTTCAAGTGCACTTTGCCCGTTTCAGTGTTACCCTCTGTTCTGTAACCTGATTGAACTTCAGACTCCTCTGGATGAGCACTAGGCCAGTGCAGGGAAGTCCTCTGGATCATCTGGGTTTGGAGCCTTAGGAAACAAAATAATTTAGCTGCAAACCACTTCTAAATTCATAGTCTCTCACACGGCAATATAATTATTGAAACTAAATGTAATGTACTTTCAAACTACAAGCCTTTCATTTCACAGGGCTGTGTATTTGTTGCATCAGAAATTAATGCCCCAAACAATACTAACGTACCACTTCATATTTTTGTGTAGGAGATCTCTGGGATGGCATGGAAGGTGCCACACGGCCACGACCACCTCGCCCACCTCTCCCACCACGAGAGGGCCGAGCCAAGCTGCCAAAGTTGATTTCCAGCTGATGTGTGATGTCATTGGCCGGGCGGCGGAAAACCACATCCTCAATGTCACCATGTTGTTTCTAAAAAAGAATGATGCGAAATGTATATACAGTAGCTGTTCAAAAGTTATGACATGAATCGCTCCAAAAGTTAAAGGAACTTTCTTGCTGGAAAAATAACAACCTACATAGCACAAGTTTTGTAAGAGCTGATCTGTTTCTACCGAAAGACGTAGACCAGTGCCCTACCCCACCTCATCCTGTACCCATTAAAGTGCTTCAATAAAATGAAAACACATTAAAAACAGATTAAAATCTGTATGATCTAGATCTGCATTCAGCAAATGACTCCGTACCTCAAGGAATTTGGACTTATGGATCACCACGGCCTTGGACGGCATAGCGGAGTCTGCCTTACGGATATTTAGCTCTGCCTTGGGCCTGCTTTGCTCCTGTAGGGCCTTCCACTCATCCAGTGTCATCTCTACGGCAACCTCAATCGCGTTCTCAGTCTCAGAAGGCCTGCAGGAGACAAGCAAGCATACAAAACTATCCATTACAAACCATGAGCAGAAGTTCTAAATTTATGAAGTCAAATAATTTTATTCAGTGTCAGGTATCATGTGCATTACAAGATATTCCCTGCAGCGGTGCAAAACAGACCTGTTTTCTCCATCAGTCTCTACAGTCTCATCGGTTTCGCCCACCTCTTCACTTGGTGTCGCCTCTTCAATTTCACTACAGGACAAGGAAAATGACAACCTTTTCAAATGAGACAGATCAAGGTAATAACTTCATCCAAACCAGTGAGATCAGACACAAGTTTAAAACCTAATATAAAAAGTAACTTCACCTTATATGGTCTCTCATAGAACCCCAGTTGCGAGATCCACTACCACCACGCTTCTCTTCAGAGCGGACACTCCTGATTTAAAGTAAAGTCTCATTTACTATCAGAAGTTGTGTACAGAAAACGCTGGACTTAACACAAAGCTGTTAAACAAGGATTTTGAATCTCTATTGACTTTCCTTAAGGCCCACCCACAACGCCGACGACATCGCGCAACACTATTTGACACAATTGAGTTTCAATAAGTGCAGAGACACTAGTTGCAGTGACATTGTGACAAGTTGCAGAGGTGAGCAAGACAAAGTTGATAAAATTTTAACTATGCAACTGAAGATCAACACTAGCCTAGTTTCAATCCACTTTTCACGCCATTTTGTTAAACAAAGCGAAAATCATTTGACCATTTATCGATAATTTTGTGAATGATGATGTCATGCCTAAAAAAAATTAAAAAAAACACTTTGTTGCGCAAGTTATGGTGAATCGCAAAATAAATCTGCCCTTAAGCCATTTCCATACAGAAATGCATGTATTTCGCTAATTGTGTACCTTACGCCTCCTAGATGTCCCTATATTTGTTTTCCTATGATGTTTTGGTAAAATGGGCAGAGTATTGACAAATCATTGAAATTAGACCGCTAACGGTCATTTTAATTTCACTAATACATGCAATCAGAAGAGAAGGAATTGCAATCAAAAGGAAGCAGTTGCCCTTCTGATAGGACTGCAATATTGGTCCTAATGTTGTACCTATCGCAGGTTGACACCGGTTCTGACCCAAAAATGAATCGTCTGTTCAAGCTGGCAACCTGCACCAAGAAGTGGGGGAATTTTTCAGTCTCGGTATAAGGACCATCCATCGATGTGTATATGTGGTGCACAGCGATTAACAAAGATATATTGATGCTGTGTAATATCAGGGTTTACATAAGATACATCCCTGATATTCAACAGGCTATTTTGAACAATCATCTAAAGCATCACCATCACAACTGCATGGTATCCCGCATATTTGTCCAGCAACTTTTAACGACCAACTGAACTTAAATTGCATTATGACGTTAAAATTAATTTTAGATGACAATTTAAATTTTTCTTAGCAAATGTGATATGTAAAGGGGGTTAGATTTAAAATATTTAAAAGTTTTGTTCAAAAGCTTGTTTTCTTAAAGTGAACTCATTGGAAAAATAGGTGTAAAAATAAAGTGTAGAAAATGTCATTCAGCCGACCCCCCCCCAAATCTACAAAACAAGGTAAGGCTAGTTTTAGTTCGTGTAATTTAACACAGAATTTTGCCTGCATTTATTCAAGAATAAGTATAATATAAAATAACACTATATGTTGGTGTTCCAAAAAGCACACTGAAGCTTTTCTCCTAGTATCGTGTATTTATTTTTTTTATTTAAAACATCTTTGTGCACAGAAATGATGTGTTTTATATATTGTGGGCTAATTTCATGACTGCCATCTATTATTTTGAATGGTGTGGAAAAGAAACTAACAAATAAATTGATGGCTACCGCGATTAATCACAATACAAGATATTTGTGTTGCACTCCTGAAGTGTCATGTTTGCAGCATCATATTTTTGCGTTAATGACAATTTTCTCGACAAAGTGTTTCCAAACCAGTTTATCGCAACATTTGAAGTATCGACAGAGTTTATGCCCTAGAGTTAAACGGGAAAATATGTTGACACTTGTGACATTTTAGAAATAATTAGCATTTCCATCAGCTATACTTTGATGCATAAAACTTTTTCAGCAAATAATCCTTGGATGGATTAGTTATTTATGAGCGACTACCAATGAGAGAAGACAGTGGAGCTCAAGTCATCCGTCTCCAAGCAGTGAGTGTGCGAGACACTCAAAAGTACCAAAGATGGAGAAGTTAATTTTCTGTGAGTGATTTCACTGTTCTATAATTTATCTGTAACATATACATTAATATAGCCTAATAAAAATTATGCATGGAAACCATATCGGCATTCCGAGAGAGTTTGATTTATGTTGATAAATGGTTCATGATATAATGCATAAAGCACTCCTGCAGATTATATAAAAACACTCCCTAAAGAATTTAATGTAAATTCTTTAGATTCAACAGAACTGATTCCTTGTCAAATTAGAATTAGTTTTACTGGCATTATAATCTTTAATCAGAATTTCCAAAGCTACTATGGCCATGGCTATTCGTTCAAACAATAACATTAAAGCGGCAGCAGTAAAAATGAAGTACACCTCAAGTGCCCAGCCGAGTGAAATCACAGTGGTTTGATCGTATTTGCAAAAGGGATACATTTCGATCTGTTCATCACAAAAAGCCAATCTACTACTTCAAAAGACTTTGAATATCACAGATGAGTCGCATGGAGTACTTCTATAATACTTTAGTTGTAAAGATTTCAAATTTCTCCTTTTGTATTCCATGTAAAAAAAAAAAAAAACTAAAAAAAACTTGGATCAACATCAAGGTTAGTAACAATGGCAATGAAAACAATTTTTTGTTGAAGAATTCCTTAAGCATGACAGAAATTGACCACAGCTCACGTTCGGTCACTGCCACTACGTCTTTCGAACTCCCTCTTTCCTCTCTGATCAAATCCATCACTGGATCTTGGATATCCTGGGCCTCTGGCTCCACGTCCTCTTCCTGTACCTCTTCCTCTAACAGACTTGTCCAACACATCATCCACAGGCCTACAGAGAGAAAGAAAGATTAAGGCGAATGTACATTCATTCGGGCAGGATAATAAATAAAAGACAAGTAAATTTATTAGTATTGAAGAGATCTTTACCTCTCAACTGAAAAACTGAAGGGGGTGTCACCATCGTGTTTGCGCTCCAAAGTCCCACGTCTCTCTACTCGCTCCTCAACCTCTCCACGAGCAAGACACACTTGGGCTACAAATTTAGTTGGATTCAAATACATACAAAGAGATCTACAAATTATTTAATGGAATAGGTCAAACAAAATTAAAGTGGTCTTCCATTTAATCACGCTCACATTTTTCCAAATCTATTTGACTTTCTTTTTTTTTTTTCCCCTCCATGAAACACAAAGGGAAATGTTAGCCTCAGTCACCATTCACTTTCATTGTATGGAGAACAATAATTATGCAATGAAAATGAATGCTGAGGGAAGCTAACATTCTGTCAAAAATCTCCTTTTGTGTTCCACAAAGTCATACCTGAAGTATCATTAATTTCGTCAACAGGTTACAAAACTGAAACATTTATTTTACTCACCCTATGTTCCAAACCAAAAAACAATTCTCCAGTAGAACACAAAAGGAGATGCTAGGCAGAATATTAAGTGTCACCATTTACTTTAATTGTATTGGGGGAGAGTGCAATAAAAGAGAATGGTGATTGAGGCTGTTCAGTGTTACATTTATATTTTACATATTGTTACGTCCCAGGGCGTAATTAGTTATGTGATCCATGAACAATGTTAATTGTACTGCTTCCTGTGTAAGTGTCTGTGTTGTGGCAGTATTTTTGTGGTGAAAAAATTACATTTCTACAGTTGTATGAGTGTATATTTTACACACACAGACAACTGGAATACATGTAACAGGATTACGTATTTAAAATACAAGTAACTGTATTCCACAACAGTTACAATTTAAATAATTGGTTATTAGAATACAGTTACATTCTAAATTTATTATTGATTACTGTACAAATTACTTGCATTTTATTGTCATTTGTTTCATTTAATATTTAGTCCTGTCAGATGGAAAACATTTATACATGTAAATGATGTGATCCAAAGTGCATTTGAACAGCGGTGAAACTTATGATGTGTTACATTCATATAAGCAGACAGAGAATTTTGAAGGAGAAGAAATAGGAATAAACTTTAAAAAAAAAAAAAAAAAAAATGTCAGATTTACGCCAAGCTAAAAAGCCATTTCACATGCAGATCATACATTTTCTAGTAAAACCTTCAATATTAGGGCAACAATCGTATTTGTGATCATTTTTGTATTGTTTTCCTGTAAATAAATTTAAAAAACAAATATATATATATATATATATATATATATATATATATATATATATATATATATATATATATATATAAATAAATAAAACACTTCATTTGATTGATCTTGCTTTAAAAATCACCACTGCATAAGATTTTCAGAGAATGTATTTTTAACATGTGTATTTTGTCTTACTGTACTGGAAGAGTTTTTATAGTCAAAACAAGTGAAAAAAAGTAGTAATCCAAAGTATTTAGAATACGTTACTGGCCTTGAGTAATCTAACGGAATACATTACAAATTACATTTTACAGCATGTAATGTGTAGTGTAGGGAATACATTTCAAAAGTAACCCTCCCAACCCTGTGTATGTATAATATAATAAAGTCAACTAAGACAGATTTATACAATTTCCTGATTACTGTTACTCATGGCTAATTATCAAACACATGTTTTTTTTTTAACCCACCTTGTCCATCTCCACCTGCGGGAAAAACAATTTTTCTGTCCTTTTGAGACTCATTTTTTCCAGTTTTCGTCGTGGTAGAAGTATTCTTTTGCTTCTTTTTCTTTTGCCGTTTTCCCACCTTCACCGCACTTAAGATGTCAAACGGGTCGGTCTCATCATCGTGCAGATGGCCGAAACGATTAGTCACGGTGCATCCATATTCCTCATCAGGAGTCTCCGCCACTAACTCCTTCATCTTTCTTGATTATTTCAGGCACACTAAAATAACCGACTTACAAAAGACTTGCGATCATCGAAGGATCGCAAATATGGCAATTACCACAGAACAAGGTTCTGCTTATCCCCCAAATAGACAAAAAGGTTGCGTTACAAAGCACCCATAGACAACAGTAAATCCTGAGGACAAATGAAAATAACCGTCAGCTGTGACGTTCAGCTAATTAGTTTCAGGTAAACTTATAAGCAGCAACTAGACTCCGCCCCGGAAGTCTGCTTTATTTTAAGAGTGCACTCATAAATATTAAGTTCTGATTAACCAAACAAATTTATTTAAAATTAAAGGACTATTTAGGTTTCAATACAAGATATGCTCCAAAGAAAATGATTTGTTTAATTTTGATTTCCACAAAAATAATTTCGACTGGTCATTCCTTTGATTTAAAAAAGCAAAAATCAAAGTTACAGTGAGGCACTTAAAATGGAAGTGAATAGGACAACTATTGGAGGGTTTGAAGACAGAAAGGTGAAGCTTATCATTTTTTATAAAACCATGTATATTAATTATGTTAAAACTGTATTATTTGAGCTGTTTCGTTGCTTAAATCTTCACTTTTACTGTCATTTTAGGGTTTGTTGACATTACAATGTCATGTCAATGAAGTTGTAAAATTTACTTTAACTTTACACAGAAAAGGATAGTAGGTGATTTTCTAACACTAAAATCATGTTAGCATGCATATTGTTTATGTCTTGTGGCTATACTTTTGAAATACATATTTCATATAACAAATATATTTTAACAAATTATGTATTGGCCCCTCTGTAAACCATATTTTTTATTTTTTTAACTAAGAGAATGTCCAAATAATTTTTTGTGGTTGTCAATGTTATTCCACAAATGCTGTCGATTAAGCTTAACTTGAATTGAACCCAGAATATTTATTTTGGAATCTCTAAAGCCTAATCCATTTTATTGCCCCTATTTGGTGAGACTGAATATTTTTAAAAGATAACTTTGTGAACAAAACAATTACAAATCTATTATCATTCTATGATAAATGTATCATTTGTGTATATTCCTGATATCTTGATGTCTTCCTTCCTCTATATACTGCCTGAGAAGGCAGCATTTTTCAAGATTTAACAGCCTTTAAATTTGACCAAAAAGTATCGCTAACTACAATAAATATACTTTAGTTAACATTAAATATCATAAACTATGTGGAGAAAAAGTATTGTTCATTGTTAGTTCATAAGTGCAGTGAACAAATACAACATTGTAAAGTGTTACCAAGGTATCTTAAGGCCTAACTTTATAACCGCTTTCCCTGGTGGGAGAGTACTTTTGACACCCTAAAATCCTGCCTACATAGGCAGCTCACTAGGCTTTAGAAAATAACTTTAATAAAATACATTTAATGTGCCAGTGCCACCTAATGTCAATTACAAAAAAGAGAAAAAACGGAGGTGGTTCTTCATGGTGTTTATTGCATTCACACACAACCATTGATTCCAGTCTTCTTTGAAAATGTAATTGTTTACACCTGAAAAATGCAGAAGCATACAAACTCATTTCATTTTTCTTCCAGAAAATGCGACAAAACAATTTGAATTGTGTAAATTTGAATGATAGACTTTTGAATTTGAATTATAAGTGTGATTTTGCCAAATGAAATATTACGTTGTATTTTAAATAGGTTTGAATTTGAATTTTTTAAAATCCAATCCTGGACATTTCATATTTAACCAAATTGAATTGTTTTTTATGGCACAATTTTATAAATATGTATTTTCAAACAGCAAATTTTTGGTTCTGAATTCTTACACCGTAATTATTCCGTTTTAAAAAAATACAGCTTCAAGTTTTCAAGATGAAGAAGAACAGATTGTTAGATGACTTGTTGAGTGCATGAACCTATTGAAAATATCTGCATGACAAGTGCATGGTTTTATTCGATTTACACTTGTGCCTATATTCTATTCTATTGTTTAAGTATCTGTGTGTTCTGTCAAAACACCTACAATCTGCAATGTGGCATATTAAATATATGGTCACATCTTATTACCAAAACAGAAGGCCTAATTGGTAACCCCACTTAACATATGTACTATGTTTCTAACTATTCTATTATGGATTTGAAATAGATTATTTATGCTGTGCCTCATTATGATGCTATTATTTACATTTATACGAAACGGTATTTACAATACAAGCAACAGTTCACCAACTTATAGCCAGAAGCTTGTTATAAAAAGTCATTTATATTGCATACATTTTTCTGCGCTAGAACTTACAGTTTTGGCTTGATTCGCCTGCTTGAGATTGTTTTTGTTCACAGCTCCGCCCTTTTTGCTGAGCAATTGCTCTGTTAAGACAGTGAAGTCAGAGAGATGTCTGCTCAACTCCGACACCACACTTTCAACTAAATCCCCCATAACGGAGGAAAGCAGCTCGTGGATTGCTGCCGTCATGGTAGGGGATGATTAGCCAGCACTTTAGGGGCAATGCATGATATAAATGCACGTACAGAGTTCATTAGCTAGCCAGAGCCATTTTCTTCTTCTTCTTCTTCTTCTTCTTCTTCTTCTTCTTCTTCTTCTTGCTGTTTTACGGCGGTTTGCAAACCAACCATTTTCTTGTTTGTAGTGGGGGCAAAAAAAAAAAAAAAAAAAACGGAAGGAAATGTGTCCCTCAAACCCAAATATCGGAAATGTATTTTGTCAAAACAATACTTCCACCTACAGGATTGGAGTACGTAGTACGCTTTGCTCAAGCGATGAATCAACTCCACTGTAAACTGTCAAGATGTGATGATTTTTATGTCAAAAGCCTGTTGTTTTCAATAAGAAGTTTGAGCTTTCATTCTGTACTGGATGTATTAAACCTTCATAATGTAGTCCTTATTCATTTGCATAATATTTATTTTATATTATTAAAAAAAAATATCTTATACTGTATGTTGTGTTCCTCCTGTACTGAATGTATTAACCCTTTAATCTCTGAATGTGTTTTTAAAGATTCCTGTTTAGTGGCATGACCAAAATTAACTCACACAAAAAAAGTAGGTCAGTTTTTGTTATCATTTTAAAGAAAACTTTTCACATTTCTTGTGAATGACAGAGTACAATAAATTATGAAATTCTCAGCCTAATAAATCCTTGCTGAAAAAAAAGACCCAATAATTAACATTTTTCTTATTTTATATTATATATCTCAGGGTGTAAATAAGCTCTAAAAAAATGCTTTTGTTTTGTTCCCAATCATGTCACCTGTAACTGAGTAAAGGTTTGTGTTGATACAACAAAGCAATCAAAAGATATAGCATTACAAATATAATTTATCCTAGAGTCCAAAAACATCTCAAAACAAGTAAAACAACATATGACACGGCTATTTGATCAGTTTGATTTTTTTATTGATTACAATAATATGCACAGTGCAAAATTATTAATAAATTCTAAAAACAGAACTTCTGATTTGTCTGCAAATTTTAAAGCCCTTGTTCAATTTTGGTCATAATGCCTATGTGCATTGTAAATTACAGCTTCAAAGCTTTAAAACAATACTCATTTAGTGTATATATATATACACACTAAATAATGTAATATAATATACAGTATTACTGCCCTAGAAAATGAATTACAAGTTGTGAAGTTGAAAATTATGAATAAAAGAAAATATTTGGGGGATACAAATAATTTAATCCTATTTTGTGTAAAAATCATGAAGTAACAATTTAATAATAGTAATAATAGTGGTGGTTGATTTTTGTTTATTTGATGGAAACAAGACAAGAACATCTCTTGGAATTTGACAAAAAATTATATAATATAGTAATACTTCTATTTTTGTCTTCTGTTTTACAATAAACAAATGGTTCATACAAAACTTCAAAATGTTGGTGACTTAAAAAACATATAAAGATAAAGACAACGCAGTCTATTTGTAAGTATAAATTATATCCGTTTTCCATAGAGACATTTGTTCCATTGTGGGTGACAGTGTTCACAAAGATAAACAGTTATTTGTTATTCTGTCTCAGCTGCTTGGCAATGTAGGCTCTGAGAAACAGGACTCTGTGGAGTGGAATTATTGACAGCAGGAGTGTACGCAATGGGAATCACTCTTTCATTACCGGTAGATATATAATCTTTTGGTGCTTGTATCTGTAGCTGGCCATTACGCAAAGCACAGGTCACTGCCTCAGAGTTAGTACCTTCAGGAAGGTCAAACTCTTGCCTGAATTCTTGGCATCTATACGAGTATGATCCTTTACCATCATCTTGCTTCTTCTCTGTTTTGCCGCTCACCCGCAACTTCCTGCCCACTTGTTTGACAGACAGCTCCTCAGGAGAAAAATCCTTTGTGTCTAATGTCAGTGCATAGTGGATTCCTTCCTTTCCAAGTTGGAATGAGATGGGTTTGAAAGTTGTCATGGGTGAAACATGGTCAATCTCATTGAAAATCCTTTGATGCAGGCATTCCATGAACTCCAGGTCGTGCCTCATCTCCTGCACGTGTCTCATCATTTCTTGTTCAATCTGAAAGAAAAGAGGTCTCGTCTCGGGCCAGAGACTGCACACTGGCCAGTGGAAGTCCATGAATGGGCTGAGATAAGGTTGAAATGTGCTTGGGCAAAGCATCTTCACTGGATGTTTGGAGATGTGTTCAGCTGGTCGACACTTCTGAGCTTCTGCCCCAGTAAACAAGCCACGGTGCTTTTATATGCTGCCTCAGAATGTTCCAGTAACAGTCCTTTATTAGCACTGCAGTGTGTGTTAGCCTGTAGAGGGCTGCTATGACAGAGCAGTTGCGGTCATATTCCAAAACAAGATCACATTTTTGTGATCCATCTGTTAAATACCAGAGAATTACGTCATTGTTCTATTTACAGTGACCACTCTAGCTGTCTAATGGGTCTTAATGACTTTATATTAACAGAAGAGGTTAATGCAAGAAGATAATACAACCTTTTCTATTCATACTTTTTGTGTGTGACTATAATAGGATATCACTCAATGAAAATAACAAAATAATATCCAATGGAAATAATAAATAAAATAGTGGGAATACAGTCAATGGTTCATCTGGTGCATCTCATTCAGAAGTGATCATACTTAAGCCCTATTCCCTTCTAAGACTTCACCATCCACTGTGAGAGCTTTGGAGGACTGAAATGTATGGGGCTTTAAAAACTCTGTTTATTCAGAACTCACCTTATAAGTCATTTTAATTGGAAATTCCGTTTGAAGTGATCTTACAGCAAGGCTATCATGATTGTTCCTCCTTCAAAGTGCTCTTAAGAGGCTGATTTATCCCATTTGAAACACAGGGAATGACACATAGGCTACCATGTTTTCTTTCTGTGTCAGAGCTTACATCATATTATATCTGTCATGTTTAAATTTAACTTATGAGCATTCCAACATACTTTCTAATCCAACAGGATTCTGAAACTGACACCTATGCTGGCAGTGTCTCTAGCAACAACACTTTCTGAAATAGATTCATAAGTTCAACTCAAGTGGAAACAAATAGTAGATCCTAAAATGTTTGGACTTTCTAAATATTTTATCTGTAGAAATACAAACAAATGGTAGGCTATTGTTTGGTGGAGACTGATGCATATTTATTTAGGATGTATAATAAAATGAATCTTTAAACTAAAGATTAACAGTGACCTATCTTTTCACACTTGTCAGTGGGGTTTTTTGTTACAGTAAAGCAGCACCAAACTGTAAATGTTCCCTTTTATGTTCATAGATTTTAAATACAAATGAAATGTTAAAAAAAAAAAAAAAGAATATATATATATATATATATATATATATATATATATATATATATATATATATATATATATATATATTAGGGTAGTTGACAAAAATATCGCCATATATATATATGGCGATATTTTTGTCAACTACCCTAATACTGCGTAGTGCCTGTTGTGAGGTAAGTCTGTAGAGTCTGCCTCTGATAAATCAGATCTGAGCTCACAGCACTCTGACTTCCTCTCCTGTCAGAAGAAGATACTCATACAAACATGGTTCCTCCTGTACAAGTCTCCCCACTTATCAAGGTATGTTTAATATTTATCGATAATGATTTTCCTTGCACCATAACAATCAATACACGTGTATTTCACTTTTTGTTAGTTTACATCGGCGACCTTCATTTATCCTAAGTAAATAGTGCTAAACGTGTAGCCTAGCTTAGCATAGTTTCCATTATACAGCCCATAGCCGTTGAGCTAATCGTGTTAGCCAGCTAGCTGCCTAAAGCAATGCAAGGTCAGTCAGTAATGCTAACTGCAAGAAATGTGCACGATGGTTTCCAATGACGTGCTGCATAGCAAGTTAACTAGTGAATGAACGTTTCAAGTATATTGTTTGTGAATAAACTGTTTATTTGCATGTTATTGTCCAAGAGTTTGACCTTAGCTTGAGCTCATCTTGTTAACTTGGTATCCGAGGTCATTCTAGTGTTTTCACAGTGAAACAGTTTTTATTTTATGTTCAGTGTTATTGTATCTTATTATTTAGTAAAGAATTGTCTTTGTCCTTAGAAAGTTCGTCAGCAAACAAGCTAGCATTTTGACATGATATATTATTTCTCTTATTTCAGACAGCAAGATGGTCAGCCTTGCTGATTGGTTTAATCTATGGGAAACAGAGATATGGTAAGTATTATGTTTGTTAACGTATTATTTTAAGTTCAAATGTCTGAAACCACTACTAAAAGTTTTTCTATTTGCATTTTTGTAACTGAATAAAGCGTGACTATTTGCACCCAGGTGTAAACTTAATAAAGTTGTGCTTCTAATGTATTTATTCAATCAAACTGCTCACTAGATTATCTAAAACCCATTGCTGCTGAAGAAAGGAGGGTTGAGGAGGAGGAGAAGAAAGTTAGGGAAGAGCAAGAGCGGATTTACAAACAACTTGCTGAAGGTCTGTAACCTCCTCTATCACATCTTGAGTGCTTCTCATTTCCTAAATTGTGCAACCTCGTTTCATCGCTCCTCGAGCCCGTGACCCCGAAAACCAAAATCTGCCATCATGTAGGATATATCAGTTCTCTAAATGCACTGTGAGGAGGCAAGGACAGCAGGAAGTTTCCCCAAGGATGCTTGAGTGAGGAAACACAGGAGTATACTATGCGGAAGACTTTTTGGTCGAAGCACCAGACGCACGTATTAATTCTCCTCCCACTTCACATCTCGCACAATAGTTTTAATTCATGTAACACCTTTGCAGTTTAAACCATAATTGGCACATACTTCAACAGGGCATCTAGAATTATTTTTATTTATTATGAATATATTAATAAATAAAGTTTCAATAGCATAACGGAAAGCACGCCTATTACTGTAGCTGCGCAAAAACGTGTCAGTGAGCAGGACATTTCATTTTATAAGTATGTCTTGCTTTAATTCCTCCATCCTTGTTTCCTATCCTTGGATCCTTTCCTCATTTCCTAAGATGGTGGAGCAAGGAAAGGAAACGAGGATGCACAATATAGAAATGAAAGCACATTTAACTGTTATGTGTATTGGGTTATACAACTCTTAATAAGCATCCCTTAACATATGTATTTAAAACTAACAAATCTGAAGTATAGGGAAGATACAGTTATGTTGAAATGTGTGCTCTCAACATGATGTCTGATTTAAGGATTTGGTCTGTTTTTATTTATTTAGTAATAGATAGATAGGCTTCAGTCTCCATAAGAGTTCAAAGTGTTATTCATGGAAAAGGAATTTCAGGGAATGCATTGCATTGTGGATTATGATTCACACTCACAGAAAGTTATCAAAACTCAGAATTTGTGGCCAAACTTTGAATGCAGGATGTTTTCTTGATCTTAATTATTTAAACAATTTCTAAATATCTATATTTATCTCTCTTTACTTCCACAGCCAACTCTGACACCATTCTGAAGTAACTCTCCAAGATGTATCCATTCCAACAATGCTCTGAAATGAATTTTTAGGACAGCCAACTTATCTATTTTTCAATAAAGACACAGGAAGTTTAAAAATGTCTTTTGCGTGTGTTTTTTTTTTTTTTTTTTAAGTTGTCAGTGTTCAGGTTATTCTGATTAGCTATATGCAGCACACAGACCTTCAAATCACAATAAGGTAAAAAATAATGATTGGTTTGATTAAAACGATGTTAATGTTTGAATGAAATCCTTTAGTCAGGCTCTTGTGTGTGTGTCTAATAAAACAAGATAATCTATCTGGGTGAAATCTAATTATTTATCGTAGGGTTAATTCAGAATGTATGGTGGACCATTTTCCCTTTTCTGCACTACCGTAGTGACATTTATAGAGGGTGGACAGTTGTATAACCTGACCATGGTTTAAAGTAAATCCCAGGATTTAGGTCAAGCAATACTGTAAAGTGCTGATTCTGCACAAATGCTTCATTGCTACTTAGCTGCAGTGCTACACTCCTTTACTATTGAAATAAGCAAGAAAACTATTTGTTTAGAACACTTCTCAAACTCTTCAAATTATATACTAAGTTTATGAAAAGGTTTCAGGTTTTTGAGAATTGCCAATTTTGGAGAAACATTTTTATAGAAACTAAACATTGAGGGGTTAACATCAACTTTTAAATGTCTTGTAAGAATATTGTCAGATGATTTGTAGTAAAATGCAACTGGAAGTCTATATCCTATACAGATGACATCGAGACATCTAGAAAGGGAAGGGTGGAAACTGCTGATATTTCGGATTGGATAAGAGGCTTTCTTAGTGAGTGAGTCGTTCAGCAGAAAATGCCACCATCTCTCTAATACAAAAAATAAAATAAAATCTCAAATTGGAAGAACTTTTTGTTATTGTACATCATCATACTTTCAACTGGACATACTAGGCAAACAAAAAAAATCATAAAAATATATGCTTTAATTGACATAGTATTGAGCATACAGAAGTGAAGCTTAACAATTTAACCAATTTAATTGGAATCACCCATACTTGATGCTGTATTGTGGATGGTTTCAGAGCATGATGAAACTTGCTCTACAAGTGATTTAAATTTGTGTCACACAAGCCTTATTACTGAGCCCTCACTTTCTGATCTGGCATATATAAATATCAATTTACTTTCCTACTGCTGGTCCTTCGCTACTTAAATTGAAACTTTTCTGGAATGCAAAACAGAAGCAGCAGTGTTGTAATGATGTAGAGCATGTCAAATTTATTAAGTGCGCTAACAACACACCTTTGTTGTATTTACTTACAAACTAGATCTCTTTGTACCTCATACAATTTGTTATATTTACACGATTAGATTCACAACTGACATCTATTGATGTTTATGGACAACCGGTGAAAGAGAAACACTTGCTTCCTATAAAAAGTATGCTCAAATCTGAATACCTTTCTGAATTTAGTCACAGACAACTTCTCATGGTTCAGTTGGTTCAGGTCAGCTGAGAATGAATTGGATGAATGGTATCAAGGCCACTGGAATTAGTTTTTTCTGTGAACGCATGTCCCAACAGTGGAGACACTTCTCAGTGAAACACACCCACGACAGCACTTGATGTAAATACGTCTGAAGGACAATTGCGCATTAACTTCCAGCTTATGTGAAAAAAAAAACAACTACAACTTTAAACTCAATGCTTTTCCAGTTTTTACATAGGCTGACCATCACTCAGGTGTACTCCCCCATCTACAATCACTGAGCACTTTATTAGGAACAGCTGAACACCTATTTAATCATGTAATTATATAATCAGCCAATTATGTGGCAGCAGTGCTATGCATAAAATCATGCAGATATGGGTCAGGAGTTTATGTTCACATCAAACATCAGAATGGGGGAAATTTGACCGTGGCATGATTGTTGGTGCCAGATGGGCTGGTTTGAGTATTTCTGTAACTGCTGGTCTTTGATTTTCACGCACAAAATTCTCTTGAGTTTACTCAGAATGGTGCCAAAACAAAAAACATCCAGTGAACAGCAGTTCTTCGTACAGAAATGCCTTGTTGATGAGGTCAGAGGTGAATGGCCAGACTGGTTTGAGCTGACAGAAAGGCTATGGTAACTCAGATAACCACTCTGTACAATTGTAGTGAGCAGAATAGCGTCTCAGAATGCACAACATGTTTAAATTTGAGGTGGATGGGCTATAACAGCAGAAGACCACGTCTGGAACTTTATTGGGACCATATAGTTCCTAACAAAGTGCTCCTTTGTGTATATCTCCTATGAAATGCCATATTGTTCATATTTAGCCAATTAAACCTCACATTTACCAATCTGAAAATTAGCTTCTCAGCTCTATAATTTGATCACTTTTAGAGGGTTAAAATGTAAACCTTACAACAAAAGTTTGTATCACACATAAAATTGACTTTTTGTACTGATTCAGGGCAGGTAGTAGCAAAAATGTAACTGAGTTACATTTATATATACAATAGAATATATTCTTTAAATTATGATTAATGAATCCCATGATTTTAATTTCACATATGGGCAAACTCACTGGACCTGGAAACATTGTTGCCATGGTCCTCCTTGACAATAACATAGCAACCAGTCACCAGTGGGACTAAACTATCCAGTACAGGCAAAATTTAAATATGTTGCTAATTTCTATGACTGGTTCAAAAAAATATTTAAATTATTTTTTTTCAGAACATTTCATTGTTATGATGAAACCATCTTTGAAATAGTTGCAATATTCACATCTTGACTTTTCTGTAGAACATTAAATACAAGTGAAATATAGCTGACTGCCAGCGGAAAATGCTTTTAACCCAACATCTTGGCGCCAAAGATACGCCATGAAATAGTAATACTAACTTTTGGCAAGTTGAATTGCCTGAGCAGCCTTGTTACCAACAAGCCAACAGCTGGTCCTATGGCTTGCTGATATCAAATGCTTTGATAGTGTTTGTCCAACTCTTTTTTTTTTTTTAGATTCCCTGTGTTCTTCTGTCCCAAGCTGCCTTGCCATTTGCCCTCCTCCCTGTTCCCTTTTCTTTAGCAGATTGAGCAGGTCTTGGACCCTGATTCTGATCCACTGGCTTTGTTGGCATTACCAGCTGTGAGAAACCACAAATACACTCCAAATTAAAGAAATACATCATACCATACCATAGTAGAGTGGGGTACATTGGTAAACTGACTGAAGAGCTATAACAAGGGTCTGATTAGAGGATCCATCAAATTTAAAACAGATGCAGTGTATGTAAAAAAAAAAAAAAAAAAAGGATATACTTTAGATAAATGATACGATGTAAATTTCAAACCTTTCTTGGCCTCTGCCTCCTGCTTGGCTTTAGCTGCCTCTTCTAATGCTTTTAATTTCGCCTCATATTCCTCCTGCCTCTCTTTCCAATGCATCCGGTTGTTAAGAATGCCATCATACATTGGCTGGATGGCGGAGTGGAAACGAGAGAATTCCTGTGGAAAACAAATAGGGAAAGTCAGCTAAGTAATTTTAAGTGACCAAAATATTTAGTTTTTGACATATATTTTTGGAAACGTGAATTTGTCAGTCCCCTTCATCCAAAGGTACCTTGTATACAAAAGTACAGACAAAGTCGATAAAACCACACTGAAGCTTGGGCAATTCTGCGGCTTTGTTCCTGTCCATCATGGGCTAAGTAAAGTGAACAGACAGATGCAATATTAGCCTTTCAGATTGCAAATTTTACATCATGTTTTATTCTAGTTACACATAGTACTCACAATAGGCTGTTGCTCAAGAACAGTCCTCTCAAGATCACCCTGCTCCCAGAATTCTGCTGCTACAGAGAGGGCAACCTAGGGTTGGGTGGTAGTTAGATCCAGTGCAGAAATTATACTTAAGCATACATATTTATATTGCAGCGATGCAGTCTAATTATTCTTTAGCTGACATCTCTTACCTTGCTTTGTACCTCCCATGGCTTAGTGATTGCTGAGAGGTCACACGCTGTCATCATCATGGCCCTGGTCATTACATCAAAATATGATCAGAAAACAAAAAAATACCAAGTGTTGCTATAACTGGACATACTTACATTACTATTTCTTTCCTCGTTGTTTCAAGAGACATGAAGTCCACCCATTTCTTTTCCTCCTCATATGTCTCAGAGAGATCCACAATTTTCTGGAACATTGTCCTCTTTCTTTAAGGTAGAGACAGAGTTGAGTTGAGTTGAGTAAGGTATTATATTGTATATTAGCCAATATTCCTTAGTTTAGCTTAAATTTAGTTTCATTCTTTAAAGAAACAGTTAACACACACACACACACACACAAAATCTTTCAATATTACCTCACTCTAGGGTTGTCTCTAACACATACTGTATACTGTTATTTTTTCCATTGAACACAAAAAAGAGAATTTTCAAAATGTTACAAAGCTCTTTTCCATATAAGTACATTTCATCGTGACCACAACTTTTTAGCTTCAAAAAGAACAAAAACACAATAAAAGTAGTCCAAACTAATATACATGTTATCTACATGGGTATTTTGTCATTGATTTAAAAATAACATTTGTTGTCACATGTGTTGTGACATGACAGATCCATTTGATTATGTAGTATAAAGAATGAGATTTGAGAGCTGCAGTCGAGCAGAAGATTTTTTGTGAATAAGGACATAAAAGCTATCACATGACTTCAAATGAAAACATATTTTTGCTACTTTTATGGTGTTTTTCCCTTTTTTGACCTTGACAGCCATGATCGTTATGAACTGCCATTGTATAGACAAGAGCTGCTTGAAATTCTCCTTTTGTGCTCCACACAAAAAGTATAGGGCCTACAGATTTGGAACGAGATAGGGCTGAGTAAAAATGGCTTTATTTATTTATTTATTATTTTGTATTATTTATGGTGAACTAGTCCTTTAACGTTATTTCTTAAATATATGCTAATTCACCTAAAAAAAACAGATCATAACATGCCAGTATTACATATTGTCATAACTTACTTGAAGTACAAGGCAAGATCAGTAGCAATAATGGCAATATCAATGAGGTGGATGACATGTTCCATTTGTCTTCTGTTGAGGTTTTGGAAGATGTTTAAGGACTAAAAAAAATTAATATGTCAATATAAAATCAAATAAGCAGGCAAAGGCTTATAGTATATTTTGGGCAACTTGCTAATACCTCATCTGATAACAGGAATTTGCCAAACTCCAAGTGATGCCTCTCTAGAATGGAGGATCCATGCAGCTTGGCTAGAGGATTTTGAGACCTGATTACAAAACATAACAATATTATGATGATGTTGATGATAATGATAATTAGAAATAGTAGTAATAGTAGTAATTGTTGAAGGAATAGTAGTACTGGTCTACTGACTTGACTTGGTAGAGATTATTTGTGCCTCTGTGGTCTATATCATGCAGGAAGCCAGCAGTGATCATAGCCATCACCTCCAAATCTGTGTAATACCGCTTTAGTTTGCCTGTCTGGATCCATAAAAATACAGATATTATTTTCTCATTCTGATTCCCGTTAAGATTTAGAGTATGTGTATTAAAATGTAAAAATTGACTCATATTGTAATCTCTGCAGCACAATATCTGGTGTGAGTTTGGGGCGAGGCCACCTCATATATTAAAATTGTTTGAAAACTTTCAAATTTGCACATTTTGTTTGGTGGCACAGAAATGACATACTTCATCTTTAAATATTAACAAGTTAATTCAATTTTAATTTAGTTTGGACCCTGAGCAGGCTAAGCAGGTCATACCGTGAGTAATGTGAACATGGTTTGCCCAACGTTGAAGCCGTGGCGCCAGTTGTGATAGGTGATTTTCCTGTAGCCTTTGCTGACTGAGTACATGAATCTCACCAAAACCTAAGTAAAGAAAACAGCAGTCAATTTACATTTCAGTTCTGTGTAATTTCACAATAAAACAAATCCTACTTACAAAGCAGCCGTTTCCATCATCACAAAACCATCACAAACAACCAAAGGGCATTTACCTCCTGAGGGATCTGAAACTTTCTAACCACTCCAACTTCATAGTACATTTGGATCCCACACATTACAAGTTCCAATTCAGTGCAATCAAAGTCTGAGAAATGGAAGGCGTAGATCTCAAACTTCTTTGGACCAGGCAGCTCTTTTTTCTGCATGAAAAACAACAGACGATCAAGAACATAAATTAACCAAGAGAGAAGGAAAAAGTATGGAAGTACATGAATTATGGATGTGAATTAGGGGCAATCTGTTACAGCTGAAACTGCACAACATGAACATAATTATTCCTGTGCTGGTAATCATATGGGGATAGTCACAGTACACTTAATTGAAAGCATCTGTTGTAATGCTATTGCTAATGGCCAAATGGCAAAAGCAAATGTGACTGTCTGTGGCTGCATACTACATCTGTCTGAGAAGTTTCTGGTCAACCTGTACACTGATATCAAAACTCTTTACTTGAATGGTGCGCTCAGTAATTTTTGTGTACAGTTTGTTGCAAGGGCTGATAAGGCAGTCGTCTTGGACACATATTGATATTTAATGAGGGAAATATTACTGAGTGCATTTTTAATAAGATTATAAGAGATGCTGTTCGGTGTACCAGAATTTCCAAAAGCTCGTCCTCTTCGCAGTCTCTTGGCTCTTTTTCGAAATACTCTCTTGTTTTCTGGAACAGAACAAAAGGATGGTGACTCAAGAGCCTAATCAAAGTAAAACAGGGTTAATAGGACGTTTATCAAAGAGGCACTTGCACTTACAAGGATATTTTGAATCTCATCATCTCGACATTTAACATGGTAAAGCACCATGTCCTGGGCAATATCCTTTCTGTTCTCCAGCTTATTCATTTTGTCGTAGGTGTCTGTGTTGAGGGCCGACCAGCCCAGAAACTGTGTCAAAGCCTGTCAAGACAGCAATGTTTAGTTCCATGACTCAACAAGCCAATGATCTTGGTACTCAATCAATAAATCAATCAATCTATCTATCTATCTATCTATCTATCTATCTATCTATCTATCTTACCTCCATGAGTTGTTCATCATGGTCATCAAATGGTTTACCGTCCTTCCTGTTGTAGAAAGTTGCAACACCGACAATTTCTTCTTTTTTGTTGACAATTGGTAGACACAGCACATTCTTGATAGTCCATCCACTGTCATCCAGGGCCTCTGTCTACATAAACAGCAAAAGTCAAAGTTTATTTGTCAAGATGTTGACAATGAAATAAATTTTTCTACAAGTCCAGTACTGAAGAAGAAGGATTTTTCAGTAATAATAAATTATTTAAGAAATATTATATCATTTTATTTAAGAAGAGTCCTAAATAAGTAAAAAAAAAACATACAAAAACTTTAAAGCAATATAAAGATGTGTGCAGTTGTTTTTAGAAAAAAGGCATCATAAAAAGCTTTATTAAGGCAATATTAAGAAGTATGTGATTATAAAATATTTTATTAAAAAATATATATAAAAAGTAGCTGTAATTAAAAATAAATTGTAAATTGCAATAATTAGGACTCTAAAAACTACAAGTTTTACATCAAATGTGTAATTACTTCAAGGAAAGGGAACTTCAACCATTAAACATCTTTCTTTTGACAGTAATTAATATTTACCTGAAAGTTGAACATTTCCTCTGATGCTGCATTCATAATGTTGCAAATCTAGAAAACACAATAAAAACAATAAACAAATACATTTTTAATTTGCCATTTGTACATTTCACGCCCAAAAAACATGCAAAATTAATTCCCAAAGTAATAAAGACTCACTTACAAGTCCACTCTCTGCAACATATGTGGGTAATCCACTAGCCAAAGCCCAGTGGTCTGCAGGAGGAGTTCTGTGGGAAAGAGATGCATAAGATATCTGAAGCATTCTTTGGAAATAGAAATCAGAATCTGAAGAAATCAGAAGAAAAGGTGATCAGAAGAAAAAGAAGACAAACGTACGGTATGACCTTGATGTCCTCTTTTCCATGCAAAATATAATCAATAACTTTGTAGAAAATTACTTCCTAAGTGGATAAAGATAAAAAGATACATATTTATTTAGCTTTTAAGAGAACTTAAAGGGATAGTTCACTCAAAAATGTGAATTCTCTAATAATTTACTCACCCTCATGTCATTCCAAACCAATATGATTTTCTTTTGTGGAACACAAGCTGCTCTTTTCATATAATGAAACTAAATGGTGACCAGAGAAAGCAATGGACACATTCCACTGTATTGTATGGAATAGAGCAGCTAGGACATTGCAATAAATGACTCGTTTTGTGTTATATGCAAGAAAGTTATCCAGGTTATGTATAACACAAGGGAGAGTAAATGATAAAATCATTTTCATTTTTGGATGAACAATGATACTCCATTTAATGTTAAAGGGATAGTTCACCCAGTACTGAAGCTATTTGGAGCTTTTGGAGTTCTGGACACCATTAACTTGCATTGTGTGGACCTACAGAGCTGAGATATTTTTCTAAAAATCTTTGTTTGTGTTCAGCAGAAGAAAGAAAGTCATATACATCTGGGATGGCATGAGAGTGAGTAAATGATGAGAGAATTTTCATTTATGGTTGAACTATCGCTTTAAAGGTGAAACATGAAGCTTACCCGTCCATCTGGAGTTACAGGGCCAGAATACGGTGCCTGTTCTCCCATCAACACTGGCCAAACATCAAAAAATTCCTGCAAGAGAACAATCAATCAGTCTGACAAAGAGACAGAACAACAGATTGAAGCCTCTAAATTCAGTGTGATTACATGGTGGACGCACCTTTTCCTTTGTCATGTCTAGCAGGCCCACAGAGTACCTGTCACAGTTGAGGTAAGCTCGCACTGTGTACAAAGCTTTGTGAAACTGTCGTTCAATGTCTGTGAGCTCTTCAAACACTTTGTTAGCTGACCACAACAGCAGCTATGTATAAGATAGATGAAAACATGTAAAAAAAAAAATTATCTTTATCTGTTTATTTGTAACTTGTATTTTTTGCTGTGTATACAGACTGACCTGTCCTTTACGTGTTTCGCAGTTATGAAGGTAGCTCAGATGAAAAATCTTCAGGTTCAGAGAGCCAACTTTCAGATACTTTAAAAACAGCTTTGAGAAAAGGAGACATATTTTGACTTTCTATTAATATACTTTAAAAAACGAACCAGTAAAATGTTTTTTAGGGTAACTAGCTATTTACTTTGGGTAATGCTCTATTGGTGGAGGCAGATTGTGTTGATATTGTTATAATTTGTGGAGGAAAGAAAAGTCAGAAAGGCAGATATAGACAATTGTAACTTACATCCTCATCTTCATCTGTGAAATGTGGTCCAGTGGTCTTGTTGACAGCCATGATGACACCTACTACATCCTTTCCATTCATGATGGGCGTGGCCAAGATGTTGCGTGTGGTGTATTCGGTGAGTTCATCAACAAATGAGCTGAAGTGACTATCCTAAAGTGAAAGCAAAGTCACTTTTTCCATTGTAGGACACAGATATTTATATTTATCACTCACTAACATTGTATGATATTATAGGGTCAAGCTGCAAAAGCAGCAAATTCGTTTAAAAATATTTTGTAATTTTTTAATAACATTAGTTGTGTGACTAATTAAGCACAAATTTTAACCCCAGGGGAATGTGCAGCATGCCATTTTTAAAGACATTGTCCTGAAAACAGGGAAATGTACATGTTGAAAAATGGCAGAAGAGTTTTTTCAATCTTGTATAATGCTTAGTGCCTGTATTATACATTTAATTGTGGCACTAAGTACATTCTAATGCACACCTGCAAACATTTATGTGGCAATGAATTAACACTTATTAGAAAGTAACATTAGGTGTTACTAAAGTAATTAATTATAAAAGAACAAATTAAAATGTGTTATGTAAAATTATGTAGCGATATCAATGTGTGTTTTTTGTGTAACTCAACTACATAGAGTAAATTTGGTCTTAAAGAGCTCTGTTGAATCCCTTAAATGGCAGAGGGGGGAATAATCCTTTATGCAAGAGATGGGTCATGGAATATTAAAATAAATGGATTACGTCAAGAGGATTTGCCAAGCCTTAAAATATGGACTGACCATACCAGCAGTTATGAAGATAATTTATAATAGTTTCTCATAGGCATAGTAAATAGATTTAATGTTAATTTAAGTATGTCTTGTCTGGTCAATAGTTAGTTATCATGCACTTCTATGTACTTGTATGATTTAAGTGCATATATTTTAATCTGAACAATTTTAAGCATGCTTCCTACCTGTGTGACATCCTTGACATTGATGGTCTTTTTGGTTTGAGCAACATATCCTACTATACCGATATCAAGAGGGAAGACAATCTCAGAATCTGGAGGCACCACACAGTCATCAAGCTCCGAATCTTTGTTAACATTGAAGAGTCGTGTTGCTAGCTCCGCCACACCATTCCGCTGTCGATACATGAAGAGGCTACAGCGGTCGGCATGGATCAGAGCACTGATCCTCTTCAGAATCTTAAAAATCACTTTCTCCATATTGACGTTCTCCTGCATGTCTGTAATGAGATTGTAGAATATCGCTCCCTCTTCTGCTGAGCTTATGTCCTTAAAAGTATCCAGATCCACTTTGGACTCGGGTATTTGCATGATTGAGGCCACAGCACCAGGCTTGAGCTTTTTGTTAAAGTAGCTCTTGGCAAAATCTGGATTTCCATCGAGGAACTTTTCCACGTCTTCCTTTTTGACACTCATCTTGGGTTTGGGATCTTCTGCCCCAGTCCCAGTACTAGCAGGTGACGATCAAGAAGTGAGAGTTCAAATGAGCTTTTAGGGGGAAAAATAAAATATTTACAGCATATAATCCTCAAACTGTTGAGAAAAAGAGGAATCGTGAGATGAGACACCTGCAACAGCAGGGGCAACCCAAGTCCAATCCAACTGTCATCAGCAAGGTGTTTTCCTAATAGTGTTGAAGGTGAACCAGGATCTGCTGTAGTAAAACTGATCAGGTGACCTGCATCAAAGCCTGAGCCAACAGCTGAAACAGACCGACGTCCTGCTCTTCACACTCTCTCTGTCCTAGGAAGAGAAGTGATGCTCTTATTAATGAAAGTTTTAGAGCCAAAGATATGCAATCATTAAAGTATGTGCGGCAAATAGTCTCGTAAATTTGCTTTGTTCCTCTCCCAGAAGCCTGGCCTTTGTGGTACAAGCTCTTTAAGTTCTTATTAAAAACACACTCCTCATTACTAAGCCCTATTTAACCAGGCCACTAGCTGATTATCTCAGCACCCCAGTTGTCTTCTTACTGTGACTGCTACCAAGAGAGCAGTGAAGGGGCTCTCTCAAAGAACCTATGAAGATTTGTCAGTAAATAAACACTTCAGATGTCCTTCAGTTTGAGCGGGGGAAAAAAAAACATTCTGACAAAATGGAAATTTAATTCTGGGTTCAATAGTTAACGTCAATCAACAACATCTGTGGCAGAATGTCAATTACCACAGTTACTAATTTTGACTCGTCCCTCCTTTTCTATAAAAATAAAGACTTTTTTGAATTTTTTTTTTTGGAAAGATTAGACTACTGGTCTAACCTTTCGAATTTTACAACTGTGTTGCCCTGACAACGTAACGCAGTAAAACCTGTAATCTGTATTTCACTGCAAAAACGTCAATTTACAACTACAATAATACACAAGTTTTAACAGAATAATGAATGTAAATGCTTTATAAAATTATAAGCTTCACATTTCTGCTTTTAAACCCTCCAACAATTCACCCCTTTGAAAGTGCCTCGCCGTGACCTCAATTTTTGCTTTTTTTTTAATGAAAAGGAGGGACAACTCAAAATTATTTTTTATCGAAATCAGCATCATGCCTCAAATGCTTTTGATTGAGCTGGACTTGTATTAAACCTGGAATATTCCTTTAAGAGAATACAAATGATCAAATTATCATCATCAAGAATAGTGATAAAATTGCATTTTAATTACAGTATTATAATACTATTATTATGACATTTACCATATGTAACTTCTGCAATTCTTATTCCAGTGTGCTCTCTTGTGTCATAATGTGTCTCTCTTGCTTTCATACACTGCCATAATGTATACTGTAAAATAATATACAGTATTACAATAGTAGTGTGTGTGTTTACGAAGGTAGTTGAATCAAAACATGTAATTTAACTTTTATTTTTTATATCAACGCTATATCTATCTGGCTGTATCACCTTTTTGCCTTCAGTAGTTCATTTTAAATGGCCCTACATTGTGACAAATTAATATTTAATTATAATAAGCATAAAAGTGTAAATCTTGTTTGTAGAATCTTTTCCTGAATCTTTTGAATCTGCACATGGAGTAAACAAGAATCAGGTCTATAAACATACTTACTGCAATTAAATGCACAAAATTAATTAAATAACCAGTTGAGAATAACATGTGACACTCAATATTCTCTTTGTTCGAAAACGAATCTGTGTTTGTTTCAGAAGAGGCTGCATTTCAAATAAATTTGGAGCATGCAAAATACTCCTACAAATGATTAAGGGATGCCATCCTAAATGAGATAACAATATAGGGTCTAATCATAAAATGCCTATAATCCCTTCATTTAGATCTTAAGTTCATATCTATATAAAGGCCCAGTATCCATCTTAAGCATAAGGTCATGAGGATAATCCGCATATTAATAGCTTTATACCTGCACAAAGCAAGTGGCTGCTGAGGGAAACACAAAGTCCTGTGTGCATCTATGTGTTAGTGTGTGTCTGTGGCAACATAGTCTTATGAATATTCATAACAATACTAAGAGGTGGCGAATTTGTACATGTCTCCGTTGCTTTGGTTTACTGTCTGTCTATCTGTGCTATTTTTTTTATACTGACTTTGAGATTCATTTTAGAAGCTGCACATGATGAAAAGGCATACAGATACAGTTGTCAGGTAGTTGCCATTTGATAGAAGTTTTAACCAGTTCAATCTATGTTACACTAAATGCATAGTCTCTTTGGAGCAATATGGGAGGAGTTAAGAGGAAACATGATTGTGATATTAGTAAATCTCCATTTTCTGAGTCACCCCTCCAAGGGTTTGAACCTATAATCTCTGTGTTAGCACAGACAAAGGTCTTGATTTAGATTAATCTAGATCAGAATTGACACTGAGAAGTCAATCAAACAGACATAGTCATTCTGTTTAAACAGTATTGGATAGAACAGCTATTTATTATGTGAAATATTGACCATTCACAGTACCCATAGATAAGAAGGATATCTGTAAATTGCTGAGCACTATGTAAAATATTTTTGTTTTATTTTTTTCAGTTACATGTATGTAATCATGGACATGCCAAGCAACACATTTATTTGTAGGTTCTGTAGCCTAACTCTAGTAATCTGTATTCTCCAAATGCTTTTCTCTGTAGTTCTGTTGCTAGCTGCTGTGCCACCTAGTGATAGGAATCATTTGATAGTCATTATGATCTTGTTGATCAGTAGATTGAAAACGTTGTTCTGGCGGCCATACCTATCATCACTTAGCCTATTTTAGGTGGGCAAACGCAAAATCCTAAGAAAGAATGGTGGGAATGCGGCATATGCCTGCGTATGCCGTACACTACTGCCTACCACACATACACAAATATAGACTACCCAATAAAGTAAAATATGTCAAATTGTTAAGATTAAGAAAATGAATGATATCGTTATGACTCAAGTTCCGAATCGAATACAATGACTGTCAATCAAAATCACTTTGTCGTTGCCTAAAAAATCCACAAGGGAGCAGTAGGCCACATAAAACTTGGACCAGAGCCCTTCTACATATTTTGACCAGAGCCCTTCTACATATTTTGACCAACAAGTTTAGCATAAACTAGCATAACGCGGCGGTCCTTTGGCAAGGAAACAAGAGGACGTTTTTTAATGGATATCTATGAAGGAGCTCCTTCATTACGCTGAAACAAATCAAAAAATCTATTAACTATTTGTGGAGTGTACTACGATAAAATTGCTGTTTTATAAGAGCAGTCACGGACAATTTTGCAACAGGTCCATTGGTATGGCGACCACCAGGAAAAAGTTAAAACTTCACCAGGAAAGGAGGAAGCACATAACTTTATAACAACGTAAACTTTTTAGAGTTTCAAGAAGATCATCTTGATATATTGTTCAGGAAGACAAAAAGTTGACAAATTTTGCCCTAAATCTATTTTCCCTATATTTACACAATATCATTATAACCCCCCTGGGGGCCTTTTACTCCAGGTGTGGGGTAAAAGGGTCCTTTGACATTTAAAAAGAAAAAACAGTTTTAATCAAAACAACCCTCTGTTATTATTTATTTTCACACAAATTACGTTGCTCCCAACATTCCATAAAAATATATATATATTTTCAATTTTGATACACTTTGTGACCAGAAAAAAAAAGGCAAATTTTCCTTAAAGGTGCACTCAGTCACTTTTTTGTTAGTTTCATTTGGACTTACAGTGACACCTAGCGGCGTGGATGCAGAATCATTCAAAATCAATCGTTTTAAGTTGCAGATCTGTTGCAGAAATTCACAGTTCACAGTCAGCCATGATTAATTGAATTCATGACTGACAGTGTCCAATAACACTGTGATTCCTGAGATTAAGTGAGTAATGTTTGGCTGTCCATGTATTTCTAACATGGCAGCCCTCAAGAGGGTCACTCTTCATGTAGATTTAAACAGCTTTTATAAGGTAACTGATATGACTGGAGTTCTCATCTTGGGTGAGTATTCACGATTAAGTTATTTTAATGAGCAAAAGAAATGACTGTGTGTGCCTTTAGTTGTACCCTACTCTAAATCTGTGTCTTTCTCATAACTGGAGTATGAAGGCAAATGCATTGTTTCATGCATCAGGCATAGGGAACTTGTGCACAGTCAGCACTTGTGTCTTGTAAGCCTACACTAAGTAGTGCCTTTGTTTGAATATTTCAGTAGGTTGGCAATGAACAAGCCAGAGCACATGGGGGATTAGGCTGAGGGTTTATGTTGTGAGGTCCATGTAAAGCACAAACAAAACAAGTCGGTTATAGATACATTTCTATGTGTTTCAGCTAGAGTGAGGATATCCCCTGATAAATGGAATTTGGGTTATAAGGGATATTCATTTGCAGTACACAGATCAATTGAATCGAAGAAAAGATGCAGAATTTAAATTTCTGGGTAAACAATGCAGAACTACATCTTCTAATTGTTTTTTATCACATGAAGGAAAATTTGTTCCACTGAATTAGGGATTATATAATGTTAAAAAATAGTATTTAATGCAGCCTAAAAATGCCCTTAATGGTAACATCTGAATTAACTGCCTTTATTTAAGTCAAAAATATTATTTAAATGGACAAAATCAAACCTGACTAGGCTACACAAATAAACGTTCTTTATAAGGGTGAAGTCAGGTAGAAATAGCTCACTTGAATGGCACAATATCACTTTGCACATTGTAACATTAAAGGCCATCTGCAAACTTCTTTATAATTATTTGTTTACATTCAGCTGAAAGCTTGAGAAGTTGTGGCCAAAATTATACGTAAAGGTCTATAATAAAAACTAAACTAATCTGCCTAACCTACAAATAGATAATGACACTGTGTTTTTATTCTGTGCCATGAGAGATTAACCAGGTCAGCTTTATGTTGGAGTTTAAAGCCATAGCTCATCTTTAGGTAAAATTAAAGAAATTACAAAGAAGAAAGTGAATAGATGGATGATACCCCCACTACTGTATGTAGTTGCCTGTGAGACTTAAGACTGAACCTATACTGAAAATATACATTATGCAATGGCAAAATGTTTCCCTCATACTGGCAGCTGTAAGGAGGCATAAGATGATTAAATCACCCCACCTGAGACCAAAGTTCCTTAAGGACACAGTGATGTCTGAGCCAATAGTTCTCAGTGCTGTAACTGGTCATTACCTGTGGCCCCACAATCCTAATACTGTTAATTCAGCAATTGTTGGCCACTCAGTCGGAGATTAGAAGTGTTGGAAGTAGTCACAAGAACAGCCCGGTATAGGCTCCCGAGGATGTTTTAGAAAAACAAATGTCTAAATAAATATGAATCATGTTTACAGAGATCATACTGTACAAACTAGTCTAAATAGGCGTCTTTTTTTTAAAAAAAATTCAACATTTGTGTTTTTATACACTCAAAAAAATATTTTAGCCTATTTTCAAGATGTATCCATTTCAATTGAATAACACATTTCCATCTAATTGAATTGCCTAATCTTTATCAAAATAAAATGAACAAATCTTACAAAATGCAAGTTTTATTAATTACATTTTCTTCAAGACTATTCAATTCAATTAGATGGAAATTTGTTATTCAATTGAAATGGATACATCTTAAAAATAGGCTAAAATATATTTTTGAGTGTACTAATGTTCCATTTGTTGTTTTCTATTCCTCTAGATATGTGATCTCTGTACACATGATTCCTATCAATTTAAGTCAAGAGTCTTGAGGGAGACTGGGTGTCTGTCCTGCACCATCATTAAGAAATATGGAACAGAATATCTAATGAATAAAAATGTTTTGTCATTACTGTGGAGTAATGATATCATAGTCATACCAGGATAGCTGATGCTAAAGAAATATTATTTATAATTATTATACCTGATTTTTATAACAAAATGATGCTGTTACAATAAACAATCCTCTTAATACTTGCTGTATGACTGATGTGACCACATCATAATGGATTCTCATCATGAGTTAAGCTACTTCATAATCATGTCCATCTCAAACAAGTGCAAAGCCACTAGGAGCTTATTGTAATCTAGATAATTCATGGAACATGGCCCCATCACCATCAACAATCACAATTCTTTCACCAAAACAATGGAATACTTGTCAGGTCTTATTCAGATAATTAGACAATGAGTATTCTGCATTACCTTAAACTTGTTCTATATTGGAAACCCTGGACTGACTTGAATTTGAATGAATTTAATGTAGCCTTCTTGTTTATCTTGCATTTGTTTCTCTCATATTAGTTTATATTTTACCACATCAATAAGGACAACAAAGACAATGACTTAAATTTAGTTATGCAAAATTGTAGATTAGCCAACATCACAACAATATATACCCCCTAGAAAGTTTCCAACCTTAGTATACATTCACATCATAATTTGTGATGGGATAATATGGACTAGTACCTCTCTAATTTGCAAAGTGATTACACATAAGAGTCTAATATGAGTTTAGCTCATTGTATTTTGTGGTGGGAAAATATACCATAAAACGTTTTACACAACATGTGAAACCCATTTTCAAAACAAAAAAAAAGCTTAGACTAATTCAAACTGCTTCACATACTGTAACACTGTTCCTCCAGAGGTTTGTTTGTGTGTAGTTAAAAGTGTTACTATATTCCACTTAGTTACATAAAGAATTAATTGTTTTTACAGCAAGCATGGGAGGGTTCAACCGAGAAGCCAGATTACAGTGAGGATTTCTACAACCGGATTAACCGTAGATTTAAGAACCTTATTTAGTCACAAGAAGTGAAAATAATCAATAAGCCTGTCTGTAGAGTTGGTATAAAAGGGCCCTTGCACAGTGTAGACAACACAGCCCTGCCGAACAACAAAGAGAGCATCACTTCATTTACTCCATACAACATCAAAACAAACAGGTAAGATCCATGCTTTTGTGCAGGCCCTTTTGGCCATGTTGTTAACTAAAGTGCAGTCCACCTGTAGAGAAATACTTAATTAAAGGAGAATTTCTCATGAAAATATCCTGACTATAAGAGAAAGCAAATGTCTTGATTAGAAGGGTTGCACTGTTAACTGCTTCACCTGTGTTGCACAGAATGGAATACTACAAGTTTGCTCTGCTGGTGGTTTTCCTGTCCTATGTTGAGCGCTCTTGGTCTGCATCCTGCATTGTGGACAGTTTTACAGTCAAGGAGAACTTTGACCCAAAACGAGTATGTGTGCAGTATAAATGATGTCGTTCAGGATATAGGTTTGCTTATTTATAATGTTAACGTAAGACAGAATGGTTGATGTGACCTGGTACACTGTATCTTGTAGTATGCAGGCAAATGGTATGCTCAGCAGAAGAAAGACCCAGAAGGACTCTTTCTCCAGGACAACATCTCCGCTGAGTACACCATTGATGACGACGGCACCATGACTGCCTCTTCCAAGGGCCGAGTAACTCTTTTCGGGTTAGTGAAGTAATGATCAATCTATATGATCATATTCACAAGGATATTCACAATGTATAAGGGTACAATTCAATAATAATTTGATCTAGAAACCTGGTTTAAGTATAGGATAGTGATGACATCACATGCTAATGCTAATATCAATATTATCATTTTCAAAAGGGTATTCAATATAATATAAGCATCCAATATCATCACATTTGATCTAGAAATGCTATGCTAATACACTAATGCTAAGTTTAAATAGTGATGACATCACATGCTAATGCTAATATTAATATTATCATTTTCAAAAGGGTATTCAATATAATATAAGCATCCAATATCATCACATTTGATCTAGAAATTCTATGCTAATACACTAATGCTAAGTTTAAATAGTGATGACATCACATACTAATGCTAATCCTGCTACCTGTTTACAGATTCTGGGTTGTGTGTGCTGACATGGCTGCCCAGTATAGCGTGCCTGATCCTACCACTCCTGGCAAGATGTTTATGAACTACCAGGGCCTGGCTAGCTACCTATCTAGTGGAGGTAAGTAAACCCTCACATTAGAACATCCTGTATCCATTAAAATTTACAGCTTACGCTTTTTCAACATCAAAAAAATAAGCAAGCTGTCATGTCTCCACAAGTGTTTGACTTACTTTGGCTGGTTGATTCTTCATTCAGGTGACAACTACTGGATCATCGACACAGACTATGACAACTATGCCATCACCTATGCCTGCCGCACCCTGAAGGACGATGGCACATGTGAGGACGGCTATGCCCTGATCTTCTCACGTAACCCCCGTGGCCTGCCCCCCGCTATCCAGCGCCTTGTTAGGCAAAAACAGGAAGAGATTTGCATGGCTGGCCAGTTTCAGCCCGTGCTGCAGTCAGGTAAGTCCACTGACATTGAGTTTGTCTACTAAAAATATAAAGAAAAAGCTGAAAAACACAAAGTAGCCCTGATCATCAAATGTACAATTCACCCAAAAATGTATTCTGTCATCATTTACCCAGCCTCATGTTTTGTAAACCTGTACACTTTCTTTTAAAATGAAAGTGAATTGTGACTGAGGCTAACATTCTGCCTAAACACCTCTTTGTGAGTTTCATGGAGAAAAGAAAGTCATCCAGGTTTGGAACAACATGAGGGTAAATGATTTTGGGTTAACTATGCAGTTACAGACTGAATGAGTGTTTTTGACTTAAGAGAAAAATATGATGTAAATTCAGTATTTGTTTTATTTAAAATGCATCCATTTGTATGGTTGTCCTGATGTTTTAATATTTTATTTCACAGGGGCTTGCTAAGCTCTTGGTGCAAACTAAGTGGGAGTCATTGAGCATGCTGGCATGAAAAGAGTCATCCGTCCACTGTTATAGAGACGCAAGAAGAAATCATTATGCATCAGAGAGAGACCATTTGAACCATCTTATCTCAAGGGAATGTTGTGCTGTGTTATGTGTCTGCGACAGTAAAAATTTTTTAAACTAAACTCAACTTATTTGGATTTTTTTAGAGAAGGAAATGGGATAGGGGTCGATGGTTATGCATCAATTTGTAAATTAAGGTCCGATATTTGATTGTGATATCTATACTCTTTTAAATATCAATTTGCACAGCGTGAAATCAGTCTGGTTGGAAATAATTTAACAGATGAGAGATGATTTAAAAAAAATATATTACAATGGATACACAGCATTTAGGAATGCCTCTTTTGTTAGCTATTTTTGTATTTTTTGCATTTATTTTGCTCTGGGAAACATTCTACAGCCTATGGGAAAAGCGTCTGTAGAAGGTTAAAGTTCATACGGCCTCTTGCGATCTAATTGGGTTCAAATGGGACAGGTGTTGTGTTTCCAAAAGAAGACACTTAGTAATTCACTTAGTTGTCAGCACCAGGGCATTATAATGATAATTCCAGTAAACATTATAGAACTCTTTGTGCCAAGGAAAAGAAAGATTCAAATGGACAAATGTGATGAAGCAAAAGTATTAGCGACTACATGGAGTAAACTGGGGTAAACTGGCACATTGGGTAAAGTGGGACATGCAGGTTCTGGTGTTTATATTTCTTGCTCACGTCTTATCATATTTTAGCTAGTTATCATGTGATCAATACATCCTGAAATCATTTGTGGGTTTGAAATGGCGTGACAAAGACATTACATATTTGAGGTATACAAATTTATATTTGCATGTCTTAACAGTTTTCAGAATATTTTACATTTAAATTTAAAGCTCAAATACAAAAAAAAACAAAAAAACAACAACAACAAAAACTAGAAGTTCAGACAACATGCAACATAATGCTCAAAAGTCAAATATACATGAGACCTCCATAGAGGAGAATCTCCATCGAACATTCTGAAAATATGCCCTGCTATAAGAGAACCCAAGTTGAGGATTTCTAAGTAGATCTATCAAGCTTAGGTTCCCACAATAATTTTTGCCGTTAATTACATGGTTAATAATATACAGTACATATTGCCATTGCAATAACCTTATAGGATTCAAAGAAGAAAAAAAATGAAGTAGTGTATGACTTTCTTATTCATTGTTATCCAGGGTCATATGAGGCCTAGCCATTGGCAAAGACTTCATCTCCCCAATCTACAATGAATCTTTTGACAGATTTATTTAAAGTACATCACGTTAATACCTTCTGTGTACTGTTCTTGTTTTGACTGCCATCAAATATTCTTATGCCAGCTGGTGTCTCTTGCAGACAGAACAGATTGTCTGTACTGAGCTTATTTTTTGCTGGAGAAAGTCAGGGTTAATGACATAAGGGGCTTTTGAGCTTGGTCAAACTTGCCCTACAATAGGTGAAAAAGATGTTGAAAAGTCCAGACTGGATGTTTGGCACAGATGTACTACTTAACATACCTTTCCCAAACAGATTGCAATTCTTTTTGATGTTGCAAGTGGCACAGCAATTGCATACTTCTATAGTGCAAGTACATGCTGCAATTATTATATAGTACTACAACCATTATCATGCAATTTTTGTAATGTTCTGCTATTAGACAGCTGAATGACGACATTGTATGATTCTCAATGAAGATAGATTCTTTAGTTATAGGCACTTTTCATTCATACAAAAAAAAAAAAGCTATTCAAATGCAACACCTGGTATATTTGCCATCTCTGGGAACGATCTACCTATCAGCAGCCATGAAACTTAGCTGAAGTGGTGAAACCATTGCAACATCACAAAGGTTTAAAACACTGTAATAAAATAAATTAGTAAGAGGGAATGAGGGGGCGGAGTTGAGAGAGCACATGGCAAACATAAACACTAGACTAAGCCATGTGTTCATACATAACAGAAACTCTCACAGACAAACAACTGACAAAGACAGAAGGGCATACAGAGAAGGATCATGACAGATATTATATCTTTATAGAAAGCATATGATGCATCAAATATTAAGAATTACTAATACTCTGAAGAACCTTTGAAGACCTTTTTTGATCAAATCCCTGATTTTCTCATGCAACACTGTTAAAGTGGGACACTTCGTACCTCCTTAAACAAGCTAGTCAGGAGCCTGTTCTTTAATATATTTTATTGTAAGTATTTATTCTGTTTGCACTTACATAAATATTGAAAATCACACTTGTTAAATCAACTTAAATTAACAAATTCAAGTTGTTAAATCTCCTTAAAAAATCAATTAAGATTAGTCATATGTAATGTTTTTTATAGTGTGAAACATTCTATAAACACAGGAAAATACACAGTTCAGTATTTGAACATATTGTAATTTTGCTCGAGTGTATAGGCTAAAAGATAAAAAATAAACTCATAAAGCGCACTTTCACAACACAAATTTGCATATGATCAACTAAAACAAATGATTAAAACAGGGAAAAATAGGCTATATTCATTTGTATTTTATATTGATGCTACAGAAAGAATAGTATATGATCAAGAGAACAAACTGAAATAATTAATTTTCCTTTTATTGCGTGTTGATTCAATCGTGGACAGTGGTTCCATGTGTTTGATATGAGTTTTCTTAACTTAAATTTACTATGTAATCTCAACACAAACACTTTTTGTAGAAAGAACCTATTTGAATTGTGTAAACCCAATACATTTAGATGTGTCAATGTAACTTAATTTAGTTTTTAAGTATTAACTTGCAAAAGTTAGCATGCTAAATACATGCTGGTTGGAAACATTAAGAGTGTAGTTTAGTAACTATGCTATGGTTAGCACAGCAATTGCTCAGTGAGGCCATCAATCTATGTCATGTGTTACATCTACCTATCTTCATTGTTAGCTCAAGCTCCACTCTTCACCAAAATGGTAACTCCCGAAATTCCAACATAACAGAAACTTTTCTAAATCTCAACATGACAAAACTAATAATTGAAAAGTGTCCCTCTTTGTAGTCATCTAGCAAAAAACACATTTTTCCATTTATTCACTGTTGAGTCCCATGCATGCTGGGAAATTGAAATCCCCTACCCAGTTTCATCAGTGCACATGTACACCACAAAAACTATTCTTGTAGTCCCAACTCAAATGGATTAAGTAAACTTTCATCATCACATCACTGTTTCATGTCATGAGCACAGCCTTGGCTACGCCTCTGACCATATGTGCTATTTGTAATTGTTGGTGTATGCAAACATGTACTAAGATGGATATCTTTGATTTGTTGTGTTTCCAGCGATGTGCGCCTCAGTGCATGATGATTCTGTATGTGTGTGTGTGTGTCTAGATTCACTGCTCCGGACAATGTGTGTTAGTTTTTTTAGGCTTATGTCAGCATGGATTGCTTGTGAACCAGTCATTGGGGCAGTTAAAAAAGTGAGTAAATGGTTTCATTCATGAATATTTAAAATCTCATGACTGTTTTATAGTTTATGGTGCTGATTGATAACAGATGTGCTTGAGATGAACAGTTTAATATATTCGGATGCAATATGTTGGAGGTGCTTTATGTGTAAACACTGCAATTTTGTTTTAGAATGTTGTGGAGCTTGTTCATTCTCTTCCAATTGAGTATACTGAATTTGAGGGGCTTGATATTAGCCAATCATAACAGTGGGTGTTTACATTAAAATTTTAAAGGAGGCGCTTAGGACAAAACCAAGCGTTTCAGACAAAGGTCCAAAAACAGGGTGGATAATGATCATATATTACTAAATTGTGACTGTTTTGGTAAAAAAAAAACTTCTATAACATTATCATTGGACCTCAGAGAAGATAATGAAATGATAAAAAATAGCACTTCATGACTCCTTTGAATGACTTGAAATTCTGTCCCACTTTATCAGTATTGCCAAGCCCACTTTGCCAATATGCCTCTGGTAAAGTGGGACAAAGGAAAAATTATTCTATAGAAAATATTGACAAATTATTTGGAATTTATTTCTACATTATCTGAATCACATTATTTATAATGAATCATTATATCTAACACTTACAAATATTAAGTCAATTTGTACTTTTTTTTTTAATACCATTTACTTTACAATTGCTTTTTCCACCAGTGGCCATAAAATGAGCTCTGCCATGCATCCAAAATTTACATAATTAACTTAAAAGCTCAAAAAGGTAATTGTTGACTTCACAAAGATTTGTTTAGTAATGAATTTGAACCATTTAAAAAATACATATGGATGTAATAAGGATCAAGCTAAACTGTCCCACTTTACCCTTGGTCCTTCTTTAACAATATTCACACTTTATTGCCTCAAACAATTAGATATTCTCAGGGAGAGTTTGCAATGAATAACTTGGTTGATTTAAACTAAGCTTATTTAAACATTTCTGTGTAAACTTGTTAGCCTTCTGACAAGAGTTAAAGTAAAGGACTTTGTGTTTATGCTGGAGAACCAGATACAACATCAAATGTTTGTTGCATTAAATTTGAATAATTTAAATAATGATGTTTAAGGGGGGCATGGGTAGCTCAGCAAGTATTGATGCTGACTACCACACCTGGAGTTGCAAGTTCGAATCCAGGGCGTGCTGAGTGACTTCAGCAAGGTCTCATAAGCAAACATATTGGCCAGGTTGCTTGGGAAGGTAGACATGGGGTAACCTTCTCATGGCCGCTACAATGTGTGGTTCTCGCTCTCTGTGGGGCACGTGGTGAGTTGTGCATGGATGCTGTGGAGAATAGCGTGATCCCTCTACGCCCGCTACGTCTCCGCGGTAACGGGCTCAACAAGCCACGAGATAAGATGCATGGATTGCCGTCTCAGACACGGAGGCAACTGAGATTCACCCGCCGAAACCCGGATTGAGGCGAGCCACTATGCCACCACGAGGTCTTAGAGTGCATTGGGAACTGGTTTTCCAAATTGGAGAGAAAAGGGGAGAAATCACCCCCAAAATTTTTTATAATAATAATAATAATAAAAATTATGTTTAAGCATTAAAAGCTAGTGTTTTAAAGACAGTATGTAGTACAAAGTGCTTAGTACACTTAAGGTGTGTCCCATACACCATGAGTAGTATGTTTACACTGAAAATGCAACAAAATTAAGTGTACTATGAGTACCCGGATAATGCACTTCTTCAGCCTTCAAAACAGAATGTGGAAAGTTGGACACTTCATGCACTCAGTGCTCTCAATTTGCCGTACGTAGCAGAAGGGTCGGTGTGAATATGTTAATTATATTAGTGTATAGCCTCTGTGTAGTAAAAAACATGATGTGTTCCATTTGGGATGATAGTACACTTTGAAAAATCCTACACTACATGGCTGAATGCATAGTGTATTTTGTAAGTGCATAGTGTGTCATTTGGGACACAGCTTTACAGATTATTGAAGCCACAGTATGCACCTTAAATATGATAAAGTACAGTCTTGTACTAATACATTTAGAAGTACATTGTAGGCTACTAATGACAGTATTGCCTGAACTGCAAGTGTACACTGCAAAAAAATATGTGTTCTGTTTTCAAGTAAACATATCAAAACTTTTTTTAAACAAGATACGGTAATGCTTTAGGTTACAGCCCGCAATTTACAGCATAAGTACACTGAATTTACAGCATACCTTTTTGTAATAATAGTGTACCTCTAAATTACTTACATGTAGGTTTAAGGGAACAATATGCAAAGTTTGGGGAATAAAGGGGTAACAAGAACCACTTTAAATTACTGCCTGCAGATGTTGTACTTACAACATACCCCCTTGTAACTATGTGAAACAAGGGGGTATATTTGCCAGTAATTAAATTAATTAATTAATTTAGTTTCACTAGCCTTGAAACATGGAAGACCAAACTAAGTCAGATGCAGTTTGCTAACAAAACAACATATAAATGATCGGCTGCAGTATATATATATATGCAGTGAGATGAAAGTGTTGTGTTGAATCATGTTATATTTGTATTTTAACTCCTGGGAATAGCTGGAAAGAGGTAAGCTTGTTTTCCACTGCATTGCACATTGATGGACTGCAATGCCATTCAAACAGAATAACAGAACAAGCAATTTGGTGTATGTAACACACTTTCATCAGGTAAGTAGCCTTGATTTAAATTTCTAAATAATATCATATAGCAAAAACCTCCATCATGTATCCTGTAATAATAGAATATGTACCCCATAGTAAAAAAAATTACCTAGTCCTATATTTATATTATAATACGTATTATTACAAAAAGGTATGCAGTGTGTGTTCTATCTAAATTTCTCCCAAATGTTTGTTGTTTAGCATAGTAGGTAATATTCCATGTAATCACATTTCGAATCACATATATTTATATAGCGCTTTATATAGGCTACAGATCGTTTCAAAGCAGATTCACAGTAATAAACAGAAAAATAATAGTCAGTCATAAATTATGAAAAATACTTCAATTTCATCAATAAAGCAGGTCAAGACGGTAATGTAATTATTCAGCTCAATTCAGTTCAAGTTTTGTGTTCTCAACCGATAGTGCCAATACAGTTAATAATATTTTCTGAAAATGAATAGTCATTTAAGACCCCAATGAGCAAGCTAAAGGCGACAATGGCAAGGAACCAAAACTCCATTAGATGACAGTAGTGAAGAAAAAAAACCCCTCATGTATCCTGTAATAATAGAGTATGTACCCCATAGGTAAAACATACCTACAGTAGCCTGTATGTGTAGGTAAACTATTATTACAAAAAGGTACACTGTGTATGTTCTTGATTATTTGCTCTCAAAGTAAGATTGTTGTTTAGCATAGTATAAGGTCATATACCATGTAATATTAGAATAGTTACCCCTTAGTTATAAAATACTTACAGAATAAATTATTTGTAATTTTCCAGGTTGTTACCCCTTTATTCCCCCAACTTTGCATATTGTTCCCCTATACCTACATGTATGTACTGTATAGTTGCACTATTAATACAAAAAAGGTATGCTGTAAATTGGGTGTATTTACACTGTAAATTGCAGGCTGTAATCTAAAGTGTTACCCAATATACAATTATTGAACAAGCAAAAAAAGATAAACTTTCAGAGAATATATCTTGAAATAAGTTAATTTGTTTTACCCCATGGTGAATTGCTTTACTTGTTTTAAGCGTAAACCTCACAAAATTTATAGATTTATGCTTAAAATAAGAAATTGCCAATGGGATATGAAAATTAACTTAATTTAAACTGTATTATATGGGGGAAAATGTATTATCTTACACTGTTTTGCTTCTCTATTAAATTAATTAATTAATTAATTAATTAATTAATTTTAAGGATGTTTAGATTTTTTTGACAGGAAAATAAGAGAAAAATACTAATTTAGACAATGTTTTGGTAGTGTATATACATGAACAGATATAGCAGTTCTCTGCTGAAGACTACTGCATGAATGGTAAAGGCATATGTCTATACAAATAATCATCAAATGTATGCTACCTAGGTTTAGAAATGGAAAAGAAGAGTTATCATCAGTGCAACTGTATATCAGATTGAATGTCTTCTTTATTATTTAAGTGTAATGGAATGTTTATTGCACTAGTCTGATGACTCGGATCGTGCAATAAATGTGTTACTGACTGCATATATTGAAAAATTGTGGTAACTGTGGGTGGCACTGTTTCTATGGTGATCAGCTCAGCAGCAGCCCACAGCTCACCCTCCCTCTCTCGTCCTATATCTCTTTCTGTTTATGATTGGTTGCTGAGGTTTTGAGCAACCAAAGAATATCTTTACCCATAATCCATTGCTCCATTCAGCCAAGCTAACCAGCTACTGCACACCGGGAAATTCAGCAGTGAAGGCATGGCAAATGTATTCTTCTCTCTACTTATCTGCTCCTATAAGGGTGAGTCCCTGTTTCTGTCACAAGATACTCTTCCTCAGTAAATATATATGGGGCAGGGCTTCCTCTTTGAACAGGCAACCTTTTTAGCACAGTAACATTTAAAAGTAAATGAACTAATGCCAGACATTTTCCACATTTATGTCTTTTAATATGTCATTTTTATAAATTTTATGAAATAATTATGACATTATTTTATTTATTAACAATTTATTGATTTTCAGATGCTTTCTAAACTGTGATAAATAACCAGTTTCCACACATTATTGGGGCAGAATGCCTGAAAATATGTCTAAGATGGGACCTCTTAATTTTGTCAACAACCATTTTTGAATGGTCTGTCAATGTCATTCACTCATAACTTTCATATATAGTGGAAAGAAATCTCTTACTATACAGCCTCCCAGGCTCGACAAAGCCGAATGTCAATGTACGAATGTAAGAAATTAACCAGAAAGTACAAAATTATTCTTAAACACAGAGTCTTTATTCAACCACATGACCACAGTTCATGGAATGAAACTGAGAGATTCCCTGAATTGGACCTTATTTATAGTAATAATGTACGGAAGCCCTGAACCACAAGGTGAAAAAAAAATAACGGTGAAAAATAAATAAATATATAGAGTCTCAGTTTCTTCCTGAGCCTAAGTCTTAGATTTTTTTCTCTATTCCTAATACTAATACACTATTTTAATTTTCACCGTTATAAAAAAATTTTCCCACCTTGCAGTTCAGGGCTTCCGTATTAATATAATAGAAAAAGAAACAAATAAGAAAAGCTTCTGAAAAATCATACTCTATACCCTGAAGCCAGAAACAGTCCACAAGAACACTTTTTTGAGTAAACTTTAAAAAAAAGAAAGAATTTAATACCATGTTTGTCATCAAACTTTTTAAAGCTTTTGACTGGTTTCATTGATAAAATGCCCCTATTTTACACCATTATTTATGTGAGGCACCCATCACGAGGGACCTATACCTAAAAGCAGAACATTGATGACAAGAGACAAAATCATTTGATTGAGTCATGCTGAAATGCAGGATTTCACGCAGTATAGCACCACGGCGCCAGCAATTAGAATGGTTCTGATGATACACAAAGACTAAAAAGTAAAAGTAATTTTTCTAATAAATTAAAATGCCTAAGAAACTAATTAAGCAAAGATCTTAAAGCAGCACATATTTTGGACATTCACTGGCCATCTCTGCATTGCCTGCAAAAAACTTGAGGCATAAGCCACTTCTATAACTTTAGTGTATTTAACTAACAGTTCAGCGGAAACTTTGATTTAGTTATTTTCAATATGTTTCTGGATGGATCTTATGTCTGAGCAGAAATGTTTTGCCCTGTCTGATAAGAACCGTTAAAAGACTGACTCTTTGCACTCCATTAACAGGATGCCAAATATTGCTCAATTCACAGCACTACAAGCATATGTTTAACCCAAGAGGGACACAAATCTACCGCCTTCTGCTTCTTCAGCCTATGAAAACCACTGATGGCTGGAAAGGGGGACGGCCTCAAGGTTTTTGCATATTGACTTGCACCATTTCTTTTCATTTTGCTGGAAGGAGGCAGGGCAGAGAGAGGTAACTGCATAAATATGAGCAGTTTTGTTCATTTTTAGAGCTTGGGACTTTTGGGTTTGTGTCTTTAACAGATCACATATTGAGGTGAGTGTTGTGTTTAATAATTTATCACTTACATTGTAAAGACTTATTCTAGATACCTTGGGCATCTTCACATTCACAGAGGAAACAGAACAGTTTATTGTTGTTACTGACAGTTAAATTATAGACCTATACACTTTTTGAGATAACAACATGGAAATTGTCCCATGTCTAAGTGTGGATTTTATGACCTTTTTATGATAAAGGCAATCAGGATAATTTGATGGCATACACTGAGTTTGCTTTGGTTCAAGTCCAGATTCTTTCATTGTCAAGAATGATAGGCACATCCATAATGGTTCAACAGGATAAGGAATAAGGCAGATATGTTTACTGTTCCCTGTTTGACGAATCTGTCCTGGGAACGTATTAACTATTTGGACATTGGACATTTTGACTAAATTGCTTTGACTAGTCCCGTCCTTCTGGTGGTAAGCACACCGATGTATATGCTGTGAGACACTGATGCAAATGATGTGCCACATAGACAAAATTTCTACTTGTCATACATGGAGTGAGGATTGCTGCTTATTTTTACTGATTATGAAAGGTAAGAGATTTTACCTTAATTACAACATAATACTACCACGTACTTCTCCAAAGATATTTAATTTTGTGAATGTGAATTAAATGTCAATGATCCTGATAATAGTTTTGGCTGATTCATAAATAAATGTTAGATGTGATCAAGCTTTGTTTCCTGGTTTTGCAGCTGTAGACTCTGTGATAAGGGAAATATGTGAGAATCAATGCTACTGATTGGTAAACATTGTCACAAGCACTGATTGCTATATCAGCTTATACGATTATTGTGTTAACTCGCATTACTAATTACTGACTCATTCCAGCAGAAACTTTAATAAAAAAGAAAATGTTGTAAGCAACACTGTTTTACATGCATACTTGCTCTAAGAGCAGTGCTAATCAATTACCCTTAACAGGCAGTTTGATCTTGGAGGCCATTTGCTGATCAAAGATCCCTTTGTCCCATTGCAGGAACTATCCAAAAAGCCTCATCAGTGCATGATGGGCACCTCATCACTGGAAGCCATGGAGGACCTAAACTCAGTGACTGCTTTGAAGCGCAAAGTTCGACAGAAGAGAAAAACTAGTGAGATTATCCAGAGGCAGTTGCAGAAAAACTTCTCCTGCTCAGTACCTAGAGTGAAGAGTACTCTAACAGGTCTCTTCCCCGTAGTGCAATGGCTTCCAAAGTACAAGGTAAAGGAATATATATGGGGTGATTTGATGTCTGGGCTCATAGTTGGCATCATACTGATACCACAAGCCATTGCTTACTGTCTGCTGGCTGGCTTGGATCCTATCTATGGCTTGTACACATCATTTTTTTCAAACATCATATACTTTTTTATGGGGACATCAAGACATGTATCGGTGGGTATATTCAGCATCATGAGTCTTATGGTTGGACAAGTTGTAGACCGAGAGGTCTATCTAGCAGGTTTTGATATGAACGAAGACACAAAGCAAAATGCATTTGATGTTGGGTTAAATGGCACTGGAGAAACGAACACCACAGGAGTCAACTTGAAGATCATGGCATTGACTATGGAATGTGGAAAGGAGTGCTATGCCATTAGCATTGCTACAGCTTTAACATTACTTGCTGGGGTCTACCAGGTATGTACTCTAAATTCTTAAAGGAGAAGTTCACCCCAAAATTTTAATTCTATCATTATTTACCCATCCTCATTTAATATCCTTTTACTTTAACTCTCTCTCTTCCTCTCTCTCTCTCTGATACTGTATTACATAATCAGATTACAAAAGTAAAAAAAAAACTTGAAAATTAGAGCTTTTGTACTAGGCATCAAAAATAAATGAAGGGGCTTTTATGACAGCCTTTGAGACACACACAATTTTTTTTACCACATATGGATGGCATTCGTAATGCCAAAATTGATGGAATATTTTAATTGCCTTTGTTATTTCACTCTGAAACAGACAAATAGCTAGTAAAATACACACAAACACAGCATCATATCAATTATGTCAAGATATCTTGTCAAATGATGCATCCTACTAAAATACATGTGACATTAAAAACTAGGTCAGAAGTAATCCAAAAGTAAAAAAAAAAAAAAAAACTGATTATATTACTGTAACAATAATGAAGGTAAGGAGGAAGCTGGGACTGGCTTGACAAACACATAGACATTTAATTACACTTTTCAGTGTATAAGAAACAAAAACACACACTGCTTTTCAGCCAGCTGCATCAAATCATAAAGACATCAAACTAGCGGACAAGCTTCGTACATCTCTATCTCCCATCTGCTGCTGTCTCTTCTCCTTAAATACCCCTGCGTCCCCTCACTGGAACGCGAGGACTGTGTGGCACGCAGGTGGAAGTCATTCACAACTTATCTTCCCCACCTCACCTTGCCCTGCTCACCACAATTACCTTTAATGTAATCCAAGAGATTGTGTTCCTGACTGCAATTTTAGTCATGTAATTTGTAATCAATTTACATGACAATCAGTCATTACATGACAATCATTTTACAATTCAAAAGTAATCTACCCAGCACTGTATATATATATTATATATAAAATAAAAAAAATATTCAGATAATTAAAATGCATTACATTCTTGTGGCAGAAGAGTTAATCATTGATAAGACAATACAAAAAGCGGTTTTAGAATACAATGTATTGTTTACTACCATATTATTTATCATAAGTCAATCATTGACATACAGTTCACAGCAATACATTTCACAAGTGAATTTTTCAATCTGTTGGAGATTTATTATGAGGGTTTGTTTAAGGACCCGTCAATGTACACCTGCATCTGACATTTTTTATAATTTTTTTAGAAACAAGCCAGGGGTATACATAGTACACAATACTACAGATATATTTTACAATAATGCCAAGACATTATATTCATTACATAGTGCAATGGTTTTCAATGCTTTGGAGTTGTTGGAGGTACAAAGAGTATTTAAATAATATTTCAAGTCTTTACAAAAAAGTGCAAATAGGGGCTTTATAGAAATAAATTTACACTTATGTATAAAAAATTTGACAAGAAAAAGTAACAGATTAATCAGAAAATATTAACTTAAGTTATCAAAACTGTGAAAACCAAATAAAATGTCTTTATAAAGCAAAAAAAAATAGATAGATAAAATAGAGGTACGTACAAACAAACAAAATTTTCTTCAAAATACTACAGCGTGGACACATTCCCAAAAAAGGTGAGGGGCAGATTCATCTACAGCATTACAGAAGGAGCAAAGTAGATCTATTTCAGGGAGCATGTTTCTTAAATAAATATTGATTGGGTAAAAACGGTGTAACAGTTTAAAGGACACCTCCTTAACCTTGTTGGTAATTAAATATTTGTGAGGTAAAGACCATACGACCTGCGTCAGACATGCTTGTGTCGCGTCTCGGGTGTGTTGCATCATAAAAATAACATGTTTAGATCTCTGTGTCAAGTAAATATAGTTTAATATTCAATCTTTAAACACATCTTGAGATCCCTTAGTTCACATTTGCGCTCCTTCAAGTGTGTCCACTGAAGCGTTGTTAATGTTTTGTTCACTGTAATAAACTGTGTGTTGCTCATACAGCTGAAATTTCACTTACTGTCCTCTGGAGTTAACAGGTGGTACTACAAGCTTGCATTTCTCAGGAATTTCTCAGGAAAGCATTGCGATTAATATATATATAATATATATTTAAAATGCATACTCATGTGGGCTATTTTATTATGCTTTGGTGCTTTTGCACATTTTTTGAAAGCTCCAGCCCCAAATCTTTGTAATTGCATGGAATACTTCTTGTTTTCTATGAAAGAAAGTTTGAAAGCTTGATATGACATGAGGGTCAGTAAATGATGACAGAATTTGCATTTTTGGGGGAACCATTCCACTAAATCACATACAGTATACATAACAACGCAAATATGCAGGTCATTGTCTTCACCTATTGTATTTCTTCCTTAGGTACTGATGGCCATGCTTAGGCTAGGTTTCGTCTCAGTTTATCTCTCTGCTCCTATGCTTGATGGCTTTGCCACTGGTGCATCATGCACAATTCTCACTGTCCAGGCTAAGTACTTACTTGGCCTGAAGTTCCCTCGCCACCAAGGCTATGGCACTGTTGTGGTCACTTGGATCAACATCTTCAAAAACATTCAAAAGACAAACTTTTGTGATTTGATAACAAGTGCCATTTGCATCACAGTACTGGTTGCAGGAAAGGAGCTCCAGGATCGGTATAAGGATCGTTTAAAGATACCACTGCCCACAGAACTGGTGATAGTGGGAGTTGCCACTATAGTTTCCCACTTTGCTGATCTAAATGGACAATTTAGCTCTAGTATCTCAGGTGTCATTCCAACTGGTTTCATTCCCCCAAAGGTGCCCAGCGTTGAACTGATGACCAGGGTAGCATTTGATGCCATTCCATTAGCTGTCATCAGTTTTGCATTTACCATTTCCCTGTCAGAGATGTTTGCTAAAAAGAATGGTTACACAGTTAGGCCTAACCAAGAAATGATAGCAATTGGGTTCTGCAATATAATTCCATCTTTTTTCCATTCTTTCACTACAAGTGCTGCTCTTGCCAAAACAATGGTGAAAGACTCAACAGGTTGCCAGACTCAGGTCTCCAGTATAGTGAGTGCCTTAGTGGTTCTTTTGGTCCTCCTCTTTTTTGCACCATTTTTCTATGCACTGCAGAAATGTGTTCTTGCCTGCATTATCATTGTTAGTCTGCGGGGTGCCCTGCGTAAATTTCGAGATGTACCTAAGCAATGGTGTGCGAGTAAGATTGAAGCAGTTGTCTGGATGGTTACCATGAGCTCATCTGCTCTAATTAGCGTGGAGCTTGGACTGCTGATTGGGGTGGTCTTCTCCATGATTTGTGTAGTGGTCCAAACGCAAAATCCTAAGGTTGCACTACTGGGACAAATTGAACAAACCAATGACTATGAGGACATGGAAGAATATGATAATCTTTTGCCGGTTCCAAAAGTGAAGATCTACCGTTTTCAGGCCCTTCTCTTCTATGCGAATAAAGACTTCTTTCTAAAATCATTATACAAAGCAATTGATCTTGAGCCATTCCTTGAAATAACCCGCAGAAGAAAGCTGGAGAAAAAAGCAAGAGAAAAAGCTAAAAAGAAGAACAATGGACTGGAGCAAACAAATGGAGATGTTAGTATAAACTTGATTTCAAAAGAGATTGATTTTCATACAATCATCTTGGACTGCTCCTCCATCTCCTTAATAGACACAACAGGAGTGAGCACCCTTAAAATGGTATTAAAAGACTATAAGGAAGTTGGTGTGAGTGTAATTCTAGCATGTTGCAACACAACAGTAATAGATTCTTTAAGAAGAGGTTCTTTCTTTGGGGCTGGTGACAAAGACATAGACAGACTGTCATTCCATAACATCCACAGTGCTGTTTGTTTTGCCACTGGTATGGCACAACCAGTTAATGGCTCATCTGTGTAATGTGTCCACAAATGGGACTTAACAGTAAAAAATATTTTCATTAAAAACATGAAGATAAACCTATGTAATTCCTAAAACATCCAATCTGGGAAAATGTCCTCATGTTAAAAAGAGTTTATGCACAGTAAAAAGTTTTGTTGATGTAACCTAAGGCAGTCATCGATTGTCAGTTGAGTAATATATCTGACTTGAATAAAATATGAAGCAAATTTTTAGGTTACTTGAAAAAACTGCATTTATGGCTCAAATTAAATCTCTGTGATGAAACAGGCCAATAACAACATCTGTGTCTTCTTAACTGTTTTTAATGACAAATGAAATATAATAATTTCAATTCTTTGGAAAATATACTGTTGATAATGTGACAGATCTCTTTAGTATTATGAGTGATTTTGATGAATTACATGTAACATGTACATGGTTTTGATGTACAGATTTTTTATTTTTTTGTATCTTTCTCTCCTGTTAGTGATAATTGCAGTTACAAACACACAGGACAATGAGAAGGCAATACGGGTCTCTGATTTTATGTTGCCTGTTATACCGTATTTTAAATGTCTGTTTTAAATGTCATCTTAGGGAAATAAAAGAGACTGTGACGGACAAATTTCATCTGAAGATGTAATTACATTTTAAATCAGCGTCAATAGCTGGAATTTGTAGTTTTATATACATATTAATATTGTAAACAAACAACTGGCCCTGTCTTTGCCTTGAAACATGCAAAAATACTAAATGTGTAGACCGAGTACTGTTGTAAGGGAGTACACTTGAAACACTGTAAATATTTCAATACTAATGCAAGTGTGCATTCTCATTTTCAGTACACATATTCACATTAGCATCCTCTCTCTGTTTGGAAAATATGAAGAACATAGTCCACATTGATGAGACATTATTAGAGAACATAATTTTTTTTTGCATTTTTATTTTTTTCATACTCCTCTTTCATTGTGAATAAATCATTATTTCTGAATTACCATAAAAGGAAAAATTCCTTGTTGTAATTCTTGATTTGTCTACCTTCAATAAATATATTTTGGAACATCCTAGCAAGTAAGATCATGGAGAAAATCAGGCAAACATGTAAGTTGATGATAAGCAGGGGAAAGATGAGATGCAACACTGTTACAACTGTACCCGCTACATAAGAAACCTGCCAATGCTCCTTCTAGATTTTTGTTAGCTTTTTATTCTTTTATTAAGATAGATGGCTAGATAGGCAGGCAGGCAGGCAGACAGACAGACAGACAGACAGATATATAGATAGATAGATAGATAGACAGACAGACAGACAGACAGACAGACAGGCAGGCAGGCAGGCAGACAGACAGACAGACAGACAGAAAGATAGGCAGGCAGACAGACAGACAGGCAAGCAGGCAGATACACAGACAGACAGACAGACAGACAGACAGACAGACAGACAGACAGATAGATAGATAGATAGATAGATAGATAGATAGATAGATAGATAGATAGATAGATAGATAGATAGATAGATAGATAGATAGACTGACAGACAGACAGACAGACAGACAGACAGACAGACAGACAGACAGACAGATAGATAGATAGATAGATAGATAGATAGATAGATAGATAGATAGATAGATAGATAGATAGATAGATAGATAGATAGATAGATAGATAGATTGATTGATTGTGAAGCAGTGTAAATAATTATATAAAGTAGATTTAGTCCAAAAAATATGATTGTAAATGAGTTTTTTAGTTTGTTTGCATGTGTGTATATGTCACAGGATGCCTCATATCAGGATGAGGAAAACCAAGACAGTATTTCCAACTCATGTGTTAGAAACGATACATTTGCAAACATTAGAAATATTTGAAAACAATCACAGAGTATAAAATGTGACGGTATATTTCACTTAAGTTAGGTATAACGTCTTATTTAGCATATTACATTATGCCGGGGTATAGTGGGGACAGTTGTAACAAAAGCACTCCTTGCCTTAAACATTATTTGTATAAAATAGTTACGATTTATGCAGGTTTTTGGCTTTTGTTTTTTTTTTAGTAGACAGACAAATGTATATAATGTGAAAAAAATTGCATGTTTATTATGGTCTGTATTTGTTCAGTTCAGAAAAAAATCTAAAAGTGTTACACCTGTACTTGGTCTTGTACCCTACCTTTGTTGAAGATACTCCACAGATTACAGTACTATTCCTTAAGATTTTGTGGAAATAAGTAGGTTACTCTTTTGTGCCACCACAGTTCATCATTTATGTCAGTCCTGTTACAACACATGTCCACAGTTAAGCAAAGTGCTCACGTAGCAAGAAATATTATCACACAAAAATTCGATGACAAAAACCAATTTGTGATTAGGAAAATATTCCGCTCCCCATCGCGTGGTGGCACTTAAACTTTAGCCCTATATGAGTCTCTTTTTCACGCGGTATCTCGTGAAGAAGTACAAATGACGTCAGCGGTTATTCAAATCGTTAGCGCTCGTTATCTAAGCGAGACGGGTGTCATTTATTTCATACGTGAAATATTGTATAGCTGATCGACGTTGTGTTGGATTAATACGAAGTCGACGAAGTTAAGTGTCTGTATTACACGTGGAGTTTGTTAAAAGGCCAGCGCGATTTAAATAATGTTATGGCTCTGTCTCAAAACTTAGTGAGCTGCCTGCCTAAACAGATTTTTGGGGGATACTAAGTGCGTTTGAAGATGTATGGAGTTTACATGAACTCTGTGACTTGGTATTAAAACTTATAGAACATCAACAATATTAATGGACATATTACCCAGGGTGATTAATTTTTGTTCCCAGATGTTTGTTTTTTTCTTTGGCGTGTAACAAAAGTATTTCTGTGTTCAGTTCATGTAATGTATTTGTTTGTATTTGCGTGAGCAGTGAAGCTCTAGCATGCCCTCTTGTGACTGAGATCAATCATGCAATGGCAAGACTAATGGGACTGCATTGGCGTCATGGAAGATCAGAGAGTTATGCCTTTTTGAATATCATACCAGCTCCTTGTCCCCAATTAAAGGGGTAGTTCACACAAAAATGAAAATTCATTATTTTATCACCCTCATGCAATCCCAGATGTGACTTTCTTTATATTGCAGAACACAAACACAGATTTTATAAGAATATCTCTGCTCTGTTGGTCCATTCAGTACAAGTGAATGGTGACTAGACCTTTAAAGGTCCAAAAATCACATAAATGCAGCATAAAAGTAATCCATACGACTCCAATGGTTAAATCCATGTCTTCAGAATCAATATAATAGTTGTGGGTGAGAAACAGATCAATATTTCTATTATAAATCTCCACTTTCAGAATGTGAATGTGAAAGTGGAGATAAAAGAAATAAAAGTGGAGATTTATTGTAAAAAAAAAAAAAAGTATTGAAATGTTGATCTGTTTCTCACATAAAGTGATTGTGTCGCTTCAGACCAGTGGAGTTGTATGGATTACTTTTATTCTGAATATATGTGATTTAAAAATAAATTTTGGAACTTCAAAGGTCTGTCCACCATTCACTTGCAATGAAGGGACCTACAGAGTGAAATATTAGACTAAAAATCTTTGTTTGTATTCAGCAGATATCTGGGATGTCTTGAAAGTTTTTGGTTGGACTTGCCCTTTAAGATGCAGGCTTAAAATTTTACTATTACCCATGATCTTTCAGGGTATTTTGCATTCCATGATCTTGGAGGAAGAGGCCCTTTGTCATCGTATCAGGGCTGATATCATTACCTCCCAGAAACAACTATATACATTGTGCTTTGAGCTGTCTCTGGAACCATACAAAGTAAGTCGTGTGATGTAATGTTACATTGTTATCTAGAGAAGTCTAGAATGGCACTGTCCCCTAATAGATAAATCTTCTTGTCACTTTTGACTTAAAATAATAAAACATTGTCATAATTGTGACAATCTGTTGAATTGATATTAACTAAAATATTGATTTATGTCCCATATTTTGCACACAACTCTGTTATGCATGATTTTCCCGGTAAAATTGTGACACCCAGGAAGTAACATCATTTTGCCCCTTTCTACAGCAGGGCAGGATGAAAAGTTAATAATTTCATTACATTACATTACATTTTATTTTTTATTTTTTTTAACACACATTTTAGTGTTGACTATATTCAAAGAATTCACGCTCAGCTCAACCATTCTAAATCGAGGGGAAACGTGTGTTTACATCAATAACTACAAACCATAGTTTGGTCCCAAAATAGTTGGTCTACTGTGTGATTTTATTATTATTATTTTATTTATTTTTTTATACCCTGTTCATGGAAGGTGAAAATTTCCTCTGAAATGTTATATTACAATCTTTTATAGTTGGAGGAAGGCCTTATGGTTCTGCAGATGGAGAAGAACCTGCATTGCCGTTGGAGAAGAGTGACTGTCTGAGAGATTGATGAGGAGTTGTGTGTGACTGTGTCACCTTGTATTACATCCCAACAGGAGGTGTGCCCTCTCGAACCCAGTTGCAGGAACTCCAGGAGCATGTCGAGGAACTCTGCATGGAAAAAGTATTCAATGACTTTGAACAACTGCTCTAGGGGTGATCTATCATAATATATGTTTTTTTTATTAGAGATATTCTGATCATTTGTGAGTTGTTTCCAAATGCTTTTGTGACATGTTATAGCTTAACTTGTGCTCTCTCTCTCTGTTGTAGGACAACAGGGTGAAGGTGTTTTCTGGGCTCAGGAAGGACATCAGGAGTGTGATGGATGAGATGGGACATGAACCTGAGAGTGGTTTAGAGAGAGAGTCTATCTGCCCCGACACTGACATTTTTATGTTAACACATGACAATATCAAAGTCCTGAAGTTGCTGCTTAGCCAGGTACTACAGTTTAAATGTTCATTTATAATTTAAAATAAAAAAAAATAAAAATGTAAAAGGTGAAGTGTCATTTTTTTATTTTGGTGTAAATTGTTTCCTACTGTCCCAGCTCAAAATGCAGAGACAACAATAAATTAGCTATGAGTAGACACTTTGGCTTTGAGTTGCTAGTAACATTGCTCGGTTTCTTTGAGCATCCTGACCAGCCCGAAACTGACATGGGGTTGAGTTTGGCTTGCAACGGTTCTTGATCATGTTGTGCCTCTCTTTCCCATAATTTCCTGTTGTCCTTCACTAAAGCTAACTCAATAAAGAGGCAACCCCCCCAAAAAATTAAACAAAAAGGTCCAGGGTCTTGTGCTGACTGCATCTAATATTTAATGAATATTTATTACCCATAGCTGGAAATTAAAAAGGAATCCTTGATATCAGCCAGAGACGGACTCAAGGAGTGAGCTACAAGCCTTATGTATCGACTGCGTTGTCCAGTGCCGAAAGGAGAGTCATTCCAAGAGGCTGCCATGAGCACTCTCCCTGATGATATCAGATGGGTGAAAGCTCATTTGTGTCCAGCCCACAGGATGTCATATCGGGTAACACCGATCTTAGTGTTCCTTGTGGTTTACCACTGTGTTAATAGAGTGCATTTCCTCTTGCAGTGGAAGGGTGTTGTGGAACATTTGGAGGAACTGCAGATGGCACAGCTGGAGGAAGTGATTGATAAGATCCGACAGGAGCTTGTGATTCTGTGGGACAAATGCATGTTTGAACCAGAACAGAGAGAACCATTCATTATTCACTTCTGTGATAGTAAGTTGAATTTACTTTTAAGAACGATTAAAGGAGTTGTTCACCCAAATATAAAAATGTCTTTTTCGTTTACTCACCCATTACCCACCCGTTTACTCATGTCATTCCAAACCTGAAGGACTTTGCTTCTTACACAACACAAACACAGAGAAAAGCTATATTGCAGAGTGTACTGGTTGCCCTTTTCCATGCAATTGCAATGCATGAGGACTTGAGCTTTCAAGGTTCAATCGGGATACAAAAGAAAAAGAAAAATGTATCTATACAACTTCTGTGCAATATTCCAAGCCTCCTGAAGTCCTTCACTTTGGGTGAGAAACTGAAGGAAGCTTAAAGGGACATTCCCAACTCCGATGTGTATGACTTTATTCTGCTGAACACAAACAAAGATTTTTAGAATAATAGTTCAGCTCTTTATATCCTCACAATGCAAGTGAATGGGTACCAAAATATTGAAGCTCCAAAAGGACAAAGACAACATCAAAGTAATCCATAAGACTCCAGTGGTTAATCCATGTCTTCAGAAGTGAAAATGATAAATTCGAGTGAGAAATGGATCAACATTTAAGTCCTTTTTTATTATAAATCTCCACTTTCACTTTCACATTCTTCTTTTGTTTTGGGTGATTTGCACTCTTCGTGCATATTGCCACCTGCTGTGCAGGGAGGACAATTTATAGTAGAAAAGGACTTAAATATTGATCTGTTTCTCACTTGCACCTAGTGCTGCACCTACGATTATTTTTTTACCGATTAATCTAACGATTATTTTTCCGATTATTTGATTTTTATAATGACTAATATGCAGATTTTTCTAAAGATTTTTGTATTTTTATTACTTGATTAATCTAACAAATAATTAACCTAAAATAAATGTAAAAAACTTGTCTAATGAATTTTATTTTGGAATGATTTTAAGTAAGAACTTGTTCAATTAGATTAAAAGAAAAATGCAATCTACATTTAGCAATCCAACAACCAAATAAATGAAACAAATGTAAAATTCAAGTCACTTTCAGAAGGAATAACATTAGTGCAATTCGAGCAACAGTTAACTTTTTCTAACAGGAATAACAAACTATTGCAATCTGAATTAAATCTCAGTGGGGCAAAGAATATAACTGAAACGATTTACAGACTGTTACAGTCACACGGTTTACCCCATTTTCTCACTCATACATCGCCGTTAAAGTAAAATGGCTAAATCACAAAATTAGATGATGCATGGTGTAAAGTTACGTTAGCAGCGGTGCAGAAATTACTTTTAATATGAGGGCGATGAGGAAACATTTAGAAAAAATATTTTAAGTGACTACTACTAACAGAAACACGTGTTGTAATACTAATATATATCATGCTTGTGTGGGGGCAAAAAGTAAACAGGACTTACGGTGCTGCCGCCTTGACATGCGCTCCGGGATGCTTTCGCTTCAAGTGTCAGGAGTGTGATGGATGAGATGGGACATGAACCTGCGAGCAGTTTAGAGAGAGAGTCTATCTGCCCCGACACATGACAATATCAAAGTCCTGAAGCTGCTGCTTAGCCAGGTACTACAGTTTAAATGTAAATTTATAATATAAAAAAAAACAACAGTTGTAATGCTGTGATAAGCCATTTCCAATTTGCATATCTTACACAGCACCACATTGTTGGGTCTCTGGCTAAAATACTCTGACACTTTAGATGACCGTGGGCAAGTTTTTTTTTTATCTGCAGCTTGTTCTTCGGGGAATCCATGCTTAAACCGTGTGCTGCCATTTTAATTATTCCATTGCAACGGTTTGCCTTGTCAGAGAAAGGCTGCAGATCCAAAGCGATTCCGCAACAGAGGGTCTTTGCTCAGAGAGAGTAAGGACCGGGCCAGAGTGCAGAAACTGCTACCCTAGGTACTCAAAATAAACATTTATTTTGAAAAAGTATTTAAATGGTTGGGAACAGTGTCCAAAATTAACTTTCCCATTGCCCCTGGATTCGATTTTTGGGGGCATTTTTCCTATTATTTTATGTCATTATTTTATGTCAAATACTTTTATTCACTAACAAATTCTCAATCAGAATAATTAGATTGAGCATTTATTACCTCTTACCCATTACAATGAATCAAAATCAACTATTTTATTTTGTAATATTTACAGTGCCTATAGAAAAATCATCATACCCATTTGGAATAGTCACTTATATTTTCTTACAGCCTGAAATCAAAACCCATTTTAAAAAAAAGAAATTCCAGATTTATTTACAAATTTTGCCTTACAACATAAAAGTAATGGAAAAAAGGCAACAGTTCCAAAAATTTATAAAATATGACATTAGAATAACAGGGTTTGAAAAGTTATCATACCCCTGATACTTAAAAGAGCTACCGTCTGTTTAGATATGTCTGTTCTAGCTTTGCACACCCTGTGGATGGACACTTCAAGTCCATCCACAGGGTTTCTTTTGAATTTAGGTCAGGGCTCTGACTTGACCACTCAAGGACATTGACTTTCCTATCCTTAAGCCACTGCTTTTTTTTTGGCGGTGTGTTTAGAGTCATTGTTGTGCATTATCTACAGTTGTCGAGCAGAGTGCCACATTTTTCCTCAAGAATATGGGTGTACATGGCAGTATCCATTTTGCCTTCAATCCTGACCAATTATCCAGTCTCTGCTCTAAATGGTTTTTCGTCTTTTAAATTTTTGGGACTGTTGCCTTTTTTCATTACTTGAATGCTGTAAGGCAAAATTTGTGAATAAAACTGGGAAGCAATCTATTTTTAATGGGTTTTGATTTCAGGCTGTAAGACAAAAAAGAGTGACTATTCCAAGGGGGTTTGCTGATTTTCGAAAGGCACTGTATAAGAAAGCCTACAACAGATTATCAAGATATCAGATGTTGCTACAAAGTTTTAATAAACTTGGAGGCAATTTTGTCACTTTCAGTGACATTTATCCTATTGTGTGGATATTATTTCTACACACACAGCTGAAGGAGGCGTTGAGAGGCTGTGTGGATGAATGGGAAAATAACAAGTGTGTTGCCTTCCTTGTGCAAGGTCAAAGGATCATGGAGTACATCTCCAGCCAGTGGGAAGAGCATCATTTGCAGAAATTTAAAGAGAAGAATGAACGTGTGAATTTGACTATATGGCTGTTTACTCTGCTGGTAAGGGACTGAATGAGTTTCACTTAAGATAACAGTACACTCACAATACGTGCAATAAAGTAATTTAGTTAGTTGATACATACCTTTATATGTTTGGGTACTTTCTGTTGTGTGCAAGAGCACTTTTTTATACCAGGATGATTTGTGCGTCCAGATGACAAAGAAAGCAGAAACCTCTCAGTTTAAACCTCCAACAAAGAGAGCTCTTAGGTCAACATGTACCACCCCAACCCCCAACAAAATTAGAAAGGTAACTATTTTCAATTCAACAGGGTTCCCAAGGCCATGGAAAACCTGGAATATAAGGGAATTTCAAATGGAGATTTCCATGTGTGTGTGTGTGTGTGTATATATATATATATATATATATAAAATTATTATGCACTCTTTGTGAATGCAATCTATAAATAATTTTTTCAAAATCATTACCTAGTTATGGAATGTCTGTAAAAGCATATTCATTGGTCAAAAGGTGAGGAAACCCTGATTTAAAAACAAGGTTTTTAATTAAACATTGTGTAATCACCTTTCTGCAACCATCTTTCTGCCAGACACCCAATAATCTGATACCTCGCACTACCTCAGTCTGTCAGTACACTGCTGTCGGTGGTAACAGTAGCAGCGGTTCATCCACCATGTTTGTGTGTGCCAGGAAGTCCTCAAATCTCTGCCAAGTTAAAATGCCTGGTCATGGCAATCAAAACTCTGTTCAGCCCTTAAGCCATTAAGCTTTGTATTAAGATCAGTCCAAAACAATTGTGGTTACAACGAATTGAAGTGTGAAAATAGAGAATTTCTCTTGGCAAACACTAGATGACGCTGTTGCTTAAGAACAAAAATCAGCACTGAACGCACATAATCTAGCAGAGTCAGAAATAACCCAGTGACCAGACAGAAAACGTCACAAAAATACTCATGGGGCAAAATAGGCCAATCATTCTTTATTATCAAACTTTTCATTTTTCATAATAATCTAGGGCTACATAGTTAGTGGTTTAGTGCTTTTGCAGACACTGTAGTGACCTGTGGCTACTATTACAGATATCTGTATAGCAGAGTTTTTATTGTGCCATGATATATTGTGCATTATTTACAGATACTTTTGATTTGATATTATGGGTAGCATTTTTGTTCAGATTGAGAATTTAGTTCAGTTGTGAAGTATTTAAAAAGTATGGATGACACACTGTGTTCTTACGTGCGTCAAATCTGATTCAGCGCGCAAATATTTCCCCTTAATAAAACTTTTCTAAAATTTTCTAATTCTGACACTGATTTTAAGTCAAAGAGAAGGCAAGTTCATTCATTATAGTGAATTTTCTCAGTAGTGCAAGAAATACGTTTTTTGATGATTGTCTTGAGTATTTTTGTCTTCTGGATTTGTCAAACAGAGGAATAAGACTACAGAGGCCAGCTCTGGACCACGTGTGCCACTCCAGGAGTTCAAAAGTGCCAGTTCCAGTGAACTACACTGACTTTACTGTAAGTCCAATCACACAGCACTCAACCACTTCCTGGGATGTATATTAACTGCAAATGGAGCATCAGTGATAAGAAGAGTGCTCATTTGTGACCACTAATTCCCATAAGATCATTAACATTTTTAAGGCCCGCAAATTATTCTAAAGATTGACGGCTGCTTAACTTGTAAAGTAAAAAATACAAATGCATTGTAATTTTTGGTCTCTTCCACTACAGAGTGAGCTCTCCAAGAAAGCCAACTTTGATGCTTTCCTTAATTCTACTGTTAGAGACTTGCTCTGATCATCTTGTCAACATTGAAACTATTTGTTTTTTATGTATTTGTTTTTTTTATGAAGCATAGGTCACTAATGATAATGTCAGTATGGAGACTGTACAGCATAACTTTAGGTATTCTCAGGTGTTTGTCTTATCTAGATTTGACAAGTGCAGTGACTTTTCAAATATTTAGTTTACTTCTTGTCTATTGCTCTTTTATCTCATTTATTTTGTTTACTTATCTAGGCAGATTATGTATATATTATCTCATAAAAGGTCAGTTCTTTGCATTCCTTTGTACATACAGCACTTTTCTAAAAATAAAATGCTTCCTTATACAATTTCAATTAAATATTCAAAGCTTTTTTTTAAAGTGTGCACACTCCTTTATACCATGCAATTCTATACCCTGACTTCATTAATTCCTAGACATGGTAAAGCCTTAAAGTTCATATCTAAAATAGTACACCCAAAAATGAAAATTCTCTCATTTACTCACCCTCATGCCATCCCAGATGTGAATTATTTTCTTCAGCAGAATGCAAACAAAGATTTTAAGAATATATCAGCTCTGTAGGTCCATACAATGCAAGTGAATGATGACCAGACCTTTTGATGCTCCAAAAATCACATAGAGAAAACAAAAGTAATCAAGTGGTTAAATTCATGACCTCAGAAGCTGTATGATAAGTGTGGGTGAAAAACAGATCAGTATTAAAGTACTTTTTACTCTTAATCTCCAGAGAATTAGTAAAAAAAAAAGGACTTAAAAGGATTGATCTGTTTTTTACCCATCCGCCATACCAAGTTCAATTGTAGCTGGCAGAGAAAAAAACATCTGTGGCCTGGTTATGGAATATCTGCTGAATACATTTAAATCAGAATAACCTATATCTTAATATGTTTTGCAAACAAAACTGGGATCTTTGATTCTATAGTTTGAATATTTGAGGGGGACTCAATGTTTTGACATGTATTTGAGCAAAACAATGTAATTGGTTAATTGTGCTAATGCTTTCAAGTCCATATGCAGCATTATACAATTAAAATGGTTCACCATTTAGCTGTCTTCTAGGAACCTCCATTGAGCAGAAAGTAGCACAGTGGAAATAACAATGGCATATCCATCAAACACAGGCTTTAATGCAATGGATAAAATTGTTTTTAAGTGCTGAACAGATGCAATACAGAGTAACAATGTGTTTATGAAACGTAATAGTTTTTAGGTCTTCCAGATACACTGTACAATAAATGCAGTTGATACTTTAAAATAAAAAAATGTCACGCAGTGACAAATAACTGATTCTTTTCACAGAAGCCAAAACTGTACATGTAAAAACATAAATACATTAATGATTAAAGATGGAGTATCTTCTTAGTCTGAAAATCTTGATTTGAGGAAATGGTTTACTGGATGCAATAATAACTGCATGCTTAAATGATGGGGCACTTTCACCCGCTCAGCAGGATTTGTCATTGTTTGTCAGACTTTACTACTAAAGCAGCCATGATCCTCTGAACTTGAAAGATGAGAACAGCTTGAAAATGTTTAAGATGATCAAGAGTGATTTCTCTTAAGATGATCAAGATTGATTTCTCTTTTGCTTTCATTTGCTTTGTTGTGCTTAAACTTCCCCAATCTCCTTGAACATTCCTGAACATTATCTTTTTGCATTCACACTGATTTAATCAGTTCTGTAACATGCCTGCATGCAAATGTATCCTAACAGAAGTTCTGTGAAATATAGTCCATCTTTGTAACTATTATATATCTTTGAAAGCAAATACCAATCAAAAAGGAAACCAGAATGAATCAAGACACTGATTCGAGATATATTTCCAATGTGGGCTGATGTTTTCAGTCATCAAATGGCATCTGCAGACATGTGAACGCTATGAGGCAACAACAGATTCCTGCGACTCCAGCTCGCTTGACAGGATTCGTTTGGAATTGTCACTGTACCTTCGGTTCGGTAGAAATGACAATCTGAAGAGAAAAAAACGCACAGAAAATTTAAATATAGTCTGCTTTCTTGGTTTGAAAAGCATATGCACTTTCATGTTGGTCTTGATTTTATACTTGACCATTAAGAAAGTCTGTTGCTTCTAGGAATCGTTCTCTTCCAATCTAATTATAACAGAAGCTAAAACAAAGTGGACATATTCAGAGTTATTATGTATTTTAGTTAAAAAAAACAATATTTTACCTTCAGAACTTAATCAGTGAATTTGTGTTATTAAAATCCCAAAGACATATAAATTATTTTTGAATCAGCATGCCAGAGATTAAATGTAATAATATATATTGCTTTGCCAAAATCATAACACAAAGTTAGCCAATGGACAGGAAAGAAGTAAGTTTACAGAAGTATTTAAAAATACCGTTTGTTGTTACAATGAATCACCCAATCTTTCCATTTTTATATTTTTTAATCTTAACATTCAATATGGCTATATAAGTACAAAGAATTTGTGTTCTGTGAGACTCGTCCAAAAGTTCATATTATGTTTGGTTTATCTCTATCTTCACTTTCATTACTCAACTAAAACACAATATTGATGAAAAACAAAACCAGCATAATATTTTAATGTAGAGAATGTATGTACACATCTACAATATTTTCAGCTTATGAGTGACTTTCAGCAAATCATTTGGGACCAGGGTTGGAAAATAACTAAGGTGTGGGGAAAATGCCATTAAATGTGACAAAATGCTCTCTGTAATCAATTCACCCAGTTTCCTGTTATTTCAAGGCGCACTCCGTCATTTTTTTACTCATTATAAAGTTTAACTCCTAAAGACATGAATTGTAATTTTGCAATATATGTAAGAAATCATAACCACTAACATTAAAATGAAGACTCCAGTCATATCAGTAACCTTATAAAAACTGTTTTATTCTACAATGGAGAGGACCCACACGTTAGAATCACACGTCCAGCCGAATACTACTCACTTAATCTCAGTAACAGTCCTGTTATTTGATACTTCCACTCATTGATTAAATTAATCATTGCTGACTGTGAATACAAGATTTCTACAATAGCATCTGAAACTGAAAACTATTGATTTTAAATTATGCTGCATCCAAGCCACTATGTGTCAGTGTAAGTCCAAGATGACACAAAGACAAAAGTTACTGAGTGCACCTTTAATATCCTATTCTAGGTCTCTAGTTGTAGTATGATTTTGGTGGCTTTGTTGATACTATAGTGAACAGTAGCTGTAAGACATTTAATGTGTAGCTAAAATGAAATGGTTTTTAATAAACAAATGTGTAGAAAACACTCCCAACAACATTCTTTAAACTTGCAACAGCAATCACATCCAAATATACCATGAAATAAAATAGAGAGCTTGAGGAGTATTTGACTCATGTGAGTTTGACTTGAGAAAAGCTCGGCTGAGGGTTGGCAGGATAAGACTGTGGAATTCTCATCCTGACTGTCACACATGCCACAAACTTACTAATTTCCTCAGTACTTTCTCATCTCTCTGACAGGCTTTCCTTGCCCAGTAAAAATATGATTTCCAAAATTTGACCTCTCAGTTAATTGCACGACCATACGCACTGTTCTAACAGGTTTTTGAAGAGTGCGCATGTACTTCGAACAGACAGAATAAAAACATAGGATGATGTCAACAAAACAATTCAGGGAGTACAGTGGAAAAAGCATATACACTAAACTAAACCCATTTATAAACACCACTGTAAAATATTGACGGTCCCTCACGTTCACATATATGCACTGGTACATTGAGGGAAGGGAAACCCCACTATTGAAGTGCAATTCCGTTGCAGATTGCGATACAAACAGCAACAACTCTGGAATGTCTGGAAATAAAGCGAAGCAACAAAAATAAAATAGGAAAGTTTGGATACCATGTTTGTTATTTACACAAGGGCAGTGGGGTAATTATGTTGCTTAGGAGAAAGCTGCTTAACTGACCAAGCTGCAAACAGGGGTGTCGAACCACGGGTAATGATTAACCTGAGTAACAGGGGCCCTCACTGGAGGGGGGCCCACAGAAAGGCTTTATTGAAATTCCATTATATTATAATTTGTTATATACAGTAATAACATGCTGTTGGTCACAATACTCTGTTTTCCACCAATAAAAATGGGGAGTTCCTCTATAATCTGCCTCGTCTCCTCCCTTGTAAGTGACCCCCACCCTCCCACAACAAAAGTGTAAGTGGTCTAATCCTTCAGTCAGTGCACGGTCCAAACTGTGTACACATCATAATCCCACATAGCAATTTTTGTCTGGCCCAGCTCCTGTTCATATAATCCGTTTTCCCTTGGCCCACATACAACAATGACTGAAAGCCCTGCAGTGGCCCAGATCTGGATTTTCAGAGAAGGGCCACACATGGGCCATAACTGGCCAAAATCTCAGCCGATCAGTAGCCCATAACTTGCCCTACATACTGTGCACAAATTTTGCAGAGTGGACAAAAGGAAAGCCTTGCATTAATTGCAATATACATGCACATTCTAAACAAATTAAATGGATCAAACAGATAAAAAAAACAATACATTTGTATGATAACAGTAGTTGTTTTATTGCCCGACCCTAATAGCTGGATTTGTTTCTGTGTGTGTGTGTGTGTGTGAGAGAGAGAGAGAGAGAGAGGGGCCAAGGACACAAAATGAATAAATAAATATATACAAATCATTCAAACACAGATGTTACTAGTTACTATTTAGGGGTGCTTCAGCAGGGTCGAGTGCAGGACAAGCAAAGGTCAGGCTCTACTGACCGACTGATAGAGAGGAGAGGGAATGTTGTTCTTTTTGTTTGGCAATCTTTTTTAACAAGAGAAAGGGGTTGGATAAATTGGAGTAAAAGTAACTTATGGCATTACAATGACATTAGGACGTAATTGAAACTTCTAATCATTTTTGGGCCAATATTGTTGTCTTTTTTTGTATAGCTTGATAGTCATGCACAGCATTTCACAAAATAAAATATACGCTTTGTTGATTTGTGGGGAAAACTCTTCTAATGCTTAAACACTGCTAAATTCTCTTGGTAGATACACTTGTTTCGGTCATGAATCACTCAGTACGTTGTCAACGGTTTAAATGCATACTTAGAAAAATGAAAATTCTCACATTTACTCACCTTCATGCCATCCCAGATGTGTATGACTTTCTTTCTTCTGCAGAATACAAATAAAGGTTTTTGAAAGAATCTCTGTAGGTCCATACAATGCAAGTGGATGGTGACCAGGGGTTGCATTTACACTCGTTTACATTTACTGGAGAAAACATTATGTAAAAAACATACTTCTTCAACATGAAACAGATCTAACTGTGCACTTTTCTGTGTATGCCACCCGGTGTCAATTTTAACATAAGAAACAGATATTAAAATGAATAAATGTCTGTTTTTCCAGCCTGTTGTATTACTATTAATTTATTTATTGTCCCTTATTAATTTTAGGTAGTTATTGAATATTGTTATTTACATTAAATATTGCTTTATTACATATTGTATTTTAATGGGGATATAATTTATTACAGATGACAGTTATGTGAACAAACAAGGTTTGAACATCAAACGTAACCAGATGAAATTGAAATTCACAGCTTTTAAACACTTCAGTGTAAAATTTGAAAGCTGTTTATTGGATCAATAGAGGTAAATGGCATATTATGCAACTACACATTACTTTATGGGAGCTTATGAACTACTAGTTAGACTGGCGGCCAGAAGTTTGGAATAATGTACAGATTTTGCTGTTTTATTCACCAAAGTGGCATTCAACTGATCACAAAGTATAGTCAGGACATTATTGATGTAAAAAAAACAGCACCATCACTATTTAAAAAAGTTATTTTTGATAAAATCTAAACAGGCCCCATTTCCAGCAGCCATCACTCCAACACCTTATCCTTAAGTAATCTCATGCTAAATTGCTCATTTGGTTCAAGAAAATCACTAGCCATTTGTGACAGAGCGGAGGGCGGGCCGGGTCATGATTATACACACCCGGTCCCTAATTGGCCTTTATCCCTCTCCAAGGCTCAATTAGCCCGATAAGGGACCGGTTGTGTATAAACCCTCCGCCCTGCCACATCATTATATCCAAAATAGCTGAATGCTATTTGGTTTGTTAAATGAAGCTTAACATTGTCTTTGTGTCACTACAGCATGCAATAGACTGGAATGTCTAAACTTAAATATTAGGTCAAAAATGGCAAAAAAGAAACCGCTTTCTCTAGAAACTCATCAGTAAATCATTGTTTTGAAGAATGAAGGCTATACAATGCTTGAAACTGCCCCCACAAAAAACTAAAGATTTCATACAAAGGTGAACACTTCTCTTCAAAAGCAAAGGACAACTGGGTCTAACAAGGACAGAAAGAGATGTGGAAGGCCCAGATGTACAAATAAACAAGAGGATAAGTACCTCAGAGTCTCTAGTTTCAGAAATAGACGCCTCACATGTCCTCAGCTGAGAGTTTCATTGAATTCTACCCGCTCAACGCCAGTTTCATGTACAACAGTTAAGAGAAGAATCAGAGGTGCAGGCCTTATGGCAAGAATTGCAAAGAAAAAGCCACTTTTGAAACAGAAAAACAAAAAGGTTAGAGTGGGCAAAGAAACACAGACATTGGACAACAGATAATTGGAAAAGAGTGATATGGATCTAACCCCATTGAGCTTTTGTGGGATCAGCTAGACTGTAAGGTGTATGAGAAGTGCCAGACAAGACAGCCACATCTGTGTCAAGTGCTACAGGAAGCATGGGGTGAAATGTCACCCGAGTATCTGGACAAAATGACAGCTAGAAAGCCAAGGATCTGCAAAGCTGTCATTGTTACACATGGAGGATTTTTTTGATGAGAACTCTTTGTAGTAGTTTAAGAAATTCTGAAGATTAGTAAAAGTAATCCATGTCACTCCAGTGGTTAAATCCATGTCTTCAGAAGTGATATGATAGGTGTGGGTGAGAAACAGATCAATATTTAAGTCCTTTTTTTTACAATAAAACTCCACCTTTGACTAGCCCCAACCTGTATGTGGCTGAATGTGTGGCTGAAGTCACTTCCACACCAGAATGAAAGTGTAGATTTACACAAAAAAATTTACATTTACTTAAATATTGATCTGTTTCTCACCCATCCCTATCATATCACATCTGAAGATGTCACTGGAGTCAAATGGGTTACTTTTATGATGCCTTAGCCTTTGTCCTTTTTGGACCTTTAAGTTTCTCATCAATGGTGGAGCTAGGGGGTTTGGCCATTGGCCACCCCTCTCACAATTGCAGTTTTTGAGCACAACACTTAACATGTTCTGTGCCCCCACAGACTGGCCCCTGCCCTGACACTCCTATGAAAACCCCCTGGCTCCGCCCCTGTTTCTAATCACCATTCACTTGCATTGTATGGACCTACAGAAAGCCATACACATCTGGTATGGCATGAGGGTGAGTAAATGATGAGAATTGTAATTTTGTTGTACCCAATTCTCTTAAGACTTTTTACAAAAGAGTCACTTATTTTATCTTAAGTTAATTCACTTTAATTAATAAATGTGACTGGAGTGGTTTGCAGAAAGACAGAACAAGGCATATCAGAACATTTTACAGGTTGTATAAATAATTAATCATTAATGCATTTTCCTTGGTTTAGCCAAGACATTCTTCTTCAGTGGTGACAGCCACTTGAGTGTTAGGAAGAGATGAGTGAAAAATCTGCTGTCCACTTGGCATTTCTTTTGGTCCACACACTAAAAGAGAGAGAGAAATCTTATTGACAGTTCATAAACTGATTATAGACAAATAAACTTGTAGCAACTGAAACTTATGCTTTTGGTTTCTTTTTAAAACTTACATTTTACTTTGATTAGCTTTTGAGAAGTAATTTTCTACTTCAGCTTCCCCAGGGAAAAGGATTTTCTACGGTTTAATGAAGCACAAATTTGGTTGGATATGATACATTTTCTCACACAGAAATTACACATTCTTCTTCATTTGACTTCTATTTGAGAATCATGTGTCTCGTGGTCTGTGTGTTAAACACCTTCTGGTAGCTTTAACCTTGCTTCATTGTAATTATCTACAAAAAAGAACTCTCCTCATACAGTCCATTGTTTTGCATAGGCAAAATTTCAGATTCATCAACTTGACAGAACTCTGATATAACATGTGCAATTATACAGTATGCCTTCATGATATGTCAAGGTAAAATATTCTTCTTCATGTGTGAAATAACATGTTTAATGAGTACACAGATGTCGCTTGATTCGCTCAAAATAAAGAGAATCTACAAGAATGCACTAACCTGATGTGAATATTCTAGCGCGGTGTGGGGTCCATCCTTCTCCAGGTTCTTCGTTATTTATTACTGTCTTGATGACATCTATTATGTTTGGTGGACACATACATTCATGTGTGCATTACATTAAACTTTGTTTAATGCTTGTCATTTCATGTTGCTCCTGCCATTAGGTCCAATTACTCTCCATACCAAAGTCAATTAGTCTCAATTCCAATTTTCATTGACCACAACAATGGCACTTGCAGGGAAGGAAAATTAATGATATACAGTCAAAATCACTAAAGTGTTTTGTTTTAAGACACTAATCATTAAGAATCATCATTATAAATCACAATATTGGCTGACGTATTACATAGATGCATATTATTATATATTTTTAAATCATGCTGCATTATCAGAACCTGCTAATAAACAACTGAACACAAAAGCACTGTAAATGATAACAGATTACATCACTGGAGATGTGAGATGAAGTTACTTATGGTTAGTGTTGGGTGCAACAGACTACATCTGAATAATACAACAGTTTACCGTTTGATTATGATTACATATTGATCACATTACATATCAGGCACTGCAACCAATTAGTAGCTAATTAATATGTTTGGTATGCCTTGTGTGATAGCGTTAAAACACTGAAAGTGGTATCGTTCATTTACTTAAGACTACAGATATAACTTACAAGAAGACACAAAGATAATATCACTGTGCAATGCAGCGTTGTCATAAAAACATCGCTTACCTCGCAGCACTCATGGAAGAAAAAAAGAGGGACTCATGCTGTGTTGTCTTGATTCACATTCGGCGGGAATACACAGCTCAACCGCAGTTTAAATTGGAACAGCCAACGGTCTGGATGTAGAAAAGAAAGTCCCGCCTTAAAGGTAACAGATCCAATCACATTTTAAATTCAGACATCGCCTGTCCGCCAACTCGTGTACGCGCATGCGGTTTAACTGAACCAGTCAGAAAAAGTTTTTTTTTAAATTATTATTATTTTATTTTTTTTACATTATCTGAGCTAAAAAATAATAATAATAAAATTTATTAATAATTTACTGCTGAATTTAATTTTGTTCTTTGAACGTAATCTTGACCTATTTTTTTTTTATAAACAAACTATTTTCAATACTTAACAAATTTGATGGAAAAATTAAAAATATATTCAAACATGGGTCATGCAGGTGGCTTAAGAAATACTTATAACAATGTACTGTCTTGATTTTTTGATTATCAATTAATTTAAGTACATTTAGTAAAATGTTTATTTCTAAGAAGAATAATTAAATCTAGAGATCCATTTTTTTAAATAAAAAAAATCTATTTAACTTTTCAAATGTGGCCCATAATCACAAGCCTCATTTGACCCACACACCTCCTACCAACACTCGGCCCACATGTTCTTTGCCGTCACGTATGGAGTGCTGTCACTGCCACACATGGCCCATCTTTGGCTAACAGGATGTATGCCGTTGCCAACATGAGGCCATCAGTGCCAGTTTGAGGCCACATTCAGGCCAAGATTGTCTGCTATGTGGGATGTAATTTGCTTAGTCCATTAATGAATGTACAGAAATTAATCCAAAACATATAATCCAGACATACAAAAGGAAAAGGAGCGGAGAAAGAGCAGGAATTGACAGACAATTTATGAGGTTTTTTTTTTTACAGAAGAAAATTGAGCCATACCTCAGGTGAATACTTAGGTGAATATTTGGTGAATATTTGTTTGATATTCATGTAAACACAGTCCAAAGTTAACAACTGGCACACGCCAAACGTGAGAAAAAAAATGCTTTTGGCAAGAAAATTAAATGAGAATATTCACCTGGTGGTAGGTAACATTATTAGCAACTGCATCATTACATGCTTTTCATTAAACGGTGAACAACAATCAGATGCTTAATAAAGTTACATGCACAATTCAAATCAAATTGTCAACATCTGCCTGACTTTGTTACAAACTAATTAGTAGTAACTAAGCCCTTAGTGTGAACTTTACATCTCAACTTAAGTGAGACCTTACGCACAGCTGGTGCAATACCCAGAACTCACAAGGTGAAAAAGGACCAGGGTTCTCACTTTTTTCAAGCCACAATTTTTCAGGACATTTCATGCACCCAACAAATGTAATATTTAAGCAAAAACATTTTTATATTTTAGCTGTTTATGTGTGTTTTTGACAGAAGTTTCTCACCTCCAGATAAATAGTATGCTCTATGGCATAGTGTAATTAATTATCCCCATAAAGCAGTAATTTAATTAAATAAATACATAGACTGTATGTGCTGTGCACTTCAGAGTGCTCTCTGTCTCTGTCATCTCACACACACAAGCATACACATGATGATCATGATGAGGTGTTTTCAGTGTATGAGCGGCTGGCTCTACACATTAATTTTGAAGCATGCATCACTTGCAGATTATTTATTCAATTAAATCAGACACTTTTTTTAGTTTAATTATCACAGAACGACATATCACAATTTTAAATGTACATTCAAACATTAATTTTCATCCAAATACATTGTCATATTCCATGACATTCTGCGGTTTATTGCTAATGCCATTTTTATGACTATATTCCATGTTTTCAGCGTACTACATGTTGTAACCATGGAATAAGCTGACTCCGATCATTGATTTACTGAAAATGAATACCCATTCCGTGATGTTAAGGCTGAATCATCATGCTATGAACCCTGTGTGAATTTCTATTTATTTTTTAAATCAGTGGTCTGACTGTCATCATTGTCTAAGGTTTTTAACTCACAGGGATGCAAACTCATGAAGGTCCAAAAAGTTGAGGCCATCTCTAATCCACGGACATGTTTTCTGGGGTTATTTTTTTTTAAAGAATAATCTAAAAGCACCAATTTAAGCTATTTTAATGATTCAAGTATAGAAAATTATCTGCACAATTGTGTAGAATTAGCTGCAAAAATAAAGGGTATTTTGGTGTGGCTTGCTTCTGTTTTACAAATATATTCAGATTTAATAACACAGTGCAAAAAAGTTATTTTTTGGTTCCTGGGTAGTGTGTTATTTCCTAATTGCTTATGCCTCAAAAGTATAGAAAATGGCTATTATTCCCATCAAACTTTGCTTTTGTGACCAAGACTACTTGGTCTAATTTACCTATTTTCCAGAACATTCAGAGCTGAGTAAACTTGGAGTAACTTCTAGAACTTTCCAGTAATATAAATAGTAATATAAATACAGGGGCCTAAATCCCACCAGTTGCCTAGTTGGATACATATCAAGACCTTGCTGGACACCTTGAAGTATGATGAGTATGGCTGGGAGGTCATATCAAAATGGTGGCATTCCTGATGGGTCTCCAATGCGGTTTTACCAAGTTTCCTTGCTATCTTTGCCTTTGGGACAGCAGGGACACCAAGGCGCACTACCACAGTTGGGACTAGCCACAACGGACCGAGTTCTCTGTGGGGAGGAACAATGTCAAGTGGGTGCCAGTGTTGGACCCCCGGAAGGTGCCGATGCCACCACTGAACATCAAATTGGGCCTTATGAATCAATTTGTCAGAGCTCTAGATAAGCAGTTGGCAGCCTTCAAGTACTTCAAGACTTCTTTTCTAAGCTGTCTGAGGCAAAAGTCAAAGCCATTGTCTTTGTCGGACCACAGATAAAGAAGATCCTGGAGTGCAATGAATTGCCCAAAAAGCTCACTAGTAAGGAAAAAGTGGCTTGGAACAGCTTTGTCACAGTGGTTCGGGGCTGGGCAATCACAAGGCTGGATTGACAGGCATTAATGGAGCTGGAGCTGGTGAAGAACTATAGCGCAATGGGCTGTAGGATGTCCCTCAAAGTCCATATCCTTGATGCTCATCTTGATAAATTCAAGGAGAACATGGAAGCGTATTCGGAGGAGCAAGGCAAGCACTTCCATCATGATATACTGAACTTTGAATTACAGTATTACGAGAACACTACATTTGGGGGCTGAATCGGGAAAGTGATTTACAGTATAATCGTGAATTACTCACTTCTAAATCTTTTGTTGTAATTTTTGTATTATTTAAGTATAATGTTAATTTGAATTCATATGATGTTTTTTTTTTTTGACATTGAGAAAGAAAAGACACAAATTCGCCCGTTTTCTCATTGGAAATAGGTAAAGTTCAAAATATCATTGTCCTGGTCACAAAAGCAAATTTTGTAAGGAATAATAGAATTTTCTATACTTTTGAGGCATGAGCAATTCGAAAATAACACTTACTACACAACAACTCAAATTGTGTTACATAGTGTAATTGATTAGTTTATTGACCCCTTCTGGAGACGCCACTAGGTGGCAACAAATGAATGTCTAATGTGCTATGAGCAAGTCATTGAATCATTTGAAATGTTCATGACCGAAATCTGCCAAGAGACTTTATAGTGTTTAAGTATGATAAGAACAAAGCAGATCTATAATTTCCATTCAGTTAGTAAAAGGCAGAGCATGACTTTACATCCAAAAAGGCAACAAAAATAATAGTCTAATAACAATAATGAGTATCAATAACATCCTTACCTTCTACATTATAAAAATGTGCATGTCAAATCTACTGACTTCAGTAGAATGTTTAAGTAATATAAAAACAAAGGAGATGTACAGTATCATTATCTACAGTATACAGTATTTAAACTGCTGAACATTACTTTTATCAGAAAAGACAAAATAATAGCATACTAATAATTGAGTTTCAATGATGTCCCTTTGCCATTGTAAAGTGCATTTCACATGAGTTGAGATGAGGTGTCAAAGCTCCACTAAACATGTCAAGCGGCGCTTTGTCCTCCACATTAGGGTGCCTACACACTTACTAGAGTTTACACTGCGTCAGAGAATGCTGCGAATGAATTGATTTCAAAGGTGATGGTACATCAGAAGGACGAAGAGGGAAATTATGAGATGTTCAACATCTCTTCATAAATTTCAACCATTTTAAAATATTTACTTCATTTGTGAGGCAAAACGTGTATGGAAAACACTTTGGTGTGAAGTTGAAGCCGAGTTTGTGCTGATGCATCACTTCATACACTTCAATGTATTCGGCGGCACTGAAAAAAGTCATGTGACATCCCGTCAACGTGCAAAAACATCAGTCACTTTAACACATTAATATCTTTTCTGCCCTATTCTCTCCGAGTCTACCTCTGAACAAGGTAGACTCACATGCCGATGCTGAAGTAAACGAACAACATGCTCCTCTCATTCTGTCGGTCAGTCCAAGTACACATCAATCGGGGGCACTTTCATATAAATATAAAAAGATAAAATCAACTGTTTGTGTGTGTGTGTATATATATTATTAATATATTTGTGTGTAAAATAATATATATTATTTTACACACAAGTAAAATAAATAAATAAATAAATAAATAAATAATATGTTTGCTTGTTTGCAAGAGACACTGTATCCCATGATTCAATGACTTAAGTATTCATGGCTGTAACCAGCTATGAGGTCCACACCAAAAATACAATTTGAAGCTATATACAACTGAATGAAAAATCAGCAGTTGAAAACTTCTCCTTTGAGAACTATGAATCAATGAAGGCAAATCATTGTTTATTATTGCTTTTGTATACTGTATGCTTAATTATATGCATATAGGAATATGTGCAGTCAAATGTGGCCAAAACGTATTCATAATTTTTTTCTTTTATTGCTGGTTTTTATTTCTATGCCCTTTTTTGATGAGGCATTAATAACTTGAAAAATAAGATCTTGGATAAGAACTTGAAATTGAATAAGAATTTAAAATTCAATAAAAAACAATGAACTATAGAAGAAGAAGAACAATGAATCAAGTATATTCAGAATAAGAGTCCTGAAATAAGTAAGTGTATTTCGGCTTTTTCATAGTACTGCATTATGCTTCAAATCATCCATTTATATTCAGTATATTTTTGGGGTATTATTGGGATTTTGGTTTCAAAATAAACATAATCTGGAAATGTATTAATTTTGGACTCTTAAAATTTTATAAATTGTTATAAATAATAAATAATTATAAATTCTATATGTGCGTTTAAGATAAAGGTACACTTTTCTAGAAAACTTTTTCAGCCAGTTCTCATGAACTGTTCTTTTATTAAACTTGGACTGATCAGTAATCCAGTTCAGCTGAGTTCCCCCCTATATGAGATACGTTATATGCCTAATGTCCAGTAATACTCCCCATATGCCAAAACTGATTCCCAGAACAGACCAGGTATGCTTTAAACTTTGATATCTTTTTGTAAAAAAAAAAAAAGCTGACTGTATTTGTTTTAAGTTTTTTCTTCCTACAACTGATCTCAGTTCTCATCCCATTTTAGATCTTAGTCAGATGTGGAGCCCAAAATCAATTCTCAAAAATCTTTCAACTTTTCCAAGAATAGGATGATAGGATGACACACCGCTCAATGCTTTTTTTCTTGAGTCTTGTTGAATCTACCAAAAAAAGTAACTAAAATAAACTTCTATTTAACACAGCTGCACTGAATACCCCTCAAATTAAAGTGAATATTGATGGGGAACAAAACTTACACAGGCCAATAATAATAAATAAGTATGATTCATTTGAAGATGCATAGCAAGAAGGACGTTGCTGTTATCCACACCTAAGTAACTTTATAGATCAGTAAGTTCCAGAGCAATGGAACATCTGTTTACATCTCCAACTCTCTGCTCTTATAATAATTGAGTCTGAGTGCAGTAATTAGTCCATCTCAGTCAGCACTTCTTTAAGTAGAGCAAACGTTTTTTAATTAATACAGTTATTAATCAAATGTACTTTTTAAAACAGATAGTTCCAACTCCATATTCAAAATTGGATGAGCCAAAGCAGTTGTAAAATGACTATAAATTCACCCCTGTTACCGCATGTTTGAATTCAGTGTGCCAAATTGCTAGACAGCTTGGCAACCACAAACAGTCAACTGTTAGACATATGACTAATGAACTACTGTATACTACTTGGTGTAAGAATTACATGGAATGTTATTCCAATCATTTTAACTAATAAATCTAACAGTTCATTAAACATAGGTGCCTTTAGGGGGCCCTGGGTAGCTCAGCGTGTATTGACGCCGACTTCCACCACTGGAGTCGCAACTTCGAATCCAGGGTGTGCTGAGTGACTCCAGCCAGGTCTCCTAAGCAACCAAATTGAAAAAATATGAAAGGGCACAGAAAATTTGTACAGATATATCTAACCAAACAAACCTTCGTGGAGTTCATTTTGATTTTCCAAATCAAAAATAACCACATCTAGATAGTTTGATCATTTAAAAATATCCCAATCATCTGCAGCAGATGAAACCGCAAGAGGATTTGGATTCCTCACTTAAATCAATCTGGCCACATTCTTGAATAATCCTTGCACATTTTACATGGGAAAGAAAGGATACAAAACAAAACATTTTCTATACTGTCAGTTAGAATTAGAAAAGGGGCCATATCCGCTAGTGTATTGGCCTGCACTGCAATTCAGCCCTGCCAAATCTCTGTTCTACTTTTATGTTCTAATAATCATCCCTGACAAATTTGGCACTGCTTTTACATTAGGTCCATATGTTCCCACAGACACCAGGGGTACAAACACTCCAGTCCCCTCAACAACCTGTCACTGGCTGTGAAACACATTACTCTAAACTCTACTGTATGTGTCAGTCTATAAAAGTATACATAAAATGTCAAAACTATTTCACATCCAGACTGGATATTCACTTTACCATCTGATCTTTTAGGCAGAATTGAATAAATAAAACATTAGTAATGTTGACCTTGACCTTCAGCCCTTGACCTTCAAATCTGAAATGAAACATATGCCTACACTAGTAAGAAGGCCTAGATAACTTTAGAGCAATACGCACACGCACACACACACACACACACACACACACACACACACACACACTTCTCTCTCTCTCTCTCTCTCTCTCTCTCTATATATATATACATACATACATACACACACACACACACACACACACACACACACACACACACACACACACACACACACAAGTCTATATTCACTGATAAGCCAAAACATTATAACCACTCACAGGTGAATTGATTATCTCCTAACAATGTCATGAAAAGCAAGGAATCAGTTCTTGCAGTCAAGACCTAAGCGACTTCGACAAGGGCCAAATTGTTATGGCCAGACAACTGGGTCAGAGTATCTCTGAAACAGCAAGGCTTGTGGGGTGCTCCCAGTCAGCAGTGGTGAGTGTCAACTGACAGTGGTCCTAGGAGGGTCAAACCACAAACCGGAGACAGGGTGTTGGGCACCCAAGGGACATCGATATGCTAGGGCAACAAAGGGTATCCCGTCTGGTCCAAACCAGCAGAGGTCTGTGGCACATGTCACAGAAATTTTTTATGGTGGTTAGGGGAGGAATGTGTCACAACACACAGTGCATTGCACCCTACCGCATATGGGGCTGTTTAGCTGCAGACTGGTCAAAGTGGCCATAATGACCCCTGTCCACCATCGAAAGCACCTACAATGTGCACGTGAGCATCAAAACTGGACCTTGGAGCACTGAAAGAAGGTTGTCTGGTCCAATGAGTCCGTTTTCCTTTACATCACGTGGGTGGCCTTGTACGTGTGCAGCGTTTACTTGGGGAAGTGATAACTGTGGGAAGATGACAAGCCAGTGGTGGGAGTGTGATTCTTCCATTCATGTGGACGTCAATTTGACATGTGCCACCCACCTAAACATCGTTGCAGACCAGGTACACCCCTTCATGGCAATGGTATTCCCTGATGGCAGTTGCCTCTTTCAGCAGAATAATGCCCCTTGCAACACTGCACACATTGTTCGGGAATGGTTTGAGGAACATGGCCTCCAAATTCCCCAGATCTCAATCCAATTGAGCATCTGTGGGATGTCATGGACCGACAGGATCTGCTGCTAATATCTTTGCAGCTACCACAGGACACCTTCAGGGGTCTTTTAGAGTCCATGCCTCAGTAGGTCGGTGCTGTTTTGGCAGCATGTGGAGAATCAACAGCATATTAAGCAGGTGGTAATAATGTTTGGCTCATCAGTGTATATATAAAATGGGCTGTAAAATAATCTAAATTGAATGAACTTTAGACTTAAAACAAGAAAAGAAAAAAATCTGCCAGTGTAGTAAGCAAAATAAATTTGTTTTCCCTTACCCCATTGGCAAACATTTTTTTCTCATTTTAAGCATAAATGTCAATAAATCTAATTAGATTTCTCTCAAAACAAGACTTAAAATCTTCTGCCAGTTTGCTTGTCAAGTAAATAAATCACATTTTAATGTTTAGATATTTTTACTGGAAATCAAGACAAATATACTTGTCTTGAAAATAATTTTTTGCATTGAAAAAATTAAAAAACAGATTGCAAAATATCTAGAAAAAAAGAGTTGACAGGACCAGAAAAAAGTGTGACGCTAGACAGCCTCTCTGTGAACTTTTTTTAAAACCCACAGGGAAAAAACTATAAAAATAGATATGCACTCGAAGCCCCATCCATTATCCTGATGACCAACTCATAACCCGACCTGACCTTAACCTGAAACTCAAGGATTTGCTGCAGCTAAGACTAAAACTGCCCCAGTTTTGACCAAACATGGAAACATATCTTAGGCAGTGAATTATAGCAGATACCTTTTTAAATGCTCACAGTCTAAACCTCATTTATACTTCATGAGAGAAAGAGTAGAAATAAAATGTGCTCAAGTTACTGCCTGTGCCCATACTGTTTATGTAATCATTTTAAACATTTTAAAACCATCACAGCAGCTATTTGACTCCCCAAAATAAATCTCACCCAAAAATAAAAATTCTGTTTATACTCACAATTTACGCACTCTCCAAACTTGAATGATTGTTTTTTTCTTCCATGGGACACAAAAGGAGAAGCAGAATGTTTACGCAGGTCTTTTCTATACAATGATAGTGAATGCGACAAGGGGCTGCCAAACTCCTCAAAAGATGTGCTATATTCGATTAGGTGTGATCGATGGACCTAATTTAAGTCATCACTCACTGATAATCTGATGCATATCTCTTTGCATATATTCAAATATGGCAGGTCAAGAAGTGCAGTGCCTGGTTTGATAGCAATGAAAGATTCTTGTTTGTCTTGTAACCAATCGTGTTGCAACAAATTTGAATATTAACACTTAAAATCACACAAGAGCATCAGTGGAAGGGAAGACTAACATTTGGAAGGAAATAACATAACATTTTGGTCTGTTTCTCACACAATGCTAGCATATGATTTCAAGACTTGAAACAAGAGCACATATGTCATAAGGAAGGGCTACTGTTATGGTACTTTTATGGTGCTTTTTTGTCATTGCTAGGGCTTGACAGCACCTGGTCATCATTCAGTTTCATAGTATGGAAAAGAGCAGTGCCAACATCTAACTAACATCTTTGTGACAGGGTGGAGGGTGGGGCCGGGTCTTGATTCTACACACCCGGTCCCTTATCAGGCTAATCAAGCCTCCGAGAGGGATAAAGGCCAACTGCGGACGGTAGTGGACAGAGAGAGAACATTTACGGGCAGCTGTCTGTCCTATGCGTGTATTTGTGTCGCCTCCTCCTTTCCATTGAATTGCTTTACATTGGTGCCAAAGACCCGGGAAGCAGGAGGGATATGCCGTAGTGCAGTTCTCGCCGCTACCATCCATCCCAACGGAGCATCCGCGGCCGTGTTCCGGGGACGGAGGTGCTCGGCCGCCTGGAAGCGGAGGAATTGGCTGCCGACTGCGAGGGGAGAAGGGGCTCCTAAACGACTGCATGGAGTGGTCAGGGCCTTTGCCAGGGGCGGAGGAGACCCCTACCAGCCGCTGAAACGCGGCAGGGTTTGAGACCGCCGCCCGCAAGCAGGGAGGGGCTCTCTGCCGACCGCCAGGAGCGGGAGAACTGCTGCCAGGGGCGGGGGAGACCTCTTCTGTTCCCAGAGAACGAGGAGGGGCATTTCGTCCGCCAGGGGCTGGAGGACTGCCGCCGATCCGCCCGGGGAGGCACGGCTATCGTCCACTAGAGGGTGGAGGAGTGGCCGAGGATCAAGCTACGGCGTATCGGAGAACCAGCGAGTATATGGGTTTTTCTTTCTTTCTCTCTCTCTCCTCTCTCTCTCCCACTGCCGCTCTGCATTGGCCTTTTTCCTCTCTTTGAAATTTTACTTTTTTAGTTTCATTTGTTAGGGGGTACTGGACTGTTATAGGTAGCACCCCCCTATTTTTCATTATTGTTTCCCTCCCCCTGTCCCCTCCCAGTTTCAGGAATGCGGGAATGACCTGCCAGCAGATGGGGCATAAGGCACCCCCTCCCCCAGTGAAAGGGGGGAGGGGGGTGTATGTCATGCCAGGGGTTCCCCGGCCTGAGAGAATGAGGGAGGGATGTGACATTTTCATTTTTGTGTGAATTATACCTTTAACAATTTACACAGAACATTACTTAAGTCAACTTATGATTACAGCAACTTGATAGCATAATACATTTGTAATTGCAAACAATAATAATGTTATATTATTATATAATAACAATAATAATATTGTAATAATAATAACTAATTGCTTGGTAGTTAGACCATTTTTTGGACACAGTGAGGAGAATTGCTCAGCATTGGCACTGTTTGTATTGTGGGCAGCTAATCCAGTGCCACTCTGGGATCAAACTAAGCTTTAAAGGTGCACTCACTAATTTTTGGAATATGTTGTCTTGGACTTACACCTGACACCTAGGGGCCTGGATGCAGCATCATTCAAATAAATAGTTTTCAGTTGTAAAAATTCACTATTCACTGTCAGCCATGATTAATTTAAATCCATGCCTGAAAGTGAGATTTATTGAGTAGTATTTGGTTTGTCATGTGATTCTAATATGGTAGACCCCATGAGGGGACCATCTTCATGTAGAAAAAAACAGCTTTTATAAGGTTACTAATGTGACTGGAGTCTTCATTTCATGTGAGTGCAAATAATGTATTTTTCACATGTTTCAAAATGAGTATTAATTTTTCCAGGAGTAAAACTTTTTTAATAAGTAACAAATTACTGATTGCACATTTAATAATTACCTCAGCAAGCAGGTAAAGCTTGTAAAAGTGCACTGTACAATCAATAGGACACATTAACTCGTTGCTCCTTTTATCCCATTCCAAATGTATATCTTCCTTAGAGAGCCTGTATCTAAGTGGTCTAAATGAAAGACACCCTAAAATAGCTGAATGAATATTTAAGGCCCTCCATTATCTTCATTGCGGTGTCAGCTACATCACAATGCTGAGTTTGTTCCAAACTGGCTTTGATCACAGAAAGGATGCATTTTTAAAAATGAGTAGAAACAGGTTTGCCATTCTTTGAATACAAGAAATGTCACGATGCAAGGTTGAGGTATTATACAGTGCCATCAAATGGACCAACCCAAACTAGAACAGGATATTTTTATTGGCAGCAATAATAACAATGTCCTTAATCAAAGATATGGCCGTAAAACATTTTATAACCTTCATCTCAGGTTCTATTTAAAGTAGATATCATCAAGCACTCTATAACAGTAGTTATCTGATGGGTCATGACCCAAAAGCTGGTCGGTTCTGATAGAAATGCAGACAACAGGAAAAACAATGGTAAATGCAAATAATAGATATCATATAATAGCCATATAATCTTGCATAGCATAACTAAACAAACTAGGCTTATCAAATATTAAAAGGGTGGAGAAAACACTTCTCATATATTTAGTTGATTATGTCAAAGGTAGTGTGTCCAATAAAACAATTATATTTTGGTGCTTTTTGATCTGTTACTTGGCAGAAGCTAGCCAAATTGGGTCAATTCGGTGAAGTACACTCTTAGAAGAAAAGGTTTTATAAAGACCCTTTTTAAGGGTTCTATTAAAAGACCTCTAAAAGGATTCTTCGGGCCAGGTGAAAAAGATTTAAATAAAACCTTTTAGGAGTTTGAAACATGGAATTGTAACAGTTGGTTTTTGTTTTATAATTGCTTTATCACAATATATAATATAAATATTTGTTTTATAATATTTTTTTATTTATTTCAGAAGAACATTTAATGGATTTGAGAATTAAATATTTAACATATATACTACTGTTTAATCACTAGAAGAAAGTAAAATAACCTTTTAAAACACATTTCACTAAAGCATTTTTAATAGACTTTCCGTGACAGTTGAAATTTGAAATGGGGACACGTTTTTGATGACTGGCACGGGGTGCATTGCTGTGAGCGTGTGGCATAAGTGTGACTATCGCTTCAATGGCCGTGGCCCCACACACCCATATGGCTTGCCCTTTGCTTGGGATGGCCCTACCTACATAGAGCAATTTTAAGCCTGAACCCTTTTGTGCAAAAAAAGGTTGTTTCTTTGTAAATCTTTGTGAATAGAATCTTTTAGCATAAAGGGGTTTTTGGAACTGTGTAGTGAACGCTAAGTTTCTATATAGAACCCCAAAGATTGTTGATTGAGCTTAATTTGTACAGCACCTGGAATATTCCTTTAATGTGTAAATATCTTCATGAAAAACGTGTCCACAGGCAAAATTAAGAACTTGTTTTGGACACTGCATTATTATTTCTTCCGCAGTTTTTATTTTATTCTGAAATTTGCTTTACTTTTTCTAAGAGAGAGTTTCAAAATTCCTCAAAGGAGAAACTTTTTCAGTCACACAGAGCGAAACGTGAGTTTGGGTACCACCGGACGGATTCAAAGAGCTCAACAAAAAGCACCTTTGCATGAGTAGAGAGCAGACTTGAACCACTAGCGTTAAGCTGTCCAACTGTTTCTTAGGAGAATATCACATTCCAGAGATGCCTTAGGAACATTCAAGGAAAAGAAAAGTGTAGAACAAGGAAAAATTTTAAAAGAAATCAAAGGGCTGTGATTGACAGTTGAGGTGGGGGGGTTTCAAGGTTTGTTGAACAAAGTTATCTCCAAGAAAAAAGAAGCAGAGAAAGCTATATTTTACACCTTTCCTGCAGCTGCAATCATTTGTCTGATAATGAACAAAGTGGGGAAAAATTCAGCGTTAAAGGCTTCATACAGAAGATGAAGGTTGTAGTTTTCAAATAAAAACCTCACTTCACCTCACAGTGTGTATTTGCTCATGTTTCACAAGGACTGATTCAGTGTGCAACTCTAAATCCTTATATTTACAGCTTTTGAAAGCTGCTTTGATAAGAAACACTGGAACAGGCGACATTTGTTAAAGCAATCATGCAAACTTAATGTTTTCTGTTAACTGAAATATATACATTTTTCTTTTAGAAGGGGTAAGTAACAGAATGTGTTACTCTAATAAAAGTTTAAATCAGAAAACTCATTATTTTTAGTTGCTTGTTAAGTTTTGACATACACTGCCAACAAAGATTAACTATTTGGCTAATTAAGCATTTTAATACACCAAATGTTCTAATATATGTTGTAACAACCTGTTTAAATCCCAAAGAGTTGTACAAATTGTTCTAAATAATTCAGACCATATTCATGTGGCTTTTTTCATATTCATGGCATTCTAGTGGCACTTCTCTACCCCTATTGACATCAAACAATAAAATTTAGCCACCACTCCAAAGAGCACATAATGAACACATCATAAACACAAACTATCCACAAGTAATATGAACCATACTCTCTAAACCATAAAATAATATTGGGCTTACTGAGCAATTCAAAAACTTCAGCACATGAGAGGCACTTCTAAGTACACGTACAGTATTAGTATAATGTGGAATATCTTACAAGAAGCTTCTATTATCTCTTCAGTAATTACATAAAGTGTGGAAAAAGAGCCATCTGCTTTGTGTCTAAGGTTCATTTTAGAAGCAAAAGCGACGCTGTGTTTCTAATCATAATATTTGTTTTGGGCTTCCAAGATTACGGTCCTTTATTGCACACAAGTTACCACCATAAATACTTAGAGTGGTACAGTAAGCAAAAGGTAGGGGACAAAAAATAGGGGACAACTCATGCAAACTAGGCATAACGTTATTTCTAAAGCCACTTAAGAGTAATAAAAAGGGGAATAATTAACAAAAACAATAATTGTAAGAAAGCATATCTTACGGATCCACCCATTATACTGGTGCATAAAACTACAAGCACTTTGCTAGGAAGAAATAACAAATCCAGAAAAGTTCAGAACATCAATTATGGGCGTGAGGTGGAAAAACACACACAACTAATAGAAATGCACAAATAAAAGATTTGTGAATCAATTGTGGGGTATTTAAAATCCCCCCCCCAAAAAAAAATTTTTACGCAAATCCCAATGTTTCAGGGTGATGAAAATTCCAGTTCTAATGTGCTCTTTTTGTTTTGATCAAGAGCCACAATGATGTCATTTTGCACAGTACCACTTGTGCAAACCAGTGGGGAAGTAATTGTCTTTGTAATGTGAGAGCCCACTTAAAAGAGTCTGAAACCATTTCTTTTTATCTAAGATTACTGTACATGCAAGTAACATTTTTATTTCTGGGATGTGGGCCAGTCAGAAATTATTTTAGAGTGCCTTTTAAATTCCATTTCAATTCCTGAAATGTGAGCGCAGCGTAGTTCTAGCAGGAAGACTAGCAGCTGTACATCATCACACTATTAGCTGAGTAATTCCTAGCCAATCGCAGGTAAGCCATTGCTTTATAAGTCTGCTCACAATCTATCACATTGCTGTTTCAGTGTGCTAACACGGCAACCTCCACCACCCCACCACCACCAGTTGAGCCCCGTCCCGCATGGGTTAGGCTCCTCGCCCCTGCCTCCTATCTCCGGCAGGATATGACGGTTCCGAGTACAACTCCCTCGGACCGCCAGACGGGGCCTACGCCAAAGAGAGACAATACTTTTCTGTTTTACATTCATCAAATAAATGGCATCTTAAACCTCACTCAAGCCTGTGTGTCTTCCCGATAGAACTAGATGAGATTAAATGGACCGATGTTTGAAACACCACCTACAGAAATTAATATTTCATTAAAATGTATTTCATTATTTCCAATAAATTAACTTGAATATTATGGACCATAGATGGTGGAGGAACACTATATTCATACTCTTTAAAGGGGTCATGATCTGAGGAATACAATTTTCCTTGATCTTTTGACATATAAGAGGTCATTCTATTACAAAAGCTTACTGTAAGTTTGAGAACTCAAAACTTCATCCTCACTTGTATAAAACATTTGATCTTTCCCAATCACAATTTTTCTGATATTTACAGGTGCACCACTACATAAATCATTCCTTTACTGAGTTTCATTATTTGCCTCAGGATCAATATATGTATGATCTTTTGGGTCAACCTCCTATGGTTAAACATTTGGTGACATGGTTTGTTTCTCATTTTGCAGTGTCTTCAGATCACCTCAAAGTAGCTTGGGAAAATGATACTGGAATTAATATCTCAAACGAGATTTGGGAAGAAGGTCTTTATTTTTTGTATTTTTCCTTTGTGTTTATTTTATGTATAGCATACTTTTTGTATACATTTTGTGAGACTTTTTTTTTGTTTATATAAAAACTGTATATAAACTCTCTCTCTCTCTCTCTCTCTCTCTCTCTCTCTCTCTCTCTCTCTCTCTCTCTCTCTCTATATACACTACCGTTCAAAAGTTTGGGGTCACTTGTCTGAAATGTTTCTCATGATCTTAAAAATCTTTTGATCTGAAGGTGTATGCTTAAAAGTTTGAAATTAACTTTGTAGACAAAATATTATTCTGCCAAAACATATACATTTATTTAATTACAAATCTAAAATTTCCTAAAAAAAAAAAAGTTTTTGAAATGGATGACTTGGATCAAAATATGAAGAAAAGAAGCCAATAAGTGCCCAACATAGATGGGAACTCCTTCAATACTGTTTAAAAAGCATCCCGGGGTGATTCCTCAAGAAGTTGGTTGAGAAAATGTCACGAGTACATGTCTGCAAAATCTAGGCAAAGGGTGACTACTTTGAAGATGCTAAAATATTACATAGTTTTGGATTTATTTTGGATTTTTTGGTCACAAAATAATTCCCATATTTCCATTTCTATTATTCCATAGTTTTGCTGACTACTATTATTCTAAAATGTGAAATAAATAAATAAATAAAGAATGAGTAAGTGACCCCAAACTTTTGAACGGTAGTGTATATATATATATATATATATATATATATATATATATATATATATATATATAGATATAGATATAGATATATAAAATCTTCATCCGCAATAGAAAAAGAACATTCATTTTAACCATGCTGCAAAAACATCTCGTTTGGAATTTGTGGATTTTGACATCACAAGGACCTCTACAGCAAGACATCAACACTCACATTTACAACGTCACACCCTTGGCCCTGCCCACTGTCACTCAGTCAGACAGGTGAAGAGGTGAGAAGAGATGGGACTCATTGAAGATTCATCTATACAAAAGGGTACTTCTTGTAAGGAGACACCATACTAAATGTTTTCTACATAAACATGCACTAGATGAACCGTTTTGACCGTTATCATGCATCTCGTACCACTTTTAGTTATAAGTTTAAGTTATAACTCTTAAAAGGAGACCCCCATTCTAAGTCTTGCTGTGTTTTGAGTATAAACACATATAGATGCATCCTGGACAATTGTTGGTCTATGTGAACATGCACTAGATGGACGTCTTTGCTCGTTTTGATGTGTTTTCAGCCATGTGCACTGCATTTTAAGAACGGTACAAGAGCAAATTTTAAAACATGTCTGTTCTGGTCCATTCCACTTCTGCTTTTGGCTCATATCAGCATGGATTGTTTGTGAACCAGTCACAAAATGATTCAAGCTTTGCAAAGGAGCTATTATTGAAAGACATGACAATTAAAAACACTATTGGACCCAATCGCAAAACCGCAAGTAACCAGTTACGCTCACGAATGTTTCAAATGTCATGACTGTTTGATAGCTTATGGTGCAGTTGTGCTTTTGTAACATATTCGGATGCAATGTGTTGGATGTGCATTATGTGTAAACCCTGAAATTAATTGTATTATGTTGTGGAGCTTGTTCATTTTCTGCTGATCGAGATTCAAATATACAGTATATGGCTGTGTATTTGAGTGGCTGTACAATGTTAGCAAAATCATAACAGTGGGTGTTTACATTGAAGTTTAAAGGAGAAGCTTAGGCCAAAACTAAGCATTTCAGACAAAGGGCTAGAGACAGGGTGGAAAATGATCATATATTACTAAATTAGTGTTTTGGTGCAAAAAGTCTTCAACAGTATACCTATGAAATTATCTGATCTTGCCCAATTTTGTTGTTAACTTGGACAAATTAAAATCCTCTGTTGTGTGACCCAATTTCTTTTAATAGCAATTCAGTAAACTCCTCTGCCCTTAATTCCAATTTGCCCCTATTGTCCATCCCTGGTGCTTTTCATTTCTGCAGAATTTAAGAACTTTCATTTCACAAACCTTCATATAAATGTCCAAAAATAAACAAATAATAATAATAAAATCCTAGACTTTGGCAGACAACAAAGATAAAAAAGCAATGATCTAGTGGTGCATCCCACCAGGGATCTCTATAAAGATTATTACAATATTCTTAAATACAGTTCTCATACACAAGGTTATCTTTAATCTCTTTCCTCTCAGATCTCATTTCTAAGAGCTCAGTGTATTCAGGAGGGACTAACTGTACCTGAGATTCATGGAGGTCCCGTTGACAGACGCTGATAATGGTCTGCTTGGACTAAAGCCATCCTGCCAGGCATAGCGATCATCCCCACAGCACAGGATCATGAGGAAGGCTCTCCGAAAAGCACGGTTCAGAAAAGCATAGAGGAACGGGTTCAAGCCTGAGTTGATGTAGCCCAACCAGAGCCAAGCTGTCCACATCTGCGCTGGTACGGTGTAATGGATGAAGGGGTCCACCACATTGGTGATAAAGAAGGGTGCCCAGCACAGGCAGAAGCAGCCCATGATGATGGCCAGTGTCTTGGCTGCCTTGGTTTCATTCTTAATACGACTGGAGCCTTGTTGGTCATGGTTAGGGTATGTTGAGGGGGCCGAACCTGCCCGATGCAGTGAGCCAATTCGTCGAGCATGGCTCATAGCGGTGATGTAGATCCGCTGATAGGCAAGAACCATCAGCACCAAAGGCATGTAGAAGGCCACAGCTGAACAGACCAGGGCATAGGGTCGATTGACAATGAACACGCAATAAGTTGTATTACTAGAAATGTTGAATTTTCTGTGTTCGACCTGGAAAATTTCAACATAAAAAGTCAAATTAACATGTTTAGTGCAGTGAAATCATGAAATAAAAATTTTAGTTTTGTGTCTTGTAGTCCATTTCTGTTAGCTTTGAAGCCACCTGTATGATAGTGTACTAATAAAAATGAACGAAAGTAACTTTTAGCAGATAAATTATTTTCAGATTTAATCTCTCTCTTCTGGGAAAATGGACCAAAAATATTGACGACTCATCCTGCACTACACAGATTTTTGCCCAATCGAATGCTCTCTAAAATGAGAATGTCCCTCCTCCTGAAACCACCTGTAACCAACTCGCAAGTAGGTTCGTGGCAGTGACATGACCCCAGCTTATTGGCTTTTTTAATTTTTAAGGAACGAGTAAAGAGATTCATTATAGCACGCTCAAACTTCTGCTTTTGATACAAAATATGTCAACACAAAAGTCTTTAACAGTCTTTAAAAACCAGAAAGCATTTCTTCTCAAAATACTGCTTTAAAATGTAGCCAAAAGAGATTTAGCAAAGAGCAAGTACTTATAGGAATATTTTACCCAAAAATGAAAACTCTCATCATTAACTCACCCTGATGCTATCCCAGATGTGTATGACTTTCTTTCTTCTGCTGAAAACAAATGAAGAGTTTTAGAAGAATTTCTAAATTATTGGTCCATGCAGTTCAAGGGAATGGGTACCAAAACTTTGAGCTCCAAAAGCACAAAGTAATTCATACATCTCCAGTGGCTAAATTCATGTTTTCTTAAGTGAGAAGATTAGTGTGGGTGAGAAACAGAACAATATTTATGTCATTCTTTACTATCAATCTCCACTTTCACATTCTTCTTCTTTTGTGTTTGTTGACTAACATTCTTCATGCATAGCTATAGCCACCTGCTGGGCATGGAGGAGAATTTATATTAAAAAAGGATTTAAATGAGGAGTGTCAAACATATGGCCAGTGGGCTGGATCCAGCCTGCCAAGGAGTCATCTCTGGCCCGTGGGATGATTTGCAGAAAAAATAAATAAATAATGTTTGAAAACATTCACATTGATTTAGCCTGTAGCTTGGGTAAGATGCATTCATACTATTATTTTATTAGCAACAGCAGAACAGATCAACATTTAAATTTGTGGTGTTACATGTCGCTATGTTATCAGTGGAATTGCATGTCTGTCGCTCACTTTGACGTTGTGCTGAAGAAGCGACACTAGGGATCTCTCTTGAGAGCCTCGAGCATCTCTGAACTTCTCCATCTGCTCGCCGAGCTTGTCCCCCTGAGGCTTCCAAACATCAGGCAGCTCCACTTCAACCTGGGCCCAGCTCTCACCCCCAGCGTCGAGAGCCCCACAGGAAGCGCACGCCCCCCCGTCTCCTGAATGTCCTCGAGGACCCGGAAGGCTCCCAAGCATTCCTGAGACGGACAACCCAGGTAACGATACTGTAACAGTTCAATGGGAAGGAGGAGCAGTGAGCAGGTATGATAGTCTCTTTTAATGGCAGTTCGCTTCACAAATAAAATTTGGGCTTTCCATCCACATTAATCAAACTCAAGCTTCTCAGCCGGGTAAGAGGTTCATTAGGACTGCAATCGCTGCTTTCCTATGTCGTTCTCTCTCTCCCTTCACTAGCGTTCTTGACGGCTTTTCTAGCCCATCTCTGCAGTCACTGTAACGAGACAGGTGTTGTGTATCACTAAATCACCAGGTGATGACCCTTACCGCTTCCTTTCTCCCCAGCGACAGACACATGACCACGTCTCGCTCCACAAACACGTTTTCTCCGGAGCTGGTAAGCAGACCACTCTGTCCCCCGGTGGAGGGCTGGGAGGAGAACCTTCAGTTAAAGGTATTTTCTTTGCCGGTTCTCACATTCTCAATAATAGAGCAATTTCCTCTCTCCCTGGGTCACCTGGCCCACAAATGCCGTCCTCACGGCAAACCGGTGCCACACTTCATCATTCCCTGTACCCCAGACGCGGACCCCCCGCCTCCGGACCCATGACGGCTGCCCCCCGGCCGGCAGGTACTGATGAGTCCAGAGGATGCCTACATGGGGCCTCCTGCTCAGTCACTACACGCCCCCTGCCATGTGTGTAGAGCAAGTTAAGTGCTTGAGTCTTCTCTCAGCCCTTACTTCATCGTACCTAAGAAATGCGGCAGCTTACGACCAATATTGGGCTTGCGAGTTTTCAATCGGGCCTTGCACAAACTCCCATTCAAAATGCTCACGCAAAGTTAAATCTTAACTTGCATCCGGCATCAAGATTGGTTTGCAGCGGTAGACCTGAAGGACACATATTTCCACGTCTCTATCTGCCTCGACACCGACCCTTTCTATGGTTCGCGTTCGACGGCCAGACGTATCAGTACAAGGTCCTCCCCTTCAGCATGTCCCTGTCCCCTCACGTCTTCACGAAGGTCGCAGAGGCAGCCCTTGCCCCGCCAAGGGAAGTGGGCATCCACATACTCAACTATCTCGACGACTGGCTCAACCTGGCCTACTCCCGAGAGTTACTATGCACCCACAGGGACCAGGTGCTCAGGCACCTCAGCCATCTAGGGCTTCAGGTCAACTGGGAAAAGAGCAAGCTCGCCCCAGTTCAGAGCATCTCTTTTCTCGGCATGGAGTTAGACTCAGTCTCATTGGTAGCGCGCCTCACCAACAAGCGTACGCAGTCAGCGCTGAAATGCATCACCTTGTTCAAGCCAGGCACGGCTGTTCCTCTAAAACATTTCCAGAGGCTGCTGGGGCATATGGCATCCTCTGCGGCAGTCGCGGTGCTGGGGTTGATGCATATGAGACTGCTTCAGCACTGGCTCCAGACTCGAGTCCCGAGATGGGCATGGTGCCGCGGCACGCACCGTATGTTTATCACCCCCGTCTGCCGCCAGATTCAAACCCTGGACAGACCTCTGTTTTCTGACAGGAGTCCCCTTACAGCAGGTGTCCCGACACTTTCTGGCCACCACAGTCGCCTCTAAACGGGCGCCATGTGCAACGGCATGCAGCCGCTGACTCCTGGAAAGGGCCCCCGCTGCGTTGCCACATTAACTGCCTAGAGTTGATGGCTGTATTTCTTGCCCTACGGAGGCTCCTCCCACTTATTCGGGGCAAGCACTTCTTGATCCATTCAGACAGCACCGCGATGGTAGTGTACATAAATCGCCATGGCAGCGTGCGCTCCCATCACATCACAACTCGCTCGACTTCTCCTCCTTTGGAGCTATCAGCGACACAGATCGCTGCGCACCACTAACACACTAACAGCCTCACAACGGCTGCGGACGCGCTGTCCTGACAAGGTACACTTAGCAGAGTGTGAAGGCTTCACCCCCGGTCAGTCTAGCTGATTTGGGAGCGGTCCAGCAAAGCACAGGTAGTCCTGTTCGCTTCCCAAGAGACCTCCCACTGCCCGCTCTGGTACTCCCTAACGGAAGATTCCCTCAGGACAGACAGGGTGCCACAAGTTCCATGGCCACAGATTCTTACAGTGAAGTGTCTCTCACAGAAATAATGACAACATGGACAGGTCCAAGGATAAATATTAGATGTAATAACTGTTGCCTTGTTTCTTTGTTAGTTATTATTAATATAAAGCAGGTTTCAATTTCTTGGCATTTATGTTTGGTTTCAGGTGGTTTATTGAGTCTAAAGCTCCAGCCAAAGAGTGAGTGTTTCTCTCTTTTTCTTGGAAATATTACTGCTTGATTCCCTTCAATTATTAGTGTATTTGTGATGTAACCTCTGGTTAATGAAATTAGTAATTTCCATGTTTTCCTTTTGTTCAGAGATTAAAATTAGCACCCACCAACCTGAAAAATTTGGATATTTTATGCGCAGTGGTTGGTTATTTCTGTGGTGACTTATAAAAAGTATTGGAGTGACATGTGACAAAAAATGCTGTCAGACACAAAATCATGCGTTTAAAGAAACACACTTGATTATATTGTGAAGAACAGACAAAAGAAAAGCTGTTGATGCGTCTGTCTGATTCGCTGTGTATTCAGAGGTGCTCTGCCACTCATTAGCGCATTTCTCATGGAACACACGCATGCAGAGTGCTCACTGTTTCTGCTGCTTCAGTCATCTGAAAATACAGTAGTTTGCAATTGCAAGAACATGAAATTCATGTCATCCATGAAAATGCTGCAAATGATTTCAGACCATCTCAGGAGGTGCTCTAAATTTAGTTTGCTTGATTTCCAAGGAGCAGTTCACATTTACACTCATTGTGAATTAAACATTGCATAATTCCAAACATTTGTGGCTGAATACATAACAGCACAAACTTAGCAAATGACATACAGCTAAATTAATGAATTATCATGTGTCATCATAATTTACTACAGCTTCAGATATGACGAATAACCAAATAAGCTGTTAAAAAGTCAAAGTGTCTGGTGAAATAGGGTATTGACAGCCACTGGGGCTGGTGGGATTTCTATTTTCCTGCTTCAATTTCCTTTGCTCCACTGCTGATCTACCAGCGTCACTAAAGAAATTATATTTTACCCAAGTTATGAGATTGCAGTCTGAATTGAATGTGGTAACATAAAAAAGCATGCACTCTTAAATAACAACAAAACAGCGTGCATTTCTATTGCGTTCGCCTTTCTATTGTGTTCGCTGGATGTACTCAAAAACAAACATTGTGACTGGTTTTGTCCGATTCATGACTAAATGAGCCAGAACTTTTAAAACAATGATTCACCAGCTCAAGAGTTGTCGTTTTGAATCAGTTTGACGAATCATTCAGTGAATGAACTTACTGAATTACTCGAGGGGCTGAATGAATATGTGATTTTCTGCAAGTTGCTCTCAGTCATGTCGAAAATTATTTAATATATTTAAATTATTAAATATAATTAAAAATATTAATGCATAATTTTAAAAGTTATTTAAACAAAGTTAAAGAATCTCTCTCTCTCTCTCTATATATATATAGGTGCTGGTCATATAATTAGAATATCATCAAAAAGTTGATTTATTTCAGTAATTCCATTAAAAAAGTTAAACTTGTATAATGTATACATTCATTTCACACAGACTGATATATTTCAAGTGTTCATTCCTTTTAATTTTGATGATTATAACCGACAACTAATGAAAACCCCAAAATCAGTATCTCAGAAAATTAGAATATTACTTAAGACCAATACAAAAAAAGGATTTTTAGAAATGTTGGCCAACTGAAAAGTATGAACATGAGAAGTATGAGCATGTACAGCACTCAATACTTAGTTGGGGCTCCTTTTGCCTTAATTACTGCAGCAATGCGGCGTGGCATGGAGTCGATCAGTCTGTGGCACTGCTCAGGTGTTATGAGAGCCCAGGTTGCTCTGATAGAGGCCTTCAGCTCTTCTGCATTGTTGGGTCTAGCATATCGCATCTTCCTCTTCACAATACCCCATAGATTTTCTATAGGGTTAAGGTCAGGCGAGTTTGCTGGCCAATTAAGAACAGGGATACCATGGTCCTTAAACCAGGTACTGGTAGCTTTGGCACTGTGTGCAGGTGCCAAGTCCTGTTGCAAAATGAAATCTGCATCTCCATAAAATTGGTCAGCAGCAGGTAGCATGAAGTGCTCTAAAACTTCCTGGTAGACGGCGGCGTTGACCTTGGACCTCAGAAAACACAGTGGACCAACACCAGCAGATGACATGGCACCCCAAACCATCACTGACTGTGGAAACTTTACACTGGACTTCAAGCAACATGGATTCTGTGCCTCTCCTCTCTTCCTCCAGACTCTGGGACCTTGATTTCCAAAGGAAATGCAAAATTTACTTTCATCAGAGAACATAACATTGGACCACTCAGCAGCAGTCCAGGCGAGACGCTTCTGATGCTGTGTCTTGTTCAAGAGTGGCTTGACACAAGGAATGTGACAGCTGAAACCCATGTCTTGCATACGTCTGTGTGTGGTGGTTCTTGAAGCACTGACTCCAGCTGCAGTCCACTTTTTGTGAATCTCCCCAACATTTTTGAATGGGTTTTGTTTCACAGTCCTCTCCAGAGTGCGGTTATCCCTATTGCTTGTACACTTTTTTCTACCACATCTTTTTCTTCCCTGCGCCTCTCTATTAATGTGCTTGGACACAGAGCTCTGTGAACAGCCAGCCTCTTTAGCAATGACCTTTTGTGTCTTGCCCTCCTTGTGCAAGATGTCAATGGTCGTGTTTTGGACAGCTGTCAAGTCAGCAGTCTTCCCCATGATTAAGTAGCCTACAGAACTAAACTGAGAGACCATTTAAAGGCCTTTGCAGGTGTTTTGAGTTAATTAGCTGATTAGAGTGTGGCACCAGGTGTCTTCAATATTGAACTTTTTCACAATATTCTAATTTTCTGAGATACTGATTTTGGGGTTTTCATTAGTTGTCAGTTATAATCATCAAAATTAAAAGGAATGAACACTTGAAATATATCAGTCTGTGTGGAATGAATGTATACATTATACAAGTTTCTCTTTTTGAATGGAATTACTGAAATAAATCAACTTTTTGATGATATTCTAATTATATGACCAGCACCTGTATATATATATATATATATATATATACACACATTTGAAGTCAGAAATTTCCATACACTTATGTTGAAGTCAATAAAACAAATTTTTAACTGCTCCACAGGTTCATCCTTGGGAGCAATTTCCAAATGCCTGAAGGTACCACATTCATCTGTACATACAATAGTATGCAAGTATAAACACCATGGGACCACGCAGCTATCATACTGCTCAGGAAGGAAACGTATTCTGTCTCCTAGAGATGAACATAATTTGGTGCGAAAAGTGCAAATCAATCCCAGAACAACAGCAAAGGATCTTGTGAAGATGCTGGAGGAAACAGGTAGACAAGTACCTATATCCACATTAAAATGAGTCCTATATCAACATAACCTGAAAGGCTGCTCAGCAAAGAAGAAGCCACTGCTCCAAAACCACCATAAAAATCCAGACTACAGTTTGAAAGTGCCCATCTTACTTTTTGATGAAATGTCCTCTGGTCTGATGAAACAAAACTTGTTTGGCCATAATGACCATTGTTATGTTTGGAGGAAAAAGGGTGAGGCTTGCAAGCTGAAGATCACCATCTCAACCATGAAGCATAGGGGTGGAAGCATCATGTTGTGGGGGTGATTTGCTCCAGAAGGTACTGGTGCATTTCACAAAATAGATAGCATCATGAGGAAGGAAAATTATGTGTATATATTGAAGCAACATCTCAAGACATCAGCCAGGAACTTAAAGCTTGGTTGCAAATGTGTCTTCCAAATGGACAATGACCCCAAGTGTACCTCTAAAGTTGGGGCAAAATGGCTTAAGGACAACAAAGTCAAGGTATTGGAGTGGCCATCACAAAGCCCTGACCTCAATCTGATAGCAAATGGGCAGAACTGAAAAAGCGTGTGTGAGCAAGGAGGCCTACAAACCTGACTCAGTTACACCAGTTCTGTCTGGAGGAATGGGCCAAAATTCCAGCAACTTATTTTAAAAAGCTTGTGGAAGGCTACCCAAAATGTTTGACCCAAGTTAAACAATTTAAAGGCAATAATACCAAATACTAACAAAGTGCCCCAGAAGATGTGATTTCACATTCTTAAAATAAATATATTTGTAGATCCTTGGCAATCGTGCTCTCAGTTTGTCCAGATAGATTTGGCTGTCTTTTCAGGCACTTCTCACGCACCTTACAGTCTAGCTGATCCCACAAAAGCTCAATGGGGTTAGATCCATATCACTCTTTTCCAATTATCTGTTGTCCAATATCTGTGTTTCTTTGCCCACTCTAACCTTTTTGTTTTTCTGTTTCAAAAGTGGCTTTTCTTTGCCATTCTTGCCATAAGGCCTGCACCCATAAGTCTTCTCTTAACTGTTGTACATGAAACTGAGTCTTGTGTGTGTAGAATTCAATGAAACTGTCAGCTGAGGACATGTGAGGCGTCTATTTCTCAAACTAGAGACTCTGATGTACTTATTCTCTTATTTAGTTGTACAACTGGGCCTTCCACATCTCTTTCTGTCCGTGATAGAGCCAGTTGTCCTTTGTCTTTGAAGACTGTAGTGTTCACCTTCATATGAAATCTTGCAATTTCAAGCATTGTATAGCCTTCATTCCTCAAAACAATAATTGACTGATGAGTTTCTAGAGAAAGCAGTTTCTATTTTTGACATTTCTGACCTAATATTGACTTTAAGACATACCAGTCTATTGCATACTGTGGCAACTCAAAAACAAACACAAAGACAATGTTAAGCTTCATTTAACGAACCAAATTGGTTTCAGCTGTGTTTGATATAATGGCAAGTGATTTTCTAGTACCAAATTAGCAATTAAACATGATTACATAAGGATACGTTGGAGCCTGTCTAGATTTTATCTAAAATGTATTTTTACACATAGCGATGGTGCTGTTTTTTACATCAGTAATGTCCTGACTATACTTTATGATCAGTTGGTGAATTAAAGAACCCATTTCCTTCCTAAACAGCAACATTTGTACATTAGTCCAAACTTTGGGCCACCAGTGTGTGTGTGTGTATATACACATGGCATTTTGGGTCATTTTGGCCAATGACCCAAAATGAGTTTGACAGCCCCGATTTAAATATTGATCTGTTTTTCACCCACGCCTATCTTATCACTTTTGAAGATATAGATTTATCTAAGGTAGTCTTATGGATTACATTTATGCTGCCTCTATGTGCTTTTTTTTAGAGCTTCAGAATTTTGATACCCATTGACTAGCATTGTATGGACAGAAAGAGCTGAAATATTCTTTTACAAATCTTTGTTTGTGTTCTGCAGGAGAAATAAAGTCACATTTCTGGGATGGCATGAGGGTGAGTAAATGATGAGAGTCTTTTCATTTTTGGGTGAACTATCCCTTTAAATGTATTTTGTAAAGAATTCAGCCTAACAAGAATGCATTCAATAACTTGAACTCATGACTCACAATTTTCTCAATTCCAATTTTATTCCAGCTTTGCATGATGGGCAGGAAGGAGATGAAAAAGGGAATGACCCAGCATCCAATCAGCATCAGTGACACTCTTACAGGTGTCATCTTGTTACTGTAGACCAGAGGCTGGCAGCATATCGCATAGTACCTGCCAAAGACGAGAGGTGCAAATGATATTAAGACATGTGTATTTTTAGAGAATTACTCAAAGATGCTGCCAAGCAGTACAGTGCGTTGTGTAACCACCATATCCCTACAAACTTTATTATTTCCCAAAGTTTCTGCTAATCTTTCCTTGAAAAAGCAATGCTTTGAATTATGTACCACCAGAAAATAAGTGCTCATTGGAGACTGCACAGGCAGACATATTATGAGTCATGGGAATCAATTTTGGTGGACTGGGTGTCTTTTATCTCCCTCGACTCTCACTGTGAACATGGAAATGGAAATTAGTCACAATTCATCTCAGGTGGATGTCCTTACCGCTCTCTCTCACCCGATTATTTGTATCCAATGCCACATTTTGAACCAAATATTGATGAATGGAGGTTTGGTTATAACCTGAATACACCAAGGATTGGTGGGTACCCCCTCTAATACTCACAGGTATTTGGTACGTCCCGGCTCGATCGGGGGTGGCCTATGGAGTGTCAGGGATCCAGATCAACATCCCCACCTCCATCAACAGGCACTGTTACTGGACTTGTCCCGCATCCCCGCAACTCAAACAGAATGGCCCAAATCTCATACCCACACCACTTCCCCCACCTGAGAGGAAGAATTGGTTGAGCGGGCGAAGAGAGAGTCAGTAGGGTAAGTACACACCTGAGGATGGGGCACCGGTCGCAGAAGATTGTTCCACCATTACTGGGGGAACGGGATAGGTCGGAAAGAAGGGAGGGGGCAGGGGAGGGACCACAGAGAAAGGGAGAGCGGGGCATGCCGGCCCCCTGTTATGCCACTAAATGTTCCTCCGCCAAACTGCACTGCTTCATCCAGCAATAACGGTCGGTGGCACTGGACCCACTCTGCAGTTTCTTTCGATAGTTTGGAGACTAATTGCTCCAGTACCACAAGCTCAATGACACCTCTGACGTCGCTGGGCTCCTCGGCCAGCACCCATTGCCGGCAGGCATCATGAGGCTGTTGAGCGAAGACAAACGGGCGGCCAACTTCGCTCAGTGTCAGGGATTGGAACCGCTGACGACGCTCTTCTAGACTTTGGCCGACCTGCTAAAGGATGGATTTCTTCAGCTCAGGTTACCTAAGGAGGTTGTTGATTGGGAGTTGATGGGCCATGAGCAGGAGGTGCCCATTGCACCTGCGGCCATTCCAGAGCTTGGGCCATGCACTCAAACTGCTCCAGAAAGGCCTCCGGGTTATCTTGTGCCCCATCTTTGCCAACATCACATGGGGGTTTGCTGCTGCCGGGATCACAGTCCCAAGCTCCACAACGCCCATTGGTCCTCTTCTTGGACTCAAATTAGCGATTTGAAGTGCTGTGGCTGCTCCACCTGCGATCCATGAGGGCTTGTTTTTGAGCCTGGTGGATGCTGGCGAGGGACCAGAACACTTCCTCCAGTGGAGAAGACTCTATACCTCCATACTCCGTACAGCGAACCTTCCACCTTCTTCCCGGGTTTTGGCACAAGTGTAACAGATGTTCGTATTTGGATCAAAAAGAGGAAGCGGGACAATGCGATTACAACATAGGAATGTTTTTAATTCAACTCAAAAACTTTTACAGCTCAACAGTACACCTTCAAATGCACACCAAGTCAAGGTACTTCAATAACAGAACAACAGCAGTGGCCAACACACAAACAGCTTCTCAGCTGGTCTCTCTCACTCTCTCTTTCAGTGGACTGGGCCATCTTTCATCTCCCTCGACTCTCACTGTGAAAATGGAAATGGAAATTAATCACAATTAATTTCAGGTGGACGACCTTAACAATCTCTCTCTTTGATGCTCAAAGAGACAGATGCTCGACCACGCCCTCACCTCAATAGTGGTATACAGTATTCCATGCAGTAAGCATAATGTAGATCATACATACTACATACTGCACCAATAGTTAAGAGTAGTATGGTAGTATGCTATTCCCGAACATAGCCTTTGAGAGACAAAGAATGAGTCATGTTTCTGCAATATGGACAAAGTGTGGTGCATAAAATCACAGCTGCTCTGTTTCGGGCCACAGGAGCCGTAGTCTTGCTAATTGGTGAGCAAGAGAGGATTTGCATACATAATGAAGCAAATTACACATAATTAGCTGACATACTGACAAGCCCCTGGAGTTAGCATGAAGACATAAACTATGTGTTTCTTGTTTGTGCACATTTAACATAGTTCACTTGGTGAGTGCATTATTATACATCAAACAACTGTAAAATCGAAGACACTTAACTAGGAACTGGACAAGATATAAACAAATATAAGTACAATTTGAACAAATACAGCCCAGCATCTCAGTATATAGCACAGCAGGGCACCAGAGAAGACTTGAAGTACATTCTAATTTGGTGAAGCAAGATTACAGTGCTTAAACCTATAAGAAAGTCCCTGAATGTCAAAATGCAAATATTGCAATTTAGAAAAAAAAGATGGAATAATGTTTTATACAATAAGAAAATATGATATGGCATGTTAGGTGTCTTAATTTTAAAGAGAAATTAATGATCAAATAAGTCAAGGACAATTTAAAAGCTTTCTCAAAACCATTCAACACAATGCTGTTTTCTTTGCCACCATTTTAGGACCTCTTCGCTCACATTTCCATGGCAACCTCGGTAGTCTTCTGTGTACAACATTAGTCATTTTTGTAAAGTTAATTCAGGTATCTTTGCCCAAATAAACAGATGAAAAACAAAGAAGATGATTTCTGGAACATCGGAAATCTGACATTTCCAGTTTTTTTAACTCGAAACCACAACTTTTTGTCACAAAATCTTTTAATTATTAACCCATACATGAATGCACTCACCTGTCTAGGGCAATGCAGCACAGGTGCAGGATTGATGCAGTGGTTAGCAGCACATCCAGTGAGGTCCGGACCAAGCAGAATGTGTCTCCGTAACTCCACTGACCTGTTGTCAACTCTAGCGCTGCCAGGGGCATCACAACAAGTGCAACTAGAAGGTCAGCAAATGCCAGCGATACAATGAAGTAGTTGGTTTTCTTCTTCCTATATTCAGATTCAAAACAGAAAGCACAGCTAGTAAAAGTTCTTGTGTCTGTTCTAGTGGCAGTACATGGAAAATACTCATGTTTGAGCAATATTTTAATATACTTTTATCTTCACTTGAAACTTTCAGAATCTGCATGATAAATGAATTAACAAAATTGCTTTTTTCTACTTAACCATGTAACAGGATACACAAAATGTAGACTAAACTTTTGTTCAAACCATTTGTTTAAAATTGTGTTGCTTTCAGATCCAAAGGCTTCAGGCATTGTGCTAACAATCCCAAGGTCATGGGTTTGACTCCCGGTGGACACACACATACTGATCAAATATATAACTTGAGTGTAATGTACAGTGTCATTCAGACAGAATACATTCTTGCATTAAAAAGCTAGATGCAGCACAACATATAGAACAAAATGCATGTGTCTCAAGACGTGATTTTTAAAAGTTGGAAGTTCCTTGAACTTCATGTGGTATCTTAAAAACATGGCAATAATAGAAAATAGCAAGACGTCACACAATGGTCAAACATGTCCATATAGTGCATATTTGCATAGAAAACCATTTAAAACACAGCAAAGATGGATGCAAAAAAACACATTCAGTGTGAATTTCCCTTTGGATAAAAGCATCAGACAATATTTAAATATAAGAAGTGGGTCTGTTTGAAGGGAATAGTGACAAAACATGCACATTGTGTGAAACTTTTTAATGTTTTTGTTTGATTCATTTGATATCTAAGTATTACGTTATTGATATAGCAAGCTTAAATCTATATGAAAGCAGCATTACCTTAGATGTCTGTCTTTACAGAGTGCCACCATCACAAGCAAATTACCAAGTGCAGTCATTATAATGACGGCCACCAGGAAAATAGCTAGTGCAATCCTCTCCACAGGGTTGAAAATGTGTTTAGACACTACTTTATCGACTGAACTATAGACAAAAAACAAACATACAACAAACAAAAAAGATTTAACATCCGGTAAATATGTTCATGTTATAAAGATGCCTTAGTATTGTGTTTTCTTTTGTAATACATTAGTTTTAATCGGAATGTAGTTAAAAGTGTATAATTTTTTCGTCATTGGTAGGTTGATACCCCTTACAAATGTGCTATTAAAACATTGCTCTGTTTGATTAAGCATCTTAACCAGTCCAACACGGCAACATTGGTGTGAGTTTGGGGTAGAACTATCTGCTTGTTCGTTTTGGAAACCTGTTTGAAAACTTTTATTATATTTGCAGTTCCATTTGATGACGACAGTGGCACAAAAATTACATGCATCCACTTTAGGCAATATTTATGCAATAAGGTGTTTAACGAGGTTCTTACTCATCTGTTAAGTCTGACGCTGTGTCCATCACTGGTCATTTGTGTGTCAGTGGTCAGATAGGCTTTTTTTCACACAAGACACTGCAGTCCCTCTCCTGAGGGTGAAAAAAAGTTGTTTTGGGTTCTCACATCCCACACTCAATAATATTCTATTCAGCAATGAGACTAAAGTGATAGCACATTTGAAAATAAAACTCAAGCATTTGGGATTGTACATGTAAATATGAGTCATAACAAAGTACCTTTAAAGCAAGTCAGTTCACTCAGCGGCCATCTTGGTAACGCCCCGGGCAGCTATTTTCTATGTAGGTAAAAGGCACAGAGTACATGAAGCACAGGCATATGTACAGCTCCTATCTTCTTCAATGGGTAAAGACCAAAATCTCCAAAGCTGCTTGTCAAGCTTGCATTTAAATAACATATTCAACATTAGTAATAAAATCAGACTTTAGCTCAAACCCAGCTAAAGTGAATGTGCACTCTAGGGTTTAAAAACAGGCAATGTCTCTATCAAAATGTGATTGGGAGTTCCATTCCTACAGCCATCATATTGATCGTTACGGTTTCTCCCATTAATTTTTCTACTATTGAAACTTCTCGTTCTCCTATATTGTCTCTGGCCATGATTAAGTGTCCCTGACCCACTTATGCCCCCCCCCCCCCTCCCCTCCCAAAAGTCTCCTAGAGTAGTTGGTTTTAGCAGGTATCAAAATTATCTTGTTATCTATGTTTGTCAGTAGTAATAACGACTTGAGGGGTCAATCATTTGTAACTTCCATGTGGGAAACATGTATTTACGATAATTACGATAGCATGTGATGGCAGCATGAAGCCACAATACTTAGCGTTACTATTGTATTTCTCCAATTCATATAAACAAGAGGTCTCCTCTAAGGATGGGCAGATTGATACTTAAGTATCGATACTTCCGATACTGGTGTAATATCAAGAATATAAATCCTCGCATAAAAATATATTTTTTTTTTTCGTTTTTTTAACTAGTGATCTTCTTATTTAGATTACATGAGTATTAATGCATCTCATAAGCTTCAAAGTGGAAAAACAATTATTATATTAGCAAATTGTTGCATGGTGCCAGAACTATTTTTCTCCACTCATCTTGACTTTCCTGACATAATGACAGAAAAACAGCATCTGGAGTTACTCACACTAAGTAGTGGCAAACCTAGATGTGACATTTATTATAATGGACTTGTTTGACAATTTTTACAGTTTATTTACATTCAGAGTTGTTAAATCACTGATAATGATCTTTAATCCTTGTTAATAAATGATACCCTCGTGAAAAGTACCCATGAATTTACTGTAGTAATATTGTAATAACCATGACTAGTAACCGTTACTGTAGTAACCATGTTTTTCTTTTCATTTCTTTTTGGTAGTAACCAAGGTTTTGATAGAATTAACCATGGTTTTGCTACAGCATTACTGTTGTATACATATGGTAACTTGGTTTTAGTAATAGTAATCATATAACATTATCTATAAAAATTAGTAAGTATAAGCCACATATTAAACCACAAAATTAACCAAAGGGTAAACAAAACAGCCTAATAAATTTTTCTTTAGGCCTATAAATATACACAATATTTAAAAAGTAATATTTTAAGTTACTAATTTTATCCAAATAATTTGTAAAAATGTCATTTTATAGAGGTATCGGCCTAAAATACTGGCCTAAAAGTACTTGGTATCGGATCGAAAATAAAATAAGTGCTATCGCCCATCCCTAATTTCCTCATCTTATAATGTCTCTGGTTACATGCCCTCAAAAACTAACCTATACACACTCCTAATCAGCATTTTTTGTTCCCTAAAATGAAGTCCTATATCTTATTGCATCCTTAAAACACACCAAAGATTGAAGGTAAGTTCAAGAGAGGAAAATTATAACTAAAAGTTCACGAACTTCATTATCACACAGTTAATGCCCAGCTTTCAGTGGCCAAATCGCACCCTGTGCCTGTGGCACTCAAGACATAACTCACGCAGAAGTGGTGAGAGCTCTCACACGGTAAACAGTGGAAGTATGTGATGTGTTTGCCCAGCCGTGTGGCTCAAGAGGCCATTAGAGAGACAGCGTGGACTCTTCTTTCCTGTGTCCATTGCTTTCATTTGTATTTTAAATAAACTGCATGATTACAGCCCTGTATCAAGAACAGTGAACAAATGTACTTAGCTGATTTTCATAAGATTCTTAGTGGATGCAGTTCTTGATGGGCAGTGTAGAAGATAGCTTCAGCTGAAGCCCATTTGAAAGCTGATTGCATGTAACATGGCACTAACTTTCACTAATCTATTCTCATAAGTATTATGTGCTCACTATTTACTTCAGCTCTAGGGATTTCAAACATGGTTAATTGATTAAATTTGAAGCATACATACACTTCCTAATAAAGAATATGGGACTACTGGAATCAGGTCTTTTTTATAGGCTAAATGCATAAAACAAAAGGTTAGAAGTGCAAGGATGTAAACAAATATTGGATGTGTCCCTCTCAATTTCTATGGTGGCCCAAGTACAAGTATAAATTAACTCTAAACACTTTTCTTACAGCTCAAAATCAGTTTTTTTGTGCTTTGTTTAGACTTGAAAAAGTAAAAAAAATAAATAATAAACATTCCTAGTGAATGTGTTAAGAGCACACTCAAAGTAAGAATAAGGTATCGCGACCAGGATAAGTATCATAGGGAAAAAAATACTTGGTTGTATGTATTGATCAAAAGACTTGCCTATATAAAACAATGAAACAGGCCTATAGGCTTTACAGCAAACTAAGTTTAAAAACTGGTTTAATACATACTAAAAAAGAAGCTCTGGACATCTGTACAAGCTTGTCAAGTCAATTACATCCTGAAATTATAAACACAATGCTGAAATGCAAATTAGGGTTGGGGCAAACTTTGCGGTCTTGAAAAGATAGCAATTCTAGCTTTCAATTAATAATCTACTTGCCGAGTCTGTTTTCAGCTCCCATAACTCAACTAAGTAGCCTAAATGTCAGGGAAACTCTATTATTGTCAGTTTCTCTAATATCATCAAAAACAAAACTTGACATAACTAGCATAATGAAAAGAATAAGCTACACTGACAAATTTTCCAATAACCAATTTTTACACATTGCCCACAACTCCTTTTTTAACACGTTAAAACTAAGCAGCATTTGCATTTACATTGAAAAATCACAACCTGCCATGACAAGAAAACATCAGCCTCATAGACAAGTTACAAGTGACATATTCACCAAGAACACAAACATGACGAAACCCATATTTGGTAAATATACAAATAGGGTAGTCTTAAAGCTTGTGTTGACCATGTGGTTTTGGATCTGAGCACACGACATATGGGTCTCTATAAACAGAAGCTTCAATTCAACTTTGAAATGTTTTGGTGGTGGTTATATCTGACACAACATGCTCACAAATGGGTTTCGTCACAAAAATGTGTAGTAACGTAATATAATCATTTTTTGTGTTATCCTTTTCACTTTAACTGTTGTTCTTAACATGGATCCATTCTAAAGTGCTTGCTCCTTATAAAATAAAAAATAAGAAGAAAATGAGTTAATGTAAGTAGTTTTAGTTTTGATTTCGACCAATCCCTCTCTACTGTCACAATAAATATAACATGATGGAAATCTTTGGCTGTTACTGTGTGCAAAGCAAATCAATAACACTACAACATGTACTGGGTCAACACAAAAATGCATTCCAAGTGTGAGGTCAAATACATTTTTTCATCCATAGTCTGTTTGTAACTCAGACCTGGCACTCCCACAGGGCAAATTCTCGTGAATTTGTGACTATTCCATTCACTTTCTGTGTTAGACAGGTGCAGACAAATGCATCAAATTCCTCCAATAGACTAAACAGTGACAGTTTTACTCTGATATATTCAAACATATTTAAAGAACCCCAATCCTCCCACTGTAAAATGCATTAACTTATTTGAGATCTAATTTAGTAAGTAAGCCACCCCTGGCTATAATACATGAAACAACTTACATAATATTAATAAAACATTTGTTTGTAAATTATAATCCGAACTTCATGGCGCGTATAATAATTACAACCTGTTGCACATTTTGACACTTCAAAACGTTGGACGAGGCTGCATCATTCAGATAACTTTACTCACTCAGCGGCTCCGTGTTTCAGACGTCTTTGTGAATCCACATTGGTTTCTGTGAACTATCATATTCCATCCCAGTTTGTCGGAGACTGAAGGCTCTTCTCTGCCCTGTGTCACACTCACTCACTCACACACTCACACACACACACACAGTTGAGCCAGGCACCAGTTCATCTATTTATGTAAGGTGCACGCGGCGCTCCGGGTATGTGCCTTTCAAAATACTCACGAGTCTATGGAGTAACAGAGCAATAGCGCCACACAGAGTTGTATACACACTACTGGGTGTCAATGGAGTTTAACTTCCGCTGAATGTGACGACAAACCAGTAAAAGTGCAGTGGATGCACCATGTTACAATGATGGAATCCGATAGTAAGTACTTTAATGTACTTTCATAGTACTTTAATGTACTTTCATAGTACTTTAATGTACTTTCATTAATTCACAGTATTTGTGGCCAACAAAAATGATTTTGACTCATCCCTTCATTTCTTCAGAAAAAGCTAAATCAATGTTACAGTGAGGCACTTACAGTGGAAGTGAATGGGATCCATTTTTAAAGACTTTAAGGTAGAAATGTGAAGCTAATAGTTTTATAAAAGCACTTACATTAAATATTTCTGTATTATTTGAGCTGGGAAATGGTTTAACCCTTGTGCACTGTTCATTTTAGAATTACACTTGTATTGTTCATGTCAAATTTCACCCGAATACAATACATTTTTATTTTTATGAAAGAAATGTAGCAACTAACTTCATCAGGTAAAAACACTAAAGTTATGCATTTCTTTTGTGATTTTATGATTTTTTTTTAACCTTGTTTACCTGTAAATTACTCAATTATTACATTCATGTTCATATAAAATAAGCACCTGACCACTATAAGTCAAATATTTAAGTCCTTTTATTATTATTATTATTATTACTATAAATCTCCAGTTTCACTTTCACTTTGTTATTATTTCGTTTTTGGCAATTCACATTCCTTATGCATATTGCCACCTACTGGGCAGAGAGGAGAATTTATAGTAAAAAAAAAACAAAAAAACAAAAAAAAACTAAATACTGATCTCCTCACCTACACCTGTCTTATCGCTTCTGAATATACAATTTAACCGCTATAGTCTTGAGGAAAAATGTTATGCTACCTTTATTTGCTTTTTGAACCTTCAAAATTCTGGCCACCTTTCACTTGCATTGTATGGACCATGAGAGCGGAGATATTCTTTAAACACAATCTCCATTTGTGTTCAGCAGAAAAAAGAAAGTCATAAACATCTGGGATGGCATGAGGGTGAGTAAATGATGAGAAAATTATCATTTTGGGGTGAACTAACCCTTTAAATTATCCGTTTTGCCATGCCAGCATGGCAATGATGTGGTAAAAATAGATTCTATAAAATTAGATTATAACTTCACACAGAAAATGTTAATAAACAATTATATCACACTAAAATCATGTTAACAGGCATGTTGTTTTCCTGCTTTTGAAACACTGAGTATTTTAAAGTTTATGGATTGGCCCAATTTACTTCCATTGTAAGTGTCTTACACTTGAGCTTAACTGGTATTGAACACAGAATAGTTATTTCATATAGGTTATGCCATGGTACTGAATGATTAACATTTTAATGCACATCTGATATTTACATACTTGGAGGGAATACCAATGTAATACTGCAGTACATGTGTCTTGTTCACTAAGGATTTATATCTTTATTACTATACTAGGATGTTTAATGATTAATAGTTTAGGACTAGCTTGTGTTGAAAAACTAATATAATTTCAATATTTCGATATTTCACTGGATTCCTATGGATTAATTTTATGCTGCCTTTATATGCCTTTTGGAGCTTCAAAGTTCTGGCCAACATTCACTTGCAATTTATGGACCTGCAGAGCTGAAATATTTTTCTAAAAATATGAATTTGTATTCTGCAAAATAAAGAAAGCCATGTTTCTGGAATGGTACAAGGGTGAGTAAATGATGAGAGAATTTTCATTTTTGGGTAAACTATCCCTTTATATATAAATAACTCGACAATGGATATAGTTTGGGGTACCTTTTCCCCACAAGATCTTGCAACCCAAAAGTTTTTTCCACAGTAGAGGGCACTGTTACATTAAGCAAATGGGGGGTTAAACTATATGGATCGGATCAGGTTCTATGTTTACATTATGGATTAGGTATCATAAACTAACAATGATCAATATTTTTTTACAGCATTTATTTATCTTGGTTAATATATAAGTATGTGATGAAATTAACATTATCTAAGATTAAGAAGTGCTCTAAAAGTATTAATCATTGTTAGTTTTTGTTTATTAATGTGGTTAACTAATGTTTACAAATACAGTTTGATTGTAATATGTTATCAAATACATTACCCCTTTCTTTCTTACCACCAGATGGAGCAGCAATACTAAACAAGTCCTGTGCATTACTCTCAGACAAGTTTCTACCTCCTTAGTACAGTTTCTAAGGATCATAGTCAATATAAAGATGCCCTTGTGGTTCCTTATGATTCTGCATTGTGCAGAAAGCCCATAGACAAGCTGATATATGTAATTTAAGAGGGACAAGAATATGAACGGATGTGTCAGAGTGGACATAGCAAAGTAGTTACATGCAGATCCTGTTCAACATTTGTGCTGCAAAACTTGGAACTCACAAAACTGTGTAAAAAGTGGGAATGATGAACATACAGTATACATTTGATTGGGTTTTGTTTCCAGGTTCACCAGCAAACAAGGACCGATGCTGATTACATTCAAAATGTGCCACTAAATGTGGAAAGATTCAGGTCTCCTTCTAATGGTGGATTCAGAAAAGTCAATGAGGTATGTCTTTTCGTGAGACTCTTCCTCCAGGGTTTTCAACTGGTGATAGAGTACTGCAGGGGCTCTGTGGACTGTTATACAACAGAAATTCATTTGGGTCAGAAAAAGTTGACAACTTATGCTCTATATTTTTTTTATTATGTAAAATAAATAAGGCAAACAGCACTTAACTGCATTAATACTAACTTTTTTCTAGTTAATATTGTTGTATTCAGGTTGTATTCAGCCTGCCTAATGAAAAAAATGTAGCTTGCATTCTGTGACCTTACGTGACAACTGTGAGTTATTGATATTGCTGCCATTGATTGAGCTGCTTGTGCCTGCGTCTTTACCATGACAGGAAGGCCAGCTCCTTTACAACTGATCCTGTATAGTCAAATTTATCTAAATAACAAGTGATGGGAGAAAGATTAGAGTGAGGACAATGCAAAATGCAATTTAATCTACTTCAATTCGGTAACACAGGACAAAAACAATTGCAAGCATTTCCATTTATCAAGACAAATGTGCGATAATGAAAATTGCTTATAAATATTAATAGACTCTGCAGAATGAGTGTCTTTGCTGCACAGCAGAAGAGAGGCCCTGAGTGTATTTACTGCTGTAGATACAACAGTAGGAAGACAGTGGTGAAATTTAAGATCTAAGGTCTCTAAGTTTCTGGTGATTTTGCACTATCCAATATTGCCCAAAATCTTCTTTTGTGTTCCATGGGGAAAATAAATGCATGCAGCATAAGAAGGTGTATAAGGGTGTAAAAGTTTGTTTTTATACTGTGAAGATCAGTGTGACGAATTCTTTCATTGTAGCAACAGAAAACACCCACACACACTTGTAGTACAGATTCAAGTACAGCTTTTCAGTATGAAGGTTGGTCAACTGTAGCATGTTATTAATAGAAACACATGTATAAAAATAATAGCTTAATATCATTATTACTTTTTATGGCAGCTCCATCTGTGTTTGTGTAGGAGATCCAGTATTCTCAACATTCAAGTTTGTATGCCTGTAGTGGTTAATTAAAAAACAGACTTTTAATAAATGACAAAAAAGATGTTCCTTAGGAACTTTGTTGATGCCGGATGGAGCTTTTCTTAAATGTTTTACGGGGGAGTGTGTGCTTTTTCTAAGACATGAACCTTTCAGACTAGCTGGCTGAAAACAATAATTTGCATTACTCTTGCTCAATGTTCAGTCTGATGTTATTGATTTACTCTCAAGCAGTTATTAAGAAGACTCTGACATCCTCTCAGCTGTGTTGTAAGCTATGATCCAGGTTAAAGGGGACCGATTGAGCACTCCTATACCACGGTGTGATAGTCTGGATTGATTGTTATTGTGTCTATGCAATTATAAACAAGATGTTTGAATAATATCGAATTACTTTTTACTTTTTTGTCCTCGTATTTTGCCTATTTTTGCTCCATTAACGAAAATATTTCCAAATGAGGCCAAAGCTGGAACAACAGTTGTGTAAACCACAAACACAGACAGGTGGAGTGATACAAACAGTTAAACATTCCAGTGCTGTATTATTAAATATCAGCACACTTGGAATGTCACGTGTCCAATCAGATTAGAGGGCTGCTTGTTGTATCCACTGTTTTTCTGACCTACAATTGGGTAATCTGTTTGCAGCTGGACTATATTCTTGTTCCGGTCTCCATAAGATTTAGAGTGAAAACTAACAAAACGATCTATCAGAGAATAACAATCATTTTAAGGGAGTATTTACACTTGGTCACTTCATGCGTTTTTACTGACAGGATTGCTATCCGATTAAATAAGCAGATTCCATATACTCTTGGCTACATATATGTGTCTCCACAAAACATATATCCATTCTATAATTCCCACCCCACAAGCATATAAACCAGAGTTCACTTCTGTGATTATGCTAATGCAGGGCAGCAAATTTAAAAGATGTGATGTATTATTTGATTCAAATTAATTTACCCCACAGGTGGGTATCGGTGTGTGTTTGTGCGCTGTGTATTTTCCCCTTGGGGCTTGTCATAGGTAATATATATGTGTGTCAGCTGCACTTATTTTCAGTGTTTCGTTTCAGCTTCAACAGCAGTCTGTATCAAAAAAATGAAGTAAAAATATCTGTCTCTCCTAAAACGTGCACCCATTTAAATATAAATAGTCACACATTATACATACATTTCTGCATATATACAGTGAAATTATTTATTTTTCACATATCCCAGCTAAGCTGGGGTCAGAGTGCAGGGTCAGCCATGATTCGGCACCCCTGGAGCAGATAGGATCAAGGGCCTTGCTCAAGGGTCACACAGTGGTGTCTTGGCGGTGCTGGGGCTTGAACCCCCGACCCTCTGGTCAGTAACCCAGAGGCTAAACCGCTGAGCCACCCACTGCCCCCTGCCCCCTGCCCCATTTCTTTGTTTATTATTATTTACTATCTGACTCTGTGAATTCTGTGAAATTATGCAGTAACAGCTGATATGTTTAGCATTTGCCCTATTCTTATGTCACAGTGTTTGGGTGGAGTAAAAGTAAAAAAATGTGGCTTGAACAGCCAGATGCCTTTACACTTGACCAAGTTTTGTCTGGAATGTGTCTCATACCTCCGTAGGTGGTTTGAGTATTTGGATTTATATCCGTCTCGAATCCATCTTGGAGGGCATTTACATTTGGTCTTTTCAGCTATCCAATCAGTAAAAACACACAAAGTGACCAAGTATACAGTAAAAACCAACAAAGTATTATTTGGAGTAAAAATTAGTTTAGGGTCAACTGTCATTACAACTCAAAGTAGTTACCGATATTAGCGTAACTAACCTTGGGTTATCGCTTATTGTCATCTACCCACTTGTGAGGCACATTCGAAATATGGTCATCAAGACTCTGAAAAGTATTGGAATTATGGAGCCACGTTTTTTTTTTTATTGGAAATGTATATACATTAAATGCACTTAACATCCCATTATCTGCTTTAACCATACTCCGATGTGAGTTAAAGCACTGGAGACCAGAAAACTAAAACTGGATTCTGTTATGAACCATGAAACACTTCTTTGTGTAGAAAAAGGTGGATACAAGTTTTTATGAGATCCTGAGACAAAGCTCTTGTTTCAACTTGTTCCATCAATGTGGTTATAGAGAAGCTTAACTGTAGATTGGTGTAAGAGATCAGAGTTAAATATTCATGATTTGTGCATAGGGGCCACTTCTATTGCTTGCCCTTTTTCCTCTCATGAATAATGCATAGGTGCTTACTCTAACTCTTGGGTTATGATTAGAGATTGATTGTTGTAAGCAGTTTGTTTGAGCAATGTGACATTGGGTCAGGGTCTGAGGTCATTGTGCCACATCCTCTTCAGAGCCCTGCCCCATTCACAAAGTCCCATAAATTTAAACACACACTAAGAGAATGGGGGTAAGTTAAGACACACACCACCTGCGTTTTAAAGCCTGGAGTTCAGCTTTAATATTCCCTTGCTGTTTGGATATGAGTGAATAAGCCTGGCAAATTGAGCGGCGTGTGTGTCTAGGCATATTTTAGCATCTTGTGTCCACACCGACAGAGTGTATTATTAACCACGGTAGGGTCAGTGAGTCAGGCTGTTCTCTTTAAAGGAGCAGAGCAAGTTTCCACAGATCCTGCTCAGGAGGGATTGTTTCTTGAAGTTTATCACACTTAACAGACAGATCTAGCTGGTACAAAGGGTTAATATTAAATCTGTTAAAATGAGCTGTTTTTTACATTGTCTGAGCTCCCAGACCTCAGCCTGCTTTTGATTATTTATGTTTGTCAGATTGTTAGGCCATAAGCCAAGCCTGTCTCATATGCTTTCCTAATAGGGTTATACATAAAACATCAACATCTGCTCCTTTCTCAGGTAGGATTGGACTGTCACAGCAAATAAAGATCGATCCTGGCAAGCCCAAAGGAAAATTCTATTGCTCATAGAGGTTGCTCTTTTAAAGCTCAGGAGGCTAAATGGAAATCTCAGTTGTGTTTCTTTGTTCCGACATTAAAAGTAAACACAAATGAGACAATTGTTGACATACAGTAAAAGTACAGAGCTTTATAATTAATGTGGATGTCATAGCTCATAATTTGGTCTTGAAGAATTTGGCGAGAAATGTCTGATTCTTATTGACAACTATTGACTTTTGATCACAAACTTTGGTGTTTTAGCAAATCAGAGTGTACTTATATACTGTATGTACTATCAGAGTTCCCACACATTCTGGAAAACCTGGAATTTTGCAATGCAGTTTTCCAGTCATGGAAAATTACCTAAATGTTCTGGAAAATTATTTGTCCTGTAAAATCTTTCAGTAGAACTGTTTGACTGTGTTGCTAACAAGGTTTTTGTTACATGCACAAAAACATGGTAATGATCGGGATTCGGAATAAGAGTCAAATACACAAATTTGTATAGTTTTGCCACTGCCGGCAGCTGTGCATTGTGAAACTACAACAATGGTTTACTGTAATGGATGAATACATGTCATGTACATTCTCTGCTCATCTGAAAACAAAATAGTTTATGTATTGATATAGTACAAAATAAACATTTTCCATTCCAACATTGCTGTTGTATTAACCACAAAACATTTGAGTTATGAACATTAGACAACGATTACATTCGACCTCTGATTTTTTATTTTTTTTTAAGCTCATAAAATGTCCTGGAAAATTGTGCTTTGAAAAGAGTGGGAACCCTGACAATGTTTGAAATTGCTATGATCTCTTCTGAAACTCTAGAGGAGACATCTCCATTTCTTCTCCATTTAATCTCATTGTTGAAACAACTGATAATTTCTTTGGATGATTATTTTCCTTGTTGCTTTTTTTGATTCCTTGTTGAGAAATTGATTATTCTTTATCCGATCAAGTGAAGCGAATTCATATACAAGTTGGGGAAGTTGTACGAGTTCACTCATATGTATTTGTACAAATTCTTGACATGCAAATACCCGGATGTGTAATGCAGAAGTAAGCGAAAGTTCTGCTTTTAAGACATTGTGTACATGCTTATTAATTTTAAGCCCTACCTAAACCCCATATCTAAACCTCACCATAGAGTAGAGTCTGTAAGTATGATTTAAAGTGTGAGTAGTATGTTTTGTATGATGGAAGATAGTAATTGTCGTGTTTTAGAAGTAGACGAGGGAGTCACCTGATTGGCTGTTGCAAAAGTCTTACGAATTCATAACACTCATCTGGTACGGTTTCATATAATTTAGCCAACTCGTACTAATCTGTACAATTCTTTGTGAGAGTGTGTTGGCATGTTAGATATATTCAAGCTGAGACTGCAGTTGAAGATCATCTTTGAGCACTTGATATTCACATTTGTGTGTTTGAGACTAAGAAATCCAAGGTATAAGTCATGTGAAACCCAGGCCAAACCGCTGCTGCAATGGCAAATTTATTTTGAATACACTTAAAACATAAAATTGGAACCCTTATGAACCACCCACTAAAGCCCAAATAAATGCCTTACCTTTAGTGAGAAAGGCTCCTATAAACAAAGCTCACCACATCAACACACATCATCCTAATAATATATACAGTTTAATATTGGTACTGGTGGGTAGCCTAACGTACATGTGCAAAAATAAAAAGCAAACGCGCAATTTACCGGGAGAGAGAGAACAAAGCTTCAGAATTGATCCTGCTGCTTCTCTTGCAAACGAATTGCAAGAGAAGCACAAAATAGTTTACAGGGTAGATAACAAACACAACGTCCTCTTTATGAACACCATTTATCAGTCAAATACTCAACGTGCGGGGCACTAATCACAAGGGTGTGGCACACATGCTCAATAATGGAGAATTTAGCTTAATATTAGCAACCGCATTCTCTAATAAGAGGCGCACACCAAGTACGCTCAATAAGGAATGCGCATAGACACTGACAGACATAATAATGATTAAAAGAAAAACACGTTAAAGCCATCTTATTGGTCACTTAAGATTATGATGCATTGAACTTTTTTGAACTATCTAATTGAGATAGATACATGCATTTAAATATTCACTTGTGGGACCACTGTATTGTGTGTTTGTGTCGTGTGGGTGATCGTCAAAAAACAGAAAAGAACTGGCAGCAGGGTTGCCAGCATGTTACTGTAAAATGAACAGTGTCTTGCTGTTGCTGAAATTAACAGCTAGATACTGTTTTTACAGCTACAGTGTACAACTCTAATTTAGCAGCACATAGCTGTCAAATTACATACTATCTATTGTTGTTGAAATTAACAGCATGCACTGCGGCATGAATGAAGTTACTTGTATGTTCAGCTTTTACTTTTTTACTTGCATGGCGTGATTGAATAGGGGCCCCTAGTGGCGTTTCATTCTATACAACGTCGAGTGAGCAACGGATGGGAAACTTCTAGGTTACTGTTGTAACCTCTGTTCCCTGATGGAGGGAATGAGCCATTGTGCCCCCCCCGGCCACGACATTGAACCTAGCCACTGTAACGGCCAAACCTTATTCTCGGCTCCACAGTGCAAAACCTGAATGAACAGATGCACGATTCCCTCCTTTTATACCCATATGTCTGGGGGAGGGACATGCAAATTCTGTCTGCCGAATTCTCATTGGCCTTTTCTCAAGTTCAGAGGTAACCGAGGCCTTCAAGAAAGTCCCCTAGTGTCGCTTCAATCGACACAATGTCTCGTTCAGTAACCCAACAGTAACCTAGACGTTACTGTAACCTAGATTCTCACTCTCGGTGGCGCACGTGGTGAGTTGTGCGTGGATGCCATAGAGAATAGTGTTAAGCCTCCACACTCGCAATATCTCCACGGTAACGTTTTCAACAAGCCAAGTGATAAGATGAGGGGATTTATGGTCTCAGACGCAGAGGCAACTGAGATTCGTCCTCTGCCACCCGGATTGAGGCAAGTCACTACGCACCACCACAAGGACTTTGAGAGCACATTGGGAATTGGGCATTCCAAATTGGGGAGAAAAGAGGAGAGAATGTTTTTTTTTTTTTCACTTGTACACTGGACCATTTAAAATTAACTATTGAATTTAAAAATGTTAAATGAAAAATTCTTAAAGGAATCTTAAAGGAAATGGTGGCCATTTACAAGACATATACATGCTGATTATAGCCTACTGATTAAATTCTAACCCAAGCCTATCATTAATTTTACCCAACAATTTTACTGCATTAGTCATTCTAAAGAACAACATGGTAACAGTAAAAATGGTCTTGAACTGCCCCTGGTGAAACTGAAGCATAGATAGTATGTGGAGTATGGGCTTAATATACCCATCATATAAGAGTGGAGATAAATTCGACCCCAATAACTTCCGAGGCATTTGTGTGAGCAGCAATCTAGGGAAGACTTTCTGCTGTATCCTGAATGCCCAGATACAGGCCTTCCTCACCAAGCACAATGTCTTGAGTAAGAGTCAGATTGGATTCCTACCAAACCACCGCACCACCAACCACATTCACACACTACACACGATAGTCAACCAGCACGTTTGTCGAAAAAGCAAAGGCAAAATATATGCATACTTTGTAGATTTTGAAAAAGCATTTGATTTCATTTGTAATATTATATTATAAAATTCTACAATCCGGCATTGCGGGTAAAATGTATGACACTATCAATTCTATGTATTCAGACAACAGGTGAGGAGTTTAAATTGGCAATAAATGGACAGAATTCTTCACCCTAAACAGAATGTATAATCTGGCAGAATATCTCTACACCGTAAGAGATCCAAAACAGAGATGGATCCTCACCAAATACATACTCAGTGATCACAGTCTGGCCATAGAAAAAGGCTGACACAGACAAACATGGCTTTCAAAAGAAGAACGAGTCTGTGCTCACTGTGACACTGGTGAGGTCGAGACAGAGCCACACTTTCTCCTTCACTGTGAGAAATTTACAGAGGTGAGAGAGAAATACCTCCACAAACTCTCAAACCTCATGCCACAGTTTCCCAGTTCAGCAGAAACAGATCAGATGCTGGTGTTACTTGGGTGGACAATCATGCATCAGTTGCAGCTAAATTCATTTTTGACATGCACAGCCTCAGAAACCAATCACTGCCTTAATGTACTTCAGTCACAGTAATTTTATTTTCTTATGTTCATAATGTCATGTTAAAGGCTTATTTTATTTTATATTGTATAGTGTATATTGTTATTATAGTTTTTATTGTATTTTATTCATTACCTGGCACCTTATTTTAGAATAGAATAAATCTTTATTGTCCACCGGGGTGGAAATTTTTCTTTGGCTCACCGCAACATACAAAAACAGATAATCATACAAATATTGCCTCAGACATAAAAAAAAAAGGAAAGAAAATTACTCGATTAATAAAATGAATTAAAAACACATCTTATTAAAAATAAATATACTTAAAAATAGCTACACAAAAATAGCAACTCATTTATAGTCATTACTTTGTTTGGTTTAGAATACAAATGGCATTTGGAATGAAAGATCTTTTAAAAGAGCTTTTAGCCAGAGGCACTCTAAAGCGCCTCCCAGACTTCATTAGTTCAAACTCACTAGAAAGGGGATGAGTAACATCTGCAGTGATTTTCCTAGCCTTATTCCTCGTTCTGTCAATGTATATTTGGGACAGTGGTTTTTGTGGTTTTCCTACTATTTTACTAGCCATTGACACTATCCTGTTCAGCTTATTCTTTAGCTTGCAGTTTAAATGGTCAAACCAAGCAGAGAGGTGAAAAGTTAAAACACTTTCAATATGTGTAATGTACACTAGCTCAGTGATCTGAGCACTGACACCCAGGCAGTTCAGTCTTCTAAGGAGACTGAGTCGTTGGTAACATTTCTTAAAGATAAATTCTGTATTATCGATAAAACTCAGGTGGTTATCAAGAACCGTACCTAGATATTTAAAAGTTTCCACAATTTCAACTGCTTGACCATTAAGTACAACTGGCTCAGTTATTATGTCTAGTTTTTTGCTAAAAAGTAGCTCATTTGTCTTAGCCACATTAATTTCTAGCTCGCTTTCTTTGCACCATGCTTCAAGAGCCTTTACATGTGCAAGGTAAGATGCTTCATCCAAAGAATTCGTTTTTAGTAAGAGTCCTACTAAGGCCATATCATCTGCATATTTTATCAATTTAAATGTGCTACTATTTATATTAAAATCATTTGTAAATGGGGAAAAAAGCATAGGTGAAAGAACGCTGCCTTGTGGGCAGCCTGTACTAATGCTACGCACTCCAGACAAAAAGCAATTTACATTTACCCTCTGAGGACGACAAGAGAGAAAGTCTCTGATCCAGAGAATCAGGCTGTTATCTATATTAATATTAACTAGTCTTTGCAGGAGAATATGCAACTTCATAGAATTAAATGCTGCACTAAAATCTATAAATAAAACTCTAGCATACCCTTTAGGGAGTGCAAGTTGTTTTGAAATAGAGTCTAAAAGGACCAGCACAGCATCATCTGTCCCTCTATTATTTCTATAAGCGAACTGCAGCGGATCTAATACACTGGTTACTTGGGAGGTCATAAGATTTACCAGAACTCTCTCCATTGTTTTACATAATATGGAGGTGATGGCTATAGGTCGAAAATCTTCAGGCTTACTTGCACCAGGCTTTTTAGGTATCGGCCTTATTAAAGAATATTTCCAAGATGTAGGTACACCTGCAACTAAAAGAAAATTAAACAGCTTTAAAAAAACACCTTTTAATTGTGGGGCACAGTCTTTAAGTAAGCGAGCTTTTAGGCCATCTGGGCCGGTGGCTGTGTTCGGTTTTAATTTAGAGAGGCTTTTTGCAACAGCATCTTCTGTGAGAAGTATTGGTGAACCTATGGGAAGATTTTTACAAATGTCATCACACTCATCCTTATCATCCACAGTATCAAACCTGCAGAAGAACATGTTCATTTCATCTGCAGTACTTTGACTGCAGACTACAGGACTATTGCTTTTAGTACAATTTTTTCCCATTAAAATATTTAAGCCCTGCCAGGCCTGTTTTATATTCCCGCTAAAAAATTTACTCTCTATTTTGTTTTTATATTCTATTTTTGCCTTAAGGATATCCCCCCTTAATTGTTTCCTTTTTTCCTGCACTAATTCCATGTTGCCTGAACAGAAGGCAATTTTTCTTTCATTAAGGCAGGTTTTTAATTGTTTGGAAACCCAGGGTTTGTTATTTGGGAAAATTCTAATAGACTTTGTTTCAGACACACAGTCCTCACAAAACTTAATGTATGATGTTAAAATGTCCGTAAGTTCATTCCCATCCTGACATGATTCGAAGAAGATGTCCCAGTTTGTGTTGTCAAAACAGTCCTTAAGTTGATCTTTGTTTGATCCAGACCACGTCTGTATCTGTTTAATAACTGGATTCGTCCTTTTGAGCATAGCTTTGTATTTAGGCAAAAGATGAATTATGTTATGATCGGATTTGCCTAGAGGTGGTCTGCACATTGCTTTATATGCCTCAGGGATATTTCCATAACAGCGATCAAGGGTCCGATTTAACCGTGTAGGACACTCAACATATTGATGAGCAGTGGGCAGATGAGTAAACAAGTTACATGAGTTGAAATCCCCAAGGACAAAGACAGGCTGATCTACAGAGCGGGCGAGTGCATCATTATAGCTCTCTGTTATTTTTTCACCCGCTGCTGCGTCATTCGGTCCGGGCACATACACAAGAATAATAGTAATTTGACTGAACTCTCGCGGCAGGTAGAATGGTCGGAAAGTTACAGTCAATAGTTCATAGTCCGGTGTGCACACTTGCTCCCGAACGCAATACTGTGTAGCCCAGCGATTGTCAACAAATAAACACAGCCCTCCTCCGATTGACTTGCGTGAGCTACGTTCATTTCTGTCTGCTCTTATGGTGGAGTACCCGGGCAGGGTTGGAGTATCATGATAGTCTTTAAGCCATGATTCCGTCAAACACACAAGGTTGCTCTGTCTAAATTCACAATCATGTTCTGCTCTCAATGCCAGTTCATCAAGTTTATTGCTTACCGATCGAACATTGGTCAAAGTAATGACGGGCAATGGGAATCTATTACCGCGTCTCCAAAGTCGGTGCCTCACACCTCCTCTTGAGCCTCGCTTTTTTCCCCTTACTTTCTTCCTCCTCTCTGACCATTCGGCAGGCCGACGGATTTCCATACAGTCGACAGGGAGGGTTGGTGGAGCTGCACCGATTGCTCGTAGGGAGAGCAGGTGCTCACGGGTGTAGGTGAGGTAGACTTGACGGCCTGATAAACAATCCCCAATTCCAAATGCCGATAAGCAGAGTAGTATCCATAGTAAAGCGATTTTCATGACAATAATATCCATGGTGAAATGCTATTTTAAGAGATATTTAAGATGCTGTTTTAGCAAGTAAAAACGAATCATAAACAAACAAACGGTGAGCACAGGGTCGACAGCAGGCCGCGCCCCCCATTTTAATTCTATTTTTATTATTATTTGTTACTATTTTATTATTATTATTTGTTTTGTCATTATCTGTTTTGTGTATTAATGCTTTGGCAATATTGTATGTAAATAAAATCATACCAATAAAGTACTTACAAATTTAAATTGAATAGTAAGTGCTTGTTTGCTTATAGCTTTTTTTTTTCTTTTTTTTTTTTTTCCTAACAGTCTACTCAAGAGTGACAAGAAGTCTACTGTTAGTAAACAGGATGCAGAAGCCTCTTAATGACACATTAGTGCCACCCAGACAAGGTTAATGCTCAGACAAAAAATGAGTCAAGGGTGTAATTGTCCCACTGGGTGCTTTGTTTAGAAGTAATGGCACTGTCTTACTACAACTACAACAGGCTTATCTTAGAAGTCTATAGCACACATTTGTTTTGTTGGTGATTTTTTATTAATGCATGTTAATGCATAATTAATTAGCATTAATGGTCATGGGTGTTTTATAATGCGGGTAATGTAATAAAACTACTTGTTCACTCTAGACAATTTGCAATTCACTATGCTTATTGGAATTAATGACTGAATAATTGTGTAGCTGTTGTACTTGTTTAAATGAGTTTTGATAAGTTTCAATTTGTTTATTATACCTCCTGAAAATGCTTTGTAGTAGTTGTGCACAATGACACACAAGAAGCTTTCCACATGTTTAAGGGAACAGCTGCCATATGCAGTCCTGTCACTCATTTTGAAAATTCCTCCTTTCTGATTATATGGCATGAAAACATACTTTGGTTTAAAGTCACACACATCCTCCCTGTTTCACGTGCCTTTTAAGGGCAGATCCAGCCTGTTTGGCATATGTGAGGTTGCAACATATGCATAATGCAACATATTATTATAATTATTAATTTTATTTGCTGTAAGACTAGAACGCCTGCTCTGTGCTGTGGGGAATGTGTGTCTCAATGTCAGGCAAGGTATATTTAATACACAAGGGTAATTCAAAGTGCTTTACACAGACATGAAAAGAGACAGAAAAATAAACAAATATAAATGATATTAATATAAATATTTAAGATCATAAATAACAATAAAAAGAAAGAAATCAAAGTTTGAATAAAAAAAAAGGAAAGAAAACGAATACATAGGATGTAAACAGAAATATTTATGCAAATGTACACTCACTAAGCACTTTATTAGGAACACTATGGTCCTAATAAAGTGACAGAAATGGTCTTCTGCTGTTGTAGCCCATCTGCCTAAATCCTTGACATGTTGTGCATTCTGAGATGCTATTCTGCTCACTACAATTGTACAGAGTGATTATCTGAGTTACCATAGCCTTTCTGTCAGCTCAAACCAGTCTGGCTATTCTCATTTGACACCTCTCATAAACAAGGCGTTTCCGGCTGCAGAACTGCCGCTCACTGAACGTTTTATTGTTAATGGCTCCAATCTGAGTAAACACTTGTTGTGTGTAAAAATCTAAGGAGATCAGCAGTTACTGGAATACTCAAACCAGCCTATTTGAGTGTAAATTTACCCTAGCCTTTACTCAGTCTGTCTCCTCCCATATCCCTGAAACTATAGCCCAGCATTCAGTTTCCTCGTGTCCTTAAGCTCTGAGCATTTGTTTCCTATCAGTTATTATTCCTGTTCTCCTTGACCCCACTGAACCCTTGCTCCACAGCATGTCTGCTCTTACACTCACCTCGGGCCAGGTTTTAAAAATATTCCACTGCGCTACACAATGTGTCAGCCCTTCCCTGTCCCTCCCTCTCTGCACTCTTCCATCTCTCTCTCAGACCTCCCAGCAAGTCAGTGCCAAAGATCTTCTTCCGCCCCTTGACACAGACACAACTTGCTTCTTGGTGCTCTCTGGTTTTGCAACTCTTGCAACACAAACTGTCCAGGTGCTTATCTTGATAATTCACAAATTCACACATTGATGTCACAAGATTCAAATTGAAAAAGTGAAATATAAAATAAAAGTGCTGTATTTAAAGGGATAGTTCACCCCAAAAAATTATATTCTGTCATAATTTACTCATTCATGTCGTTCTAAACCTGTATGACTTTCTTTATTCTGTGAAACACAAAAGGAGATGTTAAGCGGAATGTTCAGTCACCTCAGTCAACGTTCACTTTCATTGCATGTTTTTTTTCTCTCCATGCAATCAAAGTGATTGCTGACTGAGGCTAACATTGTGCATAGCATCTCTTTTTGTGTTCCACAGAAGAAAGACAACATGAAGGTGAGTAAATAATGACAGAATTAAAATTTTTGATTGAACTATCCCTTTAATAGCATAGAGTGATGATAGTCCATGTGATTTTAATTTAACTGTTTTCAGTGTCTCACTTCTTCGGAAACGTAATTCATTGTAGATCACTTAGGATAATGAAACAGCAAGTCTCAAGACAGTGTTACGTATCACAACGATCCATTCAGCGTTGTTCAAGTTGGAATTAACTTCATTATGCGCATCAGTTTAGCAATTGATTTATTAACAGTCTGGCGACCTACACATTTTCTCTTAACTGAAAATGTTAACACAGTGTACTAGATTCACTTAATGGCATTTTATCTCTATATTGTCTCTTAACATATCATGCTAGACATATGCTTGGTCTGCATTCAAGTGCATGTCGAAACGCTCAAAAGAACAGAGTAATGTTTTTAAAACACCACAGAACCACAGTGTTTACAGTTATTTGGAAGTAAGCCCACAAATAACTTTTTTATGGATGTTCCTGTACATTAAAGTGGGATAGAAGAACGTATTCTAATATTAAAAAAAATTATACACTTCACCTAATATGTTGTATATGAAGGGTTGGGTAGTAATGCAATACATTTAATGGGATTACATATTTAAATACAAAATATAAGTAACTGTATTCCACTACAGTAACCATTCAAACCATTGGTAATTAGAAAAAAGTTACATTCAAAAAGTATTTTGATTACTGAAGAGATTACTTTGCATTTTATTGTAATTTATTTCATTTAATTTAGTCCTTTCAGATGGAAAACGTCTTGGTTACTGTCGTAACCTCTGTTCCCTGATGGAGGGAATGAGATGTTGTGTCAGGTATAAAAGGAGAAGGAAACACCTCATTCAGGTTTTATGCTGAGGAGCCGAGACAAGGTCTAGCCATTTCAGCGGCTAGTACAGCGTTGTGGCAAAAGGTACACAACGTCTCGTTCCCTCCATCAGGGAATGGAGGTTACAACAGTAACCAAGACGTTCCCCTTCTGTCACACACTCGATGTTGTGTCGGTGTAGTGTCCCAGGGGGACCACGGAGAGATCATATGAGTGGAAGAGGCGTGGCCTGGGAGGATTCAGCCTCTGGGTGCCTCTGAGGAACCTGATAATCTAGCAGCTACATCTACCTTCAAGGCGGAGGGGGACAGCCGCCCCTCCAGCCTCTCCTGCAGGAAGGAAAGCACTGACCTGACTGCGCATCTCTGGGGGTCTTTGGTTTGGGAAAAACTCCAATTTGCGAACAACCACCAATTCAGGGCATAAAGCTGCTTCGTAGAGGGAGCTCTGGCCTGAGTGATCGTGTCGACCACTGCTGGTGCCTGTTCAATAGCCAGACATGGAGGTTCCAGAATTTTGGGCGCGGGTGCCAGATGGTGACCCATCCCTGAGAAAGAAGGTCCTTCCTCAGGGGAATCTGCCAGGGAGGTGCTGTCATGTGGAGCGTGAGGTCCAAGAACCAAGTCTGGGTGGTCCAATATGAGGCCACAAGGGTGACTCGTTCCTCATCCTCCCTGACCTTGCTCAGGGCCTGTGCAAGTAGGCTCACTAGAGGGAATGCATATTTATGCAGCCCCTGGGGCCAGCTGTGTGCCAGCGTGTCTGTCCTGAATGGGGCTCCTGTCAGGGAATACCAGTGCGGGCAGAGGGAGGATTCCTGGGAAGCGAACAGGTCTACCTGTGCTTTGTCGACTTGAAATAAGCTGGACCACCTGGGGGTGGAGTCTCCACTCTCTGCTGAGCGTCGCCTGCTGCAACAGCGTGGCTGCTGTAACGTTGAGGCTGCCTGGGATGTGAGTGGCCCGCAACGACCTCAGCCGCCGCTGACTCCAAATGAGGAGATGGCAGGCGAGTTACGATATTTGAGGAGAACGTATGCCACCTTGATGATTTATGTACGCTACTGTCGCTGTGTTGTCTAATCGGACCAACACATGCTTGCTCCGGCTCAATGGCAATAGCCTTGGAGGGCGAGCAGTACAGCCAGCAACTCTAGGCAGTTTATGTGCCAACCCAGTCGCGGTCCTGTCTAGGAAACAGCGACTGTGTGCCCGTTGCATACGGTGCCCCAGCCAAACTTGGAGGCATCTGTGGTGACTGCAACGCATCTGGACACCTGCTGTAGGGGAACTCCTGCCAGCAAAAACACGAGGTCTGTCCAAGGGCTGAATAAGTGGCGGCAGAGCGGCATGATAGCTATGCAATGTGTGCCGCGGTACCATGCCCATCTCGGGACTCGTGTCTGAAGCCAGTGCTGAAGCGGTCTCATATACATCAACCCGAGCGACTTGACTGCCGCCAAAGAAGCCATATGCCCCAGGAGCCTCTGAAAGTGTTTCAGTGGAACCGCTGTCCTCCGCCTGAATTACTTCAGGCAGTTTAGCACTGACAGCACATGCTTGCTTGTGAGGTGTGCTATCATTGAGACTGAGTCTAACCCCATTCCAAGAAAAAAGATGCTCTGAACCGGGGAGAGCTTGCTCTTTTCCCAGTTGACCCGAAGCCCTAGATGGGTGAGGTGCTGAGAGAAAATATACTCTTTAGCAGGAATATACACACTTTTAGGGCTGTCGAATCGCCTAGGGGCGAAATCTGCACTCGTTGTGCAGAAGGAGAGAAAGCAGCTGGAAATGTGCCGTATATCCAACAGCATACGCTTCTTAAGAAGTGAATGGTACAGCAGTAGTATTCAGCTCGCTGATAGTACCACCACTCGGCTCCGAAGAATAAATCTGAATGAGAGTGGGTATTCCTTCTCCTTTTATACCCGTATGTCCGAGGGAGTGGCATGCAAATTCCACTCATCAATTTTTCCGTCAATTTTCAATTGGCCTTTTCTCAAAAGAATAGAGGTGTTCGGGGCTCTCAAAAGCGACCCTTAGTGTCACTACATCGACACAATGTCGAGTGTGTGACAGAAGGGGAACATTTTACATATAAATGAAGTGCTCCAAAGTGCATTTCAATAGCAGTGAAACACTTTCTTATGATATGTTACATATGTTCATACGAGCAGACATAGAAGAAAGTTTGAAGTAAATTTGGAGCAGAAGAAATAGAATTAAACCTTGTGTAAATTGTCAGCTTTACACGAAGCTAAAATTCTATTTCTAGCTTTTTACATATACATGTTACCAGGCACGATCATATTTTTTACCAAGAAAATTCACGTTGGATCATAATTTATTTTTTCTAGAAAGATCGCAAAAATCGTATGCTTGATAATACATTTTGTATTGTTTTCCTGTAAAAATATCTAAAAATCCTTAAAACAAGATCAATTTGATTAATTTTGTTTTAGAGACAACACTGCATAAGATATTTAGGTTTTTCAGAGAATGTATTTTTAACATGTGTATTTTGTCTTACTGAACTGGAAGAGTTTTTATAGTCAAATCAAGTGAAAAAAATCTACCAGTGCTGAAGAAGTAATCCAAAGTATTTAGAATACATTACTTACCTTGAGTAATCTAAAGGAATACATTACAAATTACATTTTACAGCATGTATTCTGTAATCTGTAGTGGAATAAATTTCAAAAGTAACCTTCCCAACACTGTGTATATGTATAAAAGGCATTTGTGAGGCATGTTCACCATGACAAAAGCCCCATCAAAACACTTCTGAGTCAGCCTTGTCCCCCTAGTACACATCAGCAATGGTGTCTCTGAGTATTGACTGCATGACAGTTCAATGTCCCACTGTAGACAGGGCCAGGGGCTTGGTTGAGGACACAAGGGTGATGGAGCCCCCTGAGGCTTGAGGTGGTGACTGACACGTCATCTTTCTTCTGGACTTACTGCCCGTCTATTCATGTGCCAGTGCTGACCTCATCAGTATCTGACATGTTGCCTCAAGTCCCCAACTCTTTCGGACTCAGCGGCAGTATGTAATTGGGCTATGGGCTGGTGTCTACATGGAGATGAAAATAACTGTGTAACACTGACCAGAACAGCCATTGGGAGCACCTCTATCTATCTATCCTGTCAGAGAGAAAAAGTAAGTGAATGGTAATGAATGGTCATTTAATGCAATAATGATTCAAGTTTTACATGGGCTGAAGGTGACACTTACCACAATCCATTTATCTCAACAGAATCACACATTAACAATGACTGCCATCATGTATGAGCAGCTCACCCAAGTGTAAACGCACATGTTGTTCCAAACCCATTTGACTTTCTTTCCTATGTGGAACACAATAGGAGTTGTTCATAGCTAGATGTCCAAGCTGCTCTTTTCCACACAATAGAGGTGCATTGTGACCATGGCTTCAGAAGACTTTGAATTACTGCTTTCAGTTGAATTTTTTTTCGATTAATCACATACGTTTTTGTAGTTAATCATGATTAATCGCAGATTTCGAACTCTAAATATACTTCTAGAGATAGAAATGCACTAAAATAGCACCAATTCAAGTGTAAAGATAGAAATACAATAAAATAGCACCAATTCAAGTAACGTTAATAATTTCCCAAAGTATAATTTGGAGTTTGATTAATTGAAAGAACTAGTTCCCACATTGGTTGCATATTTATCTCTATGGGCATTTAATCTCTTAAACTCCTATCCTACACAATATTAATCATCTTGCAGACTGTGGCTATCCATTCTGTTACAGCAATCGTTCATGATTAGTCTCAGGGCGCTAGCGTCATGTATTACTTTAAGGTCCACATGAAAAGAGATTGCAGACAAAAATGTCTCATTATGCGTTTTGGTGATAGTTAAGACTTGGTGTGCTTCTATGGTAAATAAAATGCTGAAAAAAACTTGATTTATGTCACAAGTTCTATCTAGGATCGTTTTGTACAACAAATAGGGTTAAGAGCTCCTTTCCCCATCACTGACATTGAATCACTGCTTTGTGTGTTTGTGGTGTGTGTATCAGTATAATGACTCCAGGCGAACACATCGCAAAGGTTCCACCCTTCCAGCCAGTGTTTATGCAGGTTTATCCTGTAATAACGGTAAATGGGGTAATTACCATTAAGAAAAATTAAACTTTTTGTAATTGATTGCATGCGTTAACACATTAAATTTGACAGCTCTACTTTGAATATATCAAACATGTCATTTGCACTACTTTTATAGTGCTTGTTTGTCCTTTTTGGAGCTTGACATCCCCTGGTCCCAATCCACTTGCATTGTATGAAAGAGAACAGCATGAATATTCCTCAAAACTACTCTTGTGTTCTTTGGAAAAAGTAAGTCATACTGGTTTTAGAATTACATGACGGTGACTAAATGATGAAAACATTTTTGGGTGAACTATATCTTTAAAACATGTGATGTCTTGTAAGATTGATGTGTTCTCAGAATTATAATGCACGTCATGTCTTTGAAAGTGCATAGATGCAGTCTAGTGCTTCAGGGAATGATGGGACAGTGTGTGGAGGTCATGGTGAGCGGGAAGGCAGTTCCTTTTTCAGCCACACAAGCTGTGACAGATTCGACCAGCAGGCAATGACGAATCTGAGACCACAGTTCAGTAAAGAGAAGGAGAGAACAGCCCCATGGGTGAACAAACTCTTATTTATCTGTTTATAGAGAGAGAGAGATAGGAGATGGAGAGTGGAGCATGAATAAAGTGTATAATGACTCCTTAAATAGCATAGTACAATAATGTAACACTATTTATATAGTTGATGTTAATTTCCCCATAAATGTCTATTTAGATTTAATAATTTAATTGCCTGCATTAATGCACATGATCAGGACATATATTTTTTCTTGTTCTTGTTCTATAAGCAAGAAAAAACTTCTTTGAAATTCATTCAAATTTCATTCTAATTATTTTCATTCAAATTCAAATTACAGTTCTGCATCCTGTAGGCTACCTTAGTTCAAATTCAATTTAAGTGCTCTAAATTCAATTCTAAATAGAGCACACCATATCTTTGGGGAAATGGCCACTTAAGACAGGAAATGTGTTTCTTTTAAACTTCTGGAAGCATCTGAACAGGCCAGTTAAGCTTCAGTTCCCTCAGTTACTGGCTCTGCGATAAAAGCTTTAAGTGGTTTGAAGCTTTGTGAGATGCGTTTCATTCAAAGTGTGTGAGAACTTTCAGGATGAGGCAAGTGTTTTTTAACAATTGGAAAATGCATTTCATAAATAGACTTCATTACATAGTTCTCTCTCTCGGACAGATAGAGGTACATGAGTTATACTAGATAAAAGTTTTCTTCTGATTCCTGGTGTGAATTGTTTTATGGAATCCTGCCTTGATGCTTTGTGTTTATATATATATATATATATATATATATATATATATATATATATATATATATATATATATATATAATTATTATTAATTTATTTATTTAAGAGCACAAACTAGTTACCAGTGAATAGTTGGATTTACCAAATGCTTTCATTATAGGGCTGCCTATTTAACATGCTAATGTAATGCAATTTATTTGATGAAAAAGAAATACAGTGTTAAAAATTGTATCCAATTAACCCTTAAATGCATACCTGTATTCTTTATTGACCCGGGACATCATTCCACCCCCTGTGCCTCTACCATTTTTTGGAGTATTCATCAACATTTCTTTTCTGAATAGTGTAACAAAAAAAGGGCAACATTGCCAACAATATTTTTTTTAGAACTGCTTAGTTACTAAAAGTGTATAGAGTCATTAAAGACTGTAGATATGTAATAGTGTTGTTCTTGTTTTGTTTTTGTTTTTTTGTCGCTTCCATATATCATATTAGTATGATTATATCTATATAAGTTTACTCTCAAATGATACACTGTATATTTCTTTGTGTATTAAAAGTCAAAAGTACTACATTCATACACATAACTACTATATCATGTTAATTTTCTGTGTGACAATGGTGAATTATCAGTATTACATATTCATGTAAACATACACTATATGACCAAAAGTTTGTGGACACCCCCTTCTTATTAACAGTTTTGGTTACTCCATTAAATCCAGTCAAATACAATCCAAATTGAGCTTTGTGTGCTTCCAAATTTGTGGCAACTGTTTGGGGATAGCCCTTTTCTGTTTCAGCATGACAATTCCCCTGTGAACAAAGTGATGTCCATAAAGACATGGTTTACTGTGTCTGGCATGGAAGAAATTGACTGGCCTGCACAAAGCCCAGACCCCACTGATCCCATTGATCACTTTTGGGGTGAACTGAAACAGCAACTGTAAATTAGGCCCCATTGACCAACATCAGTTCCTGACCTAGCTGATAGCCTTGTGTCTGAATGAGAGCTAATCCCTGCAGCCATGTTACTACAGTATAGTGGAAAGCCTTCGCAAAAGAGTGGAAGCTGTTACTACAACAAAGTGGGACATTGATGCCTAAGGTTTTGAAATCAAATGTTCATCAAGCACATATGGTGTCCACAAACTTTTGGCCATATAGTGTACATACTATTGTCACAGTTCTGGTATTTGTGCCAGCTCATACTGTTGTTTGTTTTTCTCTCTCCCTCATGTCTCACAGGTGGAGCTGGCACACGTGATCAGTGTTTCCATGGGAAAACCGCTGATCGTTCTCAGGGAGGCGCTGATCATAGAAATTATTTACTCACCCGCTCCACCTGCTTCACTCTGATTGCACTCCCTACTTATTCCTTGTGTGTCCACTCTTTCTTTGCCAGTTTATTGTTTGCTGTCAAGTGTTAATTGTGCTCTATTGTGTAGTTGGAGATTGCTCTTGTGTCTGTTGGTTGCCTGTCTGTAGAGGTGTGGTTACCTTCCCATTTGCCACCACCTTCGCCTGTACTTTTGCCTTTATAAAGTACTACATTTAGAGTGGGTGGCAAGATGGTAACCTTCCTTCTATGAAAAATCTTGGGAGAGTCACATGCTATATTCAGTACATACACTATTTATTTGGAGTCCTGCAGTGACCCTAATCCTACCCTTACTCTAACCGTAACCTTGGTAGCAGCAAATGCGAATCTCACAACATTTTTGCAGAACAACATAACACAATAAGTACTTTTTATCAAATGCTTAATTTTATACAAAGTGGCACCTAGAAATCTTGTCAGTGGCTAGTGTTGAAACCTCAATATGACCTTGATATCGATGATTTGAGCAAGAATACATGGTTGCCACAGTGGTGGTGAGCCTACTGACCTGTGGAACAAGACAAACTGGAAGTAATGTTCGCCATCCTCCTTAAAGTGAGCAGCACTCTGTCAACTGTGTTGTCTGATTATAAAATCCAAATATTGGATGATTCACTCAGTCATTTACATGCCTCTCGCTAACACTGTTAGATTATGAGCACTGGCAGAGAGCAGCAGTTGGTGGGTGGGGGTGACATGTCACATGACAAGAGGACATGGGATGCTCTAAATCACACAGAGCAAGATAGCTCAGCAAAAGGGTGGTGACTCACCTTCATATTGCCTACTGGACATCATTTTTTGTTTTGTTTTTGTACCTGTGTGTGAGGTAAAAATTGCTTTCTGATTGCAATGATGACAAATGTTAGATGACTTAATTAAATAAGTGCATATTGCTAATGGTTGTTTATTCTGGTAAATTGCGAGAATGAATCATCAAAGACCATGTTGTTTCATAAGGAACAATGTCATTATCACACTTAATGAATTAGATTTTACTTTCAAGAATACTTACCCTTTACATGTGGAAGTTTTTAGATTAGTCTAGGCAGCGTCAGTTAAATAATTACACATACAGTAGAAACCAGAAGCTAATTTGTTTCCCCATGTTACCCTGGTGGTAATCAGTTGGTCACTTTTCAGCTGTGTAGCAGGTGTTGTCCTTTGCCTTGTGAGATAGACTGTAAATCCAAAGCAGGAGAGCGAGGCTTACACACATACAGTATTTAAACTCTAAAAAGCTTTCTACTTTTCTTTCTGGTCAGTTTGAGAGATTTTCAGGATCGACAACCTGTGTCACTTGACAAGCAATTACCAATACAGCCCTTGTTTAAGGACACCTGCTTCAAATCTTCTGTCAGTCCCTAAAGTTTTGATTTCTCAGATTTTGAAACTCAACTTCTGGATTTTAGTTTCAGAAATAGTGGCTTTACTCATTCAGATGGCTCTTTTATTAGAAACTGTCTGAGTCATATGCTCATGAATTATTTTTGTCACCTCTTGATTGACAGACCTTCCTTTTCCATAATGTAGAGTGGCTTTTACAGATCTGTTCAAATCGGTCCTGGGCTGCATGGCTGCTCTAATGCACTTTAAAGCACAGCCATTTAATTTATAGCTGAGATGAAATTATGTCATCATTTATGTAGTGTGCGGAAAGGTGAAATGAAGGCTGGGAAAGATGAGGGAATGTGCCCAACTTAATGTGCTTGCACTGATTAATTTAAAGATATTTATTTGAGTTTAGTGTGTAAAGTACATATTCTATTAGTGGAAATAAATTAAATGGAAACATTTGCTAATTTACAGTAATTGTTTCTGTACAAGATAAAAATCCTGTAAAAGACCCACTATAAGAGTAAGATGACCCCCTACCTGGGACAAGAAGCCTCCAAGTGTAAACTTGTCCCATCTGTCATCAGATTTTTACACAGTGTATACAAATCCTTTTTATTTCTATTGAATTTTTTGAAAAGTGTTTTAAATATTAAATTTAAAAGTATGCAACTTATGAATTAAGTTTACTTAAGATAAAAAAACATAAAGCTGAAGAATGTCTTGTAACTTTATGTGTGTTAAAATATTTATATATCAGCATAATATGCAGAGAGAACTACAAGTAAGACATTAATTTTTGTAAACAATGAGTCTCTGTGCCGCTATGAAAATTGTTTAGAAAAAATTGTTTGTTTAGAGCGACCCACTTAGACCACCCCAACAATGTTACTCAACTTATGGCATGAGTTGGGGGCGGGACAATCTGACTGTTTGAACAACTGCAGATGAAGAGTGTATTCAGAAAGCTGTTTTGAAAACATTGTTTATTTTTGCAATTCCGTTTGGTGCCGCTAGTGTCACAGAAATTAAATACTTCAGCTTATTCCTTAAAATGAATTGTTTATGTCATTTTACTGGATCAATATAGTGGGTCAACCCCATTATTTAAATAACAATAATAAAATTGTATTTATATAACAATAATAACAACTAAAACATTCCCTCATTTCTGACATTTTACCCCAACTTTACCTTTCCACTTCAAAATAAAAAATCATATATTTCCAACCTCCAATTTAAGTGAATGACTGTGCCTCAATTGTAATTGTAAATTATGTGATATAAATACTCATATTCAATGTGATATAAATTCACAGATCTTTTTTGACAAAATTTGATCAACTAACTGAAATATTCAGAAATCTCACAAATGTTAATCTTCAGATTAAATGCCAAAATTAAAAAGTACATAACCATTCAAAAATGTGTTGAAATGTGATATAGTGCTTTCTATGATTAAGAGACAAATTAAAGGTGGGGGGGTCATCTTATCCCAGGGGGCGTTCTGCTCCAATACACATTGCTTGGCAATTAAAAATTTGTGAATGTGAATGTGAATGTGAATGTGAACAGCAATGCGACACAAGACACAAATTTTCAGGACTGGATTGACATCAAAGTAAATTAGCATTAAGGTTTAAGAGCACAGCACCTCAGAAAAATAAACATACACAACCTATAAAAACGAGATGCTGGGTCAGTCATACAAGTATTTGGATGCCGTATGTTTAATGGTATCAGTATGGTAAGAGAATTTTTATTCATGCTGATTTCAGCGGGGAGTCCCCAACTCATCTTTCTCATCTCTGAAAGAGCAGCAGATCTAAGAATGAGTCTCCTACAATTTTTAAGCTCCTCAGAGACAGGCGGCAGGCAGTTGTTGCCATGGTAGCTGGTCACCTGATTGTGTCTTTGCCAATAGGGATTCCCCATTTATAACCTACTGTGTTGCTGGAATCCTTATCAGGGTGTGTGTGTGTGTGTGTGTGTGTGTGTGTGTGTGTTTGTTTGTTGGTAAGGGGGGTATTCAGCTTCCTCCCATGATACCCTGAGGAGGGGGATGAGTCAGGAGTGAGTCAGAGAGAGCCCTAGTCCCCCTCCCTGTCCAAACACACACACGCACGCACGCGCACGCACGTACACACACACACACACACACACACACACAATCACACTCTGACATACTTAAATGGAGGAACTTCGTGATGAAGAGCAGATACTCAATCTAGATTGATCAACCTGAAGACTTACAATATATGACATAATAATTTATGACATATAATACCCTTGACTAATTTAATACGATCTAATTTAATCTAATCTGATATAATACAATTACAAATTTTATGTATGTTGAAGAGACCAAAAATATTATTTTGGTTATAAGAGGCCCACACCTTATATCCGTTCATACTTGGTAAATTGGTTCAATTTGTCATTGATTTGTTATTGCTTGCATAACATAAAATAAATATGTTAATTAGTTACTTATTTGAGCAATGTGCCACTGAGAGAATAGGCTTATATTTAAACGGCAGAATAATTAATAAATATTGTTGAATAATTAATGTCTCACAATCACTTATGCTCATCTCTAAATTATTCTCTGAAATCAGCATGCATTCTCTGAAACCCCTACATGGTCTACAAATCTATTAACATTTAAAGCTTTTTCTGTGGTGTCTGTGTCTCTTTTATCCTTATTTGTGTGGCTTGTTGTGCCACTGCTGTGACCCATTTTTGGTCTGTAATGGCTGTTCACATAGTTCTGCTACTGTCATCTTACTATTGGCTCTATGAGTCTCTATCCATCTGGTCCTTTAGATATGAGTCAATGACAACTAAGGATGTCTGAGATGATGAAAAGAAGAAACTTTTCAAAAATGTACAAAATTCATGTGCCAAGTTCTTAGAAATGTGATATTTGTAGTCATATTGGTCTCGTATATATTTTTTTAAAACATTTATGCCATTTTCAACAAAAATACTTTAAAAATGTCAGTTGGTGTAACCATTATTACATGTAAAAAGTAATACAATATTTTCCTTGCACCATAAACACACTTGTGTGTACACTGTATCTGTGTATGTATCTTAATCATTAATTTCCTAAATGTTTTAAAACATATTTTCCCAAGTCAAAATATTTTTTTAGGTTTTTGAATCATGAAATCATGACATTTTCTTGGGTTACTCCATTTGACCTGAACTGAACTTATGTTTAAAACAATGACCTTGACACACAGACATGATGGTCTACAAAGGTTTATGATTTTCTTGTCACATGTCAATAAAATGGTAGGTGGACAAAAAAATTATATATTAAGTTATCATTAGGTTTTGGAGTAGGTGTGGGATTAGTGGCTGTAAAATATATATAAAGCCCATTTTAGTGCTGTCAGTATTTGCCTCCTTTGTCATACATCTAAGCATGCACACATGTTGAGACATACAGTGCTTCATCCTATAGAGCAGCTTATGAGCTTCCTTAGTGGCATGTAAATGTTATAACAGACTCCAGGATGATTTGATAACCCATAAAGCAAACATGGACCAATAAAAAAAGTATTCAATATTCCATAATGCACACCCAGATGAAAATTCTATGTTGCACTTTCATATCTCAGGAGACCTAATGGAGTTGCTTGTTGTGTAGCATTTAAGTGTCAATTAAGTCTCTTATGTTAATTTTAAAATTCCTTTGGATAAATAAAATACAATCTAATGAGCCAATTGTTCACATACAGTAACAGTATAGAGCTATAAATATATGGATGTGGATAGAATAGATTTCTATTTGGTTTTGCAGGAGATTTCAGTAAATGTCTCAATTTGCTATCCATTTAATCTCAGTCATTACCCTTACTTAATGGAATTTGAGCAAGTTTTTCCAAGCAATTTAATTTCTTTCATTCAAATTAAATTAGTTTCATTCAGCCAAAATAATTTAGTTGGCTTAGGTCAAATCATTGTTCTATAGTAGATTTAACTTAACTTTATTAGGTTTGTCAAACTAAATTTACTAATGTTTAATGAATTAACTTTCTTATGTTGGTCCAGCTTAATTCATTTTATATGTATATGCCAGGTGAGCAAGTGTACAGACAGTGAAACTGTCAATTTGATTGCAACTGCTTATAGTATATAGTAAAGCAGCACTTGAATCAACCTTCACTTGAAAGTGAAAGTCCACCCTCAACCTGACCAGAGGCTATTTAGTAGGATGGGCCATTCCACACGAAATTGGAATGCCCAACGGTCAATGGATGTAGAAAGTAAGTCCTGCTTTTCACCTTTTAGATACAGACATCGTCTGTCAATAAACTGGAGAATGTGCATGCGCATTAGCTATAAAAGACGGAATATTTGTGTTGTAATCTGAGGTAAAGAAGCACAATTTATGATACCAGTGTTGTCAGATTGTACTGCTGATTTGAAATATGTTCTTTGATCATAATCTTTAACAACCAATTTGAAGATTTCGGTCTTCCCACAATCCCCACTCAAGTAGATAGGATCTGCACTTTCATGACTGGAGTAAGCTTCCCAGCAGCATTCCTAAAATTTCCGCCAGTAGACTGATGTCTTAGAAAGACTTTACCTAAGCACAAGTGTCATTCTTAACAGCAATTGTAATCCCCAAAACGCCAGCCCAACGGATGCTCTTTTTAAATACCAATATAACAGAATATTAAATATGATCAAATCTCCTCCTATTCTCATCTTGCTCAAAAATGCAGAAAATAACACTTAATTTCAACATTTGTTCACCCAATCCAGTTCCATGCAAAGTATGTTGGGAAATGGAAATCCCTTGCCAAGTTTGATCAATGCTACAAAAGTATTCAAACTCAAATGGATTAAGTAAACTTACATTTTACAAATGTTATTGGATAGAAGACAATGAAATCAAGTTGTGGCAAAATGTTCTATAATTGGGTTGCTTTAGTTCGTTTTAATTAAGTTAACAAAACAACCTGCAAAATTGTTTTTGAGAGAATGAGATCGTTGTGACTTTTATTTCTTTGAGCAACATAAAAATAATTAAAAAAGTATAGTGAATGTTTGTTTGATTGTTTGTTTTTAAAGCCATGCCAGCTTCATTGCAAAATTCAGTTAAATATAAAAACAGGTCTGAAGAGATTTTGATGTTATGTAATAAATGTAAAAAAATGCTTTTTCAAAGACATATGAGACTGCACCCTCCATTATAGCAACTGTTCTGCCAACTGATTACAATCCAACATGATGTAACCAAATTGAAAAGTAATAAAGATGTGGTTGATGAGGCTAGTCTTGAGTTTGAAAAGAACAGCTAAAAGCAACGCTGATTGCATTTGTGCTGCCCTAGCTTGAGGATTTGGAGAGCTGGCATTACCTCAACTCATCTCGAACTAGTGAGTCACTCCCAGCTCCTCATCTGTTATAAAACACCACACACACTTCATCCTGCTCTGGGACAAATGGATTAATGCAGGGAAAACTAGAGATAACTGCTTAGCTACTGCACAGGCCCAGGTGGATTTCCTCGCCCACTCTCACTTTCACCTCACTATTTCCTTCCTCTGTTTCCAACCATCAGATAAGTTTAATGGACTCTATTTCCAATGCAATTAGCTATTTATCTCCCTTTAGTCCATTAGGTTGGCTGCAAATTGGCTATGGTGTGTGTATATATATATATATATTATACTGTAAAAATTATACTGTAGACGGTCAAGTTGGTCTACAATAAGCGCTATTTACAACGTTATCAGTGTAGCGTGCTGAGTGAGTCAGTGAATGGGATACTGACGGGAAGATGGGTTCCCTCATTGTCATGGAGTTTTTTTCCCTCTCTATTTTGGAAAATTACACGTCTGAAACCACAGCTGGTTGTGAACCTTGGCCAGTGTTGCATAACCGGAGTTTGCGTCATCAGGTGGAGGCTAACTTTTTTTTATGCCTGCTGCTGTTAGCCAGCATGTCAGGGGATGTGGGCGTTTATACCAGAGGTCTATCTTTCTTCCTTTTCATCATCTTTTAACCTATTTTTAGCTTTTATTTCCTAAAACTATGTCATTGTACTCAGTCAGTGTCACGAAAGTGAAAATGCCACCTGGATTCCGAAACCAACACTCAACAAACGAATCAGGCTTTAAACCTGAGGTTTCAGTGTAGTTGACACATAATAACTTTGTTTCTAACAGCAAAAATATTTTAAGTTAAAATGAATAAGGGAAAGTGTATATCTTGTATACACTGTATGTAAATATATAGTGTACTGCATATCTATATGTCCTGAAACTGCACTGCAAAAACATCTCAAAACAGTTTGTTTGTCTTGTTTTGCAGTAAAAATACCTAAACATCCTTAAAATAAGATAAATGTACTCTTTTAATGTAAAAAACCAATGTGTTTTATTTTTCTAACCACATAGTTTTAAGCATAAATAAAAAAATATTTTTTTTAAAAAAAATTCAAATTTGCCAATGGGTAAAAAATATTAATTTAATTTAAGATAAAGTTATCTAATTTTAAGCATATCTTGATATTAATACTGCAAAACAAGACACAATACTCACAAAAATATTAAACCCCAAATAGTTTTTCACCATTTATAATCTAGTCCACTTAAAATGATCTTGAAGGATGACAAATGAATATTTAAGTACAAATATCTCTATAGAATATAGCATCAACACAGTACATGTCAACCTCCCTAACTGAAAGGTCCCAACCTAGTGAAGAAAATTCTGCAATGGGAAATCAAGTGACCGTTGAAAGAACTTTGTCTTCATTTTAAGATGCAGTGTTGCGGATCAGTGGGGGCCTGTCTTGTTTAGGACCGAATCTCATAATAGGGGAGGCAAGACACCTGTTTTACCCTCCCTGCAGACACACAAGCCCTTCTGGAAGTTTCCGTGCGTGGGCCGTGTTCCACTTCCCCTTCCTGTGCTATGCCAGAGGCAGTGGGCATGCTATTCCCCCTTGTCCTTGTCTGTCAGCTGCAAGAATGAGTCACTGAGCAACGGACAGCAGAATGGGTCGCCTCTGCCCACTGAACACTCCTCTCTGCCAGTGCACACAGATGGGCCCGCTGATGGAGCTGCAGAGACAGGGATTTTGTGTGTGTCCCTGTCCGCCTACTCACATATCTGTTGATGATCTATGCCCACATCTTATAGGAACATGAGTGGTGTGTTTTTAAGGTGCCATGTCAAGTTTAAAGTAGTTCAACTTTAAAAAACCTTGAGTCTCAACCTTCCATATTAGAATTAGAATTTTCAATTATAATTAGCCCTTATTGGCCAAGTAAGTTTTACTTACACTGATGTAATTATATAGAAGGAATATGACTTGGTGGGTTGCTCCCAAGGTCACAATAAATATGCCAGTGATATTCGAATACAATTGAATGCATAGTCATTTACAACAAGCACATTGTGTATGTAATGCACTTATCAGTAATTGTGTTGCAGTGTACGGATTGATTTTTACTCTTTTGCAACAGCATCAATAAAGCAATGCAAAACATAGTACACAGCCTCTCACATAGGCCTGGTCAACCTGAAAGCAGTACACTATGATACAAAAGATAAACAAAGGGACAACTGCAGATCTTCAAAGGCCCACTTGTAACTAGAAAATGTTTATCTCAAAGTAAGCCAATATATCTCTTCTCTCACTCTCTCTCTCCCTTGGACTTCCTTCCTACATCCTGAGGGAGGAAAACAAAGAGTGAAAATATATTAATAATTTACGTATGCCCACATCCACAAGGAGTGACCATCCCTGCTGGTCCCCATACCTCATTTCCACAGGCCACCATTACAGTCCCTCTTTTTCGCCCATTTCCAAACAAGTCCACTGCTCAGCTGGAGCCCAGCATGACATATCTACCTTTGGCAGGACTTTTTCACTTCCTCTTGGTGTACAGCCATGCAGAGTACAATTTCATAAGCCAATATTCTCCTCAGCACACTTACAGAACATATAATAATGACAAACAAAGCCTCAAGGTATGCCTTAAAGAAATACTCAGGGTTCAATACAAGTTAAGCTCAATCAACGGCATTTGTGGCTTAATGTTGATTACCACAAAAAAATAAAATATTTCGATTCACCCCGACATTTCTTTAAAAAAGCTAAAATCAACACTGTAAAAATGTCTGAAATTTTAATGGTAAAAGACTGTAAAAATGCTACACAAATTAACCTTTAATCGATTAACGAATAAAATTATATAAAACTGTAAAATATACGGTAAACATTTTGTATAGGCTATATATATATATATGTCATAATTGCATTTGTTTCCATTATAAATCATTTGAAACTTTGTAACAAGATCCAGCTTGACTGTTAATGTCAGAAATCAGCCAGGTGTGCTCACATGTAGCGATGTTGGCAAACAGTTGTGGTGTGGATCTATTTCCACCAACAGTCAGTCGTACGCCGCAAAGGCGTGCCTTCTGGATTGAGTTGATCTCTGAGACATGCTATCTTCAGTCACCTTCTCATCTGTCAGCTCTCCTATTTGTCATTAGCTAAACAGTAAAGGGGTAGTTCACCCAAAAATGTATATTCTGTCATCATATACTCACCCTTATGTTGTTCCAAATCCTAAACATTCAGCTAAACATCTCCTTTTGTGTTCCATGTATAAAAAGTCATATGAGTTTGGAGTTACATGAGGGTGAGTATATGATGACAGAATTTTCATTTTTGGTTGAACTATCCCTTTAAGATTTGAAGGTGCTGCCTGTTGATAACTGTCTTGATGGCCTGTGTTTGCCGTTCACTGTTTGTGTTTGATAATTACACTCTGAGAATTACACCAACGCATTGCCGTCTGGTAACTACAGTAGCCCAATCCACACCACTGTCGCAGAGAGCTTTGCTTTATTCAGACAATATCACAGTGAAAGACACATCTACCTGAAAGAGATAACGATCGTTGCTGTAGGAAATTATTCACTCACTCATACATTTTCCTCTTTGAGATAAGATATTTAAAGGTGGCTTACACAACCTCGGCAGCTATTGAACATCCAAAAAAAAATCTAGAATTAGAATATGGTTTTACAATGCACTCTGCTCTAATTTTTTACGCAACAGGATGCTAAGTTTTTTTTTTTTTTATTATTAAAAAAACTGATTACTTTTTCATAAAGTTTTGGCCTGGGCTGATTAAAGAACCTTTAAAGCCTTCTAAGCTTTATAAAGAATGTGTTCAACCGGTGATGCAACCAAATGAAGACTGAATGACCTGCTTTAGACTCACAGAGGGAGGGGGGTTCTGAGTTGTGCTTTTACAGCCCTCATATACATTCACAAGGGACAAGTAAAGAGGTCGGCCACATTTCCAGTCATCTGACACATTATTATTATTATAGCATCTCTGCTTTAACAGAGAACACAATCATATAGTTCTGGGTGACACAAATAGGATGGATTCTGATGTAAATTCATTGTTGCCTCGGATAACAAATTATGTAAAAATCAAAGTATGCATTACTAGCTCAGTTCCCCTCAGTTTCTATTGGTCTAATGCAGGGGCTATCAGCTTTTTATGAACCAGGGGCCCCTCATCATACTATCTGCCAAAACCCAAGGCATTAATATTCTTAAAATTCTCAGTAACATTCTGTATTTGTAACACATTTATAGATACATTTTGAAACATATAATAATTCATAAATATAATTCATAAATATCAGTTAACTGACACTCTGCAGCAAGGGCATAGGTTTGGTTTGAAAGTTAGGAGGAACATATAGCATGAAAAATATTTAAGTTGGTATTAAGAAAATGCAAGAAAGTCAGTCTGGTAATATAGGCAAAATAGCATTATTACCTCATAAAACAAGTCAAATTCTTATTTCTCTGCCCCACAATTTTAAATATTAGCCTTTTTAAAAATATATATTTCTAAAGAATAAACAAATTAAGAACTGACAACTGCACAGATAGGAGGGAAAATGTGATATGTGATAAACTTGGATACTGTGCAGCAATATGCAATGCAATAAACCTAGATTAACAGGTAAAAATAAGGAATTAAAAAAAAGAGAAAATACTATCCAAGGGACATAAAGTGACATGCTGTAAAATTTATTATCCAGCATTAAACAAATGGAAATCTAAAAAAGGCTAGGATAAATTAACAATTTACATGTGCAAAATGACATCACAATTTGAAGAAATTGTAGGGAGAATGGAGCACTGACATTTTTACCCACTTTCTGCTTGTTTATTTACATTTTTATCTGTAAAAATATGCCTCCTTAACAAAGTAGGCTTTAGGCTTATCATACAACTACTCATGACTAATGTTATTGACAAAATATTATTTTTCAATCTATTCTGATCTTTTCTCTAATGTGCAAAATAAAACATTTATTTGGAGTTGTACAATCATCTTAAAATCCTGCACTTCTGTCACAATCATTCACATTTTAAGGTGTCTTCCTCAAAAAAGCGAATCCTCCAATGGGCTGTATACAAAACTCATTACAATTTTTATTTAGACAGGAAACATTTGGACACGAAAATGATACTTTTTTAAATCTATTCATTTTAAGGATAGTTCGTAAAATACCAATGTAAACTGCCAGTGTAGTCTACAGAAAATGTAAAAAAAATATATATATATTACAATCGATTATGATTGGTGCATCCTCCACAGTGCTGAGAAAAGTAACAGCAGACAACGCCATTTATACACGTATGTAAAAATGAATATACTAGCTTAAAATAAATATTATAAATGATTGTTTGCTATCTTTACATAGGCTGTTTTTCCCAGCATGCACTTTTCCAAGGATTCACTGTTAACAAGTTTATTAACACAAACTGTATTGTTGATTTTGTTGTTATGTTTAGTAAGTTCTTGTTTTGCGAAGTCTGAAGTTAATTTTCTACTCAAAATTGGTTCATAATCAAAAAAGTATCTGTTGATTGTTACCGTCATTGTGGTTATTAAACCAAGTGTTGAGGTCAGCACGCGCAGCTCTATGTGTTGGTTCTGTAGCCAGATTTGCAAGGTGATGTTCTTCAGCAGACTACATAGCATGCATTAAGCTTCCCTATGGAAGGCTTCCATATGGCAGGTGGTACACTAATAAACAAGTTTATAAGGAAAGTTCAAGTAAAAGAAAGTTTAAGTAAAAATTAAGTAAATCGTACTAGTAAATCCCCCCCCCCAGTGTAAAGTAAAGTGCTTTTGCTTTGCTATATGTGAAACCAAACAATTTCCCCTGAATGGCGAGTCTTATTTTGGACTGATCACCTACACAACTAAAAGCAGGTGGCTGAGCTCATCTAAGCCATAAACCACGAGAGCACGCTGAATCCTCCACCCACTCAAGACTAGAATCCACAGATTTGCCCATCTGACCCAGCAAATGAGAGAAACCTGTCTACCCAAAGCATTCCTGAGACTTGTGATAAGTAGTAAGCTTTTTAAAAAAAATCTTTGCACCTAACCCTTAGACATTTCAATTGTGAAAAAAATAAAACACATGCAACATCTCTTGCACAAGGCTTGATGCGTGCCATGTTTCTTTGACTGTGATTTTTCTGTTTATTGTTTCCATTATAATTTATTCAATTTGAGTGAACTAAATTGATAAGATACATTAGACAGTTTTAAATATAATATTTTATTTAGTATTTTACATTAATGACTATTTTCAAACAACATAAATAATAATAGATTACAACAAACATTTGGGAAAAAGTCAATTTTATGCTGTAACCATGTCTAGGTTACTGTCGTAACCTCCGTTCCCTGATGGAGGGAACGAGATGTTGTGTCGAGTGACACGACACTAGGGGACTTTCTTGAAGGCCTCGGTTACCTCTGAAATTGAGAAAAGGCCAATGAGAATTTGACAGACAGAATTTGCATGTCCCTCCCCTGGACATACGAGTATAAAGGGAGGGAATCAAGCATCTGTTCATTCAGGTTTTGCACTGTGGAGCCGAGAATAAGATTCGGCCATTGCAGTGGCTTGGTTCAGCGTCGTGGCCAGGGGGGACACAACGTCTCATTCCCTCCATCAGATGGAGTCCACTCAACGCTTGTCGAGTGAAGCGACACTAGGGGTCCCTATTCAATCACGCCATGTGCTGAACTGTGTACATGTGCTGTTGACGCAGGTGCGGGAAGGCAGTTGCGTGCCAAGCAACAGGCTGTGTCAGGCTGCACAAAGCCTTTCCCAACACCCCATAAAAATCGTCATAAACTTTTTAGGTTCCCGGCATCCCGTGGTGGGGGGAACAAACGACATGCCAAGCATGGGGGCAGGCCGTGCCAGCCACGCCTTTTTCTCTCTCTATGTATCTTGCATAGAGTAAAAGCGGATGGGGCCATCTTAACCTATTACACGCATCGGGGAAGGTGTTATTTTCCAACTCTTATTCTTTCAGGGGGAAAAGACCCCGCAGACAACTGCTCAGGCTGGGAGGAGTTAAAGAGTGGCGATCACATCACATGGGTTTTCAGGCCACACATGGAAATGGCACGGTGGTAGATCCTACCTGCTGAGAGGGAGGAGTTGCTACAAAGATTGTGTCTGGGGGGCAGCGGGGACTGCCCAAGGGAGATGTGGGTCTGCCAGTAAGGGGACTGAACCGCGGAAAATACACTCAGGGGGATTAACCCACATAGGCCCATCACGTGGAGCACCTATTCCAGTACAGAGTAATTTTTAGTACCAGTAGTGGGTCTGGTCAGGGAATTCCTCAGCTGAATTTGTGGACCAGAGGGCTAGGGAGGAAGAACGTCCAGTGAGCGCAAATCTAGTTTACTCTCCTGGGGGAAAAAAGCACACGTGATCACCTCAGTGGAGGGGAAAGACGCTATGTGCAAGTGAAACACCCGGTCAGACGTTCAGCATTCCCGAGTTCTACGTGTTCAGACCTGAGAGAACACGGGACAAGACCAACTCAACCCTGAGATAGTAAAATCTCGCAAAGGTATTGGGTGTTGCCCAGCCCGCTGCTCTGCAGATATCTGCTAGGGAGGTGCCATTGGCCATTACCCACGAGGATGCTACACTTCTTGTCGAATGTGCTCAAACCTGCAAAGGGCCGGGCACAGCCTGTGTGTGATAGGCCAAAGCGATGGCGTCAATGACAACTCTGTTTGCCTCTGTTTGGAGACAGCATTCCCTTTCCGCTGTCCACCAAAGCAGACAAAAAGCTTCTCAGAACATCTAAAGCTCTGCATGTGGTCCACATAGGTACGCAAAGCACATAGCGGACACAGCACCGAAAAGGCTGGGTCTGCCTCCTCCTGGGGCAGCGCTTGCAGGTTCACTACCTGGTCCCTGAAGGGGGTCATAGGAACCTTGGGCATGTAGCCCGGTGGCGGTCTTAGGATGACATGGGTGTCTGCCGGACCTAACTCCAGGCAAGTGTTGCTGACAGAGAATGCTTGCAGGTCACCAACCCTCTTCATGGAAGCGAGCGTGATTAGGAGGGCCGTCTTCAAGGAGAGGGCTTTGAGCTCGACTGAATCTAGTGGCTCGAAGGGGAGTCTCTGAAGGCCTGAAAGGACCATGGAGAGATCCGATGACGGGAACAGGCATGGCCTGGGAGGGTTCAGCCTCCGGGCACCCCTAAGGAACCTGATAATCAGATTGTGCTTCCCAAGGGACTCACCGTCCACTGCGTTGTGGTGAGCCGATATGGCAGCTACATAAAACTTCATGGTGGAGGGGGACAGCCTCCCCTCCAGCCTCTCCTGCAGAAATGATAGCACTGACCCGACTGCACATCTCTGCGGGTCTTCAGATCGGGAAGAACAACAATTCGTGGACAAGTGCCACTTCATGGTGTAAAGTTGCCTGGTAGAGGGAGCTCTGGCTTGGTTGGTCGTGTCTACGACAGCAGGTGGTAGGCCACTTAGATCTTCCGCATCCCTTCCAGGGGCCAGACATGGAGGTTCCAGAGGTCTGGGCGCAGATGCAAGAGGGTGCCCCATCCCTCTTGCATCCGCGCCCAGACCTATGGAACCTTCTGAGAAAGGTGGTCCTTCCTCAGGGGAATTTGCCATGTAGGGGCTATCGCGAGGAGCGTGAGATCTGAGAACCAAGTCCGAGTTGGCCAATAGGGGGCCAACAGAATGACTTGTTCCTCGTCCTCCCTGACCTTGCACAACACCTGTGCATGTAGGCTCACTGGGGGAAATGCGTACTTGTGCAGCCCCCGGGGCCAGCTGTGTGCCAGTGAGTCTGTCCCAAGGGGAGCCTCTGCTAGGGAGTACCAGAGCGGGCAGTGGGAGGTCTCTTGGGAAGCCGCCTGGCATTTGGAAGCCGCAGGGGGACGCCCTCGGCGAGCAGACGGATCACGGGCCGCAAAGGATCAGCGGCAGGGCATGATATGGGCTCCGTCTGCTTCTTCACCGCCAAGAAATGTTGGGTGATAGTGTTGCCAAATAGGCCAAGCTGGTAGATAGGGGCGTTGAGAAAACGAGCTTTGTTTACTTCCCGCAGCTCGACCAGGTTCAGCCATAAGTGGTGTTCCTGGACCACAAGAGTGGCCATCGTCTGCCCGAATGTCCGCGATGTGACCTTCATGGCCCGGATGGCGAGGTCGGTCGCCGAGTGCAGTTCCTACAGCACGTTGGGGTCAGGACTATCCAAGTGCATATCTTTGAGTGCCTTGGCCTGATGAACCAGCAGGAGGGCCATGGCATACAGGGTGGAGGCGGCCTGTCCGGTGGCACAGTGAGAACATGAACCATCCACAAATGCCACCTCAGTGGATGCATGATTCTCTCCCTTTAAACTTGTATGTCCAGGGGAGGGACATGCAAATTCTGTCTGCCAAATTCTCATTGCCCTTTTCTCAAGTTCAGGGGTAAACGAGGCCTTCCAGAAAGTCCCCTAGTGTCGCTTCACTCGACACAACGTCGAAGTAAGCGACAGACGGGGAACTAGAGACTATTGTTTCACCTAATAATCGATTGGATGATGCATCATCTTAAATATGCTACACTCAAATCAATATGTTACAATTTATCAGTAAATGCACATGTTCTTAAAGGAATAGTTCACCTAAATATGACTCATTTACTTGCCCTCATGTTGTTCCGAACTTGTATGAGTTCCTCTGAATGGACAAAAAAGATGTTTGGTAGAATGTTAGCATCAGACTCCATTCAATTTCAATTAATTGAAAAAGGATACAGTAAAATTGAAAGGTGACTGAGAATGTCATTTCCTAACATTCTGCCTAACATCTTCTTTTTTGAATAAATCTGGGTGCGTTTGGGTGAGTAAATGATCCATCCATCCATCTTCAACCGCTTATCCGAAGTCGGGTCGCGGGGGAAGCAGTTCCAGCAGGGGGCCCCAAACTTCCCTATCCCGAGCCACATTAACCAGCTCTGACTGGGGGACCCCGAGGCGTTCCCAGGCCAGTGTGGAGATGTAATCTCTCCACCTAGTCCTGGGTCTTCCCCGAGGCCTCCTCCCAGCTGGACGTGCCTGAAACACCTCCCTAGGGAGGCGCCCAGGGGGCATCCTTACCAGATACCCAAACCACCTCAACTGACTCCTTTCCACGCAAAGGAGCAGCGGCTCTACTCCGAGTTCCTCACGGATGACTGAGCTCCTCACCCTATCTCTAAGGGAGAAGCCCGCCACCCTTCTGAGGAAGCCCATTTCGGCCGCTTGTACTCGCGACCTAGTTCTTTCGGTCATGACCCAACCTTCATGACCATAGGTGAGGGTAGGAACAAAAATTGACCGGTAGATCGAGAGCTTTGCCTTCCGGCTCAGCTCTCTCTTCGTGACAACGGTGCGATAGAGCGAGTGCAATACCGCCCCCGCTGCCCCGATTCTCCGGCCAACCTCTCGCTCCATTGTCCCCTCACTCGTGAACAAGACCCCGAGGTACTTGAACTCCTTCACTTGGGGCAATACCTCCTTCCCTACCCGGAGTACGCACTCCATCGGTTTCCTGCTGAGAACCATGGCCTCAGATTTAGAGGTGCTAATCCTCATCCCAGCCGCTTCACACTCAACTGCCAAGCAGTCCAGTGAGAGCTGAAGGTCACGGACCGATGATGACATGAAGACCACATCATCTGGGGATCTCATCGCTGCTTTTTGCAGATGAGTAAATGATGACAAAGTTTAATTTTTAAAGTTAATTATCCCTTTGGAGGATAATCTTCCGCAACTCATTTCTTGAGGTGGTTATATATCAAGAAAGTCCTTCAATCATAGAGAAGGTGACGCATCACTGCAAAAAGCAAAGCAGACAAATGTGAGGATTCAGTAGATCTGAGGCCGAATAGAGAGGTGCTTGGAGAAAAAATAGAGGTCAGTTCCACTACTCGCAGTCTCCAGGCCACAACCCCAGCAACCTGACACAAACACAGGTCATTAATGTCCCATTTCGGTTTTTGAGCATCAGCAGCCATACTGTGGGATTACAGCTCAGATGTTGATATTGGGTTTACAGGCAAGGCTGACATACCAAGAGCACTGAGGGGAGCCTGAGCCGCTAGAGGTGTTTTGGCATGGAGCGAATGGTCTGGTGGGGGCAGACAGTGAGAACTCTTGTTAGAGACAGCTGGAACGAGTGGGGTGAGGTGCTTAACAGTGGAGAGTTCTCAGGCAAGCAGGCGTATGGAGGATGGGTGGGAGAGGAACCTAGAGCAGGTGAACTTCAGGTGATGCAGGGGATTAAGAGATTCTTACTGAATGAAAATAAATCCAGGTGACATTTCACTCTAAAATAAAACCCAAAAAACTAGAAATTATATTTTGAATGAAGCCTATTTTAGGACCATTAAGATTATTTTTTAATTGTGAAAATGTAATGACAATATAAGAACATTTCTCCCCAACTTCTCATTCAAATATTGCATTCAGATTTTTTATTTTTTGGCTTTGTTTTTGTTTAGTTTAGTTTTATTTTATTTTATTTACTCTTGTTATTATTTTCCATCATTCTCATATGTGATTCACCTTAGGGTCTTACTACTGTAATACAGTCGTTTTATAGCATTACAGTAAAAAATTACTTCAATAAATGTAATCAGCATTAATTAAACGCAGTAATACAACAAAGTACAGTGCTACCATAACGTGTAAAACTTAACAATTTAAATAATACAGTATCTTAATTGTTCATAATTTTTTTCTTTTGATTTGGAAACAAGTTATTTTGATTCCTGGACAGGTTGTATTCTTGACAGGTTTCGTGATGATCCTATGACCCTTTACCCATGCAAGTTACAAGTAGATTTGATGAGGTCGATTTGCTACAGAGTGCAATGGATTGTAAAAATATACATTATCTGAAGTCACAAAATGTCATTTATTGAAGCAAAAAAGTTATCTATTACCAACTGGGCCAGTGTGAAAAAGTATTTGTGTACTTTTACAGTACCAGTATGTTACTAAATCCACAAATTTATGAAACTCTATTCTTAATGGGTTCAACTGGACTAGAAACACCCAGGCCTGATTACTGCCAGTAGCACATTATGCCAAGGTCGAAAGAAATGATGAGCAAAAAGGTGATTGAAATACATCAGTCTTGAAAGGGTTACAAAGCTATTTCAAAGGCTCTGAGACACCAAAGGACCACAGTTAGAGCCATTATCTCCAAATGGAGAAAACTTACACAATAGGCACAATAGTGAAACTTCCCAGAAGTGGCTGAGCTTCCAAAATTCCTCCAAGAGCACAGTGACAACTCATCCAGGAAGTCACAAAAAACAAGGACAACATCCAAGGAACTGCAGGCCTCTCTCACATAAATAAAGGTCATTATGGCTTGTCTGAATTTTTCTAAAATGCACCTTGGTGATCCTCAAGTTTTTTGCTTCAATAAAAAAAAATATATATTTTTTTTTGAAAACTGTATATTGTTTTACTTCATTTGCCTTTGTTTTACAGTATGCTATATCTCATTGGAAGATCTAAAACTACTTAGAATGAAAAATACACAAAAATAGAAGAAATCAGGAAGGGGCAAATACTTTTTCACATCACTGTATGGTTTATTTCCTCGAATAGTGTAAACACCTGTCCAGCCCATCACAACAACATTGACTCAACCAATGGCATGAGTTGGGGATGAGACTATCTGTTTGTTTGATCAACAGGAGACAGGGTGCGTATTCAGAAAGCTGTTCACGAACAATGTTTATTTTTACAATTCAGTTTGGTGGTGCTAGTGGGGCAGAAATGACACACATCTGCTTTAACTAACTAGCTTTAACTGTAGATGTTAATATACTGCTGCATTTTCAAAGTGATGTATAATGTTATCACCAGGTTTTTAGTTTCATATTTTGTCAGCCAATGTGTGGGAATATCATATTCCGAATATGAGTAAGCATTATGTCTTGCCTCATCATCTTGGAATTTGGAATCAAAGTGGCTGCCTGTGTACAGACAGGATGTGCTCATTTAGTCTGATTTAGTGACCTCTGGACTCACATAGACCCTCAGCATCCCGACCAACCAGAGAACTCAAGCAGTGAATTAACCATAAAATGAAGAAAAGTCAAAATATTTTATACTTATTTAGAGATCTTCTTCAGGAAGTGCACAGTCTTAGGTCTTTACATGCAATTCTAATGTGGTTTTAATTCTACACTGTTCACATGAAGCAATGTGATTTTCCATTAATGTTAAGAGTCATTGAAGTTAATAAGCTTTGGGCAGAAACCTTTCAATAGCCTCATCATCCATTTATGATTTTTCATATTGAAAATTAAAAGCACCCTGCTGACATAGACATCAAGGAATTAAAGGTGATACCAAGAGCTCCTCAGAATCTCTTCTCTCTCTCATAGCAACCACAACTGCTTAGCAACTGTTAGTTGAGTGTGTTTGGCTGGTGTTTATGTCCAGCTTTGTTGTCATGCTGCTCTCATCTCCCTCCAGCAGTGAAACTCAGGCTGGACCCTGAAGATGAGCATCTTTCTAGTGACAGTGAGCTCTCTTTCCCCACGTGATGTTACAAGCATTTGTTCCTTTGCACATGTACATGTTAATCATTCGAATACTGTTTTTCGGGTGTATCATTGTTGATCTTGTCCTGTATTAAAGGAATAGTTCACTGAAAATGTTAAATTCTCTCATCATTTACTCACCCATATGCTAAAAAAACTCTTATGACTCTTATGTTTCTTCTGCAGAACACAAACAAAGATATTTTCATGGAGATGTGAATAAAGCACGAGGAGGTGCTAATGATCGCACCTGAGACTGCATATGACAAGATTTATAGTGAAAAAGGAGTTACATTTTGGTCTGTTCTCGCATAATACCGATCGAAACGCTCTCAGAATACCACATGAGTGGTGTGGATTACCTTAAATGGATAGTTCAAAGTGATAGTGTAAGTGAAATGGGAGATTAATAGTAAAAAAATGACTTAAATATTGATCTGTTTCTTAACCACACCTAACGTAACACTTTTGAAGATATGGATTTAACCACTGGGTCAAACACTTATGGATTACTTTTATGCAGCTTTTATCTGCTTTTTGAACCTTCAGATTTCTGGCCACCATGACAAAGCTGAGCAGGGACAGATTACTGACCGGGCCAATGGGGCCACCCCCCTGCTCAACACCACCACAAAGAAATTTGCTGTTTGGATTAAATAAGCAGACACTTAAGAGTCTATGATTGGATCAGTATTGCAGTGATTAATAAGTTTCAGCTGGCAAAAAATCTTTTAAACCTAACTGAGGAGCACATTATTGGCATGCATTAACCGAAGAAAAAAAATAAGGAGAATGTTGAAATCACTAGAATTGGGTTAAGAACTGTCCAATGCATTATTAAAACCTGAAATGATCTTGAATGATCATGATCGGAGATCACTAAAAACCTTGAAGTCACATCGTAAAAAAATCATCAGTAGAACTTATGTCTGTTTAAAAGTGAAATAAAGAGCATTTCCACATGCACAATGTGACAAGAACTTAAAGGATTGGGACTAAACAACTGTGTGTGTCCACAAGAAAGCCACATGTTAGTGAGGCTAATTGGAAAAAAATCAATTAGCTAGGGAGCATAAAGATTGGACTGTGGCGAAATGGAAAAAGGTCATGTGGTCTGATGAGTCCAGATATACCCAATTCCAAAGCGATGGGTGCGCCAGCGTAAGAAGGGAAGCACATGATGCACCCGTCATGCACAGTGCCCACAGTACAAGCCTCTAGATGCAGAGTTATGATCAGGGGTTGCTTCAATTGGTCAGGTCAAGTCTCAGCAACATTATGCGGCATTAAAATTATGTCAGGTGAATACCTGAATGTACTGAATGACCAGGTTATACCATCAATTGACTTTTTCTTCCCTGAAGGCACAGGCATATTCCAGGACAGAAATGCCAAGTTTCATAGAGCTCAAATTGTGAAAGAGTAGTTCAGGGAGCATGAGCAGTCATATTTACACATGAATTGGCCACCACAGAGTCCTGAACATAACCCCATTGAGAGTCATTGGGATGTGCTGGAGAAGACTTTACGGAGTGGTTCGTCTCTCCCATCATCAATACAAGATCTCAGCCAAAAATGAAAGCAACTCTGGACAGATATCTTGTGACATTGCATAAGGTTGTCGAAACAATGCCATGATGAATGCGCACCATAATCAAAGCTAAAGCCGGTCCAACAAAATAGAGTTTGCAACTATTTTTTTGAACAGGCACTGTATAATTACAATTATACATTAGTTCATACATTTGGTCTTATACTACATGTATGTTCAAATTCCACTATTATTTGGGAAAATATATGTTACATATATTAATTTTGAAACATATATTGCATTTATGTACAAGTATGTAACTTTGTATAAGTGAAAACCATACATGAACATATGCACACATACATGCACACATACACGCACACACACACGCACACACACACATACATACATATACTGTATATGTGTTTTACATATATTGCAATATATGATTTCGGTGTGTCCCAAGATAAAACTTAAATGGCAATTCTCTCTGTATAAAATAATCCATAACTGTAATTCACAAACAGACTTTCCAGGATTGATTTTCTCCAAAATAGTGGTCTGTGTTGAAATTATTAAACATTAGTATGTTGCAACCACCGTAGGAAAATCTTATGCAAGAAGCTTTTGTTTGCACGGATGTGACCCAGTAAATTAGAAATCTCTGAAATGCAGAATATGTGACTGAACCTTGATAATTCTGGACATTGTGAAAGGAGGTTATTGTTCACCCCCCACACACACACACACACACACACACACACACACACACACACACACACACACATGACCTATGGAACACTTTTTCAATTAACTTCTCCTGCGCACACAGATACACTTCTTCTCATGTCCATTTCACACAGAACTGTGGAAGACTTAAGAATAAAAGTACAAAAAGAGGATGTGATTAGTCACACAGTGGTTTTTGGTGTGATTTGTCATTTGCATCTCATTTCAAAGCACGCTTTAATACAACCACACACTTTTTTTCCATTTCTCATCATGAAAGATGTGTCTCACAGCACCAGTGCACACTTTATTGGGGTGGATATATTCTCTCAGACTTTGTCTGACTTCATGAGCCAACAGCTCAATCCGTCTCTTCTCTCAGGTTCAATTGTGATATAAAGACGGGAATACCACTGTTCCTTTTGTAAAGGTCACTGAATTCATTGCGTCTTGGTGTAAAAAAAATCTAGCTATGATTTTCAACATAGCAGCAGTATAACATTTACCAAATTAGGGCTTTTCCAGAGATTGCTAATATAATACCATATTGGAGCAATATTCTAAAAAAAAGTATAAAGAGAAGGTACATTTATAAGTTTTACCCTTTCTATCCTGTCATTTAAGAATGTATTACTACATGAAGATTATTACAATCTTTAAAATCTCAAAGCTATCAGAAATGTGCTTTTATACTCAAACCATGTGGCCTCTCAAGGACTAAAGCTTGGACACGTACATGCGTTTCCTTACATTTCGATCTATATCTGTGTCCCTGGTGTTGTTGTTATTTGTTTTTTAATTATTGTATGATATTTTTTTCTTGAATGGTAACTGTAATAGGATGTCACTGTTTTATATCCTCAATAAAAAAGGCAATGCAAACAAAAAGGTAAACGAGCTAGCATATAAGCTTTATTTACCTCCTGCCATGACCTTCTAGTTGGGCTGGATAACCAGACAGAGGAAGTGTGGCCTCCTTTTTTCTTTGGTGCATCCATGTCTCTCCTCCCCCAGACAGGAGGTGGATGGGGAACCAGATGTCCCTGCAACAGGATGACGCTCTTTTAAATCGTTATCTCTAATTAGAGTGTTGCAGGTATGGGGCACTCCAGCACACATCACAGGCCTGCAATTCATATGCTAATTACATGAAATACACAACAGGAAATGCTGCAGTCAATGTCAGGAACTAGCTATATGGACTGATTGCCCTCTTTGTCTTCCTAACTTGACAGACCTTGGACACCAATACAAATAACTAATTTCTGATTAGCTGAAAACACACATGGGATTTTTACTCCTATATTTATAAGATCAAATCAGACATATTAGCAGATCCAGAGCTTAAGTGTCAAGATAATTTGATTTCAATATGACATCATAATTGTGCAGGTTCCTTGTAAATTGGGTCATGGTTTATGTCCAAAAAGTTTATGTAGTTATTTCTGTATCCTTTTGTCAGTGTAAATGTCAATTGTTTTACATGTCATCTGAGCTTTGTGAGAAACATTGACTTGTTTGGCCAAAGAGAGGGATCACATCCATTGTACATCACAAATTTATTTACCTATTCCAGTAAGTGTTAGTAAATGATGTCCCTCAGCCCACTGGTAGGAAACACCCTTTGCTTAGCTCATCACAGCAGGCAAGCTGAGCAGAAACAAGACAGAGTGAGCAGAGCCCCTGGGGTTATGTCAATTCTATTATCAACGACAGAATTGGCTTCCTGTGCAGCGCTGGGACTAAAATACCAGCTAACGTGCAGCTCCAGGCTAGTGTGCATTAAGCTTAGCATATTGGTATGGTACAATGAGAATAACATTATTTGTGTTAAGTGGGCACAAATCCATTTGAATGTAATTTTACAGTCTACAGGTATATGTATACATGTAATGGGTCAGCAGGGAAAATCCAATACTTAATGCCAATAACAAAATATAACTAACCATATAAACATGCATAATTAGGATTGATAAATAAATATGCTTATTAACTTTTAAAAGGGAGGAGAAATCTCTTCCCATATTTAGTTTTTTGTTGGGATCAAATCAAACTCTATGGTATTACGGTACTAATCCATCTGTCATTTGTTTTAAGATAGCTAAATTAAGTATATGCTAATATGGACAGGTTGTATCATCAATGATACCTTGAACAAAACTACGTGGAAAAAAAACATGCTCCAGACTACCAGTACATTAAATACAGATATTTGTGAGATTAAACATGGTTTGAGTCAACCACAATGTGTTTTAATGCAGTGAATTATTTCCTACCGAGAGCATGAAACAAGATACTGTAATTCAGCCAATGTCATATTAATACTCATCAGTTTAACAGTAAATTTTATACCCACATTGATTCATAGACTTAATATGTAGGTCATGCCACTCTACAGTACACAACATGATGTATTTATTTTAGAATTTTTACTGACTAACTCCTCGCAGTTTCACCTTCTGGGTTTGCCCAGTGGCCCACATCATTCTGCAAGAAAAAAAGAAAAGAAAATCAGTATCAAATCAATTATGAAGTTGAAACAACCCATTTTTCACTGCCAGATGACTGAGCAAGAAGGCAATTTAGTTTTATATTCTCTAGTTCCTGTGTCACATTCCATCTCACACAGCCAATGGTGAGTGATAAAGTGGACCAATAAGATTAAGCTAATTTGAAGATCATGCAAATGCATTAACACAGACCTAACATTCATCCATATGAGAGATTTAGTTCTTGCGTCAGGCCTTCGAAGCCCAGAGTGCCAAAGGGGACAGTAAAATTACAAACACTTGCAAACTTAGACTAAACTTGATATTGGTATCATGGTTGATTCCAATGTTTAGTCTTCACTGTATTTCCCAAAATGAATAAACAGGATATGGTATACTGTTAGAGAAGTTTTTATACTTTGCTCATTAATAAGTCAGACTTTATTGTATTAGTTAAGACCTGTTCACATTAGACAAACTACAGAAAAAATATGGCTATAAAAAATTAGTTCACCCCTGTAGAGTAGGAGAAACTGTTGCTAGAGATTAATACAGTATATTGAACAGTTTTAAAGCATTCATTTACTTGACATAACTATTTATGTTCATTATGTTCTTTCCATGGTGTTGTTGTATTATGGGGAGAATTTAATATGTGTCTTTATTTCGAGTGAGATGAGTAAAGAGTGCTGTTGCATATGTTTTTACATGTATTTTGCAACGAGTAGGCCTAACCCAGATACCGGAACCCAACTTCTCTTTTAATAATGCCTGGATTAATGCCTGGATAATATAACACTTTGGTACAGTTATATGAATACATGTGGAATAATGTACATTAGAAATGACAGGTATGGTATATAATATGATGCACAACAAATATAAATAATATAAAATAAACACTGGCTCACAATCTTTTCTTTATTGAAATTATTGCATATTTGTATTGAATTGAGGGTTTCTTGTGCATGGTTAGAAAAGAGCACTGTTACAGGATTTTTTTTTATATACTTTATAAATTTGTTCTTGCAATAAAAATAGCAGTGTGTTCCTGCTATTCGTTTGTCTACAGTAAAATACTGCATGTGACGAGACTTTGAATTGGATATTTTACTACGTGAAAATTAATTCCCAAACTTCACTGCTATTTTTTATTCCATGAGAATATAATAGGCACAGTGATATACAGTACATATTAAATAATGTACATAAAGACAAAACAACAGATATATTATAAAAAATTAGGTATCATCACATTACATAAATATTCTAAAAAGAAAGAATATGTGTACAGCTTGTATATTATATATTTTTGGCATATTTGCATTGAATTTACTGTTTTTGTGCTGAGACAAATACAAGACCACATGTGTACACAGTCTTTAAGTTTATAATACTTTATGCTATAGGCCTAATACTAATACTCCTTATTACATTATAAGCAGACACTCTAAAACAGACCAGGATCATTTTTGCTGCACAAAGGGTTAATGAACTGCAACTATTTATTTTTAAGTAGGCTACATGTATCAGCTGCACCTCCAATGCCCTTGTTTGCCAGTTGATTAGTGCCACCAAAGATTGGATTGAACAGCTGCAGCAACTGTGGAAACAAAAAAATCTCTTTGGTCAGTCAGTTTTCATTGCAGGCTATTTTATTTATATGAAGTTTTTCACACCTGACCTGCATTCCAATCTACATCTTGATGTAATCCTTCCTCCTGATCACACAGTATGTTTTCATAAGCTTAATAGGAGACTAAACACTATTAAAAGTTGACTAGACTTGTGCTGCACGTACAAGCCATTCGTGCATCACAAGCCAATCAACAATTTAGCCCTTTTCTGTGAATCACACCTTCAAAATCCCCCCAAAAATGTCCAGGTTTAATTAATATTTTGAATAGATTTTGAATCCCACAGTGTGGATTTATGTTTTCTCTTTTAATCGTTTAATGGAATTTTGAGTGTGACCATGGTTTAAGGAGGGCGTGCCTGTATGCTGGGATGGAAATCTCAAGGATTAATAGTGGTGTTTTTCTTATTATATATGTAAAAAGAAACTAATGAAATACAGAGTGTATAGGCTGTCATCTGCGCAGCCTGACTGAAGCAAAGCGGGTGCGTTTACTTGCGCAATGAATCACAAGTGAACCGCTGCCGGCTCCTGCTGTGTGAATGGCTTGCACACGCTGCACGAGTCTGCTGGAAATACTGCAGACTTGTCACATTTTAACTTTTTGTTTATCCTCCCATTCACCTCATGAAAATGTGCTTTGTGATCATGAGGAAGGATTACAACAAGATGAGGATTAGAATGTAGGTGCGGAATTTATAAAATAGTCTACTCGTCTCTCGCTGTTGCTAGCGTGCCAGTGATTACCCCCCGACCCTTGCTCTAGAGGCTGTTGTGTGTGAAAATCCCAGGAGATCAGCAGTTACAGAAATACTCAAAGCAGCCCGAATGGCACCAACAATCATACCACGGTCCAAATCTCTGAGATCACTTTTTTTTAACATTAACTGAAGCTCATGACCCGTATCTGCATGATTTTACGCATTGCACTGCTGCCACACGATTGGCTGATTAGATAATAACATGAATGAGTAGGTGTACAGTTGTTTCTAATAAAGTGCTCAGTGAGTGTATATCATCTGGCTGCAAAAAGCATCTTTCACCATTAACGGCTATTAAAAAGTATCCCTGTAGTCTGACAAAGTTTTTGCAAGCAATCGAAAATGTTTCTTTGCAGAATAGTAGATGATGTATTACCTTGACTGATGTTTTGATGGTTCTTATAAAAGCATGAAATTAACTTATATTTTTACCTGTCTACTGCCTTTGACCTTACAGTTCAGAATAGTTGCTTCTGAAGGGCTTGGGACTGTGGGTGTTTTTGTGGTACAGCGAATCAGCACTGTCATAATGGAATTTTCCTGTGACTTCAGAATAATCAAGTCACATAGCATTTACTGCACAGGTGATTCATTTAGATAAAAAAAAATGACTGCGTAAATCCTCGGCCATTAGCAAAGTTAAGATAAGATAGCTTTCTCAAGGTATTATAGACCTCTTTGTTGTGAACAATGAAACACAACTTATAAACAACATAAAGTAAATGATGCCACCCTCCTTTCTCTCTCTCTCTCACTCTCTCTCTCTCTCTCTTACTCTGTCTCTCTAAACCTTGTGAACCCAAGCGCTATTTGTCTCTCCAGGCAGCCAGCCCTCTGAAGGACCATAACCGATTACTCAAAGTGTGGCACAACTGTCTGTTTAATAGTGTCATTTTTCATCCCAAGAGCCTCTGTTCCCCTGTCTCTTCAATCAAGAGAAGCCATTAATTGAAAACTCAATGAAAAAGTCTTATCTTAAAGCCTTCTCGTTGACTGATGCATTGTCTGAATCAATGTGTCTTTATAAAAAGTGGACCGTGTTTAGACCACAATGTGGTAATTCCAGTTAAAGAGCTGAAGTGTGTAGTTTCTGTGCTGCTAACGTCACTAAATGGAAAAATTTAAAGGTAATGATTGTTTCAAAAAGATTTCCCAAACACTTTGCATCCAGCCACTGGTTAGCCAAACAGATAGTCCCAACTCAAGGCATTGGTTGAGTCAGGCTGATAGGGATAAATGTTTAGTTAACATTATAATACCTGTCTTTTGCATAGTAAGCTGGGGTTGTAGAAAGTATTTTTTATCATCATCAAATAAATCCAACAAATTCTCAAAATTCCCAAAATATACATGACATTGATGACATGTCTCAACACAAAGGGGGCTCAGTGACATTTTAAACTGCACTTTTAAATGCTTTTAGAGTGGAATAATATGTAATCAAAGAATTGTCATTGTTGCTGTGCAAAGCATTATCCCCAATATATATCTGGAATGACAAAAATACCCATAAATACCATTTACTGCTCATATATTTTTATCATCCCCATGGCTGCATTAGAATCATTCGCTGTAGATGGCTGCAGCATCCTCATAATTTTCCTTAATCCAATCTAGCGCATGTGCTGATCAGTCTCATTGAAGCTACTAAATAGGATTTTTCTCGACAATTCAATTACTCTGCAGAGCCCTTTACCCAGACAGATGCCAATCGTGTGTCTGCTCTTTAAAACAACTCAACAGTGTCTACTTTGTTAAGGTTAGCTAAAACAGCTTGAATGCAATCCAATCCAAAGGCCCTCAAGCTGTTTTTAACACGATATGGAGACTGCTCCATTGTCACACATTTGTCAGGTTCCAAAAAGATGAGCAATGTGTTGACTGACCCTGGTACAGTGGAAACTATGTCTGTCAAAACTTGCAACAATGTCCAGCTCACTTCACTGACTCACGGTGGCTGGGAAATCCATATTGTTAACAGAGTTCAGAAATATGGTTTTAGAACAGGCAGCTAAAGACTCAACAAAAGGGTTATTGTGGCTTTGTCGATCTTGAAAACTAAAGAGAAGATATTTGAGATATCTGAAAATGTTTTGTATCAGCACAGTTGAATGTCTATATCCAGTTCTTAAAAATCCCACCAACAAATTGTGATTCAGCAAATAATCTAAAAATGAAACTTGAAAGTGTAACCAACTTCCTTTTAACGTTTATTTTACAACAAATCTCGGCTTCATCTTAAAATGGTCTCAAAAGCAATGTTCTATTGTCATTTCACTATGACTTCAGTTCCCACATGCAGATTTAATGTATCAAACTGTTGCATATATTCACTTACGTAAACAGTTTGCTTCAATTATGCATACGTCTGCCAAACATCATTCTAACATGGCAGCATTCTCCTGTTCACTTACGTCTTAGTTAGAATGAACATTCATCGTCTTTACATTTATGAAGTGTACAATTATTCTCATTCTCATTGCTCTAAAGCCATTTGTTATGATTTAATTCTGAATTGGCTATCACTGTGTTCTGCATATTTTCAGATAAGCATTCATTCCAATAAGATTACAGTAAGAACATTATATTGCAGTCTTTAATAATCCCTCAGATTGACCAGTCTGATATAGTAAGAAAACATTAAAAAAAAATCAACCAGTAAATAATTGAACCCAAGGACAAAAGGTAATAAGGATCTATAATGCTTTTCTTGTGGTAGACATCTAATTTAGAAATACTTACATTATTTGTGGTTATGTGCTGTTTCTGGAAGGAAATAAAATGATATTTTTACTATAAGTTGTTAAGAGACAGTAATAATACTAATATTTAAGATATTTGATATTCAGTATGATTAATAGACTTACAAGCACTACATCTTTAAGATCTTTAAAGTTGATAAGCAATATGTCAAACTATTAAGACTTGTTTTCAGAGAATACATCTTGAATTAAGTTTAATTTTCTTACCACATTGGTAAATTGCTTTTTTGTTATATTATATTTTTATATTAATAGCATACGCATAAATCTAACTAAATGTAGTGAGGTTTATGATTAAAACAAGAAAAATCTTTGTCCACGTCCACACTAAAACGTTTTAGTTTGAAAACGCATTTTTTTCTCTACACATTGGCCTTATGTACACACTGAGACGCCATTTTTGACAGTGAAAACACATTTCGAAAATGCTCTCCCAAGTGGATAAAGTTGAAAACATAGTCTTTGCATAGTAGTGTGGACAGGGAAAACTGAGATATCTGAAAATATTTGTGTTCCACTGCATCTCGATTTACCGATCGGCGAGATTTGCCATTTGCAGTTGGGGGAGGAGTTGAAAAGGGAGCAGCCAAGCCAGACACTTTGCTCTTCCCATTGTGTGCTGAACCTACACCAGTCATGGAAGATCACGCAATGTTTGCAGACAAAATGTGATTCAGATAGACAGATGCTGAATTTTGTACAAAATATTCTGAAACATTATGTGCTTTATGTGCTGCTTAATACAGTCATGTTGGGTGTGCCAAAAGAAAGTACAATAAAAGCCTGTATTATTTTAATACCAATAAAGGAGTCAGTATTTGTTATAATTTTTTATGTTTTTAATGAATAAACATAATATTACTATGGCAAACAAAATATAACATGATATAAAGATAACGTACTGTGAAAAAAACACAGATTAGTAAGAGTTTTCATCGAACTGGAGGTGTCAGAATAAATACCATGGTAATTGCATAAGAGTAGTATGTGAAGTATGCAATTGCAAAAGTAGCCCATAAAACACGTTAAACCGTTGTCATGTTGTGAGTCTGACCAATCGTGAATAAGCTGTGTCGTCATCAGAGTTTGTGCAGCTCCTCTGGAGCAACTGCAGAGGCTGCACCAGCTGGCAGCACCACTGCTCTCGAATCGCTCTTGCGGTACTTTGATGGCATACGTAAAGCAGACGCAGCGCTGACGAAGGTTCACGTTGATAAAAATTTCTAACCGGCATTCACTGCTTCAAATCTGGTGCCGGTCTGCACAGCGCTGCATGAAGTCGAACACACCTATTGATGATGAATGTGTTGTCTTGTGATGCAGTCATGTGATCCATTCAACCCAAAAAAATCAAGATGGCAGCCCATGTAGCAGCTGTGTTGTGCCTGATATTAACTTTGATTGTGTTGTTAAAGAAAAATGTTAATTTGTGCAACCTTCACATTGCAGTCCTTCAAAGTTGGTTGGAAGTTTACACGGAATTGCAGTCCGGCGAAGGAACACGTTTCAGACAGTACATGGAATGGCCATTTGCTACATGCGCAGTAATGGGATTTAAGAGTTTTCCAATGTTTCGGTGTGGATGAGCAACTTTTGCGCTACAGTGTATGGAGAGAATTTCAAAAACAAAAACAGTGTTTTCAAATGTAGCTGGATTAATGTGAATGTGGCCTTACACAATATTGTTTGTCAAGTAAATTTATTTAGTTTGAAAGATGTTATATATATATATATATATATATATATATATATATATATATATATATATATATATATATATATATATATATATAATGCAGTAAAATGTTATTTCAAAGGAATAGTCAAATTTACCATCTTTTCGGGTGTTGCCAAGGCAACTGAAACCTCACGAGATCCACTGGTCTCAGGTGTCTCAACTATTGACTTAGTATCTTAACAAGTTTTTGGGCATACTAATTAATCTGTTTTTTGTTTTTTTTTACAGCTCAGACATGCATACAGATATTGCTTATCAGAGCATTTTTCATGCACTCTTTGTCCTCTGAGTCAGAAGTAGGAATTATGATTGTGAACAAAGCCTTTTTCATGCCCACAATAACAAGCATGTGAAAAGTGGTCTGCATATATGCCCTCTCCCTCATGCCATCCAGTCCAGACTCTTAAATTAATCAATTCAGTAACTAATTCAGTTCAGTGCAGTTCATGTAATGAATGGCTTGTTTATTGTGTTTTAGTGAAGGCGTTACTTTTTGCTATCCTGCCCCACCTGTCTGCCCTACCCACTGATATACTTACACCAACATGGCCAGATGTGTTTGTTTTAGCCTTCAATCATCTGTTAGGGAAAATCAAAGACAAGGTCGTTATTTGCCCCAAGTCCCTATCTACCCCCAGTCACATTAAACACCCCATCAACATCTCTACTCTACTTGCACCACCCCTCCCCTCCCCATAGTTGTGTCATTGCCCCCAGCATTATTGAATCATACTTCCTGATGCAGGAGCTCTCATCAAAACAATCTAGAATCCTTAAAAATCTTTTGTATTGGGCAGAGGAAACAGTTAGTTAGAGTTGCATGATTTGTGCAGTTGGTAAACAATTGAGAACAAAATGCATGGTTAAATAAACATCTTAAAACATGCTTATGTATAAAACCGTCTTGGTTACTCATGTAACCTCTGTTCCCTGATGGAAGGAACAAGACGTTGTGTCGTTGTAGTGACACTAGGGGCTCGACCTTGAGAGCCCCAATCACCTTTGCTTAAAATAGAAAAGGCCAATGAGAATTGGCGAGTGGAATTTGCATGCCACTTTTCGGCCTGGACATACAGGTATAAAAGGAGATTACTAATGCCTGTTCAGCGCCACGGCAAGAGGGACACAACATCTCGTTCCCTCCATCAGGGAACAGAGATTACATGAGTAACCAAGACGTTCCCTGTCTGTCACTCACTCGATGTTGTGTGGATTTAGTGACACTAGGGGTTCCTATAGGAACCTATAGACGCTGAACCATGTCATGAGGTACAGAAGAGTGGACACGGGCAAGCTGCTGTATGCCTCACAGTGAGTGCTCAACCACTTTGTGACCTTCCAGCGACTTTGGTAAGGCGTCTCCCTAGTCCCGTGAAGGGAGAGTGGTCACTTACCCAAGGAGGCTACCAACGGAGCCTTTCCTGATTTGCTGTTAAGCAATTTCCCGCCGAGCAATTTATAGAATAGCACAAGGAAGTGCTCTTCCCTCTCCAGGAGGGCACCATGGAGACCACAATCTACCGGAGGAGATTAACATGTGGAGAATACCTCACTACGCGGGGCGGCTGTGGCTCAGTTGGTAGAGCGGGTCGGCCACTAATCGCAGGGTTGGTGGTTCGAATCCCGGCCCATACGACTCCATGTGCTGAAGTGTCCTTGGGCAAGACACTGAACCCCAAGTTGCTCCTGATGGCAGGTTAGCGCCTTGCATGGCAGCTCTGCCGCCATTGGCGTATGAATGTGTGTGTGAATGGGTGATTGGGACACAGTGTAAAGCGCTTTGGTAACCTCTGAGGTTAGAAAAAAGCGCTATATAAGTGCAGACCATTACCATTACGCAGTCACAGCGGCTGAGGCAGAGAAAGTTCTGGTGAGGGGAAATCGAACAGTGGAAATTCATCATACACGATTACCAAGGGGGAATCACCATGCATGGAGCACTGAGCCCCAGCACACAGGCTCACCTGAAAAGGGGCATATCACGAGTACTGGGCCTGGTGCCATTACTCCTGCACTGAGTTTGTCACAGATTAGTGCTTAAGAATTAGAGAGGTGTCCAGGGTTCACTGGATACAGGGAACTGTTGTGGACAAAAGGCACACATTTTCACCTTTGTACACCCAACTGCTGTTACCGCGTAAACCTTTGCGTAAAAACCAGGTATATGCGTAGTTTATAGAAACCTCTAAAAGGTATTGGGTGTAGCCCAACCCGCAGCTCTGCATATATCTGCTAGAGAAGTAGTGGAGTGCGCTCCCAAGAGTCACGGGAAGTCCTTAGATTGGCATGCGAAATAAATGGCATCCACAATCCAATGAGACAGCTTTCCTCTTCTGTTGTCCTCCAAAACAGCACCAGACTGTAAGTCCTATATCAACATATGCTGCTCAGCAAGCCACTGCTCCAAAACCGCCATAAAAAAGCCAGACTACAGTTTGCATGTGGACATGGGGACAAAGATCTTACTTATTGGAGAAACTGTTTGGCCATAATGACCATCGTTATGTTTGGAGAAAAAAGGGTGAGGCTCTCAAGCCAAACAACACCATCCCAACTGTGAAGCATGAGGTGGCATCATCATGTTGTGGGGGTGCTTTGCTGCAGGAGGGACTGGTGCACTTCACAAAAATAGATGACATCATGAGCAAGGAAAATTATGTGGATATATTGAAGCAACATCTCAAGACATCAGCCAGGAAGTTAAAGCTTGATGGTAAATGGGTCTTCCAAATGGACAATGACCCCAAGCATACCACCAAAGTTGTGGCAAAATTGCTTAAGGACAACAAAGTCAAGGTAGTGGAGTGGCTATCACAAAGCCCTGACCTCAATCTGATAGAACATTTGAGGGCAGAAATGAAAAAGCGTGTGTGAGCAAGGAGGCCTACAATCCTGACTCCGTTAGACCAGTTCTATTTGGAGGAATGGTCCAAAATTCCAGCAAATTATTGTGAGAAGCTTGTGGAAGGCTAGCCAAAACTTTTTACCCAAGTTAAACTGTTTAAAGGCAATGCTAAAAGATACTAACAAGGTGTATTCAAATTTCTGACCCACTGGGAATGTGATGAAAGAATTAAAAGCCTAAATAAATAATTCTCTCTACTATTATCCTGACATTTCACATTCTTAAAATAAAGTAGTAATCCTAACTGACCTAAGACAGGGAATGTTTTCTACGATTAAATGTCAGGAATTGTGAAAAACTGAGCTTAAATGTATTTGGTTAAGGTGTATGTAAACTTCTGACTTCAACTGTATCTGTCTGTCTGTCCGTCTGTCTGTCTATCTATCTATCTACCTATCTCTGAGAGTCATGGCCAAAAACATTCATATCAATACATAAGAAAAAAAAGAGAATTGCTTAATGTGACAACAAATGTAAAGTGTAAACAATGTGGGCGGAAAACTGTAGTAGCCTCTCTGGGCACTTCTGGTTGGTGAGGCACATGCTGGAACATATGAGGCAAGATTTTTGCAAACTTCAGGAAAAATTCTTAGGAACTAGGTGAAGTTTACAACAGTATTATTATTGTACGCTCTGATGTTTCTGGGATAGAGTAGAAAAAGAAGTATCAACAACATGAAAACAACACCTCAGCAAGAACACATCACCTATGTGATAGATTTTTAGGAGGAAGATCACCAGTCAATATACAACATCTGCTTCCATCCAGTGATCCCCTCTCTCTCTCTCTCTCTCTCTCTCTCTCTCTCTCTCTCTCACACACACACACACACACTTTCTTTTGCCATTATTTGCTCTCTGTCCCTTTCTCTGCACTCCCCAAGAGGCTGGGATCATCCAGGACAAGGTTACACCATGTGACTGGACAAAAATAGAAAGACTGACCTGAACAGCATGCCAATCTTGTAACATTTGGCCAATAAATGGCAACATCCTGCTCTGTTTTCCTGCCTATTATTATTTCCTTCCATGAGCCGTCACAGTTAAGGAATCTTGATTGCTTCACAGTGCATCTGCTACATGTTAATCTCAATTCAGTCACTTTAATCACAGTCACATTACAAGGAGAGACATATGAGGAAAATGAAAAAGTGACAACATATCATTTCCAGTAAAAATATTTTAACTTCCTTGAGACAAGATACTTTTACTTGAGAAGCAAAATTGCATAAGCTATTAAAGGAATATTCAGGGATCAATACAGGGGCGTAGCAATCATATCAAAAGCGAGGGGGACAGAACGATTAGCGCAAGACAAACATAAATATATAAGATATATTTTTAAGACTCTCAATCGATTAAAAATGTTTATTGAATTAATTACACGATTGACTAGTGAATTTTAACTTTTGCATTTACAAATTTAGACATTTGCTGTATGAAAGACACAGCGTAAACACATTCTGTGAAAAAGTTTAGGAGACAAACTTTGGTTTTACTGAAAGTGAAGGGGACATGTCTCCAACGTCCCCCAACGTATTTTACGAGTTAAGCTCAATGGACAGCATTTGTGGCAAGTATTTATAGCTTATGTCGTTTTGTTTCTCAAGAATTGAGATAGTAAATATCTTGTTTTAATGAAGTTAAGATGTATTTACTGGTAAACAAAGATGTGTTCTTTATCATTTTCCTCATCTGTTTGCATTATCAAGCAACGTAGTAACGTGACTTATTAATATATAATGTGTGATCACACAACAGCTTTAACCACAGCTCAGCCAATCAGAATTTGGAGTCAGAACTATCTGTTTAATTATTTTTGTTTTAAGGATGGTTAGATACTGTATTTTCCTTGAAAACCAGACAAAATATGCTGATATACTGAAAATCAATTTTGCAGTGAATGAGGGAGAGAGATGAAGTGAGGTGAAGTGAGGATCTGAGCAGGTGCCAGAGCCCGTATCTCTTCTGTCTGTTTCCTCCTCCACACAGAGAGGGAAGGCTTCCTGTGTCTGGCATTTGTCATCACTCCTCCTGAGCCAACGGCATCTTGAGCAGGAAATGAAGGGACACCTTTTTGCCACCCAATATCATCTGTCATAACCACTCTAATATTGTGCAAAATACCTACATTTTTAAAACAGTGTGTCAGTGTATGTTTGTTTATCCTGTCTTGATCATTTTCTGTTACCCCAGCCAGCTGTGGCCCAGCTGCTCTGACCCAGATCATGAGACCTGTGAAGAGTGAGCTGGAAACATGCACAAAAGGAGCAGGACTCATCAGATCTGTTCTTGTTTTGCCACCGAGCTGTCACCCCCCATTTATATTGTTGCACCTTCATGGAGTTATGTCTCTATGACCTGCATATTCAAGCAATGTTGTGGCTCATTCACAGGAAAAATCTCCTTAAAGTCTTATGTAAGTCACAGTCCCACTGCTACTCAATAATGCAGGGTGCCTGGCCACAGAACATATGTACTGGGGTGGCAGAGAGATTTTAAGAATGAATGATTGGCCCTAGTAAACCTGCCAACTCACTGTGCAGAATGGAGATTTTTTTGTATAATGTAAAACCAAAAAGCACATAAAAGCAAATTAAATCATACAAATTAGTTCAAATAAATCCACCTTGGTAAGTATTTGGAACTTTATCTTTCTTTTGAGTTCATGAAACTTTAAGTAGCCTGAATTGCAAGTATGTATAATTATTTCATTAGTGTCAAAATGAATGGTTTTCATTTCTGCTCTAAAGTGACATCACGTTAGAGCAGGCCTCGCCCACGACTGGTGACGGACTCCACCCTATTATCATAGATCCTCCCTGAGTGATCTACACGCAGTCAGCCATTTTTTTCCGTACTGAAGCAGATACAGTGAGAAGAATAATGTCTCAGCTTCGTAAGCATCATAAGTGTTCTGTTGTTGGCTGTAAAAGTGAGGGGGTCAAAAAAAAAGGGTATTCATGTACTCCTGGCATCAGAGTCACTGAAGACGCAGTGGACAAGTTTTGTTTTTGAAGGAAAAAACATTTGGAGCACAAATCCGAACTAAGAGATCTCAGGCTGTGTTCTAAGTATTAAACTATATTTAACTTGACACAGTGACCTAAAAATTTTATGTTTATGATGCAACGCACGCGAGACGCTACACAAGCATGTCTGACGCAAGTATGTATAATTATTTCATCATTATATGTTGAATTATTATTATATGAGGGCTTTCTCAGCATATATTTGTATATGCAATTAAATGTGATTAATCACGATTAATTAATTGGGACACCATGTAATTAATTCGATTAACAATGTTAATTTTTCAGTCATATTGGTTCTGATTTGTTGTGCTTTAGTATCCGAAGCACAGCTGTAAAGGCACAGCCCTCTTCCGGAAAGGGGGCGGGGAGTAGCAGCTCATTTGCATTTAAAGAGACACACATGAAATCAGCGTGTTTTTGATTCCACCCAAAAAGAGGCATTTACAACATGGTGTAATAAATGATCCGTGGGGTATTTTGAACTGAAACTTCACAGACACATTCTGGGGACACTTGAGACTTGAAAAAGGGGCATAATGGGTCTCCTTTAACTGAAACTGGGAAGGAGATATCAATTTCCCAGCATGCTTTGAATGGCTCTTGACAGCCTGGGAAAGTAAATGTTAAAATTGTTATATAATGTGTCTTTGTGCAAGATGAATGTAAAGGGGTAGACTTGTTAGTGTTCATGTTTTGTTGTGTTATTTAGAAGAGTTTCTGTTATGTTAAATATGTTGGTGTTAGAATTATGGTGAATAGTATAGCTTGAGTTTATAGGTTGAGAACAGAATCAACTTAAAATTGCCCTACAATATATTGCTTTACTTGTCGAGTAATTTCTATTATAGATGAGGTATAGCGTTAGCAATTAGCACACTATATTACATTCAGCATGCTAGCATTCACTGTACTAGCTGGTTCTAGCTATATTAGCTAGTTAGGTTTCCTCTAAGTATTTAAGTTGAGTTTAGGTCACCATTCCTACAGCCTCGCAAGTGTCTCTCTTAAGGCCAAGAAAGTGTGGTTTACACACTGCACAGCAATCATGTACCGGCTGGCTACCGTTACACTTACATGATAAGCCAAAGCATTACATTTAAGGTTAAATGTGTTTTAGCTTACTCAATATTTCAAGTTAAGAGCAATGAACATGTGTAGGACAAAATAAAAATCTCAAAGTTCTATCAATTTAAATTTGGGAGATTATTTACTTAAAAACTTGAATGTAACTGATTGAGTTCTGCTAAATCATTAGGGTGTAAAGTGCACTCCTACAGCATCATACGTGTCTATTGTATATGATTGCGTGTATATTGTGTATATTATATGTATAATGCAGGTATTAAGAATACTGTGCATAGTCTGTTTATGCGCAGTATCTACAATATCTACAGTCTGTATATTGAATTTTGGATGTTGTTGTATATTGTCACTATTACTATTTTATTTCACTTATTGATTCACTTGATGATACAGTGTAAAAATAGGGGACACCTGTAATTGTGAACATTAGGAGCTATTTCTACCTGAACTAACCTTGAAAATTTGTTTTGTTGGTGTAACCTAATGAAGGTTGATTCAGACAAGTTAAATAACAAATTTGATTTGAATCAAACCAGTTAATTTAGATACATTTTCAGTGTACAGTGTAGTAACAATAAAGTTGTGGAACGATCGCCACGGAGAAGAAAAGAGCGGGTCTTTGTGTTACCGCTCTGGTTGCCTCACCGGCCCTGACTAAACCTTTACTTGGATGCTTAAAATAGAAAACTTGTGGTCTGCCCTTGCAAACCACTTATCAAAGCAACTTGATTCTCATAAAGTGATGCTCGGTTGGTAAGTGGCAGGTAAAACTTGGCCTCAAATGCACCCAAGCCATATGAGAGGAGAAAAAAGTTAGCACATCGAAAGCTATCAGGGCTATGCAAGTCTATCCTGCTGTTAGTTGGCAGCAGCAGAAAATGAGGTCAAGATATGCAAAATGCCTCAAATGGATCATCTGCAACAGGAAGTCTGCCTTGACAGTACATGCTGACTTGATTTTGATGAAAATATGGTTGATTTGAAACCAGTTTCAGGCATTAATATGAATGTATCTGACATACTACCAAATTAGGAACCAGTAATAATACCAGTCCTTATAATCTCACCTGCAGCATTTATGAATGCGGTAACATAGTAATTTCATTTATGGTGAACTAGCAGGTTTTAATCGGTTTACACAACAGATTAAATCTAATGAGGACTTGTGTAACCAGACATAGGCAAACTTTAAACACATCAACAAAACAGGTTTTGTTGGAAGAGATTTTTCCAATGGACATAAATCCAATAAGAAAGATTACTCCCCTAGTAATAATCACAAGAATGACTTCTAACAGGAGATACTTCAGAGGGGAGTAAAGATGATATCATCTACAAAGATATAATCATACGAGATGGGAGACCTACTTCTGTCCTGTGTATCAACAAATCCTCTTCACTCAACACTGACATGTGACATGGACAGAATGTAAAAAGCATAAATAATGATGACATTGATGTCTGAAAAGCAATAAATGATGATCTCGTTCTGAATACTTCATTGCACTCCCTTCCCTGAAGAAAAAACCCCCAGTATATTTTGGATGCTGGTGTGCTGTTGACCCCACCAGGTTTTTAAACTAGAATTAAAAGTGAAGGCAGAATATTAGCCTTTCCCTTCTTGGATACTTGATCGGAAGTGATAACTCCTATTCTCCTGAATCTGTGTCAGGAAGAAAGACACTAATTTATGCTAGTCAGGTACAGATGGAGCATAGTCAGCACTACACCCATGCCCTGACCTCCATCCTGTTTGATGCTATGCTACTGCTTTGCTTATGCTTATGCAAAACAGGGTGTTTTGAATGAGGATGGGGCGGATGTTGTTTCCGGAGATGCAGATGTGTGTGTGTGGCCAGGTTAAAGTGGTTTACGAGTACTTTTTTAGGTTACAAACAGGGTATTATGCTAAAAATGTGGTTTATGAGGACATTTCTAGTGTCCTCATAATTTATAAAAATCATAATGTCTATGGAGAGTCCTCATAATGATAGCTTCACCAATGTGTGTGTGTGTGTGTGAGTGTCATATGACCGGGGATTAATGGGCAGTCAGCCATGCTGCTGTTGGTCAGAGCTGAGGAAGCTTGAGGAAGCCACAGTGTGGAGCCTATCCGCTGGGTTTAACATGCTATGGAAATAAAACCAATGTCTGTGGTTATAATAGACAATGCACAGGAGAAAGGAGAGGATACTGTTACAGCTTAGTCTTTTGGGTTATTTTAAAGGTGGTGTGTGTGTAACTTCTTTATAAAATGAAATGTGGCTTTAAATGGATGTGAAAAATATCACCAAATAATGAGTTTCTTTCTTCTGCTGAACACAAATGAAGAATAAGCCCATACAATGCAAGTGATTAGGGTCCAACATTTTGAAGTTCCAAAAGCACATTAAGGCAGCATAAAAGTAATCCATATGACTCAAATGGTTAAATCCATGTCTTCAGAAGTGATATGATAAGTGTGGGTGAGAAACAGACCAATATTTAATTCCTTTTTTTTTTTTTTTTACAATAAATCTACACTTTCACTTTCACATTCTTCTTCTTTTGCTTTTGGCAATTTGCATTCCTGCATATCGACACCTTCTGGGCAGTGAGGAGATCTACAGAAAAAAGCTTAAATATTGATCTGTTTCTCACTCACACTTTGCATATCGCTTCTAAAAACATGGATTTAACCACTGGAGTCATGTGGATTACTTTTATGCTGCCTTTATGTGCTTTTTGGAGCTTTTGGTAGCCATTCACTTGCACTGAATGGACCTACAGAGCCAAGATAGTCTCCTAAAATAAACTGTGTTCTGCAGTAGAGAGAAAGTGATTCACATTTGTAATGGCTTGAGGGTGTGTAAATGATGAGAGAATTTTCATTTTTAGGATAGGATTGGATAGGATAGCTTAGGATAAGGAACTTTACTACTTGTTTGAATCATTGTGTATTCTAATTATTATTATTTATACATTTAAAGTAATAATTCCCCCCAAAAATTTAAATATGTAATTATTTACTCACTCTCATTTTGTAATGTAGTCTTTCTTGTTTAGAAAAGATGAGTGCTGTGTTAATGTTTGCCATTTTTGGCATTCGTTAACATTAGGTAATGTATTAGGTATTGTTATCTAACAGTGGCCAGTATATTGTTTGCAGCATTTATTAATATTTGTTCATGTTAAAAATACAATTGTTCATTGTTAGTTTATGTTAGTTCATAGTGCATTAACTAATGTTAACATATACAACTTTTGATTTTAAAAATGTATTACTAAATGTTGAAAGTAACTTTAACCAAAATTAATAAATACAATAAAAGTATTGTTCATTGTTAGTTCATGTTAACTAATGTTGTTAACTAATGCTCTAAAATGGAACCTTATTGTAATGTTTTCATAGTGAACAAATTATTCAGTGTAACTAATTAGTTAGTAACAAAAAATGTTTTTTTCTTAAACCTCTGTCAAGATAAAACTTTCACATATCATATAGAGAACACGATGAACCGTTTCCTCTGAGCACAGTGACTAATTGGGTAAACATCAGTTTCACTACCCTAATCCATAGCTCACAGTGCTGGTGGCTTTGCATTGTCATGAAGACAATCAAAACTCATCAAAACATGAAAAGGCAGACGTGAGTTTGCCCTGCTGCTTCTGTTCCTCACTTTTATATTTATGAACAACCACATCGTTGGTAGAGATTTATTGTGTCTTGAGCTAGATCTCAAATTGTTTTATCTACAAATGATATCAAAATCTGTTTGTTTGTTTTTTAGCTCACCCATAAGTAATTACATAATTTACTACCTGTGGTAGTAATGCTCTTAGGAGGGGTAACACAAAAATAGACTGTGCCAAGGCAGCTCAGGATTTGACGTACTATTTTTGTGCACCAGTATTTGTCCAGAGGAAAAATGGTCACAATGGACGAACTTTGTGAAATGGGTTGCGGCATTTTGAAAAGGTTGATGAAGGACGACAGTGCGAAATGTCTGGTGTTGGACCACATTCACTTAATACACATGCCGTAACGTTCCGTTTCCAAGGTTGATGAGTCATGTTCAGGGACAGGAATGGGGTGGTAATGACATGTTTGCTTAATAATGTTGCAACAACATGAGAACCTTCAGGCCTGGACCCTCATGGTTTTATTGACCTCGCGATTGCACAAAAGATGGTTACTGCATGCCTGAAGCTCAACATCATGGAATCAAGAATCAACAGATGAATGAAGGAGTGTTTTCAGTGCTCTTTTTTCATGGGGTTTGAATAACTTCCAATGAACAACAACCTAGTCATACTGTAGTTTGTTCTTTGGAACAGATAACATAACAAAAGCAATAAAAAAAACAGCATGCTTTTTTAGGCACTTTTAATTACAATGCTACTTTCTCTTTTGTTAAACTCATCTGTGTACAGCAGTGTCAGAAATTAGCCAGTGATTGGGCAAAAACGCCCCTTATATTTAAAAATATAGTTTCTTCATGTGCCATCCCTTAGTTGCTATGACAGCTATGATTTACCCACAGCCCCTGTGAGAGTGCAGTGCACTGCACAGAGCTGCCATGGCGACAGGCCACAAGGCTGCTGTGGAGGCTGTCACTGATTTCCCATTCACAGCCTCCCCATGTAGACTCATCACTGCTTTCTACTCGGTGTCATTCAAAACTACACGCACATAATTCAGCTTATACAGCAATGCAACACTGCAAAGCAAAATTAAACCTCAGCATAGATCAAAGGCCATGTGTTTATACAAAATAAAGGTTTATCAACTTTGTTGAAAGATGCTTAAGAACGTGTAGGTAAGCGAATATTTTATTAGCAATGGCACTTGGCTGATGTATATATATATATATATATATATATATATATATATATATTGTGTACAGCAGTGTCAGAAATGAACTTTTCCATTAAGAAGCAATATTTGCCCTGGGTAGCTTAGCGAGTAAAGACGCTGACTACCACCCCTGGAGTCGTGAGTTCGAATCCAGGGTGTGCTGACTGACTCCAGCCAGGTCTCCTATGCAAACAAATTGGCCCGGTTGCTAGGTAGGGTAGAGTCACATGGGGTAACCTCCTCGTTGTCGCAATAATATGTGGTTCTTGCTCTCAGTGGGGCACATGGTGAGTCATGAGTGGGTGCCATGGAGAGTAGCGTGGGCCTCCAGACGCACTACGTCTCTGCGGTAATGCGCTCAACAAGCCCTGTGATAAGATGCACGGATTGACGGTTTCAGATGCGGAGGCAACTGAGATTTGTCCAGCACCCCCCGGATTCAGGTGAGTCACCACGCCACCATGAGAGACTTAGAGCACTTTGGGAATTGGGCATTCCAAATTGGGGAGAGAAAAAAAGCAGCAATATTTTCCCCCTGGATTTAATTTTGGGGGCATTTTATACTTTTGGGCATCTTAATTACCAAATCAAAAATATTAGTTTCATTCTTTTATGTTAAATACTTTAATAACATTTATTATTTTATTCAAATGAATTCACAAACTGAATAATTAAATTGATATGGCATTAACTGTTATCAATCAAATTAAATAAACCAAATCATATTGTGATAATATGTGATAATAAATAAGGCCTAGAATACAATATTAAGAGCTATTTCAGGTGTTACAAATAAGCAAAATGAGGGAAGCATTTTTTGCCCCTACATTTCAAATTTCAGGGGCATTTGTGTCAATTTCTGTAGCATTTTTGCCCTAAGCCTCCTTTATTTTTGAGCCTGTACTACATTATATGTTCAGCACAACATGCAATACCCATCCAGGGGTCTGTCTAGTCTTATATGGTCATAAAAGCAAATAGTATTCCCTGTGAAAAAAGTAGAACGAAACAAAATGACAGCCACAAAAAAAAAAAAAATTAAAAAAATTAACGTTGACTTGAAAAGATATCTGCATTTAGTCTGATGGAAAAAAAATGTAAACCCTTTTTTCACATCTTAATATCTAACACCGATAAACAAAATTTTAATGTTCTGAAAAAGTCAGTTGAGTCATACAGGAGCAACTGCAGTCTAAGGTAAATTTCGGGAGAAACTAAAATCAATTATTCAACACTTTAATTAGATCATGACTTGTTTGAATTGTTTTCGGTCACAAATGAATGCAAAACCATGCACATTCACAGCTTTGATGGTGTCGAGGGGGGAAGGGAAGATGCCTCCAGAAGGATGTGTCATATCATAACATTAACACATCTTTTGGATAGTGGCCCTTCCTATCTATGCTCAATTGAAGCAATGATGGCAAAGCACAATGCAAATACAGGAGTGTCATGAACGAGCTTATGTTAAATCATGCAAATACTTTATATTCGAGATCCGGAGAACTGAAAAACAACATGTTTAAAATGCAAAACCATTCTTTCATGGATGAAAGTAAGTACATGCATAGCTCATGTTCATGTATTTTGAGAATCTGGTAACTTTGAATTAATTGAGGAAGAAAGCAGAAATACTATGTGTTACATGATGGTGAAGTAAATGTATGTGTAATGAAGGTTTACACAACTAATGCAAACAAAAATGGCAAAAAAAGAAGTCACATTTCCAAAGATTGTTTTTACTTAAAATCCCTATTGATGTCAATCTACAAGTTTCTAATATATTTATTTATGTTTAATAAGCTAAAATTTGTAAACCCCACAAAAAAGAAGCATAACATTTAAAGGGCGTATCTGTTCAGTTATCCAGGTTTACTAATTAAGGTGTTGATCCCTTATTAAAGAGATAGTACACCCAAAAATTTAAATTCTCTCATCATATACTCACCCTCATGCCATCCCAGATTCGTATGACTTTCCTTCTTATGGTGAAGACAAACAAAAAGCTCAGCTCTGTAGGTCCATACAATGCAAGTGAAGGTTAGCTAGACCTTTAAAGTGCAAAAAAAATCACATAAAAGCAGCATAAAAGTAATCCATATGACTCCAGTGGTTTAATATATGTCCTCTGGAGCTATGCATTCACTTTGGATGAGAAACAGATCAAAATGTCAATCTTTTTTACTACAAATATCCCTTTTCACTTGTTTCTCACAGAACGCTTCTGAAGACATGGATATAAATGCTGGAGTCATATGGATTACTTTTATGCTACCTTTATATGATTTTTGGAGCTTGAAATATATGGTCACCATTCACTTGCATTGAAAGGACCTACGGATCTTCATTTGTGTTCAGCAGAAGAAAGTCATACACATCTGGGATGGCATTTTTGGGTAAACTGTCACTTTAATAAAATAAATGTGTGCAATTAAATAGGCTATAATCCATTCGCATATGATATATGTTTACAACTGAATTTTGAAGAAGAGTTGTTGTGTTTAAAACTGTGACGCAGTTCTCTTACTGATGTGAAGCAGGCGGAAGGAGGGCGCTTTGCTCGGCGTGCCAAGTAAAAAAAAAACTTGAGCTTTTGCCCGAGGTGCAGTTTGCTTTTACTTCAATTCAATTCGTCATATATTCGTTGTTTTTTGTTTTTAGGTATTAGCCTATTCCGATCTCACTGTAAAGATGTATTACATGCAATTAAAGCAAACTGTTTGGATATTTCATTAACTCGACAGAAATATTTGATGGCTGTAATTCGGTTTAAGGTGACGGCGGTCATCATGGATCGCCGCTGACTCTTTTATGAATGAAGAGCGAACACAGAGTGGTGTTCTGAATGGAGCTCGTAGCAGACGTCAGCTCAGTTGTGACGTCACGCTCCTTTTATGGAGCGCGCGTCTGAAGCCCATTCATAAAACGGAAAGAGATGAGCCCGTGGTAGTAATGCTCTCAGGAGGGGTAACACAACATTACACTGCGCACAGGCAGCTCAGGATTTGACGTACTATTTTTGTGCACCAGTATTTGACCGGAGGAAAAATGGTCACAATGGACGAACTTTGTGAAATGAATTGCGGCGTTTTGAAAAGGTTGATGAAGGACGACAGTGCGAAATGTCTGGTGTTGGACTGTAGATCATTTCTCGCGTTTAGCGCCGGTCATATCCGCGGTGCTGTAAATATTCGGTGCAACACGATTGTTCGGAGGCGATCGAAAGGCTCCGTGAGTTTGGACCAGATTCTGTCCAGTGACGACGAAGTCCGAGCCAGACTCAAATCAGGGTTGTACTCCGCCGTGATCTTGTACGATGAGCGGACGTCAGATACAAACACTATTAAAGACGACAGCACAATCACCCTAGTACATAACGCGTTGTGTAGGGATGCATTTAGTACAGAAGTCTATCTGCTGAAAGGTAAACCATCTACATAACAATTAATTGTGTTTTTGTATCTTAAATAAAGCTACCATATGTCTTGGGAAATAATCTGTTGTCACTGTGGTCAGGTTTAAGCATCAAGTCAGCTTTATGACAATGATGTAAGGAAGATTGCCATATCTGTGTGTGTTATCTGAAGCACCCGAAGATCTTGACAATAATTTTGTATCTATTTCAAATTTTAGGCCTGTTTTTTTAAGACACAAAACAAAAACATTTTAATGACATAAATGTAATATACCTCCATAGAGATTCTTGCGTTTAGCTAGTTACATTGTGTCAAATTGCATGACTTAATGATCCGTCTATTCTTTTGCACGTGAACTGTATTATAAAATAAAACGTAGGCCTAATGCAGCCCTATTTATAAATGTACGATTTGAGGTATATTTTTGATAATATTGTAAGTATCATGGCTACCAACACATCAGATGTTATGGGGCCACTATTAATGTTCTTCAAAAATGCGCAAAAATAATTTTAAAATGACTACTTTGTTAACGACTGTTGTTTTTATATCATTATTATTACTAAAAATGTATATATCTAAAAGAGTGTATGAAATCATCATATAAATTGATAACATGATACATTCTGGCCTAATTGCAAATCACATGTTTTGATTATAAATAGCTTTTTTTTTCTTGATAGGAGGCTATGACAGATTTTCCACACAGTATCCCAAATACTGTTTGAAAACGAAAACATTGACTGTATCCACTCCCCTATCCAATGTTGGGGCCAGCTGCACCTCCTGCGGAACACCCCAGCACGACCAGGTAACTACATTAGCGGTGGCGGGTATTTTGAGGGCAGCTAATGGGCAGCATTGTGTAACATTAAACGTACTATTGACTTACTGTCTTCCGGTTGATATAGCAGTACTTTACTGTGCGTTCGTCCGGCCTTTCTCTTTGTAATAGGGGGTGTAGCCGTGTCTGTGTCGGACATATTAGTACTCTTCTGTGTTGATTCTCACATCGATCATTTCCTGTCTCTACAGCTTGTTAAGCGGGCCACCAATGACATAACACTCTGGCAAATCATTACGTGTATCCCGAATAAATCAACTGGACTTTATTAGCGTGACCTTTTTAAAACAAAGATGTGTGACCTAATGTTGTGGCCTGTCACAGAACATTTGGATAATTTATTTAGAGAATTAAATGTGGCCTGTGGATTCGTTACAGCAGTGACAAATTAATCATATAATTTAGGCCTAATTTTGAAATGTATGGTAATTCTTTTTAAACGAATACAAAATATATAAAATGTATTGTAAGAGTGTGTATGTGTATATATATATATATATATATATATATATATATATATATATATATATATAAACACACACACAGCCACAACATTAAAACCACCTGCCTAATATTGTGCAGGTCACCCTCCTGCCACCAAAACAGCACCATTCAGAGATGAGATTCTTTTCACCACAATTGTACAGAGTAGTTATCCGAGTTATCGTAGACTTTGCCAGTCTGGCCATTCTCTGTTGACCTCTCTCATCAACAAGACATTTCCGTCCGCAGAACTGCCGCTCACTGGATGGTTTTTTGTTTTTGGCACCATTCTGAGTAAATTCTAGAGACTGTTATGTGTGAAAATCCCAGGAGATCAGCAGTTACAGAAATACTCGAACCAGCCCGTCTGACACCAACAATCATCCATGTGATTATCTAATCAGTGTGGCAGCAGTGCAGTGCATAAAATCATGCAGATACAGGTCAGGAGCTTCAGTTAATGTTCACATGAACCATCAGAATGGGGAAAAATGTGATCACAGTGATTTGGACTGTGGCATGATTGTTGGTGCCAGATGCGCTGGTTTGATTATTTCTGTAACAGCTGATCTCCTGGGATTTTCACACACAACAGTCTCTAGAATTTACTCAGAATGGTGCCTAAAACAAAAAACTTCTAGTGAGTGGCAATTCTGAAGATGGAAATGTCTTGTTGATGAGAGGGGTCAATAGAGAATGGCCAGACTGGTTCGAACTGACAAAGTCTACCATAACTCAAATACCCGCTCTGTACAATTGTGGTGAGAGTATAGAAGAATATAATCCCAGAATGCTATTAAATATGTGGTTTTAATGTTGTGGCTGATCAGTGTATGTATATATATGTATACCTATTTATTCTTTTCACTGGGGCATTATGATAATATAAACACGTTATAAGTATATGTTTTGTATTTGTTCATTGTTAGAAAAAAAATATTTTCTAGATCAAGCAAGTAAAAAAAATATGGTACATGCAAATGACACAACTGTTTATATTGAAACATTTAGGATATATTCTTTTCGGTAGCACATTACATCAGGTTCCATTCGTTAAGATTAGTTAACGCATTAGGTATCATAAACTAACAATGATTTTTTTTTTTATTAATCTTTGTGAATGTTAGTTAATAAAAATAAAATTGTTCATGGTTAGTTTATAGTCCTTTAACTAATGTTAACATATAGACATGCGACTTTGATTCTAATAATGTGTTACTACATATTGAAATGAACATTAACCGAGATAAATCAATGCTGTAAAAGTATTGTTATGAGTTGAGTAAGGTTAACAGATGGAACCTCATTGTAAAGTGTTACATAATTTTCTTTAGTCTTCAGGATGTTTCATACAGAGTGTATAGAGTGTACAGTGTTTGATGTGTCATACAATGTGTAGTCTGTGGATTGTAAAAGTTAAATGTCACTCACTTGGTTGTTTTCATTACAGGGTGGCCCTGTGGAAATTCTACCCTTTTTGTATTTGGGCAGTGCCTTCCATGCATCTAAGAAGGATATGTTGGATGGTATGGGCATTTCTGCTCTACTGAATGTATCGTCAAACTGTCCCAATCATTTTGAAGGGGCTTATCAGTATAAGTGCATCCCAGTGGAAGACAACCACAAGGAAGATATCAGCTCTTGGTTCATCGAAGCCATTGAATTTATAGGTATGTTATTGTTTTATTTATTGAAAACTGATTGTTTGATTTCATTTTAAATTACAGATTGGATGGTTTTCTCCACAACCATTATGTGTTTGTGGTATGTCACTGTCTATGTGTAAATTAGTCTTGGTTGCTACTGCTCCTTTCAACTGCAAGTTGTTAGCAGTTAAAACGCTGATCTGCATTGCAAAGCTTTAACAACAATTACACCCTCCTTTTTTGGTCCTGTGATCTCGAGCGGTCATTAATGCATGTGTATATATAGAGGCTTTGTTCAAACATTTTGTTAATGCATAAAGCTGTTTGTGTAAATAAGCTGATGAAGAGGAAGCTCTTTATAGGTGCAATAGGTCTTCATGTAAATATGGCGTGTATGCTGCCGTTTGCGGTCGGGGTGGGTCTTCTTCATGCAAGGGTTTCCATGACTGTGGGTGGGGGATGGAGATCCTGTATATCCAATTTCAGTTTAGCATCCTCTGCACTTAAGCAAGGCCCCCAAGAAGGCTTGCCGCATTTGATCGCATCATCCTAGGTGTGTGTGCGCGTGTGCATGCACTTGTATGTTTGCGTCAGAGTGCGGAGCTTAGGGACCAGAGTCTGACTCATCCTCCATTCAGGGGTGCCTTGATACTGGAGTCACCTCAGATCTGGGTGTGTATGATAGTGCAAAGGCATATATATGCAGAGAGGAGAAGTGATCTGGATTATGTTTTGATATACCAGTCTACTCTCCCTTTGTTCTGTGAATATCTCACTTCATTACCTATTAGCAGCTTATTAGTAATGTTAGAAAGGAATCTGTATTTACATGTTCCAGCGGTGTGAAAACCACCCTAGACCATTTTGTCATGGGGCGTTTGTTGTCCAACTGTTACTATCAGCTCTGGATGAATTCCCATTTGTATGTGTATTCATACAACTGCATTCTCCTTATTGTTGGGCATGGGTTTTATAATACACAAAGCTAATGGCTCATTGTGTAAATGTCACTAGGGTTATTATAGTTTCGAAAACATCACTAGTATTTATATCCTCTGATTTTATTTATTTTAATAACTGTAACTATTAAAAGTAAAAAGATTAATATTTTTTGAAATATTACAATGATATGAGCATAATTTGTTTGTTTGTTTTGTATTTTAATTTAGTCTTGTTATAAATAATTAATTTGATTCTGAGCAAAAATAAAGTTTTTATTTTGTTTTGGGATTAGTTTTAGTTTTCATCCCTTATAACAGCATTATAAATTCTTCCATCTATATATGAGAGCATGTGCATTACTTGATCAGAAAATGAAACAATCAAACTGGTTGGGTTGTTCTACATGTCAATCAGACAGCTGCTTATTGTCCAATTTGAGTTTTTTGTTTGTTTGTTTTTTGACAGAATACACTGTCTGCAACTGAGATTATTTAAAGTAGTTTTCATATTTTGAATCAATGTTAGATATACTAAAGTAGTTTTTGAATTCTTATTTAATTTGTTTGTATTTTCTATTCATATTTTAGTGCATTTATAGTTTATGATGTGATGAAACACAAAATCAATATTTATATCATTTTTAGTTATTCACATTTTTGTTCACATTTCAGTTTAGTTTTGTTCTTTTGTTAATTAATTAATTTATTATTTTTTTAATTTTATATACAAAAAAATTAAATGCTTGTTTTCATCTTTTGTAATTGCTTTCATTAATAGTTATAATCTTGGTTGTAATTTTTCTAAACATTTTTAAGTATTTTGTATGTATTAAATTTTTATTTATACATAATATATAATACATCTTTTTTAGTTTTTATTCATATTTTAGAGTAAATTTATAATTTCAGTTTATTTAATTTTTTTAAATCCTATTTTCTTCACTGCTTGTTTTCATATTTTTCACTGTTTTTGATTATAACCTTGGTAACGACAATAGCCTTAGTTGTCAGAGTATTTTACAACCATGACTTGTATGTGAACCTGCACCACTAAGTTCTGGACTACAGCTTTACTGTGTATGCTGTTAAGATGACACGCATCCATGCATAACAAAATTCTCTGCTTTTCACAGACTCCATCAAAGATTCCAACGGCCGTGTTCTAGTGCACTGTCAGGCTGGTATCTCACGGTCAGCCACTATATGCCTGGCGTACCTCATGAAGAAGAAACGTGTGCGCCTGGAAGAGGCCTTTGAGTTTGTTAAACAGCGACGCAGCATTATCTCCCCCAACTTCAGTTTCATGGGTCAGCTGCTACAGTTCGAGTCTCAGGTGCTGGCCACTTCCTGTGCTGTAGAAGCAGTCAGCCCTTCCGCCACACTCTGCCCTAAGTCTTCCTCCACGCCCACGTCTCCCTTCATCTTCAGCTTCCCAGTCTCAGTGGTGACGCACAGTCAGCCCAGTAGTCTCGCATACCTACAGAGTCCAATCACAACCTCGCCGAGTTGCTGATACATTGTCCCTTCCTGCGAGACTGAAAGACTGCACTCGCACACCAGAAAGAGATTGTTGAAGTTTTGTTAACAAGGACTTTGAAGAAAGGTTGAATTTTTTGACACCCGTCATTTGGCACACTTATGTGGTCAATCAAGCAAAGGTTTTTTTTTTATTTATTATACTTTGTAGTTGTTACTGCACCAAACATATGCGTTAAATGATTTGTTTATCCAGAAATTAAATTCTGTCTTCAGTGTTTACCCTTGTGTTGTTTCAAACAGGTATGACCTTCTTTCTTCTGTGGAATGCAAAAGGAGATATTTTGAAAAATGAATTGGTCGATCTTTTCCATGCAACTACAGTGAATGGGAACTGGAGCTTTCAAGCTTCAAAGCACTGACAGCCTTATTTCCCATTCACTTATTGTATAGGAAAGAGCAGTGTTAACATTCTTTAAGATTTGGAAAAAAGTCATACAGGTCTGGAACGACACCATGAATATTGAGACTTTTCCTTTTTTTGAGTGAAATATCCCTTTAATACCAGAAGAATACAATCATAAAATACTGTCACAGGATTCCTGTGGGGACAGTACATTTCCTTCATTTCCTATGGTTTACATCTAAAGACTTCCAAAGGTCCGCTATGTGATTGGCTGGCAGGTTGACGAGAGCAGTGGGAAACGGAGCTGTGATTTCAAAAAGAAAACTTGGCAGTCTACGTCTCTCTTTCTGATGGAGAGCAGGAGGTCCTTCAGCCCTGACAGGTGCTTCAGACTGTGTCTGGACTCACCATTTATCACCCCTCCAATCTCTCTCTGGCTCTTCTTTGCCATTTGGACAAGACTGATTTCCTTTAATACACACATTCCTGCTGGAGCTCCGAGACTTGCTGTCTTTGGCGAAAGTTAGCTGGCATGATCTTTTGCAGGAAATGGCTTTCATCTAGGTTGTTTTGCTTTTGTCAGTGCCTTTTACAAAGAAGGTACAGGACATTCAGATACATTTAGCAGCTCATGTCTGCCCCATCGCCTTTCCTTCAGAAATGCACACAATAGCAGACTGGTGGCTGGATGTTTGGCAAAGGGACTAAAGTAATTCGAACTGCAATACAGACATATTCTACAATCCGTTCCTCTCACAAATTAGAGCAATAACATAATTCTCCTTCCTCCCTGTTGCCACCAAAGCACTGTATGATTTATTAACTTTTTTGGTTGTATTGTATGATCACTTTAAACTTCTGATTTTGTTTGCCAATTTGTACTGAGACCTCAATTATTTCTGCTGTATGCCTTACCAATAATGACTGTAGTGTTCTTCCATGTGGAATGTTCTCATTAATAGACTATTTAAGGAATAGCGTATGTAAGATGATGGGTTTGAAGGTAATGATTTAAGAGGGATCCAATTTGGTATGAAAATGCCCAAAATTAACCTGACGGACTTATACACTGAAACCTTTTGCACTGGAAGTTTGTTTTTAATATTTCCCCTTGACAATGTCACTGGGAGGGAATCTTCTTGCCTTGAAGAGTTATAGCAGACTGCTTTTGCTTGAAAATTTACAACGTGTATGTGTGTGGGGCCTATTTCTCATTAGTTTCTCATGAGATTGTGGGCATCTTTTATAGAGCACTTTTAAGTGATGCAAAATTTATTTGATGTTTGTTTCGTACCCGCCAGAACTGAAGTGGTAGCTGATCAGCATACATTTCCCATATTCAGTTGAGCTTTCGTTTTTTTTTTTTTTTTTTTTTTTTTTGGCATACTAAATAGTCTATTTGTTAACAATCACTGATGATTGCAATATTTTTACTGTAATTGAGATGTAAATGTCTGATGATTATGGCAATATTGTTCAGAGGGTTACGATTTTTTAAGTTCTGTTGTATTATATGTATATATTATATGTGCATTTTATTTATCTCATGATTGTCATTGTTAAATATAAAAGTGTTCTTTAATGAATGTGTGGCATCCTTTAATCATAAAAAAAAAAAGATCACTTGGGACATTTTTCTCTACAACAATCAGCCTTTAAGTAATAAAGCAATTATTTTGTAAGATTAAAAGAACATGAGCAATCTAAGTTACTCTAAATGAGAAAGATATCAAATAAATGAGTGCTATTGTGCAAAGTAACATAATTACTTTAATGTCTGACTAATGGAGGTTGGGGAAGTTCAATAGAGGCTTTTTTTTTAGTCACAGTGCCCCCTAGCGTGTGTTTTTGTAATTGAAATGTCATGGTTATTGCAGCAGAGTCCGAGTCTCGTGCCAGAGCCCTTCTATCAAGTTGGGCCTACATGCATAACGCGGCGGTCCCATAGGAAAAGTTGAATGCTTGCTGTCCGCCAGTGCTTTATAGATGAGGCTTCATATTTTAGTTTTATGCCAGACCACTCTTGTCAATATTTGTCTAGTTTACTCCAACAAACTCCTCCTCTATCAGTGGCTTAATACAATTCTTCATCTTGCCGACTTGATCCTGCTCCCACATCCCTCCTCAAACTCTGTCATTCTGTCATCTCTACACCTATCTCACATATTATAAACAGATCTCTAACTTATGCTTCTCTCCCTTTATCACTTAAAACTGTGCCAGCAACGCCAGTACTTAATAAACCGAACTTGGACCCTACTGTTCTTTCAAAATTTTCTCTAGTTTGGCTTTCGCCCACTTCACAGTACTGAAACCGCCCTTGTAAGGGTTGTCAATGACCTACTACTCACTGGTGACTCCGGTTCTCTTTCCATTCTTCTATTACTTCATCTTAGTTCTGCTTTTGATACCGTTTGCCATGAATTACTTCTCTCCCGCCTCTCGGATGGTGAGTGTCACTGGCTCTCTCCTGGCTTTCTTCATCCCTCACGGATAGACAGTTTTACATTTCAATCATGGCCGATGAGGTCACCGAGGTCCGGACCTCGGTAATTTTTTCATATTAGAAAATAAATGTTGATGCTATGTACAACTGAATAGAAAAAAAATTAGCGGTTGCTAACGCCTTTGAGTGTCTGCATGATAGTATAATTTAGTTTAGACAGTTGGCAGGATTATTTAGTGTCCGCAGATACTACAAGAGTGTGCTAAAATGGCGCTACCTGAAGCTGCGCAGCGCATTTTGCCGGGCAGCAGAGTAAAAACGGGCCGGTCTCACTAATCTGACGAACCTGCTCTGCGCATGCGGCGTGCTGTCCCGAGGATAACACAGTGCGAGTCGCGTGCGAATTTGACACAGAGTTCTCTGTTATAAACCCATCTGATATGAGACACTTAAAGGCTCTGTACTGAAGCTTGTTGAAACAAGCTTAAACAGCCCGTCATATTAAACTACAATGACTAGTTAAACAGGAAAACATTGTTCCATTCACAACGGTAATTAACAGGCTTTTCATTCCACAAATCAGCACCTTTATAGAAATACCTGACAGTTACTGTAGCCTAGTAACATTAACTGTAGTAGTAACTATGGTATTTTGCCAGAAATGGTGTATATATTGTAATAAATGTTAATATTATTAGCCTAGAAAAGTCACTTTTATGCAGGTTGTGTTTATTATTTCTGTGTTTTATTTTAAAAAATTAATTATACTCAATAATTACATCTAAACATGGTGATCTTTTTCACCTGTGATTAACATGATCTGACTAATACCAGTTAAACTCTGCATATTATGCATGAACAATGGAAAATTGTCATAAATGCAAATACAAAGCAGAATTTAACAAAAAAAGCTTTAAAGCCTGGACACTGAACCAAGCCTGGACAATGAATTAAGAATGAAGTTATGACTTTTTCTCCTTTGTAAATATGTTTAGTTCTAATGAAATTTTAATTGAAAAATGTGAATTAAAAGGTTGCTTACACTCAGTAACTCTTTGTTCATGTCATCTTGAACTTACAGTGACACCTAGTGGTGTGGATGCAGTATCATTCACAGATATCAAATCACCAGTTTTTAGTTACAGATGCCATTTTAGAAATTCACTATTCCCAATCATCCATGATTCATTTAATCAATGAGTGAAAGTGTCCAATAACAAGACAGTTCAGCTGGTCATGTGATTCTAAAATGGCAGCTTCCGTGAGTGTGCCCCTGCCCCATGTTGAATAAAACAGATTTTATAAGGTTACTGATATGATTACAGTCCTCATCTCAGGTGAGTGGTCATGATTTTATACATACGTTTCAAAATTATAATAAATTTCTACGTCTTTTTTAGGGGGCAAAAATGACCGAGTGCACCTTTAAATAATTAAGAGTATGGCAAAAGGAAAACAATTGATTGCTTTGGATAATACTAATATGTAGCCTAGTTAACATAGACCTAGATAAATTAGTTGTTAATTAACTTTTGCTGAGTACATTTTGTTGCCCAACTCAAAATCAATGCTTTATTTTCAAATGTGCATTTCTATGTGACAGAAATTAAGTATTTATATTGCTAACTGCATTTGTGTTATAAAAATTAAAGGAGAAACCAGTAATAATACTGAAATTATTTTTTTTATTTAATTTTGATGTATAGAATATGTTGCGATTTTGGGTGTAATTTTGGTTAAATTCTTGACACCTCACTGTGGACCTCACTAATTTTCAAACCCTGGCTACAGCCCTAATTTCAATGCAAATTGTCAGTCACCTACTATTTCCCTGAAATTAGGTGTCCCTCAGGGATCGGTTTTTGGCCCTCTACTATTCATTATACTGTCTTTGAGTCAACTTATTCGCCGCCACGGTTTCAACTACCACTGTTATGCTGATGACATTCAAATATGTACAGCTTGTGGATCTGCTCCCATTATACAGACCGGTCCACTATTAACATGTGTAAATGAAATTTAAAAAAAAAGTCAACTCCAACTGCCTAAAATTGAACATGGATAAAACTGAGATCAGTATTATTGGAACACCAGCACTTACAAAAAAAAATCCTTATGACTTTGGTTGTGATATTGATTTCATTAGAATTCCTGTTTGAACTTCACTGGTTACCGCTTCAAATATAAACTCATTTTAAATCACTTTATGATCAGGCACCATCTTAGTGAATTGCTTCTCCCCTACAACCCGATCCGCTCACACAGGTCTTCTGTGTCCGGACTCCTTTCTGTTCCTATCTCGCCTCTCTCTGCCATGGGTGGCAGGTCATTCAGAGTAGTAGCATCCAATATATGGAATTCACTCCCCCTGTCTCTTTGCAGCATCTCTTCTATCTCCGAGTTTAAATATAAACTTAAATCGTATTATTTTTTTACTTGTTTTTTATCTTAATGTGTTATGTATTCACTCTCAGTGACTGTGCTATCTGAACTGTTTTTGTGACTGTTCTTTGTTTGTCTATTATTGTGTTACTATTGTAAAGTGTCCTTGAGCTCTGAAAAGGCGCTATATATATAAATTAAACGTATTGAGTTGTAGCGAGGTTGCAAGAGGACATTCTTTTTGAATTTGTGAGGAGCTCATCACATAATGAACTGAATGTCTGTCCACTAATCTTCAACATGTTTCATACTAAACAAATCTTTTTTAGTTGACTTTTACCATCCAAGGATTTTTTTGCGGAATAAAGTTTAAGCGCATCAAAATATAGATGATGGAAACACAAATAATCGCTAAAAGTGTTGACATAATATTTTTCCGTTTAACTCTAGCACATATGTCGATACTTCAAATGTCGCGAACAACTGGTTTGGAAACACTTTTTTGCCCAGAAAATTGTCATTAACCTGGCCTCTGTTTGCGATTCATTTAATCGCGGTAGCCATCCGTTTATTTATTAAAGTTACTTTTCCACACCATTCAACATAATAGATTGCAGTCATAATTATCCCACAATATATAAACATATCATTTCTGTGCAAAGATTTTGTTTGTTTGTTTGTTTTATTTAAAGTTTGACAAGACAGGATATTGCAGCACAAAAAAAAAAAAAAAAAAAAAAAAAAAACAGAAAAAGTAACTTTTGCTATTAGCAGCACAACCTGAAATGCGTCAAACATAACACATAATCATGCATCATAACTACTAAACCATAAAAAAACATAAATGCACATATAATAAAAGACCGATTACCTTATCTATTGACAAACACAACCCAAACAGACAAAATTCCCTGTATTTAATTAAAGTAGCTTACCAAATAAATAAAGCTTTAAATAAAAGAATTACCAAACGAAAAAAAAAATATTGTTGAATATCAGGAATGTAGCCTATCTTATGTAAACCCTGTTATTACACCGCATCAATATATCTTTGTTAATCGCTGTGCACCACATATACACATCGATTGATGGTCCTTATACCGAGACTGAAAATTTCCCCCACTTCTTGGTGCAGGTTGCCAGCTTGAACAGACGATTCATTTTTGGGTCAGAACCGGTGTCAACCTGCGATAGGTACAACATTAGGACCAATATTGCAATCCTATCAGAAGGGCAACTGCTTCCTTTTGATTGCAATTCCTTCTCTTCTGATTGCATGTATTAGTGAAATTAAAATGACCGTTAGCGGTCTAATTTCAATGATTTGTCAATACTCTGCCCATTTTACCAAAACATCATAGGAAAACAAATATAGGGACATCTAGGAGGCGTAAGGTACACAATTTGTGATATACACACATTTCTGTAAGGAAACGGCTGAAGGACAGATTTATTTTGCATAAACCAAAACATATGAAAGTGTTTTTTTTTAGGCATGACATCATCATGCACAACATTTTTAAATCAATAAAAGGTTATTTTAAAGGCAATTTGAATGGAGACAGGCAGATGGCGGGACATTTCACAAACCTTTTTTTTACGCATTTTCACTCTGTAGATAAAATAGTGCAAAAATGTAACGCCATACTCACACTGTTGTAATTCACTTGCGCGCTGTTTTGTCTATATACGCGGGCTCCTGCTGCTAGAGTATGTAGGCTACTGCATTTGATGAACGCACTTTTTTGGTTTTGTTAAACAATTAGACATACAATTTAACCACAAGTAACAACTCTATTTAATACACACCGATCAGCCACATCAGAAAAAACCACCTGCCTAATATTGTGTAGGTCCCCCTCGTGCTGCCAAAACAGCGCCAACCCGCATCTCAGAATAGCATTATGAGATTCTTCTCACCACAATTGTACAGAGCAGTTATCTGAGTTACTGTAGAACAGTCTGGTCATTCTCGGTTTATCTCTCTCATCAATAAGGTGTTTCCGTCCAAAAAAAAAACAAAAAAAAAAACGCTGCTCACTGGATGTTTTATGCACCATTCTTTTGACACTAGAGACAGTTGTGTATAAATCCCAGGAGATCAGCAGTTACAGAAATACTCAAACCAGCTCATCTGGCACCAACAAACATAAATGTGATAATCTAATCAGCCAATAGTGTGGCAGCAGTGCATAAAATCATGCAGATAAGGATCAGGAGCTTCAGTTAATGTTCACATCAACCATCAGAATGAGGAACAATTTTTATTTCTGTAATTTGGACCAATCTGATTTGACATGATCATTGGTGCCAGACGGGCTGGTTTGAGTATTTCTGTAACCGATGAGCTCCTGGGATTTTCACACACAACGGTCTCTAGAATTGACTCAGAATTGTGCAAAAAAACATCCAGTGAGGGTCAGTTCTGCCGATAAAAACACCTTGTTGATGAGAGAGGTCAACAGAGAATAGCCAGACTGGTTTGAACTGGTAAAGTCTACAGTAACTCAGAAAACTGCTCTGTAGAATTGTGGTGAGAAGAATCTCATCTCTGAATGCTATTCTGAGATGCGGGTTGACAGCGTTTTGGCAGCACGAGGGGGACCTACACAATATTAGGCAGGTGTTTTTTCTGATGTGGCTGATAGATGTATGTAAAAAGAGTTGTTACTTGTGGTTAAATTGTATGTCTAATTGTTTAATAAAACCAAAAAGTGCGTTCATCAAATGCAGTAGCCTACATACTCTAGCAGCAGGACATTATTACTTTATACATACATATTCATTTTAAATCAATAAAATGTTCAGTATGAACCATAAATTCAAGAAAACTACTTGGGGCCAGCAAAATAAATATTTTAAACCTGCACACATGCGCACACATACACATATATATTTTTTTATACATTTAAATGTAATAAAATTCAATACAATTGAATCGAGTAATCCTTGGCAAAAATACAAATATTAAGTTTGTGTAATTTAACAAAATTAAATAAATCCATTTAGATGGAATTTTAATTAAATAGAAATGCATATCTTGAAAACAGGAAAATATATCTTTGAGCATATTGATGTTTGAATTATATGCTATAGGCATATATATTTTCCATATAGAAGTGTAAACAAACAAATAATTTGTATTTCATGTATGATGGACAAATAATTTCTGTCATTGGTCAGGTGTCCAGGAATTTAATAGGGCCAATGTGGCAACCCTACCTCACACTTTAGTAGACTGGTTTGAGACCTGAAATGGTTGCATCAGATAAGGGAGACATCCAAAATGTGTAGAGTTGGGAGGTCACAAGGAACGTGGTCAGATGTACCAATGTAAGCAACCCTTCCCCCTGATTTCACAAGTATTTTGCTGAAAATGACACTAAAAATAGCACTAGCTTCCCTGATCATTGATTGTTCCACCACAAAGTGAAAAGGATGCAATAATTAAACAAGGGATCAGCAAATACAAAAAAGACAGTAGATGGTATTTATGACATGTACTTTATTAAGACCATTTTACACAACTGAAGAGTGTTTGATTAGTCCGCAGATTGCTTATGGTAGATAAGACGCTTCTAGATCTGATTTAAGTTCGAAGGAAAATGGAAATAAAATAAAAACACAGATCATAGACTTGAGATTATAATGGAATGTTTCTCTCCCACTTATTGACTTTAAGAGGGGAGAAAAACAAGTCCGATCTCTCTTTCTCTCTGGTTTGAACACAGAGAGCCCTGGAGTAAGGCAGATCAACTCCACCTGAGCAAAGCAACCAAAAAGGACAGGAGTGTTGTGAATTTGCGAACAGACTTCCAAGAGGTAGAGCCATGTCCATATACAAGACTACATCCTTCATTATATTCTGTAACATGATTGTGAGTGTGCCATCCAAGCTGCTGATATATCAGTAGTGTGTAACTGAAAAAACGTTACTGACATCCTCAGAAAAGAGGCGTTTCTCTTGCACTAGAGAAACAGTATTGGAATGAACAAGATTAAGGAATTTCTGTTGTCGTGATCAAAAAACAAAGTGAAACCAAATGAGTGACTTCCAAAGCGGAGTCACTTAATCAACGATCATCTGAAAATACAGAAGGAAAGATCTGAAAGAAAGAATTCCCACTGCTTTTACAGTACTAATTAAACCCACTCTGTATCAGTAAACAACATTAAAAGTTATACAAAGGCATTGTCCATAACACAACCTGTACATTACTGGACTTTTTTTCCTGTGTCATTTTAAAATTATTCAGAATAACTTAAGTCCTGCTTAAAAGTGCAAATTTACGTGTTTTCTGATGGTAATGGAATGGAACATTCTGAGCAGAATTCCTGTGCAAAGAAATGGGGGATGAGTACAAAGTACATAAAAAAACTATAAGATTATTTTTCTGTTTTGCTGTTAAAGGCCTTCTGAATAGTTCTGGTCTCTGCATCAACATTCTTTTTACTTTTATAAACCCTCTAAGGCTTTTTTTAATACAATACATAAAGAAGAAAAAATAAAACCGCAACACAATAAGTGAGTCCTCACTTCAATGAACTTCAAGGGAGAAGGGATCACTGAAATATCAGGTCTCTTTTGAAGTGTAACAGGGACACGGCCCATTTTCTTAATGTGAATTATATGGAGGAAAACAAAAAACAAATATATGTAAATCACAGTAATAATAAAACTGCTTCAAAGGAAGAAAAGCTTAATAAAGTGTAATGCTTGAGTTAAAACAGTGTTAAATTGAGTTTAATGATGGGGAAGAGGTCACTTGTTGTCTTTCACAGAGCGTCATTTTAGTCATTCGCTCTTTCAAGTCCTTTCATTTAGCCCTGAAACAGTGTATGACCTTCATCCTGACCTAAAAGGGCCAGGACACAGCCAGCCAAGGCAACTCTTTCTTGTAAACACTCGTGGGGACAGAAATGGCAAATAACTGCAAAATAAAAGAGGCAGTACAGAGGTTTATGGGTAAATGAATGAATTCCTATTGTACTGTTTAGGCAGAGGACGTGAGGAGTTTTCTGTGGAAGTTTGAAGTGTGTGTGAGAGTATGAAATGTTTGGGTAACAGTCTGAGCCTGCTGATCTTGGTCCCATGTGGACTAGGATTTCTGCTCTGCTGCTTTTGGGGATGGAGGTGTGCTATCTGGCTTTATGATCTGATATGTGATGAGGTACTCTGGGTAGGCCTGCAAAACACACAAGGTTGCAAATGTTAAAATACATGTTAATAAATTTTAACCAGAAATCTTTGTTGATAAAATGTCTATGGACTTGTTATGCATCAATTAATCAAATATCTGTCAGATCACTTACCTGTTCCCCTCGATAGATGACATATTCGGCGTAGGCTAACCCATTGACGCTGGGACGACCAATGATGGAATGATGCCCTGGAGGAGCGTGAGCCATTTTCATGGCACTGAATTGCAAGAAGGATTTACCAAGAGTGACCCTACAGAACAGCATCTGTCTGCAAAGAGAGTTAAAAGAACACTATGAGGTAAACAGCACCATCAGCTGGTCATTTAAGATCAGTACGCTTGTATCTCATCCATAAGCAACTACTTCTAAAGCACATCATATCAGAGCTAATCTGGGATCTGTTCTGTGATTACTAAATGGAAAGAATCAGATATTGGTCTTGGATGAAAAACGTACCTATGACAAATATAACAGGACCGGTCTTTATGTGTGGGGCAGCCTGTTCCACCTCCAATGCCATAGACATACTGGTTGCTTTTAGAGGAGTTCTCTGCAAAGTAGATCCCAGCTCCAAACATGCCCCCAATGTAGGCGTGTCTTTCATCAAACCCTTTATGGATAATGGCGTTGATGAATGGTGACCCTGCAGATGAGGAGAAAAAGGAAAAGAATGATCTATGTAAAATAACTCGTAGAATGCTTGAAAGATCAACTGGGAAAGCTTCTTTTGTAGCTTGAACTTTCCCAAATAGCACTTTTGATAGGTCATTCATCTTGCGACAGTTAGTTTTGGCCGGGCCCCAGAGCAGTACCGTGAAAGAGCATGCGCTCGTTGTGATGATTGTGGTTCTCGTCTGCAATCTCCTTCTGCCGGTGTGCATATCTTTCCCTCAGCTTCTTGTTCACCACCTTCTGAATCTGCACCAACATTAAACAAATTTTTAATATGGAGGCCCATACAAATGACAAACTAGTCAACAAGTTTTGAACCTTTAAATCTGTTTTTAAATTACACCCCAATCCCCTTAACCACTAGTGTTCTCTCCAAAGCCCAACCCTCATGTCAGTAAACCCGAACCAACCCAAACAAAGATATTCTGATGGAGATAAGATGTAAATATATCCAACACCTCCAAGGACAGTGCTCTGCGCATGCGTCAAGTTCAAGGAAGAGTAATCGATCTTGAAATCATGATTGCAACTAGCAGACTGCAGATGTCAAAAGTTATAGTGAAAAAGAAGTTACATTTAGGTCAGTTTCTCGATAAGGTCACTTCAGAAGACACAGATTAATCAACGAGTCGTACGGATCACCTTTATGATGCCTTTATGTCCTTTTTGGAACTTGAAAGCGTTTGACCACATTGACTTGCATTGTATGGATTTTCACATTATATCTCCACCAAAATATATTTTTTTGCTACACAGAAAAATAAGTCAAACATGTTTGAGACGGTATGAAGGTGAGTAAATAATGAGATAATTATTTTTAGATGTTCTAGGACATTTAAAGGAGCCATGTATTCTGACAAAATAATAATTTTTGCAAGCAACATATGAAATGCCAATATTTCATTGTATAAAGTAGATATTTTGCCTGTGCCCAATGTTTTTAGAGAAAAATTTTTCCACAGCTCAGGATAGTACGGAGCCCATTAGTGGACAGAGCGGGATTTTATTTTTTTTCTGAAATGGATATACATGATCTCACAGTAAGTATTGCTAGCTCTCGCAACAGTTTTGCATCCCCTAGCAATAAATTGACCATAGTTTTACTACAATAACCATATTCTAACCTTGATATTTGTAGCGAAACCATAGTGATAATACAGGAAATCAAAAACTCTGGAACCAAAAATCTGAATTTTTTGGTTATGGTTTTCCTATACAAATACCATAGTTTAACTATAGTTTTACTATAGTAATATTGTAGACTGTAGTAACCATAGTTTTTGGCAGAAATCATAGTTTTACTATTGTAATATTGTAGTAACCATGACTGTTGTAGGCTAATATATATATATATATATATATATATATATATATATATATATATATATATATATATATATATATATATATATATCTGCCATCTTTACTCATGGACTCCATAGAATAGTCGCTAGTAAAGGTTGTGGGACTATGCACGTTCTTGTGGCACCATCAGCGTTGTCGTGACGCAATTTCCCTGTGGTTCCAGATTGATTAGTCACATGCCATTTACTTCTCAGGTGATTTGTTGAAAAAACTAATAAAATCCCCTGAGTCCATGAGCAAATATGGCAGATTTCAAATAATATACTTCTTGGTATGGCAGATTTCAAATTACAACTGCCATTAAGATGAATGGAAATGCTAATAGATTGATCTCTCCAGGTAGTATAGATCTCCTTGACTTGATTGCACAAAATATTACACAGACTGTGCGTGTTTTGGATTGGCAAGTTTTCTGATTGGCTAATGTAGCATTGGCTGCTGCTCAGACTCTTTTATGCCATTTATAGAGCCTAAAGCTTTCACAGAGACAGGTGTGATTTTTCAGAACATATATTTCAGTGATATCTGTCAGATAGTAGGAACATTTTATGAATGCCATTAAATAAATGCTTACAGCAGCTGAACTTACCTTCAAGATGTTGTACCTGCTGAAAATGCCTCCTGCATTGCCACCATCCCTGTGCTCTCTGATCGTGCTTTGCAGCTGTAAAACAATAACACAACATACATGTTACATATTTTTGGGTCACAAGTGGTTTTCTATAGGGTTTTCAAACTGGTCCAGGGTTGTTAGAGGGTCCAAAGTAGTGTAAAAGTATAAAAAATATATACATTCAATACATATTTACCAAATTTGACATTATAACAGTCTACAAATACATTTCAATTGAACTGATAGTGTTTCTATTGAGGTTTATATATGTGGCATTAATCTAATAGTGCGCAGAAAAAAGATAAATGGTCGACTTAATACAAGGTCTTCAGAAAATTCTGAGAAGTCTTTATAGTGACACTTAATTTTTTTTTTTTACATAGTATAAATGCATTTTAACACATTAAAATTGGAAGGGGTCCCCTTGGCCCTTTTGTATGGAACCACCTCTGCTTTTATTTTATTTTCTGTTTCCACATGCTCTGAAAGGAAATACCCCCTAGCTCTGGGGAAGAAGTGATAATTTTGGGTCCAAAACTCTCACCTCCTCCTCTACTGACTGAAACTCCTTATCATCAGGGGCTAGATCGATCAGCACCGTGCCCTGAGTTGCACAGTGGAATGTCAAGTATGGGTTGCCACCTGTGTGGTAACACATGAACAAATTAAATTAAAAGGTATTTCAATGTGCTGTGGTTCATGTAACCATGAACAGTGTTTGTGAAAGAATACTTTGTTTGAATGCTTTTGGACTGACCTTGTTGACCACCCAGTAGTCTCTCAATGCCTTTGATAAGTTTGTGTCTGTGCCCATATGCGTTGATCCCAATTTCTTTAAGCTCCTCATGCCCCATATCAGCCAGCACATCCAACGAAATCTTATACAACAAGTAAACAACAATCAGATTTAGGGAATCCATTGTAGACTACAGGAAAAAACTATCAGAAAAAGCTGGTAACAATCCCAAGATGATGCACCCAATAAATGAAATGAAAATTGACATTAAGTGATTTACTTCAGGGTTGATTTAGACTCTATTCTGTGGTGATTCAGCAAATGTACTACAACACTGTTGCAAATTTAGCAATTTATGGCAAATTTCAAAGGTAAGTGAAGATGCAGCAGACATAATACAACATTGTTGCAAAGTTTGCCATTTACGGCAAAGATCAAAGGGAAGTGAAGATGCAGCAGACATACTACAGCATTGTTGCAAAGTTTGCCATTTACGGCAAAGATCAAAGGGATGTGAAGATGCAGCAGACATACTACAGCATTGCTGTAAAGTTTGCCATTTACGGCCAAGATCAAAGAGATGTGAAGATGCAGCAGACATACTACAGCATTGTTGTAAAGTTTGCCATTTACAGCAAAGATCAAAGAGATGTGAAGATGCAGCAGACATACTACAGCATCGTTGCAAAGTTTGCCATTTACAGCAAAGATCAAAGGGAAGTGAAGACGCAGCAGACATACTACAGCATCGTTGTAAAGTTTGCCATTTACGGCAAAGATCAAAGGGAAGTGAAGACGCAGCAGACATACTACAGCATTGTTGTAAATTTGCCATTTATGGCAAAGATCAAAGGGATGTGAAGACGCAGCAGACATACTACAGCACTGTTGTAAAGTTTGCCATTTACAGCAAAGATCAAAGGGATGTGAAGTTGCAGCAGACATAATACAACATTGTTGAAAAGTTTGCCATTTACGGCAAAGATCAAAGGGATGTGAAGACGCAGCAGACATACTACAGCACTGTTGTAAATTTTGCCATTTACGGCAAAGATCAAAGGGATGTGAAGTTGCAGCAGACATAATACAACATTGTTGCAAAGTTTGCCATTTATGGCAAAGTTCAAAGGGATGTGAAGATGCAGCAGACATACTACAGCATTGTTGCAAAGTTTGCCATGTATGGCAAAGATCAAAGGGATGTGAAGATGCAGCAGACATAATACAGCATTGTTGTAAAGTTTGCCATTTATGGCAAAGATCAAAGAGATGTGAAGATGCAGCAGACATACTACAGCATTGTTGTAAAGTTTGCCATTTATGTCAAAGTTCAAAGGGAAGTGAAGATGCAGCAGACATACTACAGCATTGTTGCAAAGTTTGCCATTTATAGCAAAGTTCAAAGGGAAGTAGAGATGCAGCAAATTAACTACAGACCTCATAAAGAAACAAATATGTCATATCAGCCTTTAGACAGCACTTGTAAACTGAGGAAACAGCTCAAAACAGTGCAGCAGCTTAAATCAGATGGGTCTAATGACGACAGCGAACTGTGTATGAGAGATCTGTGAGCAGTGCCCTCAATCTCATTTTCACTCTGTCTCTGAAAAACGTCAATTTACTGTTGCCTCCTTATGCTCCATCTCCCTCAGGTACAGCAAGCCAGAAAAAAAGGAGGGAGAGCAAGTGAGTCACTGTAAGACAGATGAATGCCTCTTACTAAAGCCACAATCAAAGCTGATTTCAGCCCTCCACATCTAGTGTTCTTCCCAGCTGGTGGCCATCGAGAGCATTTAACTTCATCTATATGCAAATGACCGACTGGTCTGGCACAGAGTAGCAACCAGGTCACAGCTCGGCCTCAGTGAGTCGGAGCCGAGGAGCTGAAGGAACAACAGAGCATTTAGCTCAGTGTGGGGGAGAATGGCAGGACTGTACAAAGGTCAGCCCCATCACCTCTCTCACCCATAAAAATTGAGATGTTAATAATCACACAGGGTTCAGCTATGGGAGGAGTTGAATGGAAAAGTTGAAGCCAAGATGCTGAGAAAGTACACTGAAAGAAAATGATATTGAGGTCATAGATGTCATCGTATCTGCACAACTCTTTAAAGGATGGACCTGGATTTTTCTCCAGGAAATTATGGCATAGCTTTTATTTTTTGAAGGAGAGAAGGTAATTTGATGTGTGGAGAGGAACTGTGTGACCAGCAATGTGATTCAGTGGTTAGTTTAATAATAGGAATTGGTCTTACCTGTTCCCTCTCAAAAATATCCCGCAAATGCTCCAAACCCAAACTCTTCAGAAACTGACTAATGTTCATATCCAGAATTGCGACTAGAGAGAAAAAAAGGCTCATGTTAACTCTAAACATTATCTTTACAAATCAGGGCTGTAAATCAACAAATAAATATATTACAATATGCTGATTAATCAAATAAGACTAGTAAAGTGTTAAATAGACTACAAAAAGTGGCTTAAGAAGTCAAAACATTGTTTTTTTTTTTACATGGTTAAAATTAGGCATATTAATGATCTACAGTCCACAGCAATCTATTCTGCGACCTTTCTGATGCAAATAATTTTTGTTTGGGTCAGGTGTTGCATTATTATTTTATTTTTTATAAAAATTATAATCATACTCATTAACATGCTTAACTGAAAATTCTACAACAAATACCTTATTTACAAGAAATCGCATTACTGTAAAAGGATTTGAAGTGAAGTGCTTTGGAACTACTTACTTTCTCCCTCCTTCATCTCTGATCCAGTGGCCCCATCAGCCGGGCCTGAGGCCCCAGACACAGCCAGATCTGCTACGGGTACGGCTAGATTGTCTATGCTGCTGGCAGCAGACAGGCAGGAGGGTGTGGACGTTGGGGAGATGACAGAGGCACTGACCACTGTAGCCTGGGGTTTGAAACAACTAGGAAGGGCTTCAGGGGGCATGGCATCAACCAGCAGTGCCCGGATATCATCAGCCTGGAGATGAAAGAAATCAAGGGGTGCATCAAGAAAAAAAACACTAGTTTTTATGAGAAATCTGTGTCTGATTTGTTATAAATTAAGGCTGGGACATTAACACACTAAATAGCAGCCAGAAAAAAATGATAGTTTTGAGATTGTAAACTTCAGCAAATTATTGAATGTTTTTTTATCTGTGTATAGTGCATTGGCAATGAACACTTTTGAAATGAAAAAAAAAAAAAAAAGCTTGATATGAATTGATTCAGACCATTTGATCCTGTTGTTAAAGTCCACAGAAAATGGCAGTTGATTTTGCCCCACTTTTGCTATTTTTTTAAATAATTAAAATAAATGATAATTCTTGCATGTTCTTTATATAGTAAATATATTAATGATTATATTTTAATGTTGTCATAAACTGTGTGATTAATTAGTTAAAAATTACAGCGCTACGCAAAATAAAACTAATTATATAATCGAATGATGTTTACACCTGGTTTTAAAAACCATTTTGGATGATTCGATCACAAGTGGTCAGGCAAGAAAGCCTTTTAAACTTGGTAGCAACATGCTTCTCAGATGTGTTTTCTGTAACCACTTGATTTCAAGACTAAAAACATTGCTCACTACCATCAGTGAGGAGACTGCATTTTGATATAGCAAAAATAAAATAAAAAATGAAACCGTATTAAATTAACTTCGGATAAGCTGTCACTGCATGTTGATTTCAGGGAAACTGAAGACATTTTGTGTTATGCATGACTATGTGGGCTTTTTCATTTATTTTCCAATGGTGGTGGTGTTTTTTTGTTTTTTTTTAAAGCTATACATAACTGGCAATGGGCAAAGACCCTGTTTTAGCACAATGACAAATAGATATGTTTAATTGATGGACAGATAGACAATAACTGACAGGTGAGTAGGCTGTCCTTCATTGTTATCTAGAATACATGAGGATACATTCACATTTGCACTACTAATATGATTTGGTCACATGTGTTTCTGGCTACCTCTTAATTAGGTTTGAGTGATAGGATAACAGAACATTTTTGACTACGTATAGACCTGTATTTTGCACTTTCCACTTGTGATCAGATCACCAGAGACAAATGTTCATATAAGGTGTAAACAGAAGCTGTGTCTATTCAAATTCTTGTAATCAGACCAATGCAACTGACTTTCAATTAATTAAATAACTTAAGTACATTACTTGTGCTAAATAATATGCACTGTATAATTCATTTAAGTAATTCATTCATATTAAAAAAATTTTTTTAAAGTACTTAGCCATTTTTGTGATGACTTATTTTGAGTAATTTACCCAACACTGTTTAGTTTACACGTGGGATTACGTTCCACCTTAGTTTAATGCTGCAACGCTAATTTAGTAGTGTAAAAAGTGTAGATAAATGCCCATTTACACCACAACTAGGATTAGTTATGATGTAGGTGCAACCAGCCCCAGGCCACTTGGGCGAGGGGATAAATAACACGGTAGTTCTACATGGCATTATTTGGGTTTCTCGGTCTAGAATTGGACTGTAAAATCTGAAAACAGCTGTGTCATTAGCACCTGGCATGAGTGCAGCCACTGGAGCCCACTAACTAAAGGTTAAAGAAGCTTTACCTTTCACTTTGTACAAGCTTGAACACAGGAGACGCAGGCTTAAACAGCTCAGCTTATGTGTTTACAAGAAAAATGTCCCAATATCTCAGGATAGTCTATGCTGGGGACCTGGGTAGCTCAGCCAGCATTGACGCCGACTACCACCCATGGAGCTGAGAGGTCGAACTCAGGGTGTGCTGAGTGACTCCAATGAGGTCTCCTAAGCAACCAAATTAACCCGGTTGCTAGGGAGGGTAGAGTCACATGGGGTAACCTCCTTGTGGTTGCAAATAGTGGTTCTTGCTCTCGATGGGGTGCGTGGTAAGTTGTGCATGGATCGCGGAGAGTAGCATGTGCCTGTGTGTCATGCACAACGAGACATGTTATAAGATGCGCGGATTGACTGTCTCAGAAGCGGAGGCAACTGAGACTTGTCCTCTTCCACCCGGACTGAGTTGAGTAACCGCACCACCACGAGGACATACTAAGTAGTGGGAATTGGGCATTCCAAATTGGGGAGGATAAAAAAAAAAGAAAAAGGATAGTCTATGCCACCTGAACCATATGAGACCTCAAAGCCAGAACAAACAATCCTGCAGAACATAAAACTTTATAGGTTATAAAAGTTCCAGGTCTGAACCTGGTCTATATTTAGATATGCAAATATATAGCTCTGTTCAAGATATGCAAATATATAAGTGCACTTAAACAGTTAGTTCACCCAAAAATTAACCGTCATGTTGTTCCAACCCCAACTGCCATTCTCTCTTTGAAATGAATGAAATTCAGAAGGTGTGAAACAATACGATTGCGAGTAAATGATGAAAGAGCTTTCATTTTGGATTGAACTATCCTGTGAATCTGTGTGAGTGTGTTAAAGTATGTGTGTATTACCGTCGCCAAGTCCAGTGGTGCCTGGCCCTCCTGGTTCTTCATGGTGGGGTCAGCCCCGTGGGCCAGCAGCAGTGCACAGAGCTGCGTGCGGCCCTTCTGTGCAGCCTCATGGAGGGGGGTAAAGGCCCATTTATCGGTGGCATTTACACAGGTGTTATACTTGATCAGCAGGGCTGCAATATCCACATGCTGGGTGGAAGACAAAAGCTCATTACTAAAGGAATTATTGTTTCTTTAACACACAATGTTTAAGGCCTGGCTGTAAATTAAACCAGGTTAGTTATTTCTATAGCAGCTCTATTTTATTAAAAGCTTTGGTTTAAGGATATCTTGCTGGGTTGAAGGATTGTTGTTTAACCCTTTAATGCATTCATTATTAAAGACTTGCTTGACTAGCAGTTTTCTGTCTTGACAGCAATTTGTGTGGTGCAGCACAAGTCATGGATATTTTTGGTGTATTTTCCCAGAAAAAAAAAAAAATCAATATTTTTAGATGTGTTTATCAGCAAAAAGTTAGTTTGGATGCATTTAAAGCCACAAAACTAAATGTTTTATTTTATTTGACTAAGTCACAATTTTTAATGTTTCTTTTTACAAAATATTTTAATTTCCTTTTCTTTTTTCCAAAATTTACTTTGAGAGTGTTACACGTGTCCACTCCTATTGATAGATGAAGATAGTAGAAACTATTTCAGAATTACAGAAATTATTATTATTATTCTTTATTAATGGACGACACATAGAATTATAACTAAGGGCCAAAGACTATACCAAATTAAGGTTTGGATGGCAACATCAAAATTGCAAAGATCATTGCAAAGATATGTGCAAGTGTTTTTGGGTCAACCCAAAAATCACTATTTGAAAAAACAGTGGAATAACAAAACAATGGCTCTAATGGGAGACTAATCTCCCATTTATACTGGTGAGATTTAATGGCATTCCAGTTCCATTCTCGATAGCGCTGGAGAGCAAAAGACAAAACAACTTTGGTTTTGGTTTGTGCGTGACTGAGCTGCGCTAAGCTGGCCTCCCGTCAGCAGCAGTGATTGTATGGAACTGTGATCAGCTGGCTGTATTTGCCGAGCACTGTCATCCTCTACACAAACAGGCCACGTATGAACAGAGGGAGGCCAGCATCGGCCGGCCGCCAGCCCTCCTTCTGCCAATCAACAATGCCCGGGCCATCTGCCACCTCCGACACAGCCAATCATAGGCTCAAGGGACCAGCGGCAGAAGTACTGTTGCTTGGACAGCAACAGTAGTGTATATCGAAGTGTGGTCGAGGTCTAGCCAATGCCTCCAATTCTGAATAGGGCTGGATAATATAGCATCTCATTATTTTTATTTTTACCTTTGGACGCTACTCAATATCACAATATTTTTGTATTTGTTGAGAAATTATCAATAATCTTTGATTGAAAGTAGATTAAAAAATGCTCACTGTAAAAATAACAGTCAAAATGTAGTTAATCATTATCAAAGCCATTAAAGTCACCTACATATATTCTTACTAAAGCACTTAAATGAAAAATGCAACAGAAACAGTGAAATTTTTTCATTGATGACGTAAATTAATTGTTGAATCAGCAACAAATTAATCTTAGTTTAAGATGATTCATGGAAATTAACTTACCAACTTAATTTTTCTACTGATGTTTAAATCAGAGACTATATTAAAACGTGATTTAACACTCTCATAATTGCAAATTACAAGACAACTAGTAAGGATTGTGAAACTAGTCAAAATATATGGTCTTAATTTCTTAACTGGCAAATAAAAAGTGCATTAAAATCATTGTGATATTCACTATCCACTTATTATGACTTATTTTAATCACCAACAAAATCATCACAAATTTATCATGAATATGATGGGTTGAGGTCCAGTTCTGATCCAGCATGCTTATATAACCTGCAATCTGCTCCCTTCTATCTGCATGGACTAATCACATCCCTGAAGGCCTCTAGAGATACCTCCAACAATCAACTAGCCCTAAATTGATTTCCCTTCTAGAAAGACAAAATACTGCATAAGAAGCATTTTGTGCCATGCGGATTAAGTCTTGTCTGGGTTACAACTGGCAAGTGGTAACCCAGTATCATGGTTGTTTCTAAGTGGAAATGGAACTGAATCCACCTGAAAGAATTATGAGCAACAGCTATGCATTAAAAGTGCATAAGCTGAGGTTCTGCTGGCAAGACCTCTAAAATGCTGCACAAACACTCTTTGCCATCTCCAAAATACACAGACGCACAAACATTTTTGCATTCAGCTACACACACACAATGATCTCTTAAGTCGGGAAATGAAATGAAAGTGCTATATCGAAGACAGCAGGGTTCAAGTGAGGGTATACTTTTGTTCAGGGATGAAAAAAGCTGTGCTTCTGGATTTCAAGAACACATACATATATTATTGAGCATTTAAATCAGTCTGATGTTCCCATCGCACTGTTGCCAGTTAGACCTGACATGACACCGGAGGCATGACGTGTTGACTTAACAGATGTCTGTATGCAGTCCCTGTCGCACTGAAATATAAGCTCTGTTCCAAAATCTAGTAAACTGCCCACGGAGGCTGCCTTTTAAATCATTGCAGGTGCTCCCAATGCAAAGGCTGTGTACTAAGTTACCTTATTATGGCCAAATTCAAAGGCAGCATTGCACGTATCCTATGCAGAGTTGAGATGGAAGACGTGGCAAGAGAAGTTAATTATAAATAAACTTACAGTTCTTAATACAGAAATGTATAGCTAAAAATGGTTCAGTGTGATTAAGAGTGGAATTCCCCCCCCCCCCCCAATATTCGTGTGTACTATGTATTTTTAAGTTTATTAGAGTACAACGTCATAAAATCTTCGCGTATCTATTGAACTCACTTGTGAGTCAAGTCTCCTACGTGGAGCGTTGTTTGTGGCACAGAGTTTCTGCCTACGCAGTGTTCCAAATTAGTAGGGTTATGGGATTCCTCGATGGTTGGGGTTAGAGATGCACTGACACCAATTTTTGAAAAACAATACAAGTATTAATACCTAGTTTTAGGTGTCAGCCAAAGCACTGTTTGTGTTTGTATACGTATGCCATTTTATTTGATATCGCTAATATATGCATTTTCAGTAATTAAAAATGTCAGTTAAGGACAGTTTTACTTACCTTTAAAAGTAACCAAGCTAACACATATAATACTTTATTCATGCTTTAACTGTATTAATATTCATGTTGTTTTAGGCATTCATGGAGGGGCTAATGCTGCCTTAGTACTGATCGATTGATCTGGGTTTGTTGCATTGTGCCTGACAGAGTTTAAAGTTCGTTTGATTAATTTATCCTTATTTGTTGTTGGGTTAAGTAAAAGTGACAGAAAATAACTTCAGTCCCTTTGCCCAGCATCTTCTTTACAATTAACCCATATGTTTTTGGAGTCGCTATGTTTTGGATGACAATGACCGTCTGGTGCGAATCTGATGAAAGCACTCATTTTCTCTCCCTCAAAAACAAGAGTGCAGAGAGAGATAAGCATCATATCTCACATGAAGATGAATTAAATGAAACTCGTGCTAGTTTAAATTGTTTTCTTCCCTTTCTTGCTGTTTTTATGATGGAAAATATTTACAGCTAAATGTTTCCGTTTAATAGGCAGTTCCTTTTTGCACTCACCCCGTACGAGGCTGCGTTGTGGAGGGGAATAAGGCCACCTTTGTCTTGCGCATTAACATCCGCCCCATGTTCAAGTAGGTACTCTGCGACCTCCAGATTGTTATAGCCAGCTGTGGAGAAACAGATGCAGAAAAATGTAAATAAATATCTATGACATCTGGACACTTACAATCTGGTATCATCAAGTTTATATAATTAATCTATTAATCCATATGTTCGTTTCAGAGAGATAAGGGAATTTTGACACCTGAACAACATGAAGACCAATAGCAAAACAGCCATTTCATAGAGAAGTCTGTTTGAGGCTGTCTCCACATTAATTCGGACAAATCTGAAAACTGCGCTTTCGTTTTCGAAATGCTCATCTACACTGCTGTTTTCAAATGTTTTCCAAAAGTTGTTTGTCCACACTGAAGCGTCTGACATGCAAAAAAAAAAAAAAAAAAAGAAAAAAAAAAGGAAAGGAGCGTGGCCTTGCTTCATTTCCATGTACGGTCTGAAATGCATTTACCCTTGGGTTCTGCCGCCAGTCAGCAGTTCCACGCAGTTTCCATTGCCTTTGAAGGAATGAAATGTGAATCTTGTACAAAATAACATTTATTTTTAACAACGCTATCAAAGTGGATAGCAGGCACAACAACGGCACTACAACATGGGATGCCATCTTGATTGTTTTGGATTGAATGGATCACATGTCTGCATCACATGACTACAAATACGTCATCGTTTTCAAATATCTCCGTTCTCTGTATACACACTACAACGTGAAGATGACATTTGCAAATTGATCCACTTGGGACTTTTTCAAAAGCTCTGCTGGACAAAACGCTGTGTCAGTGTGGACAGAAGGCAAACCCATAGCGAAATGAATGCATTTTCAAACAAAAACATGTTGGTGTGGACGTGGGCCTGAAGTTCATTTAATTTATCTTTGAAACCCCTAAAGGTGAAGTGTTTAATTTTTGTATCAATAACGACAACAGACAAAGTTGCCAATATAATGTTTAGCAGTGTCCATATTTGCATACTGTCAGAGTATGCATTGTATTTGATCAAGAACGTACTTCTTGGCCATAAATAATTTACATTTAGGTACGCAGGTAAGTAGTATGAGTACATTCTTGGTCTTATGGGATCAGAGGCATTGTTCCGTGATCAGAATATTTGTCATAGTAACGAGCAAAAATAGTTTACTCTGGTTTTGCACAATTTAACCACAAGGAACAACTTTACTGGTATATATTACACAAAGTTGAAAAGAGCCACATGACTCACGGTTCTCTACCATTTATTTTTAGTTTTTTTTATTCATTTTGAATGTGATGTTTCCTCAGCTCCTCAGATTATGGAATCGTAAACTGTCCAGTGGTTGCAAACTTCAGAATCTCACTGCATGTAGTAGGTCATCTGGGGTTTTCTCACCTATTGTTATTTTAATAATGAGGATTCGTAGAAACTACTTAATTAACATACTGGTTTTGACACACTTTATAGAAGTATGCATATTCATATTATATTTCCAAATAGTTTCCCCAACGCTTCCCCCATCTCACATTGTTCAAACAAACAATTCCACCCCAAAGACACAATATTGGTTGAAATAAAAGTTGACCTGCTCAAATAACCACAGGTTAATTTAAAACAATATTGTAAGTGCTTCATTTGACTGGGAAACTGCACTTTTAACTGGGATAGTATTTTAGCATAGAAAACACACTTCTGTAAGGCTGGAAATTAATAAAATAATTCATTCCTGTGTTACAACCACCATTTATTAGTGAAAACAGTCCTATTGCAATTATAAAGACATACAGAGGGAACAAGTGATCTAGCAGCCTATTTGCTGAGGTGTTTGTGTATTTGGGCAAATGGGTTACAGGCCTTTAAGCCATTCCCGCAGCTCTCAATAGCATTTCTCTCTCTGCCCTTTTTATCCTCTATTCTCTCTCACTCGGGTAGTATGCATACTGGTTTCATATACATCTTTCATACATCTATTTTGTAACTATTATATATAAATTGTAACCATCTGATGTAACCTTGTAAGACTCTACTGTTTTTAAACATTTTCTTTTGAATCCATTTCTAGTTTAATAAACTGTGTAACTAATATTAAGATTATACATTTAATTGCTACATATCACATTACAATAAGGTCACAGTTGGGTTCTAATCAATGCTCTCACATATTTAGCTATTCTAACTGCACTTATTTCCTTACAAGACAAGAAATGCAGTTTTATTCCACCTTGCTGTTAACATTTCTTCAGTCACCTCGACATTTCTACAGCTTGAACCCCTGTAGTTGAAAAACTCACCTTACACTTCACACTTTAATATTACATGTTATACTCCGATTCCACTGGAGGCCAGTGAAAATCCCACTAACGACCCACTAAAAACAACATGATTTTAAGCATTCTGCTTTAAGCCGACTAGGCCAAAAACTCTAACTAAGGTCCATTGAACAAGCAGCTGCTGACCTTTCCACAAGAGGACCAGGCACCCCGTGCCACTATTTTCAGTTTTAAAGGTCTCCCTTGGTTTCTTTTGTTCTTCCTTTGAGTTCCAGACACACATGACTGCCTACAGGACTATCGCTAATTAAAGCCCTCATCATAAAAGGCTGCAGTCCTCTAATAATGCACAAACCCAGCCCTGTGCGCTGTGCTCATAAAATGCTTCAAGCAGGGTATCCGCCATAAACTATAAGCAGCTTTATCAGTGTTTCTCACAGAATGCTGGCAAGTACTTTCTCATTTCTGATTGGTTGACTCTATGCAACTTCTAGGAGTAAGAAAAAGTTTTTTTTTTTTTACCAGTCCATCTTGGAAAAAAGTCATTTTTATAATTTCATTTGAAAACAAAATTGTGTTAAAGTAATGGACTACTACTACTACTACGTAATTTTGAGGATTAAATAATCTCTCAATTTTCTCAAAAGTTTTTGTTTGAGGCACTTTGCAAATTAACTAGATATCTACAAGCACAGCTCTATATTCCATATATTCTGATTATTTTTCTGTGAAATAATCTTTCCTTATTATTTTTGTATTCTGATCACATAGTGTATATACAGTACATTTACAATGTTTTCTGTACAAACATTTGGAGAGACTGCCAAGCCAAAATTTCAAAACTTTTGATCTATTATTGACGTACAACCAACGTCAAACAAACCTGCCCCTAAATGCCAAGTTTACTTGTCAGTCAGATGGTCTTTAGTAACCAGTTCTCGTCCAGAATAAGCTGCAATGGGAACCACACCTTAAAGAGAAAACTCACCCAAAATTGAAAATTCTGTCATCATTAATTCACACTCATGCTGAACCAATATACATTACTTTCTTCCACTGAACACATCAGGATATATTAGGCAGTTACCAGTCAACATTAACTTTAATTGGAATAGTTGTTCATAAACATTTGCCTAACATTACTAAGAAAGTAAGTCATACATGTTTGAAACAACATGAGGAAATGGCATAACTGTCCCTTTAAACTGTTTAGTTAAATGTCTGGCTGCACAAGACAACATCATGGTAAATATTAGGTTTATGGTGAATGATAAGACTACTTGATACACAGTGCATTAGCATGTCGTAATGAAGTAGTGAGTACTTTTAAAGGTAAGTATCATCCCATGTAGTCAGTCAAAATGAATGCTTCAGTGAGCGTCTTATGATTCTCCCCTCAGGCAAACAGCAGACAAGCAGCATGTTCTCTAGGCAGGGGTCACAACGAGCACATTAGTTACACCCCATTGCACTCTGGTAGAGAATGTGTATGTGTGCTAGCTGAAGTAAAAGTGAGTGTGTGTGTGTCTGTATCTCTGCCTGATGGTTAGGGCCATAAACCACCTGCTGCTGGCCTAGCCCAACAAGATAAGTGGACTGACCAGAGCGCTCAGTCCATCTGTTCAGTGACATTTGCTGGTCTGTGCTGTTCTGAACGCAGTATGTGTTCTGCTATGAGTTGCTAGCATGGCTGTAGCGTACTGCAAATTATGATCCTAGAGCAGTACACTCAAACCCTGGCTAGATATAGATCTAGAGCACGTTTCAATGTGCACAAATATTCCCACGTGACTTTGAATATATTGTCAATAGAGTTATGATCTTAGCCTCTGGAAACACTATGGATATGTTCACATAATGAGAGTTAGGGATTGACAACTGTATTTACTAACAGATTTGATTTTCGGAATGTCCTGTTCATAAAACAGCTTACAGGAGTGGCCTGTCAACAAAAGTGTGTATGAACGAATAACCAAAGTCAATCTCCTTTTCTATTCTCATGATAGCTGTGAAAAACAGCTGTAATCACTTACATTTTTCTTAATCAAAATGAATGCATTTGCCAATTTTCACATTAGATTCTGACATTTTATTCAGCTCCTTGTGAGTGCTGAACACTGGTTGGAAGAAAGCGGAACCTTTGCGATGTGACCCAGATAGAAGCTGAATTCACACGACCTGCTTGAGCGAACCATCAACATTTCTCCAGCGCTGCATTCCAGTATAATTACGTGGACAATGCCAGCACTAAAAGCAAAACACGTTCTCTGCAAGCACTTGTCATGTGGAGTTTAAAGCGGCAAATCATGTTAATGCAGCTTCACAATTGCTGTAGCAAAGTGTATTGCCACTATTAATATTGTGAAGGATGAGGAATTAAGAGGTTTAATGCCAATTGCAATAAAAACACAAACTACGGGACAACATATTTCAATTAGTTAACCTCCCACTTAGACTTTGCGAAATGTTTATTGTTACTAGAATTGGTGCTATTTTAGTGCATTTTTATCTTTATACTTTGCAATGTTTTGTTTGGAAAAAGTTAATAAAACATTGTTACATATTGTTTTCTTTTCTAAGAAGGAACTAAATGCATTTTGACTTTGAACAGAAGTATATATAGACCCAAATGTTGACACTTTCATAATTTGCAAGTAATCGCAATTACCTGAAAAAATCATGCGATTAATCAAGATTAAATATTTTTATCTAATGACAGAACAAATTTTAACAGAACAGATTTTTGCTTTTTAATATTTGTTTTCATTCATATAATTTTTCAACATACCACTAATAAAAAAAATTATTACATTCTTATTATTTTTAAATACACATTGTCATATCAACAACCATCCGGTTATTATCTCTGTTTTAACTATCATATGCCAAAAGGTACACATAACATTATTATATATTCATTTCAAGTCAGACATGATGAAAAGATTTACTTCAGTAAATTCACAAAATTTATTAAAAAGAACCAGCTGATAAAAGACATTTGTTTGTGAATTGGATTAAACAGGTCGGGCTGTTGTGTTATGCGCAGTAGATTCAAAAAAACGACCCGTGAGAATTTTAGCACCGTGTTGCATTTAAGAACCAGTAACAAACATTTAAGAAAATCATTCACCCTGATATTTATTTTTTTTAAAAAGGAACAAAGAACCGGTTCATGGATCCAAAGTCATTGATTGACATGAGATTATATAATAAACAATTCCAAACAAGGAGTGTATTCATCCATCAAATTTTAATTAACCTGGGTATAGACCATCATGAAACATGTTGTTTTACCCTGGTGTTGATGATGTATTGTTGCAATAGTAATCCTGCTCAGTCGAGAGGAACCGCAGGTTCAGACATTTGGCGCATATGCTTGGCTGAGGAGCCACTAGTGCGAAGCTACCATCAGTGGGATTATGACTGAATGCCTCCAAGTCAGAATCCCCCCTAAATGTAATCGTACCGCAGTGCAGTTGGACTCCATTTGGCCTGGGATAGCCTGCCCGTGAGGGCCCAGCAAGGATAGCCGGAGCTAGGGCGCAGCCGGATGAGTGCCACCCCTCACTCATCATGCACCGCACGTTTGTGGAGAACCTGGTGCTAAATGATTCGTAAACGACCTGATTTGAAATGCTTTTTTTAGAAAGCAATATATGTGTTGCTACAAAACTGAGCCTAAGCTTGGCATCAAAATACTGCATGTACAGAATTGTATCCTATACTCCATGTTTTTGCCTTTTGACACTTTTTATTGAGTACAAGAAATTATGGAGAGGAATTAATTCAAACTTGCATCGCCTGTGAGAGCATCAAAGCTAAATGCGTTTGAACATATGCCCTAACCAATAACCCACGGCTATTCAAAATATTTTATCCTCAATACCACTGAAAAGGATTTTCATTAATTATTCTACAGTTCCTATAGTTTTTTATTCTAACCACAAAAACACTTTTTAAAGAGTCATTAGATGTAGTCTGTTCACATTTGATCGATTGATTACATTGGACAGTGTTGAAAACATCCATCCATTATAATAATATAATGTGTCCACACAAGTACAAGGAAACCCATTAATAGGTTGTAAAAGAGTCACATTAAGAGCTTATTCTGAACAAGACTTTAACGGGGACATGAGCCATATAGAGAACATTTTCGGGTGTATACATTTTGGTGATGGTACAAACGGTGTGGAAGTCAGACTTAATATTTTGCAGGGAAGCTTTTGAATCCCTGCCTGGGAGCCAGGCTTACATAGGGCTTAGAAGGGGATAAAAGCCGAGATTTAATTCAACATGCCCCCTTTTGTTTCCAACTGGGGTTCCTTACCTCGCCTCTGTGGTGGGACGATATCTTACATGCTTCATCGCTTTTGTAGAGACACAATGCTCTGGATGGCAGTACAGCTTGATTATTCATTTGAAAGAGAGAAGTGCTCTCATTTCTGTGTTGAATGTAATGGCTTGGAAGGATGTAAATAATTTTTCATTACCTGCCAGGTGCAGGGGAGTGGAGTTGCGTCCCTGTGTGTCTCTGCAGTTGATGTTCTCCAAGCTGCACAGTTTTTGGACCCGGGCCAGGCAGCCTTTTTTGGCGGCATCCAAAAGTGCTGCATCTCCTCTCAGCAAGTCCTGGATATCTGTGTCTCCCTCCTTCACCATGTCCAATGGAGTGTTTCCATCCCGATTCTTCTTGGTGGGGTCTGCTCCATGCTGTAGGAGATAATGACATTGAGCACAGATCCAGAGAGAAGCACTAAAGGCTGACATAGAAATCTAACCCTCACCTGAGATCTTGCTAGGATATTACTGTATACTGCCCTACAAAGGCAAAACTAAGTAACTATGCCATTAATTACACAATTTTTTGTTTGTCCGGCCTAATCTGTTGAACATACACACATGATAATTTCTAAAAGACTTAATGCTTATTAATGCATCATTTTAGAATCACTTATATGCAATTTTACAACTTTGTTACCATGACAACATATAACCATAAACCCTACAGTAAAAATTATGATTTAAACAACTTTGCAGCTCAAATAATACATGAGTTTTAAAAGAAGAATTTATAAGCCTCAAACTTTTGACCCTAAACCCTCCAAAAATCGGCCCCATTCACTTCTATTAAAGCGGCATATTTTAACCTTTGTGGTAATTAACTTTCAAGCTTGTGAAGCACAAGTGTGTAATTTTCCACATTAATTCATATATTATTTGATATTTATTTTTTTCAAGATGTGTCTATTTTTGTTGGATATATATATATATATATATATATATATATATATATATATATATATATATACATATATACATACACACACACACACATTTATATTTATTTATTTTTACTTATGTTTTATTTTCTTTGTTGCATTGCTTCAAGAATATTATAATAATATTGTTCAACAACATTTTAAATTGAAATGTGGCACATTGTTATATTAAGCATTTTGGTAAGGTTGATTTGTGCAAACATGTTGAGATTTATTTATTTACTTTGACATTGTTTTTCTCATTTCAAATATAGAGGAAGCAGTGTTATTTTTAATGAAGTATTTAATTCACTGACTGGAATTCCAAAAACAGGGATTACAATAAGGCTATTTAATCTATAAACCCATTTTTATTGAATTGCCAGAAAACCTTTTCATTGTGATATATCTCGTTATCGTGTTCTAAAATTAATCGTATTGTGATTTTGATTGTATTGCTCACCCCTAATTGAACCCAGTATATTACAGTACTATTTTAGATCAAAGAGAATTTCTTTCATATCTAAAAAAAAAAAGTACCCTGTAACGGAACTATTATAACTAAATTAATTTATAACTGGAATCAAATTGAATCAGGAAATTAGTGTTAGTGCCCTACATGACACTTAAATCGTTGCTTGTACAGATTTAGATTCAGTGGGTGTTAAATACAAATTATTTTCCTGCAGTTTCTAACACATGAACAAAGAGAACTTCATCACTTCCACTTTAGAAAACAAAGTGAGATGTTTATTTAATGAGTTCTGAAGCTGCACCTCTCTGTGACAGGAACTGGAGGTGCAATAAAAACAGAAAGCATTGAAACCTTTACAGAATGATAAAAACCATTAACAACCCCAGGCTATGTCAGACGTCTCGAAAAGAGAGCTATCACATGAATTAACAAGTATGTTGAGTGACGTGATGCTGATTCAGGTGTGCACGTGTTTTAGCAAGTTTGTGTGTTTGTGTTTATGTATGTGATAACCCAGCAGGACTAGCAGGGTTTACAGCAGAGATACATTTTAATTAAGCAAAATATTTGTCTGATACAATGTTTTCACAAAAAAAAAAAAAAAAAATTGTTGTATTATTATTTTGTGTTTTTGTTTTGTTTAACATTTGCAAAAATAGTTGGAAATTATACTACCCTACATAGGCAAAACACAAGTATGCCAACACTGAAAAAGAAAAATGGCTTTAAAGCTCCTTTGCCTTGTTTTTTTATTTTTTTTTATTGTGGATGTCACAGTAACTCCATGGCAGCTCATTAAAAATGTTTTCTTGGAAACACATGGTATACAGTGATTTGTTTATCATTTTCAACCCATTCTAAATTACGTTTACGGGCATTAAACTTGCAGAATTAACTACAACAAATTTTCAAGAAATAAAATAAAATCAAATGTTTAAGTTGGCAAAGAACAAACCTCATGTGCATGAAGAATGTGAAATTAAGTGCCCTGACTGGTAAGAGTTGTACCTTCAGAAGCAGTTTGCAGATCTCATATTTGCCCTTGGCCGCTGCCTCGTGCAATGGCGTGAACTTCCACAGGTCAGCCACATTGACAGAAGCTCCGTGCCTAACCAGCAGCTCTGCTACTTCATAATGGCCGTACGAGCAAGCATTATGCAATGGCACCAAACCTCTTGACAGCAGAAATGCAGAGAGAGATCAACAGAGTGAGATAAACAGTGACAGAAAGATTATAGTTTATATCCTACTACAGGAAACCCATGAGCTGACTGTAAATAAGGACTATTCGAATGAAACAACAGAGTGAGAATTTCTGATGAAGAGCAGCTGAGAGTCTCGCTCACCCTTTGTCTTTGGCATGAACATCGGCGCCGTGGTGTAACAGGTACTCAACCAAGGCCACGCGATTGTAGCCGGCGGCAAAGTGGAGTGGCGTGGAGTGCCGGCCCTCTAGGTCTCGACAGTTCACATTCTGAGTAGAGCAGAGTTGCTGTACAAGACCAAACAAAACCATTAGGGTGTTTGTGGGGTGCAGCCAAAACATAATTAAAATGTTGAATAAATAGTGAAAATGAATAAAAAATTAGGACTAGGATTCAATTGTAATATATTTGACATTTTCCTTTAAAACTCACACTACTACAAATCTTCCTTTCATCTTTAGCTATAAGAAATATTTGTATAACTGTAACATTAGACAATAGGACTATAATCAGTAAAACTAAACCATACACTGTATTTAATTAAAAAGCGAAAAATAAAAAATTGAAAAACAACTGAGAAGCTAATTATACTAATCCACTGATTCAAATAAGAGCACACAAAATTATATAATTGCTAGGGCTGGGTATTGATGCATATTTCCCGATTGATTCAATTCCAATTCACAAACGATTTGTTCGATTCAATATCGATTCATATAGGTGTATTTCAGTTATAATGTCCCTTTTGCTTACATATGAAAGAAATTCTCTCTACTAGCTAATGCTGTTAATTATACAGGGGACATTCTAACTAGGTACATTACGAAAATATACATTTTACTCATTATATTTTATTAGTTTATAATTTGAGATATTTTAGCTTTTAAAAATTAACAAATCATGTTCATTTAATTGCATAATTTGTGCTATTTACAGGTATTAATATTAATTTGTTGAACACATAATAAAAACCAGTTCTGTCTCTTTAAGAAAACGGGTATCTCTGTAATGAGCATCTGTAGATGAACCCATTATAACAAAAGAGGAATCGAATGGTTTATTTTTTTGCAGAAAGGGTATAAAAATAGACATTATTCAATGACAAATGGGTCGCGTGGATCTCATATTTGAATTTGGTTGCACACAAGAGTAAAAGTCTGATCTTGTGATTTAAGAATCAATATTGAGATCGTTCAAATGAATATCATGATTCTAAGTTAAATTTTTTAATATTTCTGAATAGTTTTTACCTTTAACTAGTGTTACAAATGACCTGACCTAACAGCCGTGATAACATTTTGTATGGTATCTACCAGCTACAGTGTGTGCAGTCAAATTTATACAAAAACAGAGATTAACTAGATTTTACACAGAAATTTGAAACAGAAGAAAGATATTGGATATATGTATATACACACAAATATCAAAACCTCCTTTACTTAAGGCAGAGAGAGAACTTAACTGAGCATGTGCCGTGTATGTCTGTCTGTATGAGTATGTTTGTGACAACTGCACCGCCTAAACCACACAGCTAATACGGCAAGTAGACTTCAACGATAAGCATTTAAAAACAAGTACTAATTTCATAAATGTTCTATTTGCTTTTATTGGGTACCAGGCCAGAATTATGGCAGGCAGCAGTATAGATTCTGATTAATTGCCTGACAAAAGTCTAATTGGAGCTCTGATCTAATTGCTTTATGCATAATGAGGCATCCAGATAATGAGGATCTGATCGTATTAAAAGACATTCATCACATCCAGACATTTTGATCATCTGTTTCTAAATCGCTCTCTTTAGTCTTGTGAAACACGATACTTTGTGTTTGTGTGTGTCCAGGGCATAGAGCTGGCTCAGCGTTTCTCTAAAACGCTTCTACTGAAGAAAACACACAAGGTCGAATGTGAGTTTTTCCTACATCGCCTACTTCATTTAAGGTTGTGAATATGAAAAAGGGCTTCAAGTCGTGCACTTGAAAAGTTGTATTGGTTGGTGTAAGTATGGCAATTACATTTTTTTTCCATCAAAAACGCTATTGTAAAAATTCTATCAATAACTGCAGATATATTTTTATGAAACCTGGAGCTGTTTTATGGCCTTAGCACTGAGCACATGAAAACATTTCTAAAGGTTATCACAAAGTATCTGAAACTATTTAAAAAGTTTTCGCAATGTTCCTCACAAAGATGAGGAACAAGGACAGCCCAAATATTTATACTTTTATTTTGTTATATCCCCTATAGATTAAACCAAAAGGCATCTCACCTTCACAGTGTCTAAGTCTCCTGCTTTTGCTGCTTCTAAGAGCCTGTAGTCCACATCAGAGTTCCTCACTGGAATGTTTTCTAACAGACAAAAAAAAATTCTGTAAATGAACATCAAAGCCTAAATAAACAAATATAAGGTTGGGTCAGGATGGTGGACTTGTCGACTCGTTCAGGCAACCCACTGACTACTTTAAAAATATGAAGTAAAAAAAAAAATATATATTTTTAATATCAATAAACAAATGCCTAACAGAAGCCTAAATCCACACATTCAGTTCATACCATTCAGAATCTGCTGTACAGCTTCATTGCCCATCTGTGCAGCTGAGAAGCCCTGTAGAGAGACGATAGCAGGATCGGCTCCATAACTCAACAGCAGCCTGCACGTCTGCAAGTGTCCAGCCAGAGCTGCCCTGTGCAATGCCGTCTGACCCAGATTATCAACGGCATTCATCTATGAACACAAACGGGTTGGAAATATACGAGTAAAATCCTTCTCTTCACTGATCACCGAGCAGGATTGAGCTGTAAGTAAACTTGGTCTGCTTTCAAATGAATACAAACATGAATTAATCAGACAAGCCCTTGGGAAACTTCTGTGCTTCTTCAAAGACTATCAGAAACACACAGAGAAGAAAGACAAGGACCAAGTACATAATTGTATAATGTGTGTGGTTGAGCGTTTGTGCAGGCCCACACGGAATCTGTGGCTGCAGAATTTCACAGATTTCAGCAGAAATCAAATGCTTGTCATACACAAAGTGATACAAATCCCTCCCTCTTGTGTTTATATTTGTGAAATATCTCGGCTAATTTGATTATGCTTTTAGATTTTTTAAAGTATTCTCCTGTTACACAATACATTTGTGTAATTTATTTTAATGTAGCTTCATTTAACACATTCTACCATGTTTAAATCCATCCCACAGAATTACAAAGATTTTCCTGTAAAATCAGCAAAGAAAATGCAAAAAATGGTCTTCAGAAACCATCTGGGCCCGCATGTCACAATTACCATTCATTACTGACTTTAAACCTCTTAACTATTTTAAATTCCAATTTAAAAACCAAAAAATCTGCTAAACCATTCTGTCACTAATAAATATTCAACACACTTAATTTGTTTTTAAATTCCAAATTTTAGGACTGACTTTTTGCACCGTCATTTTGTGACACCGATGAAATCAGATCAATTATTCGGATAGTGCAGTCAATGTCCAGTGGTCTTTGCCAGAGTAATGACTTACAAGAGATTTTATTCTTCAACATCTACAAAGTAGTAGTGAGCGTGGAAAGATAAGACGGACAACTGTTTTGCATGTCACGGTGTCCAAAATTGCTCACTTGTTGATTAATTTACAATTCACTACATAGTGAATGACACATAGTATACTATACGGGGAAAGAGCAAAAAAAGGAAAAATGACAACTATATACAGTGATGTGAAAAAGTATGATTTGTTCTATTTTTGCGCATTTTTCATAATTTTTTTAGATCTTCAAATGAGATATAACATAAAACAAAGGCAACTTGAATAAATACAAAATACAGTTTTCAAATATAATTTTTTTACTGAAGCAAAAAAGTTATCCAACATCTATATCACCCATGAGAAAAACGAACTTCCCCCTTAAAATTAATAGCTGGTTGTATTTTTAGCAGCAACAACTGAAACCAAACACTTCCGATAACTGGAAATCAGTCTTTCACAATGCTGTGGTAAAATTTTGTCCCACTCTTCTTTGCAGAACTGCTTCAGTTCAGCCACATTGGAGCTGCCTGTTTAAGGTCCTGTCACAGCATCACAATCAGGTTCAAGTTAGGACTTTGACTAGGCCACTCCAAAACTTTAATTTTGCTTCTGTTGAGCCATTCAGAGGTGGAGTAATCCTATGCTTTGGATCCTTGTCTTGCTGCATAATCCAGTTGTGCTTGAGCTTCAACTCACAGACTGATGACCAGACATTCTCCTTTAGGATTTTCTGGTAGAGAGAAGAATTCATGTTTCCCTCATTTATTGCAAGTCACCCTGGCCCTGAAGCAGCAAAGCCATCCCCACACCATCACACTACCACCATGCGTGACTTCAGGTATGATGCTCTTTTTGTGACATTCTGTGTTTGATTTACGCCAGATGTAACGGGGCTACTGTTTTCCAACAGTTCCAATTTCAACCCATCAGTCCACAGATCATTCTCCCAAAAGGTTTGAGGCTCATCATGGTGTGTTTTGGCAAAATTCAGACAAGCCTTAATGTTCTTCTGGGTTAGCAGTGGTTTTCGCTTCATTACTCTTCCATGGATGCCTTTTTTAGCCAGTGTCTCTCTGATAGTTGAGTCATGAATAGTGACATTTATTGATGCGAGAGAGGCTTGCAGTTCCTTGGATGTTGTCCTTGGCTTTTTTGCTCTAGAAGGAATATTGGAAGGTCGGCTACTTCTGGGAAGGTTCACTATAGCGCCAATTTTTCTCCATTTGGAGATAATGGCTCTCACTGTGGTTCACAGTGGTTTGAAATAGCTTCGCAACCCTTCCCAGACTAATGTATTTCAATCACCTTTTTCCTCATCATTTCTGGAATTTCTTTCATCTTTGGCATATTGTGCTAATGGGTGAGACCTTTTAGCCAACATTTTGTTGCTAAAATAGTTATATTTCGGTGGTGATTTGATTGAACAGTGCTGGCAGTAATTAGGCCTAGGAGTGTCTAGTCCAGCTGAACCCCATTATGAATTCAGTTTCGTAGATTTGAAGGGGGGTGGGGGTGCAAATAATTTCACACAGGCCCAGTATTTTGTGTTTACTCAGATTGCCTTTGTTTTATGTTAGATTTTGCATAGTTTTTTTTAAACAATTTAGTATGAGATAGACAAAAACAGAAGAAATCAGGACTGCACATACTGTGCACCGAGTATGACATTACATAAACATTGTGATGAAAAAACTTTATGGAAAATGCATTTCCATAAATCCAATTTAAATCTCAAATTTTAATCAATTTTAACCTCAACCTCAATACAAACGTTAATTGGATGGGTTTTCTGAAAATCAATTTTCACTGTAATTTTTTTTGTGCTATTCAGACCTCAAAGAGCCAAACTTTCTGTCTGTTTGAAAACCAGTGAATTCAGACACAACCACACTATACACCAGTCAGCCAAACATTAAAACCACCAGCCTAACATCATGTAAGTCCCCCACGTGCCACAAAAACAGCTCTGACCCGTCGAGGTGTGGACTCCACAAAACCTCTGAAGGTATCCTGTGGTACCTGGCACCAAGACGTTAGCAGCAGACCTGTAAGTTGCGAGGTCGTGCCTTCATGGATCAGACTTGATCACTTTAATAGGCAGGGTTTTTCCTTCATTAAAATGAATGAAAATGAATCGCCAAAGCTATATTCCGGGTCGCCGAAGCAAATGAATTATATTTGTCTCACGTTTGGCACTTGGCTAAATATGCTTCATCTGAACCATGCGAGGAAAGCCTGGTTTTACTTGTGACGCACATGATTAGAAAATAGTAGAGAGGCAACTGGAGTGGAGATTCGCAGGAGGAGACATTACAAGTGTATTCGAATGGAATAATTCATGGAATATTGTTCATTGATCGTGTAACAAAATTGCAAGACAGTAGTGTCTGTTGTATTTTTTCACATTGCAATGGCAGAATTAACATAATAAGGAAAGAATGCAACTTGGGTGCATTTACATCTGTCATTTAATGCGGTGAAGTGCTATCCGATATAAAATGTGTAATTTTCTAAATCGGAAAAAAAATAAAAATTCCGACAAGGCACACTGAAAAGCATTTCCAAAAGTCAGATTTTAATCTAATTTTAAACAACACATACATAGTTTGGATGGGTGTTGTAAAAAAAAAATTGTGTTTTTTTTTTTTAAACAATTAATTGTTTAGATTACAAACAATTAAATGGATTTGAGTCGAATATGCAAAACAATTTAAAATAAAATCAACTAACCAGTGCAAACCATCGGATGATTTTCTCAGTAACGTATGAGCTGATATGTTTATTTTAAGATAGCTTTATTATTCCTGTTTCCTGTTCCATTTATTAACACAGTGCTACTGCACCATCTGTTTACTGTTTCCCCACATGCTCTGTAAACACACACTAGTGACAATAGCCTTTTGTATTTGAACCACCAGCCTGACTAATTATCTAGTTCATTTATGTCACTTAAGTCTTACGGCAATCCGGCCACTGAAGCTTGGCAGTGAGCTGAGTCACAACACCTGTTAACGATTGGATGGGCTTCTGCAGGGTTATTTTGAAACAGATGGATACTGATGATAGAATGATGAAATTGGGGTAATAGCAGCCCATTCTCAGTTTATCGATCATGCAGAAGAGCTGGGATCTGAACACAAGGGAGGTTGGTTTTGAAAATCAAGATGCTCCAGGCAACATAACAGTCACAAAACATCAATGAAGAAGACCTCTGGATAATGCAACCTTGCATGAAATTAGGACATGCAAGTTTGATGAATGGGGAGGCTCTTTAGATACACCGGCTTGAACAAAGGTGGCATACAGTGGATGAGATTATTTACAGGTGTATCGGCTCCTCTCGCCTCTCCGCTTAATAGCTGATCAGCCTTGATGCTCTCAGCCAAGGCAGTAGCTGAATGCCTGATCACTTAGTCGATGCTTATCTGATTTGGCCCTCTAAAAGAGCTCCATTGATTTGGAAGTCTTTCACCCCTCTCTACACTGGAGAGGTAATGGCATGACGGATGTAGCTTGTAAATGGCCTCCAGTTTCTTTGACGTTGTTCAGCTGTGTGACTAGGGCAGCCAAGCTGTTAACTTATACAGTTTCACTGGAAATTTTTTCCAAAGTTAACACTTTTGACCATGAGCCCGTACAAACACGCATGCACACTATGGCAGCTTTGTTATTCTCTTCACTAATGAGAATTCCAGGTGCATGCGCAGATGACACACACAGACAACAGGTATGCGAGGCTAGAAAAACTGAGCTACAAGCAGACTATCAGGTGTCATGCTGATTTTTGACTCCCTAGTATGGTTATGGTTAGGGGTAGGTGTGGCCATTAGGGAGAGGGACAAAGGTCTCCCTACAATGGTAAAGGTTAGGGTTGGGTGTAAAGCTGGGAGTCCAATTTCGGCACAACAGTGGGCAGATGACGAAAATTAAGTCATGCGCACTGCGTGAGATGTAGTAACATACGGAACCAAGTATACTTTGGCCTTAAGGTTGTTTAAATTGTAAACAAACAAAAACTGTAATCATTCCTACTTTCAATGAAATGCCAACTATCAGACTCGATATATGTGATTAATGCGATTAAAATAAAAATTGTCATTACTCAATGACTTTAATTTAGTATTTTTCTCACACAATGCTTTCCTACGACTTGTAATGTTCTGCAAAAGTCATATAGATAAGAATAGGATTTTTCTATGTTGAACCTAACAAAATAATAAAAATAATAAGGCTTAGGGATAGGTAAAATATTCATATCTACATATCAATGTATCTACTTGTAAATGGTGCAAATTATCAAATTAACAATAAACGTGATAAAACGGATGCATGCAATATAATCTCTAATTTCAAGACATCATGTTTACTGATACAATACACAGAATTTGCTGTTTTAAAAAGCTAAAACATGACCCAAAAAAACTAATGATTAAAAAAAAATTTCGTAATGTACCATGTTAGAAGGCTAATTAACAGCATTAGCCGAGAGAGAATTTCTTTCATATGAAAGCAAAATGGACATTCATAAATAGACCCATATTTATTGGAATTGAATCGGAATCCATTCAGGAAATCTGTATCAATACCCAGCCCTAATGAAACCTAAAAGATCAAACCAATAGTGATTGATCAATAATAATCAATATTAATGATAATGTTAAATGATATTCAGTTTTTGGTACACATCTTTGGTTTTGTGCCGATGAAGGGGTACTTCAGCCTTACTGAAGGTGCTTAGGGAGTACTTAAGGCAAAAAAAGGGTAGGAAACACTGATATAGATCACTTAAATGGCACTTTTATTGTGTTTTTGCATTCTTTCTGATGCTTGAAAGCTCCAGTTCCCATTCATTGTAAATGCAAGGAAAAGAGTGGCCAGTCCATTCTTCAAATTTTCTAATTTTGAGTAAAAAATGATAACAGAATTGTAATTTTTAGGTGAACTATTCCTTTAATGTGAATGGGGTGATGAATGTTTGGTCGTTTATTAGGAAGATGTTAGCATATAAAGCCCTCCACACTGATAATGAGCTCTTCTATCTTTGTCAATTATCTTAACCACTGATAAGCAGGAAAATTATTCTTAGAAATGAAGTGAATAAAATTTAGCTGTGTTAGCAATTTTCATTGCTCTCCGCTTGCCATTTATACACGATGACTCAACTGCACACAGATTTAAATGTGACAGAAAGGCTGCTCCACTGAACAGATTTTTCTCTGCTCAGGTGAGAACAGATGGTGTGCATCTATAAAGGGGACAAATTCTACACTAGAAACATTTAATATTTTACCCACTTATGATGTTACTCAAGGTTCCTTGCACCAAAACAGTCATAATTTAGTTTTACACGACAGGTTTCAATCCTTTCTTTGAGTTTTTGATACTGTACCCTTTATGCATGACGTGTGCAGATTTTCAAACAGGTTTCTCAACATGAGGATAGGTAAATTATGACAGAATGTTCATTTTTGATGAACTACTCTTTTAAAGGGTTTAAATTTACCATGATATCTTGCCTTAAGAGTTCATAGCACTATTAAAACATACTGTAAATTTCAGAACAGAAAACTTCTTTGTTAGTCCAAAAAAAGGCTTTATTGAAACCAAGGTGCCAAAATGGCTTGTTCTCTACTTCCTCCTCACTAATACGTCATAGTGAGGTATTACATCAGCACAGGCCAGCCTCTGCATGAATAGATCAATGACTAGTTTATTGTCGACACTGCTTAGGCCCACCCACCGGTCTTGCGGTTAAGAGTAGAGTGGTGAGATTATTTTTGGAAAAATAGGAGGGGTCACAATGGCCACGAAGATGTCAAGACGTTGCAGTGCCAGGTTATGGGAAACTAGATCTCTTGCATTTGCTTCGCAAGTAAACCAACATTAAGAAAGAGTGGCTGACTCTTCAAGTCCCAGATCGCATCGGTAAGAACATGTTTTTTTGCTAGTTTCATTTCACAGATGATTCTTTCACAAACAAGACACGGTTCGAAGCAGGCTTTGCAGAGAGACTTAAATTAAAAGTAGATGCAGTGCCAACTATATTGGGCCCGACAGTGATGTCAAAAAAACAAGTGTGAGTATCCATGTTAATTGTTTTGCTTTGTGTGTTACACACTGTTCGATATGTACTGAGTATTTGATTTGATCCTAGTGATTTTAGATGCTTGTGTGTTAGTTTTAATGCACAGGGATCTCTAAGCAGCATATATTTTCTTGTTCTGCTGGCATGGTGGCACAATTGCCACAGATGCACCTAGATGCTAGATATTTAGACAATCTATTTCCTTTTTAATGAAAACATGACTCATTGTAATGAACAATGAACGCATTTGTCACTACACTGACTATATGATGAAAGATGATTATTTGACGAACGACAAACACCGGTGAATGTATCCTGTATACGTTGACATGTTGCACAGTAAGTGTTTCCTTTCACAGTTATAAATGTGATAACACCATGTATTTACACTGGAAATGTTTCACCGTTGGAAAATGCCACAACTATGTAACAAGATGCACACCGTTGGGTCATGTCTTGGATTAAACAACAATAAAATTAATACCTATTTACACAAATAGACAAGTAAATTACAGTGATTACTTACTATGCTGTCATAGACAGTGTTTGTGGAGGGATACATTTGGGATCAGACTCTGGCTCAAACATGTATAGATGAATTCCTCCGGTTGAATTTTTTAAAACAACCCCATACGCACGTAAGGCCGTTTACAATTATCCAGATGCAAGGATGTTACCTAATCACAGCAGTGGGCATTTACACTGAAGTCTTCAAGAAACCACGCCCCATAAAAACTGAGCATTTGAATCAGAGGCACAAAAACTGGATAGAAAATTACCAATTATTCCTAAATTCCCGACTACTTTTAATTTAAAGAAATTCACACTAACATTATAAGTGGACCTCAAGGAACATTATAAAATAAAATTCCAATTTATGACACCTTTAAGGCAGAGTATATTGTAAGAGGAGAATTGCAGTGTTAGATGTGTGCTCTGTGTGTGTGAGGTCGTGTGATGGGTGTGTGAGAAAATGTGATGTATTGCATCTCTGTAGGGAACTAGAGGGAACAGGCAGCGAATATGGCACGTGTTGATGCAGGAACAGATGTTTACCTTTGCCCCATGTTTCTGCAACACCTCCATAATGTCGTTGTGTGCCCGCTCTGCCGCCACATGGAGAGGTGTCATGAAGCTGCACAAGGAGAGAGGAGATGATAATAGAGACAGGAAGGGGCAGAGGAAGATCATGAGAAAGACCTTGAAAGGCATGAATCTCCAGGGGGAAAACTATTGCAACTTCAACACATAATGGGCGCACTCACTCTTTGTTCTTTTCATTAACATTGGCTCCTTTACGTAGCAGCATTTCGGTGACCTGTTTTCTTTTTGGATGGGGTGAGGCAACCGCACAGTGCTGAAATACAAGATACATGTCTTGTCAAAAGCCTTTTGAACAATGAATTTACAATATTTTTCCATTACATTTCCAGTCGTTCATGATTACTGGATGAGGAATTAATTTTTTTTTATTTACAGACATAGCATTTACAACTTAATTTCTATTCGATAAAATATTTTAGAGCAAAACTACAAAAATATTATTCACAAGAGAAATGTCCATGTCTTAAAAGGTTTTATTAATTTACACTACTTTTCTGGCCTGGAAATCACAATTTAAATATATTCTAAATTTTTTAATTTTTCCATGACCATGGGAAGTCTGTAAAAGGAATAGTTCACACAAATATTTACATTCACTCATTTATTGAAGAATGTTTTTCCAGGTCACAACACAAATCAGAAATGACACCAAGGAGAGTATTCATGTCAAGATTTTCAGTGAATAATTACATAAATTTCAGTTAGTTTCACACCGAAAGCTATCATATGACTTCAGAAGACTTGAAATATAGCACACAAGTCATATGGACAACTTTAATGACTTATGTTGCTTTGGCATCCTTTTTAAAGCTTGAAATCTCCAGTACCCATTTATTGTAATTGCATGGAAAAGAGCTGCAGGTACTTTCTTCAAAATTTCTCCTTTTGAAAGTCAAACAGTAATGATACCTTTTTCCTTTTGCAGTGAACTATTCCTTTTATATTTTCCTTCATCCTAATCTACTAGCGGTGTAACTTTGAAGTGGATCGGCAGGAGCTCACCAGTGCGGTCTCTTGCGTCTGTGGGTGCTTGAAGTTGATGATCTCCAGAGCCAGGGTCTTCTTCACTTTGGTCATGTCTGCCTCTCGTGCTGCCTGGAGCAGAGAGTGGCCCTTAAACTCATCTGAAGCAAATGAAAACAGAGAATATTTAGAGAGATGATGCAAGAAGCTCTGACAGAAGCCAGTGGAAGACATAATTCATCAAGACAAAGCATGAAAAAGTAATTTAAGATTCACAGCTATAATGCGATCTGGCTTCATGGCAGCAAATATTACAGTCAGGATATCTGATCCATTTGACCTGATTGAATGAATTTCATATATACAGATTTCTATGTGCATACAATCTGTTATGCTTTTGCGCATAGCACTCTACTCATCATATTCCATTTAAATATACATGTTCTCATTTACCAGGCACTGTTCTCCAAAGTGACTTGCAAAGAAGGAAAACGAAAAGTGTTCATATCTTAAAACATACATCCGCACAGACTCGAAACCAAACACAAATTCAACATAAAGGAAAATCTTTACACAGCAAATGTTTCACTCTACTGCACACTGGGAGAAGCCAGCTGGAGAATTCACAGGCAATATATATATATATATATATATATATATATATATATATATATATATATATATATATATATAACGATATCGCCTGCCAACCTCATCAGCACACTGAAGCTCAGACTCCACTGCAATTGAATAATGCAGAATGAGAGTATTGTGCTTTTAAAGCAGTGTTTCTGTAAATCTTGAGGTATCTGTGTCAGTGCCAGGAAAGAATGTGTCAGGAACAATCAGAGCCGATATACTTATAGCTTACTCACACTTGCAAGGTGGAGGAATGTTTGTCTTTTTTGGGCTTTGATGCAACTTGTTCTGGGAAATGTTGAAATATTCTGGTCTATTGCCATTGCATTTCTCTTATGTGATAAGGTTTAAGAGTTAGTATTATAAAAGTAGTAAGGAACTTGAAGCCATGCTTTGATGTGAATATAGTCATTGCTAAATGGGTGGCACAATAACGCCCTAATAACAATATAGCGCAGTCTTGAGTGCCTTTGTGCTTTAATAAAACTTCTATCAGGTGTACAAACAGAGGGTCCCACCCAAACCTCATGCTATTGTTTGAGCCAATGCTGCTGTGTTGGGCTGAATAGACCACTCTACCAAAGGAGTAATATTTTGATAGTGCCACAGAGCCACAGTGGCCATGTTTACATGGACACCAGAACACGGCTCGTTCCCAGTAGGGCTGCACGTTTTCAAGTTTTTCATTAACCGTTAACCGAGGCCCTTAACGGTTAATACTCGGTTAACCAGTGTGCGCCAGGGATGGAAATTAACTTTTTTGTCCACCGGCCACTGTGGATTTCAAAATCTACCAGCCACTCAATGTTTTTACCAGCCACTTTCTTGTTTTTAACCGACAATGTGTAACTGCATGTGAAAATTAATACTACAAGATCTACAATACTTAAGCCGTTTATTTAATCTCAAGTCTCAATGAAATACTGGCATTTTCTCTTTCTCTCTTATAGCCTACACACACAATCCATGAACTGATATTCATTTCAGTTCGCATACGAGGAAAACACAATGTTACAGACATGAGCGCTCTGAAAGCGGCACTGAAAGATGCTTTAAAACTTCCACAGAGACATCAAACAGAAAGCACAAAACCTTTCTTTAAAGTGAATTTCGTTTTGTATTAATTGTGTCTTAATTTTAATCAATGTTTCATCAACCAATTGCCTGGATTTAATAAATAAGAATTAAATATAGCAGACGATATAATCACGAAGCGGAAGCGCCGGCGCGTGTACTGGAGCTCGTCTCATAAATGAACCGAAACTCAGTGTATAAGGTAGCCTTGCCTCACAAATAATTCAAAACTAAAGAAAACAGACACAGACTGCTCTCTGCTTATGTAATCCGTAAGAAATGTGCATTTCTCTCTGGTGCGTTACTGCGAAGACCGCGAGTCAGCATCGTCAACTTCATCTTTGCAAATGACACGGACAAAGAAAAGACTTGTTTATTAATATATAATTAAAATATCTCCTTGCTATATTTTACATATTCATAATCATTACTTTTGCCGGTTCTTTGTGACAGATTTTAGGAGCTTTATTGGCAGCGCCACGCAGCCACCCTTACATGAGCGCGTCACCGCACCCACCAGAATAGCCCTGTTTTTTTGTTAAGGATTTGATTTCATATTAGAAAACTGGTCAAGACTACTTCTTGTGGACATTACAAATGTCTGGGAGCGCTCTGGCAGTGCAAAAATGTATTACAACTAAATTCAATGCACGCCATTGACGCCACTTAACCGAGCAAAATGTTTCACTCGGTTACGCAATTTTTAACGGTTAATCGGTTAATCGGTTAACCATGGACACCCCTAGTTCCCAGAAAGTAGAATTCCAGTCTACATGCACTGTATAAGTGGCATACTCTTTACTCCCGTATACATGTGGCTGGTCAGTAAGCAGCTTTCTCTACAGCAATGTAATTTCCCACCAACGCTTAAGTAAATAACAAACATGCCATGTGAGGAAGACCTCGCTATTTTACTCCCCATTACTTTGCTTTATTTCCAGATATTTCAGAAATGTTGCCGTTTTTGTTTCAATTGACTTTGCATCATGACCTGTAGCGGAATTTCGCTGCAACCGTGGGGTTTCCCTCTTAAGTAAAACTCTGGGATTCCCCCAGTGTACGAGCACATATACGTGAACGTGAGGGGCAGTTAATATTTTACTTTTTAATTTATTTTATTGGTGTGTATAAATGGTTTATAGTGTATATGAATTTCTTACTAAACTCAATGTCAAATGTCAAAATCTTTCCGCTGTGTTGATTTGTTGTTGGGCTCCATCCTATGACGCATGCTATCCTGTCTGTTCTCGCACATGCACGCTCTTCAAACTCCCATCAGAATGCTGCTTATGCGTTTACATGACCACATAAGCCACATTCTCTGGGAGAAACCTGGGTATGTTAAACCAGTGTTTACCAAATTTTTTCTGCCACGGCACACTTTTTACGACTAAAAAAAAAATCTACGGCACACCACTATCGTCAACATTTTTCCTTTTCAAGAACTTTTCCATGTTTTCTGTCCATCTTAGTAGCGTGTTTACATTTTAGAAATTAAGTTTGAAATTCAACTATGCAAAAAAAAAACAAAAAAAAAAAACAAGTCATATACAGTGCTTGCATTAGACGTTCTCATCGTCAGTCATTTTTTTAATCATGAACTTACAGGATGAGCATACAGCAGTTTATGCATTTATTTATTTATGAAGAGAACAGATGAACAACAGAGACACCATACAAGCAGATGAATGTTTTTTCCCCGCAGTGACAGCGGAGGCCATTAAAACACAACATATGAACAACGCAATATTACAAAAAACAAATCAGATTAAAATATGAACAAAACATATTAAAAATTAACGGAACAGAACTCAATTGTCAGCTCAACCTTCCTCCTGGTCCCCATCGACATAAACTGGATGCTCGCCTATGCGTAATCAAATGCTTCAAAGGAGACTGATGCTAAGACAATTGTCATTAGATTTTGCGTCTTTGTCTCGGACAGACTTCTCATTGCAGTTTTAATTTGGTTCGGGAGGCTGAACACAGCATCAGGCGCCACATTGCACACCACATGACAAGAGTTGCAGAAAGCGTCACAGAGGGGTGATTTTATGAGTTTGCCACGTAAAAAAGTGGGAGGTGTGCACAATAACATTGAAAACATGTATTTGGAAGAGAGAAAAAAAGTTCAATAACTGGGGTCTCTGATATTCGTAAACGCCAAGGTAATATATAATTAAAAGCAATTATGAGACATTCAAATGTCTCTTCACACATTTGGAGAGTTTTTAAATATTTCTTGTTGCTTGGTACTCTCAAAGACATTGTTGGTGATGCAAAAACTTCAAAGTGACGTCACTTCATAAACTTCAATGTACTCAGCAGCGCTGATGCGAGTCATGTGAAAGACCCTTAACGTGTATAAATATCACTCACTTTTTCACATTATCCACTGCTCTTCACGATCACAAAAGTGACCAATTATGTTTTCAAAATGGCAAATTTCTCCAAAAGGTGAGGAGAAAGGTTTAATGTTTAGGACTTTACTACCTTACCAAATTTAATTAGAAAAGTAATGATGTAGGTAAAAAAAAAAAATTATACTCACAGGTGAGCCTCTCTTTGAGTTCTGGGGTCGGGGCCATATCCACCGCACTCTTTCCATGGCAATTGACCAGAGTGGGGTCGGCTCCGTGACTCAGCAGTAACGAACACACTTCCACGCGATTCTTGGAGGCGGCCTCGTGCAAAGGGGTGAACTGCCAGAGGTCCATGGCGTTGACGCACGCCCCATGCTACGGAAAAATATTCAGGGTAAGATGAAGGCTGGATCACACAGCAAGGAGGGAACCAGATTCATTTTCAGATACTTTGAGAACATTACACAGTTTTACTTGAACAGTTTTAGAATCGATTATGAATTTCTATCTAAGGGGGAGCCTGCTATGCACCAGAAGATGTGTTAATAGCACTGAGGGAAAAGAATATCTAACACATTTTTAGAAAATGGCAGTTTTCCAGGAGGGAGGAACATCAACTTCCATTCCGACGAAAGGATAAACAGTATGAAGCGCTTAAAACATTTCAAGCTGAAAAGACATTATTTCAACTGGCATGTAACAAACTATACACTAGAGTTTGACCAATAATGGTGTGGCAGGGGCGGAGGAGAGCCCTGCCATCCCCCAGAAACGCGGAAGGGTCAAAAGAAGGCCACCGTCCGCGAGGGGAGGAGGGAAGTGACTCCCCGACCGCCTGGAGTGGTAGGACCATGCGACAGTGTATCAGAGAACCGGTGAGTACGTTTTTTTTTGGCAATGTAAATAATAGTTTACAGTTTAAAACTTAAACAAAAGACACAAACACACACATGACGGACATGTCCGTAAACGATCTCTCTCTCTCCCGCACCATCTTCCGCAGTCAGCCTTTATCCCTCTTGGAGTCTTGATTAGCCTGATAAGGGACCGGGTGTGTAGAATCACCACCCGGCCCCGCCCTCTGCCCTGCCACAAATGGATTTTGTAGATACTGACTAATGGTGTGTGAGTGGTTTTCCAATTTATCTGGCAATAGTTTTTAAAATCCATATAAAGAAAAAGAATGAAAACATTAAATGTAACAATGTTTTTTTTTTTTTTTTTTGGTAATATACCATTTATATATTATATATATATATATATATATATATATATATATATATATATATATATATATATATATATATATATATATATATATATATACACACACCATTTATATATATATATATATATATATATATATGAGCTTTGTACCTTCAATTCAACCTACAACTGTTAAACGACACAGTAGCAGTTCTCGGTTCATTTAGAGTCAGACATTAATGAAATTATGATGACTTGTGGTTCAGTAAGTAATTTTAATTTGGTAACCACTTACCAAATGATAAATGATTAATGAATCAACGATAACTCAGGAGTTATCAGGAGTGTTTTTATGAACGTTTCATTAAAAAACACTGTCAAAAGAGTCATTTGTTCGTCAATAAGACTTCACTGGTCATGCTGTATTGCTTGTTCCTTTGGCGTGCAGCCAGCAAACATAACGCAATAGAAAATTTCTGAATTTGTTTTATTTTGCACTTCACAACCCTTTTAACTCATTAAATTAAATTCACACTTCAAGCTCAAAAATATAATTTATTTTGCCATGGTGCTTTAAACTAGTATGTAAACATTGCAAAAAAACTGTATTGATTTTATCTGTGCAAATTATTGAGCAAAAAATAATAAAACTGACTATATACAAATGAAAAACTCAAACTCGAATTGAGATAAGCCAGATAAGAGCTCATGGGCAACAAGATCCAAAGGGGCTTTCACACTGGAAGTCTGAAACAGTGCTACTTTTTTTTTATGGAGTGGTGGTGGCGTAGTGTGCTTAAGCACGTAACTGGTAATCTGGTAATAATTGCTGGTTCGATCCCCACCACCATTGTGTCCTTGAGTAAGAGACTTATCTCCAGGTTGCTCCAGGGGGATTGTCCCTGTAATAAGTTCACTGTAAGTCACTTTGGATAAAAGCATCTGCACAATGCATAAATGTAAGTGTACATGAAAGCTGTTTTGCAGAACGGTGAATGGATTGTGGTACACACATGACTACCTGTTGGAGGTGGTCTGAGCTCGGTTGCAATGGAACTGTGGCATAGTTTGCATGAGTGAGAAAGCAACCTGTACTTGGGTCCGCACTTCTTCATAGGTAACATAACTTATGCATGCTTTTTGCAGATTTAAGCATGATGACATAATTTGTTGCACAAAAACACACACGTGCTACTTGATTGACAGGGGAACATAAACAGCGCAGCAAATACTGCTCGTAACCAGCTGTCTCCTCAAAAAAAGACAGTTTGTGAGCATCATATATAATCACCTTCTCCTGGACATGCACATCTGCTGAATTATGGCATGTGAGATGCACACTGGCGCAAGCGTCATTAACTCTGGTGTGCATAATGCACACCAAATTAATAAAAAAAACGCTACAGGGGGCCCTGGGAACAATCGCACAGGGATGCAGACAGCAGCAAACGTGCCCTGTATGAAAACCACCCAAACGAACAGCCTTGAGCAACTCCACTGATATAGAAACACAAACGCATTCTCAAAGTGGTGTATGATACAAGGCTTCTTAATTGTCTTTTTGATCATTGCACAGCACATTTACTCTGATTTTATGATTCACATGGCTTAAGGAGATCTGGGGGCTGCTGATATTGTGATAAGCTTTTCTGAGGGCGAGAGCATGCAGTGTTAGACTCTGCAGTGTATCAAACTCAAGACTTTGTTCTAGAGACAGGCTGGCCACTCAGCAGGGCTCTGTTGACTCAGCGTACATGGGAGAACACACTGTGAGCATAGTGTCCCATATAGCAGTTTTGTAAATAAAGGAAGCTGGGCCAGTTAAAGGTTGTACTCTGTGGAAATTCTGGCTCAAGGGAAAGCTTGTGTTTGGACTAAGACAAATGAAACTCATAGAACATGCAGAATGAAGCAGCATGAGCAGAAAAAAATATATTTTCAAAGCAAAATTAACTTAAGATTTACTTTAGAAGCATAATTAAATATATGATCTTGTTTTTAGAATAATCTAACAAAAATAGTGAGGTTTATGCTTCAAAAAAACAACTATAAAAACAAGTTTATTTTTCTTCTGCCATTCACCAATAGACTTTTTATTGGCCATGCATAGACTTCGATTTCTCTGAAAACAAGACTTATTTTCTTCTCAAGTTAATGTATCTTGTTTTAAGGATGTTTAAATATTTTTACAGGGGAATAAAGGACCAAAATACAAAGGGTATTTGTATCTGTAGCAATGGCGAAATTATCTGAACTGTATTTAGATATAACTGGGTGTGGGCAGGGCTAAATGAAAAGCCCATTTTTTAAATGTAACTATTCTATTTATTGTTTCCATACAGAAAATATGCTTTGTATAATTCATAAAATAATGTCTTTTATTATTATTATTATTAGGGATGTCCCGATACATTTATGTTTTTTAGAACAAGTACCAATACTTTCTTTTTAGTACTTGCCAATACAAAGTCTGAGTTTACAAAGTTTTTTTTTCTGACCTGCATATCAGTTTATCTCAATGTTAATATCAAAATGGTGTTTTACATAAATTTAAACTTTAATCAAATTAAATTACAACAATACATTTTCAACATGATATTGTATTATTTTTATCAAATTAAGAGATTTTATACAGAACCTCACAGCACAATCCTAAATACAACATTAACCTGATTCCAGTATCATATCGGGACATCCCTAATTATTAACTATTCTGTTTTTTGCGTTCAGAACAGCGTGTCATTCACCCTTAAGAAGAGGTCAACCGATGGATTTTGCAGATACTGATAACTAAGGTGGTGGGAAAAGGCTGATAACCGATTAATCTGCTTACAGTTTTTAAAATCGAATTATAGAATGTAAAAAAATTGGCTTAAAAAATTGTGTGACAAGAGTCCAAACTGTAGATGCAGTTTATTGTTGATCCAAAATCCCAATAATAACTACAAGTAACTGAATACACACACACACACACACACACACACACACAGAGAGACAGAGAGAGAGAGAGAGGTTGCTTTTAAAATATAATCCATTACAAATAAATATCATTTAGTAATTAAGTAATTAGCAATAAGTAATGTAATCAGATTACTGTGTTATTTTTTGATTTCCTTAAGATCGCATACGTGAATAAAGTCAAGAGAAAAGCAATATTTTCTCAAAGACTTTTAATCATGCCTTCTGAATGCAAACAAACTATTTGAATAATGTTATGAGTGATGTAGCTATTTTTATATACAGTATAAGAATAAAAACATGAAAAACAGGGACACTGCCTCCTTAATAGGAAAACAGAATATGTTCAAATGTAGAACAACTCTGCATTTTTAATAAAATCAGGTGAGTCCTCTATCTGTTACAGAACATAGTTTATTTTCTCATCAAGCAAATACAGTTATAACAGATGCACTGAATTGTATTAGTTAACATTAAACAATATATGACAGGATATCCGTCAGATTCAAAAACACTACAAAGTTTAATTCTGCCATGTATTGCTGTTAGCATGTTGACTAATTGGCACTGACCATTCATTAATTTTCAACTGAAATAGGTAGAACACATGCTATCTTCATCATCATCATTACTACTATTAATACCTCTGCTTGCTCATGATCCACAGTCAAACATCACCAGCTAACGTTTATGGGTGATTCTGTTTATGTTTAAGAAGTATTTTTAACAGCCCGTCGGGTCGTCTGCGGGCCCGGTCGACTATTGCGCAATAACTTCACGAAATGCAAAAACTCAAAAATTAAAAGATACACATATCTTACATCGTTGGAAAGCTGAGACTCTTGTGATTCGAACGATGTAAACCATTTTAATATACACTTAACACAGCGGGTACAATCGGTGTATTTCTCAGACCACTTACAGCAAAATAAACGAATCCAAAATGGTAGAAACTCACTTATAATGCTCATCTTACTCTACTGATCCACTTCATTCCATCAAAAATGGTTTAGTTACACTGTAAAGGGTCCATACAATCCAATTCAACAAAGTTTTTGGTCCATAACACATTTATATATCAATAAACACCCACGTAGTATAGACGTAGCATTTCGAGCTAACCGACAGAGCTGACACAACTTTGTATTCTTTGATGAAGCTACCTTGAACATGTAAACATTACAGATATTTTTATGTCAAAATGTCCGCTGACCCCTGGACTTTAGATGGACAGGTCATTTTAGCCAGTCGGTGCATTTTAGAGGTGTGGCCAGGTATCAATATCCTTGAAGCCTATACATACACTTGGATAAACATGTGTAAAACACTCATTTTCTAATGTATTGTTATCAAATTTTATATTGGGTTTGGTAAGGCTTCATGCTATGATCTAATTGTGTTTTCCAGCTATGTCCTCCCAGCTGTAGTTATCTGCAGGCATCTTTTTACAAAAAAAAAATGTAGGCGGAGTTTATTTCACACTCCCTTTTTGAGTGTGTTCAAAGTTCTATTACTCAATACAAGTAAGACTTACAGTGATTCTGACTATTCAGGAACAAACCTCAAAGTCTCCCCTTTCAAAAGAGACCAAAAGCATGCATATACTCCAAAGGGTTCAAGAACAGCATGCATTTTAATTTGGGTAGGCCTTTTTTAGGCGTTTTTGGCAAATATTGCAGGATGTTTAAAAGGTTAATGAGAAAAATATTTTAAAAATCTTGTTTTAAAGATGTGTCAGGGCGGAGGGTGGGTCCCTTATCAGGCTAATCAAGCCTCCGAGAGTGATAAAGGCCGACTACGGAGGATGGTGCGAGAGAGATCGGTTACGAGCATGTCCGTCGTGTGTGTTTACGTTTTTCATGAAACTATTATTTATATTGTCAAGCCGGTTCTCGCCTCCTCCTTGCCCATCTAAATCCCTTTACAAAAGAATATATAAAAAAAAAGTTTAAACATTTTTAGTGTGTCTTGACTTACATATTCCTACTTTCTATGAGTTTTTCTATGAGTATTTCTCCCTCACCCATACCTTTGAACTGCTCTCAACAATACATTTATAATAACTACCAAAATCAGATAAATGATCAATTGCACTTTTCCCCTAAGATCTTAACATTTTCAGTTCAGTTTGGTATTCATGTGTACAATTTAGATTTTTTTTTTCAACAAAGAAAAAAAGAAATGCTGTCCCAATTACTGTTGTTATTATAACGTGAACTCATCTCAGAGAACAATTTTAGAGTTTCAACTGAAGGTACGATGGAAATGAGAAGTCACACTAAAGTTTCGACAGTATGCATCCGGTGTACCGGAATACTGTCCGTTCGCCAGAGGGAGTGGTCATTTCTCCGCTTATATTCCTGCTCCCATGAAAACAATCGAAAGACGTCCTGACTGTGAAATTAGGGAACAATTTTAGCTATCCTTGCAAACATGATTTTTGTGTGGGTCTTGAATCACTGCATCTTCACAGCTGGAAGGAATAAATTGCACTGAACTGTAATTTTGTTTCCCTTATCTCCATTGTAGTGACAAGAATTTCTCCAGTGGCCATTGCGATAACAGCCCTTTTAATGGTTTGAACTAGTTTGGAGAGCAGTGTTGATATGAGATGTGCTGCCAAAACAGCGCCAACCCGCATCTCAGAATAGCATTCAGAGATTATCTTCAATACCACAATAGAACAGAGTGGTTATCTGAGTTACTGTAGACTTTGTCAATTCAAACCACTCTGGCCATTCTCTGTTGACCTCTCTCATCAACAAGACATTTCCGTCCACAGAACTGCTGCTCACTGGATGTCTTAATTTTTGTTTTTCTGTGGCACCATTCAGAGTGAATTTTAGGCACAGTTGTGTGTGAAAATACCAGGAGATCAGTAGTTACAGAAATACTCAAACCAGCCCGTCTGGCACCAGATCAGCCAATTGTGTGGCAGCAGTGCAAGTGCATAAAATCATGCAGATATGGATCAGGAGCTTCAGTTAATGTTCACATCAACCATCAGACTGAGGAAAAAAATATGATTTCAGGGATTTGGACCATGGCATCGTTGTTGGTGCCAGATGGGCTGGTTTGATTATTTCTGTAACTGCGGATCTCCTGGGATTTTCACACAAAACAGTCTCTAGAATTTACTCAGAAAACACAAAAAACATTCAGTGAGCAGCTCTTCTGTGGACGGAAATGCCTCGAGGTCAACGAAGAATGGCCAGACTGGTTTGAACCGACAAAGTCTACGGTAACTCAGATAACCACTCTGTAACAAATAACAAATCATGCATAATGAAGAGGATAAAAATATGAATTCATATTTCAATGAAGAAAATGTTAGAAACAAATCCCAACAAGGAGTTTGTGATTATATTTATCTCACCTCTAAAGACCAGCGTTATACTGTAGAACCACGCCGTTTTAACTGTAGAATCCTCCAGTGCCAGCCAAAGCGGAAAACAAACAAACAAAAAAAAAAAAACACCTATCTGCATCGATTTGTGCTGATAAACAATAGTTCTAAAAAGCAACTATTGGCACAAGGGATGTCAATTTTCAGACATTTTCATAATCGATCATTGTGGAAATTAACAATCGATTAATCGTTAACGTTAATATCGCAAAATGCACGTGGAGGACTCCAAGTAATATCTGCAAATAGCCTAATGTTTAGATATAATATAATTTAATACACTTAAGAAATGTGAGTATTATGTGCTTAGTTCAGTGTGTTTAAACACATATAGACTGCTTAGTTTGAATTTGGTTATTGTTTAATTACGGATAATGAAATACTGTTAGTAGTAACTTCTATCTTAAGATACTTAAGATATATAATTTGTATACATATTTGAGTTCATAAAAACTTCATGTTGTGGATCGTGGGATATTTCAGACCTTTGGGCTTATTTTTTTATTAGAAATTAAGTTGAATTATAACACGCTGCATAAATAGAACATAACACAGGCTACCGCTTCTGAGGTTATGGTGAGATGTCAGCTGAATGTACCTTCGTACTATCCCAGCGATCACTGGCATAATTGTAGGTTGGGATGAAACAAGGAGATAAACGGTGCTTGTTGTCATATAGTACTTTAACACACCATCATGGTGTGTGCAGAAAACATTCATGTTAATTTAAAGAGAAATGCTCCAACAGTGTTTACACTGAGCGTGCACCATCTAGCATCTATGAATCGTCTTCTGTGAACCGGATAATGACATGCAGAGCGCAAGTGCCTCTAGCGGCGGGTGACAGTATATACAGCCTTATCAATGTCTGCTGTCATGATTACTGAATACTTTTGTCCTGAAATTAATTAATCGACGATCGATAAGCTTAATCAATCAAATTGTCAACGACAATGAATAGATTTTTATTTATCATTAACATCCCTAATTGGCACCCATTAATGGATAAAATCGAAATATCTGCCTACCTCTACTCTGAAGCACACATTGACCGTGTAGGCTATTTATGTCATTTAATCACAACATTTTGTGGTTTAATAATCACATATGACTATGGAGCAGGAGACCAATGAGATTTAATTACTGCAACCCCACAAAATGTCTCATTGTCATCGTGGTTGTGAATGGCTAGGACAAAAACTCAGATTAAAGGTGCTGTAAGCAATTTTAGCCATTCTAAACTCCACGAGACTGAGCTGTTGATTTAGTCACAACCCCTCTTTACAAAACACTGGACCAATACCATTGAAACCAACACAAAGCATGTTCCAACATTTGTCAAACACTAAAGTCTCTAAATAGCGTCCTCAGCTGACAGAACATGTCAGAACATGTCATCAGCAATGTCAACACTATGAGAACGCGAAAAATGATTGACAGGCAGAAAGTGTCCCAAGATGCGGTCCGACTATTGTTTGCTGTTTCCAAAGTCTAGAGCTGTCACAGAGACAGGTGAGATATCTCGACACTTATTTGAGTTATATCTTTCAAGAAGCAGGAAAATTCAAATTACAAAAAAAAAATTCATCACTTATACACCTATAACATGGAAGAGAATTGTTTTAAAACTCAGACATACACAAAAATCCAAACACAAAAACACTGAGGTTTTTATTCATACCTTTAGCAGCAGCTCTGTAACCTCATAGTGTCCATACGAGCAGGCATTGTGTAGAGGAACAAGACCCCTAGAGTTTAAAAGAGAAAAATCACAAATATCGTTACTTCATTTACATGCAAAATGCGCTCTCACTCCTCACAACTAATATCTGGTTAAAATCATACCAAATTAATGAACCAATGATTTACCCAGCATGTAGGAAATTATGAAACTGTTAATGCAACTTTATTCATACATATTATAGGAAAGTGAAAAACACAAGAAGACCTACCCTTTATCTTTAGCGTGAACATCAGCTCCATGTTGGAGAAGCAGCTGAACTATTCGGACTCTGTTGTACCCAGCAGCCAGATGTAATGGAGTGGACTATGGGAGAGAACAGAAAGATTGCTTAAATATTTAAGATCTACACAGATCCTGCAAGATTTAACAACACCTCTTTGTGAAACAGTATCAAGAAGCATCTTTCTCTTCTTCTCGCCACGTAGAAAGTGTTAGAGTAGCTATTTCCCATCTTTTCTGATATCGGGCTGCCTGGGGACTAAGGGAGGTCTTGGTTTCACGAACATGTGAAGAAATTAAACCCAAACTGAGGTTCCTCTCCTACAGGAAGAGGTGGATTTAGGCTTGAACATTGCAGTGAGGAAGTCACACTTCACTGCAGCTCTGCAGCTTGAGGAACCTTCTAAACAAATTTGACACTGTAGGATTTTTGTATCCCGCTGAGAGATTTGGACTCCATGTATCAAAATACGGGCTAACGTGATATGAATACAGTACTTAAAACCAAATATTGTGTAAAGGCGGACACAGCGGGGGTATAACAATGGCTCCCACAATGTAGTGATCATTCCAAAAATTCACATCACCCATATGTTGATGACAATTTGACGGTTGGCATTTGTTACGAGAGCTAATTAAAAACAAAAATGAAACGAGAAGAAAATTCAAATTAAAAGACAGCCTGATTGCAAGAAGCAAATAGAAAATCCTTTGTTCAAACATCAAATGAGAACGTTATCTAAAGGAATAGTTCACCCAAAAATGAAAATCTGATCATTATTTACTCACCTTCATGAATCCCCTCTGACTTTTTCATCTTTCATCTGTGGAACACTAAAGGAGATGTTAGGCACTAGGCAGGAAGTCTCAATCATCACTCACTTGTAGGGCTGTAACGATACACCAAACCCACGATTCGGTTCGTATCACGATTTTTGAGCCACGATTCGGTTCGTATCGCGATTCGATCACGGGGGCGGGGCTTGGGGGTGAAAAAAAAGAGATTTTGAGAGAAAAAAAATATACCGGTATTTTTATTAAATAACATTTGAAAAACCTGTATAAACTGAACACCAAAGAACAATATTAACTATGCAAATTATTAAACTAAACTAGGCAGTGTAGGCTGCTGCTTTTGGGTTGTTTTCTGTGCTCCAACTAAATTGATTTCGAGATGGTGCCGTAGGATATGCATCTGCATGTTGGACGTGTTACCGGTTCACATTTGAGGAAGCTTCTTAAAACACTTAGCCTATGGCAAATTGTGTGGGTCTTGTAGACTACACGATTGCCATCCTTATTCTCCACCGCTAGCCGAAATGTTGCCATACTGCTGACTTAAATGTATTGGGAGGGTCCGCAATCTCTGGGTTGTTTTCCATGTTTCCTCACATTATTTAACTAGCTCGCGTCACATGGATAGTCACATGATACGTAGGCTACTAGGCTAACATGTAAAAAGACGCTTACAAGTAAACTTTTTTTAATAGTTGGTTGGGATAAGTCACTGAGTATTTAATTATAGAATATCAAATAGGTTGTGCGATTATTGTCTAAAAAAAAATCTCCATGTTTTTGGTGCTAATGCGGTGATGATAAGGGGCGCTGCCAATAAAGCACCAAAAAGCTGTCACAAAGAACCGGCAAAAGTAATGATTATGAATATGTCAAATATAGCAAGGAGACATTTTAATTGTTTATTAATAAACAAGTGTTTTCTGTCAGTGTCTATTGCAAGATGAAGTTGACGATGCTGTCTCGCGATCTTCAGTGAACGCGCCAGAGAGAAATGCACTTTTCATACGGATTACATAAGCAGAAAGCAGTCTGTATCTTTCGTTTTGAATTGTTCGTTTTAAAAGTAAACATTTCGATATAAATATATTTCTCTGGTCTGTGAGGCAAGTAGCCTACCTTATACGATGAGTTTCGGTTCTCCAGTTCAGGCGCCGGCGACTCCGTGATTACCTATCTATCGATATTTACTTCTTATTTATTAAATCCAGGCAATTGGTTGATGAAACATTGATTAAAATTGAGATACAATTAATGCAAAATGAAATTCACTTTAAAGAAAGGCTTTGTGCTTTCTGTTTGAGGTCTCTGTGAAAGTTTTAGTGCCGCTTCCGGAGAACTGTCACGTCCTTACATTGTTTTTTTCCTCATAAATGCGAACACGAAAAATAAAATAAAATAAATATTCTATGTTCTGGGGAGAGCCAACCCTTCTTCATCTGGTGGGTAGTATTAGGCCTACTTTTGGTTTGTACAGTGTAATTCACAGAATTATAAAAATATATATTTTGCCACCTAAAAGCTAAAGATGTTTTGTGTCACGTCCGTAACGCATGTGTATTTCCCTCATATTAAATATAAAATGCATGTGTAGACTTATATTTTTCTAATGTCTGGACATTTACTGGACTTTATTAAGGGAGTAGGCTATGGATATATAAACAGAAGTTTCAATATATTGGTATTAAATGCATTTTCTGAGAATTTATATTTCAAGTTTTGACTGCAAATGTCATGTCCATAACGCTAAAATTGCCCAATTTAAAATAATTTAACCTCAACTAGTTTTGTGGTGTAGGTCTACGTATTTTATAATGTTAACTTCAAATAATACTAATAGTAATTTAAAGATGCGGTAGCATTGGATCTGGACGGAAAGGATAACTCTGGGAGTTGGAAGGGGTGTGTGTGTCGCGATTCTCCCTTCTCACATCGCGATAACGGTTCGTGGACCTGAGTATCGCGATTTCGATTTTATATTGCGTATCGTTACAGCCCTACTCACTTGCATTGCATCTTCAAAATGAATGGTGACTGAGGCCGTCCTTCTGCCTAACATCTCCTGTTGTGTTCCACAGAAGAATAAAAGTCATACGTGACATTAATTTTATGATACTATTTTCATTTTTAGATGGGCCATGCCTTTAACTTTCAAACTTCAAGTATTCATGCATTCAAGAACACCACATCAAAACAAAAGAAACCAAGACAATCAAATACAAATCAAAATTAAATGAGAATCAGGTGGCAAAAACAAATCAAACCCCCAAAAAATCTCCAATGAAATGCGATAAGACGGCAGTAAACAATAACTGTGTATCAATGTGAGCAAAGCACAATGCGCAAACTCCATGTGTCTTCTGCGATAAACATGGATCATTCCACATACAGCTGATAACAATGAAAACTCAATCCAAAATAAATGGGAAAACTGAAGTCGCACCCTTATATTACAATATAATGATCAACAATATGCAGTGACAAGCTTTTGTAGGCATGCACACTACTTTGGAGAATGTAAAAGACAAGAAAACCAACTGAATAAAAGTGTTTGAAGGTGGTAAATTAGAGCTCACTTAACAAGCAGGTGGTATTCAAAGCCGCCTCTTTAGTACAGAAGGTCCACACCAGGATTAACCCCCAACACACCTTTACCCCAAACCATTGCATTCACAAAGCTGCTGTGTGTGAATGAAGAATGGCCAATCAAGCCCAAAAAGCCCAAGTCCACAATGTGAAAAGTTTCTGAACCAGCAAACCGATTAATATAATCTCAAATAAAGTAAAGAAAAACAACAAAGCCAAAATAAGTGCAATCAAGATCAGACTTTTAGCGAAAAACAACTTACCAGCATTTTTTGAGATGTCGACTGATACACAATGTCGCCAGAATGACAAATAAAAACAAAACAAAAACACACAAACAAAAACAACAACAAAAAAAACACAAATAATGACTTAATGATATGTTAATATGTCATTTTGGCACATCCTGTAATGATTTCTTGTCTTTTATAAAGTAACTTTTCTTGGACATATGGCTCTTTATCATTAAACCAAAATGTCCAAAGTGCCTGTAGATAGAGCAGCAGCATTGCATTGTGATGGTGACAGAAATAATATTTCAACACTGCGAGGAAATGTGAACAATTTGAGGCTGCAGTCGATCATTCTTTTTACTCTCCGGGGAGTTTGTGCTGACTTGATATAAGAGTTGGTGCCAAATCAGTGGCACTCAACCAAAACTCATTTCAGGCGGCTGTGACTTATGTGATTCATCCTGTGGCTGAACACTGTGGTCTGCTGACGTGTGCTTAAGATCGTCCACTGAATTTGGATTATCGGTACAAAACGAGCTATTTCTTATAGTGAAGCAGATCGGACAAAAGCTGACTTAATTGGAACGGAGCAGACAAAACTGTCAAATCAGGCCAGTGCTGTGTTGCCATTAAACCTTACATTTGTTGATCTTGTACATGTCCTTTAATACATCACAAAAGTTAACGTCCACTTTTCTGTTTGTATTTTTTATATTGTTGTAATGAAGTCTGCTAACTGAAATTTATGACTAAGGTAACGTTATCTTACACAGATGAGGATTTGTTGGTTCTGATTATTAAGAGGGCTGTCAATTGAATGCGTTAATTCAGTGTGATTATGCCCCCCGGACTGCAATGTGTAATTGTTCTATCATCAGGGGAATTCAAGCTTGAAATACCACCTGTTTTCAGCAGGGGGCAGTAAACACAAATGCAGCTGTAAAGGCAACACTCCGCTATACATGAAACAAACCATAATTGAGAACAGAAACTACAAGAGAGGACACATTCTTGTGTATAAACACAGCTGGACGGAGAGCAACTTTGAATAAAGGGGTCCTGAGATGTTTTGGGGTTTTTTTGTCCTCAAAACAAAGCATTTATGACTTTACGCAAACAAAGTGAGATGCACCAATAGGGCACAATCTGGCAACTTTGAGCGTGCAAGCTCTCTCACCACTGCAAAAAGCTGGTTTTCTGAAAACACTAGAAGGTATGTTGGAGTTTAGCGATGGGATGATTTGTCCTTCCTAGTGTTCAAATTTAAGTTATGCCACTGCAGTTTTCTAAAGTTCCACACACTTTCAAAAATGGCCAAAGAAATCTGTCATCTTTCTATAAAGAAAGAAAAAAGAGAACAGAATGAAAAATATTGCTATGATAAGTGTACAGTTAAAACATGTACATGTTTTTAACTCAAACTATTTTCTTGGTTTTGCCCATAAAACTATTTTGTGTAGAACAACTTTTTTACACCACTGTTTGAGCATCCTTTATATCCTTTTCTAGTTCAGTTAAGGGATTAGAAAAAATGCATGACTGTGACAGTGGGTGAGCGATCTACGGAGAGAAAAAAAAAAAAAAAAAAAAAAAAAAAAACAACTTTCATGATCATAATGTGTATTTTTTTTTCACAGAATTCTTCATAAAATACAATAACACAGGGCATAATATGGTTGATGAAGTGATGCATTTTTGTCCAGATCTATTAAATTAAAAATACATAAAAAATGCAATTCACACAAACCATTTACTTACATTACACCTCTTCTATGAAGAGCATATATTCATATTTTCCAAATCATACTGATATTTTTTCTAGGGCTTAAAAGTAAAAAAATGTAATGTAGTGTTCAGAGACAGAAAAAATTCAAAGTCTGAAATTCCTGAAAAACGAAATGTTGGCATGACTAGTGCAAGAATAATCTTTTATTGTTATTTCTTAAAATATTAAGCAGTGAAACAATTGTGTTTTAAAATATTATTCATATTTAAAAATGCTTTTGTTCACCAAATCAAAGTCATGGTGTAATCAACATGTATGTAGCCATTTTGTTGTTTATGTTGACCATAAAAAAACAGATCGGACACCTTTAGACCCTCGAGACTGAGCATGAAGTTCTAAAAAACATATGACATTTTTATGAAAAGGCACATTTTGTTCAAGTCATGTGTAATGCTGAGAAAACTAGACATTTTTGACTCAAAAATGTATAGAAAACTTTGAAGAGTTAATACTCATGTATTTTCTTGATGGTTACACCACATGACAATTTTAAAGTTTTAAATTTTTTTTTATAAAATGCTATAAAGGTTTTTCAAAAATGTATGAAATCAAATAGGTCACAAAGATTAATACATTTCTGAGAACTTGGCACAAGTGTTTTAATGTATATTTTTAAAAGACTTTTAACACCTTGGACAACCTTATTTGTTAATTAATTTATTTAGGATTTTTTTTAGGATAATAGTAAACTCATCACAATTATGGAATAATAGAAATGGAAATATGGGAATTATGTGACTAAAAAAATAATGTAGTGATTTAAATGTAATTTCTTAATTATTTGATGCTTATTTATTGAATATTTGGGGATCTTTCTCTGCAAATGTTGATATTTGCGATTAACTCCAATTAATCTGTATATCATGTAAATAATTAGACTCTAGATTAGATTTTAGTCTTGATTTTCGACTTTTATTATAATTTTAATAGCACATGCAAAAATAAATAACTACAAATAAAGTACACATTTTTTGTAGTGAGGCTGTTGAAAATGAGAGGTGGGAATAAATAATTTTATATATATACATTTCTCTATTGTCCTGATTTGTTATAATGTGTACTTGCTAGCTAGAGCTTCTATCCCTAGCAGATGAACATTTAGAATTGCTTGCCATCTGTTGACCATGGAAACATGTACGAACACTAGAACGCTATGTTAGGTTGCGATTTCAAAGCATTTGCCACTGTCATCTTGCATTCCAGAGAGTACTGATAGTGATCTATCAGCTTACTAGCTGAGGCGTTTGTGTATTGGGACTCTACAAATGGTAGCAACTTGAATACAGTGGGGGTTAATTGTGGACTGCTGATTGGTCAGTTTGAATGTATCAGGTCTGTTTGTGGTCACATGGGTCAAGGAAAGGATAAAACAAGATTGTAACTTGTGCTCTTGCTCTTTTTGCCACTTCCTCACACTCTTCTCGCTCTTGCCATTCAGGCCTAGACTCTAGCTCTCAATTGCATCTCTCTCTACCCTCTCTATCCTCCATTCTCTCTCACTCTGGTAGTATGCATACTGGTTAGAGGTCGACCGATTCATCGGTGTTGCCGATTAATCGGCACCGATAGTTGATTGGTGGAACTATCGTTATCGGCAAAAATCCATACCGATAGTTTTCCTGTTTGCGTCCGTTCCTGGAGCGGCTGAGAAGTGCGCGCTGTCATTCATTACACAGTACGAGAGAGCTGAGAAGGGTCTGCTGGCATCATGCCGTACAAGAGGTGTAATAAAAACTATCACTGATGCCTCGTGTTGTTTATTTCGACACGTGATGTCGCGCTCTGCACTGAGAGCACACGGTGGAGAGCGCTGACATCAGATGCGCGTTTAAAGCACAGACAGCGAAAAGGTATGTATACAGTACATATAATGATGTCATATCATTATAAATTGATTAATTTGTTGACTGGATGCTGCATTAGTAGAGAAAGAACAGCACAACAGTATGTTTGTTTGCCTTCGAGGCTGAGAGGGCGCTAACATTAGTAGTAACGTTACCTCGAGAGGTTAAAACACTGACAAAAATAAACCTAAGTCCGACCGAATGTTTAATGTCACAATTGTTACCATATATTTGCATTAGTTTATATCCAGCTGGTCACTTTTATGCATTCATTATGCAGCGAAGTTGCATATTTAAAGCTAGAGACGTAAGATAGCAAACTGCTATGTTCATACAGCCGACAGAAACATATAAACAAAATCAGAAAAGCATTCAATTTCGGTTCTTTTTCATCATCACTTTAATACATATTTTGTTATTTTGATTAGATAATCATCAAATGTCATAAAATAGAAGCAAAAGTGTGAGACTATACATGTAGGCTTAATATTTATGTCCTTTCAATGCTCTGGCGTTGTAGATATTTAAAGTTGGCCATTTTTAAGCATGACTGTTTGGATTTATATGAAATGACACTTACAATAAAATTCCATATGTAACATTAACTAAGGTTAATAACTGCTGTTCATTGTTTGTTTGTTATTAACATGTACTAATAAATTTTTAAATTAAGCTTTTTATTTGTTAATAGTAATACACTACAAACTAACATGAATGATCAAGGTGCAATTGTATTGCTCAAATATTAATACATGCTGTAAAAATGTATATTGCATAATGCACATAGTTCATGTAAGCTAGCTAATAAATCCTTGTTAACAAATTGGACTTGCAAAGTGTTATAGCTAAAGAAACACACATTTGACATATCATATTTTAATGTTTAAATTATTTTCAGATGGCAAATGCTTTGAAGAAAGTACCAGTGTGGGATTATTTTACTGAAGTATCGCCAGGGAAAGCACAGTGTAATATCTGTGACAAAATAATCAGCCATTGAACTGGACCATGTTAAAGTTGAATCTATTGTATTGTAGTTCTATAGCTAACAGGACTAGTTTCACTGTTTCACGTTCAAATTTTGTTATTATTTGAAATGTCTTTATTCATTAAGTTGGCTTGAAAAAAAAAACAGTTAAACAGTTACATTTTGAATGTAACTGGTTTTATTTATTATTTAGAGTATTACTTTTTGTTTCAGTTTGAATTCACGTCTTTTATTGACTTCAATATTTATTCATATTTATATATTTATTTCATTTAGCATGTTTTCATGGTGCATACAGTTTTTTTGTATTTTTATAATAAAGTTCAGCACTGTTTTACTTGGAGTGTTATGTTTGTTTTTATCCAGTATCAATTTTAAAAACTATCGGTTGATTAATCGGTTATAGGCAAGTACGGCCCAACCTAGTTATCGTTATCGGTAAAATCCACTATCAGTCGACCCCTAATACTGGTTTCATATACATATTTCATACATCCAATTTGTAACTATTTTATCTAAATTGTAACCATCTACTGAAACAATGTAAGGCTAAATTGTTATTAAACATATCCATTTAATCCATGTCTAGCTTCTCTAACTGTGTAAACTATATACTTCTAAATGATACATATTGCATTACAATAAGGTCATAGTACGGTTCTAAACAATGCTCTCCCACATTATCACTTATTTTAACTGTGCTTATTTCCATCGTTGGTATAAGTAGCAGAAGGTGGTAATGGACAAGAAATGCACAGTTTGATTTACCATCTTACTGTTAAAATTTATTTAGTCACCTCGGCATTCCTATCACTTAAACCACTGTAGATTGAAAAACCCAACTTAAAGACTTATTTTAAATAATGAAAAATGTGTACAAAGAACGCAACCACAATTTTTCTCTATATCATTCAATCTGCTTTAAAGGGGGATTACTTAATAAACTAATCTAAACAAAACTAAGCTCATTTCATAAAATAGATTATATTTTCATTATCTTTTGGCCCCACAGATCTATTATGGTATTAAACTCATTCTGACATATGACACTTATTTATCAGACACTGGGCTCAAGATTAAGACTGGATAGAATGAACTTATTATACTGATGTTTTGACATTACTTTTTACTGTTTTCCTACTACTAAACAGAGAGCATTTTTTCAATTCAGAATAACACAGTAAAAAAATAAAAGGGCCTAAGATTTACCCTTGGAGTACACCTTGTTAATTACCTGGTGGACTATACCAATTTGAGAATATTTGGCTTTTGGAGCAACCTGAATCCTGCATAAAAACGAGTTATGAGGCTGGATCACCATGGCGACACAGTCATACAGTAGCCATGGTTACGCTCAATCACTTTGGCTCCTCCTGCCAATCTGTCCACCCTTCAGAAAGCAGGCAGGGCTAACAGGAAACACACATCCTGCAGAAAACACACATCCTAGTATGCTATCTGCAAAATTAAATGTAAAACAGAAAATGAAATAGAAGCTTAACCATATGCTATTAAAATTGCTTCTCACAAATAAATCCTCAATCAATTACTTTAAGAGCCAGATATACCACACCAGTATCGCTGTCTCACTCGAGAGCTGTTCCTATTGAATCAGTCAAAGATCAATGTGTTGCCTAAAGATGTAAGGCAGGAAATGTTACCCCATACTCCAGATTGCAATGTCCTGATATTGTTTAAAACAGCATAATACTATGATGAGCTTTTTCTTTGTTTTAGGGGTAAAGAACTTGTAAATCCTCAAGCACTGTTCCAGAACCTAGTAAGTTGCCTCACTGCCTACAAAGGCAGCATTCTAATCATCAAAACAGCACTCAGAACGGGAGACATGCAAGTTATTTCAATAGCGATGTAATGCTTTAACGACCCAAAACTCGAACAAGAAAAAAATACAAATATTAGTCAGAATAATACATTTGTATTTATACAGAATTATTTTTCTCAGTATTTTTCAGAACTTAATAAAATATGTATTTATGAATAAATAACATTTCTCTAGTCACATGCACCATCTTGGATTTTAATTTATTTTTTGGATTAAAATTAATTAATAAATATAATTTTTATTTTTCTGGCATTGCCTTCTCCCCAAATAATACATGCAATACTGCCTTAAAATTTTGACAAAATTTATCTTAAGAGGTGGCATAATTAAGTTGCCTACATTCTAGAATAGCCTTTGCGTCAAGAGCTTGCCTCTAATGCCTTAAAATGCTATGCCATGTTTTGGAACAAAGCATGAGAGTATCATCCGTGCATTTGACTCTGTCATGCAATCTCTTTCTGGTGCTGGCAGAAAAATCATACAGGTGAAATGAAGCGAAGATCCGTCTCCATTCAGATGGCTTCTTGCCCAAAGCGACAGTAATGCAACGTGGCAGGCTTAACCTTTTGCCAGCAGACCCTGAAGAGTGAGAGGGAGACAGCGAGTGCAGGTCACTCAAATGACAGCTTTTGGGTAACTCTGCCCAGTCAAATGCAGGCTGCCAATAAAACACAAATCAGAACAACTGGAGCCAGCCCAAGTTACATCAACATGGAGGTACTCAATACCTACCAATTTAAAGGCAGAGTTCACCAGCAATTAAAATTCTGTTATTATTTAAAGGAATGTACTGGGTTCAACAGAAGAAAAGGTCAAATAACAGCAATTGTGGCATAATGTTGATTTAAAAAAAAATAAAAAATTGGTTAAGTGATAAGGTTGTTAAGTGATTATATCACACAAAAAATATGTTTACATATTATGGTCACATAGGTCTTGTGGCTATACTTTCGAAACTATATGTATTTTTGCATTTACGGACTGGCCCCATTCACTTACACTGTAAGAGCCTTACTGTAACCACTATCTTTTATTAAACAAGGGGCAAATCGAAATAAATTTTTTTTTTTTGGTAATCAATTTTTCCCACAAATGCCATTGATCGAGTGTAACATTTCTTTAATCGAATATCAATCCAAATGTATATAACTTTCCTTTTCTGTGGAACACCAAAGGAGTGGTTTAGTAGAATGATTGAGCTTTTCTCTTACAATACAATCGATAGGTACCAGGGACTGTCTAGCTCCCTAAAGCAGCATAAATAATCCATGAGAATTCAATAAGTAGCCCTTGAAAATTTCATGTGTGTTATATTTCAAGTCTTCTGAAGACATATAGCTTTGTGCCAGGAACAGTCTTAAATTCAAGTTATACACCGAAAACTTTGCCTTAAATGTCTTGCTTGACAGCTGTGGTTGCTAATCTCTTTCACGGTACAGGAAAAAACAAGCTTGAACTGCTATAAATAACCCCTTAGTTTTTTAATCAAAGTTTTGAAAGATATATGGATGAGTAAATGATTATCTTTATTTCGGGGTAAAATATTTAATTGGGTAAAGTTTTAGAAAGAGAGAGGAACAGCATGAAATTTGGAGTAAATACAAGCTAACAAAATGTAAATAAAAAGGACTTAAAAGACTGTGAAATGGTTCTATGCTTCTCATAGATGAAATATGTGCTGCTGGTCCTGCCATTATAAAGATTCAAAAGAATGCATACAAATACAGACAAAGACCAAACCAGGCACCTAGACCACAACTTCATTCTAATGCTTAACAGTGACTCACGGCTCCACCGTCATACAAAAAAAATATTGTATTTCAAACAAAAAAGACATTCAACAGAAGTGGATGGACAAAAAGATAATAAGCAGTGAAAATGTTCTGTGTGTAATGATCTTTGTTAGGGTAGAAATATCCCTTTGTCTGTTTCTTCCCCCTTGTCTTGCCATGCAGGAATTGTGACCTGTAACCATGCCAACGGTGAGTGCTGTTGCCATGACTGCGGTACATACTATAACTAGCGTGAATTCTGTGCGAAAGGATCTTTTAAACAGTGTTGCCCTTTAGTGCACCTCCACACAGGAAAGTGTAGAGGGCTGACAGTCTTTTCTGTCCCCATGCCACCTTAAAGGGGACCTATTATGCAAAATTAACTTTTACATGGTGTTTGTACATAAATGTGAGTTGGCAACGTGTGTACACAACCACCCAATAATGAAAAGTCCACCCACTTTCTTATATTTCTATTAATCAAAAAGTGTGTGTAAAAATGAATGGCTTTCATTTCTGCTCTAATGTGACATCACCCACGACTGGTGACGGACTCCACCCTATTATCAAAGATCCTCCCTGAGGCCATCCTTAAAAATATTTTGGTTTGCAGTAACAGCTGCAAAAAAAAAAAAAAAAGGGTCGGTAGGTAGGTCTATTTTTTTTTTTTTTTCCAAGTTTCAATGTAAAAAAAAAAAAAGTAAAATTTTGGTCATGGTGATTACGTAGGCATAAATTTAAACAATTTTGCATATTGTGACGTCACTGTCTGGGTCTTCAAACCGTGCCTTCGGGTGCACCATTGCAAACCGTAGCACGTCCTCAATAGTTTGAGTTTTCTCCACCAAAATTTTAGTGGTTTCCTTCAGGTCAGTCGACACGGTCACCGTTAGACTAGAGGGGAGAAGGGAGGGGAATAGATCTGGGCACAGGTTTTCCAGAACTTCATGCCAAGTTAAAGCGGTGTCGAGATGTTTTAATGCATTTTTTAAATGTATTATGGTGCCAGAACCCGTATGACTTTGAACGGTGACCGCGAACATTTTATTTAGTGCAGCCGCAGCCATCATTACCAAGCGCGAACAGTGAATGAAACGCGAACGTACAAGCCATAGTGTGACATGCGTAAACCAATAGCGTAAACATAATCATAGACGCCACAGGTTTTTTTTTAAAAGAAAGAACATAAAGAAAAAAAAAAAAAAAGAAAAAAAAAGAAAAAAAAAAAAAAAGAAAAAAAAATCGGTCGGTCTTAACGCAAGTTTACAACCGGCAAGTCGGTCGGACTGAAAGAAAAAAAAAAAATAATAATTGGGTCGGTCCTAAATTGACAGGGTCGGTCGGGTTACGGCAAACAAGAATATTTTTAAGGATGGCCTGAGTGATCTACACACAGTCTGGCTTTTTTTTTCTGCGCTGGAGCAGATACAGTGAAAAGAATAATGTCTCAGCTTCGTAAGCATCATAAGTGTTCTGTTGTTGGCTGTAAAAGTGAACATAAGTGAAGAGTCTTCATAAACTCCCAGCATCAGAGCCACTGAAGACGCAGTGAACAAGTTGTTTTTGAAGGAAATGTCAAAGAAATGTGTGTATGTTTGTGCAAATCATTTTACACCAGACTGCTTTGTGAAAGAGTGTCAATATAAAACAGGATTTTCAAAAAATCTGACTCAAGCATGAATCAGTACCAACTTGTGACAGGGCGGAGGGTGGGTCGTGATTATACACACACGGTCACTTATCGAGCTAATTGTGCCTCGGAAAGGGATAAAGGCCGATTTGCAGGCGGTGGTGCGGGAGAGAGAGAACGTTTACAGACATGTCCGTCATGTGTGTGTTTGTGTCTTTTGTTTTAATATATCATTAAAATATTATTTATATTGCCAAGCCGGTTCTCACCGCCTCCTTTCCATTGAACTGTGTTACACTGATGCCGAAATCTGGACAACGGAGCAGCCGCGGCCATCTGCCGGGAGACGAGGAGCCCGGCCGCCTGGAAGCGGAGGAACAGCCGCCGACCGCGAGGGGAGAAGGGGCTCCTAACCGACCGCCTGGAGCGGATGGAATATTATGGAAAAATAATAATTTTGATTCCACCCAAAGAGAGTCATTTCCAACATAGTATATAATAAATGATCCATGGGGTATTTTGAGCTGAAACTTCACAGACACATTCTGGGGACACCTGAGATTTCTATTACATCTTGTAAAAAGGGGCATAATAGGTCTCCTTTAAAGTAAACAACCAGTCCAGAGAGAGAAGTCATACTAACTGGAGGCAAACAGCAGGAAGGGGCCACTTACACATGGAATGGATCAATAAGATATTACCTCTCTACCATGCCTGCTGATGTACCATTGCAAAAATGGGAAAACATACTTATCCTATAGGGGCTTCTTGCTAAATTTTGAGCTCCTTGAAATCAAAATTAGAGTTTTGTGCCTATAAATCAATGTCTGTTAGCTGTAAGATTTGCAAGAAATGTTGTCAGCAAAGTAACTTTTAGCTAGAGATGCACAAATGTATCGGGCCAAAGGCAGCATCGTCCAAAAAAATTAAAATACAAATGGAAAACAATTCGGACAATTAGCCTACAACTCGTGCTGTGTGAGAAAGAATGTGACAATGAAGCACGTCAACACTGAACTATCAGAAATGCAGACTGAGACGTTTTTGTCTGCAATCACTCTTCATGTGAAGTTCAAAGTGGCCCTGAAAAGGAAAGCGGATGGCCACAGTCTACTGGCAGATTGTGGAGAATTTAAATTTAATGTGATGTAATTCAAATAGCAATGAAAATGAAACCCATACGGGGGCTAGTTTTTTTAATTAGTCAACCTCCCAGTTAGACTTTAGGAAACAGTTAACGTGACTTGAATCTGTGCCATTTTAGTGCATTTCTATCTTTATACTGTGGAAGGCTTTGGTTTGGAAAATGTTAGTAAAGCATTATATGGTTACAATTTTATTTTGTTTTCTTTCCGACGATGGAAATAAATACATGCAATGGAGGGCGTGGCCAGGCCATGAGGATGCATGCCCGACGCTGAGTTGCCTAATCAGCGGGAGAGATATAAAGATGGTGCCAGGGATGCCAGAGAGAGGGAACGAGAGATGCACGTGCCCGCTATGTGTGTGCATGTCCGTGTGTTTTATGTTGCGGCTAAGTTCCTTTGTACCATTAAATTTTACGTTGACTACTCAGCTGGATCCTTAAAATTTTTAAATAGACAAATGTCAACACAAAAAAGAAAACATCATTTATCAACCAATTACATGAGATTTTAATAAAGGAGATCAGGACCTGGAAATGTTGGTTCCTCTGTACTAATCACAACATTTGCCCCTCTTTAGAGGTGGTCCCAATGGAGTATTGAAGGTGTTAACAACTAGCATGTCCGGCGGGATGCCATTTCAAATCATGTGCTGACAAGGGCTCAAGCATTCCCTGGAGTCCAAAGCAGAGACAAATAGTCATGTGCGATAAATAACTGCAATAAAATCTGTGTTTGCGTGAGTGAGGCAAATAGAGAAGGAGACAAAGGCAGACATAAGAACAGATACAGAGTAGCTCTGTTCCTTCCATCAACCTACTTTTCTATGGGGGTGCAGATTCAAAGTGCAAAGAGATGCTCAAATGGACAGCAAATATTTCTTAATCTCTTGAAATATGGAAATGAAACCAAAAAAGTGGTAACTGAACTAATATATTCTCAGCAGCAACCACTGCACAGTGTTAAGTTTTATCTCAGCCTGCGCAGCAAGGCTGCCTCAACTTGATAATTTATCAAAGATGGTAAAGCACATTCTGTCACATTCATTTCACAGCCTAAAGAAAAAACAACCCTAGCACTAGAGGTGATGGCAAGTTTCACTAAAAGATAATGGCAAAACTGCCAGGGTGTTTGTGCGTAAACTTTATAATTGCTTGAGCCAAATTTCCATTCTTGCATACATGTAAACATTGTTATTCTGTGTGTTATGAATCTCCTTGCATCCTAACTGATTTCGTAAGTAGACTGTGCTCTCAAAACCAAAGCCTACCAACCACAGAGCAAGAGGGCTGTCTCGAGTAACACAGTATCCAGAAACTTGGCGCAAAGCAAATCAGTCAAGCTTATTCTGAGCCTCTTCCCAAATCATTCTCCTCCTATACACATAATCTTTAAGCTATAGCCTGCACTATATTAAAGCAAATGTATTCACACCAAAAAAAAAACCAGCTGTTTCACAATCCTGCCCAGACAAAAAATGTGGTATTCAATGGATCAATAGAGAACTTTGCAATGACATAGATAAAAAAAAACAGCTGTTTCACAATCCTGCCCAGACAAAAAATTAGGTATTCAATGGATCAAGAGAGAACTTTGTAATGACATAGATGAGAATGAGTCTTGACTTATCCATTGTTGAAAGTATTTACTGTGAGGTTTAGCTAGAAGACACCAAAAACCTAGAAGATATTAAGGTATGAAATACAGTTGGCTTGGTAATTAAGCCATATCACACACGCCATTGGGTTGTGACTTGTAATTGTACTGAATAATTAGCACCTCTGTGATTCGGCCATAGGGATGAGGCCACATGACAGAACTATTGTGAGAGTAATAGTGCTTTTATACAACAGTTCTATAAACAAAAAACAATACTGAGTTACTTTTACAGCTACAATATGGCTAGCTATTTAGTCTATTTTTGCTCTGCTAACTAAAATAGATCCAAACAAAGCCAAAGCAGGATCAACCATTGTGTCGCAAAGCAACACACCAAATTAAAAGCCTGACAGGAGTGCTGCAATCATAGAAAAGTGGAGTGATACAACCAGTGAAACATCCCAGTGCAGTTATAAGAAATATCAGCACTATTGGAATGCTGCTTATCCAATAAAATTACAGGCCCAATGTATAATACCTCTAAATGAAAGTGGAATATAAAGAGTGAAGGATATCAGATGGTACTGGCTATGCATGCAACATTGAGAGAAAAAATACAACATGACAAACTTAGTTAACACACACACAAACTTAGCTGTATCAGTTTCAGTTAAAGTTTCAGACAGGTTAAGTGCAATTGACTACAGCGTATTCTAAACACAAAACGAAGCCCAAGTAAAAATGAGGAAAAGAAAATTAACAAGTCAATTGTACACCATGGCACAACTGTGACACGATTGATGGGATCTGCGGTGGGCATACGGCAAGTGATTGTTTTTCCCCGAACCCCTGTAGAAGGCATCAAGATAATGTGCTCCAGTGTGCTGCGTTAATAACGTCCTGCACTTCAGAGAGCTCCATCATTTTCAGGCCTGGACCGTGGCAAATTACACACTCTGGAGTACACTTTCACTCTTCACAGCGATCTAACACAGGCACAAAAATAATGGCTTTCAATCCGTGTTCTGAGACATCCTCTAAAGCTAGCATGGCAATAAATTATTTTATACTACAGGAAAGCTGGTGAGATCAAGATATATATCTCTGCCTTTATTTTAAGTGGACAAGTTATCTGATCAACCCCAACAAAACATATTTTCAGCCCTTTTTGTATTGGGCCCTTTTTCAGACTAAAGTGATTTCATACTAAATGTTAGGTGCTGATTTGAGCTCAACTGACTGTACAGATCAGCTTGATTAGTGTGAAAGCCATATACAGAATTTGAGTTTGCAACAAAGTACCACATTTTAGTCAATTCGAAAAGGAGGGTGTAGTAGTTAAGAGGTTGGTGTGGATCCACGCTTATCTGACCATAAAGCCTGGCTTGTTTGATTAGTGTGAAAGCAGTCTTCAGAATTTGAGTGTGCCAAGAACATACAAGTCAGATTGATAATGGGGATCAGTAGTTTAGTTCATGTGAGCTGCAGTAGATTGTGGTTGCTATGAACACAATCTGGTGAGTGAACTGCTTACTGCTATATGGAATCAATAAACAGCTTCCTGGGGTATTAGTATTGATGTCAAAAGCATTTTGAAAACGTACGTAATTCGGAATAACGTTACAATATAAAAGCAAGGAAACAGGGAAAGGCAGGACGATCTCATTTGCAAACATAAAAAGTTTGAAAACTGCAAAAAAGATGGGTTCTGAAATGATACTGCTCATACATATCCACTGCAGAAGGTGGGATTGACAGATTTCCTGTTGCTCAACTGGTAGAGCATGGCAAAGTCCCTTTAAGGCTTTGTCAGATAAATTTGTGTCCATGTTTGAATTCCCTATGGATTCAAGCAGGATACAAGTAGTTACAATCTGCTTGAATGGAGAATGACCGAAAACTCCAAAAAGGTTGGTCAAGAATATGATCAAATAACATTTTATCTGACAACAATGGTATCATAAATTGTACTGTTTTAGCTCAGATCACAGCTAATGCTAATGCAATTGGCTCGGTTAACTGTATACCAGTGACCTTTCTCATCCTTTACTAGCCATACCAAGGTGTCAGGTTTGATTCCCAGGTAATGCATGGAAACAAAAATGTGTGCTTTGAAAGCACTGTAAGTAACTTTGGATAAAAGTGTGTGCCAATTGCATAAAAATCTGAGATTATTTTGCATTTCTGCTTTTTCAAGAATCCAACTTTAATCTAAGCAAAAATATTTTATTTAAATAACTAAATAAAATTGTAAATTAACAGTAGAAATAAAACAAGTAGAAATAGAGAAGTAATAATAACAGCAAAAATCAAAATGTGCCATTGTCATCTTTTTTTCTAATTTTATTTAGCAGCCAATCCAATCTGCTAATGAGTGTAAAAACATCTCATATTTTGATAAAACGCCTGTCCACTTATAGTGCCCTTACAATGAAAAAGCACCAACATGAAGAGGGCCTCTTCAGCAAAGACAGACCTCAGCTTTTAGAGTGCCCTTAAACATATCCTGATGAGCAGTGTATCTGTATTCCCTGACAATCTCTTCTCCAGACAGGAGACTAATGACTCTGCTTTTTCCATTTTTCAGATAGCGACAACTATGGAGAAGCACTCCTTCCTTTAACACAGACACTCCCTCTCTGTCTCTCTCTGCCAAACCATTCTTTCTCGAAGTGACTTAACTCCCTCACAGCCCAGTAAATGAGCCCTTTAGAAATGAGACACAAAATACCAGCCACCTCTGGCCTTCAGTCACCCTGGATGGTTGATAGCATCGCTAAATTCTGCAGGCAATGATAAGGAGATTATACTGTCCTTGCAAGGGAAAATGTGTGTTTCTATGGGATCTGTGATTTTGCCAAGTAATACATGTTCCTGGATAATCATCCTAGATGGTCCTGGAACAATGTTCCTATAAACCAATCAGATCAGATAGGGATAGGGTAAGGCTTAGGGTTGAGTTTAGGGGTAGTTCATGGTTAGGGTAAGGGGATGGGGTTAGGACTATTTTTCTTTGAAAAGAATGTTGTCCAGGTCCATTAAAATATGTTGATTGTGGTACAGGTCATGGCACAATCTTGTTGACCTTGTTTAACCCCTGATCCACCACCACCCAACCAGTGCAGAAATCCCATACTGCCTATATTAAGGTCTCTCTGTGCCTGATGTGACTTCTAATGGATGCAAAATGGACATCCTCATCAGTGTTCCTATTAGAACATTAGTGGTTGATCTAAATAGAGAAGAAGTTCCAAGCAAAGCCATGCAGCGTGAGAGAGATGTTTGCATCGAGAAATTCAGGGCTAAAGAGAAAAGTATTAGGAGTGCGATGGACAAATCAGCAGGACTCACTTTAACCAGGTTTCAATAGGCCAGTGTTTAATCGCACATCTCGTTGCCCATAAGCCATTGCTGACATCCCACATACACCCACACTACACTAGCACCTGTTTTGTTCGGTCTTGTGAACAGGTTTTTCCCTAGCATACAGGACAAACACAAGCACAATGAGTATGATTAAAAGTAATCTTGCAGATCTTAAAACTGAAGCTCTATTGAAGCAGTTTTTTAGAACCTGAACTTGTAAAGTATCTAGAAAAATCCGCCTTCAAGGAACAGTTAACCAAAAATCTAAATTGTCATTTTTTATTTACCCATCATGTTGTTACAAACCTGTATGATGTTATTTTTCCTGTGAAACAAAATTCTGTTTTTCAAAGTTTTTGAAAAATTGTTACACAGCTCTTACCAGATTGATTATGACTTATGGTTAATTACTCACATAAAGCTATTAAATGGAATACAAAACACAATTCATATGGACTACTTTTATGATATTTTTATAATGCGTTTTTGTTCATCTTTTAAGAGCTTGACAGCCCTTGGTCACTATGAAAGGTCATTAACTCGAAGGGGCTGCGCAACGGTTCCTCAAAAATGTTCTACTCTTGTGTAGAACAAAAAACATGATGGTGAGCATATAATGACAGAAATTTCATTTTTGGGGGAACCATTCCTTTCAGTCTATTAAGTCTTCAGTTACACTGGTGGTCACTATTTCCTTACTCAAGGCTTTGATTCAGAGGACAAGTATTGTTCATCTTTCAGATCATCACTGCTCTATGGGGCACTGGATCCTCACAGGTTGTGGTAAATTGCATACAAGAGCACCAACCACATGGCCACTCCTCACATGCAGGCAAGAGTGGTGCAGGCAGAGGCCCAACCTGAATACAAAGCAGTTCAAGGGGATGCATTTAACACACTAATGCTTCAGAAAGCAGGAGATTCTCCAGGGTTACAGCTGCCATGAAATGCTGAGACAACACAGTAATCCAGAAAATATGACAGAGGGGAAAAAAATTGCTGTTTACATGATGTATGTTTCTGAGGGAGTTGGAAAAATATCAACGTGAAACAAGCTAGATACTATATGAAAGGCAAAACAAAGAGACAGATATTAACTATCTATCGCAGGGGAAATCTCTCGCACACATGGTTGGGTCAAAAAATACTATAACAAAAATACGCATACAAATACAGATGCCAAACATATATTTAAGGGGTTGTTAACAATAAATAAATAAATAAATAGAAATAAAATGCAATCATATACTCACCCTAATATCTTTTCCAATTCTGGCATTCCTCCATGAAACAAAAAAGGATATATAGGCTTTGGAAGTCTTGGAATATAGCACACAAATCATATGTACTACTTTTTGGGGTTATGTCCTTTTTGGATCTTGGCAGTGTGAATCACATTTAATTTTCATTGTATGGAGAGAGAAAAAAAGTAGCTTGGATTCAAATTATATAAGGGCATTAGGTGATGACAGTTCTAGCTTTTGGGTTAACTATTAGGGCTTTAAAATTGGGCTTCCAATATAAAAATAATAATAAATTATATTTAAAGCCATCAAAACAAACTCCATTAAATTCAACACTGTGTATCAAAGACAATTGAGACTAATGTTTTCTTTCAACATTTTTAGGCCCTAAATGCAATAAAATGGGCAAAAATTATTTAGAGGCAATTTTATTATACTATTATACATTATTATACTATGTTACCAGCCCTAATATAAATAAATGTGATGATAAATGAGAAACAGCCCATAAGATATAAGAGTGGGTTGTGGAAGTAAATCTAACAACCACAATTTTGAAGATTGTTGCCTTAAGAGACCCATTTAATCTGAGCAATAAATTGAAGAATAGAACTGTCAAGACCTTTGTCTCCTACACAATATGAAGACATTGTAGAAAAAAATTAAACGAGTACTCGGAGGAAATCTTAGAAAAGTACTGCAGAGTAGTAAAAATATTTCAAACAATATTAAGATCTGGTCTACAGCATACCTATTCAAAATAAGTCTTCCAATTTTATATTGTATACATTACATTTATTAAATTAAGAATACTAAAAGCTGAAATGTTAAAGCAAAAAGAAAATATAGCATTAAACCTGTAAAAGGCACATGTCACTAAAATGATTTCTAAAAGGATGACAATGGACTGGAATCATAACCTCTGAATAGCTAAAATTGAGTAAATCTCACTGAATTTGAACATCGGCAAATTCAATGACTTGCAGTGATGCTGATTCAGTGTAGTAAAGCAAGGAGACAACACTGCATATACTTTCAATATATCTATGTTGTTACAGCTAGATGCTTCCGAAATTGGTCAACATCAAAACTATGATATGAGATATGATTTTTACCAGTGTAGAGGGTTGCATGCTCCCCCATCATCACCTATCAATTAGAAATCATTTTTAAAAAGTTCTACAATCCTGTATGTTCACGCTGTTACACTTAAGATGTGGAGGAATAACCAAACAGTACATAATGTTTAGGGTTTGAGGCTTGTCTATTAAAAAGCTGACTGAGCTCCCTATCAACTCTAAAAGGGATGTGCAAAATATAGAAACCTGTAAACCATATTTAAATTATATCAGTTTATGCATTCAGTTTGACAGCCCTAAAATACTAAAACCAAAATAAAAACCACAAAACTAAAAAATAAATAAAACTTTGATTTAAAGTCAAAAGTTGACTAAATTGAAAGGACAAATTGAAAATCAAACAAAAACTGTATTGACAACTATTAAGTCAACTGTGGCCCATTCCTATCCCAAACAACGCTTTACAATGCAAGATACAGGTTTCAAGTGCTTGTTATCTACTAAAAAAAAAAACAGACGGTGGGAAAACACAACAACAGCTAAATCAATATTATTTCAGAAATGATGTGCCCTGTATAATCCAAAAATCCCCAGAGAGGTTAAGTGTGTGGAAAAAAGCGAGCAATAAATTTAGGGCACAAGGCCATCTGTTACAGCCCATCCAGGGCTTAGAGCATAATGGCCACTGAGGCAAACATGTTATTATGAAATGAAAAGCGGTTCACATGTAATGGAGAGCAAGTGAAAGTGTGTCACACCAATGCTATTTATCCAAAGATGCTCGTACAACACAGCCGAGTGAAGATGGTAGCATAACATTGAACAGAGATAACTTTTTGGCTAATTAAAGCTTGGCAGGAGGGAAGCCTGCAGCATTCTCTTGCTACAGTCAGGATATCAAAGCACTATGGAATACAAAAGCAACTGCTGTGAACTGCTGTGTACTACTGTGACTTGACAATTTGAAACAATCTATAAAAATATGGACCTGCTGAGCCTTCATCACAGAATATGATGTTTTCACTTAGAGAAAACACATGGGCCATGTATCCGTCCATAATAAAAGCAAAAAAAGGAGCCCAACCTGCTCAATTGGTCATGTGACTTTAAGAGACCATGACAAGAGCTCTACAAAAACTACAGCACTGAGGACAGTGCCATCAACATAAACATCCAACTCGATGGAGAACAGAGACGTGACTGTAGCTATCCAATAAGGCGTTTTCTCTGTAAACATTTACAATAGGTAACAGGAAGAAATGGCCACAGCAAATATCTGTGAAAGAATCATATTACTATGTTATAGGTAGGGGTGAAAGCGTTACTGTAATAAACAAAACAAAAATAACCATATCTTTAAATAAGGGCTGCACAATAAATTGAAAAACGAGTCGCAATTACAATTACAGCTGCCATGATTATGTAATCGTGAAACCTGGCAATTACATCTTTCAATTTAAGTAAATTTAAGCTCCTGTTGCAACAATGACTTCTACTTACAACATGTTTTTGAAGTGGCTGAGTATTCTAACCAATCACAGACATGTCCGTTGAGCAATGAAATGGCAATGCCCAATCAGAGATACTTAAATTAGTCCTCCGTCCCATCAGTAATGAGAACTGATCCTAATGCGCAAGTTTTAAACAGTCCGATGCCCAGATGCTTCCTTTATGTTTCACCTCTGTTCACGGTAGCACATGAAAATTAATACTGAAGAAACATCACCTGACACTCGGAAAGAAGCTGTAGAACAAATGCAAAAAGCACTTAAGAATTATTTTGGATTCATTACGTTGCGCCACTCACTTGAAACATAGACAGTAAATACACTGCAAATGAGCAAAGCGATAAAACTAAAATTCTCCATGTATAATCAAGGCGTAGACACAGTGTAAATATTTAATTATTACACCAATTAGACTGCTTTGTTTTTAATGAGAGCATTCGCAAGAGTGCAGAACTCTGTTTAGAGCGTATGTGAGCTAGCACTGGACTGCAGGAAATTACAAGGTCATTGTAATAGGAATGTTCATCTCGTTGATCGATTTCGGTGTACAACTTCTAAAAAATGTTTTAGTTATGTTTGTTAAGGTCATGTTAATAAGTATGCCAATGAAAATGTTATTTGTATAAAATAGCAATAAGTAAATCAGCTTAAATGTTCTAAGCTTGTTTTGGAGGTGTAGCCAACATAAATACAGCATCAATTGCAAATATCAAGAATCAATGTCATTATTATCGTGTCTGCTCTAATAAGACCCATTTGCACAGCAGCTGGTATTGGTAGATTTAAAATGTTCACGAATCCCTCAAACTCCAATGGCAAATGTCTGTTTTTAATTTCCAAAGTGCAACCGCTGAGGCCAATTATGATCTATCCATGATCTTACATGAACAATATAAACATTGAAGATAAAACAGTATGAATAATAACATGTCTCGGCACCACAGCACTTTCTGAATGCAGTAAGTAACTTGGTCAATTTAAATAAGCTGTTAATAAGTTTGAATATTGAATGTCATATTTACTGTACATGGACCATTTTAAGCAGTAAAGACACAGACTGCATAGCTCATGTCCACCATTAAATTAGGTTCCTCTGAAGAACCACGTTACTGCGTTAGCCTACTTTGCCTACTTTGTGACGTCATGGTAATGTAATCTTTTAATTTACATTAATAATCGCAATTACATTTAGAGGTAAACCGATACATATCGGTTTTACGATTAATCGGTGCCGACAGTTGCTTTTTGGAACTATCGTTTAACTTTTATTTTTTTTAATCAGTCATTTCAAAACAAGTTCCTAGTGTGTTTCGGGCTTGTTTATACTTAAGACCCACATTATGTACCAAATCTTTGGTTAAAAAATTTTTTATAAAAATGCCATCCGGGATTTCATTCATTTTGGACTCTTTGTCCGCTATAATAAAGAAATATATACATATATATTGTTTTTTTTTTTACATTATATAAATCAGTTTGAAAAACTATCGGACGATTAATTGATTATCAGCCTTTCCCACCACCTTAGGTAACGGTCTCGGCAAAATCGACTATCGGTCGACCTCCCAATGCATTTTATTAAAGTTATCCAAAAAATTGTGAATTGCAGAAGGCTGTTTAATAATAAATATACAGCCTGCATGCACACACAAGTAGTCTCTAGCACAACGCTTTACTGAACGAGCACCACTCTGCCAACACACACTCCACACGTGGAGGCTTGTGATGCACTGCTCAGCACAATATATGGTCGCTCCACACAAACACCATCTTAGATTTAAATGCTCAATATTTCGGTCCGCCTATAACATGCATTTAGAACGGCACCAGACAAACATTTTACAAAATGGAGCAGGTCAGCATTGGACTTTCAAAATAAAAGCAAAGGTCAAAATTATATATATATATACACACATACATACATACATATACACACAACTCCAGATTCAATATAAAATGTGTAAAGAGAACTGGCTTCTTTTCTACTGAAGACTTTCACTGGAATTAGCTCTTTTTGCTGCTGCATCCTGCAGACTAGTTAAAAATAAAGTTTTGCACATGCTCTTATGTAATTGTTTTTTCTATTTTATAATGAAATAAAGCATTGTTAGAGGATTTTGTTTCTTTACACAAATCACCCAATGAGATCAACACAGTGAATTATAGATGTTCTAACCTCATTAAGAAAAAACAACACAGGGGTTGGGATCAGCCGATACTGAGAGTTCAGGTATCATAATTGTGCAGCACTATTCCAAACAAATAAATGTTTGTCTATTAAATGTGTATTTATCATGTAGCTATTGTGAGGTGTCATTTTCAAGAGTAATTATGGTAAATCTCTGCAAGCGTGTGCATCAATAGACACAATTTAAACGCACATGTACTCTCTCAGTCTCACTCAGAATCAGTGACAGTGCTAACGTAATGCATGTAAAGCTGTGGCAAAGGGGGCTCTTTAAAAAAAGAACAACAGATTATTGGCCAATCACAATAGTTAAAAACAATTCAGGATTTTTTTGTGTGTGTGTGTGTGCGCAAAAATACACATTGTTTTCAAGCAGCTTGTCAAATTACAACCCTGCTGTTGATAAAACAAACAGATAGCCCCGCACAAAACTCAAGCCATTTGTTGAGTCAATGTTTTTATGTCGGGCTGGATGGGCCGCTCAAAATAAAAAAATAACTAAATACATTTTTATAGCATGACAGTGTTTACAGTTTGAAAAAATTCACCAATAAATCACTTACTGTATAGTTGTCTCTGCATATTAAACTGGGATAGGAGAAAATATTTTCACACTGAAAAAGTTACACACTTCAGCTTCCAAATAATGGTTATTGGTATCAGCCTTCAATGAATTAAAATTTGTATTAATTGTAAAATAATAATAAAAAACATATCATGAAATATTTGAACCATTAAACCCCTAGATAGTACAGAACATTGACTATAAGCACAACACAGTTGTTTAGAGCAGAAAAGTGTGGACAGAAAGTCCAGGAAGCGCTTCTCTGTCGGAGCACAGAATACATAATTCATCCATATGGGGGCTAGAGGAGGACCAGCTAAAATCGTATTGGATGGGGATATTTTGTGGAGGAAGGCTCTGTCTCTAAACATCTCATTGTTGTGGCTTGAGTATCAGGTGGATGAAATTGGCTCGGAAATGAAAGGTATGGAACTCTAAATAATGTCAGGGCTCAACATTAAGGATGGCCCGGAGCCAACCTGAGCGAGTATCAGGTCAGCTGACGTTACTGTCTGCGTTTTCACAAAATCTTCCATTTGTTAATCATTTACACTGTTATTGTGAGATCTGCTGATTTACACTTAAATCCAAAGTGACGTTATCTAGCTGGCTAACACAGATCTGATGAAATTGCATTTACTAGTCTTGGAAGCATCAGTTATAGGGCTTGAGTGAGAGAGAGCTATAGGCCAGTGTGAGAGAGATTCGGGCCAGTTGCTAGAACCGTCATTTGCCCGATCTGGCCAATGCAGCATTTATAGCATTAGAGCGAGCAGCGCAATTATATTTAGCTTGTAAAAACGCGTGAGCGTATAATATACTGGATGAGGTAAGGTATGGTCATGTGAGCGCACAAGAGCGCACTCTACTAGAACTGTTCTCGCTCTTTTCCTAGTTTCTTAGCAGCATCAACTACCAATGTGGATAAAATAGAGAGAAAAAACCCTGCTATTGTGGGAATTTTGCATACTGTGAACATGGAATGTGCGGGAATACTTAAAAAGGTGCGTGAGATGTGCAATCCCGCTCCGAAATTCAGTAAATGAATTAACATTTTGATGAAAATTAGCAATCCACACATTGGAACACAAGAAATCAACGGTTTCTTTCTGTTGGACTGAAAACAATCCATCTATCTCTCTCTGTAAAGGGACAGAGTGCTAGTTTTGCTCCCACAGTAAAAAAAAAAAAAGCAGCTTTTTTTCCATTAATTTCCTTTTAGAGATAAGGCGCTGAATGAAACTTAATGAACTGTTAAACACAGGTTATCCACGTGGCTGGAAATCATGAGCTGCTCAGATTCTAAAATGGAAGTATATATTTAATTAGGTAATATTAAACATTATTTCAACATGCTAATAGCGTTTGTTATGAAAAGCAGCAAAACCACTTTGGGTATTATTAGAGGAGTTGTTCAGCTTGAAGATGACATTTAAATCTGGCTACTTCATATCATTCTCATAACACACTGGTTACGTTTCTAATTTCTGGACTGTACAGGTATTTTCATTACGTGCTTTGTGAATCACTGTCAGTTCTGGTCTTGTTGGGTTTGTCTATTTTTATGTTTATATCCACATTCTTAATTCACATATCAGGCCTAATGTCTGCTTACTGTATTTCACACATCACAAACGATTAATTAGCAAGGTCTCCTCTCTCAGGGATACATATGTTTATTACATTTAGTCAATAATATAATCTTTAACTCAGTGACTAGACCTAAACTTTTGATTGGTTGTGAAGACACTAGATAAAGCCCAAACTTTGACAGCATGACTAAACGGGGGACCGGAAACCCATCCTCTACTCTACAGAACTCTTTGCTTAAAAAGACTTGTAAATGGCAGAACGGTTAATATTATGCATTTATGAATTTAATCTGTAAAGCACTCGTCTGATATTACATAAGGCATAAATCATGTCTTGTCAATAATAAATGTAATACAATTTTGGGGGAAATTGACTTAAAAGACGTAATATACATTAAAGTTAACTTCAGACACATTTTTTAAAGCCATGATTGTAAAAACAGCTATTTTTAATTATTATAATAATTAATTTTGTGTTGGGCAACTAACACACACACACACACACACACACACACACACACACACACACACACACACATATATATATATATATATATACTGTATATATATATATGTTGCTAAAAAAATGTATTTTATATATATATATATTTTATTTGTAATTTTTTTTTGTGGTGGAGCCGGTGAAAATATGGCAGGGCATGTAAACAAATTTGAACAACTCACCTGACTAGGCCATCTTCCATCCAACACTTACAAGAATATCCCAAGATCTTTCAAATCAACAATAATCTGCAGCTACTGTTCAGAAGACAATATGAAACATAATACCAGCTAACCAGACAATAGTGAATAACATATCCTTGGATCTATAGATGAAGGCATCCTCTGATTTCATAAATCAAACAAAAGGATTCAGGTTTTGGAGAAGAAGCGAGCTGAAATGCTCTATTCCTTCTTTTGGTCTTTCTCAATCTCTAATGAAGCGCTGTACCTCTGGTGTATTCAGAGGCAAAGAAAGCAACAAAAGGCCATAGAGTGGCATCTCTGTGATTCAGTCAGAGGCAAGCTGAAGCTGCTATTGACATTAGCTTGATCTTAGTACATCCATAAAGCCGCCTGGGAGAGCAAAACAGCCAACTAAAGCAGATGGGCCCAGAAAGAGCATTTTTTCATTAAGACCAAAAAAGCTAAAGATTATCCTGGGTGCAATGCACATGCCAGCTTTCTGTGTTTGAATAAGCATCACTGTGGTGGTTGTTAAATTAATTCCCATCATTTCTAAACAAAACATCCAATGCTAATCTTTGATCTCAGTGAGTTAAAGAGGCTAAAGATAAAATGGACACTATATAGCCAAAAGTATGTGGACACCCAAAAAACATTAATATTATGCTTGAGCATTTCATTTCAAAGCATTTGCATTAATATGAGTTGGTTCCTGAATGTGTCTCAATTGGAATTAAGAAGCATATACAAACACGTTAATTAGTAGGGGTAACTACATCTGGCCATGTAGTGTATTTAAATACTATATTCTCTTTACTAATAATAGTATCTCACATAGAACAAGAACTCAAATCATTAAATCCCATTGTTATAAAGGGGATGAGTATCAGACTTGCTGAGTGTCGCTGAGGTCAGTTAACACAGAAAGGGGAGATATGGGCCACAAAAGCCCATGGGTCGATAAAAGCCAATTTCAGGAACATCCTCGGTGAGCCTACACTCCTCTCACCTATAAGTTAATTAGAGACCCTGTTAACAAGTTCAGGTATGAATTTCAATCTAGACCGTTATTTTTTCTTCACTTTTCACATTTTTTCAAAACAAACAGCAGTAAGCAGCATTGGGATGTCTGGCTTTTTTAAACATCCACAGCTTAAAAAAAAAAAAAAAAAAAAAAAAAAAAAGTTCAATAGAGTCTGGCTGTATCCATGCACTCAACCATTTTTGTAAAAGAGTTTCCCACTTCAGTAATTGTAAAAATAAGAAAATAAATCATATGTATGATTCTTTCTTGCATCATTTTGAGTGCAAAGAGTTAAAATAGGAGAATCATGATGTATTACCACAACAATACTTTTTAATGCCTTTCTCATTAATTAGCAAACATGAATTGACTGCAATTTATTTTTGGTTCCCTTGTAGAGTGCACATATGTCGTCACAGACAGCAGAGAGGGCGTATGAGCAGAGAGTGTGCCTGCAGCCAGTCTCTTCTCAAAATGTTTGCTAAAGCAGAGAAAAACATTTTGAGGAGCAGGCATGAGAAATCAGTCAATATTCAATAAATATGCATGAGGACTGCATGCAGCACTAAATGCAATTCCTCTAAATCAAGCCCTTGATCACACAGAGAGACTAGAACACCTCTGCAACCTTTTTACTGCTCCTAATCTTGTCCTGGATGAAAAAAATAAACCTTGATGGAAGCCTTACAAAAGCTAACATGTGCTGATGACAAAATGTCAGATTTGTATGTATCTTCAAAAATACACTGCAAAAAAAACATTTGTGTCTTATTTTCTGGAAAAAATAACTTAACATCCTTAAAACAACAAAAATACTTGAGAATTAGAACAGCATGAGATATTACTTCTTGTTTTTTGAGAAATCTAACAAAATTTGGTGTGGTTCATGCTCAAAATAAGAAAAATCAACTTGTTTTCCATTTGAATCAAGTATTATTTTTTACCCAATTGGCAAATGTATTTTTTTCTTTTTCAAGTATAAACATTACTAAACTTTGTAAGACTTCCCTGAAAACAAAACTTTATGCCATTTAAGCAATTGTATCTTTTTAAGAATGTTTAGAAATTTGATTGAAAAACAAGTCAAAAATAATTTTTTTGCAGTATAAACCAATTCAGATGTGTGAAACTAATAATTCCATATTAAATTTTGTTAGTTCCGTCAGTGAACTGAAACGGTACTGTTAGTTTAAAGCAAGTGTAGGTTAGTACTATTGCAGAACATAAACCTGAGGGTTTGCTTTAATGTTGAATCTAATTTAAGCCATATTTGTGCAACAGAGAAAACACATTTCTTTGAACCTCAAATGCTCAGTTAAGTGAAATTTTGAGCCCCAAAATGAATGCACAACCACGACAGCATAAACTATTCTAATTACATGGCAGCTACACAAACAAATTATTTGATTAATGTACTTAATTAAATACAAACCAATTAAATAATTCAGAGGGATGCTGCTCAGTACTGGCTTCAAACTAAAACCTCCACATTCACTTTTACTTTTAATTTGATGACGATGACTGAAACGTTTTCATTTCAACTACGAAATTGGCACAATGAAGCATTGTAATGCTTCATAAACAGAGTATTTCCAAGCATGTGGTTTGGAACATAATCATGGTAGATGCCATATAAAATCTGAAGCAAATATAAAAAAGTGATAGATGTACAGTCTGTTCAGTGGATCTGGTGTGTGTCTATCGTCAGCATGTAAAACTCTGAAAATGTATCTTTCCAAAAAAACTTAGTGGACAGGAAAACATGGGTTAAAAAAAAGTTGTCACGACCTAGAACTTCCTACAAGTCAGTACAACCCATTATCCCACACAGCCTCATTTTCATTTATGTCAATATAAAAATGGTGTCTGCCTTGACAAGGTCCATGCCAGAAGCTTAGAACTGGTCTGAAAGAATATTAATTGCTCTACAGAATATACAAAAACAGTTGTAAAAGGTGAATGGTGAAGTAAGCGTTCTTACCTTACGACCGTCGCTGGCATGGCAGTTGACGTTTAATGGTGTGAGCAGTGCCATGAGCTTCTCTTCATTTCCGCTCCTGAAGCAAAGCAGCAGTTTTTAAAGGATAAGGGGGAATAATAAAACAGAAAAAGCTAACACAGTGAAATTCAGAGAAGAGGAGTAGTGAAGAAGTGAAGAGTAAAAGTAGAGATGGGAGTGATAATGGAATAGTCCAGAGAGGAGGAACATGTAAGATAAACAGCATCTGTCAGAAGACTTAATTCATGGAACAAAAAAAAACACAAAGTACCTTTAATACAATATCCCTAGGCAAATGTCACTAGCCAGATATGTGTTATTAACGATTAGATTGAGTCTTCCTCATAAAGTGATGAGGAGACTGACAACTCCAGCCTGTGGTCGGCCAAGGATTTGACTCAAATAGCAACTGCCAATGAATCCACACCGTATCACCAACAGGCCAAGCGTGACTTAAGTATGACAGTGCATGACTTGCTTTGGCCTGCCGTGACTACAGCCAAAAACCTCCTTCTGTCTTGGCCAGATGCCACTTTAATCAAAGGTGAACGATGGCAAGGAGATATATTTGCTTCAGAAACAGGCCAGGCTCCTTTCAGAGCCTTGGTGCTCCTGTGCTGGAACGTATTGACATTTGATTTATCAGCAATGGCCACAACATAATGGAAACATAATTTTTGGTCTTTGCAAACAGTCAGGGCCTTAAACTACAGCAAAACAATTGCAGACTTGAGTCGATTCTTTCCAAGTGACCAAGTGTACCTGATCAACATGCACAAAAAGCGAACAATAGCTTCCCGTCTTTCTGGTCAAGCCTTGCCAAAATCCCCTAAAAAAAACAGTAGGGTTTATTCCTCCTCAGTTGCTCTGGTCTCCCTCTGCCAATAACTACAAATAGCTGGCTTCAGTGAAAAACACGAGATCCTTCATTTAGATGCAAGCTATGCTGCAGAGATGGAAAAACAGGACTGGCCATGAGATTACAACTGGGAAGAGAGGCTGAGGAACAGGAGTGTTTCATCAATCTTCATGATGTGTTAGCATATGCATCCTGGACTTCAGGAGATTACCACTAAGATGAGTGCAGGACATGAGTCAAATTTGCCTTTCTCTTGTCTATCTGCTTTGTCTATCTACAAGGGAATAAATAAAGAACAAACAACATTCTTAATTCATAGAAATACTCATGCTGCAATCAAGCGGGAGGATTGAGATAAACATAACTGCACAACAATGAAGCACCGTAACCAAATTTCTTCCTAATGATCATGTTGGAGAGTTACAAGGCCTTTGCAGTTCCTTTTCTCTCTTCGCTCTCTCTTGATCATTAAACAACAAGAGTCCTGATTTGTATCCATGCTGCAGGCTTTGCCTGAAGGCAATGCTCTGAAAAGGGGGGAAAAGTAGTGGAGATGTAGACCTGGGCATGAAAAGAAACGTCTTTCTACCTGTGACACACGGCAAGGCAGTGACTGCTGGGATTGCCTTTGTGTCACGTGTTTCTAGAAGCAGGCCTGTTTCTCCATGGCTACTTGTCCCATGGTAACAATCAAACCTGGAAAAAGAGGTGTTTGGTGAAATGGAGTTCCCCTACACACTTGGAAGTAACAGGTAGGATGATAGAATTTGAAGTTTTTAATCAATTTCACATCCTCCTCTGTTTCCACTTGCACCTCTCAGAAAACAAATAAAAACAATCCTGCCGAATTTACTAAATTTAATAAAGCATTTTTCCTGTGGCATGATGCTAAATAGAAACTGTGCCAAATGGGCTGCCTTCTGTGCAGGATGTGGGCACCTCCAGGCCATCACATGCACATATAGAGACATCGATTGAGTCAGACATCCCTGACCCTTACGGCACCTTCTTTGACACATGCCTTAATCCATGTGCACCGACAAAAACAACAACATGTAAGGAGTGAAAGGGAGGGGGTAAATAAAGAGAAGAATCATGGGAGAAAGGGTGGATAGGAGGGAAAAAGGTAGAGGAAATAGGGGGACAGGGGTATGAGGGGGTGTTTGACAACATGTACTCACCTCGCAGCTTCCAGGAGTTCGTCCTTCTTGTATTCACCTAAATGATTACAAAAAATCATGGTGTCAGAAGCAGGCAGGATGAAGGACGTACAGCCAGAGTCACTAAGGAGCAGCGGAACACCGGCAGCCCCACACCGAGACAGACACGCTCAAACACACGCACACGAGAGCATCAGTGCACAAACACTGCCTTGCTGTTCTCTCTTATCTGCCTCACTCCCTCTCGTACTCTCTTCTGGTGGCAGCGTAGCTGAGTGCACACCTCTCTCGCCTGATGAAACCGTGACGTTGGGCAGATTGTGGACTCGGCATTGGCAGTGTCTTGGATATGGCAGGCAAACTGATGCATATCCCTGTTCACTCCACAAATTAAATGGCTCTCTCACCTACACAAAGACACCCCTCCTCTTGTATACAGTAAGCCCATCCTCCCTATACCTCCTCTCCACTGTCTATTTTATGTTTGTATAGGAGCCATTGCTGTGATAACATGAGATAAGGGAAAGGAGGGAAATAAGTAATAAACAACCCCCCCCCCCAGGCAATATCCAGCCTCTCAGCCAATCAGAGTGACACGACTAATTCAGCTGTGATTCTCCCCACCCCCACATGTGCTCTCACTGCTCTCCGTCTCTCTGTACCAAAGCTTTGTGGAGACAAGAGAAGCAAGTAATAAGGGAGGGGGTGGAGGATGCAAAAAGTGGCAAAAGAGGGAGGGAGTTAAAAAAAAAAAAGGAAGAGGAAAAGCAAGTGAAAATGCTGTGAAGATGTGGATGGCTTGACATATGGGCGGCATGCAGAGGGGGGTGTTTGAACAAAATAATGGTGAAAAACCAAACACCGCAAATACTTTGTAAGCTGGGCTTGTTTTGTGCTTTGTGGCGCTGGTAAACAAAAGGTTGCAAAAGCACAGAGTGGGAAAGGATAGTAATAAATTGGATTGGGACATAAGCGGTTCTTGTAAATAACTGTTTCCTTTTAAAAAAATAAATGGAACCGCAGATCATTATTTTACGACTAACCTTGACTGTGTGGTGTACTCCATGACACTAAAATTGGAGTAATTTCTGACTGATTGTAGTTATAGAGATACTTGTAGTTATAGAGATATTAGGAACAGAGCTTTGCTGCTATATATAGCACTTAAATATTACAAACTATAACACAAATAGTACTTAAAAATATATACATATATAAACAATATTGTTATGTCTTATGCTAAAATACTTTATTTTAATTTATTTTTTCACATCAATCTACACTCCACACCCCATAATGACAAAGCAAAAACCAGACTGATACAGACTGATAAATACATTTACTAAAAAAAAACAATTGAAATATAACATTGATATAAGTATTCAGACCCTTTGCTATGACACTTGAAATTTAGCTCAGGTGCATCCCATTTCACTTGATCATCTTTGAGATGTTTCTACACTTTGATTGGAGTACACCTGTGGCAAATTCTATTGATTGGACATGATTTGGAAAGGCACACACCTGTCTAAGGTCTCACAGCTGAAAATGCATATCAGCGCAAACACCAAGCCATGAGGTCAAAGGAACTGCCTGCAGAGCTCTGAGACACGATTGTGTTGAGGCACAGACCTGGAGAAGTCTTTGAAGGTTAGCAAGAGCACAGTGGCCTCCATAATTCTTAAATGGAAGTTTGGAACAACCAAGACTCTTCTTAGAGCTGGCCACTCTGAGCAATCAGGGGAGAAGAACCTTAATAAGAGAGGCGACCAATAACTCGATGTTCACTCTGGTTGAGGTCCGGAGATCATGTGTGGAGATGGGAGAAACTTCCAGAAAGACAACCTTCACTGCAACACTCCACCGATCTGGGCTTTATAGCAGAGTGGCCAGATGGAAACCACCCCTCAGCGCAAGACACATGAAAGCCCACTTGAAATTTGCACACAAAAAAATGCACCTAAAAGGACTCTCAGATTGTGATGAAATTAAGATTGAACTGTTTGCGCGTCATGACTGGAGGAAACCACATGCACCACTTATCACCTGCGCAATACCATCCCAACGGTGAAGCAAGCGCCAGGGACTGAATGCAGCAAAACACAGAGATAACCTAAAAGCTTGGCACACCTAATTTTGGGCAGTTTCTCCCATTCTGCTTTGCAGGACCTCTCAAGCTCCATCAGGTTGGATGGGGAGCGTCGGTGCACAGCAAATTTCAGATCTCTTGCTGGGCCACTCAAGGACACTCACAGAGTTGTCCCGTAGCCACTCCTTTGTTATCTTGGCTGTGTGCTTAGGGTCGTTGACTTGTTGGAAGATGAAACTTCGCTCCAGTCTGAGGTCCAGAGCGCTCTGGAGCAGGTTTTCATTAAGGATGTCTCTGTACATTGCTGCATTCATCTTTCCCTCGATTCTGACTAGTCTCCCAGTTCCTGCCGCTGAAAATCATCCCCACAGCATGATGCTGCAACCACCATGCTTCACTGTAGGGATGGTATTGGCCAGGTAATGAGCAGTGCCCGGTTTCCTCCAGACATGACACTTGCCATTCAGGGCAAAGAGTTCAATCTTTGTTTCATCAGACCAGAGAATTTTGTTTCTCATGGTCAGAGTCCTTCAGGTGCCTTTTGGCAAACTCCAGGCAGGCTGTCATGTACCTTTTACTGAGGAGTGGCTTCCGTCTGGCCACTCTACCATACAGGCCTGATTGGTGGAGTGCTGCAGAGATGGTTGTTCTTCTGGAAGGTTCTCATCTCTCCACAGAGAAATGCTGGAGCTATGTCAGAGTGACCATCAGGTTCTTGGTCACCTCCCTGACTAAGGCCCTTCTCCCCCGATCACTCAGTTTGGCCGGGCGGCGAAAATTGAACATTAATGCAAAGAAACAGTTTTTACTTTAAATTTTAAACCCGCTTAGAAAAAACAATAATTCTGGAAATAATAGAATAGTTATCACTTATAATATTTATCCTTATACGGGTCCATATTTTCATTATTGCCACGAGAGACTTGCACAAACTTCACAGTGGGATGGGTTGCCATGGCACTGTTGTGAAGACATGAGGAGCATTCACTGATAGGTGTGCATTTGTGAGTGCTGAATGTCATGCGCAATTAAAAGAAATTCCACCAATGACACAAGTTATAACATCCATGTAACACCAGAAATTAAAATGAATTTTTAGCTAATTTAGCTTTTAATAAAAATTTTAGTGCCCTGCTGTAGCTAAAAATGGTCATCATATCGATGCAATAGCCTAAATCAACATGAATGTTTTTTAAGTATTTTTTTACCTCTTCAAATTATCCAAATTTGGAGTTCTACATGTTTGACAAACCCTGCTATAGGGTATAATGTAGTTAGGATCAATTATTAGGTTCTTCCTAAAAAAGTAATAAAAGAATTGATACTGGAACTCTTAAGGAATCGTTTGTTAATATCCTTATGAATAACTTCCCTAGTAATAAACCAAAAAAACAGCATGACTGGAACACTCATTATATGTTAGTCAGGCCAACGGTTGTGTGTTCTCACAGAGAGGGTGGCCAACCTTTGAGCCTAACAACCTCCCCCAAAGAGAGATTCTAATGAAGCAAAGAGCACAAAACACAAAAATACATATGATGGGAAAAGGCTGGGAAATGACAGGGAAAGGGACAAATCAAATGGATCTAATGATGACAATGGCTTCTAATTGCTGATTAGTGCAAAGTATTCCCAAAAATCCAGAGGGATAGCAAAAATTACCCAAGTTATAGAGCGAGTTTAATAAAAACCATACATTTCAGTATGTTAAAATCTCTCACAGCCTGAGAAATTTAAACTGTGACACTTGACAGTGCCAAAATTAAACGGGAGTGAACTTTTGTCATGTCCCCGTGTGGCATTTTAAAGAGAAGCTGTGTTTTCCTTGCTTACTCAGTATTACACCACTGAAATGTATACGGTAAAGATCACTTTTAGAACGCTAAGTGACTTTATTGATTGGAAAGATGACTTAAAAAAAAAAACAGATGGTGTGGAAGAAAATATCACAACTTAAAAAAATAGACTTTCAGCAAGCTTCCTGCCAAGTTTGGCACTTTTTTCATAAAGGCATAAGAGAGACTATTAGTTGAGTCAAACTGTTGGTGTCTGAAGTCAAATGCTCTCTCTCTGCAGGAAAAGAATGCATGGTTACCCAATCACTTAAAAAAAATGAAAGCAGTGCTTTAATATATCAATATGAAATTAAAACTGACCATATTTACTTTTTTAAAATACACATTCCTAATCTTTAGGGCTGCCCCCAACCAAAGATATTCCTAGTCAACTAGTAGTCGTTAATTTAAGCCATTAGTCGAGCAGTCGTCGCACTTTTATGATATTAATTTAATTACTTGAATATATATATACATGTTGGGGGCATAAGAAAATTATTTGAGTTCCAGGGCTGAGAATGTTATAAGTAACATTGCTAACACTGTTCTACATTACAGTGAAATACTAAACCGTAATAATGAGCCTTTAAAATATACATTTTACAAGCACACACACGAAGCGAGCCACAGCAACACCGGGAAAAGCTGTAATGATTCTGAATGTGTCGGAAAAACCAGCAAGGAGACTCTCTGAACCTTTTGTTAATTTATAGAGAGAAATACACATTAGGGTTGTGCTGACAGACGATGATCTCGGGGATCGACAATGATCAGAGAGATCGCCAGTAGCTGATGCCTTTGATGATGTCAAGACAACATTATTATTATTTTAAAATTAATATTACAAATAATTTGCCCGTAGACACAAAGACACTCGCTTGAAGAAACACACTTTATTATATTATTAAGTACCAATGACAGAAACTCGTTTATGCGCATGTATGACGCGCTTGTAGGGATCTCACTGTTTGTTTCTGCCTTCCAGAATTTAAAAAAAAAAAATTTTTTATGAGTGCTGCAAATGACCTCAGACATCTCACCACAGGAGGTGCTTTGAGTTCAGGTCAGTTTATTTCCACAGATCCGTTCTTGTGAACGCAACTCTGCAGCTTGTAAAATAATACAAACTATATAAAATACAAAAACACATTCAGCTCGAACCATGATTTAAATTTCAGCGATTATCATAATCATCATAATTATTATTTTTACATTATAATTGATTTTATGTCTTCATTTGTGTAAGCAATTTTCTGACTGCATGTTTTGACGGATTCTTGTCAACGGTAAATGGAAAGGTATATATATATAAAATTTGATCACTTTATTATTTATTTTCTTTTTTGTTACGTTTGGAGTTCAATTTGTTTTACATTTTTTAAATGAATTATTAAATTTTAAATGCAAAATCACTAAAACAAGAATATTTACCTATCCCTCAGCCCGGAGGTTTCCGATGTAATTGTGTATATATATATTTGTTTTGTTCCCTCCACGATATATATATATCTATATATATATCGTGGAGGGAACAAAACAAATGTAATCACACACATATTATATTTTCCTGGATAACGAAATACCCAATGGGTAGAGAGTGCACAGATGAAGTAGCTTCTTTGCCAGAGAAATGTTGTCAGCTGTTGTAAAGCCATCTTTCAAAAAGTTGAACACATTTTAAATGCACTTATTTTTTCCAGTTTCATTTGAACTTTTAGTTAAAATAAATATAAAATAAAGTTAAGTTTGAAATCAAGGTGTCTTGCTTTAATTTGTATGCATAACCCCAACCCTGCACAATGAAAATTATCCCATGGTACCACTTAGCGTCCAACCAGCGGTAATGGTGTTCGCCATTTTCCTGCGGCGTTTTCCTTTTTTTTTTCCCGACCAACCGACAAATCAAAACTTGGTCGACCAAGACTCT